>OX940804.1:11446150-12916783 GCA_954870605.1 Acer campestre
TGTGGGTGCGGGAAGATTTAGGCGTGGAATGGGAGGTAGAGGAGACAGGTATGGGAATAGAGAAGATAGGTATGGGAATAGAGGAGATAGGTATGGAGAGAGGGTTGATAATAATTTGGGTAATATCAAGGTGAAGATTCCAACCTTCCAAGGTAAAACTGATCCTGAAGCTTATTTGGAGTGGGAGAAAAGAATAGAGTTGGTGTTTGATTGCCATGATTACTCCGAATTGAAGAAAGTGAAATTGGCAGCCATAGAATTCACCGATTATGCTATTGTTTGGTGGGATCAATTGATTATGAGTAGGAGACGGAATGGAGAAAGACCTATTGAGACATGGGAGGATATGAAAATTGTTATGAGGAGGAGATTCATTCCAAGTCACTACTACAGGGGTTTGTTTCAAAAATTGCAAACTCTTACTCAAGGGTCTAAGTGTGTAGAAGACTACTACAAGGAGATGGAGATAGCCATGATTCGAGCTGATGTGGAGGAGGACCGAGAGGCGACAATGGCTAGGTTCCTAAATGGGTTACACCGAGACATTGCAAATGTAGTGGAGTTGCAACACTATGTTGAATTGACTGACATGGTACACATGGCCATCAAAGTGGAACAACAATTGAAGAGGAAGGGTTCCACACGGGTTGGGCAAAATTCGGGTTCTTCATCATCATGGAAACCGAATTGGAGCAAGAAAGAGGACCAGCCTAGTTTCAAGGCCAAAGCCGAACCTCCTAAAGATCATAAGGCCGGAGGCTCATTAAATCAAGGTAAATCAGATCCTCAACCTTCTAGAAACCGTGACATTAAATGCTTTAAGTGTTTGGGAGCAGGTCATATTGCATCACAATGCCCAAACAAGAGAGTAATGGTTTTGAGGGATGATGGTGATATCGAATCCGAGGAAGAATCTGATGATGAGTCTATGCCACCTTTGGAGGATGCAAGTGACTTCGAATATCCGGTAGGTGGAGAGCTTTTGGTCGCAAGAAGAGCTCTTAGTGCTCAAGCCAAGGAAGAGGATGAGGTACAACGTGATAACATCTTTCACACACGCTGCCATGTTAATGACAAGGTATGTAGTATGATTATTGATGGGGGGAGTTGTACTAATGTGGCTAGCACTACTTTGGTGGAAAAATTGAATTTGACAACTTTGAAGCACCCAAAACCTTATAAACTACAATGGTTGAATGATAGTGGGGAAGTTAAGGTGAATAAACAGGTGTTGGTGTCATTTTCAATTGGAAAATATAAAGATGAAGTTATTTGTGATGTGGTACCAATGGATGCGAGTCATATTCTTTTAGGAAGACCATGGCAGTTTGATAGGCATGTGACTCATGATGGATATACAAATAGATACTCATTTGTACTCAATAAAAGGCCAATCACTCTTGTACCTTTAACCCCAAGCCAAGTATATGAAGATCAAGTGAGGTTAAAAAAAGAGAGAGATGTTAAAAAGGAGAGTGAGAGCTCAAAAGAAAGAGAGACAAAAGGGAGGGAGTCCGAAACAGCAAAAAAAGAAAAAAAGGCTGATGAGAAAAAAAAGGAGAGAAAACAAGTGAGCTTTTATGCACGAGGGAGTGAGATCAAAAGGGCTTTGTTTTCAAATCAGCCAATGATTGTACTTTTGTACAAAGAGGCTTGTTTTAGTGCTAACGAAATTGACTCTTCTTTGCCTAGTGTTGTTGTTTCCCTTTTACAGGACTTTGGTGAAGTGTTTCCCGAGGAGATGCCTATTGGTTTACCGCCAATAAGGGGGATTGAGCACCAAATTGATTTTGTACCCGGAGCGCCAATTCCAAATAGGCCCGCATATAGAAGTAATCCCGAGGAGACAAAGGAACTTCAAAGACAGGTTGAGGAGCTCATGGAAAAGGGGTATGTTCGTGAGAGTATGAGTCCTTGTGCGGTTCCCGTATTGCTTGTGCCTAAGAAGGACGGAACATGGAGGATGTGTGTTGATTGTCGTGCCATCAACAATATCACTGTAAAGTATCGACATCCTATTCCTAGATTAGATGATATGCTTGATGAATTGCATGGTTCTATTGTTTTCACAAAAATTGATCTTAAAAGTGGATATCATCAAATTAGGATGAAAGAAGGTGATGAGTGGAAAACTGCTTTCAAAACAAAATATGGTTTATATGAGTGGTTAGTTATGCCTTTTGGGTTAACTAATGCACCAAGTACTTTCATGAGATTAATGAACCATGTATTGCGTGCTTTCATTGGGAAATTTGTGGTTGTTTACTTTGATGACATTCTGATTTATAGCAAGACTTTGGATGAGCATGTTGAACATTTAAAACTTGTTTTAGGTGTTTTAAGAACAGAAAAATTGTTTGCTAATTTAAAAAAGTGTACCTTTTGCACAGATAAGCTTGTATTTCTGGGTTTTGTTGTTAGTGTTAAGGGAATTGGGGTTGATGAGGAAAAGGTTAAGGCAATTAGGGAGTGGCCGAAACCGACAAATGTGGGACAAGTGAGAAGTTTTCATGGGTTGGCTAGTTTCTATAGGAGGTTTGTGAAAGACTTTAGTAGTCTAGCTGCACCTTTAACTGAAGTTATCAAAAAGAATGTGGGATTTAAGTGGGGTAATGAACAAGAAAAGGCATTTAACTTGATTAAGGACAAACTAACTAATGCACCTTTGCTTGCTTTGCCTGACTTTGCTAAAGCTTTTGAGATTGAGTGTGATGCTTCAGGAATAGGTATTGGAGCTGTTCTAATGCAAGAAGGACGTCCCATTGCATTTTTTAGTGAGAAGATAAATGGAGCAGCCTTGAATTATCCTACCTATGACAAGGAGATGTATGCGTTGGTTAGGGCATTGGAGACTTGGCAACACTACCTTTGGCCAAAGGAATTTGTGATCCACACGGATCATGAGTCCCTAAAGCATTTAAAGGGGCAACATAAGCTAAATAAGCGGCATGCCAAGTGGGTGGAGTTCATAGAAACATTTCCATATGTGATCAAGTACAAGAAAGGTAAGGAAAACGTCGTCGCTGATGCTTTGTCTAGAAGGTACGTTTTACTTTCCACTTTGGATGCTAGATTGTTTGGTTTTAACTACATTAAAGAATTGTATGTGGAAGATGCTGATTTTGGCAATGTATTCAATGCATGTGAAAATGTTGCATTTGGCAAGTTTTATAGGCATGATGGATTTTTGTTTAGAGAAACTAAATTATGCGTGCCTAAGAGTTCTTTGCGTGAATTGCTTGTTAGAGAAGCACATGGGGGAGGTTTGATGGGGCACTTTGGTATAGCCAAGACACTAGATGTTTTGCATGAACACTTCTTTTGGCCTCATATGAAACGTGATGTAGAGAGAATTTGTGAGAAATGCATTACATGTAGACAAGCTAAGTCTAGGGTTCAGCCTCATGGTTTGTATACTCCTTTGCCTATACCTAGTGGACCTTGGATTGATATTTCTATGGATTTTGTGCTGGGTTTGCCTAGGTCAAAGAGGGGTAGAGATTCTATATATGTGGTTGTTGATAGGTTTTCTAAAATGGCACATTTCATTCCTTGTCATAAAACTGATGATGCATCACATATTGCTGATTTGTTTTTCAAAGAAATTGTTAGATTGCATGGCATGCCTAAAACTATTGTTTCGGATAGAGATGCTAAGTTCTTAAGCTACTTTTGGAAAACTCTGTGGGGCAAGTTAGGAACTAAACTTTTATTTTCTACTACTTGTCATCCACAAACTGATGGTCAAACTGAAGTAGTTAATAGAACTTTATCTGCCTTGTTGCGTGCTATAATACAAAAGAACTTGAAAACATGGGAGGATTGTTTGCCGCATGTAGAGTTTGCTTATAATAGGAGTGTGCATTCTGCAACTCATTTTTCGCCTTTTGAAATTGTGTATGGTTTTAATCCGTTAACTCCTTTGGATTTAATTCCTTTACCTGTGAATGAGCATGTTAACTTGGATGGTAAGAAAAAGGCAGATTTTGTTAAGCAAATCCATGAAAAGACTCGGCAAAATATTGAGAGGAGAACTGAACAATATGCCAACCAAGCTAATAAAGGGCGCAAGAAAGTTGTGTTTGAGCCAGGAGATTGGGTGTGGTTGCATATGAGGAAGGAACGGTTCCCAGTCCAAAGGCGTTCTAAATTACTTCCTAGGGGAGATGGCCCATTTCAAGTGCTTGAAAGGATCAATGACAATGCCTACAAGTTAGATCTTCCAGGTGAGTATAATGTTAGTGCAAGCTTCAATGTTTCTGATTTGTCTCCTTTTGATGTAGGTGACGATTTGAGGACAAATCCTTTTCAAGAGGGAGGGAATGATGAGAATAAGGGAGCTGCACCTAGGGACCCATTGCATGTTCCGGTTGGGCCAATAACAAGGGCTAGGGCTAGGAGATTCAAAGAGGCACTCAATGGCCTGATCCAAGACACTTGGGCTGATTCTAAATTGTTGGAGCCCAAGATAAGCCCACATGAAGACCAAGGCTTAATTAATGTCATCAAGGCAATGGATTGGGCCAAATAAGAGAAGACTTGGGCTTTTGGAGGAATTTCATTTGGAGGAATTTCAATTTTAATTTTTTGTTTTCCTTAAATTAGGCATGTTGCCTACCTTGTCTTTTCCTTAAATTAGGCATGTTGCCTACCTTGTCTTCTAGGGTTTTAGTATAAAAGGAACCAACCTCTATGATTTTGGTTAGCTTGGAATTTGAATGAAAAATGAGAGAGTTTTCTCTTTTGTTCCTTGGGAACTAATTGGAACTTATCAGATTTTCTCTGTGGCGTTCCTCCTTGACTTATCAATCAAGTCTTCCATCCTTGATTGTGGCGTCTTCCTTATACCAAGGTTCACATCTCGCTATAGGTGTTGGGTCGCGGTTTCCATCCGAACCAGAGGTTAGAACGATCCGAGGCATCATCCTTGTTACAATCAACGAGGATCGTATCACTACACCCACTACTCGGGGCTGACACGACATCCCCTGACCCAACACACAGAAAAGGATCCCTCCTTAAGCTGTGTCCAAGATTCAGTCCATAGCATAAAAGAACAAACATGGTTAGTGGCCCCCGAATCAACTTTCGAGGGCGAAGAATCATCTTCCACTATACATGATTCAAGAACAAGTAAATCACATTTACTTTTTGCCTTTTTCTTCTTGCTTTGGGCTTTCTTAGGTTTGGGCTTACCCTTAGCCTTCCGAGCAAACCTCTTCCTCTTCTTTGATCGATGGTTCAGCAACATTTGCCTCACCGGTCTTATCTTTGTTGTCCTTCATTATGGACTCAAAGATAGTGAGCTCATCAAGCAACTGAGTAAGACTGAACCTCAACTTGTTCATCCCATAGTTGCTTTTGAACCGATCGAAACTCTTTGGAAGAGTCGTCAGTATGATGCTCACTTGACTGGGTTCATCAATGGCCCCACCATTGATCTCTACCGTGATGAAGTAGGACATCATGTTCAAGACATGTTCCTGAACTGATGTACCCTCCTTCATTTGAGCGAGCATAGCGGAACAAACAACTTCGTGCCGCTTTTGTTCAAAGGGTTGCCTAAACATAGCATGCAATGACTCCATTATTTTAAATGCAGTACCTATTGTTTCATGCTTAGTGACAAGCACGTCTGTCATACTTGCTAACAGATATGTTCGGGCTTTCTCATCTGATGAGACCCATTTCTCATATGCCTCACGAACAGTTCGTGCGACATTGGCAGTAGGCGCTAGAGGACATTCCTCCGTAAGCACAAACTTAAGGTCCTTGGTGACCAAAATTGCATTGATATTGTGTTTCCATTTAATGTAGTTATCACCAGTTAATTTGTCATTGGCTATGATTTGTAATAGTGCAGTTGACATGGCTGAGAAAACATAAAGAAAGAAAGAATTCATTCATACATTCAAAACATGTGCGAATGTTCAGCATAAAATTAAATATGATACATGAAAATGTTTAATGAACAAGAACAACCCTAAAAAGTGTTAATATGCCACGACAATCCAACATACCACAAGCAACTGCCGCCTTAGGGTCAGTCAAATTCTTGCATGTTGGATCGAGACATTCTCAATCAAATGTTATATCAGAATAACTCTTATTCCTCTAACATTCAACCATCGTTTATTTCAGTCAGGTTTATAATTAACCAATTTAATTGAACCTTGTAAGCATAACCCATCATTTCAGATCTCTAGAGCTTAACTCGAGAATTGTCGCCTTAGGATCGGTCAATCCCGAAATCCCCTCAGAAATCCTATCTATTAGGAATTCAACATTGGTATTAATTCTTATGGAAACCCTCCTTAGGGAGGATGAAAACAAAGCCGTCACGAGGCCCCACTCGAACCTCACGGTGTTGAACTAATGATGGAGACTGCGGGATATAATGTCATATATCCTCTCCCACTCACTATTTTATAATAAGGGTTTTCTATTAATATTAATGCACCTAGTTTAAACTAGATTAAACAGCTAATTTCAATCTAAGTGTCAAGTGCATTAATCACAAATTATTAGAATCCTATTCCAATAACTAATAAACTAATTCAATTTTTAACTCTGAAAAATCTAGTTCATTAGTGATAATTCTAATCTATGTAAACAATTTACTAAGACCAGAATTATTAAATGTGTATGTGTTGGGTAAAATTCGCCATAGATGACACGTCAGTTGACAGCGTGGATAAGAGCAACCCACGAGCGAGGAGACTGATCGGAAAGATGGGATTACCTCAGGTCGAGTCAGGAGATATAGCCAGAAATGGCGAATGATGTCGAGTACCCCGAGTACAGAAAGTGCCCGACTACATGTGTTTGGTACAGAGGAAGGGATTGCCTTGTGAAATCCGTTTGCCACCTATACACTATAATTGATGTATATCGTTCACAAATCTGCAAATCTACTACTGAGAAACAGAGTCCCATAAGGGAACAAAGAGATTTCCTTGACAGCTCTCTAGAGTCCAAAATAGATCCGGAATCCATGATGATAAAGGAAAGATCAGCGTAGAGTAAGGAAAGAATCACAAAGTAAACTCAATACTCCTTAACTTGTGTATCACGATACTAAACCCTAGCAGGACCCAAAAACCCTAGGGGAATCATGTATAAATACCCCTACAAAGCATAAGTAGAGGGGACGGCGTAAAATAGAGAGAGGAGAGCAGAGTGTGTAATTACAAAGATCATTATAGTGAATTTGGCTAGGTTGCTTAGGCAATCACTCGTGGATGTTTCTCCAATCACCGGAGTTTTTATCATGTAATATTCGTTTGTTTTTTGTTTCTCGCACTTTATCATACGTCTAAACTGTATTCATAAACCAGAACATCGTTGACCGGTCAATTGACAAAATCCACCGTCAACAATTGGCGCTAGAAGGAGGGGCTAGGTACTAAAAACCTCGAGATCCCTTGTGAAACAATGGCTGGAGAAGGAGATGGCAGCAATTCCAGGCACAACCAAGATTTATCAGATGATAGACTGGAGGTGGATGCCTCCCTTAATGTCGCGTTGATTGCAGAAAATCAACCAGCCATTGTTGCCGGCATCCAACGCTTTCCTCTAACCATCCCTCGGTGAAACTCCCATCGGAGCAAGGCGTCGTAAGCTAGAGACCTCTTAAAACGGTCAACCCCATGGATCTCTAGTTCCAACCGAGCCTCCTTAGACAGAGATTTAACAGTCATCGCTTGGTTCTTCAGATCTTCCACCTGACACTCGTAGACTAGCTTAGCCTCATCAGCCTTCTGCTCCACTTGAAGCATCGCCTCCTGAATGGAGGATAACAGATCCTAAAGGCATTTCACTTCATCAGTGGTTGAAGACGCCCTCTGCTCAGCATCCAGCTGACTTGCCAAGCACCGGTCCATGAACTCCTGATGCGACCTGACTTTCTCTTGACAAGCCGATTCGACCCGAGCACGGTTGTCTTCGCTCTCTTTCAGTTGGGCCTCCAGGTGCTTTATCCTGTACGTCTGAGCTTAGCTGGCTAGGCATGCTTCCGAAATCTCAGCAACCATCTGCACCATAAAAATGTGTAAGAGAAATGCTGACAGAAAATGCTACAAGAAAAGAAAAGCGAATAACTTACATAAGAAGTGCTGTTGAAAAAGTTTTGAAGCCGTTCTGAGGGAGGGCTAACCCGGAAATGACCCCAATTATCTTCACCAAAAAATGCCTGGCCAGAAGACATGGCCCTCAGCATTGCTTGAGGAGTAGGATCTCCCGACTGACCAGGCGTTCCCGAACCACCAATGTCCATCCTAAGTGAAAGGGGTGGGTCGGAAGCACATGTATCATTTGCAGGATCACCCTTACCGGAAGCATCGGGTAGGACCTCGGACGACTTCATTGATTGAATCTCTAGCTGGACTTCAGGAGAAGTCTGGATCTCTGCCCGGACGACCCTAGTACCCGTCCCCTCGTCACCTGAAGAGGAATCAAAATACATTACCACTCGGGGTACTTTAGGAGTAGGTCGACTAGGGGAAAAAGAAGCCCTTTTTTTTCTTAACTGCCTCCCACGGGTATCAAGATCAGCATAGGGGTCCTCAGCTTCAACTCCATCATCGACAGTTAGCGGAGTAGCAACAGAAGGTTTCACAGGAACGTTGGCTTCGGAAGACTCCCCAACCCATTTTTTACCCTTGGAGGGGCCAGGACTCTACTCAGGCACCCCAACAACCGCCTCGTCCATAGTATGAGTAGGTTGACTGCTTTCATCTATCGCCTTGTCGGCGGCCCGGGTCAGTTCGTCTCCCTCGACAGTTGCCTCATCTACGGCATCTTCCTGGCGCTCAGTCGGGGAACGCTCATACTCACCAACATATAAGGTTTGATCACCCGAGTCAAGCTGGTCCACACGTTCACTCATCCCAGCCTTAGGAATATGAGGGACATCCCGGGGAATATACTCAGGAATGCCCCCAACATTCTCTTCTGCATTTTTTCCAGTCAGGGCCTCCTCCCCCGACCCACTAGTAGCTTCCAGTTCAAACTCCTGGAGGGTAGCCTCTTTCCGGCTAGTCTCCAAGACAGTTTTCCACCTGCGGCCCTATGCCTCGCAGACAACATCAGAATAGGTCACTGCACAAAACAAAAGAAAGGCACTAGGAGTCAGACATCAGAATCAACTAAAAATAAAACATGAAATGAAAGGATAAAGAAAGGTGTTGTAAAAGTTACATCGCTTGCGAGCTGCTGACAAGTGAGGAAAAAGACCAGCTTTAATCATCTTCTCCTCATCAAGGAGATAAGGCTCTCCCCTCTTCTTCGACGCACAAATAGCTGCCTGTGCCAAGTTTTTCAACTCCCCATCCGAGAGAATCGGGGCAGCATTGTTCCACGACTCGGGGGAACAAAAGTAGCGAGGGACCTTCCGCGTTACCCGAACGCTATCAACATCGAAATTGATGGATTGGCTCCAGTCACCCCCGACGAAGAACCAACTATTTTTCCAATATTTATTAGAAGAGGGGAAGCCCAAGACAAAACCTTTGGCTTTATCCTCTTTGGTCGAGTCGACCTTCCCAACAACCTCGACACCCTTTGGAATCCAATGGTCGGGCTTGCTCGACAAAAGGAAATACATTCCTGACCGACCCGATTGTCTAAGCGTATAGAAATGCCTGATCTCACGGGGAGTCAGGGGTGGTAGCTTCATTTGGTACCATAAGCACATCAAGATACGGTAACTGTTTGGAGCAAGCTGGGCGGGAGAAATCTGGGCCTCAGCCTGAAACCAAGTAATGAATGGTTGGAGAGGGAGAGTCATGCCATAACTAAGCATGGCCCCATAAACTACCACCATCCTGGGTGGAGGGTTCCACATGGCCCTGTCTCCAGCTGGTTCAAGCTGAATAGAATCCCTATCCAAATAAAACCTGCCCATGTATTAACGAGTCTCCTTTCGGCCGACTACATTTGGTTCGATATCATAAGCACAGACTCACTCGGGCGAGAATAGAATCCAGGCTGCCTGATGCTCTAATTCCACGTCATCTTCATTTATTTGCTAGGGCCCAACAGTATGAAGGCCGCTCATGCTCTTATGGATTGTGTGCGGATGGCAATTCTTGGACCTCGTCATCGAGGGTCGAACGTCACTGCAAGAAGAAGAACAAGGATCAGATTGAGGGACCCTAGCAGAGTCATCCCTAAGAGGGGTTTCATGAACCAACCCAGAAACATTGACATCTAGGTAATAGGGTTGATCTGGGGGTGGTCTACTCAACAGGTTTTGAAGACTCTCGACCAAACGAGCATCATGACGGTCGATAGCGACCATGGAAGCAACAACAAGTCGGTGACGAAGTGAGGGATTCATGAAAAGGAAAATAAAAATAAAAGGGAGAGACTAACCTCAATGAAACTCGTAAAAGAGAATGAAGCCGCAGATAACCGTGAACAAAACAGAACAAGTAGAGGAAAAAGGTTCCTCATTTGAAAGCTGGTGAAAGGAAACCACTTAGAAGTCAGTGAAGAAAAAAGGGGATGTTAAGCTGGAGAAGAAGAAAATCACAATGATAACCAGAGAAAATGCAGAAAAGCAAGAGTAATCGAGTTTCGAAGATCAGAGATTCAAGAAAAATAAAGTGAGGGGGATATATATAGAACGAGAAACCCTAGAAAAAGCAGAAGGCGGGAAACGTGCGAAAAGACGTGTGGGTCTAGCAAAGGTCATATCACGTAAATATGGTCTGACGCACCAAACCTCGAATGGACAGATGGCAACTTCAGAAGAGGCTCAGGCCGTCAGAGGCCGTCAGAAACCTTAAACGTCGCTTGATGACTCGCTTTTTGTGTCGTTACCAAATTGCGAATTACCAAAAGAATGTTATAAAATGAATCTTTACGCAATATATTTTAAGTTTTGAAAATGAGTATTGTGGTAAGCTTAGAATTCGTTCCACAGGGAATTAGAGAAATATGTTGATTTAATTAGCTAATCTATAAACAATAAAATAAATCATAAATGATGAATGAGTGTATGGTTTGTCAAACCATCAAACATACATACAAAATTAACCTAACTAAAAATATGGTGATATGAAAAATAGAAGACTCACAATCTTGATAAGAAAAATGGATATAAACAATTAATGTTGATGCTAGGGAATTGATTGATTAGCAAGTAGGTATGGGTATTGCTTTTTAAGCCACTTTAAGGACCAATCTCTACATGTTAACCAATTTAGGTTTAGATTAATGTGGTTGATATACCCTCCACTAATCCATCCTATTTATTGGGTTCTTAATCACTCAAGTGTGTCAATCCAAGAGTGATTATATAACATGTTATTCTAAACAAGATTGTAATTAACAAGTGGGTATACAAGTCAATCACATAATGAATAGAATCTAATGAATTAATAAATAGAACACATATAGAGATTCATTACAAAGCTTAAGCAAAAACCCACAACCAAATGTTTATCAAATCAATCCCCTAGATTAGGGGTTTAATTACACATAGTAGCAATCAAATAGAAACAAGTAAATGGTAAGGAAATCACCCTTGGGCCACCTTCTTTAGTGCTTGATCCTTGTTCTCCTTTGATGCTCCTAGATGCAAAGAATGGAAAAGGAGGATGTGTCTAGATAGGTGGATGGCTTATGGTGAGTGACAAAGGATTTGTGATGGAGAAAATGGTAGGGAAGGAATGGTCTAGGGAAGTAATCAAGATTTGGTGTGAGGTTTTGGATGGAAAAGATAAGTCCAAGTATAGAAATGGAGGGGTTTGGGAGATGATTAATGGAGAAAAGGGAGATTGGTAGGAGAGAATAGGATTGAATAGGCTTTGTAAGGCTTGGTAATTCAAATTGAAAAGAGGGATGAATTTATAGTATTTTTGAATTAGGTCACGGATGGTGAATTACCAAAACACCCCCTCTATTTGTCAAATTGCCATTTTGGCCCCTCTAGGGGTCCTTTCTGTAATTTACCAGCCAAAACTCACCAATCAGAGATGAACACAGAGAGGCTCGCGGTTTGGCACAAATGGCGACCTTGGGGATGCAAATGGCGACCTCATCAGGTGTGGGAATCAAGTCCCTGTCGCCATGGCTACCTCGAAAAGCCAAATGGCGACCAAGGGGCACAATGGGGAGAAAATGGCATGATTTAGAGTGGCCGGATTCTGCTGATCGGGACACCGAGGAAGGAACGACCGAGCAGCCGGTCATTTGGGCAATAATTCCGGTCGGAAATCGACCGAAAATAGGCCGGAAAACGGTCGGAAGAAGGAGGAACCAAACGGCGGCGTTTTGGGATGAAAGCTGCTGCACGCGTGAGGAAGGAAGGAGATGATGAATAGTGGTTGGGGTTCATTTAGCAATCAGATGGGGTGCAATGGGCTATAGTATTTTGTCTTTGAAGTGGGCTGCGTTTAGCACAGAGAAGGGGTGCAATCAGGCCTGTTTGGAGGTGAAATGGGTCAAGGATTGGGCGAGCAGTTTGGGCCACGCATCAAGCCCAAATATCAGGCCTACTTCACTTAAACGAAACGGCGCCGTTTTATGCTTAAGGGAAACTGGGCTGCACGTGGGTGTAATCAGAGTGGAGCGTGGGTTCACAAAGAAGCCCATGATGGGCAGCTTCAGCCAAAACGCACCGCATTAGCCTGCTGACGTGGCAGAGGTGCTGGACAATTGCAATTCAGCCCCTGACTTCTTCTGTATTTCCGATAACTTCAAAACTTCCTCCAATAATTACACTTTTGCCCCTTTTTTACCAAAATTACTCCAATGCCCCTGAATTCTATAAATACCTGAAAATACTTAATTAACACCATTAAATCACAAAATAATGCCCAAGAATCAAGCAAAAGGAGAAGGATATGAGGGCCAAAATCATACCAATTTTGGTTCGATCATCGCTGTCAACAGATTTTTTGACAGAAGACAAATCGAATGTATGTGGGTGCAATTAAGACACGTCATTAATGCGCCAGATTAATGAGAAACCCTAATCATAAATATTTGCGAAACATTAATGGAAGACATTCGTGGAGAAAAACGACAAAGAACTTGCCCGATCAGAAGAAAGACCGAGCGAGAGTTAAATACTTTCGCCGAGTAAACGAACTCGCTTTCAAATATATATATAAGCAAATCCGTTCAGCTCAAATATTTAAGGGGGTATTGTTGTGGGTAAAATTCACCACAGATGACACGTCAGCCAACAGCGTGGATAAGAGCAACCCACGAGCGAGGAGACTGATTGGAAAGAGGGGATTACCTCAGGCCGAGTCAGGAGATATTGCCAGAAATGGCGAATGATGTCGAGTACCCCGAGTACAGAAAGTGCCCGACTACATGTGCTTGGCATCGAGGAAGGGATTGCCTTGTGAAATCCGTTTGCCACCTATACACCAATATAATTGATGTATATCGTTCACAAATCTGCAAATCTACTACTGAGAAGCAGAGTCCCATAAGGGAACAAAGAGATTTCCTTGACAGCTCTCTAGAGTCCAAAACGGATCCGGAATCCATGATGATAAAGGAAAGATCAGCGTAGAGTAAGGAAAGAATCACAAAGTAAACTCAATACTCCTTAACTTGTGTATCACGATACTAAACCCTAGCAGGTCCCAAAAACCCTAGGGGAATCGTGTATAAATACCCCTACAAAGCATAAGCAGAGAGGACGACGTAAAATAGAGAGAGGAGAGCAGAGTGTGTAATTACAAAGATCATTATAGTGAATTTGGCTAGGTTGCTTAGGCAATCACCCGTGGATGTTTCTCCGATCACCGGAGTTTTTACCACGTAATATTCGTTTGTTTTCTGTTTCTCGCACTTTATCATACGTCTAAACTGTATTTGCAAACCAGAACATCGTTGATCGGTCAATTGACAAAATCCATCGTCAACAGTGTATTTACCAAGTTTTAACTATTAAAACTAAACATTTAGGTCCAATTATTATTAGGGGCTTAATCAAATTAATCCTAATATATATTAAAGGACCCTACTAATCTAAGTAATTAAACTGTTTAATAATTGGATTAATGATTAATGAGAATTACCAAGTTTTTACTCCTAAAAACTAATCCCATTAATTTATAGCCAATTATGTGAATTACCCATTTTAATAAAAATATATATATATATATATATATAAACACATAATATAGATGGCTATAATGCATGTATGACATATCAACGTATATATATGTGTAGGCACACCTAATCTAAATGACATGTATATGCATGGCAATGCTTTAATCATCTCATAATAAAAGCATACATGAGTTGACCGAGTATAATGGATTTATCTAACTTAAAAATAATATCTAATTACAAAAGTTATCCAAGGCATTCCTTGGTCCTCTAGTAAATCCAATATTCTTCAAGTCCATCTTTTGCATCTAATGGGCTTTAAACCAAGTCCAACTTGATTAACCATAATATTTTTAATGGTAATCCATCTCATGAATTATATACTAAGGCCCATATGTTACACTTAACATTTATTGGAGGCCCAAGTTTATTAGTAAAATTATTTCGGCCCATTCATGCTTCCGAATACGCAAACCCTTGTAGGGAAAATAATACGTGCACGCAGCGGAAGCGTGACTAAAAGAGAGTTTAGCAGATTTTAAAATTTTTTCCATATTGAACCTTAACCCTTTAATTAATTAATCATACATACGAAAAGATGAAATACATTTGTCGCGTGATCTGATTGA
This sequence comes from Acer campestre, assembly GCA_954870605.1. Classification (NCBI taxonomy): domain Eukaryota; kingdom Viridiplantae; phylum Streptophyta; class Magnoliopsida; order Sapindales; family Sapindaceae; genus Acer; species Acer campestre. The sequence goes on from OX940804.1 coordinate 11,460,859, forward strand.
CTAATTGATCGGTCATTTATTGTATATGTTTCCGATCCCCATTCCTCCAATCAATTGCTTGTTTCTCGAGTCTTTTAGAGTTTTAATTTGTGTGTTTGAGCATTTTCAGGTTGTTGAATCCAAGTGATGTATTTGAAGAAATTCAGATAAAAAGTGCTATTTTGAAGTAGTCAAGGGTCTTTTCTAAAATTGAGCAAAAATGCTCTCGCACCGCTGCTATTTTCAGAAGAGAGGCGTCGCAGCGATTAATGGGCAGAGGAGACCGCTGTGCCAAACGCTCCCTAACCGCTGCCAAAGTGGCAGCGTTCCCAATTGTGTGCAAACCGCTGCGTATTTGGCAGCGGTAGTGGCAGCGGTAGCCCGTCAGTGCAGATGACTCATATTGCGGGCCCCATAACTCTCAGATCCGATTGAACTGTGTGTCCTACAACCTATGTATTTGAAGCCCCGGAAGTCTAGTTTCCAACCCAATTTACGGCTTGTCAATCCGAATTTTCTAGAAGAAGTTATGCTCGTTTTAGTGTCCGAAGGTCAGATCAGTCAGTTATTAAATCCGCGAATGCTTTCGGGATTTGTTTCGCAAGTTGTCGGAACGGGAAATATTACCTTCTTGGACATGTGTGGGAGTCTTGGAAAGCAATTAGACATCTAATCCTTATCCTCCTTCAATAAGCAATCAATTTGGATGGATTAGGAAAGAAATAGATTCCCAAAAAGTTAGAGTTCTAAAGGGGAAGTGATTTCCTTGTTGTTTAAGGACTTGGCTTAGCATCTACAACTATTTATGCCCCTTTGAACCCTAATTTCGAGAGAGAGAGAGAGAGAGAGATATTTAGAGAGACACAGAAGGGGAGGTCCCCAGCCACCAAAGGGGCCATCCCCCATCACCATCATCCATCTTTACACATCGGGGGGGTTAGAGACTGCGAGATTGAGAGCTATTCTACCATCCATCCTTGGAAGAGACCGAAAAGCAAGAAGAAGACGAAGGATTCGAAGCAAGATTGGAAGACAACAATGGGTTCTATCTTCTCCTCTTCTATATTTTTGTTTCCTCCATTGATGTGTAACTAAATCCTTACTAGGGATTCAATGTGAACCTCTATGAATACTCTTTGTTAGAATTGACTATGTTTTAGTAATTCAAGTTTTGTTTCATTCAATTTGGGATTTCTTCTTGTCTATGCATGGTTTATGCTAGTCTTGAATCTAGGGTTTATATGTTAAAGGTTGAGGTGCGCGTGGGTTTCACCATTCTCAACCAATAATCAATTGAATGAATGAATTTATCGTAGCAAGTTATTGCACGTTATTTTTGGTTCTCTTGTTCTTGTGCTTAATGGATTCTCAATTATAGTCTATACGCAGGGTTTGCTAATGATTGTGATTGAGAATACTTGATTGTGTGCTTTGTGGGTTTTAGGTTATAGTTTACACGCAGGGTTTGCTAATGACTTAACTGAGAATGCTTGGTGTATGGTTGATGTATTTTATGCTATAGTTTACACGCAGGTTTTGCTAATGACTGCAGTAGAGAGTACTTGATTTATTCCAGGACCACATAGCACTAATTATACATAATTTAAGAACGAACCCTTAACTTGATTAATATTCTTTGTGAAAGTCAATTCGAAGCATTGAGTAAACGTAGTTGGGGATCATTGATGACCTAGTCTTCTCACCTCTTGATCTCATTCACATATTCTTGTTAACTGTTTTCTTAGTTTAATTTAGTTTTAATCTCAAATCAATCAAATCAATCTGAAATCTCTTGGTTACTGTTAATTGCTTAGCTTTAATTAGAATTGGTTTTAGTCGATAGATCACTTTTCCTCGTGGGAACGATCCCTACTTGTCGCTGTACTTATCTCACGATTCGTGCACTTGCGAGTTAGGTTTTTATAACACGATTTTACACATCACTAACGTCGATAGTAATCCGCTAGATCTTCCAAAGCCGATCATGAACGTGAATCACCTAGGAGCGTGGTCTCCCTTCTTTGAATTGTGAACCTGAGAATGGACAAACAAACATTTTTTCTGATTTTGTTAGTCACTATAATCTCTAAAAGGTTGCTAAGAATGTTCCGGTCACTTTTGAATTCACAATCGTAAGATTGAAATTCGCGTGAACCTAATTTGAAAGTGTGTACAAGATCTCTTGATGTTAAGATCACTAATACACTATCGAAGCAAGAACAATTCTTCTCTCACAAACCCTCTTGGCCGAATTCTCACTAGTCTAAGAGTTGGATTTTATTTTTCTCTAGCAAAAGAAAAATCTCTCAATTGCAAAAACTAGGGTTTATTAAATACATCAAGAATATATATATGTATATGGCCGACCATTTATCAAGAAAATATATATATATATATATATATGTATATCTGAACGCCTATTATATATGTATATATAACTTGCATGCAACTCAAAATGTGTTTTAGTTTTGTTAAAGCACTGCATACATTATATATAATATATTTGTATATATATATATTGCGCACTACCATAATACTTTGCAAAATAATATATATTTTCTTTGACTTGAATTCTGCTTTTATATATATATAATATATATCTCGGCAATAAGTTGCCATATATATTATATATATTTTATAGCAATCTGAATTGAACTTGTCATGTATATAATATTCAAACCCTAATCCAACTCTTTAGTGTGTTTGTGACTATATAAAAGACTTCCTAATTTGACTAAACAAATAAAGTCTTTTATATTTAGTATAACACTAATAGTAGTATACTACTAGGAAACAAATTTCGTAATCAGAAAAAGATTTGATTTTTAATTAAATAATTAATTAACATATTAATTAATTTCCATTTAATTAAATAATAAAATAAAACAGTATTATGGGCTAAAAATTAGCCATTGCCGCCCATGACTAGAACTTGGGCCTACATATTGTTTTCTTATTTTATTTAATCCATTTGGACTTTAATAAAAAGCCCACATGTGAACTAGATCCATTCTTACTAAAAGAAACAAGCCCACATGCCTTTCATTAATATATTAATATAATTAAACAGCCCATTAAATGAATAATGTGCAAATTATATTCTTAATATATTAAATACAATTCTAAATGGACCCACAAATAGTCCGGTAGAATATATCAAGTGATTCATGTAAGTCCGTGCGGATTGGGGATCTTGGCAGGCCTATCCAAATTTAAGCTCCAATAGACATAACCCAATCACAATCAACAAATGATTCACTTAGGTTCAATCTATTAATTTTAGTTCATTCCACTAAAGAACTAAAATTTCACTCTTAAATAAAGATGGAATAAGTTAACAATACTCATTCATACCCTAGACAATCATATGGGAGATAGTGAATCCTCGTGAAGAATATCAGTAATCGCCAAAAGCTCATAGACTGCCTATAGCTCTCCAAGTTACCATATTTACTCATATGACCACACCTTGAACTTGGATATATATTATGACTTGTCCAGAAGTCATCTTTCAATAGACACTATTGAAAACTCAACGTTAAGATTTCATATCCAAAACCACAAAACATCCATATGATGATATTCTACTCACATTTAATAAATGGAGCCAAGATGTCCATATTTATAATTGAAGTCCTCTATCGATTAACAAATGAAAACCACTAAACTATCGAGGATAGACTATGCTATATAATCGTACTCGTTGATAGCTCAAATGATAACACTTGCAACCATAAGTCCATCATTTATCTTAGGATTAAGATAGACTCTCCGATTGTCCTGATAATGAAAAGACTTTTATCTATTGACGGTTCTAGAAAATGTATTTCATTGTGATCCAGTTCAATGCACCCAGTGCACTAGATTCTTTTACTCGAAGACCCTTCGATGATTTTAGACTCATCACAACACATTCGATCCCACTCAAATGCTAGTAAAAGAATTCTACAACTTTAACAAGATAAAGGTGTCCAACCTCTAACTTAAGTTGTGAACGTTATTCAAGACTAACTAAAGAATTGTGTCTACCTCATACATATCCAGATGTACGAACAATTCTTCTTTTCTTATAGTCTTTTGACCTTATGATTATTTACTTTGACAATTATAATAATAAATGCTATATAAGATTTTGTTAACTAACAGAAATCACTTTATTAATATGAAAAGATTGTCAAGTACAACATTACACTCTTGCTATTGAGCATAACCCTAACAACCCTAGCATCATGAACACTCGGCTTTGCACTTTCGTGCATAGCCGTCGTCCATAGCCGTCGTCCGCACAAGAGGGTGTGTGCAGCACCATGTGCCAAAATGCACGCCACAACAATTGTACTACGTTGCACAACTTCCTTGTGCAATGATGCGCTACACAACATGCATGTGCCTTATGCATGGCAATCATGCGAGACACAACACCTGCACACCCACAATTGTGCAACACTTGCACACTATTCGTGTTGCTTTCTTTTTATTTTTTATTTTATTCGCATACACACGCTCTTGCAACACTTGCACCCTTATGCCTTTTTTTTTTTAATTATTATGTGCAACACTTGCACATGCAACAACATGTTGTAAAAAAAAAAAAAAAAATTTACTTGTGCAGCAGCCTGATGTTATGCAACGCTTACAAGCAGCAGTTTTCGTGGCGTGGCTGTATTTGTTTTTCTGGATCATTGATCTTTGTATTCGAATCTTGTTTTACGTAAATGGTTACAAAATCATATTACAAATATCGATTTACATAGAATGATTACATCGAAGAAAAAAAAATTAATAACTAATTATTACAACCCGGAATTAAAATTACATTGAAAAATATTACAATTAATTTCCAAAAACTTAAAACCTAATGTACCACACAATTAACGATCAACCATGTTTATAATAAAAAAAAAATTATAAACATCATACAATCATTAGAAAGTGCCTACACATTCATACATGCAATCAGGAACAATTGAATTCGATTATACTGTACAAAAATTGGCTCTGATACTAATTGTAGGAACTTAGGGTTACAGATTACGCAGCGGAAAGGTTTTAAATTTTTTAAAAGCAATCATCAAATAAACCCATTTGTACAGTAATAATCGAAAACAACAAGAAGGAGATGAAAACAATTTCATACCAACGTAGGAGGCTCCTTCACTTTAATACGATCTGCTTCTGATTTGAACCACTGGATCTTCTTCACTATCTCCCAGAACTGGTAACGGTGTGTGGGCGCGTCACGGTACTCAGAAACAAGAACGGTGGTAGAAGAAGAACACACAAAAAGACAACACTTGTTCTTTTGTATATGATGATTCAACCACCCAAGAAGAAAATCATTAAAAAATAAATTTTCTTTTCTTTTTGTTTTTCTTGTTGACCACACCCACCCTGTTTTGTTTCTTTTCTCCTTTTGTTCGTGATTGATGTTGGTGTGTTGATCAAATGCCATTGTACTGATACTATATCAGTCAATCCTTTTAAAACAAACATATATCATATATGTATATATTTTAAACATAAACTAATTAATAAAATCTTTTAAGATATCTAATATCATATATGTATATATTTTAAACATAAACTAATTAATAAAATCTTTTAACATATCTAATATCTTTTAAAGATATTAATTAATTTATTTGATTTAATTTGAATTCAAAACTCTTTTAAATTCAAATTTAAATATTTAATTAAATGAAAATAAAATAATCAAATTATCTTTTCTTCATTCAAAATTAAATATCAATCAACACCCTCCATCTAATGATTAATTACACAATTAAATAATCTAATTATTTAATTAACATAATCATTAATATTCATTAATTGAATAATCACATTATTCAATTAATTCCTAATAGACACGTGTCACTTTTTTAACACAATTAATTGGACAATCCAATTAATTAACCGTGACCTTGTTACCTAAATCGATCGGGCTAGCAAGGGGACCTAATGGACCCACGGTATTTTGAGCTCCAATAATCCTCAGAAATAATTAATTAAACTCTTTAATTAATATTTCGTGATTATTAACTTCAGTGCTATTCCACTAAAAACCCAAAGTTGCACTCTCTCAACTGTAGATGTTTTTACAAAAACCAATAACTCTTGGTGTCCATCGATATAGCTATTACATATGGTATGATCCTCCACAAGTAATTCATAATTAGAGCTGGGCCATAATGTCCGTTATACCCCTCTAATTATATCTTTGCATTAAGTACCATTGATTCTCTAATGAACAATAAATCCTACATTCCTTACGGAATTAGGAGAGCGCTCATATTGTTCAAGCCCCGAATCAACCCTTAAGGGAACTGCTATCTACTTCTCACAAGAAGGAGTGGATTCCACTATTGTGTGCAAACATTCCCAGCCACAAGTCAAACCACGATTCCAACATACATAGTTATTGATCGGGAATACAACTCCGATCTCACTCATGGTATATCAAAAACCACGATCTAACTTGAAGGAGTCGATAAGACACTCAGGATTAAGATCACCCACATATAGCCATCGTTAGTTGATATATATGAATCTCATCATGTAACAGATCTTGGTTAGAGATTCATATAGATCATGGTCCAGTCCTACATGATCACATCATACAAGGTGTCTCCATGCTCATATCTCCATATGAATGATCTAGGATAAGATCACTGTACATTACGGAATGGACCGCAGCTGTAGATTGACCACAAATAAAATAACCAACCTTATTTGCTATCTACGGATTCTTTAGATTGTTCGTTTCAAGCAGAATCCATCTGTATATGACATTCATATACTCAATTTGAAATTACATCCGGCAATCTTGGATGTTAAGTACATATGTTATTATAAATGTATAAGATAATTTGAATGAATAAACTACTTCTTTTATTTATGTTCAATTCACATTTACAAATTACAAGCTTTAGGACAAAAACCCCCAACAGAGTGAACCTAGTCCAATTGCTTGTGGTTTACAAAACCTAATCCCGGAAGCTACACAAGTCTTACTTCTCAATGAAGAGATAACAAGCCTATGTGAATATATGAATACTCAAAATGCAATAAGAGCTAGGTAACTCTATATGCTTATCTAGGATGACAATATTGCAATTAAACATTCCTAGATATCAATAGTTAGATAACATGTCAAAAAGCTTAGCTAAACATAGATTAGAAAACTAGATAGCTATCACAATACAACACTCAATCAATATATCACAAACAATCTCTTATCTGGTATTTAGCATATTATCTAAAAACATACAAGTAAATAAAGAGATGCCTCAATATGAATCACACTAAAATTAGATGAGATTAGTGAAGAACATACCAAGAATGATGTGACGATGCAAAAGCATGCATGAATGATCCTAGATGAACTTGATGAATCAAGGGGAATGCTTTGAGTGTTTAAAGGTGAGTTCTTGATGATTTTTTCTCTCAAGTGTCTTTTTTTTTTCTTTAGGGTTCAAATGAGTCAAAGAACTAAGTTTAGAAATAGAGAAGATGGCATATTTATAGGCACCAAGAATAGGGCACATTAAAAGATAAGTTTGCTCCTGAACCGCACGATCAGTGGTTTCATTCGGCGGCCAGGCCACCGATCATGACCACAGAATCAACCACAGAATCAAACCCGAGATATTAAATACATCAAGTATGATCGGCGGTTTCGAATTGGCTGTCGTGGCCGCCGATCACAACCGTAGAATCAGACTAGAGACCTCTGGATTAAAACGGCGGTTTCATTCGACGGCCAAGGCCACCGATCTAACCGCTAATTCACCAAAAGTGGTGAATCCAAGGAGAATCAAGGCAATCTCAGAGAGCAGTCTTCGTGCAAAACCAAGCACACTTATGTGTAAGCGCTGACGTTTTTGAACATCTACGGAAAACGAATTACAAGACACAAACACACAACAAGATACAATTCATAAAAGTGTATGTGTGAAAGTGACATGTGAAGAGAATGCATATAAATATTAATAAGCTAAGTGAGTGTGTGCTACTAAATCTCTTTAATGAAAACTAAGCACTAAAGATATACCTTTGGAGTGCTTATCACTTTGATGTCTTGAAAAGGGCCTTTAAGCTTGATCCTTAATCACCTAAACTACCCTTACAAGTCAAGACCCAATATTTGGTTTGTCCACGAAATAAGCCAATCAAAAACGGGAATCCTTACAAAGCCAATCCTCAGACCAATGGATTAGTGGAAGTTACTAACAAAACCATCAAGAAGCTCCTGAAGAAGAAGCTTCAATAGAAGAAAGGGAAGTGGGTTGAAGAGCTCCTAAATGTGCTATGTGCATATCGGACTACCAAGAGGACTGCAATTGGGGAAACCCCCTACTCACTGGCTTTTGTAACAGAAGCAATCTTACCCATCGAACATAGACTGATATCTTTTAGGGTCCAACATTTCAAACCAGAAGACAATGAAACAAAGTTGAGAGCTTGTCTAGACCTCCTCGAGGAGAAGCGGGATAGAGCTGCAAAGCGAGCAGCCTACCAGAGCAAGATGGGCCGATGTTTCAATAGAAGGATGAAGACTTGGAACTTTAAAGAAGGGGACTTGGTCCTCATGAAGGTAACCCAGAATACCAGAAAGAGGTCAGACGGGGTACTAGCCCCCAACTTGGAAGGTCCCTACCAAATAAAAATGGTGGTTTAAGGGGAGGCCTATAAACTGGAAGATATGATTGGCTACCTGATACACCACACCTGGAATGTTGATCACCTCAAAAGGTTTTACCCTTAGAACTTGAAGAAATAGTTTATTTCGGCTGGTATGTCTCTAAATGTGTACCCTGAATTCACTTTGTACCGCTTGAAATAAAAACTCAATAAAGAAGTCAGTTTTTTTCTCCTACATGATTCTCCTATGTCACCTTGCAAATTTCACCATAACTGGATCGCCTCAAGACCAGGAAGAGCCACATGGCACTCCTACTACCTTGGTTAGGGTATACCCTTCTCCAAAAGGGATCTGGTGCATAAAATGCCTAAGTGGCATAGTCTGTTGAGGTTTTTGCCCTAAAGCTTATAGTTTGTAAATGTGAATTGAACAAGAAATAAAAGAAGTAGTTTATTCATTCAGATTGTCTCATACATTTATTTATATCATGTGTACTTAACATCCAAGATTGTCTGATGTAATCTCTAACCGAGCATATAAGTGTCATATACAGAGGTATTCAGTTTGAGATGAGCAATCTAAAGAGTCCGTAGATAGCAAATAGAGTTGGGTACTTTATTTGTAACTAATTTACAGTTGCGGTCCGTTCCGTAATGTACAATAGTCTTAACCTAGACTATTCATATGGTGATATGAGAATGGAGGCACCCTTATATGATATGATCATATAGGACTGGGTCATGATCTATATGAATCTCTCACCAAAATCCGTTACAAGATGAGATTCATATATATCAACAAACGATGGCTATATATGGGTGATCTTAATCCTGAGTGTCTTACTAACTCCTTCAAGTTAGATCGTTGTTTTTGATATACCATGGGTGAGATCGGAGTTGCATTCCCGGTCAATAACTCCTTATATTGGAATCGCAGTTTGGCTTGTGGTTGGGAAGATTTGCACACAATAGTGGAATCCACTCCTTCTTGTGAGAAGAAGATAGGAGTTCCCTTAAGGGTTGATTCGAGGCTTTAACAATAAGAGTGCTCTCCTAATTCCATAAGGAATGTAGGATTTATTATTCATTAGAGAATCAATGGTACTTAATGGAAAGATATAATTAGAGGGGTATAACGGACATTATGACCCAGCTCTAATTATGAACTACTTATGGATGATCATACCATATGTAATAGCTATATCGATGGATACCAAGAGTTATTGGTTTGTGTAAAAAAAACGTCTACAGTTGAGAGAGTGCAGCTTCAGGTTTTTAGTGGAATAACACCGAAGTTAATAATTATGAAATATTAATTAAAGAGTTTAATTAATTATTTCTATGGATTATTGGAGCTCAAAATACTATGGGTCCATTAGGTCCCCTTGCTAGCCTGATCGATTTAGGTAACATGGGTCACGGTTAATTAATTGGATTGTCCAATTAATTGTGTTACAAAAGTGACACGTATCTATTCGGGAATTAATTGAATAATGAGATTATTTAATTAATGAATTTAATCATTGTAACAATTAAATAATAAGATTATTTAATTATGTAATTTATTATTGATGGAGGGTGTTAGTTGATATTTATATTTGAAAAATGGGATAATATGATTATCTTATTTTTAATTAATTAAATATTATTTTTGAATTTAAATAGTTTAAATTTAAATTAGGTGATATCAGTTAATAAAATAAAATAAAGAATTTGTTTTAAATTAAAAAGATATCATCAATTTTTTGTTTATTATATATATATATGACATATATAATTTTTAAGTGAAGAAAATGGATCAACAAGGATAGACACCAACATTGATACAAAAAAAAAAAAAAAAAAAAAAAAAAAAAAAAAAGGAGAGAAATATAAAGGCAGAAGGTGTGCGGCCACTTAAGAAAAATAAAAGAGTTTTATTTATTTATTAATTTTTTTTTTGTTCATCACAAACAAATAGTGGCCGATTTCTTCAGACAACAAAACAAAGGTTGTTTTGAGTTTCTTTCCTTTTTAGGTTCTTTCCTTTTTAGGTTCCTGAGTACCGTGACACACCCACACGCCGTTACCAATCCCGGGTCATAGTCAGAAAGATCTTGTGGTTCAAATCAGAAAGCAAATCGAAAAGAAAATGTTGGTATGAATTGTTTTGCCTTCTTTGTTGTTTTCGATTATTACTGTGCAAATAGGTTTACTTGATGATTGCATAAAAAATTTTGAAACCTTTTTGCTGCGCAATCTGTAACCCTAGGTTCCTATAATTGGTATCAGAGCCAATTTTTGTTCATTATAATCGAATTCGATTGCTCCTGATTGCATGTATGAATGTATAGGCACTTTCTATTGATTGTATGATGTTTATAATTATTTATTTATTTATTATAAACATGGTTGATCGTTAATTGTATGGTACAATGGGTTTAGGGTTCGTTTTAAAGGTTGTAATATTTTTCTCATGTAATATTATTCCTAGGATATAATTATAAGTGCCTCATTTTTTATTGGCTTATTTCATGACAAACCACATTGGGATTGGTGTGTAATGGGTAGCTTATGTTATTGTGATTGGTAAGCTTCCAGACTTCCTAACGTGACTTCAAGAGCAAGAGAAACAGGTAATCACTTGACTTGCCTCTTAAAGAGATTTAGTTGCACACACTCACAACTCATGCATATTTCTAATACTTGTATGTTGTGTGTTTTATATGTGTGCATTCATGTTCTTGAATATCTCTTCATGCATGTTTTATTGATTGTATCTTGTTCATTGAAATGTCATGACATGTTAGGCATTAGGATGCATTCAAATGTTTCACTTGCATTGTACACAAAGTGGATAACATGGCATTGTCGCCATTTGTGTGGTGTTGCCATTTGATGGTGTCGCCGTGGCGATAGAATGATTTTTTGTAGAAAAATCAATCAGGTGTGAGGTCACCATGAAAGGTCGCCCTGAGACAAATGGTGATAAAGAAGGATTTTTTTGTGTTGCGTTAGTGGTCGCCCTGAGACAAATGGCAACCTCAAATGGCGACTTAGAAGAAAAGTTGGTGTCGCCACAAGGTCGCCATTTGACAAATGGCGACAGCAAATGGTGACCTTTGATGTTTGTCCAAAAACGACATCATTTTGATTGCATCTCTACAAAAATATGTTGTCTTGTCTTCTTAGACATATGGAGAGCTCAAAATTAGAACTTTGAGAGAGAAACTCAAACCCTAGAGAGAGAAACTCCCAAGAACTCACCTTTACTCAACCAAACACATTCCCATGAGCATCTAGCATCATCCAAGCATCGGTCTTGTTGTTTTCCTTGACTAGGTAATCTCTACATGTTCTAGAACTTCTTGTTTCATCTTTCTAACATGTTTTCCTAGATTTAGCATTTATTTTGTGATTAAATGCTTGACTCCTTAATTAATGTTGTTTATAACATGTTTGAGTCTTAGTTTATTGGTTGAGATGTGTTGATTGTGATAGCTAGCATTTAGGACCATTTTGCCCTCTAGCTAAGTCTATGTGATTTGTATTTAGACATTGTTGATTAGGACTCCTTGATAGCATTTGTTAATTGCATGTTTTTAGTACTTGCCATGTTCATTGACAACTTGTGTTGATTGGCTTTTGATTGACAATTCCTTGATTGCACTTGTTTATTGCATTTATTGTCCTTGCCATATTTATTGACAACTTGTGTTGAGTTGGCCTTGTTTGTTGACAATTAGGTTGCTAGAATTTCTTTGCATCCAATTGAGTCCTCATGTATGAGCATGTAGGCATTGTTGATAACTAGAGTGTTGATTTGCATTATAACATCTAGTCAAGCATTTAGTGTAGCCTAGCATTATTTGCATTTTGGATATCTTTGCATATTTACATAGGTTGTATGATCTCTTCATTGAGAAGTAAGTCTTGTTGCTTTGTGCACAAGCAATAGATCTAGGGTTGCTATTACAGGCCTGCGGGTAGTAGTGGTGGGTTACAGACCGAGATTAGGCTGTGAACATCATTACAAGTAGTGACTTCGAGGATCGCTAATTGGACTAGGTTCACTTTTACAGGCATGCGGGTAGTGGTAGCGGTTATAGTCCTAGCATGGTTGAGGTCAACCTAGGATGTAAACGTTATCACAATTAGTGGATTCAAGGTTCGAGTGTGGCGTACTTACCAGCCCGTGGTTTTTCCCTATTAAGGGTTTCCACGTAAAAATCAAGTATCGTTTATATTTTCGCACCATAGTACACTTGATTATTGTTTTGTGAATTGGATTTATTTTTTGAATATTGACTAATCCGAAAATTTGGTAACTAATCGGATTAACACCCCATTCACCCCCCTCCCCCCCTCTAGGTTGTTTAGACACACGAGCAATATATTTATATTTTCAATTGGTATTAGAGCAGGTTCCTAGACATACTTAGGTGATCCTTACTCTTGCTTGTATATTTTGCTTTTTGTGTGTTTTGTGTGCTACATTCATTTACATTCATTTGCATACATTCGCCCAAACACTATGAGTGAATTTGGGACTAGCAAAGAGGGAGTGTCGAGCGTGAGGCCGCCGTTGCTCAAGGGTGACAATTACTCCTCATGGAAGAGGATGATGGAGTCCTATCTATCATAGATAGATGATAGGGTGTGGATGGTGATTGAGGATGGATACACACCTCCCACCGTGACCACCGAAGATGGAAGCATTGTGCCAAAGCCCAAGGCTTAATGGAGTGCCGAAGAGTTTGGAGGTTCAAAGTGGAACAACAAGGCCATGCATGTCTGTCTTAGTGCAATGGATGAGAGTCAATATAAACTCATCCAAATCACCAAAAATGCACATGAAGCTTGGAAAATCTTAGAGATGTCACATGAGGGAACCGAAGTGGTGAAAAAGTCCAAGCTCTAGGTGCTTCAAACTCTATTCCAAAATATTAGGATGGAAGAGCATGAGTGCTTCAATGCTTCCAAGTGAAGTTGATGGACATCGTCAATCAAAGCCATCAACTAGGTGAACCATATTCGGATAGGAAGATCAAGCAAAAGATCATGAGGTCACTACCTCATAGATTTCAATCTAAGGTGATGGTGCTTGAAGAGAATAGTGACATCAAGAAGATGAAACCGAGTGAAGTGATTGGAAGGCTACTTGCTTATGAGTCAAGAAAGGCTCCCACCTCCTCATCTCCCAAGAAGTAAAAGGGAATAGCCTTGAAGATCTCCAAAGTTGAAAAGGAGGATGATGACTCGGATGAATAAATTGCTCAAATGGTGAAGAAATTCAAGATGTTCTTGAGGCTACAAAAGGATGACTCCAAGAACATTGAGCCAAGCCAAGAGAAGTCTTCAAGAAAAGGCATTCAATGCTTTGAATGTGGAGGATATGGGCATATCTCCAAGGTATGTGCTAACTTGAAGAATAAGAGAAATGGAAAGGAGATGGCCACCTCATCAAGTGATAGTGAGAGTGTAGAAGATTCTTCAAGTGATGAAGAGCTTGCAAATTACTACACGACATTTAGAGCCTCTCATGTGGATGTTGGAGAAGAAGGCAAAAATGCCTCTATTTGTGACCTTGAAGAAGGAGTAGATGAAAAGGTAGCTAGAAGTGTGATTGATGTAGCTATGCAAAGGGAAGTTGCTTGTATGACATCAAATGACCAAGGCAAAGGTCTTGATGAGGAAGTTGACTCATTTAGTAAGAGATAATGTGATAAGTGTTCCTCATACTCATATGATGACGATAACTCCAACTTGGAGAGTTTTAACAACAAGGAAAGAATGAGCTATGAGGATTTTATGACATTCTTTCATGACTCCTTGAAGAAGACAAAGAAGGAGATTTTTGTGTTGAAGGAAGATAATCTTCAACTAAGAGAAAAGGTGATTCTCTTAGATGAGGAAGTAAAACTTGTCAAAGAACATGAGGACAAGTTGAAGAAAGAGCTTGAAGAAACAAGGATGTCACTTGCTAAATTTACTTCGAGTACGGAAAAACTCAACATTATGATAGGTTGTGGGAAGATGCCTAGTGACAAGAGAGGCATAGGTTTTGTTAATGAGGAAGTCATAACATCATCCAACAAGACAACTCTTGTGAAGGAAATTGTTCCTAAGTTGCCTCCTTAATCTTCTTACCACAAGAAGACTCTTGAAGTAGGTGAATATTCTAAGAGTGCTTATTTGAAGATTGTCAAGGACAAAGAGATGAGGTATCTAGAAGTTTTGAAGAAGGCTAAGATCAAGCAACCTCAAGCTCAAGGCAAAAGGCTAGCTTCACCTCCTCAACACCCTAGAAAGAAGATTGATCTTGGAGAGTCATCCAAGAATGGCTAAATGAAGATGCAAACAAAGGGTAAAGCTCAACCTCAACATTTAAGAGCTTCTTACCCAAGCTTTATGCAACCAAGGAGGCACATTCAAATGACTCAACCACCTTAACAAGCTAGACCACAAAGGTGCCACCAATCGGCTCAAGCTCCAAATAGAGGCAAACCGATGCATAATCAAAGACAACCTCATCAACATGACAATGTCTCGATGAGATCTCAATGCAATGGTATAGATTCTTACTTTGTACCTACTTGTCATTTTTGTGGTATGATTGGTCACTTAAAAACCAAATTGCTTTAAATACATTAAGAGGTGTAGGTTAGAAAGCATAAAGGAAAAACGGTTGAAAAAGAGGGCAAGTTTGCATGAACCTAGGGAACTTGAAAACATGTCTATGACCACTAGAAATGATAAAGTGGAACCTAGGTGGGTTAGAAAGAATGAACCTAATTGCCATTGTGCCAATGTGATACCCGTAGATGCTACTAGGTCCAATGGATTTGGTAAATCTATAGGGGCTCATGCCTCCCATTGACTCGGTTGGATTTGACCCCAATAAGGGGAACTCAAGCAAAGAGAGCAAACTTGCATGATTTTCTATATGAAAAAAGTTGATTAAATATATGCTCTTTTGATAATTGTTTGAGATATTTGGTTGCACATATATACTTATATGTTTTTTTTAATACGTGTGCACAATTGCTTTGCTTGCAATCCATGTTATATTTATGCTCAAACATGATTTTTTGGACTAGGAGAATTATTTGGGAAAGTACATATGAATGACCCATAATTTATATCCATGACATGAGAATTTTATGACATGCTTAAAATGATATGCATGATATGTTTTTGATTGCTTATATGCAAAATATGTGTGAAAAGCAAATGAGAAGACTAAAATCAATAAGGATCTCGTATCCACTTAACCAATAAGGATTTTATATCCAAATTAGTCTTCTCTCTCTTCTTAAAGGTGTAAACAAGACTACTATCATACGAATGTTTCATCCGGAAAAATCAAATAGGATCTTTGAATCCATGTCTTGGTTTGCCCTTAAGGATTGATATAGTTGCTCTTAGCTCAAAAATAATTTTTGAAAAACTATATCTTGCTTGATTATGTCAAAAGAATACAAATTGGTTTGAATTCACTTGGAAACCCTTTTGATGTTTGCTTTGCCAAATACCATTGGCTTTGAACTTAAATGCAATATGTCTTGCACGTAAAACATCTTGTCACACATTTTGTTTTTTAAATAAAACTCCTTGAATCTCTATCAATTACTTGAGTTGCATAAAATTGGTGTATATGATTATGCAAATGCATTTTGTGCTAATAGCTCTTTTTGCTAAAGCGACCCGATAGGGGGAGCTCCTTTGCCTATCTTATGACAAAAAGGGGGAGAAGTCTTGAGAGATATAGGGGGGGCATTATGTATGCTTTGGGGAGAAGTTTGAGAGAGAGTAACCTTTTAGGGGGAGCATTTCACATGCATTAATTTGTATTGCTTTATTGAGTGCAAATGCTTTTTATGTTTGTTCACCTCACATGCACTTGTTCTTGGAAAAGTGCTTTCTTGCTATTGTGTGAAGGTATGATGATCTACGAAGAGATTGAAGACCTTGAAGACTTAGATTCTTAGGTTTCTCTCATTGTAACATAGAATACAATTTTGTTGACCAATAGTTTTATTTTGTGTTTTGTGACGATTAATTTTTGAGTGGTTGTTTTGTCATGATAGCCAAAGGGGGAGACTGTAAGTGCCTCATTTTTTATTGGCTTATTTCATGACAAACCATATTGGGTTTGTTGTGTAACGGGTAGCTTAGGTTATTGTGATTGGCAAGCTTCCAGACTTCCCAACGTGACTTCAAGAACAAGAGAAAAAGGTAATCACTTGACTTGCCTCTTAAAGAGATCTAGTTACACACACTCACAATTCATGCATATTTCTAATACTTGTATGTTGTGTGTTTTTATATGTGTGCATTCATGTTCTTGAATATCTCTTCATGCATGTTTTATTGATTGTATCTTGTTCATTGAAATGTCATGACATGTTAGGCATTAGGATGTATTCAAATGTTTCACTTGCATTGTACACAAAGTGGATAACATGGCATTGTCGCCATTTGTGTGGTGTCACCATTTAATTGTGTCGCCATGGCGATAGAATGATTTTTTCTTGAAAAATCAATCAGATGTGAGGTCTGTTAAGATTATGCTCAATAGCAAAAGTGTAATGTTGTACTTGACAACCTTTTCATATTAATAAAGTGATTTCTGTTTGTTAACAAAATCTTATAGCATTTATTATTATAATTGTCAAAGTAAATAATCATAAGGTCAAAAGACTATAAGAAAAGAAGAATTGTTCGTATATTTGGATATGTATGAGGTAGACACAAGGTAAATAATCATAAGGTCAAAAGACTTAAGTTAAAGGTTGGGCACCTTTATCTTGTTAAAGTTGTAGAATTATTTTACTAGCATTTGAGTGGGATCAAATGTGTTGTGATGAGTCTAAAATCATCGAAGGGTCTTCGAGTAAAAGAATCTAGTGCACTGGGTGCATTGAACGGGATCACAATGAAATACTATTTTCTAGAACCGTCAATAGATAAAAGTCTTTTCATTATCAGGACAATCGGAGAGTCTATCTTAATCCTTAGATAAATGATGGACTTATGGTTGCAAGTGTTATCATTTGAGCTATCAATGAGTACGATTATATAGCATAGTCTATCCTCGATAGTTTGGTGGTATTCATTTGTTAATTGATAGAAGACTTCATTTATAGATATGGACATCGTGGCTCCATTTATTAAATGTGAGTAGAATATCATCATATGGATGCTTTGTGGTTTTGGATATTAAATCTTAACGTTGAGTTTTCAATAGTTTCTATTGAAAGATGACTTTTGGACAAGTCATAATATATATCCAAGTTCAAAGTGTGGTCATATGAGTAAATATGGTAACTTGGAGAGCTATAGGCGGTCTATGAGCTCTTGGCGATTACTGATATTCTTCACGAGGATTCACTATCTCCTATATGATTGTCTAGGGTATGAATGAGAATCATTAACTTATTCCATCTTTATTTACGAGTGCAATTTTAGTTCTTTAGTGGAATGAACTAAAATTAATAGATTGAACCTAAGTGAATCATTTGTTGATTATGCTTGGGTTATATCTATTGGAGCTTAAATTTAGATAGGCCTGCCAAGATCCCCATCCCCAAGCCGCACGGACTTGCATGAATCACTTGATATATTCTACCGGACTATTTATGGGTCCATCTAGAATTGTATTTAATATTTTAAGAATATAGTTTGCACATTATTTATTTAATGGGCTGTTTAATTATATTAATATATTAATGAAAGACATGTGGGCTTGTTTCTTTTAGTAAGAATGGGTCTAATTCACATGTGGGCTTTTTTAAAGTCCAAAATGGATTAAATAAAATAAGAAAACAATATTTGGCCCAAGTTATAGTCATGGGCAGCTAGGCAATATTTATTAGCCCATAATATTGTTTTATTTTATTATTTAATTAAATGGAAATTAATTAATATGTTAATTAATTATTTAATTAAGAAACAAATCTTTTTCTGATTAGGAAATATGTTTCCTAGTAGTATACTACTATTAGTAGTATATTAAATATAAAAGACTTTATTTGTTTAGTCAAATTAGGAAGTCTTTTATATAGTCACAAATTCACTAAAGAGTTAGATTAGGGTTTGAATTGTAAGAAGTCTTTTGTGGAAACATAAATCCTATTTGGAAAAGGACTTTGGTGATCACCTTGTTGGACAAGGTTAGAATTCGACAACCCTAAATATATTAGGGCAAAAAATTCGGTCCCTATATAACACAAGGGATGAATTTCGGCCAACCCTAGTTTTTGCCTTTGAAGAATTAATTTTCTTTAGCTAAAGTGGAAAAATAAAATCCTACTCTAAGACTAGTGAGAGATTTCGGCCAAGAGGGGTTATGAGAAAAGAATTGTTCCTGTTTCGATAGTGCACTAGTGATCTTAACATCAAGAGATTTTGTGCACAATTTCGAATAAGGTTCACGCGAATTTCAATCTAATGATTGTGAATTCAAAAGTGACTGGAACATTCTTAGCAACCTTTTGGAGTTTGTTATGACTAACAGAATCAAAAAAGTTTTTTGTTGTCCATTCTCAGGTTCACAATTCAAAGAGAAGGGAGACCATGCTCTTAGGTGATTCACGTTCGTGATCGGGTTTGGAAGATCTTGGGAATTACCATCGACGCATAGTCAATCGGATCATACGACAAAGGTATGATATCTTTTCGTATATATGTTTAATTAATTAAAGGGTTAAGGTTCAATATGGGAAAATTTTTAAAAATATAATAAACTCTTTTTAGTCTCGCTTTCGCCGCGTGCAAACGTTTTTCCGTACAAGGTCGCTATGAAAGGTCACCCTGAGACAAATGGTGACAAAGAAGGATTTTTTGTGTTGCGTCAGTGGTCACCCTGAGACAAATGGCGACCTATAAGAAAAGTTGGTGTCACCACAAGGTCACCATTTGACAAATGGCAACCTCTGAAGTTTGTCCAAAAACGATATCATTTTGATTGTATCTCTACAAAAATATGTTGTCTTGTCTTCTTAGACATTTGGAGAGCTCAAAATCAGAACTTAAAGAGAGAAACTCAAACCCTAGAGAGAGAAACTCCCAAGAACTCACATTTACTCAACCAAACACATTCCCATGAGCATCAAGCATCATCCAAGCATGGGTCTTGTTGTTTTCCTTGACTAGGTAATCTCTACATGTTCTAGAACTTCTTGTTTCATCTTTCTAACATGTTTGCCTAGATTTAGCATTTGTTTTGTGATTAAATGCTTGACTCCTTAATTAATGTTGTTTATAACATGTTTGAGTCTTAGTTTATTGGTTGAGATATGTTAATTGTGATAGCTAGCATTTAGGACCATTTTGCCATCTAGCTAAGTCTATGTTATTTGCATTTAGACATTATTGATTATGACTCCTTGATTGCATTTGTTAATTGCATGTTTTTAGTACTTGCCATGTTCATTGACAACTTGTGTTGATTGGCTTTTGATTGACAATTCCTTGATTGCACTTGTTTATTGCATTTATTGTCATTGCCATGTTTATTGACAACTTGTGTTGAGTTGGCCTTGTTTGTTAACAA
Organism: Acer campestre; assembly: GCA_954870605.1. Taxonomy (NCBI): domain Eukaryota; kingdom Viridiplantae; phylum Streptophyta; class Magnoliopsida; order Sapindales; family Sapindaceae; genus Acer; species Acer campestre. Next base: position 11,481,014 of record OX940804.1, read on the forward strand.
TTATGTTGCAAGAATTTCTTTGCATCCAATTGAGTCCTCATGTATGAGCATGTAGGCATTGTTGATAACTAGAGTGTTGATTTGCATTATAACATCTAGTTAAGCATTTAATGTAGCCTAGCATTATTTGCATTTTGGATATCTTTGCATATTCACATAGGTTGTATGATCTCTTCATTGAAAAGTAAGTCTTGTTGCTTTGTGCACAAGTAATAGATCTAGGGTTGCTATTACAGGCCTACGGCTAGTAGTGGTGAGTTACAGACCGAGATTAGGCTGTGAACATCATTACAAGTAGTGACTTCGAGGATCGCCAATTGGACTAGGTTCACTTTTACAGGCCTGCGGGTAGTGGTATTGGGTTATAGGCCGAGCATGGTTGAGGTCAACGTAGGATGTAAAAGTTATCACAATTAGTGGATTCGAGGTTCGAGTGTGGCGCACTTACCAGCCCGTGGTTTTTTCTTGTTGAGGGTTTCCATGTAAAAATCAATTGTCATTTATATTTCCGCACCATTGTACACTTGATTATATTTTTGTTAATTGGGTTTATTTTTTGAATATTGACTAGTCCGAAAATTTGGTAACTAATCGGATTAACAACTCATTCACCCCCTCTAGGTTGTTTAGACACACGCGAACAATATATCTATATTTTCACTAATTTTAATATTTTTATTTTCTACTGTATTTTCTTTGCTATAAATTTTCTGTTATGTATTTTATTGTAAAATATGTACGAAGAAATCAGTCGAAGAAGATGAAGAAATCGGACTTGTGTTAGACACACAAAAGGCGGCGCATGTGCACAAGTTACTTATGTTTATGTTGCTTTTGCAAGTGTTGCACGTGAATAATAAAAATAATAATAATAATAATAATTTATTTTTTTAATAAAATTGGATCGATCTAAGGGGAAAAAGTATCACAAGCGATCATTTGCTGAAAAACCCCTAGATAGTATCCATATAAATGAAAGAAAAAAGAAAGTAAAAAGTGACAAAAAGCAACAAAGCACAAAGAGCCAGGGGAAAACAACCCCAAACAAAAGAGGAACGCAGGCCACACCAAAAAGAAAAAGAAAACATCAAGAAAAACGAAAAGACTCTCGGCCCATACAGTCGTTGCCAACTAAAGAAGAACAGAACGGCGGGGTAGAGAACCACCAAGAATCAGCCTAAAGCTCTAAAGCATGCTTAGAAAGCGTATCTGCAACCTGATTCCCCTCTCTAAAAATATGTGAAACCTGAAAATCCATATGCGAGATTTGGAAGATGCAGCGCTGCCACGCCTGACGAACCCTTGAAGGAACCATCTCAGAACAAGAAGAAAGAAGCTGAACTACATAAGAAGAATCGCTCTCAAGCCAGATTCGATGCCACCCATACTTCCAAGCAAAATTAATAGCCAATGAGGCCGCCAACCACCAACCACCAAGAGGAATAGCAAAGCAACCTTTCACAAAAGCTGTATAGTTCCGAAAGATACCACCACAACCACCAACATTAAAGCGAAAACCTGACCAAGAGGAATAGCAAAGCAACCTTTCACAAAAGCTCTGTAGTTCCGAAAGATACCACCAAAACCACCAACCCCCGGAGAACCCATAGCAGCGCCATCTGTATTCACTTTGATCAAACCGGGGGCCGGAGGCGACCAAATCACACTCTTGATAACCGGGGCTTTAGAAGGGCGACCCCGAAGACCAAATCGACGAAGAATCAAAAGGTCGTCCATACAATTACGCATGCAACCAATCTCCAGGTGATTAGCCTCTGAAACCGCACACCAAACCAAAGAAAAGATGGATCTAAAATCCACCGAATTCCCTTCAAAGATCCACTGATTACGAGCAGTCCACACCCCCCATATCATTGCATGGATAGTCGCTTTCCATAAAATCTTGACCTGCTCACTAAAGGAAACCGACATGGCCTGCAAGAAGAAAGATTGCCAAGTTTTTGTAGGGACACGTCGTTGGAAAGTCGAGAAAACCGCCTCCCAAAGAGCAACCGCTAGGGGACAATGAGGAAAAAGATGATTTGCAGATTCACTACTAACCTTACAAATACTGCAACGAGAAGCCAACTGGAACCCAGACCTACTAAGGCGATCCTCAGTAGGAAGCCTGTTCAACATCAAACGCTAGGTCAAAGCTGAGCGAGAAGGGGGAATAAAACGGAACCAAACATCTCTCCACCAAACAACCTAAGGAATATCACGAAGAAACTGGGAATAAGCAGCCTTGCAAGAAACACGACCATCCCGAGAATTAGCCCAAACCAGAGAATCCACAATAGGAGGAATTGCAATACGATCAATTCGAAAACACAAATCCGGGAAGCGCTCGAAAACAATCGTCCAGCACCCATCTACCCTGATGAATAAAATCTAAGACCCTCGCCAGGAGCGGATTGGCTAAATAATCAAGAATTCCTAAAAGGTCCAAAATGGGAACCCCCAACCAATTATCCCGCCAAAAGTCTCTTTGAGAGTTCTCGCCAATCAGCCAGATACCTTCCTTAAGAAGGGAACTATAATTAGATCGAAGAGAAGACCAAATCGAGGAGGTGACATACCTTCCATAAGGCTTCTGCAAATGCTTGAGATACCTCTCCGGAAGAAAAGAGAAAGCAAAACCATCAGTCGTCATAAACTTCCAAGTGAATTTCTGTAACAGTAAGTCATTCAGCAACCCAATATCTTTCAGACCAAGACCACCCTGAGAGTAAGGCCTACAACAACGATCCCAAGAAACCCGAACCATCTTAGTCTCCTCACAGGAACCAGTCCAAAAAAAGTTTCTCAACTTGCGGTTAATCAAAGACAGTAAAGAAGAAGGCCACTTGTAAATCATGAAAGAGTGCACAAATGAACCAGTGATGACCAACCTGATCAGAGTAGCACGACCAGCCAGAGAGAGGGACTTGCCCTTTAGATAAAATCTTATCTGCAATAGGTCGTAGCACTGCTTTTTGAGGCTTACCCCGAAACAAAGGGACTCCCAAATAAGAAAACGGCAGATGCCCAATCTGTATACCAACCAGAGACTGTAAACTACCAATCCCAGAGGGGGAGATAGAAGAACCGAAATAAATTGAAGACTTACCCCAGTTAACCAACTGGACTGAAATATCACCATAATCTCTAAAAGCACCCATTATATGCCTTAGATTCTTTTGAGTGCCTCTGCAAAAGATCAAAACATCATCTGCATAGAGCAAATGAGTAGGAGCCAAAAAACCCCTTAGGGAAGAAATCGGCAGAATATGAGAAGAACCCACCAACCTCGTCAATAATCTACTAAGGAAGTCCTCTGCAATACCAAACAAAAGTGGAGAAAGCGGATCTCCTTGACGAACCCCTCTAGAGCAACCGAAATATCCCTCTGGGACCCTATTCAATAGAATAGAAAGCCTAGACAAACAAAGAATATTGTCCATCCAATCCACAAAAACAGAAGAAAACCCAAAAGCCTGAAGCACTCTGTAAAGGAAAGACCAATCCAGGGTGTCAAAAGCCTTACGGATATCAATCTTCATGGCCAAATTACCCCCATAGCACTTCTTCTGCAACACATTCACACAGTCAGAAGCCAAAGCAATACAATCCTCGATATGCCGGTCTCGAATGAATCCGAACTGCTGATCGGTCTATTTCTATATATGTTTTAGGCCCATATTTCCTAGTCTTTGTGCTTTGTTCTCGAGTGATTTAGGTTGTTTGATGTGCTTGTTGAGCTGTGCAGGTCTCTTTATCAGAAGTTGTGCAAATATTCAAGTATGAAGAAAAGATGTCAAAATTGATCAGAAATGCATTCTCTGCAGTAGACCACCCCCTAGGCAAGGCCTACCTTGCGGTCCTATGTTGCGGTCAATGTAAGTTGAAGACTCCAAGAGAAAATCATGAAGGACCGCCCCCTAGGTAGTGCCTACCTAGCGGTCCTATCTAGCATCAGACTCCAGAGATGTTGTGCATGAATAACCGCAGCCTAGGTATGTCCTACCTAACGGTCCCATCTTGCACTAAACTCTAGCAGTGTGTCAATCAAGAGGCCGCCCCCCAGACACTGTCCTATCTAGCGGTCCTATCTAGCGGTGGTCTCCAGTGATGTTGCAAAAACATGACCGCGGGATAGGCAAGTTGCCTACCTAGCGGCACGTGCAGCGAGATTTTAAGAAGTCTGTTTCGTTTAGGTCAACGAGTGACGAAGTTTTGAGCCATTATAAATAAGACATCAGAAGGCTTTCAGAAGGAGGTTGAAGACTGCGAGATTGAGAGCCGTACTACCATCCATCCTTGGAAGACACCGAAAAGCAAGAAGAAGACGAAGGATTCGAAGCAAGATTAGAAGACAACAATGGGTTCTATCTTCTCCTCTTCTATGTTTTTGTTTCCTCCATTGATGTGTAACTAAATCCATACTAGGGATTCAATGTGAACCTCTATGAATACTCTTTGTTAGAATTGACTATATTTTTGTAATTCAAGTTTCGATTCATTCAATTTGTGATTTCTTCTTGTCTATGCATGGTTAGTGCTAGTCTTGAATTTAGGGTTTTATATGTTAAAGTTGAGATATGTGTGAGTTTCACCATTCTTAGCCAATATTCAATTGAATGAATGAATTTATTGTTGCAGGTTGCACGTTATCTTTGGTTCTCTTGTTCTTGTGCTTAATGGGTTCTCAATCATAGTTTATATGCAAGGTTTGCTATTGACTGTGATTGAGATTACTTGATTGTGCTTTGTGGGTTTTAGGTTATAGTTTATATGCAAGGTTTGCTATTGACTCAACTAGGAACGCTTGGTGTATGGTTGATGTATTTTCTGTTATAGTTTATATGCAAGGTTTGCTATTGACTGCAGTAGAGAGTATTTGATTTATTCCAGGACCACATAGCATTAATTATACATAATTTAAGAACGAACCCTTAACTTGATTAACATTCTTTGTGAAAGTAAATTCGAAGCATTGAGTAAACGTAGTTGGGGATCATTGATGACCTAGTCCTCTCACCTCTTGATCTCATTCACATATTCTTGTTAACTGCTTTCTTATTTTAATATAGTTTTTAATCTCAAATCAATCAAATCAATCTGAAATCTCTTGGTTACTGTTAATTGCTTAGCTTTAATTAGAATTAGTTTTAGTCGATAAATCTCTTTTCCTTGTGGGAACGATCCCCACTTGTCGCTGTACTTATCTCACGATTCGTGCACTTGCGAGTTAGGTTTTTATAACACGATTTTACACATCAACTGCTGAGGAGAAATAATCCTGGAGGCAACTTGAGCTAAACGATCAGCCAAAATCTTCGAAGAAATTTTAAACAGAAAGTTACTAAGAACAATTGGTCAAAACTGATCAACCGAAATTGAATCCCTCAGTTTTGGAAGAAGAACAATGAAGCTAGAATTGAGACCCAAAAAAATAACTCCAGTGATGAAAAAATCCTGAACAGCGAGGACCACGTCGCTACCTACAACATTCCAACATGTTTGATAAAATCTACCAGAAAACCCATCTAGCCCAGGGGCAGAAGCAGCATCCATAGCAAATACCACATCTTGAATTTCATCTACAGATGGAACGCTAGTCAAGAAAACATTCTCTTCGACAGTTACCAATGAAGGAATCAAATCTACAATAGATAAATCTCCTCCAACTCGAGAAACATCCGAGGAGAAGAGGTCATAATAATAACTAATGATATGATCCCTGATGGTAGGCCGATCCTCCGAGAGAACCCCATTAATCAAAAGGGCTGATATAGCATTACGATACTACCTACGTTTGATAGAGGCTTGAAAGAAAGATATGTTCCGATCCCCATCACGAAGCCACCTAACTCTAGATCGATCCCGAAAAAAGCACTCTTGTCTGCGTAACAATACATCTAGCTCAGACTGAATGCTCGCCTCGGCCATAAAAAGATCATCTGAAAAACCTCTATTAGACAAATCTAGCTGAATAGAATGAAGCTCCGCACACTTCCCAACAATGGCAGAGTTAAGATCCCCAAAAACCTCCCAATTCCAAGACGTGAGAGCCTTCTTTAAGCTTCTCAGCTTATAGATAACAACCTGAGGAGGTCTACCCACAACAGGAGAGCTCCAAATCCTACGAACAATAGCTATAAAATCAGGATGCTCTAACCACATACTCTAAAACTGAAATAGCCAATGACTAGAAGCCTTAAAATCTAACAACCGAACCAACAACGGGTAGTGATCTGAACAAATACGGGGAAGAGTCACACACGAAATTTCTCGCCAACATGAAATGCAACCATCTGAAATGAAAACTCTATCTAATCGTCTCTCAACTCTAGTGCTGTTACTGCAACCTCTAACCCAAGTGAATCGGGCGCCCTGAGAATGAATACCAACCAAATCACAATCCACAATCATCGATCTAAAATCCTCACATGAACCACGGGTAGGAGAACGAGAACCCAAAGCCTTATGAGCACCCAGAAGCGCATTAAAATCCCCAACAACCAACCAGGAAGAAGAAACCCAACTAACCATATCTCGAAGAGACTGCCAAAGAGACCTACGAACCATTGCATCGCATAAACAAAAGTGTACCAATGCACCCGAGAACCAATCAAAAGCGAAACAGTAAGTTGTTGATCATGACAATGAACTATCTGAGCATCAAGAAATGAAGCACAAGCGAAAACCCAAATAGTCGGAATCAACCCACCCCTATCGTTCATGCCCACCAGACTTTGGGACTTAGTGAGGCTCTATGGTATGGGGTTGACTATTGAGGTATGAGAGAGTATCCTAAAATATATGGTTGTAACAATTTATTATATAATGGAATTTTCTCTGTCGTCCTGATAGACCATGGGTTTTTTCCCTAATTTAGGGTTTTCCACGGATATCTTTGTTGGTACCTGGGGTTACAGATTGCGCAGCGGAAAGGTTTTAAAATTTTTAAAAGCAATCATCAAATAAACCCATTTGTACAGTAATAATCGAAAACAATAAGAAGGAGATGAAAACTATTTCATACCTACGTAGGAGGCTCCTTCACTTTAATACGGTCTGCTCCTGATTTGAACCACTTGATCTTCCTCGCTATGACCCTGAATTGGTAATGGCGTGTGGGCGCGTCACGGTACTCAGAAACAAAAATGGAGGTAGAAGAGAAGAGCACACAAAAGACAACTCTTGTTCTTTTATTGGTGAAGTGCGGCAATAATCAGTCTAAAAGAAAAAAATAATTCTTTTATTTTGTCTCTAGCCGCACACCTGTTTCTCTTTCTTCTCTCCTGTTTTATGCAACCTACTTGCTTTTAAAACTTCTTTTATTAAAAGACAAAAAACTGATGCCTTTTAAAACTTCTCTCATTAAAAGACAAAAAACTGATGCCTCTTAAATTTTTGTGTAAGTTGATCTCATATAATTCGGTTGTTATTTTTAAATTAAAAATATATCTCATATATCTTTAAAAACAAACCAAATCTATTTGATTTAAAAAAAAAATAAAAAAAAAATCTTTATAAAGATATCTCATATCTTTTTAAAAATAATTAAACATTTATTTTTGAATTTAAACATTTTAAATTCAATTTCAAATATTTAATTTAATAAAATAAAATAATCATATTATCTTATTTTATTCAAAATCAAATATCAACTAACACCCTCCATTTAGTGATTAACAACATAATTAAATAATCTTATTATTTAATTTATTTAATCACCATTATTCATTAATTAAATAATCTCATTATTCAATCAATTCCCGAATAGATACGTGTCACTTTCGTAACACAATTAATTGGACAATCCAATTAATTAACCGTGACCCTTGTTACCTAAATCGATCGGGCTAGCAAGGGGACCTAATGGACCTACAGTATTTTGAGCTCCAATAATCCTTAGAAATAAATAATTAAACTCTTTAATTAATATTTCATGATTATTAACTTCGGTGTTATTCCACTAAAAACCCGAAGTTGCACTCTCTCAACTGTAGACGTTTTTACACAAACCAATAACTCTTGATGTCCATTGATATAGCTATTACATATGGTATAATCCTCCACAGGTAGTTCATAATTAGAGCTAGGTCATAATGTCCGTTATACCCCTCTAATTATATCTTTCCATTAAGTACCATTGATTCTCTAATGAACAATAAATCCTACATTCCTTACGGAATTAGGAGAGCGCTCATATTGTTCAAGCCCCGAATCAACCCTTAAGGGAACTACTATCTACTTCTCACAAGAAGGAGTGGATTCCTCTATTGTGTGCAGACCTTCCCAGCCACAAGCCAAACCGCGATTCCAACATACGAAGTTATTGACCGGAAATGCAACTCCGATCTCACCCATGGTATATCAAAAACCACGATCTAACCTGAAGGAGTCGATAAGACACTCAGGATTAAGATCACCCATATATAGCCATCATTTGTTGATATATATGAATTTCTTCTTTTAACGGATCTTGGTGAGAGATTCATATAGATCATGGCCCAGTCCTATATGATCAAATCATATAAGGTGCCTCCATTCTCATATCTCCATATGAATGATCTAGGATAAGATCACCGTACATTACGGAATGGACAGCAGCTGTAGATTGACCACAAATAAAGTACCCAGCTTTATTTGTTATCTACGGACTCTTTAGATTGCTCCTTTCAAACTGAATCCATCTATATATGACATTCATATACTCAGTTTGAAATTACATCCGGTAATCTTGGATGTTAAGTACACATGTTATTATAAATGTATGAGACAATTTGAATGAATAAACTACTTCTTTTATTTCTTGTTCAATTCACATTTACAAACTACAAGCTTTAGAGCAAAAACCCCAACAATCTCCCACTTGCACTAAAGCATGTGAGGCATGTCTTGTAAACCTAGACTCTCTAGGTGACCCGTAAACACTTTAGCCGGTAAGGTCTTCGTAAATGGATCAGCATGATTATCCTGTGATGCTACCTTGGTCACGGTCACATCTCCTCTCTGCACTATCTCTCTGATGAGATGATATTTCCTCTCTATATGCTTACCTCTCTTGTGGCTTCTTGGTTCTTTGGAATTAGCCACAGCACCACTATTATCACAATAAAGTGTGATGGGCTTATCCATGTTCGGAACAACTTCCAGATCACTCAAGAACTTGCGGAGCCAAACAGCCTCTTTAGCAGCTTCACAAGCGGCTACATATTCGGCTTCCATGGTGGAATCAGCAATACAAGATTGCTTAACACTCCTCCACACAATGGCTCCACCATCAAGGGTGAATACTGATCCAGACGTGGATTTCCTAGAATCCTTGTCTGTCTGAAAATCAGAATCCGTATATCCTAACGGGATCAAATCCTGTCCAGAATACACTAGCATATAGTTTCTCGTTCTCCGAAGATACTTGAGAATAGTCTTGACAGCAACCCAATGATCTAATCCTGGGTTGGACTGGTATCTGCTGGCTACTCCCACTGCGAAGCAGATGTCCGGTCTCGTGCATAACATAGCATACATGAGACTACCTACTGTTGATGCATAGGGAACTCGTCTCATATCCTCAACTTCTTAAGGTGTCTTAGGACACTGTTCCTTAGACAAGTGAACTCCATGCCTGGAAGGTAAATTACCTTTCTTGGAGTTCTGCATCGAAAATCGCACAAGAATTTTATCGATATACGATGCTTGAGACAGTGCTATAACTTTGTTCTTGCGATCCCTTATAAGTTGGATCCCTAGAACATAACTTGCCTCTCCAAAAACTTTCATTTGGAATTGGCTGGCCAGCCAGCCCTTTACATTAGACAATACTCCCACATCATTCCCAATGAGTAGGATGTCATCTACATATAGGACCAAGAAAACTACTTTTTTGTCAATGATGTGCTTGTAGACACAAGGCTCATCAACGTTTTGCTCAAACCCATAGGTTTTGATCACATCATCAAATCTTATGTTCCAAGATCTAGATGCTTGCTTAAGTCCATAAATGGATCTTTGCAACTTGCAAACTTTTTGCTCTTGATCTGGAGACACGAATCCCTCTGGTTGCATCATGTAGATGCTCTCATCAAGATTGCCATTCAAGAATGCAGTCTTGACGTCCATTTGCCAAATTTCGTAATCAAAATAGGCAGCAATGGATAAGAGAATACGAATAGACTTAAACATAGCTACTGGCGAGAAGGTCTCCTCATAATCGACCCCCTCCTTTTGGGTATAACCCTTGGCCACTAGCCTTGCCTTGAAGGTCTCTACCTTCCCGTCTACTCCTCTCTTTCTCTTGTAGATCCACTTACACCCTATGGGTTTCACCCCATCCGGTAAGTCTACAAGTTCCCAGACTGAGTTAGAGTACATGGACTCCATCTCGAGATTCATGGCTTTAAGCCATTCCTCTTTATCAGGATCTTCCATTGCATTCTTAAATGTCAATGGATCATCCACACTATCAGCAGAGACAACATCTTGTCCCTCACTTACACCCAAATAGCGTTCAGGCTGTCTTACAACCCTCTCACTACGTCTAAGTGGTAGTGTATCCTGACTAGGAATCATCTGACTCTCAGATGTTAATGGATCAACAACTCTTGTTGATTGAGAACTGGTCTCACCAGGCTCCAACTCATTCAATACAATTTTAGAACGAGGCTTATGGTCACTAATATAGTTATCCTCAAGAAATGTTGCATTTGTCGATACAAACACTTTGTTATCTTCAGGACTATAAAAGTATCCACCTCTGGTCTCCTTAGAGTATCCTACAAACAAGCAGACCACAGACTTGGGCTCTAGCTTTCCACTTATGTTCTTCAGCACGTGTGCTGGACTGTTAGGATTATGCTCAATAGCAAGAGTGTAATAGTGTAATTAACAATCTTTTTCATATTAATAAAGTGATTTCTGTTTTAAACAAATCTTATAGCATTTATAGTTTAATAATTGTCAAAGTAAATAATCATAAGGTCTAAAGACTATGAGAAAAGAAGAATTGTTCATACATCTGGATATGTATGTGGTAGACACAATTCTTTAGTTAGTCTTGAATATCGTTCACAACTTAAGTTAAAGGTTGGGCACCTTTATCTTGTTAAAGTTGTAGAATTCTTTTGCTAGCATTTGAGTGGGATCAAATGAGATATGATGAGTCTAAAATCATCGGAGTGTCTTCGAGCAAAAGAATCTAGTGCACTGGGTGCATTGAACAGGATCACAATGAAATACTTTATCTATAACCGTCAGTAGATAAAGTAATTTCATTATCAGGATAATCGGAGAGTCTATCTTAATCCTGAGATAAATGATGGACTTATGGTTGCAGGTGATATCATTTGAGCTATCAATGAGTACGATTATATCGCATAGTCTATCCTCGATAGTTTGGTGATATTCATTTGTTAATCGATAGAGGACTTCATTTATAGATATGGACATCGTGGCTCCATTTATTAAATGAGAGTATAATATCATCATATGGATGTTTTGAGGTAATTGGATATTAAATCTCAACGTTGAGTTTTCAATAGTGTGTCTATTGAAAACATGGCTTCTGGACAAGTCAAAATATCCAAGTTCAAAACGTGGTCATATGAGTAAATATGGTAACTTGGAGAGTTATAGGCGGTCTATGAACTCTTGGCGATTACTGATATTAATCACGAGGATACACTATCTCCAATATGATTGTCTAGGGTATGAATGAGGAAGCATCTTCCTTTTCTGTCTTTATTTAAGAGTTCAATTTTAGCTCTTTAGTGGAATGAGCTAAAATTAATGGATCGGACCTAAGTGAATCATTTGTTGATTGTGATTAGGTTATGTCTATTGGAGCTTAAATTTAGATAGCCCGCCAAGATCCCCAATCCACACAGACTTGCATGGATCACTTGTTATATTCTACCGGACCAATTTAGGGTCCATCTAGAATTGCAATTTAATGTATTAAGAATATAATTTGCACATTATTTATATAATGGGCTGCACAATTATATTTATATATTAATGGATGACATGTGGGCTTGTTTCTTTTAGTAAGAATGGGTCTAGTTCACATGTGGGCTTTTTATTTAAAGACCTATGGATTTAATGAAATAAGAAAAATAATATTTGGCCCAATGTATATATGTGGGGCGGCAACATGCTATAATGGCATTAAATATTATTTTGTTTCATTATTTAATTAAATAAGAATTAATTAATTTATTAATTAATTGTTTAATTAAAGTAACAAATCTTTTCTAAATAGGAAATATGATTCCTATTTGTATACTATTGGTAGTAGTATAATTAAATAGAAAGACTTGTTTGACAAGGAAAATAAATAATTAATTTTATTTATTTGATCAAATAGGAAGTCTTTTTATTTTAGTCAAATAAGGAATAAAAGATTTATGAGTTTGATTAGGTTTTGGAAATCTTTTCTAAATAGGAATTAGGGTGCAATTCAAACTAATTAATTTTGGTTTGGAAATTGCGGCAACCCTAATTATTTTAGGAAGAGAATTCGGCCAACCCTAAAAAAGGAAGAAGAGAAATTTCGGCCACATATATATGTACACATATAGATTTCGGCCACCCCCGAATGCTAATGTGCAGAATTTTCTTCTTCTTCTTCTTCTCAACTCATAGTTAGAGATCAATTATTCTACTGAAAACAAAAGGAACATTGATTATTCTTTGATTGTGTTCTAGTTGCTTGTTCATTAATAAGCTTATGAATACTATATCGATCTAGGTTCACGCGAGTTTCGATCATACGATTGAGAACTCAAAAGTGACCGGAATAATCTTAGGTTCCTTTAGATTGTTTTTGGGACTAACGAATCAAGAAAATTTTGTTTAAATCCAATCACAGGTTTGCAATTCAAAGAGAAGGGAGACCACGCTCCTAGGTGATCCACGTTCGTGCTAGGATTGAAGATCTTGCGGATTACCATCGACGCAAGTCAATCGGATCACGCGACAAGAGGTATTAATCTTTTATTACTTTATTATATATGTTTGATTAATCAAAAGGGTTTAAGGTTCATAAAATTGGAAAATTTTTAAAAGCTACTCAAACTAATTTTTTTAGTCTCGCTTCCGCTGCGGGTACGATTTTTCCCTACAATTGGTATCAGAGCCTAGGTTGAACCCTTTTAATTAATTAAACGTATATATACGTGGATCGATTTCTTTTTTATTGTGATTATGCATGTTTTAGAAAGAGATGGCACTCTAGGTATTCGCATATATAATTACATGTGATGTATGGATTTATATATGTTTTTATGTGGATTGTTATTGCTCGATTTTGGTCCTAGATTTTCAATGTATTTTTGTTATGGAATTGTAACAAGAAGGGTGGTCTATCATCGCCATAATTCCTTCTTGGTAGTTGCTAGGTTTTATTTTTTTTTATATATGTGCAGTATTTTTTTAATACTACTGCAGTTATTTTTATTTTATTTTTAAGTGCAGTTTTTTTTATGTAAAAATACTGCAGTGATTAAAAAAAAAAAAAAAAAGAATACTGCAGTATTTATTATTTTATATCGCTGTAATATATTTGGGTGTTGAAGATTTGAAGACACGAAGAAAAACGAAGCAACCGGAACCGAGAACGAGCACCGTGCGCACCCTAGGAGTGGATTGGGCTGCGCATGGCAAGCCCAAACCTTGGTGGGCTGCGCATGGCAGCCTTGTGTGGTCTCATTGGCTGCGCAAGGCAGCCCCTTATGTGGGGTTGTGGGCTGTGCAAGCCTAAGGGAGGAGGCCGAAGGATGAGCTTATGGTTGATGGGCCACTCGAAGATCTTGTATTTCTATTTCAATGTAATTTACTTGTTTTTCTAGGATGGGCCAAAATTGTTGTTATTTATTTTATGCTTAAATATTACAATATTTGTTGTTGTATGATAACATGTCATATAGAATAGGAGTGCCACTCATATATCTCTTTTGGTATGAACATGCATTGAATGATTTAGGTATCTAAATTGGCATCTAGATAACTTGGTAAATCATTCTATGGGATTTAATCACATGCCTTAAATAATTGAGTGGGAGAAGGTGTTTTTGTAACACCTATGGCTTCCAAGATTAGTTGAGCTTAATTATTTTTGGTAATCCCCCAAAGGGGCGTCCATGAATGGAATTTAGCAATATACTTCCTTATAAGGATAGACTAGACAATGGACTCTAACGAGATCTACTCCCAAAGGAGGGATTTTCGTGAGAGAAAATTGAGGGTCGATATCTTGGTAACACACTCAATGTAATTTTATTGATATCCTCCAAAGAGTTCTTGTCAGTAAAATTGCAAGGCTAAAATTGAAAACGCTGGTTGTTATGTTAACAATTAGGTGGGACCTAGTCTAACTAGTAAATGGTGCGAACTCCCAAAGGAGGCGTAACATTTATGGGTGTTAGATCACCGTTGAATTTTTATGATTGAGTTATTCATTTAATTCAAGATAAATATTTAAAAGTGCTTTATAATGATTATTTACTTATATTAATTTTTGTTTAATTAATAAATCATGACCCCATCACTTATGAACATCCTGAAAGATAAAAGTTTAACCGGTAATAATTATGTCACATGGAAAAGGAAAATTGGGTTGTTGCTGCAAGCTGAAAAAAAAAATATAAATTTTGTTCTAACTACTCCTAAACCACCTGCTCTTACTAATGAATCTAATAAGACGAGTATGAGCAGTGGAAGACCTCTAATGAGATGGCCAAATGGCTACCATCTCCGACGTGTTGCAACAGCAGCATGAAGGAATAGGGTCTGCTGCTAATATGATGATGTCTCTAGAAGAGATTCATATGGTTGGTAAAGTTGCTACTATTAAGACCCGTTAGAAGGTCAAGGAATAATAGAAGAAAAAGCAACTTGGGCCTACCAAGAAAGAGACTAAGAAAGTAACCAAGATCAAAAGGAAGTGCTTCTTTTGTGGTGAAAAGAGACATTGGAAAAGTAATTGCCCAAAGTCTCAGAATAAAAAGGAACAAGGTAATATGAATTATCTTGAAACATGTTTTTCTGGTAGATTCTACAGATTCTTGGATCGTAGACTCTGGAGCCA
Source organism: Acer campestre (assembly GCA_954870605.1). Lineage (NCBI taxonomy): Eukaryota > Viridiplantae > Streptophyta > Magnoliopsida > Sapindales > Sapindaceae > Acer > Acer campestre. Next base: position 11,496,090 of record OX940804.1, read on the forward strand.
CTAATCATGTTTGTTATTCCTTACGGGGGTGTCAAGAAAGGAGAAGGCTAAATAAGAATAAGATCAATTTGCGCTTGGGCAACGGAACGTTAGTGTCTGCAAGTGCAGTGGGAGATATTAGAGTTTTGTTTGGATTCTAGAAAGCATTTAGATTTGATAGACGTTTATTATGTACCTCAATTCAAGAGGAATTTAATTTCAGTTTCTTGTTTGAATAAATTTGGATATTCGGTTACTTTTAATAAAGCTTTTATTATTAGTAAGAATAACAAAGTTATTTGCAAAGGTACATTGGAAAACGGTCTATACTTTTTGCATAGAAATATCTCTCACTCGTTAGACACAGAAATAACGGAACCTAATCATAAAAGAGTAAAATTATCAACAGATGAAACCTACCTATGGCATTTACGCTTAGGTCATATTAACCTTAATAGGATTAAAAAGATTGGTAAGTGACGGACCTTTGAGTGACTTAAAGGTTGATGATCTACCAACTTGTGAATCTTGTTTGGAAGGTAAAATGACCAAAAGGACGTTCTCTGCCAAAGGTGCAAGAGCCACTGAATGTTTAGGATTGATACACACTGATGTATGTGGACCTATGAGCATTCAAGCTAGAGGTGGATATGAGTACTTCATCACTTTCACAGATGATTACTCAAGATTTGGCTATGTGTATCTCATGCGACATAAGTCGGATGCTTTTGACATATTCAAAGCATTTAAAGCTGAAGTGGAAAATCAGCTTGAGAAACACATAAAAATCTTGAGATCTGATCGTGGTGGAGAATATCTATCTGCTGAGTTTCAGCAATATCTTATTGATAATGGGATAGTTTCTCAGTTTTCTGCACCTGGTACACCTCAACAAAATGGGGTAGCAGAAAGGAGAAATAGAACTCTTTTGGATATGGTTAGGTCTATGTTGAGTTATTCAACACTTCCTATTTCTTTCTGGGGATATGCTTTACAAACTGCAATATACATTCTAAACCATGTACCATCTAAGTCTGTTCCTAAAACACCGCATGAGTTGTGGACTGGGCGCAAGCCTAGTTTACGACACTTAAGGATATTTGGATGTCCTGCGCACGTGTTAAAAGGAAAGACAGAAAAGATGGAGTCCCGTTCAGAAACATGTATATTTGTAGGGTATCCGAAAGAAACTAAAGGATATTATTTTTATAGTCCTTCAGATCTTAAAGTATTTGTTTCGACAAATGCTAAATTTCTGGAAAAGGACTATTTGAATGATTTTGTGCCTAACAGTAGAATTGTCCTGAATGAGATGTCAGGAGATACAATTCCACGAGAGGTTACACAACCTAACCCAATTGTAATTTCCGATCCAACACTAGGTCAACAACCTACCATTCCTCGTCGTAGTGGGAGGGTTAGAACACAACCCGAAAGATACATCGGTCTGGGAGAATCTGTAGAGAATCTCCCGGACGACGATGATCCCTATACGTACAAGGAAGCTATGGAGGATGTTGATAGTCGCCATTGGCAAAAGGCAATGCAATCCGAGATTGAATCTATGTTCAATAACAAAGTCTGGTCTCTTGTAGACTTGCCTAAAGGGATAAAACCCATTGGGTGCAAGTGGGTATACAAGAGGAAAAGAGGTATGGATGGAAAGGTGGAAACCTTTAAAGCTAGATTGGTAGCTAAAGGGTATACACAGAAAGAAGGTATCGATTACGAGGAAACCTTCTCTCCTGTGGCCATGCTTAAATCCATTAGGATACTCTTATCCATTGCAGCATCTTTAGATCTAGAGATTTGGCAAATGGACGTTAAGACAGCTTTCCTTAATGGAAGTCTTGACGAGAGCATCTACATGATGCAACCAGAGGGATTCATTGAAAAGGGCCAAATGGAAAAGGTATGCAAGTTGCAGAAATCCATATATGGATTAAAGCAAGCATCCAGATCCTGGAACATAAGGTTCGATCAAGCTATCAAAGGTTTTGGATTTATTCAGAATCTTGACGTACCTTGTGTATACAAAAGGATTAAGGGCGACAAGTTGGTTTTCCTGATTCTTTATGTTGATGATATACTACTCATCGGAAACGATGTAGGTGTATTGACATCAGTAAAAGAATGGTTAGCAAAACAATTTGATATGAAGGACTTAGGAGAAGCAAGTTTTATTCTAGGTATCCAAGTTATAAGGGATAGAAAGAATAGAACGATTGCATTATCCCAAGCTTCATACATAGACAAAATCTTGTCTAGGTTTTCCATACGGGATTCCAAGAAAGGTATGTTACCTTTCAGACATGGAATCAAGCTTTCTAAGGAACACGTTCCTAAGAATGAGCATGAAGAGCAGTTCATGAGTAGAGTTCCATATGCCTCGGCAGTTGGAAGTCTCATGTATGCAATGCTCTGCACTAGACAAGATATTTGTTTTGCTGTTGGCATAGTTAGCAGGTTTCAATCGAAACCTGGTCCTGATCACTGGACGGCAGTCAAGCATATTTTCAAGTATCTTAAGAGAATGAGAGATAATATGCTTGTATACTCTGGAGGGGATTTGATTCCCGTTGGGTATACAGATTCTGATTTTCAATCAGATTCTGACTCCAGAAAATCCACATCAGGGGCTGTGTTTACTATTGGAGGAGGAGCAGTTATATGGAGGAGTATCAAGCAATCTTGTATTGCTGATTCCACCATGGAAGCTGAGTATGTTGCTGCATGCGAGACTGCCAAAAAGGCTGTTTGGCTCCACCAATTCTTGATTGACTTGGAAGTGGTTCCTAGTGCGAATAAGCAGATCACTATCTACTGTGACAACAGTGGAGCAGTGGCTAATTCGAAAGAACCAAGAAGTCACAAGAGAGGTAAACACATTGAAAGAATATATCATCTTTTAAGGGAGATTGTTCAAAGAGGTGACGTGACGATTACCAAAATCGCATCAGCAGAAAATCTAGCGGATCCCTTCACAAAGGCTCTACCTCAGAAGAGTTTCGATGGGCACCTAGAGAATATGGGCTTGAGAGATATGACACATTTGCTATAGCGCAAGGGGGAGATTGTTAGGATTATGCTCAATAGCAAGAGTGTAATAGTGTAATTAACAATCTTTTTCATATTAATAAAGTGATTTCTGTTTTAAACAAATCTTATAGCATTTATAGTTTAATAATTGTCAAAGTAAATAATCATAAGGTCTAAAGACTATGAGAAAAGAAGAATTGTTCATACATCTGGATATGTATGTGGTAGACACAATTCTTTAGTTAGTCTTGAATATCGTTCACAACTTAAGTTAAAGGTTGGGCACCTTTATCTTGTTAAAGTTGTAGAATTCTTTTGCTAGCATTTGAGTGGGATCAAATGAGATATGATGAGTCTAAAATCATCGGAGTGTCTTCGAGCAAAAGAATCTAGTGCACTGGGTGCATTGAACAGGATCACAATGAAATACTTTATCTATAACCGTCAGTAGATAAAAGTAATTTCATTATCAGGACAATCGGAGAGTCTATCTTAATCCTGAGATAAATGATGGACTTATGGTTGCAAGTGATATCATTTGAGCTATCAATGAGTACGATTATATCGCATAGTCTATCCTCGATAGTTTGGTGATATTCATTTGTTAATCGATAGAGGACTTCATTTATAGATATGGACATCGTGGCTCCATTTATTAAATGAGAGTATAATATCATCATATGGATGTTTTGAGGTAATTGGATATTAAATCTCAACGTTGAGTTTTCAATAGTGTCTATTGAAAACATGGCTTCTGGACAAGTCAAAATATTCAAGTTCAAAACGTGGTCATATGAGTAAATATGGTAACTTGGAGAGTTATAGGCGGTCTATGAACTCTTGGCGATTACTGATATTAATCACGAGGATACACTATCTCCAATATGATTGTCTAGGGTATGAATGAGGAAGCATCTTCCTTTTCTGTCTTTATTTAAGAGTTCAATTTGAGCTCTTTAGTGGAATGAGCTAAAATTAATGGATCGGACCTAAGTGAATCATTTGTTGATTGCGATTAGGTTATGTCTATTGGAGCTTAAATTTAGATAGCCCGCCAAGATCCCCAATCCACACGGACTTGCATGGATCACTTGTTATATTCTACCGGACCAATTTAGGGTCCATCTAGAATTGCAATTTAATGTATTAAGAATATAATTTGCACATTATTTATATAATGGGCTGCACAATTATATTTATATATTAATGGATGACATGTGGGCTTGTTTCTTTTAGTAAGAATGGGTCTAGTTCACATGTGGGCTTTTTATTTAAAGACCTATGGATTTAATGAAATAAGAAAAATAATATTTGGCCCAATGCATATATGTGGGGCGGCAACATGCTATAATGGCATTAAATATTATTTTGTTTCATTATTTAATTAAATAAGAATTAATTAATTTATTAATTAATTGTTTAATTAAAGTAACAAATCTTTTCTAAATAGGAAATATGATTCCTATTTGTATACTATTGGTAGTAGTATAATTAAATAGAAAGACTTGTTTGACAAGGAAAATAAATAATTAATTTTATTTATTTGATCAAATAGGAAGTCTTTTTATTTTAGTCAAATAAGGAATAAAAGATTTATGAGTTTGATTAGGTTTTGGAAATCTTTTCTAAATAGGAATTAGGGTGCAATTCAAACTAATTAATTTTGGTTTGGAAATTGCGGCAACCCTAATTATTTTAGGAAGAGAATTCGGCCAACCCTAAAAAAGGAAGAAGAGAAATTTCGGCCACATATATATGTACACATATAGATTTCGGCCACCCCCGAATGCTAATGTGCAGAATTTTCTTCTTCTTCTTCTTCTCAACTCATAGTTAGAGATCAATTATTCTACTGAAAACAAAAGGAACATTGATTATTCTTTGATTGTGTTCTAGTTGCTTGTTCATTAATAAGCTTATGAATACTATATCGATCTAGGTTCACGCGAGTTTCGATCATACGATTGAGAACTCAAAAGTGACCGGAATAATCTTAGGTTCCTTTAGATTGTTTTTGGGACTAACGAATCAAGAAAAGTTTGTTTAAATCCAATCACAGGTTTGCAATTCAAAGAGAAGGGAGACCACGCTCCTAGGTGATCCACGTTCGTACTAGGATTGAAGATCTTGCGGATTACCATCGACGCAAGTCAATCGGATCACGCGACAAGAGGTATTAATCTTTTATTACTTTATTATATATGTTTGATTAATCAAAAGGGTTTAAGGTTCATAAAATTGGAAAAATTTTAAAAGCTACTCAAACTAATTTTTTTAGTCTCGCTTCCACTGCGGGTACGATTTTTCCCTACATGGACACCCCCATATGCGAAAATGTCGCAAACTAACTTTACGACCATTCCACAACTCTAGAGGAGTCTTAGGAACAGATTTGGATGGCACTACATTCAAAATGTATGCCGCTGTTTGTAATGCATATCCCCAAAAGGAATTTGGTAACGATGAGAAACTAATCATAGATCTCACCATTTCCATTAGGGTTCTATTTCTCCTCTCCGCGACACCATTCTGTTGAGGTGTACCAGGAGCTGTGAGTTGGGACACTATCCCATACTCGACCATGAAGTCTTCAAACTCTTGGTCAAGGTACTCACCTCCACGATCCGATCGTAGAGTCTTAATAGTCTTTCCTAACTGATTTTCAACTTCAGCTCGGAATTCTTTGAACTTTTCAAAAGTTTCTGACTTTCGTTGCATTAGGTAGACATATCCGTATCTTGAGTAGTCATCTATAAAGGTGAAATAATACTCATAACCGCCCCTTGCTTTAACATTCATCGGTCCACAGACGTCTGAATGTATAAGCTCTAATGGTTCTTTAGCTCTCAACCCTTTTCCAGTAAAAGGTCTCTTGGTCATTTTACCTTCTAAACAGGATTCTTAGACAGGTAAGGTGCCAACCTTTAACTCACTTAAAGGTCCGCTTTTCACTAGTCTATCTATCCGGTCAAGGTTGATATGGCCAAGTCTTAGATGCCATAGATACGTTTCGTTTTCTGGAGAAATCTTTTGTCGTTTAGTTTTTGGTTTTTCAACCTTAAACATTTCGGTGTTGAGCAGTGTTGTATGTATTAACGGTCTTAACACATATAAATTGTTTTCATTAATTCCTGAATAAATATTCAGACCATTCTTTGCAATAATAACTGATTTATTATCAAAAGAAACAGAATATAATTGTTCTAACAATTTAGAAACGGAAATTAAATTCCGTGTAAATCCAGGAATGAAAAATACATTGTCCAACAATATGAAATTATTATTACAAAAACGCAATCTAATTACGCCCACTGCTCGTGCCGACACGACATCCCCTGACCCCACACGCATAGAGAAAGCTCCCTCCTCAAGTTGTGTCCAAGAATCAGTCCACTGCAAAGAAGAACAAACATGGTTAGTGGCCCCCGAATCAACTATCCAAGGTGAAGAATCATTTTCCACTAAACACGATTCAAGAACAAGTAAATCATATTTACCTTTCGTTTTCTTCTTCTTGGCTACCTCCTCCAGATATTGAGGACAGTTCCTCTTCCAGTGCCCGACTTTGTCGCAATGGAAACATTTTCCTTTGCTCTTGTTGATGGAGGCGCCTTTCTTTTTGCTCTGGGCTTTCTTGGGTTTGGGCTTACCCTTCGCCTTCCCAGCAGACCTCTTCCTCTTTTTGTTATTGGAGGAAGATGGTTCGGCAACATTTGCCTCACCGGTCCTGCCTTTGCTGTCCTTAGTCAAGGACTCAAAGGTAGTGAGCTCATTGAGCAACTGTGTGAGACTGAACTTAAGCTTGTTCATCCCATAGTTGCTCTTGAACTGATCGAAACTCTTCGGAAGAGTCGTCAGTATGATGCTCACCTGACTGGGTTCATCAATGGCCCCGCCATTGATTTCTGCCGTGTTGAAGTAGGACATCATGTTCAGGACATGTTCCCGAACTGATGCACCATCCTTCATACGAGCGAGCATAGCGGAACGAACAGCTTCGTGCCGCTTTTGCTCAGAGGGTTGCCGGAACATAGCCTGCAATGACTCCATTATTTCAAATGCAGTACCCATTGCTTCGTGCTTAGTGACAAGCACGTCTGTCATACTTGCTAACAGATATGTTCGGGCTTTCTCATCTGATGAGACCCATTTCTCATATGCCTCACGAACAGTTCGTGCGGCATTGGCAGCAGGCATTGGAGGACATTCCTCCGTAAGCACAAACTTAAGGTCCTTGGTGACCAAAATTGCATTGATATTGTGTTTCCATTTAGTGTAGTTATCACCAGTTAATTTGTCATTGGCTATGATTTGTAATAGTGCAGTTGACATGGCTGAAAAAACATAAATAAAGAATTCATTCATTCATACATTCAAAATATGTGCGAATGTTCGGCATAAAATTAAACATGATGCATGAAAATGTTTAATGAACAAGAACAACCCTAAAAAGTGTTACTACGCCACGACAATCCAACATACCACAAGCAAATGCTGCCTTAGGGTCAGTCAAATTCTTGCATGTTGAATCGAGACATTCTCAATCAAATGTTATACCAGAATAACTCTTATTCCTCTAACATTCAACCATCGTATATTTCAGTCAGGTTTATAATTAACCAATTTAATTAAAACCTTGTGAGCGTAACCCATCATTTCAGATCTCATGAGCTTAACTCGAGAATTGCCGCCTTAGGGTCGGTCAATCCCGAAATCCCCTTAGCAATCATATCCGTTAGGAAGTCAACCTTGATATTGATTTTTATGGAAACCCTCCTTAGGGAGGACGAAAACAAAGCCGTCACGAGGCCCCACTCGAATCTTACGGTGTTGAACTAATGATGGAGACCGTGGGATATAATGTCATATATCCCTCTCCCACTCACTATTTTATAATAAGGGTTTTCTATTAATAATAATGCACCTAGAAAAAACTAGATTAAACGGCTAATTTCAATCTAAGCGTCAGTGCATTAATCACAAATTCTTAGAATCCTATTCCAATAACTAATAAACTAATTTGATTTTTAACTCTTAAAAATCTAGTTCATTAGTGAAAATTCTAATCTATGTAAATTATTTACTAAGACTAGAATTATAAAAAAAAATGTATTTACCAAGTTTTAACTATTAAAACTAAACACGTTATTGGGTCCAATTATTATTAGGGGCTTAATCAAATTAATCCTAATAAATATTAAAGGACCCTACTAATCTAAATAATTAAACTCTTTAATAATTAGATTAGTGATTAATGAGAATTACCAAGTTTTTACTCCTAAAACTAATCCCATTAATTTATAGCCATTTATGTGTATAGCCCATTTTAATCACATTAAAACTAAAACACATAATAAAATAGGCTAACATGCATGTATGATATATCACCATATATTTATGTGTAGGCACAACTAATTTAAAACACGTGTATGCATGACAATGCTTATTCATCAAATAATAAAACACATACATGAGTTGACCGAGTGTTGTGGATTATTTGACCTAAAAAAAATTGAAATCTAATTACAAAAATATTCCCAAGGCATTCCTTGGTCTTCTTGTAATTTCTGAGTCTTCCAGTATCTTCGGGTCACACAGATTCATCTCATGAATCCAAAAAAAAAAAGAAATATGCATGGAACGCACTAGGCAACACTTGCCAACGAAACTGTGCAACCGGGACACACCTCGCTTGCATACCAACTAGCAATGTTGCACAAAGCAACATGCATAGTCTTGCAAAACGATGTGCGTGGGTATGCACAATCGCGCAAGTCAATATGCACCTCACCCTTCTTTGACTAAAGTGGATCTTCGTGTATACCAGGTCTTCATTTGATTACATCAAATTTTTTTTTTTTTTTTTTTATACAATAAACAGTAAATAAAAAAAAATATATAAAAAATATAATAAAAAATATAAAAACATTATACAACCCAGAAACACTCTAAATCCACAACACCATAAAAGATTACGATCAACCATGTTTTTAAATAAAACAATTTAATCAAAAACATCATACATTCGTTAAATTTGTGCCTACACATTCACACATGCAATCAGGAGCAATCGAATTCGATTATACTGTACAAAAATTGGCTCTGATACCAATTGTTGGTACCTGGGGTTACAGATTGCGCAGCGGAAAGGTTTTAAAATTTTTAAAAGCAATCATCAAATAAACCCATTTGTACAGTAATAATCGAAAACAATAAGAAGGAGATGAAAACTATTTCATACATACGTAGGAGGCTCCTTCACTTTAATACGGTCTGCTCCTGATTTGAACCACTTGATCTTCCTCGCTATGACCCTGAATTGGTAATGGCGTGTGGGCGCGTCACGGTACTCAGAAACAAAAATGGAGGTAGAAGAGAAGAGCACACAAAAGACAACTCTTGTTCTTTTATTGGTGAAGTGCGGCAATAATCAGTCTAAAAGAAAAAAATAATTCTTTTATTTTGTCTCTAGCCGCACACCTGTTTCTCTTTCTTCTCTCCTGTTTTATGCAACCTACTTGCTTTTAAAACTTCTTTTATTAAAAGACAAAAAACTGATGCCTTTTAAAACTTCTCTCATTAAAAGACAAAAAACTGATGCCTCTTAAATTTTTGTGTAAGTTGATCTCATATAATTCGGTTGTTATTTTTAAATTAAAAATATATCTCATATATCTTTAAAAACAAACCAAATCTATTTGATTTAAAAAAAAAATAAAAAAAAAATCTTTATAAAGATATCTCATATCTTTTTAAAAATAATTAAACATTTATTTTTGAATTTAAACATTTTAAATTCAATTTCAAATATTTAATTTAATAAAATAAAATAATCATATTATCTTATTTTATTCAAAATCAAATATCAACTAACACCCTCCATTTAGTGATTAACAACATAATTAAATAATCTTATTATTTAATTTATTTAATCACCATTATTCATTAATTAAATAATCTCATTATTCAATCAATTCCCGAATAGATACGTGTCACTTTCGTAACACAATTAATTGGACAATCCAATTAATTAACCGTGACCCTTGTTACCTAAATCGATCGGGCTAGCAAGGGGACCTAATGGACCTACAGTATTTTGAGCTCCAATAATCCTTAGAAATAAATAATTAAACTCTTTAATTAATATTTCATGATTATTAACTTCGGTGTTATTCCACTAAAAACCCGAAGTTGCACTCTCTCAACTGTAGACGTTTTTACACAAACCAATAACTCTTGATGTCCATTGATATAGCTATTACATATGGTATAATCCTCCACAGGTAGTTCATAATTAGAGCTAGGTCATAATGTCCGTTATACCCCTCTAATTATATCTTTCCATTAAGTACCATTGATTCTCTAATGAACAATAAATCCTACATTCCTTACGGAATTAGGAGAGCGCTCATATTGTTCAAGCCCCGAATCAACCCTTAAGGGAACTACTATCTACTTCTCACAAGAAGGAGTGGATTCCTCTATTGTGTGCAGACCTTCCCAACCACAAGCCAAACCGCGATTCCAACATACGAAGTTATTGACCGGGAATGCAACTCCGATCTCACCCATGGTATATCAAAAACCACGATCTAACCTGAAGGAGTCGATAAGACACTCAGGATTAAGATCACCCATATATAGCCATCATTTGTTGATATATATGAATTTCATCTTTTAACGGATCTTGGTGAGAGATTCATATAGATCATGGCCCAGTCCTATATGATCAAATCATACAAGGTGCCTCCATTCTCATATCTCCATATGAATGATCTAGGATAAGATCACCGTACATTACGGAATGGACAGCAGCTGTAGATTGACCACAAATAAAGTACCCAGCTTTATTTGCTATCTACGGACTCTTTAGATTGCTTCTTTCAAACTGAATCCATCTATATATGACATTCATATACTCAGTTTGAAATTACATCCGGCAATCTTGGATGTTAAGTACACATGTTATTATAAATGTATGAGACAATTTGAATGAATAAACTACTTCTTTTATTTCTTGTTCAATTCACATTTACAAACTACAAGCTTTAGAGCAAAAACCCCAACAATCTTGAGTTGTGTGATTGTTTATTCTCTCTCATCTTATTTTTCTGCATATAGACGTTAATTGATATGAGTTATGAGCGAATATTAAGCATGTCGCTTCCGCGTTCATCGGTTCAAATCTCCAACACTTTAGTCATGATAATAATCATAAGATCCAAATGATTTTTAACATTTTGCTTTGTTGAGTGAAAGCGCTATTTTTGGTGTTTCCCGTATTTTAGACCCAAATGAAAGGTTCAAGAATTTTTATTTTATTTTTATAAACTTTTTTTTATATAAAAATTTGTTCATCCTCTCTTCAGTTTAGTAATATATATAAATATATATATACAGAAATGTTCAAGTTAGTGCGCACTAATATAACTTCATCAGTGTGTTAGATGTGGACCATTAGATTTATATACTTTGACTCAAAGTATATGCACTTGTCAAAACTTCTCTATAATCAGTGGTCCACATGTGTTAGTACTGATCTAGTTACATCAGTGCGCACTGATGTGAATGATACCGTATATATATTGTTATGGGTAAAATTCACTTTAAATAACACGACAGTGATGAGCCGTCGTGCACTCACAAAAATGATGTAATTTGTTTGATCTTTGAAAACCCTTTCAAGCCACTTAAATCCTTTAAAATGTGATTTTATAGCAAATGGTAAGCAAGTTCGTTCCACAGGGATATGGAGTGTTAATTATATAAATCGACTAATCTTTGGACAAATAAAATAAATCATGATATTTGATTGATGTGTGGTTTCAAAAACCACCAATGTTAACTACTAAATTGAAAATACAAAAGTGATATGAAAAATAGAATACTCAACAACCTTGATAAGAATAATGATATAAACAATTAATATGATTACTAGGGAATAGATTGATTAGCAATTGAGTGTGGGTAATGCCTTATAGCCACTTTAATGGACTAATCTCTCTGTGTTAACCACTTAAGGCTTAGATTAGTGGGGTTGATATACCCACCACTAATCTATCCTATTCAATGGGTTCTTAATCACACAAGGAGTGTCAATCCAAATATGAATATATAACATATTACTCTAAACAAGTCAATCACATAATGAATAGAATCTAATGATTTGAATGAATAAAACACATAAGAGATTCATTACAAAGCTAAGGCTAATACCCACAACCAAATGATCCTCAAATTTATCCCCTATATTAGGGGTTTAGTTACACATATTAGCAATAAAATAAAAGGAAGTAAATAATAAGGAAATCACCCTTGAGCCTCCTTCTTTAAGCTTGATCCTTCTTTTCCTTTTATGCTCCTAATGCAAAGAGTGGAAGTAGAGGATGTTTCTTGAGGTGTGGATGTTTAGTGGAAAGTGACAAAGGAATTTGGATGGAGAAATGGTAGGAGAGGAATGATTTAGGGAAGTAGTCAAGGTTTGGTGTTGAGGTTGGGATGGAATTAGGTGAGTACAAGTAGAGAAATGGAGAATGAGGAAAGATGAGCAATAGATGAGAAATCTAGATCTCAATGGGATGAATTTCATGCTCTCTAAGGTGGGATGTGTTTTCTGAAGATGAAAGGCCACTATATATATGTAGGGAAAAATATACCGTAAAGTACACGCAGCGGAAGCGAGACTAAAAAAATAGTTTAGTAGCTTTTAAATTTTTTTCCTTTTATGAACCTTAAACCCTTTTAATCAATTAAAGATATATAATATATAACAAAAGAAGAATACCTTTTGTCGCGTGATCCGATTGACTTACGTCGATGGTAATCCGCAAGATCTTCAATCTTAGCACGAACGTGGATCACCTAGGAGCGTGGTCTCCCTTTTCTTTGAATTGCAAGCCTGTGATTGGATAAAACAAACTTTTCTCTTATTCGTTAGTCACAAAAACAATCAAAAGAAACCTAAGATTATTCCGGTCACTTTTGAGTTCTCAATCTTATGATCAAAACTCGCGTGAACCTTGATTGATGTAGTATTCACAAGCTTATTGATGAATCAGCAAATAGAATGCCATCAAAGAATAATCTATGTTTCTTTTTGTTTTAGTAGAATAAAAGCTCTCTTTCTATGAGTTGAGAAGAAGAAGAAAAATAAAATTCTGCACACCAAAAACCTAATGTGGCCGAAAATTATAAGTGCCCTTATATATGTGGCAAAATTTCTTTCTTCCTTTTTCCTAGGGTGGCCGAAATCTCTAGCCAAAAATAGACTAGGGTTGCCGCAATTCTCAAACAAAAAAGAGTTTGAATTGCACCCTAATTCCTATTTAGTTTAAGACTTCCAAACCCTAATCAAACTCATAAATCTTTTTATTCCTTTATTTGACTAAAATAAAAAGACTTCTTATTTGATTAAATAAATAAAATTATTTATTTATTTCCTTGTCAAACAAGTCTTTCAATTTAAGTATACTACTACCAATAATACACCAATAGGAATCATATTTCCTAATCAGAAAAGATTTGTTTCTTAATTAAACAATTAATTAATAAATTAATTAATTATTATTTAATTAAACAATGAAAACAAAATAATATTTAAGGTTATTTAATAACCTTGCCGCCCCATATAAAAATATTGGGCCAAATATTATTTTCTTATTTCATTAAATCCATAGGACTTTAAATAAAAAGCCCACATGTGAACTAGACCCATTCTTACTAAAAGAAACAAGCCCACATGTCATCCATTAATATATAAATATAATTGAGCAGCCCATTACATAAATAATGTGCAAATTATATTCTTAATATATTAAATGCAATTCTAGATGGACCCTTAAATTGGTCCGGTAGAATATATCAAGTGATCCATGCAAGTCCGTGTGGATTGGGGATCTTGGCGGGCTATCTAAATTTAAGCTTCAATAGACATAACCTAATCACAATCAACAAATGATTCACTTAGGTCCGATCCATTAATTTTAGCTCATTCCACTAAAGAGCTAAAATTGAACTTTTAAATAAAGACAGAAAATGAAGATGTTTCCTCATTCATACCCTAGACAATCATGTTGGAGATAATGTATCCTCATGATTAATATCAGTAATCGCCAAGAGTTCATAGACCGTCTATAACTCTCCAAGTTACCATATTTACTCATATGACCACGTTTTGAACTTGGATATTTTGACTTGTCCAGAAGCCATGTTTTCAATAGACACTATCGAAAACTCAATGTTGAGATTTAATATCCAATTACCTCAAAACATCAATATGATGATATTATATTCTCATTTGATAAATGGAGCCACGATGTCCATATCTATAAATGAAGTCCTCTATCGATTAACAAATGAATATCACCAAACTATCGAGGATAGACTATGCGATATAATCGTACTCATTGATAACTCAAATGATATCACTTGCAACCATAAGTCCATCATTTATCTCAGGATTAAGATAGACTCTCCGATTGTCCTAATAATGAAATGACTTTTATCTACTGACGGTTATAGATAAAGTATTTCATTGTGATCCAGTTCAATGCACCCAGTGCACTAGATTCTTTTGCTCGAAGACACTACGATGATTTTAGACTCATCATATCTCATTTGATCCCACTCAAATGCTAGCAAAAGAATTCTACAACTTTAACAAGATAAAGGTGCCCAACCTTTAACTTAAGTTGTGAACTATATTCAAGACTAACTAAAGAATTGTGTCTACCACATACATATCCAGATGTACGAACAATTCTTCTTTTCTCATAGTCTTTAGACCTTATGATTATTTACTTTGACAATTATAATATTAAACTATAAATGCTATAAGATTTGTTTAAAACAGAAATCACTTTATTAATATGAAAAAGATTGTTAATTACAATATTACACTCTTGCTATTGAGCATAATCCTAACATATATACTCACTCTTAGACATGTACTGATAACTGCTTGATTCGCTGAGTGGCGCAAAGTTCGCCATTTTGTCGCTATGGCGACCCTGGTGCCCAAAACGGTTAGATGCAAAGGTTGCCATGAACATCATCTTTTTCGCCATATTGCAAATGGTGACCATGAGCAATTCATGATGAGGTCGCCATTTGCATGAAATGGTCGCTATGGCGACCACATATGGCGACCTTGAGCAAAGTTGTGAGGTCGCCATTTTGCAAAGGTGGGTCGTTATGGCGAGCCCAAATGGCGACCCACCTGATTCATTTTTGCAACCTTCTATCACGATGGCGACCAAGTGGCGACCTTTTGATGCCCTGAATAATCCTCTGTCGCCATGACGACCATGTGGCGACCTCTTCTTGCTTAAGTAGCGAAAATACCCTGTTTCTTCCCATTTGTGAGCCTTTTTGCACCCAAGTCCTCAACTTCATCCCAAATGCTCTTGAAACCTAATAAAACCTGAAACACTTGATTTTACACCATTAAACATGGGAAAATGCTCGAGAATCAAGCAAAAAGAGTCGGAAAAGAGGGCTAAAATCATACCAATTTTGGCTTGATCAGTCAGCAGATAGCATGGACGGGACGGGCCATGTAAGCAAGAGTTTGATAGGGAGGAAAAGTGACATTCTACAGACTGATATTTAGAATATAAAATAAGAATAGGAAACAAGCACAAAACACCGAGTGTGCCAAGTATGAAGAATGCTCGACCAGTCATACTCGGCAAGAAGGAAGAAATCGTCCATTGAAGTTCTTCCACCACCTGCGTACAATATAATTGGTAGAGATTAACCACATGTTAACTATTAAGAAGCAAAATCCTGCAAGGAAGCAAAATCCTGCAAGGAAACAAAACGATCTCCCTGACAGCTCATCAGAATCCGAAACAGATTCGAAATCAATAACAATAAAGATGAGATCAACATCAACAAGGAAAGAATCCTAAAATCAACTATACAATCCCCTACTTGTATGTCACGATACCAAACCCTAGGAGCACCCGAGAAACCCTAACAGTATCATGTATAAATATCCCTACGAAATATAAGTGGGAGAGATATCAAGAAAAAAAAAAAAAGACAAGAGAGAGCAGAGTGTGTATTATTAAAAGCCTTTTAGTGGATTTGTCTGAGTTGCTTAGGCGACAATCCGTGGATATTTCTCCGATCACCGGAGTTTTACCATGTTACATTTCTTTTTATTTTCTTTATTGTTTTGCCATACATTTAATTCATATTTGCAAGGTCGTACTAACCAGAAATCATTGACTGGTCAATTGACAAAAAACCACAGTCAACAATTGGCACTAGAAGGAGGGGGCAGACAATTATTGACATAACTAAACTTCGAGATCCCTTATGAAACAATGGCTGGCGAAGGAGACAACAGCAATTCCAGACGCAACCAAGATTTACCGGATGGCAGGTTAGAGGCGGACACCACACCTGACGCTGCATTAATTGCTAAAAATTAATCAGCTGCCATCGGTGGCATCTAACGTTTCCCTCCAACTAGTGAGGAAATCGCACAATGGTTCCAGGCATCTTTGCAATAGCTCGTATTCGATACAGCCAAGCAAGGAATCAGTCTCCTTACCACAGAGGGATTTGTAGGGAAAAATCGTACCCGCAGCGGAAGCGAGACTAAAAAAAAATTAGTTTGAGTAACTTTTAAAATTTTTCCAATTTTATGAACCTTAAACCCTTTTGATTAATCAAACATATATAATAAAGTAATAAAAGATTAATACCTCTTGTTGCGTGATCCGATTGACTTGCGTCGATGGTAATCCGCAAGATCTTCAATCCTAGCACGAACGTGGATCACCTAGGAGCGTGGTCTCCCTTCTCTTTGAATTGCAAACCTGTGATTGGATTTAAACAAACTTTTCTTGATTCGTTAGTCCCAAAAACAATCTAAAGGAACCTAAGATTATTCCGGTCACTTTTGAGTTCTCAATCGTATGATCGAAACTCGCGTGAACCTAGATCGATATAGTATTCACAAGCTTATTAATGAACAAGCAACTAGAACACAATCAAAGAATAATCAATGTTCCTTTTGTTTTTAGTAGAATAATAGATCTCTAACTATGAGTTGAGAAGAAGAAGGAGAAGAAAAAATTCTGCACCAAAACCCTAGTCCTTAGAGTGGTGGCCGAAATCTATATGTGTACATATATATGTGGCCGAAATTTCTCTTCTTCCTTCTTTAGGGTTGGCCGAATTCTCTTCCTAAAATAATTAGGGTTGCCGCAATTTCCAAACAAAATTAATTAGTTTGAATTGCACCCTAATTCCTATTTAGAAAAGATTTCCAAAACCTAATCAAACTCATAAATCTTTTATTCCTTATTTGACTAAAATAAAAAGACTTCCTATTTGATTAAATAAATAAAATTAATTATTTATTTTCCTTGTCAAACAAGTCTTTTTATTTAATTATACTACTACCAATAGTATACAAATAGGAATCATATTTCATATAAAGAAAAGATTTGTTACTTTAATTAAACAATTAATTAATAAATTAATTAATTCTTATTTAATTAAATAATGAAACAAAATAATATTAAATGCCATTATAGCATGTTGCCGCCCCACATATATACATTGGGCCAAATATTATTTTTCTTATTTCATTAAATCCATAGGACTTTTAAATAAAAAGCCCACATGTGAACTAGACCCATTCTTACTAAAAGAAACAAGCCCACATGTCATCCATTAATATATAAATATAATTGTGCAGCCCATTATATAAATAATGTGCATATTATATTCTTAATACATTAAATTGCATTCTAGATGGACCCTAAATTGGTCCGGTAGAATATAACAAGTGATCCATGCAAGTCCGTGTGGATTGGGGATCTTGGCGGGCTATCTAAATTTAAGCTCCAATAGACATAACCTAATCATAATCAACAAATGATTCACTTAGGTCCGATCCATTAATTTTAGCTCATTCCACTAAAGAGCTAAAATTGAACTCTTAAATAAAGACATAAAAGGAAGATGCTTCCTCATTCATACCCTAGACAATCATGGTGGAGATAGTGTATCCTCGTGATTAATATCAGTAATCGCCAAGAGTTCATAGACCGCCTATAACTCTCCAAGTTACCATATTTACTCATATGACCACGTTTTGAACTTGGATATTTTGACTTGTCCAGAAGCCATGTTTTCAATAGACACTATTGAAAACTCAACGTTGAGATTTAATATCCAATTACCTCAAAACATCCATATGATGATATTATACTCTCATTTAATAAATGGAGCCACGATGTCCAAATCTATAAATGAAGTCCTCTATCGATTAACAAATGAATATCACCAAACTATCGAGGATAGACTATGCGATATAATCGTACTCATTGATAGCTCAAATGATATCACCTGTAACCATAAGTCCATCATTTATCTCAGGATTAAGATAGACTCTCCGATTGTCCTGATAATGAAATTACTTTTATCTACTGACGGTTATAGATAAAGTATTTCATTGTGATCCTGTTCAATGCACCCAGTGCACTAGATTCTTTTGCTCGAAGACACTCCGATGATTTTAGACTCATCATATCTCATTTGATCCCACTCAAATGCTAGCAAAAGAATTCTACAACTTTAACAAGATAAAGGTGCCCAACCTTTAACTTAAGTTGTGAACGATATTCAAGACTAACTAAAGAATTGTGTCTACCACATACATATCCAGATGTATGAACAATTCTTCTTTTCTCATAGTCTTTAGACCTTATGATTATTTACTTCAACAATTATTAAACTATAAATGCTATAAGATTTGTTTAAAATAGAAATCACTTTGTTAATATGAAAAAAATTGTTAATTACACTATTACACTCTTGCTATTGAGCATAATCCTAACAGGATTAACCTCGCCGCATCAACTAGACAACCCGGACTAGCATCAAGGTAGATTGCGCTCTGTAGTGGTCTGCCCAACACCAGACGCACCTCTGAAAAATAGTCAAACCTCATCGGAATGGCTAGAGATATTATTAGAAAGACAGGTCCAAGATGATAGAGAACCCAAAGAAGATAGATACCCTCGCAGGAAGTACCAATCTAGTCGAGTAGAGCAAAATACGATCTGGTTTAAGCGACAAATTCACCGAAGAGATCATTCGTTGTCTTTCGGGGCCCAATCACCCTCAACAAAGAACTGGGAGGAGGGAAACCCCCAAACGAAGCCCTTAGCCTTGTCATCCTTGGCCAGGTCGACCTTCCCGACAATCTCGTTGCCTTTCAAGATCCCCGACCTACCCGATTGTCTAAGGGTGTAAAAATGCCTGATCTCACGAGTGGGGGGTGACAGCTTCATTCGGTACCACATATGCCACAGGCACATCAGAATGCGATAACTATTCGGAGCAAGTTGGGCTTGAAGTTAGGCTGGGGATATCTGAACCTCAGCCAGTAACCATGTGATGAAGGGCTGAAGAGGTAGAGTGACGCCACAGCTAAGCATGGCCCCATAGATTGCTACCATCCCGAGTGGAAGGTTCCATACAGCCCTATCTCTAGTCGGTTCGAGCCAAATGCAATCCTTATCCAAATCAAACATCCCTATGTATTGACGAGTTTCCTTTTTGCCGACCACGTTTGGCTCTATGTCATAGGCATAGACCCGCTCGGGCGAGAACATAATACAAGCTGCCCAGTGCTCCAATTCCACATCAACCTCGTCTACCCCTTTGAGGCCCAATTGTACTGAGATTAACAGTACTCTTATGGATTGTACGTGGACTGTAATTTTTGGATCTTGTCATCTGGGGACGAATGTCACTACAAGTAGAAGAACAAGGGTCAGATTGACGAACCTCGAGTTGAGGGACCCTAAGAGAATTAGTATTAAGGGGAGCATCACGAACAAACCTCGAAACATTAACATCTAAAAATGAGGTTGGTCCGGGGGTGGATTACCCAACTGGTTTTGAAGGCACTCAACCAAACGGGTATCATGGCGTTCAATAGCGACCATCGAAGCAACGAAAAGACGATGTCTAACTGAAGGATCCATGGAAGAAAAACTAACCTCGAAGAAGCTCGCAAAAAGTGGATGAACCGCAGAGGACCACGAACAAGAACGAGGAATCAGAGGAGAAAGAGGTTTCGAATCTGTGAGAAAATGATAAAAAAAAAACTACCTGGAAACTGATGGAAAGTAAAATAAACCAAAGGGAAATGAGGTTCATAGTGATAATCAAGAAGGAAAGGAAAGATACAAAAACTGAAGAAGAAAAGAAAATCAGAGTTCCAAGAGAGAGAAACGAGATAGGAGGAGTTTAAATAGATGAGTGATCTGACTTTAAAAATAAAACCCTAAGGTAGAAAAGTAAAAAAGCGGGAAAAAGAGGAAACGTGCGGAGTGATGCGTGAATCAGAGCAGGAGTCATATCCCATAAATGCAAACTGACATACCAAACCTTGGAAGGATAGTTGGCAACACAAGAAAAACCTAGGCCTTCAAAAAACCCAAGCGTCACCGTTAAGAGATTTCTGATTATAAGGCAAATTGAATGTATGAGGACGCAATTAAGACACATCATTAATGTCTCGAATTGATAAGGGATACTAATCATGGCACTTATGGAGCATTTATGAGGAAAATGACAAGAAGCCTGTTCGACCAGAAAAAAAAAAGACCGAATAGGATTTAAATACTTCTACCGAGTAAACAAACTCGTCCACAAAACGAGTAAGCTCACTCGGCTCAAATATTTAAGGGGGTATTGTTATGGGTCAAATTTGCTGTAGATAACACATCAGCAGACAGCATGGACGGGATGGGCCATGTAAGCCAAAAGTTTGATCGGGAGGAAAAGTGACATCCAGAGACTGATATCTAGAATATAGAATAAGAACAACAAACAAGCACAAAACACCGAGTGTGTCGAGTATGAAGAATGCCCGACCAGTCATACTCGGCACGAACGAAGAGACCGTCCATTGAAGTTCTTCCACCACCTGCATACAATATAATTGGTAGAGATCAGCCACAAGTCAACTACTAAGAAGCAGAATCCCACAAAGAAACAAAACGATCTGCCTGATAGCTCATCAGAATCGGAAACAGATTCAGAATCAATAACAATAAAGACGCGATCAACATCATCAAAGAAAGAATCATAAAACCAACTCTACAATCCCCTACTTGTACGTCACGATACCAAACCCTAGGAGCACTCGAGAAACCCTAACAGTATCATGTATAAATATCCCTACGAAATATAAGTGGGAGAGATATCAAAAAAGAGACGAGAGAGAGTAGAGTGTGTATTATTAAAAGCATTATAGTGGATTTAACTGAGTTGCTTAGGCGACAATCCATGGATGTTTCTCTGATCACCGGAGTTTTACCACATTACATCTTTTTTTATTTTCTTTGGTGTTTTGCTATACATTTAATTCATATTTGCAAGGTCTTACTAATCAGAAATCGTTGACTGGTCAATTGACAAAAAACCACCGTCAACATATATATTTATATATTACAATATGAGAAATATAAAAATTCATTTCTCATTTTCAAATGAAAGCAAGAAAAAAAATGTTATGTTACCGAATAGACCTTTAATTAGCATGCGAGTTGTAAATGAAAAGTAAGTGAAAAAGAGATATTTCAAACTAAAGTAGGGACTAAAATTATAAATTATCCGAAATTTCAAACTTTAAATGGGTGGTTACCTAGAATCCCTGACGATGACGCGTACACGACACGCGTATGACTTTGTCAAAACCCAAAGTGGCGACTAATCAAGGTAAATACGTGTACTTTCTGCCACGTGGAAAGCGTGGACGATTATTATGGTGAGCGAGGAAGCAGAAGATAATTTCCCTAACTATAGAGACGTTGACACAGACAAAAGATGAGAGCGGATAACTATAAACGTTTTGTCGTGTTTTCAATTTTGTGCGGGGCTTGTATATAGTAACGGTCACAAATTCGTGGGTTCTAACGGCACGGCAATTCTTTATTCTCTGACGAGCCACAGGAAGTTTAACGATGTGAAGCTTTGACCTTCAAATAATCTTTAAAGCATGTATTTAAAAAGGTCTTTGGCTTTTTGGTTTCAGCCTCCGGTCCTGTTTGGTTGTCTGCCGTCACCTA
Organism: Acer campestre; assembly: GCA_954870605.1. NCBI lineage: Eukaryota > Viridiplantae > Streptophyta > Magnoliopsida > Sapindales > Sapindaceae > Acer > Acer campestre. Next base: position 11,518,214 of record OX940804.1, read on the forward strand.
ACAAATATATATTTGACCTTTTCGAAAGGTACACTTTATTAACTTAAATTATGATTTTAAATAAAAAAAGAAAAAAGGAATTCCTCATCCGTTTAAATAAATGTAAACCAAACTTGATTGTTGTGATAACCAAAAATGGTCAAGAGGCCCAAAGTCAAAAGCCCAAGCCTTTTTTGTAGATTACCTAAACCTATAATAGCATAACAACCCAATATAAAGGTCAATTGTAGAGCTTGATCTTGAAGGGACTAAGTCAGTGGTCAATTGTATTGATGGTTGTGGCCTATTGGAGAGATTTTCTTCTTAAATCTCACCCACAATCAAATCATGATCAAGTGAACGTTGCAAATGGACCCCTATAAATAACGAGGTTTTTCTCTACTACTATAAAAAGTTTAATCATTAATTTTTTTAAAAAAATTAAAATGTGATACATACTCTACTAACATTTTTTTTTTTTTGGAAGCATTACTGCTTTACTAAAACCAATATAGCAACAAAATCCCAACAAAAAAAATACAAAATCTCAAACCAAGTAAGAAACTACAACTAAACGCCACTTTGTCAACTATTTTATTTATTTATTTATTTTCTTAAAAAATATATATATATTATAGTAATTTAATTTATTTAAATTGCAAAAACTACGCGTTGATGGAAACCGCCGTAGACCAAAACAAAACACGTGTCCAAAAATCTTCCCCAATCCGAAAACGTGTATTGGTAATTTACATAACTACCCTCACACTAGAACTTTCGACGCACTTACACACACAAAAAAAACCTCCCATATAAGTATAGCCTCTATCTTCTCCGTCTCTCACAAATCATCAATCGAAAAAAAAGAAGAAGCAGAAACTGTTTTCTCTGCTTGCTACTGAAACTGCTCTGTTTCCAATCTTCTTCGAGTTCAGTTAGTATCTGTTTTTGTTGTGTTTTTGAATTTTGAATTTGCGTCTGCGATCACCATGTTTCGATTGAGTAACAACTTGATAGGCATCCTTAATGTTCTTACTTTCATTCTCTCGATACCAATTCTGTGGGCTGGAGTCTGGTTATCGAACAAGGGAGTGACCGAGTGCGAGAAGTTTCTTGACAAGCCCGTCATAATCCTCGGCGTGTTCTTGATGGTGATCTCCTTGGCGGGTCTGATCGGGGCCTGTTGCAGGGTTTCATGGCTACTCTGGACCTATTTGCTGGTCATGTTCCTGTTGATCGTCATATTGTTTTGCTTCACTATCTTCGCTTTCGTCGTCACCAACAAGGGTGCCGGAGAGGTCGTCTCTGACAGAGGATACAAGGAGTACCGGCTCGGGGACTACTCCAACTGGTTGCAGAAGAGAGTTAATAGCACCAAGAACTGGAAAAAGATCAGGAGTTGTTTGGTTGACAGCAAAGTTTGTTCTACTTTTGCGAACAAATATGTTGACGACGATGTTAACCAGTTTTATAAACAGCACTTGTCTTCTGTTCAGGTACTTATATCTTATTTCTTCTGGGTGTTTTTCTCTTTCAGATCTGGTTTTCTTTTTTCTCTTTTCTTTTTCTGTGGGTTTTGGGTCTATTTTTTCACTGGGATTAATTTGGTTCGTTGAGGGGTTTTTTTTTTTTTTTTTTTTTTTTTTTTTTTTTCTGGGGTTATGAATTTAAATTTTTAGTTGTTTTTTTGAAAATTTATCTTGCGATTCAAACTGGGCTTTTCAAGATTTTTTGTTTTTTTGTAATTCGGTTGTATATTTTTTTGCTTTCTGGTGTGTTGAGGTTTCCAGATTTTGTTTCAATTTTTATAGTTTTGTTGTTCGATCAAGTTTTGAATCTCATCAATTATTGCACAAATTTTGATTTTTTTCCTCCTTCAAAATTTGGTCGACTTTTAGAAGATTGTGTTTATTTGTAAAATCATCCTTGTTGAATGATTTTGATCTTTTACCATAATCTTGAACTTATATGAAAATTTTATATGTTATTGTTGAATCTAACATGTCCTTTGTTGATATGCAGTCTGGTTGCTGCAAGCCATCTAACGACTGTCAATTTACTTATGTGAGCCCGATCAACTGGACTACTACTGATACCACCGTTGCTCAAACGAACCCCGACTGTAGTACATGGAGTAATGACCCGAACACTCTGTGCTACAACTGTCAGGCGTGCAAGGCTGGTCTGCTGGACCAACTCAAGCGTGACTGGAAGAAGGTGGCCATCGTCAACATTGTTTTCCTCATCGTGCTCATCATCGTCTACTCCATCGGTTGCTGCGCATTCAGGAACAGCAGGAGGGACAATGTTTATAGAGGGAAGAATGGCGCATGATTTCCCTTGACATCTAGTCGTGATTATTAGTTGATTTGCTATTGTTTTATTGCTATATTATTTTGTTCGTATTTGTTTTGGTTAATGTATAGTTTTGGATGTTGATTTTTGTCTATTAATAAAACATATTAGTTCTTTGTAAATTACTACTGTTTTGGAGCTCTACGTAGTAAATCATATTACTCCTGTTTTGTAGTTAATTATCACTTTCTGCAATTTACTCCTGTTTTGTAGTTAATTATCAGTTTTCTGCAATTTATGCTTCAAAATTTGTATTTTGTTTGTACTTAATTTTTAAGCAACACAGAGTGTTAATGTTAGAATACGTGACCCATGTATAGGCAAATTTAACTTTCACTTGATCAAAACCTTACATAATTAGGTGTTGTGGAATCAGTAATAAGTATAACCAACTGCTCTTACGAACTTTAACCACCAATTCCATATTTTCTCTTACTTAACCATCAATCCATTTCGTACTTTCTTTGTTTCCTTCTAGCCGCTCAGGCAGGGGCGACACAGAAGAGCAACCGCCCTCCTGAAATATACCAGAACATAGAGAACACACAACACCCTAATATTTTCTTTGTTTTCCTTTCTGTTCTTGATTGGTTGGTTGCAATGGTTCGTTGCAGTAATTGTTTTATTAGGATTTATGAACATCATAACATTCTTCCTGTCAATTCCAATTCTCTGGCTGGGAGTATCGACAGCCACCAAGAACTTATCAGAATGCGAGAAATTTTTAACATTACCTACGGTGGTTATCGGGGTTAGCCTGATGGTACTTTCCCCGATCGGGATGTGTGGGGCGTGTTGTCGTTCCAATGGGATGCTCTGTTTGTACCTCATTCTGATGACCTTATAAGCGATTGCGGTCTTGGTTGGTTTCACTGGATTTGCCTTGTCTGTGACTCACAAAGGCACCAGCGAGATATTGAATGATAAAGCTTATAAAGATTTTAGATTGGTTAACTACTCAAATTGGTTGCAACAGAGAGTTGATGATGATAATTGGAAGAAGATCAAGAGCTGTTTGTCTGACAAGAACTTCTGCACCAGCTTCGATGATGAGGGTTTGATGACTTCTCTTAAGGTATTGTAATTCCTACAAGTTGAAAGGTTGTCATGTTGCTTAACATGGGTAAATGACAAATGGTTAAAAAAAATGACGAAGGGCTTGATGACTTCTCTTAAGGTATTTCAAAGGATTTTGTTAATATGTGCTTTTTAGGACACATGAGGAACAAAACCAATTGAATATTAAAAAAACTATATATTTTTTTTCAAGCTATCCTACATATTATGGTCTTTGAAAGAAAAAATGTGATTATTAACGAAATTAAACAATGCCTTCCATGTGTTTGATGAAATGCATGCAGTGTGGTTGCAGCAAGCCAACCAACGACTGCAAGTTCACTTACGAGGGTCCAATAAAGCGTAACAAAACCAACGGCATGTACACGAATCCCGACTGTTCTAAATGGGAAAATAGAGTAGAGACTCTGTGCTACAACTGCCAATCGGTGATCGATCAGGTCAAAAGATGGTGGACAGAAATAGCCGTGACCAATGCAATATTCCTCGGTCTGCTTATTTTCTTCTACTTAGGTTGTGTTTGTTAGACAGGATAGGATGAGATTAGATTACTTTTAGTCCTTTTCTTGTGTTTGGCTCTGTTGTGGGATGGGATAAATTAATCCCATAAAAAAATTTTATCCAATCTATGTGGGATAAAATAGTACTGAACAAAATGATGGGATTAAAAATAATCCCGTCTCATATCATCTTTCATCAACATCTCTCTCCTTTATCTCCACTTCGGTTCCAACACGCTGCTGTTGTTGTCCTTTTCCCTCCATGGCGAGAAGACCATCTCCTTTCATCTTTTATAAATTCTTTTTGTGGTCTATGGGGGAGTCCCAACCAAGAAATTTGGCTCAATCTCTTCAATTTTCTAAAAAGAATACTTTTTTGTGTGTTTTTTTCTTTGATAAAAGAAGATATTGTTGGTGAATACATTGGATTGAATTGAGATTTTTTGTTTATTTTTTTTGTTGGGTGTGATCTAGAATTTTTTATGTCGAACTCCAGCAGTTTTTCTTTTTTTAATTTTTCTTTTTTAATAAAAAAATTCTTGTAGAAAATTGCAAATCTTCATTTTGGGAAGAAATATGTTCAAGAAGAGATATGCATATCTCTGTTTTGGGAAGAAAATTGCAAATTTCCGGTTTTGATTTTGGGAAAAATCGTTGGATTGATTTGAGATGTATATATATATTGTTTATATAAAAGCAGAAATGTGTATTGAATATTTTGGATTGGTAGCAGATTTCCAGAATTTTTGTTGAATATATATAATATAATATCAAAATTATATTATTTATATTTAAAATACCGCTAATTCCATGGAATAGCCGCTTTGACTTTCCAATTTTTACATATAACCACTAGTTTTTTTAAAAAGCAAATATAACCGATACCGTCATGGATCATGGATGGGGTGGTGGAAGGTAGTGGATTCTTTGACAAATATACCCTTGGAGAGTTGTCAGTGGTTGTTGATGTAAGAGGTCGAAAATGACCCTGTCATTATATAATCTTCTTTCTGGGTAATCGATCCCTCTTCTCCTTCTTATATTTCAGATGAAGGCAATCCCCAAACCCAACCCCTGAAATACGCTATGGGTTCCAAGTCTGTAAACCCAAACCCTTACATTTCGAAATGGCACCCAATTTTAAAATAATTTACCCGCAATATTTCGTATCTCCGCCATAATCTTATCTCCAGTTGTCGATTCATTGCCGTGATTGAATCAGTCGTAATCGATCCCTCTTCTCCTTCTCGTATCTCAGATGAAGGCAATCCCTAAACCCAATCCCTAAAATTCGCTGCGGCTTCCAAGTCTTTAAACCCAAACCCTTAACACTTCGAAATGGCACCCAATTTTAAAAAAATTTACCCGCAGTATTTCGATATTGTATCTCCAGCATAAACTTATTTCCAGTTGTCGAAGCGTTGCCGTGATTGAATCGGTCCAAACTGTTTTAGCCATCCCCAATATCAGAGAAGGTATGTATCCTTACTTAGGAACTCGAACTGTAACTGCAATTATATTTGATTGATTTCTTTCATAATTTTCATATAACATTGTTGAAAATGATTGGGGAGGGTCATCTCGTTCTTCGTTGCGGCGGCCTGTGTGTTTATGTCAGTCTAAGTATATATTAATGCTTTATTTCATATTCATATAACATATGTTTATGTCAGTCTAAATACATAGTATTCATTTGGGGCCTTTTCATATTCATATAACATTTGTTCCAGAAGTGTGTCTTTTACTTCGTCGCAGCGGTCTGTGTGTGTTTGTTTATGTCAGGCGCCCTAATTGGGGTTACATGCTTTTAACTTTAAGCCTTTGGTAGGACCTACCATGACAGGAAATTATGAAATCTTCCATGACAGTACATTCCATGATGCTGCCATTTTCTTCCATGACATTACTTTCCATAAAGCTCCATTACATTCCATTATCCTCCATTACATGCCATGATGCTCTATGACATGAAATTACATTCCATGATCCTCCCATGACATGACTGTAGGGAAAAAATATACCCGCAGCGGAAGCGAGACTAAAAAAAATAGTTTGAGTAGCTTTTAAAATTTTTCCATTTTTATGAACCTTAAACCCTTTTGATTAATTAAAGATATATAATAAATAACAAAAGATTAATACCTCTTGTCGCGTGATCCGATTGACTTACGTCGATGGTAATCCGCAAGATCTTCAATCCTAGCACGAACGCAGATCACCTAGGAGCGTGGTCTCCCTTTCTTTGAATTGCAAACCTGAGAGAGGATATAACAAACTTTTCTTGATTCGTTAGTCCCAAAAACAATCTAAAGAAACCTAAGATTATTCCGGTCACTTTTGAGTTCTCAATCTTACGATCGAAACTCGCGCGAACCTAGATCGATGTAGTATACACAAGCTTATTGATGAATAAGCAAACAATATACCATCAAAGAATAATCTATGTTCCTTTTGTTTTTAGTAGAATAAAAGCTCTCTATCTATGAGTTGAGAAGAAGAAGAAAAAGAAAATTCTGCACCAAAAACCCTTATGGCCGAAATTCTCTTCTTTTTCTTTTAAGGGTGGCCGAATTCTTTCTCCAAAAAAGACTAGGGTTGCCGCAATTTTTACTCCAAAAAGATAGGAGTTTTAGTTGCACCCTAATTCACTTTCTAAGAGTTCAAACCCTAATCCAACTCATAAATCTTTTATTCCTTATTCGACTAAAATAAAAAAACTTCTTATTTGATTAAATAAATAAAATTAATTATTTATTTCCTTGTCAAACAAGTCTTTTAATTTAAGTACACTATTACCAATAGTATACCAATAGGAATCATATTTCCTAATCAGAAAAGATTTGTTTCTTAATTAAACAATTAATTAATTCTTATTTAATTAAACAATGAAAACAAAATAATATTTAAGGCTATTATAGCACCTTGCCGCCCCATATAATATATTGGGCCAAATATTATTTTTCTTATTTCATTTAATCCATAGGACTTTAAATAAAAAGCCCACATGTGAACTAGACCCATTCTTACTAAAAGAAACAAGCCCACATGTCATCCATTAATATATAAATATAATTTAACAGCCCATTACATAAATAATGTGCAAATTATATTCTTAATATATTAAATGCAATTCTAGATGGACCCTAAATTGGTCCGGTAGAATATATCAAGTGATCCATGCAAGTCCGTGTGGATTGGGGATCTTGGCGGGCTATCTGAATTTAAGCTACTATAGACATAACCTAATCACAATCAACAAATGATTCACTTAGGTCCAATCCATTAATTTTAACTCATTCCACTAAAAAGCTAAAATTGAACTCTTAAATAAAGACAGAAAAGGAAGATGTTTCCTCATTCATACCCTAGACAATCATATTGGAGATAGTGTATCCTCGTGATTAATATCAGTAATCGCCAAGAGTTCATAGACCGCCGATAACTCTCCAAGTTACCATATTTACTCATATGACCACGTTTTGAACTTGGATATTTTGGCTTGTCCAGAAGCCATGTTTCCAATAGACACTATTGAAAACTCAACATTGAGATTTAATATCCAATTACCTCAAAACATCAATATGATGATATTATACTCTCATTTAATAAATGGAGTCACGATGTCCATATCTATAAATGAAGTCCTCTATCGATTAACAAATGAATATCACCAAACTATCGAGGATAGACTATGCGATATAATCGTACTCATTGATAGCTCAAATGATATCACCTGCAACCATAAGTCCATCATTTATCTCAGGATTAAGATAGACTCTCCGATTGTCCTAATAATGAAATTACTTTTATCTACTGACGGTTATAGATAAAGTATTTCATTGTGATCCTGTTCAATGCACCCAGTGCACTAGATTCTTTTGCTCGAAGACACTCCGATGATTTTAGACTCATCATATCTCATTTGATCCCACTCAAATGCTAGCAAAAGAATTCTACAACTTTAACAAGATAAAGGTGCCCAACCTTTAACTTAAGTTGTGAACGATATTCAAGACTAACTAAAGAATTGTGTCTACCACATACATATCCAGATGTATGAACAATTCTTCTTTTCTCATAGTCTTTTGACCTTATGATTATTTACTTTAACAATTATTAAACTATAAATGCTATAAGATTTGTTTAAAAACAGAAATCACTTTATTAATATGAAAAAGATTGTTAATTACATTATTACACTCTTGCTATTGAGCATAATCCTAACAATGACGAAATTACATTCCATGATCCTCCCATGACATGACGAAATTACATTCCATGATATGAAATTACATTCCATTCCATGATCCTCTCATGACAACACAAAATTACATTCCATGACATGAATTACAACTCCCATGACAACAGGAAATTACATTCGATGATCCCTCCATTACACGAAATTTCATAAACTTACACGGAATTTAATTCCTTGATTGTCCGTTGTCATTGATGATGACATGTATTTTAATTCCATGATTATGGAACTGATTTCAACTATTGCATACAACTTCAGGAATATGGTTCTGTTGATAGTGAACTACGATGGACAGTGGGAAGATGGACAGTTCAACCCTAAAGCTGTTTTCTTTTTGTCAGTGACAGTGAAAGAGACTTTAAAAACATTGGCAGAGAAGATATGTAGTCGGTTTGGCTTAAATTGCAATGAAGTTGACTTCAAGATAAGTACTAGAATTGACGGGTCCATTGTTGAAATGATTTATGACTTAGATTTACAGATCTTTGTTTCACATAACAAAGAGAATCCTAAATGTTATGTGTCGGTTAAGAAAGCAGGTCGAACAATTAACTGTGCCGCCTGATCTGAAATCCAAATCTATGTCCATCACCTTTGGTTCCACTAGTGATCAGGCATGTACGCCGCCACCCATGATGAAGTGTAAATCTAAACTCGACCCTGTTGTGAGTTCATCCGGAAACAGATCCAAAACTGGTAGTAATGAATGTGTTCCGAATGGTTCCCCTGTTGATGAATCAAATACTCCGCCATCAATCAGGAAGTCTATATTTCCCCGAAGCCCACTCTCTACAGCTGGTAAGAAATCTACTAATGGCAACAATCCTGGGGGTGTGAATCTTGTTATACATCTGCTGTATGTGGTTCAATCATATTTTGATAATGCTAATGACGACATAGTTGATTGTCCAACTGTTGTTACGGCTGGAGAAGACGGCATGGGTCAGTCAGCCAAAATCAAGTCATCATTGTGTCCTTGGTCGAATGATATCTGTCCACAAGATTTACCGCTACACCTTATACATGATCACAATTTACTGCACCCTGTTGATCTGATAAGCCCTTCTACCGCAGGTATAAATAAGAATTTATCAAGTCCCGAGCATGAGCTAAAATTGCATCGACGGTCTGCAAGACAGAGAAAGTCCATTAAGAAGTATCACCAGGAGACTTGTTCAAATTGCTCTGAAAAGGGACACAACAGATCAGGGTGCCAGAAACCAGCGTTTGTTGCATCTCAACCAACCAAGCCTCCATGCACCTGTAGTATTTGTCATAGACCTGGACACAATAGACAAACTTGTCCTTCTGCCTAATAACCTTAATCCCCTCCATCAAGTGATATCATGACCCAGTTTTGAATGCTGCACCAACAAGGTCTACCAATTTGAAAACCTCTTATCTGCACTCTTAGGTTGATTCACGGAAAACGTGCCATTCTACTTTGGTTGTAAGGAAAATGCGTGTAATATGTGATCCAATTAATTTTTCTTTCATTCAGTTGTTTGAGAGGTCCCTGCTTGTAATTGTAGGGAAAAATATCGTAGTACGCAGGCGGAAGCGAGACTAAAAAAAATAGATTTAGTAGCTTTTAAAATTTTTCCTTTTTATGAACCTTAACCCTTTAATTAATTAAACATACATATAATCAACAAAAGAAGAATACCTTTTGTCGCGTGATCCGATTGACTTACGTCGATGGTAATCCGCAAGATCTTCAATCCTAGCACGAACGTGAATCACCTAGGAGCGTGGTCTCCCTTTTTCTTTGAATTGCAAACCTGAGAATGGACAAACAAACTTTTCTTTTCTTTTGTTAGTCACAAAACAATCAAAAGATGACTAAGATTATTCCGGTCACTTTTGAGTTCTTAATCTAATGATCGAAACTCGCGTGAACCTAAATCGATGTTGTACACACAAGCTTATTGATGAACAAGCAATTATTGTACCATCAAAGAATAATCTATTCACTCTTTTTTGTTTTTAGTAGTATACAAATCCTATCTATGAATTGAGAAGAAGAAGAAAGTTGAATCAAGCACCACACCCTCTATCATTATGGCCGAATTCTCTAAGTACAAATATATAGGTGGCCAAATTTTCTTCCTCTTTTTCTTTTAGGGTGGCCGAAAATCTTCCTCAAAATGGACTAGGGTTGCCGCAAATCACAAGCCAAAAAGGAGTTTGTGTTGCACCCTAATTCACATCTAGTTTAAGACTTCAAACCCTAATCCAACTCATAGATATTTTATTCTTTTATTTGACTAAATAAAAAGACTTCTTATTTGATTAAATAAATAAAATTAATTATTTATTTTCTTATCAAACAAGTCTTTTAATTTTAGCATACTACTACCAATAGTATAACTTTAGGAATCATATTTCCTAATCAGAAAAGATTTGTTTCTTAATTAAACAATTAATTAATAAATTAATTAATTCTTATTTAATTAAAACAATGAAACAAAATAATATATTAGGTTAAATATACACCTTGCCGCCCCATACATACATATTGGGCCATATATTATTTTCTTATTTCATTTAATCCATTGGTCTTTAAATAAAAAGCCCACATGTGAACCAGACTCACTCTTACTAAAAAAAACAAGCACACATGCCTTTCATTAATATATTAATATAATTGAGCAGCCCATTAAATAAATAATGTGCAAATTATATTCTTAATATATTAAATGCAATTCTAAATGGACCCATAAATTGGTCCGGTAGAATATATCAAGTGATCCATACAAGTCCGTGTGGATTGGGGATCTTGGTGGGATATCTAAATTTAAGCTTCAATAGACATAACCTAATCACAATTAACAAATGATTCACTTAGGTCCGATCCATTAATTTTAACTCATTCCACTAAAGAGCTAAAATTGAACTCTTAAATAAAGACAGAAAAGGAAGATATTCCTCATTCATACCCTAGACAATCATGTTGGAGATAGTGTATCCTCATGATTAATATCAGTAATCGCCAAGAGTTCATAGACCGCCTATAACTCTCCAAGTTACCATATTTATTCATATGACCATGTTTTGAATTTCGATATTTTGACTTGTCCAGAAGCCATGTTTGCAATAGACACTATCGAAAACTCAACGTTGAGATTTAATATCCAATTACCTCAAAACATCCATATGATGATATTATACTCTCATTTAATAAATGGAGCCACAATGTCCATATCTATAAATAAAGTCCTCTATCGATTAACAAATGAATATCACCAAACTATCGAGGATAGACTATGTGATATAATCATACTCATTGATAACTCAAATGATATCTGCAACCATAAGTCCATCATTTATCTCAGGATTAAGATAGACTCTCCGATTGTCCTGATAATGAAAAGACTTTTATCTACTGACGGTTATAGATAAAGTATTTCATTGTGATCCAGTTCAATGCACCAAGTGCACTAGATTCTTTTGCTCGAAGACACTCTGATGATTTTAGACTCATCATATCTCATTTGATCCCACTCAAATGCTAGCAAAAGATTTCTATAACTTTAACAAGATAAAGGTGCCCAACCTTTAACTTAAGTTGTAAACAATATTCAAGACTAACTAAAGAATTGTGTCTACCACATACATATCCAGATGTACGAAGAATTCTTCTTTTCTCATAGTCTTTAGACCTTATGATTATTTACTTTGACAATTATAATATTAAACTATAAATGATATAAGATTGGTTTAAACCAGAAATCACTTTATTAATATGAAAAAGATTATTAATTACAATATTACACTCTTGCTATTGAGCATAATCCTAACAATCTCCCACTTACGCTATAGCAAATGTGTCATATCTCTCAAGCCCATGTTCTCTAGATGCCCATCGAAACTCTTCTGAGGTAGAGCCTTTGTGAAGGGATCTGCTAGATTTTTTGCTGACGCGATTTTGGTAATCGTCACGTCTCCTCTTTGAACAATCTCCCATAAAAGATGATACTTTCTTTTAATGTGTTTACCTCTCTTGTGACTTCTTGGTTCTTTCGAATTAGCCACTGCTCCACTATTGTCACAGTAGATAGTGATCTACTTATTCGCACTAGGAACCACTTCCAAGTCAATCAAGAATTGGCGGAGCGAAACAACCTCTTTGGCAGCCTCGCATGCAGCAACATACTCAGCTTCCATGGTGGAATCAGCAATACAAGATTGCTTGATACTCCTCCATATAACTGCTCCTCCTCCAATAGTAAACACAGCCTCTGATGTGGATTTTCTGGCGTCAGAATCTGATTGGAAATCAAAATCTGTATACCTAACGGGAATTAAATCCCCTCCAGAGTATACAAGCATATTATCTCTCGTTCTCTTAAGATACTTGAAAATATGATTGACTGCCGTCCAGTGATCAGGACCAGGTTTCGATTGAAACCTGCTAACTATGCCAACAGCAAAACAAATATCTGGTATAGTACAGAGCATTGCATACATGAGACTTCCAACTACCGAGGCATATGGAACTCTACTCATGAATTGCTCTTCATGCTCATTCTTAGGAACTTGTTCCTTAGAAAGCTTGATTCCATGTCTGAAAGGTAACATACCTTTCTTGGAATCCTGCATGGAAAACCTAGACAAGATCTTGTTTATGTATGAAGCTTGGGATAATGCAATCGTTCTATTCTTTCTATCCCTTATTACTTGGATACCTAGAATAAAACTTGCTTCTCCTAAGTCCTTCATATCAAATTGTTTTGCTAACCATTCTTTTACTGATGTCAATACACCTACATCGTTTCTGATGAGTAGTATTTCATCAACATAAAGAATCAGGAAAACCAACTTGTCGCCCTTAATCCTTTTGTATACACAAGGTTCGTCAAGATTCTGAATAAATCCAAAACCTTTGACAGCTTGATCGAACCTTATGTTCCAGGATCTGGATGCTTGCTTTAATCCATATATGGATTTCTGCAACTTGCATACCTTTTCCATTTGGCCCTTTTTAATGAATCCCTCTGGTTGCATCATGTAGATGCTTTCGTCAAGACTTCCATTAAGGAAAGCTGTCTTGACGTCCATTTGCCAAATCTCTAGATCTAAAGATGCTGCAATGGACAAGAGTATCCTAATAGATTTAAGCATGGCCACAGGAGAGAAGGTTTCCTCGTAATCGATACCTTCTTTCTATGTATACCATTTAGCTACCAATCTAGCTTTAAAGGTTTCCACCTTTCCATTCATACCTCTTTTCCTCTTGTATACCCACTTGCACCCAATGGGTTTTATCCCTTTAGGCATGTCTACAAGGGACCAGACTTTGTTATCGAACATAGATTCAATCTCAGATTGCATTGCCTTTTGCCAATGGCGACTATCAACATCCTCCATAGCTTCCTTGTATGTGTAGGGATCATCATCGTCCAGGAGCTCCACTGATTCTCCCAGACCGATGTACCTTTCGGGTTGTGTTCTAACCCTCCCACTACGACGAGGAATGGTAGGTTGTTGATCTTGTGTTGGATCGGAACTTACAATTGGGTTTTGTTGTGTAACCTCTCGTGGAATTGTATCTCCTGACATCTCATTCAAGACAATTCTACTTCTAGGCACAAAATCATTCATATAGTCCTTTTCCAGAAATTTAGCATTTGTCGAAACAAATACTTTAAGATCTGAAGGACTATAAAAATAATATCCTTTAGTTTCTTTTGGATACCCTACAAATATACATGTTTCCGAACGGGACTCCATCTTTTCTGTCTTTCCTTTTAACACATGCGCAGGACAACCAAATATCCTTAAGTGTTGTAAACTAGGCTTGCGCCCAGTCCACAACTCATGCGGTGTTTTAGGAACAGACTTAGATGGTACATCGTTTAGAATGTATATGGCAGTTTGTAAAGCATATCCCCAAAAAGAAATAGGAAGTGTTGAATAACTTAACATAGACCTAACCATATCCAAAAGAGTTCTATTTCTCCTTTCTGCTACCCCATTTTGTTGAGGTGTACCTGGTGCAGAAAACTGAGAAACTATCCCACTATCAAAAAGATATTGCTGAAACTCACCAGATAGATATTCTCCACCACGATCAGATCTCAAGATTTTTATGTGTTTCTCAAGCTGATTTTCCACTTCAGCTTTGAATGCTTTGAACATGTCAAAAGCATCCGACTTATGTCGTATGAGATACACGTAGCCAAATCTCGAGTAATCATCTGTGAAAGTGATGAAGTACTCATATCCACCTCTAGCTTGAATGCTCATAGGTCCACATACATTAGTATGTATCAATCCTAAACATTCAGTGGCTCTGGCACCTTTGGCAGAGAACATCCTTTTGGTCATTTTACCTTCCAAACAAGATTCACAAGTTGGTAGATCATCAACCTTTAAGTCACTCAAAGGTTCGTCACATACCAATCTTTTAATTCTATTAAGGTTAATATGACCTAGGCGTAATGCCATAGGTAGGTTTCATCTTTTGATAATTTAACTCTTTTATGATTAGGTTCTGTTGTTTCTGTGTCTAACGAATGAGAGATATTTCTATGCAAAAAGTATAGACCGTTTTCCAATGTACCTTGGCAAATAGTTTTGTCATTCTTACTAATAATAAAAACTTTATTAAAAGTAACCGAATATCCAAATTTATTCAAACAAGAAACTGAAATTAAATTCCTCTTGAATTGAGGTACATAATAAACGTCTATCAAATCTAAATGCCTTCTAGAATCCAAATAAACTCTAATATCTCCCACTGCACTTGCAGACACTAACGTTCCGTTGCCCAAACGCAAATTGATTTCATTCTTACTCAGCCTTCTCCTTTCTTGGAACCCCTGCAAGGAATAACAAACATGATTAGTGGCTCCAGAGTTTATGATCCAAGAATCTGTAGAATCTGCCAAAAAACATGTTTCAAGATAATTCACATTACCTTCTTCCTTCTTGTTCTGGGACTTTGGGCAATTTCTTTTCCAATGTCCATTTTCACCACAAAGGAAGCATTTCCCTTTGATCTTGGTTACTTTCTTGGTCTCCTTCTTGGTAGGCCCAAGTTGCTTTTTCTTCTGTTGGTTCTTGACCTTCTGACGGGTCTTAACAGTAGCAACTTTACCAACCATATGAATCTCTTGACCTTTGTTTTTCACAAGGATCTTTTCAGCACTTTGAACATCTTGCATCAGGCTTTGTAAGGTGTATTCCTTTTTGTTCAAAGAGTAGTCCAATTTGAACTGATCAAAGGAATCTGACAATGAATTGACAACCATATCAATTTTTGTCTCACCATCTATCTTAGCGCCATGCAGTTCAGCAATGTTGAGATGTGCTATGACTTTCATCATGTGATCCTTCACAGCCTGTCCAGGTTTTATCCTAAGATTCATAAAAGCAGTCACTGCCTCTCTCTTAGTCATCCTGGACTTCATAGCAAACATCTCCTTTAGAGACATCATTATATCAGCAGCAGACTCCATTCCTTCATGCTGTTGTTGCAACACGTCGGAGATAGTGGACATAATATAACATTTGGCCATATCATCTGAAGTCTTCCACTGCTCATACTCATCTCTTTGCATTATACTAGATTCATTATTAGGAGCAGGTGGTTTATGAGTAGTTAGAACAAACTTATGTTTTCACTTTGCAGCAACAACCCAATTTTCCTTTTCCATGTTACATAATTATCTCCAGTTAAAGTGTTATCTTTCAGGATGTTCATAAGTGATGGGGTCATGATTTCTGAATAAAAACAAATCATATATAAGTAAATAATCATTATAAAGCACTTTAAATATTTATCTTGAATTAAATAAAAAATTCAATCATCAAATTCAACGGTGATCCAACACCCATAAATGTTACGCCTCCTTTGGGAGTTCGTACCATTTACTAGTTAGACTTGGTCCCACCTAATTGTTAACATAACAACCAGCGTTTTCAATTTTAGTCTTGCAATTTTACTGACAAGAACTCTTGGGAGGATATCAATAAAATTACATTGAGTGTGTTACCAAGATATCGACCCTCAATTTTCTCTCATGAAAATCCCTCCTTGGGGAGTAGATCTCGTTTGAGTCCATTGTCTAGTCTATCCTTGTAAGGAAGTTTATTGATAAATTCCATTCATGGACGCCCCTTGGGGGGATTACCAATAAATAATTAAGCTCAACTAATCTTGGAAGCCATAGGTGTTACAAAAACACCTTCTCCCACTCAATTATTTAAGGCGTGTGATTAAATCCCATAGAATGATTTACCAAGTTATCTAGATGCCAATTTAGATACCTAAATCATTCAATGCATGTTCATACCAAAAGAGATATATGAGTGGCACTCCTATTCTATATGTCATGTTATCATACAATAACAAATATTGTAATATTTAAGCAAAAATTAAATAGCAACAATTTTGGCCCATCCTAGAAAAACAAGTAAATTACAATAATTTAGGAATACAAGATCTTCAAGTGGCCCATCAACCATACGCTCATCCTTCGGCCTCCTCCCTTGGGCTTGCACAGCCCACAACCCAACAAAAAGGGGCTGCCATGCACAGCCCATAAGGCAACACAAGGTTGCCGTGCACAGCCCACCATGTAATGGGCTTGCCATGTGCAACCCAATCCACTCCTAGGGTGCGCACGGTGCTCGTTCTTGGTTCCGGTTGCTTCACGTCTTCGATTCTTCGATGTATAACGTATTACAATTTTATTTAAACAATAAAATATGCAGAATTTTTTTTTTTTAATTACTGCAGTACTTTTTACAAAAAAAAAAACTGTACCAAAAATAATAAAAAAACTGCAGTAAAAATACTGCACTTAAAATAAACAAAAGAAATAAAACCTAGCAACTACCAAGAAGGAATTATGGCAATGATAGACCACCCTTCTTGTTACAATTCCGAAACCAAAATTACATTGAAAATCTAGGACCAAAATCGAGCAATAACAATCCACATAAAACATATATAAATCCATACATCCACATGTAATTATATATGCGAATACCTAGAGTGCCATCTCTTTCTAAATATGCATAATCACAACAAAAAGAAATAGATTCACGTATATATACGTTAATTAATTAAAAGGGTTCAACCAGGCTCTGATACTAATTGTAGGGAAAAATATCGTAGTACGCAGGCGGAAGCGAGACTAAAAAAAATAGATTTAGTAGCTTTTAAAGTTTTTCCTTTTTATGAACCTTAACCCTTTAATTAATTAAACATACATATAATCAACAAAAGAAGAATACCTTTTGTCGCGTGATCCGATTGACTTACGTCGATGGTAGTCCGCAAGATCTTCAATCCTAGCATGAACTTGAATCACCTAGGTGCGTGGTCTCCCTTTTTCTTTGAATTGCAAACCTGAGAATGGACAAACAAACTTTTCTTTTCTTTTGTTAGTCACAAAACAATCAAAAGATGACTAAGA
This sequence comes from Acer campestre, assembly GCA_954870605.1. Taxonomy (NCBI): domain Eukaryota; kingdom Viridiplantae; phylum Streptophyta; class Magnoliopsida; order Sapindales; family Sapindaceae; genus Acer; species Acer campestre. The sequence continues at coordinate 11,535,811 of OX940804.1, forward strand.
TTATTCCGGTCACTTTTGAGTTCTCAATCTAATGATCGAAACTCGCGTGAACCTAAATCGATGTTGTACACACAAGCTTATTGATGAACAAGCAATTAGTGTACCATCAAAGAATAATCTATTCACTCTTTTTTGTTTTTAGTAGTATACAAATCCTATCTATGAATTGAGAAGAAGAAGAAAGTTGAATCAAGCACCACACCCTCTATCATTATGGCCGAATTCTCTAAGTACAAATATATAGGTGGCCAAATTTTCTTCCTCTTTTTCTTTTAGGGTGGCCGAAAATCTTCCTCAAAATGGACTAGGGTTGCCGCAAATCACAAGCCAAAAAGGAGTTTGTGTTGCACCCTAATTCACATCTAGTTTAAGACTTCAAACCCTAATCCAACTCATAGATATTTTATTCTTTTATTTGACTAAATAAAAAGACTTCTTATTTGATTAAATAAATAAAATTAATTATTTATTTTCTTATCAAACAAGTCTTTTAATTTTAGTATACTACTACCAATAGTATAACTCTAGGAATCATATTTCCTAATCAGAAAAGATTTGTTTCTTAATTAAACAATTAATTAATAAATTAATTAATTCTTATTTAATTAAAACAATGGAACAAAATAATATATTAGGTTAAATATACACCTTGCCAGCCCCATACATACATATTGGGCCATATATTATTTTCTTATTTCATTTAATCCATTGGTCTTTAAATAAAAAGCCCACATGTGAACCAGACCCATTCTTACTAAAAGAAACAAGCCCACATGCCTTTCATTAATATATTAATATAATTGAGCAGCCCATTAAATAAATAATGTGCAAATTACATTCTTAATATATTAAATGCAATTCTAAATGGACCCATAAATTGGTCCGGTAGAATATATCAAGTGATCCATACAAGTCCGTGTGGATTGGGGATCTTGGCGGGCTATCTAAATTTAAGCTTCAATAGACATAACCTAATCACAATCAACAAATGATTCACTTAGGTCCGATCCATTAATTTTAACTCATTCCACTAAAGAGCTAAAATTGAACTCTTAAATAAAGACAGAAAAGGAAGATTTTCCTCATTCATACCCTAGACAATCATGTTGGAGATAGTGTATCCTCATGATTAATATCAGCAATCGCCAAGAGTTCATAGACCGCCTATAACTCTCCAAGTTACCATATTTATTCATATGACCACGTTTTGAATTTAGATATTTTGACTTGTCCAGAAGCCATGTTTTCAATAGACACTATCGAAAACTCAACGTTGAGATTTAATATCCAATTACCTCAAAACATCCATATGATGATATTATACTCTCATTTAATAAATGGAGCCACGATGTCCATATCTATAAATGAAGTCCTTTATCGATTAACAAATGAATATCACCAAACTATCGAGGATAGACTATGCGATATAATCATACTCATTGATAACTCAAATGATATCACTTGCAACCATAAGTCCATCATTTATCTCAGGATTAAGATAGACTCTCCGATTGTCCTGATAATGAAAAGACTTTTATCTACTGACGGTTATAGATAAAGTATTTCATTGTGATCCAGTTCAATGCACCAAGTGCACTAGATTCTTTTGCTCGAAGACACTCCGATGATTTTAGACTCATCATATCTCATTTGATCCCATTCAAATGCTAGCAAAAGATTTCTATAACTTTAACAAGATAAAGGTGCCCAACCTTTAAATTAAGTTGTGAACAATATTCAAGACTAACTAAAGAATTGTGTCTACCACATACATATCCAGATGTACGAAGAATTCTTCTTTTCTCATAGTCTTTAGACCTTATGATTATTTACTTTGACAATTATAATATTCAACTATAAATGCTATAAGATTTGTTTAAACAAGAAATCACTTTATTAATATGAAAAAGATTGTTAATTACAATATTATACTCTTGCTATTGAGCATAATCCTAACAGTAATATCACCTTACTATATCGGTTCTGAATTGTTTGACGTTATGTGTAAGTGCCCATTTATTTTCATACCTCAATTGGGTAGCTAGGTACTCCTTCACTATGGTCGTTTCCCAAAGAATTTGGAGGCTACTTATCCCCCTTATAAACATCTCCTAAAAATTGACCGATCTACTTACTTAGATTTTGCAATTTTTAGATGGGTAATCTGTGCTTATATTTACAAGGGATGTTCACGGGTCTTTCTTGCATAGCAATCCTAGGTACGCATATCTATGTGTGTGCCTAGCAAGGGTAAACTTTCAAGCGCTAGCCATGTCAAAAAATCCTTTTCTTGCAAGGTTTCAAGTGAGGTAGGAGAGGGTGTAAACCAAACATTAACTTGCATGAGAGAGAAAGAAAGCAATAAATCTTGACCATCTATTTTCATTTATGATCAGGTCTAAAAAATGTAGTGCAAATCTAAAGGGAACAAAAAAGCAGAGGAGAGAATTCTGATCAGTTAACAAGTACGAAATGACAACTTCGTGTACACAGTCTTGTACCAAGCATCGGACTACGTTGTTACCAACGCTGTGAATTGGATAAAAGCAAGTTTTTTTTTAGTTAGCAAGGAAGTAGTAATTTTTATTTTCGCCATCCCCTTTAGGTTGCGGTCATGTAATCTATTAGTGCAAAATCGTGCAAGTTTACTGTGCATGCTGAATGTTTGTTTGAATCTTTGCGTGGTATATGATCGTGTAATCTATTATTTTAGACTTTTATCATGTATGGAGTTTTGATCTTCTATCGTGTTTCATATCAATTGTTTGTCTTTTCTTAATGTAAAGTTATGGGGTTATTGTTATTAAGGATTATTTACTTTACACTGATCGAACCAAAATTGGTATGATTTTGGCTCTCACTTCCTTCTCTTTTTGCTTGATTCTCGGGCAATATCCCATGATTTAATGGTGTGAATTAAGTGTTTTTAGGTATTTATAAAGTTCAGAGGCATTGTAGTAATATTGGTGGCAAAAGGGGCTGAAATTGTAAAAAGTGTATGCAGATCATTCATCTTCAAATAGTCATATCTCTCTCTTTAGATCGAACCACATTTCAGATTAAATATATTCGAAAAGCCCCGGAAGTCTACTTTCCAGCGGTTTTTACGGATTGTAATTTCCAGTTTTCTACAGAAAGTTATGCCCGTTTTCGTAGCTGCTGTGCACTCCCTATCGCCATGGCGACCCTATAGCGCGCCATGGCGACCTCCACTTTCTAGAAGCAGCAAAATGGACATTTTTCAAGCTATTTTTTAGGGTTATTCTTGTCCTTTCATGCCCATTTCATACCCTAGCTTTTCTAACATATAAATACACCATTTTATGCTAACTTTTGAACAACTCTTGACCACCAAGAAACCTCCTTTCTCCACCATTCATTGTCTCTCCATTTTCTCTCCTACATAAACTTAACATCTAGATTACCTCCCCTAATCATTCCTTTTCTTCCCATCTTCTCCACAAATCTCCTTAGTCACTTCCCATTAGACTCCACCTATCTAGACACATCCTCATTATCCACTCTTTACACAAGGAGCATCAAAGGCAAGGAAAGGATCAAGCTTACAAAAGGTGGCCCATGGGTGATTTCCTAATCTTTTACTTGCCTTCCCTTTGATTGTAATATGTGTAATTAAATCCCCTTTTTAGGGTTTTGATGTGAGAATATTTGGATTGGGATTTGCTTAAGCTTTTATATATTTTAATCTCTATTTGTGTTCTATTCATTTTATAATTAGATTCTTTGCATTATGTAATTGACATGTATACCCACTAGTTGATTATAATCTTGCTTAGGATAATTTGTTATATAATCTTGATTGGATTGACAACCTTGATGGATTGAGAACATAGTGACTAGGATAGATTGTCGGAGTGTATATCAACCGCGATAATCTAAGCCGTTAATTGTAACGAATCGATCCCACCATGACCCCCTCTCCTTAATCGGTTAGGCATTGCGGTGGGAAGTTGTTTAAGGTTCATAATAATGGCCTAAACACATTTTAGAAATCAATTGGTTAACATTTACGAGATTCGTTCACTAAAGTAGCTTGAGAAGCATTTCCCGGTAATCCATCTGTGATCCCATTAATTCCCTAGCTATTCTCTTCATTGTTTATTCCATTATCTTATCTAGATTTGTTAAGTATTCTTTTATTAGTTATTAGGTTTATTTTTCATGTATGTTTGATGGCTTGACAACCCATTCACTCATCTATATTTTTATGATTTATTTTATTGCATATAGATTAGTTAATTTATTCAACTAATCACTCTAATTCCCTGTGGAACGAATCCCACTTGCCACTTTACTAATTTTCTATCTAAGTGGTGAAAAATTGGTTTTCTAAGAGATCACATTTAAATATCATTTTGTTGAGTACACAAACGACGCTCATCAAAATTGTGTGTGCAACATCATCTCTTGTTTGCAAATTATGTGCAAAAACATTTTGAGCCTAAATTTTTCAAAATTTTCGAAATTCTTGTGAAAATGCCATGCTTGAGCATACTTTGCTTGTTGAGATTGTGCCATTGTGTGTGCAAGTAAGGAATTGTGTATCTTTGCCTTGCTTAGTTTAGATTAACTTCATGCCATTTAGGGTTACATTGCTCAAAGCGCGCTAGTTCTTTTCTCTTGATGTTAGAGTGAATATTCAATTGTGCTTGAAGGTTAGAAATTAATAGTGGAGACTTCCCGTGAGGTTCACAAACACGGCCCTAAAAAGCGTATTTTGAGAGAAAGTTTTTACTCTTTAAAACACTCATTCAAACACATGTTAAGCATATTTTAAAATGTCTCATTCGCACTTAAACGTTGTTTGCCATAGAACATATGGACTGCTTGTGGATGCCTTGATTGACTTTATGGACAATCTTTTAGAAATGATTTTAGGCAATGCATGTGAAAAACCACCAAATTGGCCTAAATACTTCCTATCCCTCTAATGTGTGTGCTTCATAGCCCATTTGAAGCCAAACACAATTAAGTTTTTCATTCATGAACCACATCAACATAAACCATATAGCCTAAACACTAGAGTTACCCTGTACCAAACGGTTTGCTAAGGCTTAGGGGTTGAATGTAAGGCGTGTACCTAGGCAAATATGTATGTGTACACACATGAAAAAGGTGAAATGCAATGCTTGAAAAGAAAAAGAAAAGACAAGCAAAGAAAAGAAAAGAAAAGCAATGCAAAAGAAAAGAAAAAGAAAAAAAAAAAACAATGATGAATGAGGCACAAAGTGCCTAGATCAATTTTATGGAATTAAATGAGCTACTCAATGAAAATTAAGAGTAGAAAATGCATAAAGTAAATTGTAAGCCTAGACGTCTAAGTGTGGAATATGCAAGTTGTAATGAGTAAGTTGTGCCTAATTAGAATGTATGCCTTAGTGTGACCTTTGGGTGTTTGCAATCCATTTTTCCTATTTATTGACTCACCATTCACCTTTGGCCCCATTACAACCAAATCAAAGACCTATTTGATCTTTAGGGATGTCCACTTTGGAAATTTTGGTTAATGCATGTTCTTTCTGTTCATGGTTTCAATTCCATTCATGAGGCAAAATTTTTAGAAATTGTGTTTTTAAATAATCATGTGCAATTATATTTGATATTTTAAGCATAAACTCATATTGCATATGGATTGTGAGTGAAGCCTAGGAATCCGTGTGAAAATAAGAGAATCCGGTGAGGATTAGAGGTCGAGGCGAATTATATTCTTGTCCTAATGGCACTTTAGTTTGAAGCTTAAGCATCTTGAACGTGGAATCGCGTTGCGTGCAATGTTTACTTAGAATGGCATGTCTTTAATCTTTACTTAGCATCTCTTACATGCATTATTTCCTAATGAGCACAACGTTAGTTTAATCTCTTCGCTTATTGGTTTTGCAAGTCGAATATTGACTTTTGAGTTATTCACAAAGAGTTGGTGCTTTAATAATTTTTTTTTATGATTAAACACATGTCCATTGGTGCTTATTGTTTGTTTTGCTCGAGGACGAGCAAAAGATAGGTTTGGGGGTATTTGATCGAACCAAAATTGGTATGATTTTAGCCTTCACTTCCTTCTCTTTTTGCTTGATTCTAGGGTAATATCCCATGATTTAATGGTGTGAATTAAGTGTTTTCAGGTATTTATAAAGTTCAGAGGCATTATAGTAATATTAGTGGCAAAAGGGGCTGAAATTGTAAAAAGTGTGTGCAGATCATTCATCTTCAAATAGTCATATCTCTCTCTTTAGATCGAACCACATTTTGGATTACATATATTCAAAAGCCCCGGAAGTCTACTTTCCAGTGGTTTTTACGGATTACAATTCCGAGTTTTCTACAGAAAGTTATGCCCATTTTCGTAGCTGCTGTGCACTCATTGTCGCCATGGCGACCCTATAGCGCGCCATGGCGACCTCCACTTTATAGAAGCAGCAAAATGGACGTTTTTCAAGCCATTTTTGAGGGGTATTCTTGTCCTTTCATGCCCAATTCATACCCTAGCTTTTCTAACATATAAATACACCATTTTATGCTAACTTTTGAACAACTCTTGACCACCAAGAAACCTCCTTTCTCCACCATTCCTTTTCTCTCCATTTTTTCTCCTACCTAAACTTAACATCTAGATTACCTCCCCTAATCATTCCTCTTCTTCCCATCTTCTCCACAAATCTCCTTAGTCACTTCCCATTAGACTCCACCTATCTAGACACATCCTCATCATCCACTCTTTACACAAGGAGCATCAAAGGCAAGGAAAGGATCAAGCTTACAAAAGGTGGCCCATGGGTGATTTCCTAATCTTTTACTTGCCTTCCCTTTGATTGTAATATGTGTAATTAAATCCCCTTTCTAGGGTTTTGATGTGAGAATATTTGGATTGGGATTTGCTTAAGCTTTTATATATTTTAATCTCTATTTGTGTTCTATTCATTTTATAATTAGATTCTTTGCATTATATAATTGACATGTATACCCACTAGTTGATTATAATCTTGTTTAGGATAATTTTTTATATAATCTTGATTGGATTGACAACCTTGATAAATTGAGAACAAAATGAGTAGGATAGATTGTCGGAGGGTATATCAACCACGATAATCTAAGCCGTTAATTGTAACAAATCGATCCCACCATGACCCCCTCTCCTTAATCGGTTAGGCATTGCGGTGGGAAGTTGTTTAAGGTTCATAATTATGGCCTAAACACATTTTAGAAATTAATTGGTTAACATTTATGAGATTTGTTCACTAAAGTAGCTTGATAAGCACTTCCTGTAATTCATTTGTGATCCCATTAATTCCGTAGCTATTCTCTTAATTGTTTATTCCATTATCTTATCTAGATTTGTTAAGCATTCTTTTATTAGTTTATTAGGTTTATTTTTCATGTATGTTTGATGGCTTGACAACCCATTCACTCATCCATATTTGTATGATTTATTTTATTGCAAATAGATTAGTTAATTTATTCAACTAATCACTCTAATTCCCTGTGGAACGAATCCCACTTGCCACTTTACTAATTTAATATCTAAGTGGTGAAAAATCGGTTTTCTAAATGATCACAATTTTAAAATCATTTTGTTGAGCACACAAACGACGCTCATCATGCACAGACAACATTTGAATCCTTTGCAACCATGCAACTTGGGTGTAGATAGACTCGTCCAGATACCCCAGCGATGATTTTGTTTTTCAAACAATGCATAAACATTGGCTCCAAATACAGACGGTAATATCTTTGATTAAAGCTTGTAACTGTTATTCACATAAAACCATTCTTTTCGAAACTAAGAATCGGAACATGAACAAGGAATTAAAGAATATATATTAAACATTTTTAACAATTTCCATTCCATGAATAACCTAACAAATTTTTTGAGTTCCAAGTACTCGAGTGAGCAAAGTTTCTCCTTGCTTAGAAGGCTTTGCTGACCCAGTGACCGGTGAATGTTTTGTTCATAAATAAAATGTCCACGACTACGAACTCTCTATAATATGGATTCTTGATGCGTCGTATTGGGCCTGTTTTCATTCGGCAAGAATATTTCATTTCCAACGTATACGTGTAATTTGTTCCGTGGTTATTGTCGAGTAAAACCTTTATTTAGTAGTATATTATATATCAATTACTATATTAGGCTTCATTTGGTGAAAGACCTTTTCTTTTAGTAAGATGGGCTTTATCCACCTTCAGGACAACAATCGTATGTAATCCATCCGTTTTCTTGTCAATAACAAGTGTTCTTTTCGGAATCTTTTTTATACTTTAGGTTTTATAGTATCTATATTCACCAATATAGTCGTGGCTCATGTTGCATTTTAATTTATTTTAATTTTAGGGTTTAACTACTATATTCTAGTATAGTTGGTGGATTATTAATTGGGCATTAGATTTAAATTAAAGATTGAATAAAAACTAAAGATTTAAAAAGCTCAGGCTTTTACTTCTCTTCTTCTACTGATCCCTGTCAAAAACCCGAAAGCAAAACTTATCCCAAACGAGCACAAAGGGGGAAAAAAAAGGGACCAACTCCATGTCTCTATCTCTTCGCCACTAATTATATGGTCAGTTTCAATTATTAACCCTTATCTAATGGTGTTATGTCAAATAAGTAAGACAATTTTGTTCCATCGAGCCAACCCCACACAACCTTTATGCCTTCAGTGGTATGTCACAAATGCATAGTTGTAAACTTCGGATTCTGGTTTATTTTTGCCCATGATGGGATACTGAACTTACCATTTGCACACGATAGGTGTATCACCATTCCCAGGAGCAAATTATTTTATGATGTGTGAGATATCTAGTTTGGATGTACTTGAGATTTGGTAGAGCACATATATAAATGTGTAATACACACTGAAACCTTTGAATCTGTATCATCCGTTGTTGAAGAACGGTGAAGGTGAACCTCATGTAAAAAATGAAAACATGATTGACGACAGATGATGTACTTTGTTGTATTGGAACACAACGAAAACAAAAGCAGTACCGAGGGAGATGAAAGTGCGAGTAAGAAAGCTAGGAAGGTTTGCATATATCTGAGATTAAAGCACACACAATTCAAAAGTATTAATCTAAAGATGGAAACCACAGCAGAGGTATCGAATCCACAGGTACCTAGGTTTTGATCGCATACCAAGCAAATAACCAGCAAATAACCATCAAAAAACAACAAAAAGAAATGGCAAATAATGTACATTAGACAATAACAACCATAATCTAAAATCTTTAACTGGATTTAAAATAATTCCTCGAAGTTGATGTCAGATCTTTCAATGAAAAAGGTCGGCGTCGCCGGTTGAAACGTTCACGGAGAGAAACAACTCTCCTTGGTTTATCTATTCTCTTCAAGGCCTCCACATCTATCTCCAGTTGATCAACGCGGGCCTCTAAAGAAATCCTTCCTGCTAGGTTCCTTGAAGCATTTTTTTTCATTACTTCGTCTAATGCTATGAACTCGTCCAGCAGAAATTTCATAGCCTCGATGCTTCTACTTACCTGGGAAACCACTCGATCCCACCTGCGTAATTCGTTCTCATCGTCCGACTCCATATCTCTGGTATACAAACTTTAGTAGCCAAAGGTAGATGATTGTGACCCACAGACGTTTTAAAGGAAACCAATACTAAGCTCATTGCTAGTGAATATAAATCCAGTTACATGAGAAAGAATCTGAACAGAAAAGCGGACTCAAATAATCTCTAAAAAACAAAGTTCAGATAAAGTGTTTGGACAAATTTACCCTCTCTTGTACACACATCCCAATTTGGTTGGTTACACACAAATTGGGACACCATTTTTGGTCACCTATGAATTGTCCGACTGAAACGAGTATGAATATAGATAAACCTAAATTCCTAGTGAATGGGAGCATACCATGTGGCATGGATAATTCATTTGATTGGTTTTATTTCCTTCCCACTTGGCATAGTCCCATTCGGGTGATGGATTGGTTGTGTTAAATAATGTATTATACATATATATACATATATATATATAGAAATGTTGAAGGCAATGCTCACTGATGTAAATATACTGTCCAGGATATTGAATGTGAGTCACTAGTTTTACATGCATTCAAGAGACTGCATATGCAATTTTCAAAACTAGTCGGTGACGTTCAATATCCTCATGAAGTTATATCAGTATGCAATGACCAGATCGGGACTGATATATAGAAATGATCAAGTGAGTGCGTGCGCGCTGATCTAAATATATGATCGAGGATAATGAATGTGAGCCACTAGTTTTACAACATTTCACTTGTTTTGAACAAGTGGCTCAGGTTCAATATCCTCATGATGTTATATCAGTGCACACTTACCAAATCTCGACTTTATAATTTTCGGACGTCCAACCACAACCACACATTAACAGTGAGCCCACAGCCCCACATTAACAAATACCCACACCCAATATGAATGTGTGATTGTGGGTGGTTGTGGGTGGACGTCCTTAACTTATAAAGTCAAGACTCTCCTACTTATAGAAGTATTATATATACAGTCTCTATGTCATGCGGACGTCATGATATAACCTCGTTAGCATATTGAATGTGAGCTACTAGTTTTGAGAACTGCATACACACTTGAGTCAAATAAGTTAAAACTAGTTGTTGACATTGAATATCCTCATGAAATTATATCAATACGTCATTTCAAAATTTGTTATGATATAGTTGTTTGTTTTATAAGGCATGTTATATTTTATGGAAATAAATATTTTCACATGTATGCCCTTTTATCTATTATTTGTTATATATTTACATTTTAATATATTATGGCGAATAGCATATTAGTCCCCATAGTTTGCCTTCATCTGCGTTAAGTAGACGATTTTTTGGTATTGAAACTTTCAATCTATCATTATTCTAACAATATGGATTCCAGTCCCTACTTAACAAATATAACAAATTAACTTGATGAACCCATTCTAAGAATAAGTGGCCTTAAGTATCAAGTGGATAAATCAAACAGGGCCTTAGTGTAAATTTCAAACCAAAGAAGTTATTATGATTGATATAACAAAATATATATATAGGGTAAATTACACTGCACCCCTTGAGGTTTGACTCGAAGTTAGATGGAAAAGTTTCGTTATTCTACACAAACATCCCTGTTTTACCATAGTAAGGTCCAAAATGGCCTTGGGTGTCGGTGACAAAAAACTTTTGAAAATAAATAATAACGAGTCCTAATATAATCTAGAGAGGGGTGAATAGATTTTAATCCCTTTTTACCAATTTTCGAGATTAATCAAGATTACAAACACAACCCCAACTAGTCAACAAATAAAATCAAGTGTAGAGAATGCGGAAAGTAAATAACACATGATTTTTATGTGGAAACCCACACGGGGAAAAACCACGGGCTGTTTTGTGCGCCACACTAGAACCTCAATCCACTACTTGCAAATACGATTACAATCTAGGTTGACCGCATCACACCTAAGATTACTAATCCGTCTTTACTACCCACGGGCCTTTAGAAGTGAATCTAGTTCATGCTTGCAAACTACCAAGAGGTAAATACAAGACTTGACTCTAATTGAAGAGATAAAACAACCTAGTGTGAATATGTGCAATATTCAAGATGCTCAAAATGCAAGGTTAGACATTTTAGCTTATCTAGGCAAGGATGAACATGTTAGACATTCCTAGATATCATTTTACTAAGTGGCATGCATATAACATAACAAAATAGACAAACAAAGTCCTATATGCAATATCTACCACAATACAACTCACAAAACAAAATAACACAATCTTGAAACTAATTCAAGTCATAAAAGAGCAATCTTGAAACTAGTCAAGTAATAAAAGAGCAATCTTGTAGAGAAAGAAACATGTGAAGTGATGCAAAGATGTTCTAACTACAAGTCATGTGAGCAAGTATGAAAACCCTATGAGAATCAAACTAGAACATGCTAGATGATGAATGAAGCATACAAGAATGATGGGTTTTGATGTTTGGAGTGATAAAAGAGTGTTCTTGATACCTTAGCTTAGAAGCAACTTAGAAGCTCTCAAAAAGATGTAATTTTTGCTCTCTAAATGGTTTTAGAAGACAAGGCAACATATATAAAGAGATGCAATCAAAATGATATCGTTTTATGGACAAACATCAAAGGTCGCCATTTGTCAAATGGCGACCTCAGCTTTTCTTCTAGGTCGCAGTTTGCAGTCGCCATTTGCAAATGGTGACCTCTGACGCAACACAAAAAAACTTCTATGTCACCATTTGTCTCATGGCGACCTTTTATGGCGACCTCACACCTGATTGATTTTTCAAATAAAAATTCATTCTGTCACCATGGTGACCCAACAAATGGTGACCTACAAAAATGGCGACCTTTGTGTACAATGTGCAAGTGAAGAAAATACACACAAAGGCAAAGCATACATATGCAACCATTTGAAGTGACTGTGTGCAACCTAAATCTCTTAAAATAAAAAAGTCAAGATCAAGTAGCTACCTTCCATGAAGCTCTTGAAATCCACAATGAGGTTCTTAAGCATTTGAGTAGAATTTCTTCAATTCTAAACTACCCTTACAAGATTAAACCCTATTGTGATTTTGTCACAGAAATTAGCCAATTAAAAAGTGAGGCACTTACAATCTCCCCATTTGGCTATTTCGTGACAAAATCACCACTCACAAGGAACCTTACAAAAACAAAAAAGTTGGTCAACAAAAATTTTCTACATTACAATTAAGCCCTAGTCTAAGTCTTGAACATCTTCAAGCCATTTCCAAGCTTGTAGAAAATTCCAACCTACACACAATCAACAAGAAATATACCTTACAAGAACAAGTGTGTGAGAGGTGCTTGATCAAAAGAAAACAATTGCCAAAGAGAAATACAATGCAATCATGCAATGCAATACAATGCAACTCCCCTTAAATGCATCAACTCCCCCTAAATGCAATGCCAAAAATAAAATTTCTCCCCAACCTTACTCCACCTTTTTGTCATGAGATAGGCAAAGGGAGTCTCCCCTAATAGGTAATCATTTAGCAATGAGAGCTTGTAGCACAAAAACATATGCATAATCATATGAGCAATTTTATGCAACTCAATTAAGTAAGAGAGATTCAAGGAGTTTTATTATAATAAAATTGTGTGACAAGTATGCTTTGCATGCAAGACATGTTGCATTCAAGCACAAAAGCAATGGTATTTGGCAAAGCAAACAACAAGGGTTTCCTAAAGGAATTCAAACCAATTTCACCATTTGCATGGAAAAAGATAAGGATATAGAGTTTAAACATTTCAAATTTTAACAAGCAACTATATCCAACTTTATAAGCAAAACAAGACATGGGCGATTTTGCACCTTATTTGATTTTTCCAGGTGAGATTCCCGTATGATAGTAGCCTTGTTCTACAAATAAAGAGGGAGAGACTATGGATATAAAAATCCTTATTGATTGAAGTCTCAAAGTTTGCTTTTGCACACATATTTTCCATTCAAGATAAAGCAATTAAGCATATCATACTTTTCACTTAAGCATGTCAACAAAAAGAATCATCATGTCATATGAATCAATTAAAGGTCATTCATCAAGTACTTCCAAAGTACATTTCCTATTCCAAAAATGTATGTTTGAGCATAAATATGACATGGTTTGTAAGCAAGTCAAAAAATCACTTATTAAGAAAAAAAATACATATAAGCATGTACAACCAATCATCTCAAGCAATTAAATAAGAGGCATAAAATATTTCAATGTAGCACAATGCATGTTCATGCAACTTTGCTCTCTTTGCTTGAGCTCCCCATATGGGGTCAAGACATACCACTTCAACCCAAGTGACAAATCCCAATAGACTTGCTAAGGTTCCCAAATCTAAGAGTGTCTAAGGGCTTTGTGAACAAATCCACTAGTTGGTCATTTGTTCCCACATGTTCCAATGCAATGGTTTTACTCTCAACTAGCTCTCTTATGAAGTGATGTCTTATGTCAATGTGCTTAGTTCTAGAATGTTGGACGGGATTTTTTGAAATGTTTATGGCACTCATGTTATCGCAAAATAAAGTGAGAGTACCTTGCTCCAAGCCATAGTTGGCTAGCATTTGTTTAATCCACATCAATTGAGTGTAAGCACTTCCGGCGGCAATGTATTCAGCCTCGGTCGTGGAGAGAGAAATTGAGTTTTGTTTCTTACAAAACCAAGAAACCAAATTGTTTCCTAGGAAAAAGCAACCGCCCGATGTACTTTTCCTATCATCACAATTTTCCGCCCAATCGGCATCACTAAATCCAACAAGACTAGGATTAGTGTCAAAGGAGTACCAAATCCCATGGTTTGAGGTACCATTCACAAACCGAATGATCCTCTTTACCGCAACAAGGTGAGATTCCTTGGGACTAGCTTGGTATCTAGCACACACACCCACACCCACACAAAATGCTATATCGGGCCTACTTGAGGTCAAGTAAAGCAAGCTTCCTGTCATGCCATGATATAGACTTTGCTCCACATCCTTTACACTAGCATCTTTGCTTAGTTTCAAGGTGGTGCTCATGGGTGTGTCACAATGTTTGGCATTCTCAAGGCCAAACTTCTTCACTAGGCTCTTGGCATATTTAGCTTGGGATATGAAGATCCCATCATGCATTTGCTTAATTTGCAAGCCTAGGAAGTAATTTAGTTCACCAACCATGCTCATCTCAAACTCATGAGACATGACATCAACAAATTGTTGAACTTTCAAGTTGTTGGTGGAACCAAAAACAATGTCATCAACATAAAGATGAGCTATTAAATTTGAGCTATGAATAGCTCATCTTTAGTGCACTTGATGAACAAGGTCTTGTCAACACTATCCTTAGAGTAGCCATTGTCAACAAGATAGAGAGTGATGTGCTCATACCAAGCCCTCAGTGCTTGTTTCAACCCGTATAAGGCCTTCTTGAGGCGATAGACATGAGAGGGGTGGTATGGATCCACAAACCCCTTGGGTTGCTCAACAAACACTTCCTCATGCAAGAAGCCATTGAGGAAGGCACTCTTGACATCTATTTGGTGCAATTTGAACTTGTACAAACAAGAAATGGACAAGAGAAGCCTAATGGACTCTAAGCGGGCAACGGGAGCAAAAGTCTCCTCAAAGTCAATACCCTCAATTTGAGAGTACCCTTATGTAACAAGTCTTGCCTTGTTTCACACAATGTTGCCATCCTCATCGGATTTGTTCCTAAACACCCATTTAGTGCCTATGACGTTGGTGTTTTTAGGTCTAAGAACAAGAGTCCAAACCTCATTTCTCTCAAATTGGTTTAGCTCTTCTTGCATGGCAAGAACCCAATATTCATCATTCAAGGCCTCATCCACCTTTTTGGGTTCTATTTGAGAGGTGTAACAAGTGTAGCTAATTTGATTAGCTATTTGACGTCTAGTCCTAACACCCTTTCTAACTTCTCCGATGATATCATCCTTATCATGGAGTTTCCTAACCCAAGGAGCGGGTTCATTAAGTCCAAATGAGGAACTCTATTAAGAGGCAAATCATCATCTACATCTTGGTTTGACTTCACACCACTTGAAGTCTCACCACACTCCTTCAAAGGAAGGTCATCACTCTCACAAACATCCTCCTCATGGTCATCATGTTTAGGCCTACAATCATCAAAAACAACATTTGATGATTCCATCACACTTCGAGTCTTTAGATTAAAAACTCTATAGGCCTTGCTATTAAGTGCATATCCAATAAAAATACCCTCATCACTCTTGGCATCAAACTTGCCAAGTTGATCACGGTCATTAAGTATATAACACTTGCTTCCAAAGATGTGGAAGTAGCTCACATTAGGTTTTCTACCCTTCCATAACTCATAGGATGTTTGTTTAGTCCTAGGCCTAAGGAATACTCTATTCCCTATGTAGCAAGCCCTATTAATGGCTTCGGCCCAAAGATTTCTAAGGACTTTTTTGCTAAGCAACATCACACGGGCCATCTCTTGTAGGACTCTATTCTTCCTCTCAACAACACCATTTTGTTGAGGAGTCCTAGGGGCCGAAAATTCATGGGAAATGCCTAAGCTATTACAAAAATTCTCAAAGCTAGCATTTTCAAACTCTTTCCCATGATCACTTCTAATTTTCTTAATGCTTTTAATGTGAGAAGTTTTCTCATTTTGAATTTTGACACAAAGCATTTTAAATTTCTCAAAGGCTTCGGACTTTTCCTTAAGGAAGTAAGTCCATGTAAACCTAGAGAAGTCATCAACAACCATAAGTATGTACCTTCTACCACCTAAGCTTTCAGTTTGAATGGGACCCATAAGGTCCATATGGAGAAGCTCCAATGGTTATTTGGTGGAAAGGTATTTGCCTTTCTTGTGGACACTCTTGGTTTGCTTGCCTTGTTGGCAAGGTCCACAAACACCCTCAAACTTTGTCCCAAGCTTGGGAAGGCCTCTAACAACATTCAATCTATCAAGGACTTTCAAGTCCCTATAGTTCATATGGCCAAGTCTTTGGTGCCACACTTCAACTTGCTCACTAATGGATAAGTTACAAGAGATGAGATTTGACTAAAGACAATAACAATTGTCACTTGATCTCTTGCCTTTCAACAAAACTTGCCCATTTTCTTTAAGAATAGAGCAATCAATTTTGCCAAACATAACCGAAAGCCCTTCATCACTCAAGTGTGATATGCTAATAAGATTGGCTTGCAAGCCATCTACATAAAGAGCATTGGGCAAGGAGGGCAAACCGGGAATAGATATATTACCTTTCCCTATAACCTTTTTCTTAGACCTATCACCAAAGGTGACGAATCCACCATCCTCCATTACAAGAGTTTTGAAGAAACTCTTGTTTCCGGTCATGTGCCTAGAACACCCACTATCAAGGTACCAAGTGTTAGAGGCATTAGCTTTCAAGGCAACTTGGGCAACATAGCAATAGTATTCATCATTTCTATTCAACATAGGTGAAACATAGTTATTCCTAGGAGCCATGGGTCCATTATATGTAAATTTCCTAGGAGCATGCATTGTGGCTCTTCTAAGCATATTTTTCTCAATCATGCTTTCTCTTCTACAAAATTTAATATACTTAAAACAATTAGGCCTAATGTGGCCTTCAATTGCACAAAAATGGCAAGTAGGAGAGAAATAAAGATTCATACCATAGCCTTGTGCAAGCATTTGTGGCCTCCTTCTATTTTGAGTTGCTCTTGGGTGTTGAGGCAACTCTCTCCTTTGTTGTTGAGCAAGGTTGACATGTCTCCTCGGTTGAGCATGAAAGACCCCATGTTGAGCTTGTGGGATCCTTTGTTGTGGAGGTCTTGGTTGAGGAAGTCTTGGTTGTGGTGGAGCTCTTACTTATGGAGGTCTTGGTTATGGGGGTCTAGCTTGTGGTGGAGCTCTTGTTGGAATCCTTGCTTGTGCTTGCTTAGAGGATTCACCAACTTCAACCCACTTAGTTGAATGTTGTGGGGTTTGAGCACTTTCAACTTCTTTGGTCTTAACAAAAGTTGTCTTCTTCAAAGGTGTGGCTTTCACTTCTTCCACATATCCTAACCCCTTTTTATCACAAAGACTCTTCCCACAAGAAAGCATTTTGTCAAGCTTCTCAGTTCCGGAAGTCATCTTAGCCATCAACCCTTTTGCTTCCATGAGCTCTTTCCTCAAGCTTTCTTCATTCTTCTTAGCCAAGACTAGCTCCATCTTTAAGCCTTCTTCCATCTCTTTAGCTTTACTCATTTCCTTGCTCAAATGAGTTACCGTGGAAGTCAATTCAAGCTTCTCCTTTTTCAACTTTTGAATTTCCTTCTTCTTCTTTGATCTTGAGTTATGAAAGAATCTCATGAAGTCATCATAGTCCATTTCTTCATCAAACTCAAAATTTGAGCTAGAAGAGTTGCTTTCACCATTTGAGTCACTTTCTTTTTACTTGTCCTCTTCTTCTTTGTCACTCACAACCTCATTGCTATTGTGAGAAGATGAGAAAGCAATGAAGTTGGCAACTTGGTCTTCATCATCATCCGAAGACTTATCTTCCTCTTCTAGGTCATCACTATCATTCCACGTCACCGACATGGCTTTTCCTCTCTTCATCTTCAAGTTAGCAAATTCGGGAGCAATGTGTCCAAAGCCACTACACTCATAGCATTGGACACCCTTCTCGTGGTCCTTCTCTTGAGTTTGCTCCATTTTCTTGAAGGGAGCCTTATTCTTCACAAACTTTCCCTTGGAGCCAAACCTTTTCTTTTCAAACCTCATAAATTGCTTGAACTTCTTTGCCATCAAAGCAATTTCTTCATCTGAGTCTTCTTCATCCTTTTCTACCTTGATGCTTTTCAAGGCAAGACTCTTTTACTTCTTTGGAGGTGTAGATGTAGGACCCTTCCTAGATTCATAGGCCAAAAGCCTTCCAATAACTTCACTTGGCTTCATCTTTGAGTAATCACTATTCTCTTCCAACGCCGTCACCTTAGATCCACACCTCTCGAGAAGCGACCTCATGATCTTTTGCTTGATTCTTCTATCCGAGTAGGGATCACCAAGTTGGTGACTTTGGTTCACTATATCCATAAGCTTCACTTGGAAGTCATTGAAGCACTCATCCTCCTTCATCCTTATGGTCTCAAATTGTGTTTGGAGAACTTGAAGCTTGGAGTCCTTTACCACCTCGGTTCCTTCATGAGCCATCTCCAATATATATCAAGCTTCCTTTGCTATCCTTGTAGTTTGGATGAGTTTGTATTGGTTGTCATCCATGGCACATCGCATGCATGGCCTTGTTGTTCTATTTTGAAGCCTCAAACTCTTGGGGGGTCCATTGTGCCTTTGGCTTGGGAACTTCTTCACCACCTCCCATGGGAGTCATCATAGGTGGTGAATACCCATCTTCAATTGCCATCCATGCCCGGTCATGAATTTGGCACACATAAGCTTCCATTTTGCCCTTCCATGATGTGTAGTTGACCCCGGTAAGCAAAGGAGGTCTTGTGCTAGAGGCACCCTCGCCTCCAATTCCATTTCCACTCATAGTGGTCAAAATGATATGAATGCACACAAACAAGCAAAACACACAAACGAAATGCAAACAAATGCAAAGGACTCTAACCAGAGCAAAGGATCTCCTAATTATGTTAAGGAACCTACTCTGATACCAATTGAAAATAAATATTAACGAGTCCTAATATAATCTAGGGGGGGGGGTGAATAGATTTTAATCCCTTTTTACCAATTTTCGAGATTAATCAAGATTACAAACACAACCCCAACTAGTCAACAAATAAAATCCAGTGTAGAGAATGCGGAAAGTAAATAACACATGATTTTTATGTGGAAACCCACACGGGGAAAAACCACGGGCTGTTTTGTGCGCCACACTAGAACCTCAATCCACTACTTGTAAATACGATTACAATCTAGGTTGACCGCATCACACCTAAGATTACTAATCCGTCTTTACTACCCACGGGCCTTTAGAAGTGAATCTAGTTCATGCTTGCAAACTACCAAGAGGTAAATACAAGACTTGACTCTAATTGAAGAGATAAAACAACCTAGTGTGAATATGTGCAATATTCAAGATGCTTAAAATGCAAGGTTAGACATTTTAGCTTATCTAGGCAAGGATGAACATGTTAGACATTCCTAGATATCATTTTACTAAGTGGCATGCATATAACATAACAAAATAGACAAACAAAGTCCTATATGCAATATCTACCACAATACAACTCACAAAACATAATAACACAATCTTGAAACTAATTCAAGTCATAAAAGAGCAATCTTGAAACTAGTCAAGTAATAAAAGAGCAATCTTGTAGAGAAAGGAACATGTGAAGTGATGCAAAGATGTTCTAACTACAAGTCATGTGAGCAAGTATGAAAACCCCATGAGAATCAAACTAGAACATGCTAGATGATGAATGAAGCATACAAGAATGATAGGTTTTGATGTTTGGAGTGATAAAAGAGTGTTCTTGATACCTTAGCTTAGAAGCAACTTAGAAGCTCTCAAAAAGATGTAATTTTTGCTCTCTAAATGGTTGTAGAAGACAATGCAACATATATAAAGAGATGCAATCAAAATGATGTCGTTTTATGGACAAACATCAAAGGTCACCATTTGCGGTCGCCATTTGTCAAATGGCGACCTCAGCTTTTCTTCTAGGTCGCAGTTTGCGGTCGCCATTTGCAAATGGCGACTTCTGACGCAACACAAAAAATCTTTTATGTCACCATTTGTCTCATGGCGACCTTTTATGGCGACCTCACACCTGATTGATTTTTCAAGTAAAAAATCATTCTATCGCCATGGCGACCTACACAAATGGCGACCTTTGTGTACAATGTGCAAGTGAAATGTGACATGTGAAGAAAATACACACAAAGGCAAAGCATACATATGCAACCATTTGAAGTGAGTGTGCGCAACCTAAATCTCTTCAAATAAAGAAGTCAAGATCAAGTAGTTACCTTCCATGAAGCTCTTGAAATCCACAATGAGGTCCTTAAGCATTTGAGTAGAATTTCTTCAATTCTAAACTACCCTTACAAGATTAAACCCCACTGTGATTTTGTCACTGAAATTAGCCAATTAAAAAGTGAGGCACTTACAACTTTTCTCTTTATTATTATACAAGGGCATTTTTCATCTATATAGGGGTGTTAGTCTAGAAAAAGGAAACTTTTCCATCTTAGTGTGTTAAGCCCAAACCTCAAGAGGTGCAATGTAATTTACCCTATATATATTTTGTTATATGATTTGATTTAAATTTGATATATAAAGAAATAACTAATATGTTTACATTCAATTATATACTGTACATGTGTACATACACATCTTATAAATAACAATGCAATTTCAGAGTATCAGAAAAATATAAAAATAAAATAAGGGTAGAATTTCACATAAGTCCGACTTTTTTGACGATTTGTCACCTTTTTAAATGTCTTTCCATATTCATCACTTTAATCCTTATATTTTGTAAAACTAATCACTTTAGTTCATTTTACCAAATATTTGAAAGTAAACTATTTTAAATCCTGTGAAAGTACAATTTTACCCTTATTACTATTTAATTTTTTAAAATGAAAAACAATAAACTTCTCAATAATAAAATCTTAAATAAATAGGTTACAAAAAAGAAAAAAAAACAATCTTTTAGTTAAATAATAATTTATAGCTAAGATAATCAATTTGTAGGAACCCAGGTTTACAGATTGCGCAGCGGAAAGGTTTTTAAAAATTTTAATGCAATCATAAACTAAACCTATTTGTACAGTAATAATCGAAAGCAATTAAAGAAGGTGAAACGATTTCATACCTACATAGGAGGCTCCTTCACTTTAATTCGATCTGCTCTTGATTTGAACCACTTTGATCTTCCTTGCTATCTCCCGGAACTGGCAACGGCGTGTGGGTGCATCACGGTACTCAGGAACTTGAATGGAGGTAGTAGAGACACACAAAACAACTGTTTTGCTTTTTGTGTATAGTATGCAGCAAGCCTAAAAAAAATATAAAATCCCTTTTTTTTTCTTGTTTGCCGCACCCTATGCACCTCTTTTCATTTTGCTTTGTTTATTGTATCAGATACAAAATGTCTACCTTTTTTTTTTTTTTTCAAAATCACATATATCATATATATATATAATTTTTAAACTTAAACTAATAAAATCTTTTAAGATATCAAATATCTTTTAAAGATATTAATTAATTTATTTGATTTAATTTGAATTCAAAACTCTTTTAAATTCAAATTTAAATATTTAATTAAATGAAAATAAAATAATCAAATTATCTTTTCTTCATTCAAAATTAAATATCAATCAACACCTTCCATCTAATGATTAATTACTTAATTAAATAATCTAATTATTTAATTAACATAATCATTAATATTCATTAATTGAATAATCACATTATTCAATTAATTCATGAATAAACTGTAGGGAAAAATAACGTACCCGCAGCGGAAGCGAGACTAAAAAATAGTTTTGAGTAGCTTTTAAAATTTTTTCAATTTTATGAACCTTAAACCCTTTTGATTAATTAAAGATATATAAAAATAAACAAAAGATTAATACCTCTTGTAGCGTGATCCGATTGACAAAAGTTTAATACCTCTTGTCGCGTGATCCGATTGACTTGCGTCGATGGTAATCCGCAAGATCTTCAATCCTAGCACGAACGTGGATCACCTAGAAGCGTGGTCTCCCTTCTCTTTGAATTGCAAACCTGTGATTGGATTAAACAAACTTTTCTTGATTCGTTAGTCCCAAAAACAATCTAAAGGAATCTAAGATTATTCCGGTCACTTTTGAGTTCTCAATCTAATGATCGAAACTCGCGTGAACCTTGATCGATATAGTATTCACAAGCTTATTGATGAATAAGCAACTAGAATACAATCAAAGAATAATCTATGTTCCTTTTGTTTTTAGTAGAATAATAGATTTCTAACTATGAGTTGAGAAGAAGAAGAAGAAAAAATTCTGCACCTTAAGCATTAGGGCTGGCCGAAAATTATATGTATACATATATAGGAGGCCGAAATTTTTCTTCTTTCTTTTTAGGGTTGGCCGAATTCTCTTCCTAAATTAATTAGGGTTGCCGCAATTTCCAAACAAAATTAATTAGTTTGAATTGCACCCTAATTCCTATTTAGAAAAGATTTCCAAAACCTAATCAAACTCATAAATCTTTTTATTCTCATATTTGACTAAAATAAAAAGACTTCCTGTTTGAATAAATAAAACTAATTATCTATTTCCTTGTCAAACAAGTCTTTCTATTTAATTATACTACTACCAATAGTATACCTTTAGGAAACATATTTCCTAATGAGAAAAGATTTGTATCTTAATTAAATAATTAATTAATGAATTAATTAATTCTTATTTAATTAAATAATGAAAACAAAATAATATTTTAGGTTAATATATAACCTTGCCGCCCCATATGTGTATTGGGCCAAATATTATTTTTCCTATTTCATTTAATCCATAGGACTTTAAATAAAAAGCCCACATGTGAACTAGACCCAATCTTACTAAAAGAAACAAGCCCACATGTCATCCATTAATATATAAATATAATTGTGCAGCCCATTACATAAATAATGTGCAAATTATATTCTTAATATATTAAATTGCAATTCTAGATGGACCCTAAATTGGTCCGGTAGAATATATCAAGTGATCCATGCAAGTCGGTGTGGATTGGGGATCTTGGCGGGCTATCTAAATTTAAGCTACAATAGACATAACCTAATCACAATCAACAAATGATTCACTTAGGTCCGATCCATTAATTTTAGCTCATTCCACTAAAGAGCTAAAATTGAACTCTTAAATAAAGACAGAAAAGGAAGATGCTTCCTCATTCTTACCCTAGACAATCATATTGGAGATAGTGTATCCTCATGAATAATATCAGTAATCGTCAAGAGTTCATAGACCGCCTATAACTCTCCAAGTTACCATATTTACTCATATGACCACGTTTTGAACTTGGATATTTTGACTTGTCCAGAAGCCATGTTTTCAATAGACACTATCGAAAACTCAACGTTGAGATTTAATATCCAATTACCTCAAAACATCCATACGATGATATTATACTCTCATTTGATAAATGGAGCCACGATGTCCATATCTATAAATGAAGTCCTCTATCGATTAACAAATGAATACCACCAAATTATCGAGGATAGACTATGCGATATAATCGTACTCATTGATAACTCAAATGATATCACTTGCAACCATAAGTCCATCATTTATCTCAGGATTAAGATAGACTCTCCGATTGTCCTGATAATGAAATTACTTTTATCTACTGACGGTTATAGATAAAGTATTTCATTGTGATCCAGTTCAATGCACCCAGTGCACTAGATCCTTTTGCTCGAAGACACTCCGATGATTTTAGACTCATCATATCTCATTTGATCCCACTCAAATGCTAGCAAAAGAATTCTACAACTTTAACAAGATAAAGGTGCCCAACCTTTAACTTAAGTTGTGAACGATATTCAAGACTAACTAAAGAATTGTGTCTACCACATACATATCCAGATGTATGAACAATTCTTCTTTTCTCATAGTCTTTAGACCTTATGATTATTTACTTTAACAATTATAATATTCAACTATAAATGCTATAATATTTGTTTAAACCAGAAATCATTTTATTAATATGAATAAGATTGTTAATTACATTATTACACTCTTGCTATTGAGCATAATCCTAACATAAACATGTGTCACTTTTGTAACACAATTAATTGGACAATCCAAATAATTAACCGTGACCCTTGTTACCTAAATCGATCGGGCTAGCAAGGAGACCTAATGGACCCACAGTATTTTGAGCTCCAATAATCCTTAGAAATAAATAATTAAACTCTTTAATTAATATTTCATGATTATTAACTTCGGTGTTATTCCACTAAAAACCCGAAGTTGCACTGTCTCAACTGTAGACGTTTTTACACAAACCAATAATTATTGGTGTCCATCGATATAGCTATTACATATGGTATAATCCTCCACAGGTAGTTCATAATTAGAGCTGGGTCATAATGTCCGTTATACCCCTCTAATTATATCTTTCCATTAAGTACCATTGATTCTCTAATGAACAATAAATCCTACATTCC
The DNA here is from genome assembly GCA_954870605.1 of Acer campestre. Classification (NCBI taxonomy): domain Eukaryota; kingdom Viridiplantae; phylum Streptophyta; class Magnoliopsida; order Sapindales; family Sapindaceae; genus Acer; species Acer campestre. The sequence goes on from OX940804.1 coordinate 11,560,469, forward strand.
TTACGGAATTAGGAGAGTGCTCATATTGTTCAAGCCTTGAATCAACCCTTAAGGGAACTACTATCTACTTCTCACAAGAAGGAGTGGATTCCACTATTGTGTGCAGACCTTCCCAGCCACAAGCCAAACCATGATTCCAACATACGAAGTTATTGACCGGGAATGCAACTCCGATCTCACCCATGGTATATCAAAAACCACGATCTAACCTGAAGGAGTCGATAAGACACTCAGGATTAAGATCACCCATATATAGCCATCATTTGTTGATATATATGAATCTCATCTTTTAACGGATCTTGGTGAGAGATTCATATAGCCATATATGATCAAATCATATAAGGTGCCTCCATTCTCATATCTCCATACGAATGATCTAGGATAAGATCACCGTACATTACAGAATGGACCGCAGCTGTAGATTGACCACAAATAAAGTACCCATCTTTATTTGTTATCTACGGACTCTTTAGATTGCTCGTTTCAAACTGAATCCATCTGTATATTACATTCATATACTCAGTTTGAAATTACATCCGGCAATCTTGGATGTTAAGTACACATGTTATTATAAATGTATGAGACAATTTGAATGAATAAACTACTTCTTTTATTTTATTTTCAATTCACATTTACAAATTACAAGCTTTAGGGCAAAAACCCCAACAAAATTTAGCTAAATAAATATCCATTATGATAAAAAAAAAATACAAAATAAGAAAAAAAATAATGGATTTTTTAATTATTTATTTCAGTTTTTTTTATCTATTAATTTAAGATTTTATTATCGAGATTTTTATTGTTTTTCATTTTAATTTAAAGCTAAAATAATCATTTTAGCTAAATTAAATAGTAATAAGGGCAAAAGTTTACTTTTCTAGGTTTTAAATTAGTTGACTTAAAAATATTTGGTTAAATGGACTAAAGTGATTGTATGTAGCACAACCCTTTGAAAAAAATAAGGACTACAGTGATGAATATGGAAAGACATTTATAAATGTGATACATCGCTAAAAACGTGGGACTTCTATTAAATTCTGCCTAAAATAAGGGTAACACATAAAAGAATAAACATAGGGTGTGCCGCCCTCGTCAGAAAATACTTGAGTGGGTCAATATAGGGTACTGAAAAAAGGAATTGTATCGTGTAATGCTGTTTATGTAAATGTTTACGATTGTTACACAATGGAGTCTGTTGACAAACAACCATCAACAATGATGGTTCAAAGCAGTAATGGTTAAATACAATTTGTACTACTCTCAGCTACTTAACTGTCAAATCAATCAGTATTATCATGTCGGACCAGACCCCATGACCAATTTTCTACATTTCATCATTACCCATGTCGAGTCGCAATCCGGGCAGTGCTTGTAGAGCCCAATCTCCCCAGTCCTGGCAGTTGTTGTTGTAATTAAAAAAAAGAAAAAATCATTACCCATACCCTATACTTAGAGAACGAAATCTTGGAAATGTGACATGGAAATACGGTGGGTAGAGTACAGGCAATGATGGTAACATGAGAAAGTGGGTTGTAAGGGTGGGCAGGGGTTTAGTTGAATGACCAAAATTTAATTGATACGACACTTAAAATCAGTTCAAGTCAGACGTCAAAATCAAATGGGATATCCCATAGATGTAATAAATGCTCATCCATCCAACCGCGGAAACCCTCCTGTTGTCATCGGTCCTCCTCTGGCTACCGATCTTTCTGTTCTTATTGGATTAAAGCTGAGTTGAATGGGTTGTTGAGGATAACACTTTTCTCACCCCCTTCAGTGTTAGAATTTAATTTCTTTGGTGCAACACTCAGCACATGCTGAGTGTGCTGAGTGTTGCACCCGGTCCAGCCAAGTTTTTCTTGTAATATAAATCCTTGTCACCGTAACGTATATCAAGGATTCAAGGTTGACTTTACACATTTGGTTCGATGGCACACGTTATTGTTGATACAGAAGTTTAAAGTAAGCATAATGTAAAGGGTTGTACAATAGACATTGTAAACCATCATGTCCAACCCTATAACCTAATTTGGTGCAATCGTTGCCCTAAAACGATGCAACTTCATCAGGATATAATTTGAACATCTCAAAGACTCAAATCCGTTGGATCATCCAATATTTTATTAAATTTTAGGGATAAAATAATAATCAACAGTTTAATGTCATTGTTGCGGCAACTGAAGATTGTTGCACCAGGGTTCCCTTTACAGTGTGGATGAAGCTTGAATTAAGCGCATACTATTTACGCTTGGAGGGAGACCAATTCCTGTTCTTTGTTATGTTTGTTAATTGATGTAGTTTGCCTATCCGTTTGAGTAGGCCACCCATTACAACCTTTCAGACATATTCCCACTTCCAATATGGGGTGACATTTTTGGATTTCATCGAGATTTACACGGCTATACATAATAATTAACATTATTCTGAAGCAGCAGAAAGTTAAGCTTGCTTGTTTTAGAAGATTATGAATGGGAGCATTTTATGAACATAGACACCTCCCTCAATTAACAAGTGAAGTTGGTGCATGGTGTTCTTGTACATGTTAAAGGTAAGTGGTCAAATTGGTTTGAAAACTAAGAAAGGTTTTGAGTACATACAAATTTTCTGTTTTTTCAGGGTTGTTCTAATAGTTTGTTATCTATAGTGAAACATTAATGCGTACAAGTTTTTTTCTGAATTTGAACTGCAAGGTTAGTTTATGATTCTGAACAATAAAAAAGGGACATAAGTAATTCGTTAAGATTGTACAGCACAAAATCGGCAGATGAGTACACACATAAACGAGGTCTGACTTGAAATTTTTAACATGGGTTATCTAATCCAATTACAAAACAACAGGCGTTTGTCAAAATTGAAAACAAATGGCAATAGGAAACCCAACATAAAACGCTACTTGCAAGTCCTGGAATGGATTCTAGGAACAAAACAACCATCAATTGCAAATGCATGTTTGGTGGCGCTATGGATGTGAGTGTCTGAACGTATTAATGCCTTGAACCCGAAGGTTGATTCTTAAATAACGTACATCCCTCTTGACGCCGAAGACGGTCGACTAGAGACGTTGACCTGGGATTGCATGCGGTATTTTTTAGCCTGTAAACATCTCTCTCTAGTTCCGTGATGACTCGCTTTTTGTGTCGTTACCAAATTGCGAATTACCAAAAGAATGTTGTAAAATAAATCTTTACGCAATATATTTTAAGATTTGAAAACGAGTATTGTGGTAAGCTTAGAATTCGTTCCACAGGGAATTAGAGAAATATGTTGATTTAATTAGCTAATCTATAAACAATAAAATAAATCATAAATGATGAATGAGTGTATGGTTTGTCAAACCATCAAACATACATACAAAATTAACCTAACTAAAAATATGATGATATGAAAAATAGAAGACTCACAATCTTGATAAGAAAAATGGATACAAACAATTAATGTTGATGCTAGGGAATTGATTGATTAGCAAGTAGGTATGGGTATTGCTTTTTAAGCCACTTTAAGGACCAATCTCTACATGTTAACCAATTTAGGTTTAGATTAATGTGGTTGATATACCCTCCACTAATCTATCCTATTTATTGGGTTCTTAATCACTCAAGTGTGTCAATCCAAGAATGATTATATAACATGTTATTCTAAACAAGATTGTAATTAACAAGTGGGTATACAAGTCAATCACATAATGAATAGAATCTAATGAATTAATAAATAGAACACATATAGAGATTCATTACAAAGCTTAAGCAAAAACCCACAACCAAATGTTTATCAAATCAATCCCCTAGATTAGGGGTTTAATTACACATAGTAGCAATCAAATAGAAACAAGTAAATGGTAAGGAAATCACCCTTAGGCCACCTTCTTTAGTGCTTGATCCTTGTTCTCCTTTGATGCTCCTAGATGCAAAGAATGGAAGAGGAGGATGTGTCTAGATAGGTGGATGGCTTATGGTGAGTGACAAAGGATTTGTGATGGAGAAAATGGTAGGGAAGGAATGGTCTAGGGAAGTAATCAAGATTTGGTGTGAGGTTTTGGATGGAAAAGATAAGTCCAAGTATAGAAATGGAGGAGTTTGGGAGATGATTAATGGAGAAAAGGGAGATTGGGAGGAGAGAATGGGATTGAATAGGCTTTGTGAGGCTTGCGTTTATGGGGTGCACTCAGTAACACCATGGGCTGCACTTAGAGGCCCAATCTCCTAAACGCACCGTTTTGCTTGCCTGCGTGGCGCGCTTGGCTGGTCAATTGCAATTCAGTCCCCATCTTCTTCTGTATTTGCGATAAACTCCAAACTTCCCTCATATTTTACACTTTTGCCCCCAAATGACCAAAATTACTCCAATGCCCCTGAATTCTGTAAATTCCTGAAAACACTTAATTTACACCTTTAAATCACAGAATAATGCCCAAGAATCAAGCAAAAGGAGAAGGAAATGGGGACCCAAATCATACCAATTTTGGTTCGATCATTCCGCCACGCGAGATTCAACAACTGTTGATCGAGAACGGGACCTTGCTTCGTGTTTTTCCACTATTTTCTTGTATTCAATTGTAACATCCAGGAGGTCTATCCGAGAGTCGAAGCACCTGGTTACGCAGCAAATCAGTTGATCCAATGCCGTGGATTCGTTTTCATCATCTGACTCCATCTCTACAGACCGAAGTAATATTTTTTTTGCTTCAGAATCTGTAGAGACCGAAGTTATCCTGTTAACGAAATCTGACTGTGAACATATGCTTTTATAGAGGGGCATACAGCGGCACAACACACTAATCAGTGGAAACATATCAGACATTTTCCCCTTTAATTTTAACTTTATTGGAAATTAGTGTAATCTTCAAATATTCATCACCAATGTCATATGTATTTATGTGTATAACAATGTCATCAATCATGCAAACGAAATAAATTTGTTGGTTGTCCACATGATTTCCATAATTTTAGATGGTATTACATGTCCATAATACTGATATTATGTATTTTTTTGTTTTTCTTATTCTAGTTAAATTATAGTAGTTACCTTGCTCCCTACGGTGTGTTTGGTATGCGGGACGGGACGGGAGAGGATGGGACAACTTTTTGTTATCCCACATTTGGCGCGCTAATATAATGAGACAGGACAAGACAATGTCAAACAACAATGTGGGACAAAAACCACCATATTTTGTCCCTTCCAAGTACAGATGCACATTTTCCCCCGGGACCCCAATTCCCTGTGTCCCTATCCCTATTTGGGGATTTTTTTAGGGAAAAATGGGAAAATAGGGATGAAAATCATCCCCAAATTGAAATGGGGATGGGGGGACCCCTCCCCATCCCCATTTCCCCATTTTCCCTACAATTATATTGAAATGGGGAGGGGGGGGAGGTTCCCCATTCCCATTTCCCCATTTCCCCCAAACATATATAAATATAATTATAATATATATATATTTAATATATTTTTTATTCTTTGAAAACCCTAAATCCCTAAGTATTTATACACATTTTATATAAAATGCATTAATGAATTTTTATTTTGTATTTGTAATGGAATGTTTGTTTTTTTAGTTTAATTTGTAGTTTTTAGTCAAATGGAAAAATAAAAGAACCGGGGAAACGGGGAAATGGGAAAAAATGGAGAAATATGGGGAAAATAGGGAATTGGGGATGGGGATGGATATAGGTCCCCCCAAAATTTCCCATCCCCTTTTTCCCCAAACGGGGAAATGAGGGGGTATTGTGGAAGGGTTTGGGAAGTGGGGATGGGGATGGGGATGGTGGGACAAAATTTCCCATCCCCATTTTCCCCAAATGGGGAAACGGGGGGGTATTGAGGAAGGGTCTAGGAAATGGGGATGGGGATGGGGGGAGCTATATCCATCCTCATTCCCCAAATGTGCATCTCTACTCCTATATTCCCTAGGACAAGGTTGTTCAATGACATGGGACAAGTACAAAAAGACTATTTTACCCTTTAAATTTTCTATAAATTGTTAAACATGTTTAATAATATATTATTTTAAATTATATTATATATTATATATAATATGTATTTAGATTATTTTAGTATATATATCATAATAATATATATTATAATATTATATATTATATATTATTATATGTTTATTATTATATATATATTTTATATTATATTATATTATAATATTATATACTACAATTATAATATATATATATTATAATTATAATATATATAAGAGGGGTACTATAGTAATTTGAACTTCTTGTCTCGTCCTGTCCCAGCCATACCAATCGCATAACATTACAGTTAAGAGTTATGTCCTAGACCTTCCAAACACAATATAGAATAACTTGTCCTGTCATGTCCTGTTATGTCCCATCTCCGTGCCAAACGCACCCTTAGGGTGCGTTTGGTATGTGTTTAGGGATAAGACAACGTGGGAGAGTTTCTTCGTATCCCACATTTGGTGCAACTTTAGCATGGGAGATAACGGGACAAGGTGGGATGAAAATCAACAAATTTTGTGGCACCCAAGACCCTAGCCCCATACTTGAGACAAGACTCGGAACCACCTTTTAACCCTTACAATCTTTTAAAAAGCACAGACTTTTGCAATATTATATATATATATAAGAAGTCCCGATCTCGTTAGTGCATCCTCCTAACAACTTTTTCCTGATAAAATCTTATAAATATTATTTTATTCATTATTATAATATTTAAATCATATTATATAAACATATGAGGTGCACTCTGGTCATTTCGACCTCTTACAAATTAGAGAGAATCTTGCATGCATCCAGTGCATTGCACCCATCCAATGGGTGCATGCCATGTGGCAAGGACAACCAATCAAATGAGTTCTCCCAGGCACGTCATATGCACCCATTGGTTAGGGTTCATTTTGCACTGATTGCTTGCAAGATTTTCTCCATACCGTTTAGATAGATACCGTGAATTATACCCTAATAATGATTTCAATTAACTCCAAAATTAAAGTTTAGCTTTAGGTTGTGGAAGCCTGAGGGTAATAAGGATTAGAGCAATTTGAAAGTTTCATAACCAAATGATGAGACTATGATGTGAAATTAAAATAGCATGTTTTTGAAATATACACCGACACCGATTGTGTTTACATTCCGATGAGATCACTTTTCTTGTGTGCTTACGAATGCACCGAATTGTTAGGGCTAAAGTTCTTCTCTCCCCCAAAAGAACTTATACATTTTGTAATAGTTCAAAACTTATATCATTTTTTCCGCTACCTTTATATTTAACAATTTGGTTTACATAGTTCTAGTGCTTGCAAAATTATCAATTGGGATTTCTTGGTATCTTTGAATGAACTTATCATCCACACAAAATTTAATATGAAATTCCATATAAATCGATGTGATTTCACATACAGGTGTGGACAGAGCTTTAAGCGAGGGATCCCTCAGTTGACGGTTAGTTTAATACATCGATAAACAATGGATTTGGTCAACTTAGAACCTTCCATAGAAAAAAGAAATTGTTTAATGTAGATATTTGTATTGGGAATTTTACATGCATGTAAATACATGTACAGAATTTACAACATTGTAGATACATATAATAAAAACAATGAATTATTTTTTAATTATTACGTTTGAGGCGATAATAGAATACACCTTCTTAGCTATCCATGATCTATGGATACTTATTTTAGTTTGATATTGTTTTCTTATTATAAAACATGATTTTCATTTATGTTTTTTATCTTGTTATTATTTATTTGTTTATATTACGTTTCTTTTTTTAATTTCTTCTTAATATAAAACATTATTTAGTTCATTTACAACAAATGTTTTATTTGTTTTATTTTATTTTATACCGTAAACTTTGTTATAGTATCGATTTTCTTAACATAAGTTTAATTCAAATACAACTAATAAAAATATGAATTATAAACTTAATTATTACTTTGTAAACGATAATACAATACATATATATTTTACAATATGTTCATTTATTATAAAACTAATACATTTATTACTTCATAACATGTCGAGTATAAAAAATGGAGTGCATTTTTGCTCACCCCCCTTTCAAGGGGGGTAAGCATTACCTCCCTCCCATCTTACCCTCCTCCCATACACATGACATGTGTCTATGGAGGGGTAAAATTGTCTAAACATTTACTCCTCTATGACACTTGTCATCCATTTAAGAGGACCGGGGGGGGGGGGGGGGGGGGGGGGGGGGGGGGGGGTGTAATGGTTACCTCCCTTGAAGGGAGGTGAGCAAAAGTCTTCTCTAAAAAATGACTTATATCCTTATTTTTTAAATAAAATTTGGATAAAAACAAGGTAATAATTAATCCTTTCAAATTTCCAATGTTTATTATTCAAGTTGAATCTACAATTCAACCTACCGCGTGGATCATCTTTTCCAAAAGTTTAATTCAAATACAACAAATTTTTAAGAATATACATGGGTAAGTGAGATAAATTATGGAGTCCATTTTTCTCACCCACACTATCTACGGTGAACCATTACCACCTTGTAGGGAAAAATAACGTACCCGCAGCGGAAGCGAGACTAGAAAATAGTTTTGAGTAGCTTTTAAAATTTTTCCAATTTTATGAACCTTAAACCCTTTTGATTAATTAAAGATATATAAAGAAGTAATAAAAGTTTAATACCTCTTGTCACGTGATCCGATTGACTTGCGTCGATGGTAATCCGCAAGATCTTCAATCCTAGCACGAACGTGGATCACCTAGGAGCGTGGTCTCCCTTCTCTTTGAATTGCAAACCTGTGATTGGATTAAACAAACTTTTCTCTCTTGTTCGTTAGTCACAAAAACAATCAAAAGAAACCTAAGATTATTCCGGTCACTTTTGAGTTCTCAATCTAATGATCGAAACTCGCGTGAACCTTGATCGATGTTGTATACACAAGCTTATCAATGATTAAGCAAATAGTACACCATCAAAGAATAATCTATGTTCCTTTTTCTTTTGTCTTAGTTGAATAAATTCTCTATCTATGAGTTAAGAAGAAGAAGAAGAAAAAATTCTGCACCTTAAGCATTAGGGCTGGCCGAAAATTATATGTATACATATATAGGTGGCCGAAATTTTTCTTCTTTCTTTTTAGGGTTGGCCGAATTCTCTTCCTAAATTAATTAGGGTTGCCGCAATTTCCAAACAAAATTAATTAGTTTGAATTGCACCCTAATTCCTATTTAGAAAAGATTTCCAAAACCTAATCAAACTCATAAATCTTTTTATTCTCATATTTGACTAAAATAAAAAGACTTCCTGTTTGAATAAATAAAACTAATTATCTATTTCCTTGTCAAACAAGTCTTTCTATTTAATTATACTACTACCAATAGTATACCTTTAGGAAACATATTTCCTAACGAGAAAAGATTTGTATCTTAATTAAATAATTAATTAATGAATTAATTAATTCTTATTTAATTAAATAATGAAAACAAAATAATATTTTAGGTTAATATATAACCTTGCCGCCCCATATGTGTATTGGGCCAAATATTATTTTTCCTATTTCATTTAATCCATAGGACTTTAAATAAAAAGCCCACATGTGAACTAGACCCAATCTTACTAAAAGAAACAAGCCCACATGTCATCCATTAATATATAAATATAATTGTGCAGCCCATTACATAAATAATGTGCAAATTATATTCTTAATATATTAAATTGCAATTCTAGATGGACCCTAAATTGGTCCGGTAGAATATATCAAGTGATCCATGCAAGTCGGTGTGGATTGGGGATCTTGGCGGGCTATCTAAATTTAAGCTACAATAGACATAACCTAATCACAATCAACAAATGATTCACTTAGGTCCGATCCATTAATTTTAGCTCATTCCACTAAAGAGCTAAAATTGAACTCTTAAATAAAGACAGAAAAGGAAGATGCTTCCTCATTCTTACCCTAGACAATCATATTGGAGATAGTGTATCCTCGTGAATAATATCAGTAATCTCCAAGAGTTCATAGACCGCCTATAACTCTCCAAGTTATAGGCGGTCTATGAACTCTCCAAGTTACCATATTTACTCATATGACCACGTTTTGAACTTGGATATTTTGACTTGTCCAGAAGCCAAGTTTTCAATAGACACTATCGAAAACTCAACGTTGAGATTTAATATCCAATTATCTCAAAACATCCATACGATGATATTATACTCTCATTTGATAAATGGAGCCACGATGTCCATATCTATAAATGAAGTCCTCTATCGATTAACAAATGAATACCACCAAATTATCGAGGATAGACTATGCGATATAATCGTACTCATTGATAACTCAAATGATATCACTTGCAACCATAAGTCCATCATTTATCTCAGGATTAAGATAGACTCTCCGATTGTCCTGATAATGAAATTAATTTTATCTACTGACGGTTATAGATAAAGTATTTCATTGTGATCCAGTTCAATGCACCCAGTGCACTAGATCCTTTTGCTCGAAGACACTCCGATGATTTTAGACTCATCATATCTCATTTGATCCCACTCAAATGCTAGCAAAAGAATTCTACAACTTTAACAAGATAAAGGTGCCCAACCTTTAACTTAAGTTGTGAACGATATTCAAGACTAACTAAAGAATTGTGTCTACTACATACATATCCAGATGTATGAACAATTCTTCTTTTCTCATAGTCTTTAGACCTTATGATTATTTACTTTAACAATTATAATATTCAACTATAAATGCTATAATATTTATTTACACCAGAAATCACTTTATTAATATGAATAAGATTGTTAATTACATTATTACACTCTTGCTATTGAGCATAATCCTAACAATCTCCCACTTGCGCTATAGCAAATGTGTCATATCTCTCAAGCCCATATTCTCTCGGTGCCCATCGAAACTCTTCTGAGGTAGAGCCTTTGTGAAGGGATCTGCTAGATTTTTCGCTGACGCGATTTTGGTAATCGTTACGTCACCTCTTTGAACAATCTCCCTTAAAAGATGATATTTCCTTTCAATGTGTTTACCTCTCTTGTGACTTCTTGGTTCTTTCGAATTAGCCACTGCTCCACTTTTGTCACAGTAGATAGTGATCTGCTTATTCGCACTAGGAACCACTTCCAAGTCAATCAAGAATTGACGGAGCCAAACAGCCTCTTTGGCAGCCTCGCATGCAGCAACATACTCAGCTTCCATGGTGGAATCAGCAATACAAGATTGCTTGATACTCCTCCATATAACTGCTCCTCCTCCAATAGTAAACACAGCCCCTGATGTGGATTTTCTGGAGTCAGAATCTGATTGAAAATCAGAATCTGTATACCCAACGGGAATCAAATCCCCTCCAGAGTATACAAGCATATTATCTCTCGTTCTCTTGAGATACTTGAAAATATGCTTGACTGCCGTCCAGTGATCAGGACCAGGCTTCGATTGAAACCTGCTAACTATGCCAACAGCAAAACAAATATCTGGTCCAGTGCAGAGCATTGCATACATGAGACTTCCAACTGCCGAGGCATATGGAACTCTACTCATGAACTGCTCTTCATGCTCATTTTTAGGAACTTGTTCCTTAGAAAGCTTGATTCCATGTCTGAAAGGTAACATACCTTTCTTGGAATCCTGCATGGAAAACCTAGACAAGATTTTTTCTATGTATGATGCTTGGGATAATGCAATCGTTCTATTCTTTCTATCCCTTATAACTTGGATACCTAGAATAAAACTTGCTTCTCCTAAGTCCTTCATATCAAATTGTTTTGCTAACCATTCTTTTACTGATGTCAATACACCTACATCGTTTCCGATGAGTAGTATATCATCAACATAAAGAATCAGGAAAACCAACTTGTCGCCCTTAATCCTCTTGTATACACAAGGTTCGTCAAGATTCTGAATAAATCCAAAACCTTTGACAGCTTGATCGAACCTTATGTTCCAGGATCTGGATGCTTGCTTTAATCCATATATGGATATCTGCAACTTGCATACCTTTTCCATTTGGCCCTTTTCAATGAATCCTTCTGGTTGCATCATGTAGATGCTTTCGTCAAGACTTCCATTAAGGAAAGCTGTCTTGACGTCCATTTGCCAAATCTCTAGATCTAAAAATGCTACAATGGATAAGAGTATCCTAATGGATTTAAGCATGGTCACAGGAGAGAAGGTTTCCTCGTAATCGATACCTTCTTTCTGTGTATACCCTTTAGCTACCAATCTAGCTTTAAAGGTTTCCACCTTTCCATCCATACCTCTTTTCCTCTTGTATACCCACTTGCACCCAATGGGTTTTATCCCTTTAGGCACGTCTACAAGGGACCAGACTTTGTTATTGAACATAGATTCAATCTCGGATTGCATTGCCTTTTGCCAATGGCGACTATCAACATCCTCCATAGCTTCCTTGTACGTATAGGGATCATCGTCGTCCGGGAGATTCTCTACAGATTCTCCCAGACCGATGTATCTTTCGGGTTGTGTTCTAACCCTCCCACTACGACGAGGAATGGTAGGTTGTTGACCTTGTGTTGGATCGGAACTTACAATTGGGTTAGGTTGTGTAACCTCTCGTGGAATTGCATCTCCTGACATCTCATTCAGGACAATTCTACTTTTAGGCACAAAATCATTCATATAGTCCTTTTCCAGAGATTTAGCATTTGTCGAAACAAATACTTTAAGATCTGAAGGACTATAAAAATAATATCCTTTAGTTTCTTTCGGATACCCTACAAATATACATGTTTCTGAACGGGACTCCATCTTTTCTGTCTTTCCTTTTAACACGTGCGCAGGACATCCAAATATCCTTAAGTGTCGTAAACTAGGCTTGCGCCCAGTCCACAACTCATGCGGTGTTTTAGGAACAGACTTAGATGGTACATGGTTTAGAATGTATATTGCAGTTTGTAAAGCATATCCCCAGAAAGAAATAGGAAGTGTTGAATAACTCAACATAGACCTAACCATATCCAAAAGAGTTCTATTTCTCCTTTCTGCTACCCCATTTTGTTGAGGTGTACCAGGTGCAGAAAACTGAGAAACTATCCCATTATCAATAAGATATTGCTGAAACTCACCAGATAGATATTCTCCACCACGATCAGATCTCAAGATTTTTATGTGTTTCTCAAGCTGATTTTCCACTTCAGCTTTAAATGCTTTGAACATGTCAAAAGCATCCGACTTATGTTGCATGAGATACACATAGCCAAATCTTGAGTAATCATCTGTGAAAGTGATGAAGTACTCATATCCACCTCTAGCTTGAATGCTCATAGGTCCACATACATCAGTGTGTATCAATCCTAAACATTCAGTGGCTCTTGCACCTTTGGCAGAGAACGTCCTTTTGGTCATTTTACCTTCCAAACAAGATTCACAAGTTGGTAGATCATCAACCTTTAAGTCACTCAAAGGTCCGTCACTTACCAATCTTTTAATCCTATTAAGGTTAATATGACCTAAGCGTAAATGCCATAGGTAGGTTTCATCTGTTGATAATTTTACTCTTTTATGATTAGGTTCCGTTATTTCTGTGTCTAACGAGTGAGAGATATTTATATGCAAAAAGTATAGACCGTTTTCCAATGTACCTTTGCAAATAACTTTGTTATTCTTACTAATAATAAAAGCTTTATTAAAAGTAACCAAATATCCAAATTTATTCAAACAAGAAACTGAAATTAAATTCCTCTTGAATTGAGGTACATAATAAACGTCTATCAAATCTAAATGCTTTCTAGAATCCAAACAAAACTCTAATATCTCCCACTGCACTAGCAGACACTAACGTTCCGTTGCCCAAGCGCAAATTGATCTTATTCTTATTTAGCCTTCTCCTTTCTTGACACCCCCGTAAGGAATAACAAACATGATTAGTGGCTCCAGAGTCTACGATCCAAGAATCTGTAGAATCTACCAGAAAAACATGTTTCAAGATAATTCATATTACCTTGTTCCTTTTTATTCTGAGACTTTGGGCAATTACTTTTCCAATGTCTCTTTTCACCACAAAAGAAGCACTTCTTTTTGATCTTGGTTACTTTCTTAGTCTCTTTCTTGGTAGGCCCAAGTTGCTTTTTCTTCTATTATTCCTTGACCTTCTGACGGGTCTTAATAGTAGCAACTTTACCAAACATATGAATCTCTTCTAGAGACATCATCATATTAGCAGCAGACCCTATTCCTTCATGCTGCTGTTGCAACACGTCGGAGATGGTAGCCATTTGGCCATCTCATTAGAGGTCTTCCACTGCTCATACTCGTCTTATTAGATTCATTAGTAAGAGCAGGTGGTTTAGGAGTAGTTAGAACAAAATTTATATTTTTTTTCTGCTTGCAGCAACAACCCAATTTTCCTTTTCCATGTGACATAATTATTACCGGTTAAACTTTTATCTTTCAGGATGTTCATAAGTGATGGGGTCATGATTTCTTAATTAAACAAAAATTAATATAAGTAAATAATCATTATAAAGCACTTTTAAATATTTATCTTGAATTAAATGAATAACTCAATCATAAAAATTCAACGGTGATCTAACACCTATAAATGTTACGCCTCCTTTGGGAGTTCGCACCATTTACTAGTTAGACTAGGTCCCACCTAATTGTTAACATAACAACCAGCGTTTTCAATTTTAGCCTTGCAATTTTACTGACAAGAACTCTTTGGAGGATATCAATAAAATTACATTGAGTGTGTTACCAAGATATCGACCCTCAATTTTCTCTCACGAAAATCCCTCCTTTGGGAGTAGATCTCGTTAGAGTCCATTGTCTAGTCTATCATTGTAAGGAAGTATATTGCTAAATTCCATTCATGGACGCCCCTTTGGGGGATTACCAAAAATAATTAAGCTCAACTAATCTTGGAAGCCATAGGTGTTACAAAAACACCTTCTCCCACTCAATTATTTAAGGCGTGTGATTAAATCCCATAGAATGATTTACCAAGTTATCTATATGCCAATTTAGATACCTAAATCATTCAATGCATGTTCATACCAAAAGAGATATATGAGTGGCACTCCTATTCTATATGACAAGTTATCATACAATAACAAATATTGTAATATTTAAGCATAAAATAAATAGCAACAATTTTGGCCCATCCTAGAAAAACAAGTAAATTACAATGAATTTGGAATACAAGATCTTCAAGTGGCCCATCAACCATACGCTCATCCTTCGGCCTCCACCCTTGGGATTGCATGGCCCACCACCCCACAAAGGGGCTGCCATGCGCAGCCCACCAAGCTTTGGGCTTGCCATGCGCAGCCCAATCCACTCCTAGGGTGCGCACGGTGCTCGTTCTCGGTTCCGGTTGCTTCACGTCTTCAATTATTCGATGTAGAACGTGTTACAATTTAATTTAAACAAAAAAATAACTGCAGAAAATATATATATATATATTTAATCACAGCAGTAAAAATACTGCACTAAAATACCGCAGAAAAAAAATACTGCACTTAAATTTTTTTAATACAAAAAAAAACTGCAGCTATTTAATACATTAAAAAAAAAATAAAAAAAAATCCTAGCAACTACCAAGAAGGAATTATGGCGATGATAGACCACCCTTCTTGTTACAATTCCGAAACCAAAAATACATTGAAAATCTAGAGCCAAAATCGAGCAATAACAATCCACATAAAAACATATATTAATCCATACATCACATGTAATAATATATGCGAATACCTAGAGTGCCATCTCTTTCTAAACATGTTTAATCACAATAAAAAGAAATCGATCCACGTATATATACGTTAATTAATTAAAAGGGTTCAACCTAGGCTCTGATACCAATTGTAGGGAAAAATAACGTACACGCAGCGGAAGCGAGACTAGAAAATAGTTTTGAGTAGCTTTTAAAATTTTTCCAATTTTATGAACCTTAAACCCTTTTGATTAATTAAAGATATATAAAGAAGTAATAAAAGTTTAATACCTCTTGTCGCGTGATCCGATTGACTTGCGTCGATGGTAATCCGCAAGATCTTCAATCCTAGCACGAACGTGGATCACCTAGGAGCGTGGTCTCCCTTCTCTTTGAATTGCAAACCTGTGATTGGATTAAACAAACTTTTCTCTCTTGTTCGTTAGTCACAAAAACAATCAAAAGAAACCTAAGATTATTCCGGTCACTTTTGAGTTCTCAATCTAATGATCGAAACTCGCGTGAACCTTGATCGATGTTGTATACACAAGCTTATCAATGATTAAGCAAATAGTACACCATCAAAGAATAATCTATGTTCCTTTTTCTTTTGTCTTAGTTGAATAAATTCTCTATCTATGAGTTAAGAAGAAGAAGAAGAAAAAATTCTGCACCTTAAGCATTAGGGCTGGCCGAAAATTATATGTATACATATATAGGTGGCCGAAATTTTTCTTCTTTCTTTTTAGGGTTGGCCGAATTCTCTTCCTAAATTAATTAGGGTTGCCGCAATTTCCAAACAAAATTAATTAGTTTGAATTGCACCCTAATTCCTATTTAGAAAAGATTTCCAAAACCTAATCAAACTCATAAATCTTTTTATTCTCATATTTGACTAAAATAAAAAGACTTCCTGTTTGAATAAATAAAACTAATTATCTATTTCCTTGTCAAACAAGTCTTTCTATTTAATTATACTACTACCAATAGTATACCTTTAGGAAACATATTTCCTAATGAGAAAAGATTTGTATCTTAATTAAATAATTAATTAATGAATTAATTAATTCTTATTTAATTAAATAATGAAAACAAAATAATATTTTAGGTTAATATATAACCTTGCCGCCCCATATGTGTATTGGGCCAAATATTATTTTTCCTATTTCATTTAATCCATAGGACTTTAAATAAAAAGCCCACATGTGAACTAGACACAATCTTACTAAAAGAAACAAGCCCACATGTCATCCATTAATATATAAATATAATTGTGCAGCCCATTACATAAATAATGTGCAAATTATATTCTTAATATATTAAATTGCAATTCTAGATGGACCCTAAATTGGTCCGGTAGAATATATCAAGTGATCCATGCAAGTCGGTGTGGATTGGAGATCTTGGCGGGCTATCTAAATTTAAGCTACAATAGACATAACCTAATCACAATCAACAAATGATTCACTTAGGTCCGATCCATTAATTTTAGCTCATTCCACTAAAGAGCTAAAATTGAACTCTTAAATAAAGACAGAAAAGGAAGATGCTTCCTCATTCTTACCCTAGACAATCATATTGGAGATAGTGTATCCTCGTGAATAATATTAGTAATCGCCAAGAGTTCATAGACCGCCTATAACTCTCCAAGTTACCATATTTACTCATATGACCACGTTTTGAACTTGGATATTTTGACTTGTCCAGAAGCCATGTTTTCAATAGACACTATCGAAAACTCAACGTTGAGATTTAATATCCAATTACCTCAAAACATCCATACGATGATATTATACTCTCATTTGATAAATGGAGCCACGATGTCCATATCTATAAATGAAGTCCTCTATCGATTAACAAATGAATACCACCAAATTATCGAGGATAGACTATGCGATATAATCGTACTCATTGATAACTCAAATGATATCACTTGCAACCATAAGTCCATCATTTATCTCAGGATTAAGATAGACTCTCCGATTGTCCTGATAATGAAATTACTTTTATCTACTGACGGTTATAGATAAAGTATTTCATTGTGATCTAGTTCAATGCACCCAGTGCACTAGATCCTTTTGCTCGAAGACACTCCGATGATTTTAGACTCATCATATCTCATTTGATCCCACTCAAATGCTAGCAAAAGAATTCTACAACTTTAACAAGATAAAGGTGCCCAACCTTTAACTTAAGTTGTGAACGATATTCAAGACTAACTAAAGAATTGTGTCTACTACATACATATCCAGATGTATGAACAATTCTTCTTTTCTCATAGTCTTTAGACCTTATGATTATTTACTTTAACAATTATAATATTCAACTATAAATGCTATAATATTTGTTTAAACCAGAAATCACTTTATTAATATGAATAAGATTGTTAATTACATTATTACACTCTTGCTATTGAGCATAATCCTAACACACCTATCCCAGGTGTTGACACGTGTCCCAAACTCAACCCAAAGTCCAAAGTTAACCCAAAGTTAACTCAAGTTTTGCACACGTGTCAACACTTGAAGTGGGTGTTAATGGCTCACCCTAGTTAGTGTGGGTGAGCAAAAATGCACCCATTTTTATGATACATGTGTATCCAGTCATCAAATGACAACTCACCTGCCACGTATTGGCCACTGTCTTTTGTCTATATCTAAGTAATGACAACTCACCTGCCACATGTGTTGGCCACTGTCTTTTGTCGATATTGCCTTGCAATCTTAAAATTTCTCATCACCACTCCTGATCCTTATTTGTAATGTTATCTTTTTAACCATTTAATCCAAAATATTTGTACTCATGGTTATATTTGCCTGTTTATATGCGTTGAATATTTAACTTCACAAAAAAAGAAAAAAACAATAAAAAAACAAAAATATATATATAATTATCCTTGATTTCCTACCTTTCGGATATGGTTAAATCGTGTAATCTTTTAGTTTATTTTTCATCGTGTGATGAACCATATATAGTATTCCTTCTCAACTATTCAACTAACAAGCTTTTGTTAAAAACGTAGGGTAATTACCTACTATCATGTAATGATGTTGCCCCTTGTACAAACCTGTGAAATAAATAAATTAATTAATTAGTTCAGTTGAAATAAAAAACAAGATGGAAACTCGGTTCGGTTCCCTATTGACAATGACCGAAGAGATAATATATCGCGCTTCTGCACGTAATCGAACTGATCTTCACGTCTGTAGTTGACGGATGTGCCGACCCCAGTCCATCGCCATTTCAGGTGAACTGTAAATTGAGTGTTCACATCAACGAACTATTCCCATTGTTTCACAGGAGTGGGTGCATTGAGCTTTAAACGTGTT
Source organism: Acer campestre (assembly GCA_954870605.1). Lineage (NCBI taxonomy): Eukaryota > Viridiplantae > Streptophyta > Magnoliopsida > Sapindales > Sapindaceae > Acer > Acer campestre. Next base: position 11,579,430 of record OX940804.1, read on the forward strand.
TGGGAATATGTCCTATATTTAATGACAGTTGACTTACGGATAATATTTAGTAATTTATGAAACTTTTTTACTATTGCAGAGGGGCCTACATGCTTATCGAAACTTGTCACACGAAATTGTTTGTGTTTATCGACTAATTTTTTATTTATTTGGAAAAGCTCTGGTATTAAGCATGCTGGACTTCCTCCAGGCACCCATCAGTCCCATCAACCTGTCCCCTCTCAAACTACAGAGACTCGTCATAGCTAAATGCCCCGACGGCTGGCTCAATGTAATTACTGGGAGTACAAGTACAACCAAGGACTTGGGTTTTTAATCCCAAGCCTTGGACCAACAAGTCAAGCACCTTGTGGTTGAATATGGTTTTCATTGTATATTAAATATGGATTTCATTGTATATTACATATGTACAATGGTAATTAAGAATATGAATAGATGATATCTCAATTAATGAATACATATTAGATCAAGGAGTTTTACGCACCCTTACAGTATAGTATGACACATTCATCTGTACTACGAGAAACACTTGCATGGGACGGTCTCATTGATGTGGCATTGGGACCGTCCAATGAATGTATGCCATATATATCTTAGGAGTAAAAATATATTTTAAAGTCCCATGTCGCATACATTCATTGGACGGTCCCATTGCCATATCAATGAAACCGTCCCATTCAAGTTTTTCTCCTTTACTACAATGGGTATTTATTTGGTTTTACGAAGGGCGTGACTGTCTAGTGAGGCCTTCATTGCAATTACAAATATGAAAACCAAGGTCATACCAAATTGCTATTGTATCAAACCTAACGACCATACTATGGCGACCGTAGGTCAAGTGGACAACAAGGGGGGGAATGATAAAGGTTACCCCGTTCTCGCTGCCATGTCGACACACATCCGGAAAATGGAAGAACTCAGAGATGTCATCATAAAATTTTCACATACGGCTCCGGCGGGGAGACACCGAGTTTACAGCGATTGTCCTATGGACATAGATTCGTTATGGATACAATTATTCGAACTCATTGAAGAGTCACGCCATCTTTCAGCACAGCTCGATGAACAGTTTGGTTTTCCTGCAGGACCGTCATCCCTTTCGACAAACTGATCAACCAAGTCCTACATGTTATGTCAATTATCTGTGCACATTTTAGTTTTTTATCTTTCATTTGGTTGTTTTGTTTATAATGTCTTTAAGTTTAAACGAAGGCGATTGTATTTGCATCCACTAACTAAACATAAACTCTGTTTCATGTGTTAACTATCTTAGGGGAGGTAATGAGTCGCCGGACACACGAGGCATTGTACTTAGCTTATTTTCAATTATATAAATATATGATTAGTTAATCAAATGATAAGGATTATATACAAAATCGGTTGTGAACAAAGTCTTGTTACCTATATCCATCTATCTTCATGCTATTGTCTTTTGCATTATATATTCATTTGAAGTCTACACCTACATAATCAAAGGGAAAAAACAAATAACACATGATGACACGTCGTAATCAAATAAAACACGAGGACAGATTAAATGATGCAATACATAGAGTAGGAGAAGATATCAACTATGAAGAGAGGTATGTGTAAGAGTTGTGACAAGGGTATTCATGTTCATCAGAGATATACCAAATTTATCACTATTCATCCCTGCATCATGCAGGGCCTGCATAGTAGCCAAACCCCCTCATTTATCCAAAAATCTTTATTCATTAACATAAGGGTACCCGTAATCAATGATCTTAAATAATTAGATAAGATATATTTTGGTCCTAACTTATTGATTTCTGATTTTTATTTCAAAAATAACACCTTTTTGCCATTGTTTTAAATAATAGTTTTGGACACGTGGTAACATTTTGGGAGGGAGGTTATGCTTACCTCTAGTTGAAGTGGGTGAGCAAAGTTGCACTACAGGGTTTCACCCTTAAAATAGTATCTTCCCCTCTTCCCAATTAACCCTTCAAATAGTCTCTCCCTAACTCACACCATCCTCATTTCACTCCACCCGTCTTTATTATGAATCAGCCTTCAGAAGTTTTTTTGGCCTCTACTCAACATGCTTCCTTCCTCCCGTAGTTTAAAGTGTTTGCTTCCATGCAACATCTCTTCCCAATCACCCTTAAATTAGTATCTTCCCCTCTTCCCAATCACCCTTGAACTAGTCTCTCCCTAACTGACACCCTCCGTTCGTCGCTCCACCTGTGTTTATTGTTAATCCGCCTTCTCAATCTCCTGTTTCCATTGTTCACACCCAACTGTTTCTTTTGCTTGTACTGAACATGGTTCCTTCCTCACGTAGTATAAACTTGTTGCTGCCATGGAACATCTCTTGCCAATCACCCTTGAAATAGTATCTTCCCATCTTCCCAACTCACAACCTCATATCACTCCACACGTGTTGTATTTTGGGTTGCTGTTTAAAATTTTTGTTTCACCTCTGAATATTGAGTTAGGTTTCTTCGATTACCCCAGTAATGGAGTAGAAATTGTCATTGGAAGAGACTGCGGTTCCTATTTCTTCGAAAGGAAGAATACCTCTAGGGAGGCCAGGCTATGAAACAATGGGCAAAAAGTGCGTATTCAAGGCGAACCACTTTCTTGTTCAAGTGGCGAACAGAGACATCCATGACTATGATGTTGGGTGGATGAGACATTGATATTTCTGACGATAGCCCTAGGTGACGATGTGGTCAATTACTTGGAGAAGGTTCGGGCCATCCAAAGCATTGCTTTGATCACGGTGTATCTGCAGAACCGAGTATATATATATATGGATATATATTTAGAATTTGAGCAGATATGTTGGAGTATGAAAATAGTAGGAGGGATTAGTCTGAATAAACAATAGAAGGTTTGAACATACGATTTGTAGAGGTAAGAAAAGCTGAAGTTTTAAAAACAAGTGTTTAGCGTCGCTGAATAGCAGACTTCAGCACTGAACGGTGCTGTCTGAATCTGTATCTGTGTTTTTTAACTGGAAAGGCACCGTTACATAACGTCAATAGGTCTATGATATCAATTTACCTATAAGATGGTCTCAATTTTTTATTAACTTTTATATCGAATTTGGTTATCATTGTTCAGTAATATTAAATATTACACATGTTTCGGCAATGGACAATTTTTATTAGTACATTTGTGGCGGTCACGCAATTCCTTTATTATGGTTCAATATTTGAAAATTAATATGACGTCGTTTCATTTATAGAAGAAATTACAGCAAATAATTGTAAAAATATTGTTTCACAATTTTCAAAATTTCACACTACTTGAGTACTTTAGAGGTGGAGTGTGGACGAACATATTTCATAAGAATTTTGTACAGTATAGAGTTCGTTCATGACAGACAAATATTGTACGGTTTCGATTTTTAAAATGTAAATAGGTGTGAAGAAATAAAGAATTATTGTATATAAGTGCACTAAACATAGAAGGGTCACCATGTGGAATCAATATTATATTTCCGCAGCCAACCATTTCAATTGTTTAATACATATTACCTACTGACTTTTTTATATTTATTAATTTCATTATATACTACCTATAACCTACTGACTTTTTTATATTTATTAATTTAATTATATATTAAAGACGAAGAATACCAACAACTCTTCACAGGAATGTTTTCGAAGAGATACACACCACTCTATTTATCTGTTGGTAACCCAAACAATTGATTAAGGTAAGTACAATTAAAATGGATTTTTAAAAAACAAATTAATGATCCAAACCATTTCGATTCACAAAACACACATTTACACCTAACACAACTCCCGCTGAAATTAATTAATAATAATAAATTATCAATCGGAAATGAGTAGCCACACCTTTTAATAGAATGAGAATATCTATGCTTTGGGAGAAGATGAGCATATTAATGCTAATTGACTATTTAATTGTTCATTTAAAAAAAAAATATATCATATTTCTTAACACGTGGGTAGATAAGAAATTGCAAATGTCGGAAATCAACTGAAGATGAAAATTACTAAAAGAGGAAACAACTGCAAAATGTCAAAATTATCATCATTAGTTGATCACAACCATCAGTTCTTGGACTTATTACTAACATACCGTGTTATGACAGTAATGTATTGATCGTGTAAGGATTATCTTCGGAATGGTTTTATATATTAATTAAATTCATCTATTTTCCGAATTGAATACACATTGTGGCCCATTACAAAAAACTACCACACCACGTTATATCATTGAACTGTGGCAATCCAATTCCAGCACAATCAATCAGTCATTAAGAGGTTAGCTTACAAAATTCATTTCAAACAATTGTTAGAATCACATTCTTTATGAGGTTCTCTTACCATATATACCCAACATAGTATTTAACACATCAATCTGGTTTGAAGTTCGACATCAGTCATTTTGTTTGGTTCAATCTGAATGCTTTGTTTTAATCTTTCTATGTTCGTGTCTTCTGGATAGGGGTTAAAGTACCGAAAATCGAAATTGCTGCCGACATAATCTTTTTTTGCTTGCCTGTTGACCATAATGACGTTTGATGTGATGGGCCAATGTGATTTTGACAACCCAAATCCAATGGGCACGCTATTATGGGGATACGCAATGCCGGTCTACAAGTATACTCATTACCTCTTCGTGTAACGTTGCAAAACAGGAATGGACGGTTGAATCTATGTTACACAATATAAATTGCCTCACCAAATCCTTAAAGCTCCCAACGCAATATCTTCTAATAATTATCTCCGGTACACTTGTACAGTTCATCCAATCCCAAACTGTTCATTAATTTACACATAACATTTAATTGTCCGATAACTTGATGTTACGGCCATCAAAGATAACTTGATGTTACGGCCATCAAGTTTTAGATGTTTTGGACCGTCCTAGGCAAGATCTTCTCGTATTGGACATGTTAATTTAAATAATAATAACAATTTAGTTATGAACTCCTTCCAGATGATAAACGTTAATTACAAATTAAAAGTATAAGGATTTCAAAACACCATTAATCAACTCATATAATCTAAACTATTGGCTTATGCATTTGGTATTAAAAATTGTGCCCATAATCAATAGGAACACTAATGTGGCATTATTTACAAACTCGAAAAGCCATATTTGCCCATTACCGATGCTCTATATATTAATTGCCTAAAAGTATTTTCTATCGTAATATTGGATTGACATTACACATTCTAACTCAACTTAGTTGAAAACTTCAAATACAGTCAGAACAGTAACCACACGGTTGTTTGACGCCATCTTTTTTCGGAATGGATAGGAATTCCCAAGGTGAACCAGCGGTGAGCCGAGATTGAATATACTCCTTCCTCGATGCCATTTTGCAAGTATTTAGTGAATTGGAGGACATGCGTACTCAATTTTTAGGGCATTTCAACACAGACGTGGTTTTGTTATGGACAAAGTTCATCCAGGTAATTGATGACACACAGAGACTGATCGCGGACTTTGAGAGGGAGATGGGTCGTCCCGTAAGCTCAGTACCGTCTCATCCTTCCCATTAGGTTATGTACATTTACTATAAACTAACACATGTATGCTTTTTGTTCTCACCAAGTTTTCAACTGTTACGTATCGAAATTTTGACTTCTGGGTTGAGCTACGTTATATTACGGTGGAAGTTGGGATGCGATGTTTATAAGTTTTGAATATGTAAACAAAAATCTGAGACCTTGTGTTTTCTATGTTCTGCTCTTTGAATTATGTGCAGTGGTTTAGAAATGAAATGTCGTACATAAATGTTTGCATCCATAGTCAAGTTCTTGTATGAGTTTACGATTACATGAGGAAGACAAACCAAATGACACGACATATGCGTTTAAAGTGTCTTCACGCTTCCATTTACTACCAGGTAGTTCTACTCATTAACAGAATTAAGTTAAAAATGCATTCTTCTACCAAAGAAAAGCTCCCAACCAACAACCCATTTTGTGTTGAGGTAACCTGCAACACATACCAATCCGTTGTATGACATAGTTAATTATTTGACTGACTACAAATTCTGTCTACTATGTATTCCGTGTATCGCATTCGCAATATATTCAAATTTTATTTAATTTATTACTCACAGGGATTTTCTGGTATTGCATTCCTAGAATATACAAATTTTAAGGGACAAAGGGGTTACACTTGGTATCAGTGATTCATTAAACAAAGATTATATATTAGTATTCAGTGATAAGATTATTAAATTGGTTTTATGATAAATGATAGAAGTTACAGGTTCTGTAAATTACTGTTAACAATAACATATTCATTTTTGTCCATCAGTTTTTATAAATGAATTTGGGGTGTAAATAAAATTAGGGTTGCAATAACCTTTTTATATGGGTGCAGCAATCTGCACTGCTTTTTCAATACTCCATAGTCCACGACCACCTCAACAAAATAGCATACCATAAACAAGTTACGGTTATTGGAATTTTGAAATGCGGACATCGATAATGGTTTTTGAATTAGAATTTTTAAAATATAAAAGAAAATGAAAATTTCAAAACTAAACAATTTTGCATACGAAAATTAATAAATAAGTTCAAATTCCGAGATAAGTTTGATTAGTGGACTGTATTCACTGTACAGATCAAATCAATAGTTTGCATTAATGCATGGCTTAATTTCATATAATAATGACATCATTATCTGTGAATATTTCATAGACAACCGAAATGGTCTATTTCACTTTGTAAATAGTTATCTTTCATTGGAATTTTATCAAAACTAGTCAGCTGTATTATAATCCATTACATGGACATTGTAATTGCGATTTATTCGTGTATCACCAAACCTCAGGGAGGTTAGTTGCAATTTGGTCATAAATCCCTAAATCACAGACTTTGACCATTCGTGTATACTTACTTACTCAAGAACCTATATCATGTAAGCATCAAAAGGAGGTACTCTTCAGAATCTGGCACCTAGAATAACTTCTTTAATTGACGGCGCACCCATTCGTGTCGATGGTATGCTGTTTTCTGTTGTGATTTTAATTTTTTCTATTATCATATGTTTGGTTGTTTCGATTTAATTATTAAGGCTGGGTATGTATAAATTGGTAATGGGTTTCAGTCTGGGTATGGCCTGTCGAACATTCAAGGAATAAAGTTTACCCAATTTGTTTGTTGTTGATGGGTTTCAGTCTGTAATTTTTCACAGCAGGCAGATGATTGAAATGAAATCTCAATTACTCTCTCGAACGACTGTGATAGATTATATATTGAATGTTAATGTAGTGTTCGACTGAAATACTCGCAGCCGGAAAAGAGTTCAAGGATGGGTTTTGTTCTGTTCAATACTCAGTGTGGATATATGTTGATGCTGCCTCAATTCTTAGTTCGTTTACTCTTGCAATTGTATATTTTATGAACAGATGGCTGTGGAAGAAAATTTGGACCATTTGTTGGTACACCCGAGGGCCACTTGGAATTATAACATCACCATCAACACACATTGTTTTCACAAATTGATTTTCGATATAGACAAGATTCTTGACCGTGCCGGAGAAAGGGCAGAATTCGAGTTAGGATGTTTTGGCCACTTCTTGGATTTCCCTAAAGGGGGTTATTTTCAGGCACAGTTCATCCACAGCTTGCTGCTAAGATAGATATGCATTCCTAGAGGTAGTGAGGACGAGTTATGGTTTGCCTTAGGAAAAACTAAAGTCAGATTTGGGAAGAGGGAGTTCTATCTGTGCACTGGCCTAAAATTTGGCCGCCTGTCAGACATACCGTCAAGAGAGTATGAGGTTGTCCCGGGTGGTATTCACGCAAGGTACTTTCATCGAAGGAAAAAAGTTGTGATCGCAGAATTGAAAGCTCCATTCATGGCGGAGGGTTTCGAACGGCCCAACGATGCACTTAAGTTGGCAATTGCTTCTGCTTGCCAACAGGGTCCTCTTCGGTTAGGACGACCGGAGCCAGGTGGCATACTGGACGTTTTCGATAGTGGAGGATGTTCAATTGTTCAACAACTTTACCTGGGGTCACTATGTTTTCAAGATGACCCTCCACTACATCCGTCAAGGTTTTAAGATACCGGCAGACCCTCTCGGGCAGACTAGGAAATACAACCTATATGGATTCATTTGGGGATTACAAGTTATTTTTATAAACGTTAATCCCTTTGACCTTTTTTCATATGTTTGTAAATTAGATTATTCATTTTTCCATGATTAGTAATTCTAATTACACCCTCTAAAACTGATTCCTCGGTTTGACACGGTACAGTTTTGGGCTGCGGAGATTATACCTGTGATGCGCGACAAATGTGGTAAGCTAACAGGGGATCCCAACAGAGCCCCACGTGTATGGGAAAAAATATGTGCACGCAGCGGAAGCGAGACTAAAAGAGAGTTTAGTATATTTTAAAAATTTTCCCATATTGAACCTTAACCCTTTAGTTAATTAAACAATATATACCAAAAGATATCATACCTTTGTCGCGTGATCCGATTGACTATGCATCGATGGTAATCCGCAGGATCCTCCAATCTGATCACGAACGTGAATCACCTAGGAGCGTGGTCTCCCTTCTCTTTGAATTGTGTACTTGAGAATGGACAACAAAACTTTTCTGATATTTGTTAGTCACAATAAACTCTAAAAGATTGCAAAGAATGTCCCGGTCACAACTGTTAGATTGAAACTCGCATGAATCTTATTCGAAATTGTGCACAAAACCTTTTGATGTAAAGATTACTAGTGCACTATCGAAATAACAACAATCTCTTCTCACAATCTCTCTTGGCCGAATTTCACACTAGTCTAAGAGTTGGATTTTATTTTTCTCTAGTAAAAGAAAAAATCTCTCAATTGCAAAAACTAGGGTTTTTTTTTAAATATATCAAAGAATTATATATATATATATATATATTGCAGCAAACTTGCTCAAAAACATATATGATCACCACTTGTTTTTTTTTATTTTTAATATAATATATATATATATATGTAGCGGGTGAACACTCTTTACATCTCCAATATCTCGGCCAAAATATATTATTTAAAAATTTATGACATGTTTCTTAATTAATATATACCTATGACCGACCTGCATGAATTCTACTATCTATATCTTATATATGTGTAGCAAAATAACTTGCCATATATATTATATAATTTTATAGCAATCCGAATTAAACTAGGAGTGTATATAATATTCAAACCCTAATCCAATTCTTTAGTGTATTTGTGACTATATAAAAGACTTTCTAATTTGACTAAACAAATAAAGTCTTTTATATTTAGTATAATACTAATAGTAGTAAACTACTAGGAAACATATTTCCTAATCAGAAAAAGATTTGATTTTTAATTAAATAATTAATTAAAATATTAATTAATTTCCATTTAATTAAATAATAAAATAAAACAATATAATGGGCTAAAAAATAGCCTAGCCGCCCATGACTAAAACTTGGGCCAAATATTGTTTCCTTATTTTATTAAATCCATTTGGACTTTAATAAAAATCCCACATGTGAACTAGACCCATTCTTACTAAAAGAAACAAGCCCACATGCCTTTCATTAATATATTAATATAATTAAACAAATAAATAATGTGCAAATTATATTCTTAATATATTAAATACAATTCTAAATGGACCCACAAATAGTCCGGTAGAATATATCAAGTGATTCATGCAAGTCCGTGCGGATTGGGGATCTTGGCGGGCCTATCTAAATTTAAGCTCCAATAGACATAACCCAATCACAATCAACAAATGATTCACTTAGGTTCAATCTATTAATTTTAGTTCATTCCACTAAAGAACTAAAATTGCACTCTTAAATAAAGATGGAATAAGTTAACAATGCTCATTCATACCCTAGACAATCATATGGGAGATAGTGAATCCTCGTGAAGAATATCAGTAATCGCCAAGACCTCATAGACCGCCTATAGCTCTCCAAGTTACCATATTTACTCATATGACCACACTTTGAACTTGGATATATATTATGACTTGTCCAGAAGTCATATTTCAATAGACACTATTGAAAACTCAACGTTAAGATTTCATATCCAAAACCACAAAGCATCCATATGATGATATTCTACTCACATTTAATAAATGGAGCCACGATGTCCATATCTATAAATGAAGTCCTCTATCGATTAACAAATGAATACCACTAAACTATTGAGGATAGACTATGCTATAAAATCGTACTCATTGATAGCTCAAATGATAACACTTGCAACCATAAGTCCATCATTTATCTCAGGATTAAGATAGACTTTCCGATTGTCCTGATAATGAAAAAACTTTTATCTATTGACGGTTCTAGAAAAAGTATTTCATTGTGATCCGGTTCAATACACCCAGTGCACTAGATTCTTTTACTCGAAGACCCTTCAATGATTTTAGACTCATCACAACACATTTGATCCCACTCAAATGCTAGTAAAAGAATTCTACAACTTTAACAAGATAAAGGTGCCCAACCTTTATCTTAAGTTGTGAATGTTATTCAAGACTAACTAAAGAATTGTGTCTACCTCATACATATCCAGATGTACGAACAATTCTTCTTTTCTCATAGTCTTTTGACCTTATGATTATTTACTTTGACAATTATAATAATAAATGCTACATAAGATTTTGTTAATGAACAAAAATCACTTTATTAATGTCAAAAGATTGTCAAATACAACGTTACACTCTTGCAATTGAGCATAACCCTAACAATCTCCCACTTGCGTTATAGCAAATGTGTCATATCTCTCATTCGCATGTTCTCTAGGTGCCTATCAAAACTCTTCTGTGGTAGAGCCTTTGTGAAGGGATCCGCTAGATTTTCCGCTGACGCGATTTTGGTAATCATCACGTCACCCCTATGCACAATCTCCCTAAGAAGATGATACTTCCTTTCAATGTGTTTCCCTCTCTTATGACTTCTTGGTTCTTTCGAATTAGCCACTACTCCACTGTTGTTACAGTAGATAGTGATCTGTTTATTCGCACTAGGAACCACTTCTAAGTCAATCAAGAATTGGCGGAGCCAAACAGTCTCTTTGGCAGCTTCGTATGCAGCAACATACTTAGCTTCCATGATGGAGTTAGCAATACATGATTGCTTGATACTCCTCCATATGACTGCTTGTTAGGTTTTTGGTTGTTGTTGGCATATATTCCATATCAAAACGTGTTTATCTTGTAAATGTTTATGTGGTCATGTTGATGATGATACAAAGCTTCAAAGAAAGATTTGACTACGGTACATGCAAGATGATGGCTTGTTAAGAGGAAATAAGCTTCATTGCTCATCAAAGGTAAAATCGACCTCATTCCTCTTACAAGGCATAGGTACACACACACAAATCATTCATATGTGTCACTGAATTGTTGTGCACCATTTTTGTAACACATTCACATGATTTTGTATGCTCATGCATTGAACTCAAATGCTCATACATTTTAAAGTTGCATGTTCTAGGACTATGTCTAGGAAATGGCATTCATATGTGAACTTGTGTTTTTATATTTGTGTTTCTTGTGTTTTGGACTTGTAATAGTGCTTAATTGATTCCTTATTGAGTCCCGGTCATTTCGCTTACTCATACGTTAAGTTTCGAGTCCAAACGATGTAGCTACGCTATTTTTCGTTCTCATTCGTTGAGTTGTGTTCGTCGTCGTTTTCCGAGATGAATTCTCAACCATTTTTCAAAGTTTCATAGTCTTCGTCATGCATGAGGGAGTCACGGTTCGTAATCCGAAAACGGATTTGAATTCGGAGTTCGGATGCCCGAATACGGCTGAAGAACACGAGAGGTGCGCGAGGAGGTCGCTTGGCCAAAAGCCAAGCAAGGGGTGGCCACGTGTGGACCACGTGTGCCACACGGCCAGAGCTCCTCTCTGGCCACGTGTGGCACACGCTAGCCACACGTGGACTTACCAAAGTCCCCCCAAAATTTTGGACAATTTTGCCCCTCCTTCAATTGTTTTTAAATCCCTCCAATTCCCTCCATTCTCTTTCAAGAAGAAAAAGTTTGAAATCCCGTCTATGATTTTCTCCCAATTTTTCTCAACTTCCAAACACCATAACTTTCTCATACGAAGTCGGAATTGAGTGATTCAAGTTGGAGATTGTTCGTATTCGAGTCCTCTACCTTTTCCAAGTGGTTGTCCAGCTGTTTGATCGATTTTCTGACAGATCACCTCAGAAAAACGAACCAGCTCTTGTAATTGAGGTAGAGTTCATAACTTTGTGATTTCATCTTTTTAAACCTCCAATTTGCTTGGGTTTTCTTCTTCTATATATATATGTTTGTTTAGTGAATGCTATAGAGAAAGGTAGCTTCATAATCAATCTAATTGAATAGTCTAATTAGAGACACATGTTGACTAGAATCTTTGATTCTTTGTTTTTAACATGATTGAGAGTTGTATTGTGATTAGATTGATATCTAGGATTGTTTGAGACTTGATTGATCAAGTTTATGATTAATAATCCTTTCTATGTGACTTTGATCCATGATTGATGAAATCTAGGATTAGAGCCTTTTTATGTGTTTTTAGAGATATATAGGATTGATTTGTTTTTAACATGTCTCCTTTCTCTAAATCTTTGGCTAGAATAATTGTTGGATACATTTTTTGATTCTAGCATTTTTGATGTATGTTTATGACATCTTGAACTTGTGCCTCATGTATATGAAATTGTTCAAGTGTTGTTTTGTATGAATGAATCTATGAGTTTTATGTGTTAATTGTTTTCACATGCTCTAGGTTTTTCATTCATGATTTTGCATCTAGATTTCTATTGCTTGTGTTTTCACATCTTTACATCTAGTTGTTCCATGGAATGTATTGATCACATGTTCTATGTTGTTTTGATTGTTTGCATCATTTGCATTCACATGATCACACTAGGAAGTCCTTGTAAAAGGCATGAAGTCTTGGCTAGAGTTGGGATGACTCGGATAGCCAAGCAAGAAGTCTTGCCTAGAGTCTTGAGGACTTGGATAGGTAAGCAAGAAGTCTTGTCTAGAGTCAGGAGGACTTGGATAGACAAGCAAGAAGTCATGGCTAGAGTCGGGAGGACTTGGATAGTCATGCATGGGAGGCTTTCTAGAGGCACGTGTGCCTTATATAGAGAGTTGGCTTATATATTGGTAGGCCCGGGTGTTTGGTTAGACATAGAGTCCGATAGAGCGGGGTACATGGGATGTGTATGCACTCTTGAGGAATTTCTAATCTTCCAACGATGTTGGTTTTGGTATGAGTTCCAATATGTGGTGGTTTACATCATTGAGGGATTTTGTATCTTCCAATAGGGATTGGGTAAACATAGACTCCACATGGGTTGGTGACTAGGATTTGTCATTTTGTGGAATTTCTAATTTACTTTCCAAGTATATATATAAGTACCCAATGGTTGTAATTCAACCCGTGGATGTTTCCTCCTTGGAGGTTTTAGCACGTTAAAAAATCCCTTGTGTTAATTCTTTCTATCTCTATCTTTTATATTTGTTTTTGTGTATGTTTTAATCTTGTAGTACAATCTTCACTTGTGATGTATTTGGAAACAAGATTTTGTAAAGTGTGATTTGCAAGCATATCCATTTTGATCATAATTGTAAATATAATTCTTTTTATCATTGATTTTTGTGTATAGGTATTCTTTGATTGATTCTTGTACATATTGGGCACTATTGTAAATACAAGAATTATTTGTATTAAGTTTAATATAGTTTCTTCTCTAGCAAGTTGTAGTGTTCTTATATTGTAATACTTTAAGTAAAACTTGTGGAATGTGCACTTCATTGAATATACTTGTATATGAGATACATGGTTTATTAATATATGTTGTGTAGACTAAGGGTGGTGAATTGAGCATACATGTGTTAATTGTTTTCTCATAACAATCTTGTTAAAGGTCAATTTGTATGCTCACCAAGGTTTTGTCACTAGTCACGAAATAGTTTTTAAAACTAGTGTGTCAACCTATTCACCCCCCCTCTAGGTTGTTTAGTATAACCTTGTAGACATTTTCAAGCAAAACCAAATGCCAATGGGTATGCTTGTTCGTTACCATCTTTAGCTGACGCTGTAAGTAGCACCCCTTTGACAGATCCCGTCAAGTGGGTTGCATCGATGGCAATCACGGGTCTGATAACCCGGCTAAAACCTTGGAGACAAACAACAAGTGCCATGAAGCCGTACTTGAACTAGTCTTTCGATTATGTGACGATGTTTGTTAGGGTCCCGAGATTGCATTGCTTCAGCATGTAAAAGTACGCCGGCAACGTTTGGAAAGACTGCAGTGGATCCCCGTACTGTATTTTCAGAGCATTGAGTCTGGCCCGGTTAGCTTTGTTATACAACAGGTGCACCCCGTGCTGAGACCCCATTTCCGATATGATATCTTTAGCTCTGATTTTGCATCCCGGATCAGCGAATCATTGGGCATAGAGTTCCCCAACGTTATAGGCACTCACTTGGGTAAAGTGTAGACCATAAATTTGGACTTTGCAGATGTGTGTATCTCGATATACAATGACGTACCAGAAGGTTCCATGGCACTTCTTCACCACACGTACCAACCATTGACAATTTAAGTAGGTACACGATGCCTCATACTGCGTTGTCGTCGACCGCTTAACCCTGTACCAGAAATGGTTTTCCATTGCGTACAGACCCAACTCCTTCTTCATTTGATCCTTGTGTTTGAATATCTTGCCTTTATGAATGGAAGTGTTTTCCAACCGTTTACATTTTCAAAACATACATGGTCAAACCCTTGCACTTTATGCCTTGAGGGATTATGGTCAGGAGGGGTGTGAACGTAAGTCGTGTTATCCTAGTCAGCATCTGGTAGATTGTTTGTAATACATGATACAGAAATGTTAGTCGTGTTAGGCACGGGCAAGGGATGGACCTCTACTCTATCAGTATCTCCATGAATGTGATGAAGCTGTAAAGGATGTCGATGTGTTTCTTGTTCAGTAATGGGAACCGTTGATGCACTGCAATGTGTTCCACAACCTTCGGCATCATCTTCACCAATGTGTACATTTGTACAATGAACATTGTAGTTTGTAGAATGCTTTGAATCGGACTGAACAACCTTTGCATTACTTTTAGGTCGATCTTCGCAAGACAAAGGATGTACGCTATCATTAACACCCATTCGGTGGGTACCGCTTGATAATGTGTTAGAACCTATGTCCAGTGGTATGTCGTCAAAAATAAGCCGTTTGATAGCTATATGAGACAAGGAGTCATCAACGGGACACCGATTTGGGATTTTTTTTTTGCGTCCAGAATCTGATATAACTGTTACCGGTGAACAACCAATTGGGGTAACTATATATTTTGCCTTCTTATTTATCTATTGCATAACCGACTCATACACCGTTGAAAATGGTGTGGTGATGTGAATAGGTGAACCGTTGGGTTGATTTGGATACACCGGCGGTTTTACCGTTGACTCTTCATTCTGGTTTAGAACCTGTGCGAGATGTCCCGAGACATGTTTGTACAAAACTGAAACATAACATTTATGATTATGTTTGTTATGTGAAATGAAGATTTGAAAATCAGCATCAAAACTCATTTCAACAACGGTGCTAGAAAGTAAGGTACTGAACTTCATATCGACTGAATAACGGTTCAACCCAAACCAAACGCATATCTTATCCGCCAACGTTTTCAGTGTATCGTTCGGTGTCACAGCCAAAAACAAAACAGATTTTGGGTTGAACTCTACATCTTCCCACACCCCATCATAGTTCACTATAAACAAAACCATTTCCTGGGCTTAAACCAAAAAGGGTGAAGTATACTCAATAGAAAATCTTTCAAAGGGTATGGTGGTTTTGGTTTTGTGACGGTGGCTTTGTGTAATCCACAAATTTGAAGCCATAACATATCACCTCAGCATAATAATATAATATTATGGTGTAGATGTCGAATTGAAGATTAAGCTACGTTTGGAGATTGATCAAACAAAAATGGTCTTGTGTTAGATAAAATATTCAATGTAAACTGTGTTCGAATTTTTTCATTGCATTACCCTTTAATTATTCACACCTCTAATTAAATTTAGTGTGGGCTGGTTTTTCTGATTAACCTTTGTATTATTTTGTAACGGGGGGTAGGGTGGCATTCAGCCCCCCACCTATATAACAGAGGTGGGTCGATGGCCATATCATCCAATGGTTTTTAATTATAATTCATTCACCTTCCCCATGGTGATTAGATGTTTCTTCACTATTAATTAAGCACGATGTTAAAATTGGGCTACTGACTGGCCATGTACAGGTACCGTCAGTATTGGTATACAAATAATGGTAATGATTCAATGTCAATGCACGATCTTGTTCCTCCTCGGAGAAAGAATATAGCATGCACCCTTTGCATTAAAACCCATCCAATTGGTGCATGCGTAGTAGCAAGGATTCTACGTGGCATGCACCCATTGGTTAGGGTGGTTACAAGTGTACAAGTGGAAGTATTTTTTTTTTAATTAGTTTATTCAATATTGTACAAGCAATGATGGTCTACACTATGGGACTGGATGGGTTTGCCAGTATCTCAACGTCCGTACGATTGTTGACGATTTTTTCGGGTTAGGTGTATGACGTATAGTTGTTGAACAGGAATGCACTGCTTGTGGTATATTGGCCATCTCCAAGACTCTAGCCCAAAATTGGCCAAGACTCCAACCCAAAAACTGTAGGGGGTTGTGGCAGTCTTGCACAAAAGTGGTGGAAGTGTGGAACTATGAGAATACACTATTTCCATTTTTCGGCTGCAACCCATTCAAACCTACGTATACACTAACCGGATATTCCCAACAATATTATATGTGTTCCCATTTAGCAAATATCTCAGAACAATTAACATTTCACCACATGATATACATAATATTGCAATATATTAACATATGTTAGAAATTAAAGGTGCTCAATTAACAAACTACCCTTTAACCTAAGTGAGTTCAATGAACAGATTGATGTAAATAACAATATTTTAATGATTACAATTATACACATAATTCTAGTTTTAATGAACAGGTTATATAATATATATATATAAGTTAGAGAAGCCGAGTTGCAGCTGGGTTGGAGATTTATTGTTTTATGCACAGTTAAATATAAGTTAGAGCATAGGATTCACCGTGATACCAGAAATTAAAAGAAAAACAGACTTTTCATAGCAGTCGATCCCTTGCAAACACACAGCGGAACATTAACACACTACGCTTACTTGTACAAAGACCTTTCATTACCCTTAATTACAAAAGAAAACATGAAAGCACAAGTATCAACTCATACAAACCTAATCTATATAATACATATAACTTCAACTACTTGTGGTCCAGACGAACCACTGTATGGATAAACCCCTCGTTCTGGACCATGTTTCGCATTTCCTTATAGGTGGACCACAAATACAACCTAATGGCTGTTATTAAAATGGCTACGCAGACAGTTCCTACCAAGAGGGCGGCAAGCCCTAGCCACATGATATCAGTCTGCTTGGGTTATATTACCTGAGGGGTATTCTTGTCAGTGGCAAATGTATTAGGATCCAGAGGCTGTGAATGCATCCATGGTGGCCAAAGCCAGGACTTAAAAGTCAATGCATAGACAGAACACGTCTGCGTAGTGTTGCCATTTGAAGAGGTCAATCCCATAAAAACGTCGGTGTCATGCCATATTGTCGACAAGTCAATTGAGTAAGATAGGAGAGGATTCACAGGTTTTATATTACCAGAATGACTCAATCTTACCTCTAATCTCTTTGCACTAGCATCATAATCGATCCATGAATCCAATTTCTTACCACTATTAAGGGAAATATTCTGAGATGATATGTTGCTACATTGAACCGATAACAGACTGTCAATGTCAATGCCGACGTGATTTCCATTCAAATCACCATACTCGAGCTCTAAAAAGGTGTCAAATTCTACGACCACCACCCTACAGTTGCTTATGTTAAATCCTATCGTAGATAGACCAAATGACCTCTTACCCACATGAGTAAAACGATAACCCTTCAGAACCATAAAAAAAGCCAAACCATCACCACTCTTGTTGGACAACGCAAATGAGAAAAGCGTAGAAAAAGATGGAAATGTCAGTTGTCCAGCGCTTGAACCATCCACGACCTTGATGGGTTTTTTGTTCATCAGTCGTCCAGCGCTTGAACGATCCGAGGTTATGAGCTGAACAGAAGACCCACCATTCATAACCATTGCATCTCCATATAAAGATATTTCTGACCAGCACCTTGGGACTTCATCAATCCTACTGAGGACCACAGGACAACTTGGCTCACCAGAAAGGACCATGAAGTTGATAATCAACAGAGTTACGGTTCTTAAGTACTTCGTCATGGAACATTTTGCCATATCTGGAATAGGTTTGAGTTGTATCTGGAGTTTGTCTGACTATTTAATTGAAGTGGTTGTCCAAACAGAGAGAATCTTTCATACACACGGTGCAATGCACTCTAACCAATGGGTGCATGCCACGTGGCAGAGATAACTCATTGTCCTTGCCACATGGCATGCACCCATTGGAGGGGTGAAATGAATGGGGTGCATCCAAGATTCTGGAGTCCATTTTTGCTTACCCCCATTCAAGGGGGGTAAGCATTACCCCCCTCCCATACACATGACATGTGTCTATGGAGGGGTAAAATTGTCTAAAAATTTTCTCCTCTATGACACATGTCATCCATTTAAGAAGAGGGTAATGGTTACCTCTCTTGAAGGGTGGTGAGCAAAAGTATTCTCAAGATTCTGTCATCCGAATAAGGTATTAGTGCATTTTAGCATAACATAATTTTGAAAGAAGTTATGCACTGCATATGGGAATGGGGACCCAAAGGGGCGGGGGAGGGTCCCCCCACCCCCACCCCCACCCCCGTTCCTAAAACCTCCCCCCACCGCTGCCTCCAAACCCCATTTGGGGGAACTGGGGATGGGGGTGTTTGGGGGGAAGTACCCTTGCCCCCACCCCTGCCCCCCATTTCCTCCATTTCTATTCATAAAATTGTTCAATACGAAATTCGAAAATTAGATTTCAGAATTTGGAATTCGATCGGACCAAACTTTTGTTTCATCTTCTGTCAATATCCAATCCAATAATTAACAACATATACAATATAAAAAATATATAATTGATTTAATATAATCCAAAATCAATACAAATAAGTATAATAATATAGTGTTAGTGTATTACACTATTACACATAAAAGTTTAATCAGATTTAAAGCTTTCGATCAATCCAAAATATGAGTAATAGAGTAATAGAGTTAAATAGGAATTTTTTTTTTAAGAAAATAAAATTAAAATTATATAAATAAATAAATAAAAATATATGGGGGAATGGGGGACTTGAGGCCCCACCCCCACCAACATTTAGTTTTTGGGGACAAATTTTGGCCCCAGCCCCACCCCAAAACACCATTTGGGGGCGGGGCCCCTATGGGGAAAATTTCCATCCCTATGCACTGATGCTACTCCTCCAAAAAATCGGACCCAAATTCCAAACCAAATGTGAAGTGTGTGTGATGTTGACACGGAAAGTGTCATTGGTTGGAATTTGGGTGGAGTATGAGTACTCTTTTCAAAAAGGTTAACATAATTGAAATTTCTCAGTGTCCACAGTGCGGGGATGCAGTAACTTAGGTTATTCTATCGTGTAACATTTTTTTAGTTCGTGTATCGTGTCAGCTAGGGTGCTTTTTATGATCTTACAGCTGTAAACGTGCATAAAAAATATAAGTGAGATGGGAAGAATAGGTTAGCGGTGAGCCGGTGATTCAGAGATATGTGGTTAATTAGATTTGGGTAAAATGGTACAGTTTCGGAGCAAAACATATTTCCAGGAAATTATACGGTCTAATTTTATTTCTTTATATCGTAAACATAAAAACGTGAATATGTGATCAACCTGAACCGTCTTCTCCATCGGTTGCATTCATGAGCTGATGTGGTCGATCTGGGTATATGCTAGTTTATATAGGATGTTTTTACATTGAACATCCTTGATTACATTGCCGTATATTTGCAGTTATATTGTGTACCAAAAATTGATATAATAAATTATACAAGCTATGTTCTTCGAATTTTCTTGGCATTAAAACGTTTGGTAGCAGTGACATGTTATCTATATATTAGACTCGTTCATCCAGCAGTTTCCCGACTGTTGTTCTCACCCAAAATGTTGGTTTTACTCTTTCAATGTCATACCGCGCACATTCTTCTCAAAGTGCCTGTTCCATGTATAAAACAGTAAATCGATTATTACATGATACCCATATGTTATATATATATATATATTATATGTAGTTATATATATTATATATATAATATAGTTTTGTATTTTAACTATTATTTTCCAAAACATATAATTTATATTTTATATATTATTATGTCACATATATTATTTTATGATAATTTTGTATATATTATGATGTATTATGTTATTATATATAATAACATATATATTATAATATACATATATATATATATATATAACATGTTATATATATGACAAATATTTCCCCAAAATTTTTGTAATTGAAAATAAAAATTTAATTATTACTTACATTACTTTAAATATATATATACTTTCAAATATCATGTTATTATAAGTGTTTTGTAATTATGGGTAATTTGGTAAAAATATAATTAATTCCATTCCATTGGGTTGTTAACCAAACATAATAATACTGATTCATATACTAACCAAGCAAAGGAATCAGCTTCTCATTCCTTGATTTCAAATGCCCATTACCATTCCACTAACCAAATGCCACCAGTACTTATTGGTTGGGTTCCTTATACAGTACTTAATGTATAGTCACTGTCCGTCAAATCAGTCAATTTACAATTCAAGATATCGAAATTATCCAAAACGTATGGGCGAAGACGTAAAAAATTAATTACCCTTAAAAGGGGGTTAATGTGACCAGTTGGCGTAGAATGACTAGTATGTAAAAGGTGCATCAAAAAGTGAATGAGGATTTTTTCACGTTTCCCGAAGTTGCAGTTGCATTGTAATAAATTGTGCTAGATACGAAGGAAATTATTCATTGTAATTGTCAAACTAATATAAAAGCAAACTACTTAGGACGGGAAGAGTTTGGGGCGGTCATCCCCCATTAGATGTATTACTATCCCACTTGTTGATCGAAAACAATTGAATAATTAAAAAGCCTGTGACGTGCATGGTTCGAATTCTTGGAATTGTTGTCTATGGACATTTAACCCGATTTGTGGCACTGGTAATGTTTGGAGCCCTGTATCGGAGTGTATAAGAATTATGAACGTTGCACTCTTTCAAATGCTGAAGTATATTTGTTAAGAGCAATGGCTGACCGTCAGTTCTGAAATACTGCAAGTTCCACTTAATTTCTGGAAATTGGTACAAGTGCTTTATGTGAAATATTCATGTACAGTTGCATCAAACTAATAAAAAACACACATATTGAGACACCAAAGCATAACATATTAACAAGCATCATCATCTTTTTCCCACTTACAGTAGTTTCCAAATTATGCATTCGTCCATTTAAATTTGTTTCAAGGTAGAGCATCCTTGCTTGTAGCATTTCCACTTCTTTGTCAATGGATAGATCTCAACCAATAGATGTAGAATCTCTACTGGCATCACCAGTGGTTAGGGAACGTCCCTGCAAAATTGGTGAATCGGCCTCCCACCAACTAAAATATTTGCATTGCCGTTGTGCACAAACAAAATACAACTTACCAGGATTTTCTCTGGATTCAGATATCTTCACAGCAGCCTTTTTCCAACATCTGCATGATTTGTTCCTGAATATTCCCAATCCACCATTAATGTTGCTTGCTGACCCTGAACTACCTTCCATGCCTGTTGATTGTAAGAGAATTGTGTGTGATAGTTTAATTGTGGGAAACAGATAGGGAACCAATGCAATCTACGATTAAGATCAGTAGCAGAATAGAAGATGTCTATGAACGTGCACATCCAAATTACAAACAGCAGGTTTTAATTGACGAAAATATAGTCGTTGGAGTCCCAACGGTTGTATTCAGGGGCTATGAAATTGTAGTCGTAACAACGCCAACACGTGTTCAACTCAGATAAGTGTCTTCAAATATCAAAAAGGACATTGTACTTGGGTAGTGACCAGTCATATCCCAAGGAATGACCCCTCTAATGGGGTGTTGCCACGTGGACTTTCAGGAAATGTATTCGCCAATTGACATTGTACTTTCAGCCAATACACGATTTATGCTTGGCAGAATAAACAATACACGAAGAAAAGGCAGATCTGACTTGAAAACGTCCCCAGTCGTCACCCATTCACCATTTCACCGATACATGGACATAAATATGAAGCACGATAATTTTTATGTTAATCAAATTTATAATTGAAATTTTATTATACAGTAATTTAATAGGTTGCGAAAGGGAAAAGGATATAATTTGGTACGCTATTTTTATGTGACATGTTAGAAAACCGCAAGGGTATTGTTGTAAAAAAAGGGAAAAACCAAGTGTTATCGGAATCAAAACTTGGGAATATGCAAAGTTGATTTCATTTTCCAACAACAAGTCAAAAGGATATTTCATTGATGGGACAAGAGGGCGCCGGTCTGGATTAAGTGAAAATATATTGTTTTTTAAGTGACGGTGGGACCGTCCAAGTGATTCTTATATACATAGGGTTGTGGACTTGTGGTGCTTGTCCTCTGAAAAGTAGTTGTTCTCATAAATGAAAAACTTCTTTCTGTAAATGTCTTTTGCTTTGCTTTTTAATCTATTTTCTTGTAGTTGTTAGTTCTATATGAACATTTACCAGACTTCAAATTCGACTAAGCATTCTCATGCTCCATCCGAAGGCGTCTTGGTAATCAATTTTGATTTTTATTTAATCTATTTTGCTTGCTTTTTAGTTGTTTTCTGACGGTGTTAACAATTCCCTTTTGGTTTTTTTTTGGGTGAACAGGAGAGAAATCTCAGGCCAACTAACGAACAATTCATCGGCATTAGTCGACTTACCCTGATTGTTTTGTCCAATTATATAGCAGTTCTTGACCCTGATACTTTTTTGCGGAGAGGTTTAAGCGCCGGGGTTTTGTCCAACTAACGAACAATTCATCGGCATCCTTCGTTATTGAATGAATTAATATGAATTTATATTTACTATCCTATTAAATATGGACATTTGGTTGGAATTAGAACTTCGGTTGATGTGTGATTACAACGGTAAATGAGTAGCCACACTTAATTGTTAAGAGAATGAGAATATCAATGTTTTAGGAGAAGAAGAGTTATTAATGCTAATTTCTTTTTAGGGTTTTATTTATTAATTTTGAAAATAGAGAAGATTCAATTTCAGTTTAGTATTTAGTATTTTGTTCCCTTTTAGGTCTTAGATAGTTTAGTATTTAAGGGACTCATTGAATAATACATCAATGAGTCCCTTAAATACTAAACTATCTAAGACCTAAAAGGGAACAAAATACTAAATACTAAACTGAAATTGAATCTTCTCTAACTCTAACTTGTACCACACACAAGTATGCTGAAATTAGGACTCCTCCAACCACACGGAATTAAGCTGAAATTCGGACTCCTCAGCTCAAGTCTTCGCGCAACAATCTAGATGTCTAAATTCGGGCTTGTTGTGATCTGTTACGGAGGACGAAGTCTTCATAACATCTGTAGGGCTCGTCTTGGGATTTCCGAAAACATATTATAATAGACGATCCGACTCCATATGACTTCTGTAGAGGCCCACGAAGTTCTGCTTGGCGTCCAGCTCAAGTCTGCGCGTAATAAGATAGATAGCTGATTTTGGGCCTGTTGCGATCTGTTCTGGATGACGGAGTCTTCATAACATCTGTAGGGCTCGTCTTGGGCTTTCCAGAAACATATTATAATAGATAATCCGACCTCATATGCCCCCTGTAGAGGTCTACAAAGTTTAGCCCGGATTTGGTCTTCATGTGGGCCGAACTTGTACTTCAGCAACTCAGAATCAATTATCATTAAATGCTTCTTTGATCCTCTTGGCCCTTGCAATTGGCCCAACTGGAACATGCAATTGAGCCTTTGGTGATGCTTCTTGATTCTCATCATTACACCCCTCTCAATGCTTCGCGAGAAACCATCTACCTCGCCATCCGGGATAAGGGCCTGCTCAGAAAGCCAGGTCCCATGAAAGTCCCCACTGACAGGAGAAATCAATACACATATTGTGTTTTCCATGAGGACGTAGGGCACAACACTTCTAAGTGCTACAGCCTCCACAACCAGATTGAAGGACTGGTAAGGGGAGGCCTTTTAACTGAATTTTTACAGCAGGTGCGGGACAACATCAATGAAGGGAAGCAGGTACAGAGCGGGATGCAGGAAGCAGTGGAGAGAAGGAGAGATGGTGAGAAGGACTTGATGCAGCAGATCCAGGTGATCTACACTATCAGTGGAGGCCCCACTCTAGCTGGAACTTTCAATAATTCAAGGAAGAACCACACAAGGAAAATCCCCAGGTTCAGTACCGATCATGAGGTACTCAAAGTCAGTAGTGGGTCCCGAGATCTACCCCGCTTTACCAAAATCATCTTCACGGAAGAGGATGTCTACAATACAGTTCAGCCACATGATGATCCCATGGTAATTTTAGTACAGATCGCCAACTGCTGGGTACACCACGTCCTGATTGATACGGGAAGCAGTGTTGATATTCTGTCCTGCTCATGAGCAACTTAATCTAAAGAACTCTTGTTACAATAGCTGCACCTCCCTTTTGTATGGGTTCACAGGGGACTCTGTAATGTCAATGGGGACAAAGATTTTGCCTGTAATAGTCGGAGAAGCTCCTCTCCAACAGAAGATAATGACGGAGTTCATTGTGGTAAATACCCCGTCTGCCTATAATGCAATTCTAGGTAGGCCTTTCTTGTTAGGGATCAGGGGGGTACTATCTATCTACCACAATGTTTTGAAATTCCCGGTGGGAACAGGAGTAGGAGAAGTTAGAGGGGATCAGCAGGCAACTCGTAACTGTTATGTGGTATCCACCAACCCCACCGCATTAGCTAAGCAATGCGCACATGTGACCAGTGAACCAAGTTAGGGAATGCCAGAGCAGGATCACTATGTCCTGGAAGAAGGAGAGGTATAAGACATAATCGTGGAAAAGCCGGAGGAAGATGAGCGGGGTTGGACCAGTGGACAACCCGCAGATCAATTATAGGAAATACTTATCAGGGGCGAAGATCCAACTAAGACAGTAAAAGTTGGAGGAGGTTTGGACCCCGAAATCAAGAAGGACTTGGTAGAACTCCTCAGGGAGTACAACAACATCTTCGCTTGGAGCTATGAAGAGATGCCTAGAAAGAAGACATTTCAATGTTGAACGGAATGCCGTAGTCTAGGAAGAAGTTGACAAGCTCCTAAAGGCCGGGTTCATCAGGGAGTCCCGGTACCCCGAATGGATCGCCAACGTGGACATGGTAACTAAGTCTAACGGGAAGTGGCAAATGTGCGTGGATTACACCGATCTCAATCGGGTTTGACCCAAGGATAGCTTCCCCCTGCCTATGATAGATCAGCTCATTGACTCTACTGTGGGAAACAAGCTCCTAAGCTTCATGGATGCCTTCTCGGGGTACAATCAAATCATGATGTACCCCTCTGATCAGAACAAGACTAGCTTCGTCACCGGAAAGGGCCTCTACTGCTATAAGGTAATGCCTTTCCGACTTAAAAATGCAGGTGCCACATGCCAGCGTATGGTGAACAGACTATTCAAATATCAAATAGCAAATAGGAAGATCCATGGAGGTGTACATAGATGATATGATCATAAAATTTCAAGAAGCTGGACAACACACTAGGGACTTACGCTAAACTTTTTAGGTAATAAGATAGAACCAGATGAGGCTAAACCCCGCCAAATGTGCCTTCGGGGTAGCAGCCGAAAAGTTTCTAGGATTCATGGTACATGAAAGGGGGATCGAAGCTAATCCCGAGAAGATCAAAGCTATCATAGATCTCAAATCCCCTACAACTCTCAAGCAGGCACAAGGATTAACTGGCCAGATAGCAGCCCCGAACAGGTTCATATCCCGCTCCATTGATAAATTCCTCCCCTTTTCAAGATTATCAAGTAGGGGAAGAAGATGAAGTGGGACGAACAAAGCAAGCAAGATTTTCAAGCTTTGAATGAGTACTTGTCAAGCCCACCTATGTTGGTAAAGCCTACCCGAGAGGAAGAGCTCATACTCTATTTAGCAGTATCAGAAGCTTCTACAAGTGGAGCCCCAGTGAAGGAGTGCAATGACGGGGTGCAAAGACCAGTTTACTATGTGAGCCAGGCTTTAACTAAGTCTGAGAGAAACTACACCCTCTTAGAGAAGCTCGCCTACGCCTTGGTAACTACATCCAGAAAGCTCCGGCCTTACTTTCAGGCTCACACCATCGTGGTTGTCACTGACCAACCCCTGTGACAATTCCTCCAGAGGCCGGATGTGTCGGGCAGGTTGGTTCTATGGGCCCTAGAGCTCACCTAGTTTGAAATCAAATACAAGGCAAGAACTACGATCAAAGCACAGGCCCTAGCTGATTTCATAATGGAGTTCAGCATTATTTCAAATCCGGATAAGTCAGCAGACCTGGATTCGGATCTAACCAATCCGGATTGGCCTGAAGACATCAAGATTTGGGTCCTTTACACGGATGGAGCCTCAAATCAGTTTGGGTGCGGGGCCGGGATCATCGTAATTGACCCCAAACGAGCTGAATGCAGTCATTGTTTCAGGTTTGAGTTCAAAACCACTAATAATGAGGCAGAATACGAGGCCTTGCTAGCAAGAATGGGTGTAGTAGAAACTTTAGGGGCTGATTATCTTTTGATCAAGAGTGATTCCCAATTGGTGGTCAACCATGTGTCGGGATTATACTTGGAAAAAGGTGATAACATGATGGCATATTTGGCTAAAGTTCAAGAAGCGATGAAGAAATTCAAAGGTGTAAGGATGGAATAGGTTCCCAGAAAGAAGAACCACCGCGCTGATGTCCTAGCCAAGATTGCAACAGGAGAAGGACATGCTTTACCAAGAGGTTTACCCCTCCAATTGATTCCCCGTTCTAGCATTGCTAAAGATGTAGAAGTTCTCCTAGTCAGCCACCCCCCATGTTGGATGGATCCAATAGCAGACTGTCTCCAAAGTGACACTCTCTTTGCAGATCCGGATTAAGCCCACCGGCTTATGAGGATAGCCACCCAGTACTGCCTGGTAGATGGATACCTCTACTGTAAGGGGAAATCTCTCCCTCTACTCAAATGTCTCCATCCCAACGATGCGCGCTGGGCGCTCAACAAGGTACACTCAGGGGACTGTGGTAACCATACATCGGGCGAAACACTAGCTTACCAGATCATTAGAATGGGCTATTTCTGGCCGACTATACACCAGATGCAAAGCAGTTTACACGATCCTGCGAGGTTTTTCAGAGAACAGCAAACCTTCATCATCTCCCACCAGAAAAGCTCTCCTCAATCAGTACACCCTACCCCTTTGCAATCTAGGGACTTGACCTGATCGGGCCGCTCCCTACTGCACCCGGCCAAGCCAAACATATAGTGGTGGCAATAGATTACTTTACACGATGGCTAGAAGCCAAGGCTCTCACCCCGATAACTGAAGAAAAAACTACCAATTTTGTCAAGGAGAACATTGTCTATCGTTTTGGTACCCCGATGGCCATCATAACTGATCTGGGAAAGCAGTTCGACAATGCCAACTTTAGGGAATTCTACGAAGGCCGGAACATCGATCTCTATTTTACATCAGTGGTTCATCCTTAGACCAATGGGTTGGTTGAAGCTACCAACAAGACCATTAAGAAGCTCCTGAAGAAAAAGCTCCAACAAAAGAAAGGGTTATGGGTTGCAGAATTACCCAACGTACTGTGGGCTTACAGAACAACCAGGCGGACTGCAATGAGAGAGACCCCCTACTCACTAGTATTTAGGACTGAAGCGGTCTTACACATCGAGCATAAGCTCATATCTTTACGGGTCCAAAATTATGAACAGGAAGATAATGAGGCTAAGTTAAGAGCCAATCTAGATCAATTCAAGCAAAAACAAAGCAGGACCACCAAAAAAGTGGCAGTCTGCTAGAGTAAGATAGCCCAACACTTCAATAAAAGGGTGAGGGTTCGGAATTTCAAAGAAGGAGATTTGGTTCTCAGGAAAGTAACCCAAAACACACGAAAGAGGTTTGACGGGGTGCTAGATCCTAACTAGGAAGGCCCCAACTTGATTAAAGCACTGCTCTAAGGTGGCGCTTAAAAACTAGAGGACATGGAGGGGTACCCAGTGGATCATACATCGAACGCCGATCACCTAAGGAAGTTCTACCCGTAGATATTCAACCTCTATCGGCTGGTATCCACACCCCGAATTCATATTGTACTGCTTGGGAAATTCAATAAAATCAGTTTCTATTTCAACTTGATTCTCCAATGTCTCCAACGTGATGTTCACTATACAAGTTTTTCGCCATTACTGAATCACCTCAAGACCAGGAAATGGCCTTATGGCGCTCCTGCTGCCTTGGTCGGGGAATTCCCTCCTCCAAGAAGCCTGGTGTTAAAAAGGCCTAAGTTGCCTACCAGGACAAACTTACAGTAGGATCGAGATACCTCGATGGGCTACCTGATTCCTTACTTCTCCATTTTAAGACCAGGAAATAGCCTTATGGCGCTCCTGCTGCCTTGGTCGGGGAATACCCTCCTCCAAGAAGCCTGGTGCTAAAGTGGCCTAAGTTGCCTACCAGGACAGACTTACAATAGGATCAAGATACCTTGCCAGGGTACCTGATTCCTTACTTCTCCGTTTCTCCAAAAGGTTGGTGTTAAAGGGGATTGGGACGCTTATCAAGTCAGATTATCATAAGTATTAGGATACCTCGACAGGATACTTGGTACCTTATATTATTACATATTCATGAGAGTCCAATTAAGGAGACATGATCACTTAACAGATCCCTCCAGTTTCTACAATTACGAGATACAAGGGTGTTCATCGTCTAGCAATCAAGCATCTTGATCTACTTTGTCAAGGCATAGTAACTCATTCTGGTTCCAACTTCTCGAAAGTTTATATGCTTTGAAACCTTTTCTAAGTTAGAAGAACAAGCAAGACACAGTATGAATCAGGAAAATGAAGTTGTTATATTAATAGAATGGGGTGCCCAGCTCCCATTTCAGGCTACAAAAAAAAAAGAAAAAAAAATGAAAAAGTCAAATCAGTCTTCCTTCTCCTCCTCTGGGTACTCTACTTGGCCAGCTGCTTCCACCCCTGTAGCATCAGCTTCGACGTCAATTTGGGCCCCCTTAACCGTCGGAGTCTGAAGTTTAGCCAGATTATCCTCCTAGGTGCCAGCATCCTCCTGTACATCAGCAGACTCATTCTAGGTCCCTCCAATTATTGGGACCCCGGATCCAGCTGGATCCTCCTCCTCCTCTACCAGGACCACTTCTGAAGTAAGCACGAGGTCTACCATTTGTTCTTCTTAGGTAGGAGGGTCCTGGCTTGCTTTCTCAATTCCGTCAGGTTAGGCCCCCATAGGTATATCATCTTTCTGACCAAGGAGAATGTCATCCTATGAAGGAACCTCTTCATCCTGGTTTGTAGGGAAAAATATCGTAGTACACGCAGCGGAAGTGAGACTAAAAAATAGATTTAGTAGCTTTTAAAAATTTTTCCTTTTGTGAACCTTAACCCTTTAATTAATTAAACATATATATATAATCAACAAAAAGAAGAATACCATTTGTCGCGTGATCCGATTGACTTATGTCGATGGTAATCCGCAAGATCTTCAATCCTAGCACGAACGTGAATCACTTAGGAGCGTGGTCTCCCTTTTTCTTTGAATTGCAAACCTGAGAATGGACAAACAAACTTTTCTTTTCTTTTTGTTAGTCACAAAACAATCAAAAGAAGACTAAGATTATTCCGGTCACTTTTGAGTTCTCAATCTAATGATCGAAACTCGCGTGAACCTAAATCGATATTGTACACACAAGCTTATTGATTAACAAGCAATTAGTGTACCGTCAAAGAATAATCTATTCACTCTTTTATGTTTTAGTAGAATAAAAATTCCTTTCTATGAGTTGAGAAGAAGAGGAAGAAAAAGGTTGAATCAAGCACCACCCACACACAACACTTGGTGGCCGAATTCTCTTTTTTCTTTTTCACCTAATGGCCGAATTCTCTTCCTCTTTTCTTTTAAGGGTGCCGAAATCCTTCTACCAAAAGCACTAGGGTTGTCGCAAATTACATTCCAAAAATATAGGAGTTTTAGTTGCACCCTAATTCACTTCTAGTTTTTTTTTAGGACTTCAAACCCTAATCCAACTCATAGATATTTTATTCTTTTATTTTTGACTAAATAAAAAGACTTCTTATTTGATTAAATAAATAAAATTTAATTATTTATTTTCTTGTCAAACAAGTCTTTTAATTTTAGTATACTACTACCAATAGTATAACTTTAGGAATCATATTTCCTAATCAGAAAAGATTTGTTTCTTAATTAAACAATTAATCAATAAATTAATTAATTCTTATTTAATTAAAACAATGAAACAAAATAATATATTAGGTTAAACAAGACCTTGCCGCCCCACTCAAATAAAATGAGCCATATATTATTTTCTTATTTCATTTAATTCATTGGACTTTAAATAAAAAGCCCACATGTGAACCAGACCCATTCTTACTAAAAGAAACAAGCCCACATGCCTTTCATTAATATATTAATATAATTGAGCAGCCTATTAAATAAATAATGTGCAAATTATATTCTTAATATATTAAATGCAATTCTAAATGGACCCATAAATTGGTCCGGTAGAATATATCAAGTGATCCATGCAAGTCCGTGTGGATTAGGGATCTTGGCGGGCTATCTAAATTTCAGCTTCAATAGACATAACCTAATCACAATCAACAAATGATTCACTTAGGTCCAATCCATTAATTTTAACTCATTCCACTAAAGAGCTAAAATTGAACTCTTAAATAAAGACAGAAAAGGAAGATGCTCCTCATTCATACCCTAGACAATCATGTTGGAGAAAGTGTATCCTCGTGATTAATATCAGTAATCGCCAAGAGTTCATAGACCGCCTATAACTCTCCAAGTTACCATATTTACTCTTATGACCACGTTTTAAACTTGGATATTTTGACTTGTCTAGAAGCCATGTTTTCAATAGACACTATCGAAAACTCAACGTTGAGATTTAATATCCAATTACCTCAAAACATCCATATGATGATATTATACTCTCATTTAATAAATGGAGCCACGATGTCCATATCTATAAATGAAGTCCTCTATCGATTAACAAATGAATATCACCAAACTATCGAGGATAGACTATGCGATATAATCGTACTCATTGATAACTCAAATGATATCACTTGCAACCATAAGTCCATCATTTATCTCAGGATTAAGATAGACTCTCCGATTGTCCTGATAATGAAAAGACTTTTATCTACTGACGGTTATAGATAAAGTATTTCATTGTGATCCAGTTCAATGCACCCAGTGCACTAGATTCTTTTGCTCGAAGACACTCCGATGATTTTAGACTCATCATATCTTATTTGATCCCACTCAAATGCTAGCAAAAGAATTCTACAACTTTAACAAGATAAAGGTGCCCAACCTTTAACTTAAGTTGTGAACAATATTCAAGACTAACTAAAGAATTGTGTCTACCACATACATATCTAGATGTACGAACAATTCTTCTTTTCTCATAGTCTTTAGACCTTAAGATTATTTACTTTGACAATTATAATATTAAACTATAAATGCTATAAGATTTGTTTAAACCAGAAATCACTTTATTAATATGAAAAAGATTGTTAATTACAATATTACACTCTTGCTATTGAGCATAATCCTAACATGGTTCCCATCTGCCAGCTAGGTAGCCCGCACCAATATTTGATTCCAGTCCCAGTTCAAAGCCTCCTGAAGGTCGAAGGGAGGGGGCAAGGCAGTGGCCACCTCGTAGCAGGCTGTGAAGTAGCCATCTTCAAATGTAGAGCCGTCCTGGGCTTCCAGGCTCTTTATGGTATCTCGCAGGTGCTGGTTCTCATCTAGCAGTAGCTTCTTCTCCACCTTCAAGCGTTCCCTCTCTTCTCGGTGGCGTAAGGACCTGATGTTTTCAGTATCAAAGCAGTGATCATAGCGTCTAGCCTTTACCGAGGCCGCCTGCTTGCCCTCCTCAGACTCTTTAGCAATTTGAAGCAGAGGAGCTACACTCTGCTGAGTTTGGACCAGTTCCTGCTGGGTGTCCTCCAACATGGTCTGGAGTCCGGTATAAGCTTCCTTCAGGGTCAATAGTTGCCTCTCCATATCCAGAGCAAACTTAAAACCCTGCCAAAAGAAGAGAAGGTCAGCACCTGCCAAAAGGAAGATGAGGGATAATAAGAGAAAAAATGGAAGTTTACCTCAGCCAAGACAGATGCTCCTTTGGCGACCATGATTTCAGTAGGAAGCTTCGCCATATTCATCAAGCTTTCCCCAGGGTAGGAGGCCATGAATCTGGATACCACCTAATCAGAGGTTGCACCCCCTAACCCCGACCCGGAGGGAATATCAACAATGGGGGCATGAATAAAGGCAGCTTCCTCTTTCTCCGTATTTTTGACGTGGTCTTTGGAGGGCGCTGTTGAAGGAGGAGAAGTAGAAGGAATCTTCACAGTCGGAGGAGCAGCATTACGGCCCTTCTTTTGTGCTTGCTTTGCAAAACCCCGGGCCTTAGCTACCCGAGCTAGCATTGCCTTGATCTTCAAGCTCGCTGGAGGAGAAGTGGGAAGGCGAGCAGGAGTCGTGGCAGATGACCCTACAAAAGTAGGAGGGGGTGTAGTAACACCAGCAAATGACTTTGCTGGGGCAAGAGGAGGGATGGAATCAGTTCCAGCGTATGTTGATCCCGGTAAAAGACTGGCAGTAGAAGTAGGAGAAGGAACGGGAGAGGAAGAAATAGGCAGGGATAGATTCCCCATCCCAGAGAAGGATGGAGACCCCGCCACCATCAGGGCAGCAAACACTACAAAGAAAAAATTCGGTGATAAGTAGGAGGAGGAAAGCATATGAACATGTAAACAAGAAAGAAAGATGAAATAACTTACTAGGAAGTGCTAGGGAGATCTTCAGGTACCTCTCCAGCCGGTCTCCTTCGAAGGGGTCCAGAGTAGGATACTTCATGTCCGTATACCCCCTCTTCATGATCCTCGCAAGGATATCCCAAGATTCAGGGGAAAGCATCCCCTTCGCCCATTTGTCCCACGCCATGAACTGGGTGGGAACGGGGTACTCATACCCCCTAATGAAGGCCGTGTGCCCCCATTAACTTTCAACCACAAACCACTCCTCCTTCCAGGGTGTGGCGTACTTCACATTCGCCCCTGGAATGGTAAACTTCATGTCGTTTGATGCCCTCAGGTAGAATTGACCCCGGGGTACCATGTTTGTATGTTGAAGAGGAAGCGAAGCTCGTCCAACCTCGGCTCCCTGTCTATTTTATCCCTCTCGCATTGTTCCCGCCAGAGCACTAAGAACCCTGTCAAATGCTTCCAGAAGCTTGATGAGATTTGGAGGGGGGCTAACTCTAATGCTACAAGAGCCCAGCGAAGAGTGGGATACAGCGGCAGCCGGACTCCATATTCGAAGGCCGCCTTATGGATCAGCATATGATCTTGAGGCGGGGTATATGCGTCATAGCCCCGATGAGAAAGGGATAATGTGATATACTCCGAGATCTTATACTCCTCCCTCAGCTTGATGAGTGTGTCTAGAGTACACACAGAGTCGGGCACGATCCTCCCGTCATGGAAGGAAGCGAAGGAACCGGTCTGGACCCCGACCAAGGTGACATCAGGCTCACCACTTTAATCTCCTCCACCAACCTTTGCAACATCCCCCTCGTTGTTAATAAGAATATGATCCTCCGGTTGTTTGTGGAAACCTGACCAGATTCGGGGGTTTCACCTAGAACGACGGCGCTGGGGCCACTGGGGGTCGCTAGAGGCACCGTCGCTGTCCCGACCCCATTTCTTCCCCATCGATGTTAGAGAAGCCTCCCCTGAGTCTGCCTTTTCCACACTAAATAATGCATCAATATTGTCAGAAAGATATGGAGACGCGGGATCGGGATGTGTAGAAGCCAGTACTGGGTGGGTTTGATCGACGGAGACTTCTTGCGAAGCAGTAGGAAGCTTTGAAGGAGATGCCATTAAAAAGAAGAAGGTAAGAGAAATCTAGAAAAATGCTGATAGGAAAGAAAGAAAGAAAGAAAGAAAGAAAGAAAGTTAGGGTTTTTTCTTTACAATAATCTTGAAAGTTTGAAAGTGGTGGAGAAGGTACCAGTGAAGCCATTCTATTTATAGAAGAAGACAGGCGGTTACACACAAGGAAACCGAAATTAGTGACCGACAACGTGCTTAAAGGATGGGTTAGAGACGTTTCCGCATTAATTGCGCCAAAACAGCTCTTTTTGAAAACAAAGAAACCAATCATTGACTGACACGCAAACTGTGCAATTAGTACTAACATATTCAGAAAAGGTTTCCTCTTCCATAGTGGTAACTAGTCAGATAAGGAAAAATGTAGACAGATAAGGTAGAAAATCCTTCGAGCATAGTCAAGATCCTGACTTTGACTCCGACCCCGACAAGGTATCAGTGTCCAAGTCAGAGGGACTTCTGTTAACCACTAAAATTGGTGTAGGACCAAAGAAGAATTTTCCACCTCGATACAAGGAAGATATGAAAATCCAGATATCATCCAGCTACCACGGAAAGGGAGGGGTCCCTACTGATCTGGAAAGGGAGGGATCCCGACTGATCCAAGTACATACCCCCTTCAACGGGATCAAGCCCAGCCGCTCCCTAGGCTCTCGTGGACCCCGCGGTATCCCGATGCGAGTTTGCACCCAGTATCCCGTTCATAGTACGACATGCAGCCTCCTAATTTACAGGCATTGCCCCGAGCCGGGCTATTCACAAAGTCCGGTAAGTACCCCGACATGGAGTTTCACCAAGTATCCCGCTATTGTACCATCCAGATATCACTCCACTTCATCAGCAAGATACCCCGCTACAGTCTCACCTTATTTCGACCCACAAGTAGCAGCGAGGTACTTAGGAGTTCATACCTCCTTATAGAATCAGCCCGCCAAGCAGGAAGATACTAGATGAAGACATTACCAAAGAACAAAGAAGACCAGGTTAAAGCTCTATAAAGAAAACACCAACGTTTAACCAAGACAGGAGGATTAGATTTCTTCCCGCAAACTGAGAGTTCTATTTAAACAAGGTAACTCTGTTAGAATCCACCTAGGAAGGAAAGACTTAATTCGGAAAGCTCCCACGAGATTGTCTTCTCCTAGGAAAGAAAGTCTTAATTCTGAAAACTCCTAGATTGGCTCCTATCCAGAAGGTGAGTTCTGTAATCACCAAACCCTCGACCGAAATTGTAGGAGTGCATAGCAAGCAACGAGACCTATATAAACAACATAATACACACCAAAAAGAGGATCAAGAAATAACCGGCAAAAACCCTACGATCAGTTCTACTTATCAACACGTACGAGTTCACCACCACCACCATCTACATTGTTCATTGAATCTCCATACTTTACGGTTAACCTAGAAAAACATAACTCATGTACTTGTAATACAAAGTGATGATTGACAAAGAGCCTATTTTGTTTATTATATTGTGATCCAAATCGTACGAGTATTATTGAGGACACAGTCGGTATCGAACTACATGATACCCCTCCGACCAGGATTATCCTTTGATCTTGGTCCCCTTAAAGTTGTTATTTGTAACTTTACCCCAGTGACGATTTTCCGGTAACACCACATTTTTTTCTTGTTTTTTTTTTAATTAATCGCATCTGGCTGCCAAGTTCCTCTCTTTCTTTTTCCCCTTCTTCTTCTTCCCATCTCGCATCATGCGGTAGTGGCAATTGTGGTGAATGGGTGTTAATTTATAGGTCTCTATTTCTTGTTTGTGGTGGTGGTCTATGGGAGCTGGTGTGGGAGTTGGGTGATGACTGGTATGGTGGTCTGTGTTCATCTGAAATTGTTTTATTTATTTATTTTATGTTTTTTTTTTACTTGATTGAAGAAGAAGAACAGCCAAATTTGTAGGGGATAAAATAATCCCGTTGATTTAGATGGGTTTATTTTATCCGGCACTAATGGGATAAAATTGAACTCGGGATAAAAATAGCCCTCATTGCCAAGCCTCACCAAACATGGGATTGGACTAAAAATAGTCCAATCCCAGTCCAATCCTGTCAAAGAAACACACCCTTGAGGTCATCTTGTTGGTTGTTTTGTAATGTGTTCTTTTTCAGAAAGATGAGATGGTTTATTAGTATATATATATGTAATGGGGATTTTGGAATCTTCATAACATTGTCATCAACCCAACACTTTGATATACTGATTTTGGAATCTTCATAACATTATCATTGACCCAACACTTTGATATACTGATAAAAGCTCTAACAGTACCAATTGTCCATTATCTTGATAGAAGAATGCTTTAAAATGAAGCTCCACCACCAAGATTCAAATGTGTATTGTAAATATAAGTCCATCTTTGTCTATTAAACAGTAAAGTGTGGATAGATCTCTTCTCTTAAGTGCTCGTGGCATTATGGGCCATGCTTGTAGAGCCTAATCTCGTCAGGTTTTGTAAGTCTAATCTCGCTACACAGACCGTCTACCCATAATGGTGTAAGCTTAATATACAGTATATATATATATATAAGCTCTAACAGTAAAAATATGGAATTATTTTTCAAGTAGAGTTTCTGGAGCAGATCTTTTACTAATAGAGCTTTTAACAAAATTTTATATTTTGTTTGGTATTCAATTTAAAAAACACTTTAATTTAATAGATTGTTTGCTAATATATTATTGGGGGGTTTTCAAATATAGACACTTTGAAGATGCCAAAACCACATATAGCCACAAGTTATTTAAAAATCAATTCTGATCACTTGATTGTATTTAAATACCTGATCTTACAATTGTACCCCTGTTTAATTGTTTTGACCTGACATTTAAATGTTCTCCTAAAGGACTAAATTACCCCTTTGAAATGGATTGTCACTTGAAAAGGGAAAACGAAAAGCCACGGTCTGTAACAAAACTGATCAAAGTGAAAACGGGAAAGTCACAGTGAAGAATGACGACCGCAGGTGAGGGAAAATGGGAAAGTGGGAAAGGCTTGAAAAGGGAAAACGAGAAAGCCAATACCCCGATGACCACAGTGTGTGGAGACGAGGTAGGATCGAATTAGTTGTGTTCTTAATCGGCAGGATCCCTAATTATTTTCATAACATCTAATTTGATATAAGGGACTTATGTCCTCTATCCTTTTTTCTGTTGTGTTAATCCTAATGTGGTATTCGGGTTTGTTTTTAAAAATCTAGAATTACTTGAAATCTGGAAATATGGAATTAATTTGAGTTACTTGCCCGTTTGGGTCTTGATTTTTACCATGATTTACCCCAAGAGCGGTCATGAAGCATCTAATATTCTACCCTGATTTCCCCTGATGTGCTGATGATGCATTCGATGATGTGCCCCATGACTTTACATGAAGTTTTCCATGATGTGCCCTATAGATCCAAAACGAAGATTACATGCCATGATGTGCCCTATGACTTTACATGGAAAGTCTTTCTTTCCATCCTATATGACTTTCCATGAACTTATCAGGTGACTTTCCATGGGGCTTTCCATCCCATATGACTTTCCTCCTCCATGTTGCCAAGACTTTCTTTCCATGTTGCTTTGACTTTCCATGATGTGCCAATGATGATTTTGACTTTCCATGATGTGCTCATGATGATTTCGACTTTCCATGATGTGCCCCATGACTTTACATGAACCTTTCCATGATGTTTCCATATCCCCCATGACTTTGCAAGAAGCTTTCCATGAGTTGCCATATCCCTATCAATTTCCATGATGTTGATTTCCATGATGTCGTCCATGATGTTGCCATGACATTTCATGATGTTGCCATGACATTGCATGATGTTTCCATGACTTTCCATGACTTTCATTCCATGATGTCATGACCAAGGCTAACATGGACATTCCATGATGCTTTCAATTCCATGATGTTGACATGACTTTCCATGATGCCATCACAATCATTTCTCATGACTTTCACTTACTTTTCATTACATGTTCATGTTAGCCCCTTATATTCTGATTTTCCATGCTTTCATGAATTGCCTATGGTTTTTTACACGACCTACCATTATTTCACATATATTCCCCTTATTATTTTCAGATGGCTTTGGACCCAAACGCGAAAACCTTCTTATATCTGGATCACGAGGGATGGATCAATGCAAGTATAAACTTGAAAAGTCGGCACCACTGTACCATTCTTGGTGACATTAATGAAGTTTTAGGCAGATTACACGTTTCAGGGGGTTTAAACAAGGACTTTTTAGCCACTACTTAGGTCTGTATTTGCCTGTCACTATACATAGAAAGGTTTTGCATTCTATTCTCAAAAGGCAGATTGAATATATGATCGGTCCATTTCTATACATGTTTTAGGCCCCTCTTTCCTATTACTTAAAAGATGGAGAAAATGAGCAAATTGGCACCAACCGCGGAAAGGTCGATTTCCATCCAGTGCAAAGCTACAATATTGCAGGCCCCATATCTCTCAACTCCAACTGAATTGTGTGTCCTGCTACCTATGGATTTAAAGCCCCAGAAGGCTAGTTTCCAACCCAATTTACATCTTGTCAATCTGATTTTTTTGAATAAGTTATGCCCATTTTAGTGCCCAAAGGTCAGATCAGTCAGTTATTAAATCCGCGAATACTTTCGGGATTTGTTTCGTAAGTTGTCAGAACTGGAAATATTACCTTCATAGGCATGTGTTAGAGTCTTGGAAAGCAAGTAGACATTTAATCCTTATCTTCCTTCAATAAGTAATCAATTTGGATGGATTAGAAAAGAAAGAGAATCCCTAAAAGGTAGAGTTCTAAAGGGGAATTGATTTCGTTGTTGTTTAAGGACTTAGCTTAGCATCAACACCTATTTAAACCCCTTTGAATCCTTATTTCAGGAGATCCATCCAAGGGAGGTCCCAAGACACCAAAGGGGCCGTCCCCCATAACCATTATCCATCTTTACACATCGGGGGTTTTGCAAGATGAAGAAGACTCATCATTGAAGATTTGAAGAAATCATTGAAGGCCTTAATGGATTTTATCTTTTCTATTTCTTGTCTTTTTATTTCTGCTATGTGTAACTAACTCCATACTAAAGAATCAATGTGAACCTCTATGAATACTTTTTGTTAGAATTGACTATATTTTCTTAATTCAAGTTTCAATTCATTCAATTCATCCTATATCATAATTATTTATTCTTGTTAATGCAATGGGTTATGCTAGGTATGAATTTAGGGTTTTTGATAATTTAAAGGTTAAGATGCGCGTGTGTTTCACCATTCTCAACTAATCTTCATTTGAATAGGTAAAATTAATCGTAGCAGGATATTACATGTAAGTTTTGGTTCACTTGTTCTTGCACTTAATGGGTTATCGGTTATAGTTTATACATCAGGATATTTAGGTAAATTATAATTGAGAATACTTGATTCATTCCAAGACCATATGGTAACAATCATACTTAATTTAAGAATGAAACCTTAACTTGATTAACATATTTTAACAAAGTCAATTCAAAACATTGAGTAAACGTAGTTGGGGAGCATTAATGACCTAGTTCTCTCACCTCTTGATCACATTCACATATTCTTGTTAACTGCTTTCTTAGTTTAATCTAGTTTTAATCTCAAATCAATCATCAAACAAAATCTCTTGGTTACTTTTAATTGCTTAGCTTTAATTAAAATTAGTTTTAGTCGATAAATCATTTTTACTCATGGGAACGATCCCTACTTGTCGTTGTACTTATCTCTCAATTCGTGCACTTGCGAGTTAGGTTTTTATAACACGATTTTATACATCAATATACCACAGTAGGTCTGATAATGCATCACCACCTCGAGATGATGAAATGTGGTTTGGGTTGGGTATGCGACAACATTGTTTCGGTCAAGTTGAGTTTTGCCTATGTTCTAGGCTAAAAATGGGTAAATGGCCAGAAGGATTGATAAGGGCGAAGTATACTCCAACGGAGAACAGCTTATTCGCAAGACATTTCTAGAACCAACCTACATATGAATCTTTGTTCGATACTTTTAAACGACTAACCGACGATCAAGGTTAAGATGGCCTGAATATGGCAAATCTATTGGTCATAAGCTATATCTTATGCACTATCAACACACGTGACCGTGTACCACTATAGATGTTCGCATTAGTGGATGACGATGTAGCTTTCAAAGGTTTTCCATGGGGTTCATATGTGTATAGTTTGACTTTGCACTGGATGAAAAATGCTATACACAAAAACCTTGGCAGCCTCAAACCCAAACCATCAAATGAAGCAGACAAGAATGAGTTAGACTCCAAAACAATAGATTCAGTTGTTGAAGGTGAAGGTAAACAAAAATCATAGAATGCAGGTCCTTCCATAGGAAATGCAAAAAAAAGAGGAAGAAAAAAGACTGAAAGCAAACCCGAACCGAAACCTACCATTACTACGAAACCTACCATTACTTACAACCTTTCCAGGTTTCTTCTCTGTTTTCAGGTATGTACACCGACCACTATGGCTTAAATACCGATTGACCGAATCCATTTCCTAACACATGTTTATAATTCTACTTAATGAAAACGTTAATAGGTTTAGGCCATTGAAATATTTCCTTTTATGACCGACGTAATTAGCATTCGTCACGGTTCGAGTTATCCACGATTCAAAAACTGGGAGTTTTTCAACACTTCGACTGGGTTCGATGAAAAGTTTTTCTATAAACACAGTGTATGTGTATATACATTCTTCCAAAGGTGATGCCTGCTGTTGTATGTATAAATTTAATAAAAGAACACGTCAGCAAAGAAGCAATAAAGACATAGACACGTCACCCATTGACTCGTCAACGGGAGGAAATCAGTCAAAGGGAGTGCCAGTAGGCACGCTCGCCAATTCAAAGAAAAAGAGTGTTCGCCACAACTGTTTGGCCAGCAGAGAGGCGAAACGCGCTTGCCGATCTAGGGCGTTCGCCAAAGATATACAGCCGGAAGAGTGATCCAATTCCAAGTATATGTCCACGTCAAAACAAGGATTTAATCGGATACAGGACTCAAGGATTAAATCCTATTCCGAACAAAATATAATCTTCTTCAAACAAGGAAGAGTCCAAACGGGAAACAAACCCTAAAAGTTGTTTGTAAAACACTAAACTCCTTATGTAACGCAAAATAGGGACTCCCCTATCGATACGGCACATAAGCTGAAAACCCTAGAGAGAGCCCGTATAAATAGAACCTAAAACCCCATGAAAAAGGGTGGGAAGATGGAGAGAGAATAATCAGGCAGTTGTATGAGAGATCTGAGTGTGTAAACTATAAACAATTCATAGTGATTTCTTTCGCTCCCTGATCGAACCAAAATTGGTATGATTTTGGTCCCCATCTCCTTCTCCTTTTGTTCGATTCTTGGGCATTATCCCGTGATTTAATGGTGTAAATTAAGTGTTTTCAGGTTTTATTAGAACTCAAGAGCATTTGCGAAGAAGATGAAGAATTTAGTGCAAAAATACTCACAAATAGGTGAAACAGGGCATTCTCGCTATTTGAGCAAGAAAAGTCGCCACATGGTCGCCATGGCGACAGAGGAAATTGCAAAGCATCTCATGGTCGCCATTTGAGGTCGCCATGGTGACCTACACTTGCAAATGGCGACCACATAGGAATTCCAACGTAGGAATTCCAAAGTGGTCATGGTCGCCACTTGGTCGCCATTTGGTCGCCATGGCGACAGAAGAACCCATGAGAGGTCGCCATTTGAGGTTGCCATGGCGACCTAGAAGGACAAGTGGCGACCACGTTGGAATTCCAGCGTAGGAATTCCAGTGTTGGCATTCAGGAGGGGTATTCTCGTCATTTCATACCCATTTCATACCCTAGCTTTTCACACCTATAAATACATCACTATTTTTCCTCTTTTTGACAACTCTTGACCACCAAGAAACCTCCTTTCTCCACCATTCCTTTTCTCTCCATTTTCTCTCCTACCTAAACTTAACATATAGATTACCTTCCCTAATCATTCCTTTTCTTCCCATCTTTTCCACAAATCTCCTTAGTCACTTCCCATTTGACTCCACCCATCTAGACACATCCTCATCATCCACTCTTTACACAAGGAGCATCAAAGGCAAGGA
Source organism: Acer campestre (assembly GCA_954870605.1). Taxonomy (NCBI): domain Eukaryota; kingdom Viridiplantae; phylum Streptophyta; class Magnoliopsida; order Sapindales; family Sapindaceae; genus Acer; species Acer campestre. Next base: position 11,621,855 of record OX940804.1, read on the forward strand.
AAGGATCAAGCTTACAAAAGGAGACCCATGGGTGATTTCCTAATCTTTTACTTGCCTTCCCTTTGTTTGTAATATGTCTAATTAAATCCCCTTTCTAGGGTTTTGATGTGAGAACATTTGGATTGGGATTTGCTTAAGCTTTAATATATTTTTAATCTCTATTTGTGTTCTATTCATTTTATAATTAGATTCTATGCATTATGTAATTGACATGTATACCCACTAGTTGATTATAATCTTGCTTAGGATAATTTGTTATATAATCTTGATTGGATTGACAACCTTGATGGATTGAGAACATAGTGAGTAGGATAGATTGTCGGAGGGTATATCAACCACGATAATCTAAGCCATTAATTGTAACAAATCGATCTCGCTGTGACCCCCTCTCCTTAATCGGTTAGGCATTGCGGTGGGAAGTTGTTTAAGGTTCATAATAATGGCCTAAACACATTTTAGAAATCAATTGGTTAACATTTATGAGATCCGTTCACTAAAGTAGCTTGATAAGCATTTCCCGTAATTCATTTGTGATCCCATTAATTCCCTAGCTATTCTCTTAATTGTTAATTCCATTTATCTTATCTAGATTTGTTAAGTATTCTTTTATTAGTTTATTAGGTTTATTTTTCATGTATGTTTGATGGCTTGACAACCCATTCACTCATCCATATTTTTATGATTTATTTTATTGCATATAGATTAGTTAATTTATTCAACTAATCACCTTAATTCCCTGTGGAACGAATCCCACTTGCCACTTTACTAAATTTAATATCTAAGTGGTGAAAAATCGGTTTTCAAAACGATCACATTTTAAATATCATTTTGTTGAGTACACAAACGACGCTCATCAAAATTGGCGCCGCTGCCGGGGAATTAAAGCGGTTGTTGAATCAATTAACTTTTCTTTGTTTAGGTTTTATTAATTTTTAGTCTTTTAGTTTCTTTTTACTTCTTTGGTAGTTTTTGTTTCTTTTTGTTTCAGGATTCTATGGATTTCTTCATGCAAAATCAAGGGCCTAGCTACGAGACTCATGGGAATGGCTTCAATGCGGATTGGTGGATGAACCAAGATTCCTTCTCATCATGCCAATCAAATGCCATAGATGATGAGAGGAAAAATTTCATGGAGGATCATTTTCGGGAGATTGAGAGCATCCATGCTTCTCAACGAAAGACCATGGAGTTATTCCAATCCGCACAACGAGCACATGAGGAGAGGATGTCCAACCATGTGATCCCTAGTTGGCCGGATCAATCAATAGAATCGGTGCATCCCAAGCAAGGGAGGACAAGGAGCCATGTGCATGCTCTTATGCAAGTGTTTGAGAATGGTACGGAAATCGAGGACGAACTGCCTAGGAACCAAGAGCAAAGCACGAAATTGGAGGAAAAATTGTCTTTGCTTCAAGAGAGATTGGTGGAAACCTCCCAAGGGAAGGAAGAATTGGAAAGAAAATTACAACTCACGATGAAGGAGTTAGAAGATAAGGAGGCCTTGGGGAAGGTGAAGATTGAAGAGCTTGAAGTGAAAAATGAGAAGCTCACTCTTGAAGTAAACATGCTCAAAGAAGAAAATGCTACCTTACGGAGGAAGGTAGGAGAAGTCTCCAACAAGAACAAGGAGTTGGAAATACAAGTTGGGAGACTTGAAGTTGAGAGAAATTCCACATTAAAGGAATTCGAAGACCTTGCAAGGCTATTTGAAGAATTTGAAGAAGAGTGTGCAAGGAAGACTAGGAAGATGCTTATGGAAGTGGAGTGGAAGGCAAAAGCTTTGGAAGAAACGGATGAGGCACTTGGTAGGAAGGATGAAGCCCTCAAAATAGCAAAAGTGAAGGAGTGTGACTACATTGTCTATGTAGACAAGGTGGAAAAAGAGGTCAAGGCACTACAAATGAAGCAACACCAAAGGCCACATAGTCACCAACCAAGAGCGAGTTTTCTTAACCATCCTCCTATTTGCTATTTTTGTTTTCAAAAAGGGCACTTCAAAGCTCATTGTTTTAAATTCCATAAGCATGAAAAATTGAAAAAGTCTAGGAATAGGAAGAGTCCACCTAGAGTCAAGCAAATTTGGGTAAGAAAAGACTTGGTTGAACAAGTTAGACCCAAAGGAAAAGAAAAGGGGAAATCAACTCAACTTGTTTGGGTTGTGAAAAAGAACATATTTCCAAACTTGATAAAACCTCCTTTAGTTGATGACACCCCTAGCACAAGTACATAATTTTGAAAATTCTTTTTGTGCATTTTATATTTTTTATGCTTTATTTGTTAGTTCATTTCTTTTGAATAAATGGTGTTCCAAAATCTTGTTGGCAATTGCATGTACTGATTATATTTTGCCGGAACTTTCTAATTTGTTTTGTGAGTGTATAGATTTTTCTATTTCTTCTTAAGGAAGCAATTGTGTGTTGCTTGTGCGGCAAGGCAAGGTTCTTTATCTCTTGGGAAGAAACAAAGACAACTTGCAAGTCTTGGAGGGACGAGCAAGCCAAGAGTGCTCATAAAAAGGGCGAGAACCTTATCCTAAGGAAGCAACATTGTGAGAGTTCGATGTGTGGGAGCACCATGCCACGTCTTGCCTAGACGTTAAATCGTGCGCTTGGTGGGAGGCAACCCACTTAGGTACATTTTTTTTTCTAGTTTAAATTTTGTTTTTGTTTTTGTTTTATTTCTGCTTAGAATAAGGTTGTGAGTTGTTTGTGATAGTGGATCTAGGCTTTGATGATCATATTTTATCCACATGGATTGTGATGATAACTCTTGATGAATTTGCATTGATATATCTCTTGAGTGGATTAGGAGCATATAGGATATTCTTGAACCACTTGATTTAAATCTTTGGGATAATTTTTAAATGGACATTGAAATGTGTTTTTAAACTCTTTGATTGAGGATGTGTTGCGCCGAACTTACCGGTATATGCCCCACAGACATTGAGGACAATGTCTAATTTAGGTTTGGGTGTGTGTGTGCAACATCATCTCTTGTTTGCAAATTATGTGCAAAAACATTTTGAGCCTAAATTTTACAAAATTTTCGAAAATCTTGTGAAAATGCCATGCTTGAGCATACTTTGCTTGTTGAGATTGTGCCTTTGTGTGTGCAAGTGAGCAATTGTGTATCTTTGCCTTCCTTAGTTTAGATTAACTTCATGCCATTTAGGGTTGCATTGCTCAAAGCGCGCTAGTTCTTTTCTCTTGATGTTAGAGTGGATGTTCAATTGTGCTTGAAGGTTAGGAATTAATAGTGGAGACTTCCCGTGAGGTTCACAAACACGGCCTTAAAAAGCGTATTTGAGGGAAAGTTTTCACTCTTTAAACACTCATTCAAACACACATGTTATGCATATTTAAAATGTCTCATTCACACTTAAATGTTGTTTTCCATAGAACATATGGACTGCTTGTGGATGCCTTGATTGACTTTGTGGACAAACCTTTAGAAATGATTTTAGGCAATGCATGTGAAAAACCACCAAATTGGCCTAAATACTTCCTATCCCTCTATTGTGTGTGCTCCATAGCCCATTTGAAGCCAAACACAATTAAGTTTTTCATTCATGAACCACATTAACATGAAACCATATAGCCTAAACATTAGACTTACCTTGTACCAAATGGTTTGCTAAGGCTTAGGGGTTGAATGTAAGCTTTGAGGAGTATCAAAATTTAAGGCGTGTACTTAGGCAAATATGTATGTGCAAACACATGAAAAAGATGAAATGCAATGCTTGAAAAGAAAAAAAAAAAAAATACAAGCAAAGAAAAGAAAAGAAAAGAAAAGAAAAGAAAAGCATAGCAAAAGAAAGAAAAAGAAAAAAATGATGAATGAGGCACAAAATGCCTAGATCAATTTTGTGGAATTAAATGAGCTACTCAATGAAAATTAAGAGTAGAAAAATGCACAAAGTAAATTGTAAGCCTAGACGCCTAGTGTGGAATATGCAAGTTGTAATGAGTATGTTGTGCTTAATTAGAATGTATGCCTTAGTGTGACCTTTGGGTGTTTGAAATCAATTTTTCCTATTTATTGACTCACCATTCACCTTTGGCCCCATTACAACCAAATGAAAGACCTATTTGATCTTTAGGGATGTCCACTTTGGAAATTTTGGTTGATGCATGTTCTTTCCGTTCATGGTTTTCAATTCCATTCATGAGACAAATTTTTAGAAATTGTGTTTTTAAATGATCATGTGCAATTATATTTGATATCTTGAACATAAACTCATATTGCATATGGATTGTGAGTGAAGCTTAGGAATCCGTGTGAAAATGAGAGAATCCGGTAAGGATTAGATGTCGAGGCAAATTATATTCTTATCCTAAAGGCACCTTAGTTTTGAAGCTTAAGCATCTCGAATGTGGAATCGCGTTGCGTGCAATGTTTACTTAGAGTGGCATGCCTTTAATCTTTACTTAGCATCTCTTACATGCATTATTTCCTAATGAGCACAACGTTGGTTTAATCTCTTCACTTTTGGTTTTGCAAGTCGAAATATTGGCTTTTGAGTCTTTTACAAAGAGTTGGTGCTTTAATGTGATTATTTGAGTTTTAGATACATGTCCATTGTGTGCTTATGTTTGTTTTGCTCGAGGACGAGCAAAAGATAGGTTTGGGGGTATTTGATCGAACCAAAATTGGTATGATTTTGGTCCCCATCTCCTTCTCCTTTTGTTCGATTCTTGGGCATTATCCCGTGATTTAATGGTGTAAATTAAGTGTTTTCAGGTTTTATTAGAACTCAAGAGCATTTGCGAAGAAGATGAAGAATTTAGTGCAAAAATACTCACAAATAGGTGAAACAGGGCATTCTCGCTATTTGAGCAAGAAAAGTCGCCACATGGTCGCCATGGCGACAGAGGAAATTGCAAAGCATCTCATGGTCGCCATTTGAGGTCGCCATGGCGACCTACACTTGCAAATGGCGACCACATAGGAATTCCAATGTAGGAATTCCAAAGTGGTCATGGTCGCCACTTGGTCGCCATTTGGTCGCCATGGCGACAGAAGAACCCATGAGAGGTCGCCATTTGAGGTCGCCAAGGACAAGTGGCGACCACGTTGGAATTCCAGCGTAGGAATTCCAGTGTTGGCATTTAGGAGGGGTATTCTCGTCATTTCATACCCATTTCATACCCTAGCTTTTCACACCTATAAATACATCACTATTTTTCCTCTTTTTGACAACTCTTGACCACCAAGAAACCTCCTTTCTCCACCATTCCTTTTCTCTCCATTTTCTCTCCTACCTAAACTTAACATCTAGATTACCTTCCCTAATCATTCCTTTTCTTCCCATCTTCTCCACAAATCTCCTTAGTCACTTCCCATTTGACTCCACCCATCTAGACACATCCTCATCATCCACTCTTTACACAAGGAGCATCAAAGGCAAGGAAAGGATCAAGCTTACAAAAGGAGACCCATGGGTGATTTCCTAATCTTTTACTTGCCTTCCCTTTGTTTGTAATATGTCTAATTAAATCCCCTTTCTAGGGTTTTGATGTGAGAACATTTGGATTGGGATTTGCTTAAGCTTTAATATATTTTTAATCTCTATTTGTGTTCTATTCATTTTATAATTAGATTCTATGCATTATGTAATTGACATGTATACCCACTAGTTGATTATAATCTTGCTTAGGATAATTTGTTATATAATCTTGATTGGATTGACAACCTTGATGGATTGAGAACATAGTGAGTAGGATAGATTGTCGGAGGGTATATCAACCATGATAATCTAAGCCATTAATTGTAACAAATCGATCTCGCCGTGACCCCCTCTCCTTAATCGGTTAGGCATTGCGGTGGGAAGTTGTTTAAGGTTCATAATAATGGCCTAAACACATTTTAGAAATCAATTGGTTAACATTTATGAGATCCGTTCACTAAAGTAGCTTGATAAGCATTTCCCGTAATTCATTTGTGATCCCATTAATTCCCTAGCTATTCTCTTAATTGTTAATTCCATTTATCTTATCTAGATTTGTTAAGTATTCTTTTATTAGTTTATTAGGTTTATTTTTCATGTATGTTTGATGGCTTGACAACCCATTCACTCATCCATATTTTTATGATTTATTTTATTGCATATAGATTAGTTAATTTATTCAACTAATCACCTTAATTCCCTGTGGAACGAATCCCACTTGCCACTTTACTAAATTTAATATCTAAGTGGTGAAAAATCGGTTTTCAAAACGATCACATTTTAAATATCATTTTGTTGAGTACACAAACGACGCTCATCACTCCCAAGGGGCACCGTGGTTTTTTCCCATTCAAGGGTTTTCCACGTAAAATCTGTTTGCATGCACTGATTACTTTTCTTTATTTTTCTGCTTTTGATTGAGATATTATTGTTGACCGAATCAATCCAAAAATCACCGTCAACAATTGGCGCTAGAAGAAGGGGGTGTGATCGAGTATAAAAACTTCCAGGAATCCTTACAAAGCAAAAAACAGGCACAGCATGAGCAACGGTAGCGGTAGAGATGAAGTTCCCAATAATGATCAGATCCCTCAAGCAGCAACGATACTAGGGGAGGAGACGTTGACAACAGGGGAACAATCGGCAGCAACTCCAGGGACGAGAGTAGCCAACGAAACTCTGCAACATTTTCATACCGCTTTGGTGAACCTGGTCAATGAGGCCAACAAGATAGGACTCACGCTTCCCATAGGGTTGGGAGCCTCGTCTCCTTATGAACTAACGACCAGCACTCTCGGAAATCATCCCGCAGGGAGGGTGCGATCAGAAATCCATGTCGTAACTCCCGGTACTCAGGCAAAACCAATTGCGGAAGAAACCCCCCGGGATTTGCCAGAGGCCCTAGGAGAAAGAGGGCGAAAGAAGGGAGAAAACCTGCTGGACGAGGATTACCCAGAAAAACGGTATCATGGGCGAACGCATATGGGACCCGCCGACGACAGGATTAATAGAACCCGTAGGAGGCGGCGGTCGATCTCGTTAGAAGACAAGAGTCCACAACCGAGAAGAGGATTGCGATCAAAGAGGGCGCGGCAGCAGAGGTCCGAAAGTACGGATGATCTAGGAGGTAACACAAGTACTGGTATCAAGGAAGACGATTATCGAAGGATGATAGTCAAAAGCAGGCTCGACCAAGAGGGGGAACCAATTAGTCATCGAAGCGTTACCCTTCAACAACTCTCGAAGAAGGTCTCAGCAATGGCTAAGCGGTACAGGCACAATATATCTTCGGATGATGAGTCAGACAATCCGTTTGTTGATCATATCGCTCATACCCGGTTCCCTAAAAGATTCAGGATGCCAACCATCGAATAGTATAAGGAGAATAGAGATCCAAAGGAGCACGTCCGCAGATTTCGCAATGTCATGGCCCAGTACGCATCCAATGATGGCCTCTTATGCTTAACATTCCCACAAACCTTTGGCGACCTCTCCTCTAGATGGTTTGGACGTCTTCCAGCCATGAGTATTAGCAACTTTTCTAGTTTCAGCAAGGCGTTCATAAGGCAATTCATGGGGAGTGTGCAAAGGAGAAAGTCGCTAGCGCATCTATCGAATTTGAAACAAGAGAGCAACGAGTCACTCAAAAAGTATTTGGCCAGGTTTGGGAAAGAGGTCGCCCAAATAGAAGATGCAAGTGACGTAGCTGTCATAGCAGCCTTCACCAATGGGTTGCAAAGCGGGCGTCTGTCCTTCGACCTACGGAGAGACCGACCGAAGACATATGAGGAGATGATGGATATAGCAGGAGATTATGCGTTAGCAGAGGAAGAAGAAGTTGCCCAAGGGGGTAGTTACGTCCATGGTCACAAGCCAGACACAAAGTCCGAGCCCAAGGATGAAAGAACAAAAGATCAATCTCACGACCGCCAAAAGGAAGAGAAGAACAGGAGGAACAGGCCCCAAGAGAGCCGAGGTAGTAACAGAACCAGTAGGTTCCGAGGCAGGTATAGCAACTACACTCCCTTAAATGGCGAATAGGAGGACATACTGTCTGTAGTGGAAGATAAAGGGCTCGCCAAGTACCCCCGACAGCAATCAGCCAACGCCCGAAGAGATACAACGAAATACTGCCGGTTCCACAAAGACCACGAGCACGACACCTCTAAGTGTTTTCAATTGCGGGATCACATCGAGAGTCTGATCAGAGAAGGGCATCTTAAAGATTTCACGCTGAAAAGAGACCAAGACACAGGTCGCCAAGGCAGCCATCGAGAAGGGGGGCAAGAAAGAAGAAGCCCAAGGAAAGGCAGCCCAAGCGTAGCCATAAACACAATCTTTGGAGGGCCTCACACCGGTAGAAGCAATAGAGAAAGGATGTCAGAAGTCAGGGAAGTAATGTATGAAAACAGGGACTTTGAGGTAAACTCTGTGCAGAGAAGCCACAAAAAACCAAGAGAAGGCCATGACCCGATAACTTTCACGACCGAAGATTCAGAAGGAATTGATGCCAAACCCAATGATGCAATATGTAAGGATTCCCGGTTTTTGATTGGCTTATTTTGTGGACAAACCACATGATGGGGTTTGTTTGTAAGGGAAGCTTAGGTGGTGAAGGATCTAGCCTTAAGGCCCTTTTCAAGACCTCAAGAGAAGAAGCACTCCAAAGGTATATTTATTAGTGTTTCTTGCAATGAAGAGAAGTAGATGCACACACACACAACACTTGCATAATTCTCATTCTTGAATGTGTTGTGTATTTATTTTGTGTATGCATTATTGTCTATTTCATCTCTCTTCATGCATGTTTATTTGGTTGCATCTTGCTTAGTATTGCATAGCATGGTTAGATTTTAGGATGCTCCATCAGGTGCAATTTGCGCCCTGATCTGCGGCCAAGGCCGCAGAAATGAGGCCGCAGAATAAGGAACAGAATTCATACTCTCTGTTCTCTTTTCTGCGCCCTTGGATTTTGCGTTTAGGGGCCGCAAAACTGTCAGGTACATTTCTGCGCCCTTGAGTTCTGCGCCCCTGGCCGCAAAATCAACCCGCAAAATCGAGTCGCAAAACTGTTAATTACAGTTCTGCGCCCTGTGTTCTGCGGTCAAGGCCGCAGAATAAAGGGCGCAGAATCAGCGGTGTTTTGCAAATTTTACAAAACGGCACCACTTCACTTTGGCATACTATATATATGCCTCTTTCTTTTCTAGGTCGTTTTGATGAGTCCAAAAATCATATTTTTACTTAGAACAATTTCTTAAGTGAAAAATCTTCAAGAACTCATTTTTATACACTCAAAATCATATACATGGGCATCAAAGATCATCTAAGCATTTTCTAGCATAGTTAGTTTGCTTAGTTGATTGATTTTGAATCATCACATCTCTCTTGGTATGTTCTTCACTAATCTCATCTAATTTTAGTGTTTTTCATATTAAGGCATCTCTTTTATTACTTGTATGTTTTTAGATAATATGCTAAATACAAGATAGAGATTGTTTGTGATGACTTGATTGAGTGTTGTATTGTGATAGCTATCTAGGTTTTTATAATCTATGTTTAGCTAAGCTATTTGACATGTCATTTAGCTATTGATATCTAGGATTGCATTTATTGTTATCTAATCATCATAGATAAGCATCTAAGGTTGCCTAGCTTAATTTGCTCATTGAATATCATCATATATTCACATAGGTTGTATAATCTCTTCATTGAGAATTTAAGTCTTGTTGGCTAAGGTTGCTTAGGCCACAAGCAAGATGGACTAGAGCCACTAATAAAGGCCCGAGTGGTAGAAGTGGGGGGTTACAGACCGGAGTGTTAGACGAGGTCTACATAGGTTGTAAACTTCATTTCAATTAGTGGATTTCGAGGTTCAAGTGTGGCGCACTAAACAGGCCGTGGTTTTTTCCCAGTGGTTGGGTTTTCCACGTATACATCAAGTGTCATTTATAATTCCGCACCATATTACACTTGTTGTTTTTATTGACTATTAGGGGCTTTTTCGTAATATTGACCTTAAACGAAAATTGGGTGAAAATTAGTTAAAATCTATTCACCCCCCCTCTAGATTGATATTGTATACACACCGTGTGATTTGTTATTACTTTCACAATAGTTGTGGGGGTACAAATAGCACACCGGGATGTCCTCCGAGTGATGATAGACAACGTAAGCTCTGCTGACATTTTGAGCGCCAGAGTGTATGACGAACTTCGGCTAGACAGGAAAGACTTGGAACCGTTCCATGTGCCTCTAAAAGGATTCGGAGGAGCAGAAGTAAGATCTTTGGGAACGGTGAAACTGCCTGTGAGATTTGGGACAGCACCTTGTCGACGGACCATCCTCCTGGATTTCGTGGTAGTTGATATTTATAACTGGCCATACAATGCTTTACTCGGCCGACCCTTTCTGAATAAGGCACGAGCAGTCACGTCCACTCATGCATTAAAAGTAAAATTCCCGACAGAGTTTGGGATTGGAGAACTTAAAGGGTCGCAAGAAATGGCTCGCCGAGCCAACCTGTCAATCTTTAAAGACAAGATTGGAGCAGAAACCTTAAGCGTATTTCAACTCGACCGAGAGACGAAAGAAGAAAACCCTGAAATGTTTGAGCTGGACCCGAGAGATGAGACCAACAGAGAAAAAGAAGAACCAACAGAAACTGTCATCCTGGATGAAAATAAGCCTAATAAAACGGTCAAAGTTGGAGCGAGCCTGACGAAGCAGGTCAAAACAGGTGTAGTCAATCTATTGAAGGAGTACAAGGAGATCTTCACTTGGAGCCACGAAGATATGCCAGGAATCAATGCAAATGTAACCACACACCATCTGGCAGTAAGCAAAGACTGCAAGCCGGTAATACAGAAAAGGAGAAGTTTCAACCCTGAGAGAAGTGCAGCAATAAGGGAAGAAATATCCAAGCTGCTCGCAGCAGGATCGATCAGAGAAGTCAAGTATCCTGAGTGGGTAGCGAACGTTGTGCTCGTAAAAAAGAAGAACAATCAGTGGAGGATTTGTGTAGACTTCACTGATCTCAACAAAGCCTGCCCAAAGGATAGTTTCCCCTTGCCAAGAATTGACCAGCTGGTCGACGCAACAGCCGGACATGAGCTGTTAAGCTTCATGGACGCGTACTCAGGATACAACCAAATCAAGATGCATGAACCGGATGAAGATAAGACAGCATTCACCACGGACCAAGGATTATACTGCTACACTGTCATGCCATTCGGCCTGAAGAACGCTGGAGCAACATATCAGCGGCTTGTCAACAAGATGTTAGCTAACCAAATAGGCAGGAATATGGAAGTGTACGTCGATGACATGCTAACCAAGAGCGTCAAAGCCGAGGGACATGTAGACGACTTACGAGAAACCTTTGACGTGTTAACCAAGTTCGGGATGAAGCTAAACCCCTCAAAGTGTGTGTTCGGCGTGCCATCTGGTAAGTTTCTCGGGTACCAGGTACATCAAAGAGGAATAGAGGTGAACCCTGACAAGATCAAAGCGTTAGCCAACATGGTTTCCCCAAAAAACTTGAAAGATGTCCAGAAACTTACAGGATGCCTGGCATCGCTGAATAGGTTTATCGCAAAATCGACAGACCGATGCTTACCCTTCTTCAAAGCACTTAAGAAGGGCAAAGGGATAGAATGGAACAAGGATGCGAACAGGCCTTTGTCACTTTGAAGGAATACCTCGGCCGAGCACCATTGCTGTCAAAACCCATCACAGGGGAAGTGTTGTACATGTACCTGTCAGTCACAGAAGCAGCCACCAGTTCCGTATTGATAAGACAGGAGAATGGGATACAGAAGCCAGTGTACTACACAAGCAAAGCATTACTGCCAGCTGAAACGAGATATTCATCAGCTGAAAAAATGGCGCTCGCACTAGTAACAGCAGCGAGGAAGTTGAGGCCGTATTTCCAAGCACACAAAGTAGGAGTATACACCAACTGTCCACTGAGAATGATACTGCAAAAACCAGAGGTGTCGGGCAGACTTAGAAAATGGGCCATTGAGCTAAGCGAATTCGACATAGAATTTATCCCAAGAACAGCAATCAAAGGCCAAGCAGTAGCAGACTTTGTAGCAGAATTCACCGAGCCAGACACTGAAGTGGCAAAGATGATGACAGATCAAACAAGAAAGGACTTTCGCTAGAAACTTTGGGTCGACGGCTCATCAAACACGCATGGCAGCGGGGCAGGGATAGTGGTCAACACCCCAGAAGGAGATTCTGTAGAATGTGCCTTGCGGTTTGATTTCAAAGCCACCAACAACCAAGCCGAGTACGAAACACTGATAGCAGGACTGAAAGTATGTACGGCCCTAGGAGCTGACGAGATTGAGGTGTTTAGCGACTCTCAAGTCATCGTCAACCAAGTACTCGACAAATACCAAGCAAGGGATGACAACATGATTGCCTACCTCAGACTAGCAAAGGAACTGTTGAGGTGATTCAAAGAATACAGGATTGTGCAGATCCCAAGAGAAAAAAACGAACAGGCGGACGTTTTGGCCAAGCTGGCATCTGCCACGATCAATATCTGGCCCCGAACAATCCCTATGGCACATCTGCTTCGACCCAGCACAACCGAGCAGGCTGAAGTGGGGGTCATCATGAACGTATCAACCAACTGGATGACCCCAATCAGGGAATACCTAATCAATGACACCCTCCCAAGTGACTTGCTAGAAGCCAAGCGGTTGAGATACAGGGTGACAAGATATTCAGTCCTTAACGGTGAATTGTATAGGAGAGGATTCTCGAGGACATTACAAAGATGTGTTGGGCCTGAAGAGGCAGAAGGAATCCTAAAGGGCATACACAGCGGAAGCTGTGGGAATCACGCTGGGAGCATCAGTCTGGCCCATAAAGCACTGAGGCAAGGGTTCTATTAGCCGATCATGTTCGCCGATGCAAAAAGAATAGCGACCAGATGTGAAGCATGTTAAAAGATCGTGAATAATATTCGCCAGCCACCTGAGCGCTTACAGAGCATCACCTCCCCATGGCCGTTCGCCATGTGGGGAATTGATTTGATCGGCCCAATGCCCACAGCGCCAGGTGGGGCGAAACATGCCATTGTAGCAGTGGATTACTTCACCAAAGTTGTAGAGGCCGAATCACTGGTACACATCACAGAAGCAAATACAACCAGCTTTGTGAAGAAAAATATTCTATACAGGTTCGGAATACCAAACACCATCATCACTGACAATGGGACACAGTTTGATAACAAGAAATTCAGAGACTTATGCAAGAAATATGGGATCAACAACTACTACGCTTCCCCAGCTTACCCACAGACAAACGGGCAAACTGAGACAGTAAATAAAATCATCAAGCATAACCTGAAAGCCAAACTGGCCGTCAAAAAGGGAAACTGGGCAGAAAAACTACCACAAGTGTTATGGGCATAGCGAACAACAGAAAGAAACTCCACTGGGGAAACACCTTACTCCATGGCTTTCGGAACCGAGGCAGTCATTCCGGTTGAAACGGCGTTCTCTTCGCCAAGAACACAGTTCTTTCAACCAGAGCTGAATGTTGACATGCTGAAGTGTGGCTTAGATGAACTAGAAGAAAGAAGGGAGCACGCCCGAATAAGGAATGCCGCCCACCAGCAGAGAGCAGCGAGGTATTACAACTCACATGTGAAAGTCAGAAGATTTGCGCTTGGGGACCTGGTTCTAAAAAGAGTGACGCCCGGAACGAAGGATAAAACTGCAGGATCACTCGCAGACAAGTGGGAGGGACCATATCACATCACGGGTATAGCAGGCCATGGAGCGTATCACATAGCAAAGAGAGGAATCGGGGAGCTACCCCGACCCTGCAATGCTCAGTACCTGAAGATCTACTACCCTTAATGCTCCAGTTCAAAGAAGACCTTTTATTATGTTTTATTTCTTTAAATTCATCTTTTTAGAAGTTTTCTTTTGTTTTTTGACATTAGAGTTTACAGGAAATAATCAATAAAGAGTAATTTATTACTGAGAAGTATGCCATCATTGAAATCACAGATCAGCCATGATGAACGGATCGCCCAAGGTAGCAAATTGAGCTATCTAAATCCGGCGAACATCCGAGAACCGGGAAATATCCCGTATTACAGCAGGCTTAAGGCAGAAATGCCACAAAGCAGCCTGAGCTAGAGAAAAATGCCACATCAAAGGCAGTCGCCATAAATAAAGGCATAAAATCCCCAAAAAACTGTACAAAGCGTTCGACCAACAGTACTCAGGAAAATCCCTGAGAACTAAAAACACTGGGGGTAAAGAAAACTAGCAGTCAGAAAAAACAGTGAGTAAAAGTGGGAGACGTCCCAACAGTATGCTCGCATAAAACCTGGTGTATGGTCGGACACGTCCTGACAAACACTTGGTAAAAACAAAAACTAGCGATTATAAAGCTAAGTAATAAAAGGCTTTAGAGCTTGAGCCAGAAACCCAGCAATGGCAGCTGAACCAAAATGCATAGAAGTAAATATATGGCGAATAAGTAAGAAACACATTGCGAGAAAATTGTCATTTTATTTACTTGTCAAAATATTTACAAAATTTAAAACAAATTAGCTATACAAAAATCAAGCGCTCGCTGGTGGAAAGCCCCCGTCATCATCTTCCTCTTCCTCGCTCACTTCGTCCTCTGACGGCCAAACAACATCCTCATCCCCTTCGGGCATAAAGGGTGTGTAGTCTCGACCAGCCACAGGACCCAAGTCAGGTTCAGCACCAGACCCAGTGAAGGTCCCCTTCTGACCAGAATAGTAAGTGCTACCAGCACGTTTGGTGGGGACCTCCAGGTGCATAGGAAGAGGCTCTGTTTGAGTATAGCGGCAATGGGCCTTCCACGATTTCAGCTGGCTCTTTACCGAGCGTACTGCACCATCCATATGCCGCTTAAGATTTCGGTCATAGCGCCGCAGGGCTTTCTCATTCGAGTGGTCCTTCAGAGTGAAGAACTTCCTCGCTTAGCGCATGCCCCGTTCGAACTCACAGAGGAGGAGTGCGTCATACGCAGGAGATCTTTTAAAGCGATCTACAGCTTCAACTTCTAAGACAGCCTTCAAATCATTCATAAGAAGGTCTTGAGTAGCTTGCTGATGCCACAAATCTTCAGATTCACGTTCCGCCTTCTCCTTGGCCTCATTCGCCAAACTCTCTCCCTCCATGTGGGCCACTAAAGCATCCTGACTATCGACTATCGGCGAGCTGCTGAAGAAGCTTTTCTTCGGCAGCAAGCTGGGCAGCCAAAGAACTATCGGTGAACTCCTGCATTCGAGCGATTTGTTGTGTATGTGATTCTTCAGCCGATAGTTTCTCAGCCGCCGAGCAAGAAATTGTCTTTTGCAAGCGCTTGTTATCACTCAAAGCCTTATTCGCTGGCCGATAGGCGCTCGCCATCTCCGACATCATCTGTGAATTAAACAAGCTTAAAAAAGGAACGAAGAAGTAAAGTAAAGGATGATAGAAGTAAGGAACAAAGTCAAAAGAAATTACCAAAGAATGGCAGTTGAAGAAAAATTCCATCTTGCTGTTGCACGTTTTTCCCTTCACCTGCTCCCAACCCTTTCCAAAATAAATATCATTGCTTATGAAGTGGTTAAGGAGCTCGGCGGGAGAAAAATCGAACAAAGAGACGACTCCCGATCCCTCGCCCTGACCGGTAGGATCCACAGATGGCCCTTCACGAGAATCCCCAAAGTCTATGGCAGGGGTCGACGATGGGCCAGGAGCATCAGCCGGAGTAGCAGCATCCACACCCGCGGCCATAGTGGGGAACGAAGGCCTGGGGGTATCTTCTCCCACAGCCGTACCCCGCGCTCCGATATTCTCTAGGGGTGCTGAGGGCCCAAACTTGTCGGGAGCCGGGCTTTGAGCCACCGGTGAAGGCGCACTCCTTGCTTCACCACCTTCTTCTGACTGAGGGAGTGGACCCATAGGCTGAGGGACATCAGTATTAGTCTCACCAATATGAGCACCCTCAGGACGAGTAGGCTCGCCATCTCCTTCTTCATCCGAAGAGACTACAAATTGAACCACCCCCGACGCCCGTTTCAAAGGACGAGTAGCACCTTCGGGGGTAGTCTCTGCAGGGCGTTTTCCCCGACCATTCCTTGGGTGAAGATCACTAGAAGGATCCTCAGGGGGCTCAGGAACGTTCGCATCAAAAACTGGAACATCCATACTCGCTGCAGGAGCCGCAACCTTTTCTTTCCCTTTGCGGCCAAGATTGCGGGGCGATGTGTCAATCCGACCCCCGGGAGGCTAGGGAACCGCCTCAGCAACACCTACACTCACCACAGGAGCCCCAACTTTCTCTTTGCCTTTGCGGCTAGGAACTTGAGGCGGCATATCCCTACCACCATCACGGGGTTGGGCGACAACCTCTGCAACTTCAGGAACGCCACCCGCTCCCGCATCCGGAGAATCATCGCCCTCGGGTGGCGCAACCCCCTCCTTGGACAAGCCCGCAGCATGCCTTTTGTTGACGGTGATTTTTGGTGGTCACCGAGTCAATGATTTACCTTTTGAATTGTTATATTTTATGAACTTGGATGATTGAAAACAAAAAGAAATAAACTAGAAATAACAAGCAATTACGTGGTAAAACTCCAAAGGTTGGAGAAACATCCACGGTTTGTTGCCTAAACAACGAAGCCAAATTCACTATGAAGAAGAATTACAAGAATGCTACGCTATATCCTCTCAAGCTGTTTTTTCTAGTGTCCCCCTTTTTTACGTAAAGAAGGGGTATTTATACATGTTTAATTAGGGTTTGGTATGTGGTGCCCTAGTTGTGTGCTCTAAACCTAAACGGATTCGGATTCTCTTTCTTTCGTATATTTCCTGATTTGGTTGAATCCAAGTCTGATTCTGATTCCTCCTCCTTTATTTACGAAAAATCTATCTGCTTCCTTATTTGAATTCTGCAGTCACTGTTGCTTATCATGGAGTTGCTTGTTGCTGATTGCGCCCAGAATTTTGAATATAGACGCTGATGACTATCTGTTTCCATTGATTCCCGACTACACTGAGCATTTGCCCAAGCAAGATTTATTACCCGAGCAACTCGTCTTTGCTGGTGGTCGGGAAGCTTCTTCTTTTCCCGAGCAGGTTTTCATAGAGGAATTCTTGCTCCGTTAGTTGACTTTCCTTTGACCTTGCTTACGTGGCTTTATATAGAGATGACGTGCCTACCATGACTATTTTTACCTATAACAATACCCCCTTAAATATTTGTGCCGATCATGCTGAGTTGGTTCCCTTCGGGTCAAATATTTAACTTCATACTATAACTAGTCCTTGTTTGTCTTCTTCTGTATTAATGTATCCTTGTTTGCTTCAAAGCTCTTAAATGACGTGCCTTAATTACGACCGCACGCATTCGATTTATCAATCATTTCAGAAATCTTTTGATGGTGACGTTTCTGCTCATTGGCGGCTCAATGTGCTCTTCGGTTGCCACTTGTCCTTTTTTGTTTGGCTGTGGCATGATGGCGGTGTGATGCGTTTATGAGATGATCTTTCTGTTCGCTCGCGTGCAGATTACGTCATCACTCACGCTCCTCTGTTTTCCCGCCTCTTTGTGTTTCTCCTAGGGTTTCGTGTTTTTTTTTTTAATCAATGCGCTGCCTATATAACTGGCTGTGGTGGTGCTTCTCTCTCTTTTTATTTCGTTTCTTGCAACCTTCGCGTATTCTCTGAAGAACTTGCTTGCATTTTTTGTTTTACTGGGTTCATCTACTGCAACCTCATCTTCATCTGCTTCAACTGCACCTCCTGCCTCATTGTGTTCTTCTGCTTCAACCCCCAGGCCTCCTCTTGGGGATTTTCTGCAGTTTCCATCGTCTCCAGTTTTCACTATATCGAGGTCAGTTCTCATGGATTCTGCAACTAGGTACCGCCTTTATACTGTTGGTATGATTGCTATTGAGCAACATGATGCACACACTGCCTCTGTAGTCCACAATTTATTGAAACCATCCCTCTTTGATCAGCCGCATTTCATTGACGCTGACGTTTCTGCAGTTTACCGTGAAAGCTCTATTACTCCCGAGGCTCCACCTTCCCCTGAAGTTCATTCTGTTTCCTCGGACTCATCGCCTCCCGACTATCAGCCTGCAGATTGGTCGGATTCTTCTTCCTCTACAGCTGACACTCGACCTTGGAGACGACCGGGAAAAAAGATGAGCACTCGCAAGGTTTACAAAGACTCCCACTCGCTGGAGAGCCGAGTTGGGACCCAGAGGGCCGTCGAGGATGACGTCGAAGAAGAGCATAGGGCTGCTCGCATTCCTTTCTCTCCCGAGCGCATATGCGCTTATGATGTCGAGCCAAATGTGGTCGGCCCTGAGGAAATAAAGAAGTATATGCGACGGTTTGATCTGGACAGCAATGTGATTTCGCTGTCGTCTGCTGATGGTCGTGCCGCATGGAATCCCCCTCCTGGTCACGTGGCGATCTACGGGGCGATGCTCACCTGCGGCGTTACTCTACCTCTACAGCCTTTCATTACCTGGTTTTTGGCTGAGGCCCGAATTGCCCCGGCTCAGCTAACTCCGAATAGCTACCGGACGTTGATGTGCATGTGGCACATGTGGCATAGAATGAGGCGGCCACCTCCCACTCCTCGCGAAATCCGACATTTCTTCTCGCTGAGGCCGGTGGGGAAGACGGGAATCTATTTCCTTCAATCTAACCAATCCGAGCTCTGGGTTCCCAAGGACGTAGTGGTCAAGGGTGAAATCGAGCAGACCACGGATGAGAAGATGAAGGGGTTTGTTTGGGGCTTCCCCTCTTCAAACAAATTTTGGAAGAATAGTTGGTTCTTTGTGGGCAAACGATGGGGCCAATCGATCAGCTTTGATCTGGATGGCACTCGGCTGACCTGCAAGGTTCCTCGCTTCTTTTGCTCACCCCAATGGAACCATATGACTTCAGCCTTTACCGACGAGGAGCTTAAAACCTTGGCTCGGGCTGCTATCCGTCCTTTGGAGAAGAGGGGTAAGCCCTATTTATACAATGAGGGGAAGATGATCAAAGCCCACCTCTTTCCCCAGATTTTCGCGTGTCGCAGACGTCGTAAGTCGACTGTTCCATTTTTTTTTTTTTCTATTCCTGCTTCGAAATCAATCTACTGACTCGGGCTCTTTTGTTGTTAGTGTTTGATGTAGACATAGTCTGCGACGCTCAAGCCCGCCGAATGAAGGGTATCGTGGAGGCCAGCCGGAAGGAGGCCCTTCGGCAGCGAGACTCTGGAATAGCCCCTCCTGAGGACAATTCTGATGGAAGCCCTCACGAGGTTTATCCTGATGAAGACGAGGAAGAGAGGGTACCTGAATATGTGCCCGAGGAAGCCCATGGTCATGACATGACCGCGCGTTCGACTGAAACCGTGGGCGACTCGGGACTCTTTGGAGTAAGTAGGACCGATGCTGATCAGGGCAACCAAAGGGGTCCTTCTACTTCAAAGGGGAAAGAAAAGGTGGGGTACCCCTCCGAGTCTGAGCGGGCATGCTTCCACGGTGGATCTCATTCTCCCCGCTCTGCTGCACATACACCAAGTGATACTTCTCGAGGTGTTGAAGCGGCCGAGGGGCATTTGGGTGCAGCCGTTCCAGAGATCCCGACTTCTACCGAGCCAGCCGCCGCTGTTCCGGAGACCCCGGCTCACGCCGATCCCACTTCTACCCCCGGAGGTAGCAATGTCGAGGTGGGGCAGCCTGGCAAGACTTCTGAAAATTAGGCGGTTGGCTCGAGTTATCGTGGGAGACAGCCTAGGAAAAGAAAGGCTTCATTTTCCCCAGGCCGCCCAACGCCCAAGATTCCCCGAGTGGTCGCTTACGTAGATTCATCCTCGGATGGCGAAGGGGAGGGTGCAGTTCAAAAGGGTGCAGGCGCGGCCCCTCCACTGGATCAGGTCCAGGATGATATTGAAGGCTTAACCGACTCTCCTCGGGTAGCCTCGACCACTAAGCTTCCTGAGACCAGTGTTGGCGGTTCGGAGTCCTTCCCCCAGACCGATGATCCTACCCCCGAGATCATGCTGAGGGCCATGGCTTCAGGTCAAGCCTATATCGGGGAGGATCATTGGAGTCAGTTCAGGGTGGGGACGGTGTCTGACCGGCTCTGCAACTTTTTCAACAGCGCCTCTTATGTAAGTAATGCCTTGGTTATATTTACGATTTTGCATTTCTTCTTTTCGTACGTAAGTAATTTTTTCTTTTATTTACTTGCTGCAGATGGTGGCCGAGATGTCCGGGGCTTGTCGGGCCGGCGAAGCCCAGGCCGACAGAATAAGGCTGCTAGAAGCCCAGCTAAAGGAGAGCGAGGATCGCTGTTCTCGGGCTGAGCTGGCTAGTCGGGAGGGTGCTAAGTCGAGTCAGGTGCTTTTGGATCAATGCCTGGCTCGGCAGCTGGAGGCGGAGCAGCAAGCTTCTTCCCCCGCTGATGAGGTCAAGGTTCTCCGGGATCAGTTGTCATCCACTCAGGATGCTTTGCTCCAGGCTGAGCAGTCCGCTGAGGACGCCAAGTTTGCCTACGAGCGCCGAATCGAGGACTTGGAGCGTCAGGCCTTGACAGTTAGGTCCCTATCGAAGGAAGCTAGGCTGGAGCTGGAACTACAAAGTGTTGATCGGTTCAAGAGGTCTCCAGCCTATGATGCTTTACTTCTGCGCGAGTTCCAGCGGGGAATGGTCTCGGCTGGTGAATTTTTCAAGCAGAAGAATAGGGCGACTGATCGGGTTAGGGCCAACTGGAGCCTATCAATCAAAAAGCATGTGGATACCTCTCTGGAGTCTCTTCGGGCCCAGATGAGGGAGTGGCAAGCGTATTGCAGAAGTAAGGGTAAAGCGCCACATCCCATGCACCTCGAGGTTCCTTCCGCTGACTCCTTCTCCACGTTTTATGCCTGTGAAAAGGCAGGGATCGACAACGAGACGCCCGATTTGGGACCCGTTCCCGGGGTTGACTATGCCGACTGGATGGTCGATGAGGAGGAGGATGTCATTGTTTGGCCCTCGGACGACAGCTTGCTGAGTGAGTATGTGATGGAGCCTGATCCCGATGTTGGCGTAAGCAGCTCCCGACCCCCGGCGCCACCCTCCTGAGCCTCTTGGCTTCAAGCCCTTTTTTTTTTTTTTTTTTTTTTGTAGCGGTGTAACAAGTTGTAACTATATTTGTATATTTGTATTCTTTTCTCATGTATAGACGGATTTCTTTCATATATATAAGCGGGTTTTTCCTCGAGAGTTTTCGGCGACCGCGTGAGTGTCTGATTGGGATAATCTAAATTCATTTACTTGGAATTCTTCGAACTTTTTAGGAATTTATAGTCCTTCGGGAATTCCTACCTTCATCTTGACTAGGTGCCTTATTTTCTGGCACTTTAGCCGAGTAAACCGAGTATCTTATTTAACCGGTGACTAGTTTTGGCCGAGTATCTCATGTAACTGGCCTTTTAATCAATTTAAACCGCGTATCTTATTTAACTGGTAGTTAGCTTTGACCGAGTATCTCATGTAACTGGCCCTTACAATAATTTTAAGCCGCGTATCTTATTTAACTGCAGTTTTGGCCGAGTATCTCATGTAACTAGCCTTTATTGTTGATTTTGTTTTACCTCAACGTTATGCCGAGGCTTGCCATGACCATACGTCGAGGTCCTTGCACAAGTCACCTAGGACGTCTCCCGGTTTTATCTGTGTAAGGTTTTGCCGAATCGTTGGGGTACATCGCACCGGCCAACACGGCTGCGCATCTCACTAGCCTTTCTAGCGGCGCTCCGAGCAGTTTTCCAGTTTATTCTGGTGCCTCGGTTTTGCCTTTTGCTAAGGGATACATTCTTATCGCTTTAGCTAGGCGGGCATGCTATTACAGCTTTTCCGCCCTTCGGGCACTACTCGTCTGCTCTTTCGCAGGTTTATGGCGCCCGAATTTTCTGGTGTTTATTCGACCACCTTTTGGTGGGCTGCTGCAGAAATTTTGCTCATGAATAATCAATTCTGTTGAATTACTCCGTACTAGCAACTGGACTTTATTGAATGATCAACATGAATTTCATTAGATAAGACATGATTATGAAACCAAAAAATAAACTTGAAATAAATAAAGGCGGAAATTGAAAACCTAGTTAAAGCAAAATAAGTTAAATTATAAAAATACGGTCGGATCCCTCAAGGATAGAAGATCTTTAAATATTGTACGTTGCATGGTCGGGGTACTAGACTACCCTCTGGTCGGGCTATCATGTATGCCCCGTGTCCTACAACTCCTTTGATGATGTACGGCCCTTCCCATTTGTCGGCAAGAGATCCCGAAGATTTCTCTTTGGTGTTTGTGGATACTCTTCTTAGCACTAAGTCTCCGAGTTGGAATCTTCGTTCCCGAACGTGGGAATTGTAGTACCTCGCAGCCCTTTGCTGGTACGCGGAATTTCTGACCTGTGCTGTATCTCTGATTTCCTCAAGTTCGTCTAAGTTCTGCTGCAACATATTCATATTGTGTTCGGGACTGTACAACTGTATCCTGGGGGATGTAAAAGTTGTCTCCGCTGGGATGACAGCTTCTGTTCCAAATGCCAGCGCAAAAGGAGTCTCCGCTGTGGATGACCTCATCGTTGTTCGATATGCCCACAATACCTCGGGCAATTTGTCCGCCCAACCACCTTTCTTTGCCTCTAGTTTTGCTTTCAGTGTGTGCTTGATCACTTTATTAACAGCTTCCGTCTGTCCATTGGTTTGAGGATGAGCAGGTGATGCGTAATAGTTCGTGATCTTGAATTCTTCACACATTTCTCTGAACTTCCTGTTGTCGAACTGGGTTCCGTTGTCAGTTATAATGATACTCGGGATCCCGAACCTATATATGATATTCTTCTTGACGAAACTGGTGGTGTTTGCCTCCGTTATGTGTACCAGTGCCTCAGCCGCTGCCCATTTGGTGAAGTAGTCCACCGCCACAATGGCGTGCTTTGCCCCTCCCTTTGTTCATGTGGGCATTGGTCCTATTAGGTCGAGTCCCCACATGGCGAAGGGCCACGGTGAGGTTAGGCTTCTGAGTAATTCTGGGGGTTGCCGAATATCGTTTGCTATTCTTTGGCATGTCTCACAGCTCTCGGTGAATCGCTGCGCTTCTGCGAACAGGGTCGGCCAGTAGAACCCTTGCCTAAGTACCTTGTGTGCTAGGCTTTTACCCCCAGTATGGTTCCCACATACTCCACTGTGGATACTTTCTAGGATTTTTTTGGTTTCTTCGCCGGCCAGACATCTTTGCAGTACTTTCGAGAATCCTCTCCTGTATAATTCTCCCCTTAAAATTGTATACCGGGTTGACCTGTATCTGATGCGTTTTGCTTCCACTGCATCCTCCGGTAGTATGTTTTCCTCCAAGTACTTCCTGAGTTTGTCTGTCCAGTAGCTTGGGCTTGGCCAGATCTCTGCTACCATGATTTCCTCTGATTCTGCTGTACTTGGCTTAGTCAGATGTGCCACTGGTATTGCTTTGGATCTGATGTTCGTGGTGGCTGAAGCTAACTTGGACAAAGCATCTGCTTTCTCGTTTTCTTCCCGAGGGATCTGAGAGATTTTGTACACTTTGAACTTTCTAAGTAGCCTTTTTGCAATATCCAAATAAACTATCATGTGCTCTTCCCTTGCTTGGTATTCATCCAGCACTTGATTTACCACGACTTGTGAATTGCTGTAAATTTCCAGCTCATCTGCCCCTAATGCTATGCAAACCCTTAGGCCGGCCAACAAGGCTTCATACTCTGCTTGATTGTTGGTTGCTTTGAAATCGAACCTCATGGCACACTCCACGGTATCCCCCTCGGGGGTTGTTATGACTATTCCTGCCCCGCTGCCGTGTGTGTTCGATGACCCGTCTACATGCAATTTCCACTGAAGCTTTTCAATCCGTTCACCCTCCATTGTCCTCCTTACCTCGGCATCGGGCTCGGTGAATTCTGCTATAAAGTCTAATACTGCCTGCCCTTGAACTGCCGCTTTAGGTGTGTATTTGATGTCGTATTCGCTCAGTTCCACGGCCCATTTGGTCAGTCTTCCCGACACCTCCGGCTTTTGAAGAATTAGTTTTAATGGACAGTCTGTGTATACCTCTATTGTATGCGCTTGGAAATATGGCCTCAGTTTCCTGGCCGATGTGATCAGTGCTAACGCTATTTTTTCTGCTGGAGAATACCTGGTTTCTGCTGGTAACAATGCCTTGCTTGTGTAGTACACTGGCTTTTGTACCCCCTCCTCTAACCGGATTAATACCGAACTTGTCGCCACCTCCGTGACCGACAAATACAAGTATAATGTTTCTCCTACCGCCGGTTTTGAGAGGATTGGTGCTCTCCCCAAATATTCTTTCAACTTCTGAAAAGCTTCTTCACATTCTGCACTCCATTCGAGCCCTTTTCCCTTTTTTATTGCCCTGAAGAATGGGGCGCACTTGTTTGTTGACTTGGCAATGAACCGGTTGAGCGACGCGAGACATCCCGTCAGCCTTTGTACATCTTTCAACGTCTTTGGTGAAGCCATTCCTTCTAGTGCTCTGATCTTCTCGGGATTCACCTCAATTCCTCTTTGGTGAACCTGAAAGCCCAGAAACCTCCCCGAGGGTACTCCGAACACGCATTTACTGTGTAGGGAAAAATATAGTACCCGCAGCGGAAGCGAGACTAGAAAAAATAGTGTTTGGGTAGCTTTTAAAATTTTTCCAATTATGAACCTTAAACCCTTTTGATTAATTAAATATATACAACAAAGTAATAAAAATTTAATACCTCTTGTCGCGTGATCCGATTGACTTGCGTCGATGGTAATCCGCAAGATCTTCAATCCTAGCACGAACGTGGATCACCTAGGAGCGTGGTCTCCCTTCTCTTTGAATTGCAAACCTGTGATGGGATTAAACAAACTTTTCTTTCTTGATCGTTAGTCACAAAAACAATCAAAAGAAACCTAAGATTATTCAGGTCACTTTTGAGTTCTCAATCTAATGATCGAAACTCGCGTGAACCTTGATCGATGTTGTATACACAAGCTTATCAATGATTAAGCAAGTAGTACACCATCAAAGAATAATCTATGTTCCTTTTTCTTTTGTTTTAGTAGAATAAAATATTTCTAACTATGAGTTTAGAAGAAGAAGAAGAAAATAATTCTGCACCTTTTTTTTTAGAGCTGGCCGAAAATTATATGAATGCATATATAGGTGGCCGAAAATTTCTCTTCTTTCTTACCCTAGGGTGACCGAAATCCTTGACCAAAACTAATTAGGGTTTCCGCAATTTTACTCCTAAAATATTGGAGATTTAGTTGCACCCTAATTCCTATTTTGTTTAAGATTTCCAAACCCTAATCAAACTCAATAATCTTTTATTCCTTATTTGACTAAAATAAAAAGACTTCCTATTTGATTAAATAAATAAAATTAATTATTTATTTCCTTGTCAAACAAGTCTTTCTATTTAATTATACTATTACCAATAGTATACAAATAGGAATCATATTTCCTATTTAGAAAAGATTTGTTACTTTAGTTAAACAATTAATTAATAAATTAATTAATTCTTATTTAATTAAATAATGAAAACAAAATAATATTTTAGGTTAATAACCTTGTTGCCGCCCCATATATATATTGGGCCCAAATATTATTTTCTCATTTCATTTAATCCTTTGGACTTTAAATAAAAAGCCCACATGTGAACTAGACCCATTCTTACTAAAAGAAACAAGCCCACATGTTATTCATTAATATATAAATATAATTGTGCAGCCCATTACCTAAATAATGTGCAAATTATATTCTTAATATATTAAATTGCAATTCTAGATGGACCCCAAATTGGTCCGGTAAAATATATCAAGTGATCCATGCAAGTCCGTGTGGATTGGGGATCTTGGCGGGCTATCTAAATTTAAGCTCCAATAGACATAACCTAATCACAATCAACAAATGATTCACTTAGGTCCGATCCATTAATTTTAGCTCATTCCACTAAAGAGCTAAAATTGAACTCTTAAATAAAGACAGAAAAGGAAGATGCTTCCTCATTCATACCCTAGACAATCATATTGGAGATAGTGTATCCTCGTGATTAATATCAATAATCGCCAAGAGTTCATAGACCGCCTATAACTCTCCAAGTTACCATATTTACTCATATGACCACATTTTGAACTTGGATATTTTGACTTGTCCAGAAGCCATGTTTTCAATAGACACTATTGAAAACTCAACGTTGAGATTTAATATCCAATTACCTCAAAACATCCATATGATGATATTATACTCTCATTTAATAAATGGAGCCACGATTTCCATATCTATAAATGAAGTCCTCTATCGATTAACAAATGAATATCACCAAACTATCGAGGATAGACTATGCGATATAATCGTACTCATTGATAGCTCAAATGATATCACCTGCAACCATAAGTCCATCATTTATCTCAGGATTAAGATAGACTCTCCGATTGTCCTGATAATGAAATTACTTTTATCTACTGACGGTTATAGATAAAGTATTTCATTGTGATCCTGTTCAATGCACCCAGTGCACTAGATCCTTTTGCTCGAAGACACTCTGATGATTTTAGACTCATCATATCTCATTTGATCCCACTCAAATGCTAGCAAAAGAATTCTACAACTTTAACAAGATAAAGGTGCCCAACCTTTAACTTAAGTTGTGAACGATATTCAAGACTAACTAAAGAATTGTGTCTACCACATACATATCCAAATGTATGAACAATTCTTCTTTTCTCATAGTCTTTAGACCTTATGATTATTTACTTTAACAATTATTAAACTATAAATGCTATAAGATTTGTTTAAACCAGAAATCACTTTATTAATATGAATAAGATTGTTAATTACACTATTACACTTTTGCTATTGAGCATAATCCTAACAATCTCCCACTTGCGCTATAGCAAATGTGTCATATCTCTCAAGCCCATATTCTCTAGGTGCCCATCGAAACTCTTCTGAGGTAGAGCCTTTGTGAAGGGATCTGCTAGATTTTCCGCTGACGCGATTTTGGTAATCGTCACGTCACCTCTTTGAACAATCTCCCTTAAAAGATGATATTTTCTTTCAATGTGTTTACCTCTCTTGTGACTTCTTGGTTCTTTCGAATTAGCCACTGCTCCACTGTTGTCACAGTAGATAGTGATCTGCTTATTCGCACTAGGAACCACTTCCAAGTCAATCAAGAATTGGCGGAGCCAAACAGCCTCTTTGGCAGCCTCGCATGCAGCAACATACTCAGCTTCCATGGTGGAATCAGCAATACAAGATTTCTTGATACTCCTCCATATGACTGCTCCTCCTCCAATAGTAAACACAGCCCCTGATGTGGATTTTCTGGAGTCAGAATCTGTATACCCAACGGGAATCAAATCCCCTCCAGAGTATACAAGCATATTATCTCTCATTCTCTTTAGATACTTGAAAATATGCTTGACTGCCGTCCAGTGATCAGGACCAGGTTTCGATTGAAACCTGCTAACTATGCCAACAGCAAAACAAATATCTGGTCTAGTGCAGAGCATTGCATACATGAGACTTCCAACTGCCGAGGCATATGGAACTCTACTCATGAACTGCTCTTCATGCTCATTCTTAGGAACTTGTTCCTTAGAAAGCTTGATTCCATGTCTGAAAGGTAACATACCTTTCTTGGAATCCTGCATGGAAAACCTAGACAAGATTTTGTCTATGTATGAAGCTTGGGATAATGCAATCGTTCTATTCTTTCTATCCCTTATAACTTGGATACCTAGAATAAAACTTGTTTCTCCTAAGTCCTTCATATCAAATTGTTTTGCTAACCATTCTTTTACTGATGTCAATACACCTACATCGTTTCCGATGAGTAGTATATCATCAACATAAAGAATCAGGAAAACCAACTTGTCGCCCTTAATCCTCTTGTATACACAAGGTTCGTCAAGATTCTGAATAAATCCAAAACCTTTGACTGCTTGATCGAACCTTATGTTCCAGGATCTGGATGCTTGCTTTAATCCATATATGGATTTCTGCAACTTGCATACCTTTTCCATTTGGCCATTTTCAATGAATCCCTCTGGTTGCATCATGTAGATGCTTTCGTCAAGACTTCCATTAAGGAAAGCTGTCTTGACGTCCATTTGCCAAATCTCTAGATCTAAAGATGCTGCAATGGATAAGAGTATCCTAATGGATTTAAGCATGGCCACAGGAGAGAAGGTTTCCTCGTAATCGATACCTTCTTTCTGTGTATACCCTTTAGCTACCAGTCTAGCTTTAAAGGTTTCCACCTTTCCATCCATACCTCTTTTCCTCTTGTATACCCACTTGCACCCAATGGGTTTTATCCCTTTAGGCAAGTCTACAAGGGACCAGACTTTGTTATTGAACATAGATTCAATCTCAGATTGCATTGCCTTTTGCCAATGGCGACTATCAACATCCTCCATAGCTTCCTTGTACGTATAGGGATCATCGTCGTCCGGGAGATTCTCTACAGATTCTCCCAGACCGATGTATCTTTCGGGTTGTGTTCTAACCCTCCCACTACGACGAGGAATGGTAGGTTGTTGACCTTGTGTTGGATCGGAACTTACAATTGGGTTAGGTTGTGTAACCTCTCGTGGAATTGTATCTCCTGACATCTCATTCAGGACAATTCTACTTTTAGGCACAAAATCATTCATATAGTCCTTATCCAGAAATTTAGCATTTGTCGAAACAAATACTTTAAGATCTGAAGGACTATAAAAATAATATCCTTTAGTTTCTTTCGGATACCCTACAAATATACATGTTTCTGAACGGGACTCCATCTTTTCTGTCTTTCCTTTTAACACGTGCGCAGGACATCCAAATATCCTTAAGTGTTGTAAACTAGGCTTGCGCCCAGTCCACAACTCATGCGGTGTTTTAGGAACAGACTTAGATGGTACACGGTTTAGAATGTATATTGCAGTTTGTAAAGCATATCCCCAGAAAGAAATAGGAAGTGTTGAATAACTCAACATCGACCTAACCATATCCAAAAGAGTTCTATTTCTCCTTTCTGCTACCTCATTTTGTTAAGGTGTACCAGGTGCAGAAAACTGAGAAACTATCCCATTATCAATAAGATATTGCTGAAACTCACCAGATAGATATTCTCCACCACGATCAGATCTCAAGATTTTTATGTGTTTCTCAAGCTGATTTTCCACTTCAGCTTTAAATGCTTTGAACATGTCAAAAGCATCCGACTTATGTCGCATGAGATACACATATCCAAATCTTGAGTAATCATCTGTGAAAGTGATGAAGTACTCATATCCACCTCTAGCTTGAATGCTCATAGGTCCACATACATCAGTGTGTATTAATCCTAAACATTCAGTGGCTCTGGCACCTTTGGCAGAGAACGTCCTTTTGGTCATTTTACCTTCCAAACAAGATTCACAAGTTGGTAGATCATCAACCTTTAAGTCACTCAAAGGTCCGTCACTTACCAATCTTTTAATCCTATTAAGGTTAATATGACCTAAGCGTAAATGCCAAAGGTAGGTTTCATCTTTTGATAATTTAACTCTTTTATGATCAGGTTCCGTTATTTCTGTGTCTAACGAGTGAGAGATATTTCTATGCAAGAAGTATAGACCGTTTTCCAATGTACCTTTGCAAATAACTTTGTCATTCTTACTAATAATAAAAACTTTATTAAAAGTAACCGAATATCCAAATTTATTCAAACAAGAAACTGAAATTAAATTCCTCTTGAATTGAGGTACATAATAAACGTCTATCAAATCTAAATGCCTTCTAGAATCCAAACAAACTCTAATATCTCCCACTGCACTTGCAGACACTAACGTTCCGTTGCCCAAGCGCAAATTGATCTCATTTTTATTCAGCCTTCTCCTTTCTTGGAACCCCTGCAAGAAATAACAAACATGATTAGTGGCTCCTGAGTCTATGATCCAAGAATCTGTAGAATCAGCCAAAAAAACATGTTTCAAGATAATTCAAATTACCTTCTTCCTTCTTGTTCTGGGACTTTGGGCAATTTCTCTTCCAATGTCCCTTTTCACCACAAAGGAAGCATTTCCCTTTGATCTTGGTTACTTTCTTGGTGTCCTTCTTGGTAGGCCCAAGTTGCTTTTTCTTCTGTTGTTTCTTGACCTTTTGACAGGCTTTAACAGTAGCAACTTTACCAACCACATGAATCTCTTGACCTTTGCCTTTCACAAGGATCTTTTCAGCACTTTGAACATCTTGCATCAGGCTCTGTAAGGTGTATTCCTTTTTGTTCAAAGTGTAATCCAATTTGAACTGATCAAAGGAATTTGACAATGAATTGACAACCATATCAATCTTTGTCTCACCATCTATCTCAGCGCCATGCAGTTCAGCAATGTTGAGATGTGCTATGACTTTCATCATGTGATCTTTCACAGCCTGTCCAGGTTTCATCCTAAGATTCATAAAAGCAGTCAATGCCTCTCTCTTAGTCGTCCTGGACTTCATAGCAAACATCTCCTCTAGAGACATCATTATATCAGCAGCAGACTCCATTCCTTCATGCTGCTGTTGCAACACGTCGGAGATAGTGGCCATAATATAACATTTGGCCATATCATCTGAAGTCTTCCACTGCTCATACTCATCTCTTTGCACAATGCTTGATTCAATTGTAGGAGCAGGTGGTTTAGGAGTGGTTAGAACAAACTTATGTTTTTCACTTTGCAGCAACAACCCAATTTTCCTTTTCCATGTTACATAGTTATCTCCGGTTAAGGTGTTATCTTTCAGGATGTTCATAAGTGATGGGGTCATGATTTCTGAATGAAAACAAAACATATATAAGTAAATAATCATTATAAAGCACTTTTAAATATTTATCTTGAATTAAATGAATAACTCAATCATAAAATTCAACGGTGATCTAACACCCATAAATGTTACGCCTCCTTTGGGAGTTCGCACCATTTACTAGTTAGACTAGGTCACACCTAATTGTTAACATAACAACCAGCGTTTTCAATTTTAGCCTTGCAATTTTACTGACAAGAACTCTTTGGAGGATATCAATAAAATTACATTGAGTGTGTCACCAAGATATCGACCCTCAATTTTCTCTAACGAAAATCCCTCCTTTGGGAGTAGATCTCGTTGAGTCCATTGTCTAGTCTATCCTTGTAAAGAAGTATATTGCTTAATTCCATTTATGGATGTCCCTTTGGGGAATTACCATAAAATAATTAAGCTCAACTAATCTTGGAAGCCATAGGTGTTACAAAAACACCTTCTCCCACTCAATTATTTAAGGCGTGTGATTAAATCCCATAGAATGATTTACCAAGTTATCTAGATGCCAATTTAGATACCTAAATCATTCAATGCATGTTCATACCAAAAGAGATATATGAGTGGCACTCCTATTCTATATGTCATGTTATCATACAACAACAAAAATTGTAATATTTAACCATAAATTAAATAGCAACAATTTTGGCCCATCCTAGAAAAACAAATAAATTACATTGATATAGGAATACAAGATCTTCGAGTGGCCCATCACCATAAGCCCATCCTCCAGCCTCCCTCCACGGGATTGCACGGCCCACAACCCCACGTAAGGGGCTGCCATGCGCAGCCCATGGGCCTTGCATGGCTGCCGTGCGCAGCCCTCTTGGTGGCAAGGCTGCCGTGTGCAGCCCACTGTATTTCGGGCATGCCATGCGCAGCCCAATCCACTCCTAGGGTGCGCTCGGTGCTCGTTCTCGGTTCCGGTTGCTTCGTTTCTTCGATACTTCGATGTAGAACGTGTTACAATTTAATTTAATCAAATAAAATTACTGCAGAAATTTTTTTTTTTTTTTATTCATGACAGTAAAAAATACTGCACATTATAATAAATAAAACATTAAAAACTGCAGCAATTTTTTTTAATACATAAAAAAAAAATCCTAGCAACTACCAAGAAGGAATTATGGCGATGATAGACCACCCTTCTTGTTACAATTCCGAAACAAAAATACATTGAAAATCTAGAGCCAAAATCGAGCAATAACCATCCACATAAAAACATATATTAATCCATACATCACATGTAATAATATATGCGAATACCTAGAGTGCCATCTCTTTCTAAAACATGCACAATCACAATAAAAGAAATCGATCCACGTATATATACGTTAATTAATTAAAAGGGTTCAACCAAGGCTCTGATACCAATTGTAGGGAAAAATATATTACCCGCAGCGGAAGCGAGACTAGAAAAAATAGTGTTTGGGTAGCTTTTAAAATTTTTCCAATTATGAACCTTAAACCCTTTTGATTAATTAAATATATACAACAAAGTAATAAAAATTTAATACCTCTTGTCGCGTGATCCGATTGACTTGCGTCGATGGTAATCCGCAAGATCTTCAATCCTAGCACGAACGTGGATCACCTAGGAGCGTGGTCTCCCTTCTCTTTGAATTGCAAACCTGTGATGGGATTAAACAAACTTTTCTTTCTTGATCGTTAGTCACAAAAACAATCAAAAGAAACCTAAGATTATTCCGGTCACTTTTGAGTTCTCAATCTAATGATCGAAACTCACGTGAACCTTGATCGATGTTGTATACACAAGCTTATCAATGATTAAGCAAGTAGTACACCATCAAAGAATAATCTATGTTCCTTTTTCTTTTGTTTTAGTAGAATAAAATATTTCTAACTATGAGTTTAGAAGAAGAAGAAGAAAATAATTCTGCACCTTTTTTTTTTAGAGCTGGCCGAAAATTATATGAATGCATATATAGGTGGCCGAAAATTTCTCTTCTTTCTTACCCTAGGGTGACCGAAATCCTTGACCAAAACTAATTAGGGTTTCCGCAATTTTACTCCTAAAATATTGGAGATTTAGTTGCACCCTAATTCCTATTTTGTTTAAGATTTCCAAACCCTAATCAAACTCAATAATCTTTTATTCCGTATTTGACTAAAATAAAAAGACTTCCTATTTGATTAAATAAATAAAATTAATTATTTATTTCCTTGTCAAACAAGTCTTTCTATTTAATTATACTATTACCAATAGTATACAAATAGGAATCATATTTCCTATTTAGAAAAGATTTGTTACTTTAGTTAAACAATTAATTAATAAATTAATTAATTCTTATTTAATTAAATAATGAAAACAAAATAATATTTTAGGTTAATAACCTTGTTGCCGCCCCATATATATATTGGGCCCAAATATTATTTTCTCATTTCATTTAATCCTTTGGACTTTAAATAAAAAGCCCACATGTGAACTAGACCCATTCTTACTAAAAGAAACAAGCCCACATGTTATTCATTAATATATAAATATAATTGTGCAGCCCATTACCTAAATAATGTGCAAATTATATTCTTAATATATTAAATTGCAATTCTAGATGGACCCCAAATTGGTCCGGTAAAATATATCAAGTGATCCATGCAAGTCCGTGTGGATTGGGGATCTTGGCGGGCTATCTAAATTTAAGCTCCAATAGACATAACCTAATCACAATCAACAAATGATTCACTTAGGTCCGATCCATTAATTTTAGCTCATTCCACTAAAGAGCTAAAATTGAACTCTTAAATAAAGACAGAAAAGGAAGATGCTTCCTCATTCATACCCTAGACAATCATATTGGAGATAGTGTATCCTCGTGATTAATATCAGTAATCGCCAAGAGTTCATAGACCGCCTATAACTCTCCAAGTTACCATATTTACTCATATGACCACATTTTGAACTTGGATATTTTGACTTGTCCAGAAGCCATGTTTTCAATAGACACTATTGAAAACTCAACGTTGAGATTTAATATCCAATTACCTCAAAACATCCATATGATGATATTATACTCTCATTTAATAAATGGAGCCACGATGTCCATATCTATAAATGAAGTCCTCTATCGATTAACAAATGAATATCACCAAACTATCGAGGATAGACTATGCGATATAATCGTACTCATTGATAGCTCAAATGATATCACCTGCAACCATAAGTGCATCATTTATCTCAGGATTAAGATAGACTCTCCGATTGTCCTGATAATGAAATTACTTTTATCTACTGACGGTTATAGATAAAGTATTTCATTGTGATCCTGTTCAATGCACCCAGTGCACTAGATCCTTTTGCTCGAAGACACTCCGATGATTTTAGACTCATCATATCTCATTTGATCCCACTCAAATGCTAGCAAAAGAATTCTACAACTTTAACAAGATAAAGGTGCCCAACCTTTAACTTAAGTTGTGAACGATATTCAAGACTAACTAAAGAATTGTGTCTACCACATACATATCCAGATGTATGAACAATTCTTCTTTTCTCATAGTCTTTAGACCTTATGATTATTTACTTTAACAATTATTAAACTATAAATGCTATAAGATTTGTTTAAACCAGAAATCACTTTATTAATATGAATAAGATTGTTAATTACACTATTACACTCTTGCTATTGAGCATAATCCTAACATACTGGGATTGAGCTTCATCTTATATTTCCTCAAAACATCGAAGGTTTCCTTCAGGTCCTCCGAATGTTTTTCTGCCGTAGTGCTCTTGGTCAGCATGTCATCCACATAGACTTCCATGTTTCTCCCAATCTGCCGAGCAAACATCCGGTTCACCAACCTTTGGTATGTTGCTCCAGCATTTTTTAATCCAAAAGGCATCACTTTGTAGCAATACAACCCTTGATCCGTGGTGAAAGATGTTTTTTCTTCGTCTGCTTTGTTCATCCGAATCTGATTGTATCCCGAGTAAGCATCCATGAAGCTTAACAGTTCGTATCCCGCCGTTGCATCTACTAACTGGTCAATTCTTGGTTGTGGAAAACTGTCTTTCGGGCAGGCCTTGTTCAAGTTGGTGAAATCTACACACATTCTCCATTGGTTGTTCTTTTTCTTGACCAATACTACGTTGGCTACCCACTCCGGGTACTTGACCTCCCTTATCGATCCTGCGGAAAGTAACTTCTCCACCTCCTTCTTAATTGCAACGCTTCTCTCTGGATTGAACAACCTTCTCTTTTGCACCACTGGTCGGGACTCTGGGTTGATAGAAAGACAATGTGTTATCACCTTTGGGTCTACTCCCAGCATATCCTCATGACCCCAAGCAAAAACATCCTTGTAACTCCTTAGCAGTGTGACCAGTTGGGTTTTGACATGCCCACTTAAGCTTGCCCCTATCTTCACTGTCTTATTCGGGTCCGCTGGATTCAGGACTATTTCTTCGGTCAACTCATCCTTTCTGACTTCAGGTTCTTCTCTGGGATCCAATTCAAACTCCTTTGGCACTTCTGCCTGTTCTTCTGGTTCTTCTACCTTTTGTTGGGCTGTTACTTCGTACACTTGGTGTACTTCCCTATCTTTGTATACTGACAAGTTTGCTCTTCGGGCCATCTCTTGTGACCCTTTAACTACTCCTACTCCATATTATGTCGGGAACTTCATCATGAGAGCATAAGTTGCCGTCACTGCTTTGGTTTTATTCAAAAATGGCCGGCCTAATAAAGCGTTGTACGGCCAGTTTTCCGTATCCAACACCACAAAGTCGAGCAGCACAGTCTTTTGGCAAGGGGTCGTCCCAATCTTCACGGGTAATTTCACGGTCCCCAGCGACCTTACCTCGACTCCTCCAAATCCTCTAAGGGGTGTGGGAAACGGCTGTAGGTCTTTCCTGTCCAGCCTCAGCTGGTCATATACTTCTGCACTTAGAATGTCCGCTGAACTTCCATTGTCAATCAAAATTCGGTGAACCTCTCGATGACCGATTCGCGCTCCAATTACTAAGGCATCATTTGGCTTAACATCTACTCCATGTGAGTCAGCTTCTGTAAATATGATCGGGTCCCATCCTTCTTTGATTCTTTTCGGGTCGGGTTCAACAGAATTAACATCTAGGTCTCTCCGCGCCTCCATGGCCTCCCGGATTTCCTGGGTCCTTTCCCTGTTACTCTTGCCGGTTGCAGGTCCGCCAAAGATGGTATTAATTACTCCTTCATCCTCAGCTTTCTTCGGACTGAACTTTCTTACCCGTCCGTCCTGCCGGCTATCCTTCTGTCCATTCGTCCTGTCTACCTGTTTGAGGACAATGTCCTTCAGGTGTCCTTCCCTGATGAGGGTTTCGATGTGATCTCTCAATTGGAAACACTTGGACGTTTCATGTCCATTCTCCTTATGGAAACGGCAGTATTTGGTGGTGTCCCTCCGAGCATATGTTGACTGCCTAGGGGGTTCTTTTGACATGTTCTTCTCCTCTAGGATTGCCAAGATTTCACCTTGATCTTTCTTCAGTGGGGTGTAATTTGTATATCTGCCCTGGAACTTCTGTCGCGGTTGGTCGGTCTTCGGGTCGTATGCTCGCCGCCCATCCCGACCGTCCCGTGCTTTGTTCTTATGTTTGTCCGTTTTGGCGTCGGGCGCCTTGGTTTGGTCTTTGGTTTTGGACCCTTCGGGACGACCTCCATGCACAAAGTAACCTCCTGTGGCAATTTCTTCCTCTTCAGCTAGGGCGTACCCCCCTGCCATGTCCATCATATCAGCATAACTGGTTAGTCGGGCTCTTCTGAGGTCAAATGACAATTGGCCATTCTTAAGGTTGTTGATGAACGCAGCAATTATTGCTTCGTCATTTGCACTCCCAATTTCGGACACTTCCTGACCAAATCTCCCCAGATACTTCTTTAGCGACTCATCCTTTCCCTGTCTGAGTTGGGATAAGTGAGCTACCGATTTTTTCCTATGCATATTCCCGAGGAACTGCCTTGAGAAAGCTTTGCTTAGCTCGCCAAAGCTGCTTATGCTTGCTGCTGGTAATCTACCAAACCACCGGGAGCCTAGATCTCCAAGGGTTTGAGGAAAATTCAAACATAGCAGTGCATCATTGTTGACATATTGTGCCATGACGCTCTTATATCTCCGGACGTGTTCTTTTGGATCGGTATCTTTCTTAAACAGTTCCACGTGTGGCATCCTGAATCTCTCCGGGAAAGGTGTTCTTAGGATCCCACTAGTGAAAGGGCTTCCGGATTCGTCATCTGACAGCTCATTACGCCCATATCGCCTGACTAAAGCATCCATTTGTCGACGATTGTTCTGAACCTCCCGGGTTAGACTCTGTATGAGTATATCTCTGTCTCCTTCTGGTTCCCCTATCGCGTTGAAATTTTGACTTACGGTCAACTTTTGACCCCTTTCCTCCGGATTAAACTCTCTGTGATCTCGGTTTAGGCCGTGCAGCCGTACTGTCCCCTTTGGCGCTTGCGGTGATGATGCTGCTTACTTCCTTCCGAGGATGAAGACCGGCCTCTCTGGTGACTGCGCCTCCTGGGGTGATCCCTATTTGCGATTATCCGATCTTGATCGTAACCTTTGTCAGAATCGTTCCCCTCTCTATGTTCCCTGCTCCTCCTATCCACCCTTTCGGATAATATCTCCGGCCTGCCTATAGGATCTCGTCTCGCTTTTAGGGGTGCATCAGGCGTTGGTATCACCACTGCGGAACGTTGTCTCACAGCCTGCTGGTTTGGGGCGGACAGACTGTGAGGCGACATCAAACCCCCCTGTGGTGGAAAGGTCTATTCCTTGCTTTGCTGCGTCTGATATAAGTTGCTGCAGGGAAGCATGAAATCGTTGCGCGATTTCTTCATTAGTTGTGGGGAAACGTTGAATACCAGCTAAGGCGGCTGACTGGTCTGCCGTCGCTATGGTGGCATCCGCTGTGTTGAGCGTGGTGTCATCTTCCAACTCATTATTTGGCACACCTTGACTGTACCTGGAATCGCTACCATCTCCTTCACCAGCCATTGTTGTTACAAATTTCTGGGTCCCCCTCTTCTAGCGCCAATTGTTGACGGTGATTTTTGGTGGTCACCGAGTCAATGATTTACCTTTTGAATTGTTATATTTTATGAACTTGGATGATTGAAAACAAAAAGAAATAAACTAGAAATAACAAGCAATTACGTGGTAAAACTCCAAAGGTTGGAGAAACATCCACGGTTTGTTGCCTAAACAACGAAGCCAAATTCACTATGAAGAAGAATTACAAGAATGCTACGCTATATCCTCTCAAGCTGTTTTTTCTAGTGTCCCCCTTTTTTACGTAAAAAAGGGGTATTTATACATGTTTAATTAGGGTTTGGTATGTGGTGCCCTAGTTGTGTGCTCTAAACCTAAATGGATTCGGATTCTCTTTCTTTCGTATATTTCCTGATTTGGTTGAATCCAAGTCTGATTCTGATTCCTCCTCCTTTATTTACGAAAAATCTATCTGCTTCCTTATTTGAATTCTGCAGTCACTGTTGCTTATCATGGAGTTGCTTGTTGCTGATTGCGCCCAGAATTTTGAATATAGACGCTGATGACTATCTGTTTTCATTGATTCCCGACTACACTGAGCATTTGCCCGAGCAAGATTTATTGCCCGAGCAACTCGTCTTTGCTGGTGGTCGGGAAGCTTCTGTTAGGATTATGCTCAATAGCAAGAGTGTAATAGTG
Organism: Acer campestre; assembly: GCA_954870605.1. Taxonomy (NCBI): domain Eukaryota; kingdom Viridiplantae; phylum Streptophyta; class Magnoliopsida; order Sapindales; family Sapindaceae; genus Acer; species Acer campestre. Next base: position 11,660,381 of record OX940804.1, read on the forward strand.
TAATTAACAATCTTATTCATATTAATAAAGTGATTTCTGGTTTAAACAAATCTTATAGCATTTATAGTTTAATAATTGTTAAAGTAAATAATCATAAGGTCTAAAGACTATGAGAAAAGAAGAATTGTTCATACATCTGGATATGTATGTGGTAGACACAATTCTTTAGTTAGTCTTGAATATCGTTCACAACTTAAGTTAAAGGTTGGGCACCTTTATCTTGTTAAAGTTGTAGAATTCTTTTGCTAGCATTTGAGTGGGATCAAATGAGATATGATGAGTCTAAAATCATCGGAGTGTCTTCGAGCAAAAGGATCTAGTGCACTGGGTGCATTGAACAGGATCACAATGAAATACTTTATCTATAACCGTCAGTAGATAAAAGTAATTTCATTATCAGGACAATCGGAGAGTCTATCTTAATCCTGAGATAAATGATGGACTTATGGTTGCAGGTGATATCATTTGAGCTATCAATGAGTACGATTATATCGCATAGTCTATCCTCGATAGTTTGGTGATATTCATTTGTTAATCGATAGAGGACTTCATTTATAGATATGGACATCGTGGCTCCATTTATTAAATGAGAGTATAATATCATCATATGGATGTTTTGAGGTAATTGGATATTAAATCTCAACGTTGAGTTTTCAATAGTGTCTATTGAAAACATGGCTTCTGGACAAGTCAAAATATCCAAGTTCAAAATGTGGTCATATGAGTAAATATGGTAACTTGGAGAGTTATAGGCGGTCTATGAACTCTTGGCGATTACTGATATTAATCACGAGGATACACTATCTCCAATATGATTGTCTAGGGTATGAATGAGGAAGCATCTTCCTTTTCTGTCTTTATTTAAGAGTTCAATTTTAGCTCTTTAGTGGAATGAGCTAAAATTAATGGATCGGACCTAAGTGAATCATTTGTTGATTGTGATTAGGTTTTGTCTATTGGAGCTTAAATTTAGATAGCCCGCCAAGATCCCCAATCCACACGGACTTGCATGGATCACTTGAAATATTCTACCGGACCAATTTAGGGTCCATCTAGAATTGCAATTTAATATATTAAGAATATAATTTGCACATTATTTATGTAATGGGCTGCACAATTATATTTATATATTAATGGATAACATGTGGGCTTGTTTCTTTTTGTAAGAATGGGTCTAGTTCACATGTGGGCTTTTTATTTAAAGTCCTATGGATTTAATGAAATAAGAAAAATAATATTTGGCCCAATACACATATGGGGCGGCAACATGCTATAATGGCATTTAATATTATTTTGTTTCATTATTTAATTAAATAAGAATTAATTAATTTATTAATTAATTGTTTAATTAAAGTAACAAATCTTTTCTAAATAGGAAATATGATTCCTATTTGTATACTATTGGTAGTAGTATAATTAAATAGAAAGACTTGTTTGACAAGGAAAATAAATAATTAATTTTATTTATTTAATCAAATAGGAAGTCTTTTTATTTTAGTCCAATAAGGAATAAAAGATTATTGAGTTGGATTAGGGTTTGGAAATCTTAAACTAAATAGGAATTAGGGTGCAACTAAATCTCCAATATTTTAGGAGTGAAATTGCGGGAACCCTAATTTGATTTTTGGTAGAGATTTCGGCCACCCTAGGGCAAAAAGGAAGAGAAAAATTCGGCCACCTATATAAGACCACATATAGATTTCGGCCACCCTCTAGTGCTAATGTGCAGAATTTTTTTTTCTTCTTCTTCTTCTAAACTCATAGCTAGAAATCTATTATTCTACTAAGAACAAAAAGAACATAGATTATTCTTTGATTGTATTCTAGTTGCTTATTCATCTATGAGCTTGTGAATACTATATCGATTAAGGTTCACGCGAGTTTCGATCATTAGATTGAGAACTCAAAAGTGACCGGAATAATCTTAGGTTCTTTTAGATTGTTTTTGGGACTAACGGATCAAGAAAAGTTTGTTGAATCCAATCACAGGTTTGCAATTCAAAGACAGGGAGACCACGCTCCTAGGTGATCCACGTTCGTGCTAGGATTGAAGATCTTGCGGATTACCATCGACGCAAGTCAATCGGATCACGCTACAAGAGGTATTAATATATTTTATTACTTTCTTATATATATATGTTTGATTAATCAAAAGGGTTTAAGGTTCATAATTGGAAAAATTTTAAAAGCTACCCAAACTAATATTTTTTTAGTCTCGCTTCCGCTGCGGGTACGTTATTTTTCCCTACAGCTTCTTCTTTTCCCGAGCAGGTTTTCATAGAGGAATTCTTGCTCCGTTAGTTGACTTTCCTTTGACCTTGCTTACGTGGCTTTATATAGAGATGACGTGCCTACCATGACTATTTTTACCTATAACACCTTTGACTTGCAGCTTCCGCATTCTTCACTGCCCGGGCTTGTTCATCGCAGATGATATCGAACTCACTCACTGAAAAATAATAAACAGCGTCATCCAAAGCGAAAACCAATAAAGCAAATTTTAATGAGAAGTTTTAAAAAAGGAAAGCTTACAGCGGCGCCGTCTAGCGGACAAGCGGGGAAAAACACCATAGGTGACCATCCTAGCCTCATCAAGGAGGTGCTCCTGACCCCTCTTTGCTAAACTGAGCACTGCGGCATCAGTCACATTCTTCACCTCGTGTGGGGTCAAGGCAGGAGAAGCCTTCGTCCAGGCCTCGGGAGAAGTAAAGTGCCTCGGAACCTTACTCGCCCGAAGATTTCGGCGAGGATCAGCAGGGTTATTTCTTCCCCACTCGCCACCAACGAAGAACTAGCTGTTCTTCCATCTCTTGTTTGAAGTGGGGAAACCCCAGACAAAGCCCATTTTCTTCTTGTCACTTGTAACTTCCACCTGTCCCGCATTGGACACTCCCTCAGGTATCCAATTCTCCACAGCAGTCGACTGGAGATAGTAAGTCCCGCCATGGCCAGACTGTCGCAGGACGTAGAAATGACGGATTTCGCGAGGAGTTGGCGACCGTCGACCCATTGATTTCCACATCACGGCCAGGGCCATCAAAATCCTGTAACTGTTTGGCGAAAGCTGTGCAGGAGCAATCCTAGCGTCAGCCAGAAACCTGACTATAAACGGCTGAAGAGGTAGAGTCACTCCACAGCCGAACATCGACCCGTAGATGGCGACGGCGTCGCTCGGCGGATTCCATGCAGCTCGATCGCCCGAAGGAATAAGGACAACCGAGCTCGAAATGTCATATCTTCTCTTATATTTTCCAAGCTCCTGCTCGCCGACTACATTTACCTCAGTGTCGAAGGAACTAGGGCGGTCGGCCGCGAAACATAAAGCGTCTCGCCGATGGTCCTTAACGTCTGAGCCAACTACTGTTTGAGCACCAATAAGAGAATCTCTAGGGGCTCTAGGCCCTCGTCGACCACTGCCAGTAGCGCTTGAAGTCTTTGCCATATCTGAGGAATTGCTGTCAGAAGTCGAGAGAAAAATAAAATCAGGAGCATCGGATTCGGAGTTAAAAGAAGTATAAAGAGGAATAGGAACAGGAGAAGATGGGTTATAATTGCGCAAATATGACTCGATTTTGTTAGCAACTTCCTTATCACCAAGCTCTAGGGCTTGCATCATTTGATTAAAAAGAAAAGCACGTTCAGGAAGATCCATGGAAACTCACCAGAGATAAATGTTCTTGAAGAAGAAAAGAAAAATGGGTAACGGAACCGCGCTTCAAAGGAAACCACCAGAAACTTGAACACGTCTGTGAATCGGAGACTTGGAAGATTTTCTCTCGAAGAGGAAGATTTTCTCTCAAAGAATATTTTCTGAGAAAAATAACAGCAAAAAGAAATAAAGAAAGTGAAACAGAGTAGAACAGTTTCGTTTTTAAAGGGGGAAACGCGAAATTCAAGAAAAAATAATAATTGAAAACGGCTGTGATAAAGTGTCGCTGCCTGTGAGTAAAGGCAGTGATGAAAGTATCCATCAAATAGAGGACGCGTGGCAACATGGGGTTTCACAACAGACGCGAAATCATTGCAGGCGTGGTGCGCAGGCGTGATGTCAGTTGCAGCGCGTCACATCAATACACTCCGTTTGAAATTCTGTGGCTGAAAATGAAAGCTTGCCGTGGAAGATTTAATATCAGAGGGAGCACGTGGCAAAAATGAAAAAGAGAGGGAAAAAACATCTGCAAAAATTTTAGAAAATGAAGGAAGTCAGGAAATACAAGTAAATCATATAAACACTGCTCGCAGAACCAAAGAGACCAGCGTACATTGGGTCAGCTCGAAGTATTTATGGGGGTATTGTTGTATGTATAAATTTGATAAAAGAACACGTCAGCAAAGAAGCAATAAAGACATAGACACGTCACCCATTGACTCGTCAACGGGAGGATATCAGTCAAAGGGAGTGCTAGTAGGCACGCTCGCCAATTCAAAGAAAAAGAGTGTTCGCCACAACTGTTTGGCCAGCAGAGAGGCGAAAATATACAGCCGGAAGAGTGATCCAATTCCAAGTATATGTCCACGTCAAAACAAGGATTTAATTGGATACAGGACTCAAGGATTAAATCCTATTCCGAACAAAATATAATCTTCTTCAAACAAGGAAGAGTCCAAACGGGAAACAAACCCTAAAAGTTGTTTGTAAAACACTAAACTCCTTATGTAACGCAAAATAGGGACTCCCCTATCGATACGGCACGTAAGCTGAAAACCCTAGAGAGAGCCCGTATAAATAGAACCTAAAACCCCATGAAAAAGGGTGGGAAGATGGAGAGAGAATAATCAGGCAGTTGTATGAGAGATCTGAGTGTGTAAACTATAAACAATTCATAGTGATTTCTTTCGCTCCCAAGGGGCACCGTGGTTTTTTCCCATTCAAGGGTTTTCCACGTAAAATCTGTTTGCATGCACTGATTACTTTTCTTTATTTTTCTGCTTTTGTTTGAGATATTATTGTTGACCGAATTAATCCAAAAATCACCGTCAACACCTGCTTATCTAGAGAAGGTGCTGCACGAGAATCTATACAATGTGTATGGGATTGCCTCCGACTCTACCAGAAAAAAAGACAAAACTGAGGCAAATGATAATAAGGACTCCGAGGCTGCAAATCGGTTGGACATGCTCCTAAAGTTAATGAATCTGAAGAGAATTGGTACAATGTTTATTTGACTGCCTCCGACCCTATCGACAAAAAAGACAAACCTGAGGAAGTTGATAATTAGGACTCCGAGACCCTAAAACTGGTTACATTCTCATAAAGTCGATGAATTTGAAGTTGCGTTTGAGGTACACATGTTCTGATCCAAGTCCTTTCATAGTACAATATTATTTGGCTTTCTTAATACCTGTTCCGCATTACCCTTTTATTATTTTTGGGTTTCTTATTACCTATTCCGCGTTATCCAAATGGGTACATACAAGTTACGGTTTAGTCACTCTTCGAGTTTCTGTGATCATATAACAATGTTTCTTTGATCATATAGCAATGCTTTTAATTGCATTAGTTATGACAAAGGCTCATACAGGGTTCCCTATAGGCTGCAATTGTACGATCGATCTTGAACCTTATGGATTTCCGGTTCCTATCTTGATGGTCTTGATAGTGGAAGAAAGTATAATTCTCTTGGAAAAAATGCCAGACAACTACCCAAAAAGAGATATAGAAACCATGAGGAAGCGGAAGAGATCCAAATTTCAAAATAGCTTTTGATTGATCTCGAGAAAAGGAAGAAACGAAAGCAAGTAAAAAGGGGACAACTCCATGATATTAGTGATGATGACGATTTATTGGACACCGAATATGCCACTTTCCTAAAAACCAACGACAATTATATTTTGTAAATTTAAACTTTTATTTTTGTAAACTCTTCATCCTCTTATTATCTATCTTTTTTACTTGTATCTAATACGTTTCATGTACTACCACAGTCTTTACATGGGTTAAGAAGAGCGATTTACTCGATAAAAGTTTCTCGAAATGAAGGGCCCATTGGTGCTGTTCTCCAACCTGGTAATTATAACTATTTTTGTACATGTTGTTTATTGTATATACTATTTATCCCTTTATGTTTTGGCCGGACACCTTAAACAATCCTTTTTAATACAAACCAAATTCTATTAGCATGTCAACAGCTTTATGGATGTTCTATGGAGGCAACGATGTTCTAGAGATGTTGAGTATGCGCGGGACATCACAATGGTTGAATGTTCATTCTACGTAAGTATATCCGAGTAACTACGTATCCAACAGTCATTTAATGAGTATAACACATCTCTGTCTCTGATAAAGTAACACTAATCCTTTAAACAGCGTATCCTTGCTACAAAATGGGACTCAATCTTGGCAACCTTGCAATAGAAGACCACATCGATATTAAAGAGGGGTAGAAAAAAAACAGGATTCTTGGATTGATTTTTTGGACATTGATGTCATGTCTTTCATCCACAACGAACAGTGTGTTGATGCTGTGAGAGGCGGTGGGTCAATTCTAGTTTGACCCAAGTGGTGGAAAATGAAGTCGATGGGTTATCTGTCTTGTACTATTTTTCCTTATCAATAACGTTTCATGACATCAATTGCTAAACCTGTTTCTCATCTTTTTCTCACCTCTATACGTTCTAATCCTTGTAATATGGGTAACTACTGGGTTCCCTGCCATCTATTCCCTGAAGATGGGGAGTTCATTTTGTACGACTCATTGCGTGCCAAAAGCATCTCAAGGGTGAGGGTAACGGAAATTGGCGGAGCCAAACAGCCTCTTTGGCAACTTCGCATGCAGCAACATACTCAGCATCCATGGTGGAGTTAGCAATGCATGATTGCTTGATACTCCTCCATATGACTGCTCCTCCTCCAAGAGTAAACACAGATCCTGATGTGGATTTTCTGGAGTCAGAATACGACTGGAAATCAGAATCTGTATACCCAACGGGAATCAAATCCCCTCCAGAGTATACAAGCATATTGTCTCTCGTTCTCCTGAGATACTTGAAAATATGCTTGACTGCCGTCCAGTGATCAGGACCAGGTTTCGATTGAAACCTGCTAACTATGCCAATAGCAAAACAAATATCTGGTATAGTGCAGAGCATTGCATACATGAGATTTCCAACTGCCGAGGCATATGGAACCCTACTCATGAATTGCTCTTCATGCTCTTTCTTAGGAACTTGTTCTTTAGAAAGTTTGATTCCATGCCTGAAAGGTAACATACCTTTCTTGGAATCCTGCATGGAAAACCTAGACAAGATTTTATCTATGTATGAAGCTTGGGATAGTGCAATCGTTCTATTATTTCTATCCCTTATTACTTGGATACCAAGAATATAACTTGCTTCTCCTAAGTCCTTCATATCAAATTGTTTTGCTAACCATTCTTTTACTGATGTCAATACACCTACATCATTTCCGATGAGTAGTATATCATCAACTTAAAGAATTAGGAAAACCAAATTGTCGCCTTTGATCCTTTTGTATACACAAGGTTCTGAACAAATCCAAACCCTTTCATAGCTTGATCGAACCTTATGTTTCAGGATCTGGATGCTTGCTTTAATCCATATATGGATTTTTGCAACTTGCATACCTTTTCCACTTGGCCTTTCTCAATGAATCATTCTGGTTGCATCATATAGATGCTTTCGTCAAGACTTCCATTAAGGAAACCTGTCTTGATGTCCATTTGCCAAATCTCTAAATCTAAAGATGCCACAATGGATAAGAGTATCCTTTTGGATTTAAGCATGGCCACAGTTGAGAAGGTTTCCTCATAATCGATACCTTCTTTCTATGTATAACCTTTAGCTACTAATTTAGCTTTAAAGGTTTCCACCTTTCCATCCATACCTTTTTTCCTCTTGTATACCCACTTGCACCCAATGGGTTTTATCCTTTTAGGCAAGTCTACAAGGAACTAGACTTTGTTATTGAACATGGACTCAATCTCATATTGCATTGCCTTTTGCCAATGGCAACTATCAACATCCTTCATTGCTTCCTTATATGTGTAGGGATCATCATCGTCCAGGAGATTCTCCACTGATTCTCCCAGACCGATGTATCTCTCGGGTTGTCTTAAAACCCTCCCACTACGATGAGGAATGGTAGGTTGTTGATCTTGTGATGGTTCGGAACTTACAATTGGGCCAGGTTGTGAAACCTCTTGTGGAATTGTATCTCCTGACATCTCATTCAGGACAATTCTACTTTTAGGTATAAACTCATTCATATAGTCATTTTCAAGAAATTTAGCATTTGTCGAAACAAATACTTTAAGATCTGAAGGAATATAGAAATAATACCCATTAGTTCCTTTTGGATACCCCACAAATATGCATGTTTCTGTACGGGACTCCATCTTTTCTGTCTTTCCTTTTAACACATGCACAGGACAACCAAATATCCTTAAGTGTTGCAAACTAGGCTTTCACCCAGTCCACAACTCATGCGGTGTTTGAGGAACTGACTTCGATGGTACATCGTTTAGAATGTACATTGCAGTTTGTAGAGCATATCCCCAAAAAGAAACAGGGAGTGTTGAATAACTTAAAATTGACCTAACCATATTCAAAAGAATTCTATTTCTTATTTCTGCCACCCCATTCTGTTGAGGTGTACCTGGTGCAGAAAACTGAGAAATGATTCTATTATCAATAAGATATTGTTGAAACTCACCAGATAGATATTCTCCACCACGATCAGAGCTCAAGATTTTTATGTGTTTCTCAAGCTAATTCTCCACTTCAACTTTAAATGCTTTGAACATGTTAAAAACATCCGACTTATATCTCATGAAATATACATAACCAACTCTCGAGTAATCATCTATGAAAGTGATGAAGTACTCATATCTACCTCTAGCTTGAATGCTCATAGGACCACATACATTAGTATGCATTAATCCTAAACATTCATTGTCTCTTATGCCTTTGGTCCTGAACGACCTTTTGGTCATTTTACCTTCCAAATAGGATTCACAAGTTGGTAGATCATCAACCTTTAAGTCACTTAAAGGTCTATCACTAACCAATTTTTTAATCCTATTAAGGTTAATACGACCTAGGCGCAAATGGCATAGGTGGGTTTCATCTTATGATAATTTTACTCTTTTATGATTAGGTTGCGTTAATTCTGTGTCTAACAAGTGAGAGATATTTCTATGTAAATAGAATAGACCATTTTCCAATGTACCTTTGCAAACAAATTTGTCATCCTTACTAATAATAAAATTTTATTAAAAGTAACTGAATATTCAAATTTATTTAAACAAGAAACTGAAATTAAATTTCTCTTAAATTGAGGTACATAATAAATGTCTATCAAATCTAAATGCCTACTAGCATCTAGATTAACTCTAATATCTCCCACTGCACTAGCAGACACCAACGCTCTGTTGCCTAAACGCAAGTTGATTTCATTCTTATTCAACCTTCTCCTTTCTTGAAACCCCTGTAAGGAATAACAAACATGATTAGTGGCTCCAGAGTCTACGATCTAATAATCTGTAGAATCTGCCAAAAAAAAAAATGTTTCAAGATAATTTACATTACCTTGTTCCTTCTTATTCCGAGACTTTGGACAATTACTTTTCCAATGTCTCTTTTCACCACAAAAGAAGCACTTCCTTTTGATCTTGGTTACTTTCTTAGTCTCCAACTTGGTAGGCCCAAGTTGCTTTTTCTTTTATTATTCCTTGACCTTCTGACGGGTCTTAATAGCAGCAACTTTACCAACCATATGAATCTCTTCTAGAGACATCATCATATCAGCAGCAGACCCCATTCCTTCATGCTGCTGTTGCAACACGTCTAAGATGGTAGCCATTTGGCCATCTCATTAGAGGTCTTCTGCTGCTCATACTCGTCTCATTGCATCACATTAGATTCATTAGTAGGAGCAAGTGGTTTAGGAGTTGTTAGAACAAAATTTATATTTTTTCAGCTTGCAGCAACAACCCAATTTTCCTTTTCCATGTGACATAATTATTACCGGTTAAAGTTTTATCTTTTAGGATGATCATTAGGGATGAGATCATGATTTCTTAACAAAAATATATATGAGTAAATAATCATTGTTCAGCATTTTTGAATATTTATCTTGAATTAAATATTTATAATTCAATCGTAAAATTCAACGTTCGATCCAGCACCCATAAATGTTACGCCTCCTTTGGGAGTTCGCACCAACATTCTTTTGATAATTCGCAATTTGGTAATGACACAAAAAGTGAGTCATCAGCCTGGAGGACCAGATGGCCAAGATGGCAAAGGAGTTGGAGGAATTGAAGAAGGGAAAGCACCACGGAATCCGAAAAAATCCCCTGGGTGAGATGAATGCACCTTTCTCCAAGTTCAGGATGCCTTCTGAGAAGTACTCCGGGACAGAGGACCCCGTCAGCCACCTGGAAAGCTTTGTCTACCAGATGGAAGTCCGAAGCGTGACCCGGCTAGACAGGTGCAGAATGTTTCCTTCAACCTTAACCGATTGCGCCAAAACATGGTTCAGAAAGTTACCACCAGGTAGTGTTGATTCCTTTTCTAAGTTTACCATAGCTTTTTGTGTGCAGTTTTAGGGGATCAAGCCTTATCCCAAGGATCCTATCTTGCTTCAGGACATGGTTCACGAGGGGGGTGAAACTCTAAGATCTTATGTGGAAAAATTCCATAAAGAAGTCATCCAGATGGGAGTATTCAACGAGAAGGAAACCTTAGCCAACTTCCGGAGAAACCTATGGGCTGGCAGACTATTTCGCTCGTTTGCTAAACATCCTCCAGAGACGTACCAGGAAGCCTACAACCGGGCTTTGGAACAGGTGGATATAGAAGAACAGCTACGGACTAAGATTGAGCACGATGAAGCCCGATTAGCACCACGTCATAAGAAGGAGGCTTCGAAGCTAGCACCAGCTATGAAATTCCAAAATCAGCCTCTAAACCGGTCTACCTACCAGCCACCTCCTGTTCCCTCGTACCAAGAAAGATATCTGGCCAGAAGGTCACCCATAAGGGAGATCCCTTTGAAGGAAGTGTCCAGAGTGGCAAGAAAGGAATATGGGTACAATCACTACACCCCTCTCAATGCCTCGCGACAATGCCTCACGAGAAACCATCTACCTCGCCATTCGAGATAAAGACCTACTCAGAAAGCTAGGTCCCATGAAAGTCCCAGCTGACAGAAAGAATTAGTACAAGTATTGCGATTTCCACGAGGACATAAGGCACAACACTTCGGAGTCCTACAACCTCCACAACCAAATTGAAGGAATGATAAAGGGAGGCCTTTTAACTGAATATTTACAGCAGGTGCGAGATGGCATCAAGGAAGGGAAGCAGGTACAGAGCGGGATGCAGGAAGCAGCGGAGAGAAGGAGAGATGGTGAGAAGGACTTGATGCAACAGATCTAGGTGATCCACACCATCAGCGGAGGCCCCACTTTAGCTGGAACCTCCAATAATTCAAGGAAGAACCACGCAAAGAAGATTCCCAGGTTTAATACTGATCATGAGGTACTCAAAGTCAGTAGTGGGTCCCGAGATCTACCCCGCTCTACCAAAATCATCTTCACGGAGGAGGATGTCTACAATACAGTTCAGCCACATGATGATCCCATGGTAATCACAGTACAGATCGCTAACTGCCTGGTACACCGCATCCTGATTGATACGAGAAGCAGTGTTGATATTCTGTTCAAGGGGGCTTATGAGCAACTTAATCTGAAGAACTCTTGTTACAACAATTGCACCTCCCTTTTGTATGGCTTCACAGGGGACTCTGTAATGCCAATGGGGACAAAGATTTTTCTAGTGACAGTCGGAGAAGCTCCTCTTCAATAGAACATAATGACAGAGTTCATTGTGGTAGATACCCCGTCTGCCTATAATGTAATTTTTGGTAGGCCTTTCTTGTCAGGGATTAGGGGGTACTATCTATCTACCACAATATTTTGAAATTCCTAGTAGGAACAGGAGTAGGAGAAGTTATAGGGGATCAGTAGGCAGCTAGCAATTGTTACGCGGTGTCCACCAGCCTCACTGCATTAGCTAAACAATGCGCACATGTGACCAGTGACCCAAGTCAGGGAGCGTCAGAGCGGGATCATTGTGTCTTGGAAGAAGGAGTGGTACCAGACATAATCGTGGAAGAGCCGGAGGAAGAATAGTGAGGTTGGACCAGTGGGCATCCCATATATCAATTAGGGGAGATGCTTATCAGGGGTGAAGATCCAACTAAGACAGTAAAAGTTGGAGGAGGTTTGGATCCCAAAATCAAGGACTTGATAGAGCTCCTCAGGGAGTAAAACGACATCTTCGCTTGGAGCGGGGTTGGCATTCCTCTTAGCCTGGCTTCCCACATGTTAGCAGTAGACGCAACCTTCAAGCCAATAAAACAGAAAAGAAGGCATTTCAATGCCGAACGGAACACCGCAGACCAGGAAGAAGTTGACAAGAGTCTCGATATCCCGAATGGATCGCTAACGTGGTCATGGTAACCAAGTCTAACGGGAAGTGGCAATTGTGTGTTTATTACACCGATCTCAATCGGGCTTGCCCCAAGGACAACTTCCCCTTTCCTAAGATAGATCAGCTCATTGATTCCACTACAAGAAACAAGCTCCTAAGCTTCATGGATGCCTTCTCGGGGTCAAATCAAATCATTATGCACCATTTTGATCAGGACAAGACTAGTTTCATCATCGGACAGAGCCTTTACTGCTATAAGGTAATGCCTTTCGAACTCAAAAATGCAGGTGCCACATACCAGCGTATGGTGAACAAATTATTCAAGAAGCAAATAGGAAGATCCATGGAGGTGTACATAGATGATATGATCACAAAATCTCTAGAAGCTAGACAACACACTGGGGACTTATGCCAAACTTTTAAGGTAATAAGACAGAACCAGATGAGGCTGAACCCCGCCAATTGCACCTTTGGGGTAGCGGCAGGAAAATTCTTGGGATTCATGGTACATGAAAGGGGGATCGAGGCTAATCCCGAGAAGATCAAAGCTATACTTGATCTCGAAGCTCCTACAACTCTCAAGCAAGCACAAGGATTAACAGGCCGGATAGCAGCCCTGAACCGGTTCGTATCTCACTCTACTGATAAGTGCCTCCCATTTTCAAAGTAATCAAGCAGGGAAAAAAGATGAAGTGGGACGAGCAAAGCGAGCAGGCTTTCCCAGCTTTAAGGGAGTACTTGTCAAGTTCGCCTCTATTGGTAAAACCTACCTTGGGGGAAGAACTCTTACTCTATTTGGCAGTTTCAGAAGTTGCTACTAGTGGAGCCTTAGTGAAGGAATGCGGTGACGGGGTGCAAAGACCAGTTTACTATGTAAGTCGGGCTTTCACTAAGTCCGAGAAAAACTACACCCTCTTGGAGAAGCTCGCATATACCTTGGTAAATACATCCAGATGAATGATTATTATGTGAGCCGGGCTTTCACTTAATGTTTAGGATTAATGCATACTAATGTATATGATCCTATGAGAATTCAAGCTAGAGGTGGATATGAGTACTTCATCACTTTCACAGATGATTATTCGAGATTTGGTTATATGTATCTCATGAGACACAAGTCAGATGCTTTTGACATGTTCAAAGCATTTAAAGATGAAGCGGAAAATCAGCTAGCATGTCTATTTAGTGAGTTTCAGTAATATCTTATTGATAATGGGATCATTTCTCAGTTATATGCACCAGGTACACCTCAACAGAATGGGGTGGCAGAAAGTAGAAATAGAACTCTTTTGAACATGGTTAGGTCGATGTTGAGTTATTCAACGCTTCTTGTTTCTTTTTGGGGATATGCTCTACAAACTGCAATATTCATTCTAAACGATGTACCATCGAAGTCGGTTCCTAAAACATCGTGTGAGTTATGGACTGGGCAAAAGCCTAGTTTACAACACTTAAGGATATTTGGTTATCCTGCGCATGTGTTAAAAGGAAAGACAGAAAAGATGGAGTCCCGTACGGAAACATGTATATTTGAGGGGTATCCAAAAGAAACTAGAAGGTATTATTTTTATAGTCCTTCAGATCTTAAAGTATTTGTCTCATCAAATGCTAAATTTTTGGAAAAGGACTACATGAATGAGTTTATACCTAAAAGTAGAATTGTCATGAATGAGATGTCAGGAGATACAATTCCATAAGAGGTTTCACAACCTAGCCCAATTGTAAGTTTTGTACCATCAAAAGATCAACAACCTACCAGAGATACATCAATCTAGGAGAATCTGTGGAGAATCTCTTAGATCCCTACACATATAAGGAAGCAATGGAGGATGTTGATAGTCACCATTGGCAAAAAGCAATGCTATCTGAGATTGAGTCCATGTTCAATAACAAAGTCTGGTTCCCATTGAGTGCAAGTGGGTATATGAGAGGAAAAGAGGTATGGATGGAAATGTGGAAACCTTTAAAGCTAAATTAGTTGCTAAAGGTTATACATAGAAAGAAGGTATCGATTACGAGGAAACCTTCTCAACTGTGGCCATGCTTAAATCCAAAAGGATACTCTTATCCATTGTGGCATCTTTAGATTTAGAGATTTGGCAAATGGACGTCAAGACAGGTTTCCTTAATGGAAGTCTTGACTAAAGCATCTATATGATGCAACCAGAATGATTCATTGAAAAAGGCCAAGTGGAAAAGGTATGCAAGTTGCAAAAATCCATATATGGATTAAAGCAAGCATCCAGATCCTGGAACATAAGGTTCGATCAAGCTATGAAAGGGTTTGGATTTGTTCAGAACCTTGTGTATACAAAAGGATCAAAGGCGATAAGTTGGATTTCCTAATTCTTTATGCTGATGATATACTACTCATCGAAAACGATGTAGGTGTATTGACATTAGTAAAAGAATGGTTAGCAAAACAATTTGATATGAAGGACTTAGGAGAAGCAAGTTATATTCTTGGTATCCAAGTAATAAGGTATAGAAAGAATAGAACGATTGCACTATCCCAAGCTTCATACTTAGACAAAATCTTGTCTAGGTTTTCCATGCAAGATTCCAAGAAAGGTATGTTACCTTTCAAGCATGGAATCAAACTTTCTAAGGAACAAGTTCCCAAGAATTATCATGAAGAGCAATTCATAAGTAGGGTTCCATATGCCTCGGCAGTTCGTTTATGTACTCAACAAAATAGTAATATGGTTTTTTGGTTGGTTCTTGAAAACTCTTTTAAGCCACTTAATCCTTTTAAAATGTGATTTGATAGCAAAATAGTGAGCAAGTTCGTTCCACAGGTGTTAGGTTTTTGGTTGTTGTTGGCATATATTCCATATCAAAACGTGTTTATCTTGTAAAATGTTTATGTGGTCATGTTGATGATGATACAAAGCTTCAAAGAAAGATTTGACTACGGTACATACAAGATGATGGCTTGCTAAGAGGAAATAAGCTTCATTGCTCATCAAAGGTAAAATCGACCTCATTCCTCTTACAAGGCATAGGCACACACACACAAATCATTCATATGTGTCCCTGCATTGTTGTGCACCATTTATATAACACATTCACATGATTTTGTATGCTCATGCATTGAACTCAAATGCTCATACATTTTAGAGTTGCATTTTCTAGGACTATGTCTAGGAAATGGCATTCATATGTGAACTTATGTTTTTATGTTTGTGTTTCTTGTGTTTTGGACTTTTAATAGTGCTTAATTGATTCCTTATTGAGTCCCGTTCATTTCGGTTACTCATACGTTAAGTTTCGAGTCCAAACGATGTAGCTACGCTACTTTTCGTTCTCATTCGTTGAGTTGTGTTCATCGTCGTTTTCCGAGATGAATTCTCAACCATTTTTCAAAGTTTCATAGTCGTCGTCATGCGTGAGGGAGTCATGGTTTGTAATCCGAAAAAGGATTCGAATTCGGAGTTCGGATGCCCGAATACGGCTGAAGAACGCGAGAGGTGCGTGAGGAGGTCGCTTGGCCAAAAGCCAAGCAAGGGGTGGCCACGTGTGGACCACGTGTGCCACACGGCCAGAGCTCCTCTCTGGCCACGTGTGGCACACGCTGGCCACACGTGGACTTGCCAAAGTCCCCCCAAAAAATTGGACAATTTTGCCCCTCCTTCTATTCTTTTTAAATCCCTCAAATTCCCTCCATTCTCTTTCAAGAAGAAAAAGTGTGAAATCCCGTCTATGATTTTCTCCCAAATTTTCTCAACTTCCAAACACCATAACTTTCTCATACGGAGTCGGAATTGAGTGATTCAAGTTGGAGATTGTTCGTATTCGTGTCCTCTACCTTTTCCAAGTGGTTGTGCAGCTGTTTGATTGATTTTCTGACAGATCTCCTCAGAAAAACGAACCAGCTCTTGTAATTGAGGTAGAGTTCATAACTTTGTGATTTCATCTTTTTTAACCTCCAATTTGCTTGGGGTTTCTTCTTCTATATATATATGTTTGTTTAGTGAATGCTATAGAGAAAGGTAGCTTCATAATCAATCTAATTGAATAGTCTAATTAGAGACACATGTTGACTAGAATCTTTGATTCTTTGTTTTTAACATGATTGAGAGTTGTATTGTGATTAGATTAATATCTAGGATTGTTTGAGACTTGATTGATCAAGTTTATGATTAATAATCCTTTCTATGTGACTTTGATCCATGATTGATGAAATCTAGGATTAGAGCCTTTTTTTATGTGTTTTTAGAGATATATAGGATTGATTTGTTTTTAACATGTCTCCTATCTCTTAATCTTTGGCTAGAATAATTGTTGAATACATTTTATGATTCTAGCATTTTTGATGTATGTTTATGACATCTTGAACTTGTGCCTCATGTATATGAAATTGTTCAAGTGTTATTTTGTATGAATGAATCTATGAGTTTTATGTGTTAATTGTTTTCACATGCTCTAGGTTTTCATTCATGATTTTGCATCTAGATTTCTATTGCTTGTGTTTTCACATCTTTAGATCTAGTTGTTCCATGGAATATATTGATCACATGTTTTATGTTGTTTTGATTGTTTGCATCATTTGCATTCACATGATCACACTAGGAAGTCCTTGTAAAAGGCATGAAGTCTTGGCTAGAGTTGGGATGACTCGGATAGCCAAGCAAGAAGTCTTGCCTAGAGTCGGGAGGACTTGGATAGACAAGCAAGAAGTCATGGCTAGAGTCGGGAGGACTTGGATAGTCATGCATGGGAGGCTTTCTAGAGGCACGTGTTCCTTATATAGAGAGTTGGCTTATATATTGGTAGGCCTGGGTGTTTGGTTAGACATAGAGTCCGATAGAGCGGGGTACATGGGATGTGTATGCACTCTTGAGGAATTTCTAATCTTCCAACGATGTTGGTTTTGGTATGAGTTCCAATATGTGGTGGTTTACATCATTGAGGGATTTTGTATCTTCCAATAGGGATTGGGTAAACATAGACTCCACATGGGTTGGTGACTAGAATTGGTCATTTTGTGGAATTTCTAATTTACTTTCCAAGTATATATATAAGTACCCAATGGTTGTAATTCAACCCGTGGATGTTTCCTCCTTGGAGGTTTTACCACGTTAAAAAATCCCTTGTGTTAATTCTTCCTATCTCTCTCTTTTATATTTGTTTATGTATATGTTGTTATCTTGTGACACATCAATTACTTGTGAAGTATATTGATACAAGATTTTGTATAGTGTGATTTGTAAATATATTCTTTTGATCATATTTGTAAATACATTTTCTTTTGTATATTGTTTAGAATTTTATGTATAGCAATATTTGTATATACTTGTAATGATTGAACATATATTCATATACAAGTATTCTTGCTAATTGTTTTTGTATTTTCTTTATACCTCATACAACATATTGATACTTAGACAATGTATGAATGATCACATGATAACTTGTCTTAGTATGATTCCGTGATGTTTATGTTGTATGTAAGGCTACCTTGAGGGACAAACATAAGTTTGTTCAAGGGATTGAAATTAGGCGAAAAACCTATTCACCCCCCCCCCCCCCCCCCCCCCCTCTAGGTACGTCTTAAGCAATTTAACCTTGTTTTGTATACTTTCAACAGGGAATGGAGTGTTAATTAGATAAATTGACTAATCTTTGAACAATAAAATAAATCATAGTGTTTGATAGATGTGTGGTTTCTAAAACCACCAATGCTAACTACTAAAATGAAAATACACAAAAATGTTATGAAAAATAGAATACTCAACACCTTGATAAGAATAGTGATAAAATCAATTAATAAGATAGCTAAGGAATAGATCGATTAACAATTGAATGTGGGTAAGCTAACTAGCTACTTTAATGTGCCAATCTCATTATGTTAACCACTTAGAGGCTTAGATTAGTGGGGTTGATATACCCACCACTAATCTATCCTATCCAATGGGTTCTCAATCACACAAGGAGTGTCAAACCTCATATGAATATATAACAAATTACTCCACTCAAGATTGCAATTAACAAGTGATATAAAAGTCAATTATAATGAATGGAATCTAATTAATTTGAATGAATAGAACACATAAGAGATTCATTACAAGCTAAGCTAAACCCACAACCAATTGATCCTCAAATCTATCCCCTAGATTAGGGGTTTAGTTACACATATTTGCAATAAATGAAAAGAAGTAAATAGTAAGGAAATAACCCTTGGGTCACCTTCTTTAAGCTTGATCCTTCTTCTCCTCTATGCTCCTAGATGCAAAGAATGGAAGTAGAGGATATGTCTTGGAATGTGCGTGTTTTGGTGGAAAGTGACTAAGGATTTTGGTGGAGAAATGGTGGGATGAGGAATGATGTAGGGAAGGAATCAAGACTTTTTGTTGAGGTTTGGATGGATTAGATGAGTTCAAGGAAAGAAATGGAGGATGATGAATGGTGTGCCATGGATGAAGAGCTAAATCTCAAGATGTATTCTCTGTTCTTTTTCTTAGAAATCGGATGCCTTTGAAAATGAATGGCTATTCTATTTATACACACTCTTGGACTTGTACTGATAACTGCTTGATTCGCTAATGTGGCACCTAGTTCGCAGTTTCGTCGCTATGGTGACCTTGGGTGCGTAAAACGGTTAGATGCTAAGGTCGCTATGAGAACCATCTTTTTCGCCATCTAGCAAGTGGTGACCAAGTGCAATTTGTGTAGAGGTCGCCACTTGAATCTCGAGGTCGCCATGGCGACCATAAGTGGCGACCCTGCAAAGTGTGAAGGGGTCGCCACTTGCAGCATCAAGGTCGCCATGGCAACCATAAATGGTGACCTTGCCTTGTTTGAAAGAGGTCGCCACTTGCAAGGGTGGTCGCCATGGCGACCCACCTAATTCATCTGGAGTCCTTCTGTCGCCATGGTGACCAAGTGGCGCCCAAATGGCAATCTTCTGATGGCTTGGAGAATCCTCTGTCGCCATGGCACCCATGTAGCGATCTCCTCATGTCTAAGTGGCGAAAATGCCCTGTTTCTTCCCATTTGTGAGGCATTTTTCACACAAGTCCTCCACTCCATCTCAATTGCTCTCGAAACCTGATAAAACCTGAAACACTCATTTTAACAATATTAAACACAGAGAAATGCTCAAGAATCAAGCGAAAAGAATCGAAAATGAAGGTCAAAATCATACTAATTTTGGCTTGATCAAGGGTTCAGCCTCATGGTTTGTATACTCCTTTGCCTATACCTAGTGGACCTTGGATTGATATTTCTATGGATTTTGTGGTGGGTTTGCCTAGGTCAAAGAGGGGTAGAGATTCTATATATGTGGTTGTTGATAGGTTTTCTAAAATGGCACATTTCATTCCTTGTCATAAAACTGATGATGCATTACATATTGCTGATTTGTTTTTCAAAGAAATTGTTAGATTGCATGGCATGCCTAAAACCATTATTTTGAATAGATATGCTAAGCTCTTAAGCTACCTTTGGAAAACTCTGTGGGGCAAGTTAGGAACTAAACTTCTATTTTCTACCACTTGTCATCCACAAACTGATGGTCAAACTGAAGTAGGTAATAGGACTTTATCTGCCTTGTTGTGTGCTATAATACAAAAGAACTTGAAAACATGGGAGGATTGTTTGCCGCATGTAGAGTTTGCTTATAATAGGAGTGTGCATTCTGCAACTCATTTTTCACCTTTTGAAATTGTGTATGGTTTTAATCCGTTAACTCCTTTTGATTTAATTTCTTTACCTGTGGATGAGCATGTTAACTTGGATGGGAAGAAAAAGGCAGATTTTGTTAAGAAAATCCATGAAAATACTCGGCAAAACATCGAGAGGATAACTGAACAATACGCCAACCAAGCTAATAAAGGGCGCAAGAAAGTTGTGTTTGAGCCAGGTGATTGGGTGTGGTTGCATATGCGGAAGGAACGGTTTCCAGTTCAGTGGCGTTCTAAATTACTTCCTAGGGGAGATGGTCCATTCAAGTGCTTGAAAGGATCAATGACAATGCCTACAAGTTAGATCTTCCAGGTGAGTATAATGTTAGAGCAAGCTTTAATGTTTCTGATTTGTCTCCTTTTGATGTAGGTGACGATTTGAGGACAAATGAAATTCCCTTTAAAGCAATAGTGTTTTATACCTAGAGGGGGGGTGAATAGGTATAGTCCAAAAGTCTTCCAATATTAAAAAATGCGGAATATAAGAATGAAATGAATACTTGAAATGATATAACAATTGTATAATATGAATCAATTCATGTAAGCATCAATATACAATAGAATCAATACAAGTGAACATATGGAAGATAAGGAAATATAAAGCGAAAATGAGACACGATATTTTTACATGGTAAAACCTCAAAGAGGAAACATCCACGGGTTGAATCCACAACCACCGGCACAGCAAATCCACTATACGAAAAGGCCTTACACACTCAAAGCTATCAACACTATGATATCCACTTCAAGCTATCAAAACCTAATCAACCCTCGGGCTAGTGATTCACAAAGCCTACTCTCTATCCAAGATGTGTCCTACACCTCTAGAGAGCAACTCCCTATCCAAGGCTCTCAAGCCTCTAGGAAGATTTCCTCACTTAGCAATCTAGATCACTAGGATCCTAGTCAAGCTACCCAAGCTCAACCATCCGGAGTACGCAACTCCTTGCTAAGACTTTTTCTTAGTTATCCGGATCCTCTTGATCCTAACTAAGACTTCTTGCTTGGCCATCCGGAATCCTTTCCTAGCCAAGTCTTCTTGCTCAAGACAAAGCTTCACTCACTTTGCAAGAGACTTCAACCTTTCACAAGGCAATGATCTAAGTGAAGTGCACACAAGCAATATGATGCAATCACAAACAAATAGAGCAAGTTGATCAAACAAACTCCATGAACATGCAATTAGAGAATCTAGAATAAAGCTATCACAACTCAATCACAAAATATATCTAGAAACCTAAGCATGTGAATTAACATCATTCATATTACTTTTCATCAATCAAATAAGACAATTAAAGAGATGATCAATAATGAAAGTAAGAAGAAGATGAATCACTTACAAACAAATAAAGCTAGATAATCAATCAAGCTCTATGAACATGCTTACATACATTCTAGGATATACTTTCAACAATCAATCACAAAAATACCTAGAAATCAAAGCATGTATATCAATAAGAACAAGGTATGAATATTCAATATATCACACTAAAAAACCTAGTTCTTAGATCATGAAATTAAACCTAGAAAATATCATAAGGCACAACATATATGTTATTTCTAGAATCAATTTCAAGATATGTCAAGTTTTAGTAAAATATACTCAAATGAGATTCAAGACTAAAACCCAACAAAACAATCAATCATATAACCCTAGCATGTGATCTAACATACTTCTCAACACATTTCAACAATCAATTAGAAAGAATCAAAGAGACGATCAAGAGAAATAGAAAGAGAAGAAGTTTCACATACAACACTTAAGTCTCGGACTGAAATCTGCCAACTGTGAAATATTAAGAGCTCAAATGACTCTAAAAATGCTTGTGGTTTGTAGCTCTCTTCAAGACCAACAATGTTTGTTTTTGGATCACTCAATTTCGAGTTCGTATGAGAGAGTTATGATCGAAATAAGAAAAACAAAATCATGAAGAAATCTGCAGAATTTTCAATTTGATGTACTTCAAGTTATTTGAAAATGGAGGGAAAAGAGGACATTTGAGGAGGAGGGAAGAGGGGCAAATTTGTCCAAAAATTAGAGGGACTTCAGCCAGCCCACATGTGGTCAGCATGTGGCACACGTGGCCAGAGAGGAGCTCTGGCCGTGTGGCACACGTGGTCCACACGTGGCCACCCCTTGCTTGGCTTTTGGCCAAGCAACCTCCTCGCGCACCTCTCGCATTCTTCAGCCGTATTCGGGCATCCGAACTCCGAATTCGAATCCGTTTTTAGATTACGAACCATGAATCCCTCACACACGACGAAGACTATGAAAATTTTGTAAATGGTTGAGAATTCATCTCGGAAAACGATGACGAACACAACTCAACGAATGAGAACGAAAAGTAGCGTAGCTACATCGTTTGGACTCGAAACTTAACGTATGAGTAACCGAAACGACCGGGACTCAACAAGGAATCAAATAAGACCATTTTCAAGTCCAAAACACACAAAAACACAAACAAATAAACACTATGCAACACAAGCATGTCATATCTAAGCGATAGTGAGAAAACATGCAATTCTACAAGATTGTCAACAATGAGATAAATGCATGTGCATGCTAAATGTGTGTGAAAGTGTTATACCAAATGTTTGAACTACGATGCAGGGACACACATGTATGAATTGTGTGTGTGTGTGCTTACGCCTTGCAAGAGGAAGAAGAATCTTGATACCTTAGCATCCAAGTATGCGATGTTCCCCTTGAAGACGATATTTGCACAAGATGTTGCTTCTTCACCTTTGAAGCTCCTTTCTTTAAGAAACACTTAAGCAACTACTAATACAAATATAGAGAGTTTTGCAATGGAATCAAGCCAATACAAATTAAGGATCTTACAATCTCCCCCTTTGGCTATTCCCTGGCAAAACCTCATCCTCACCATACATTGATCTCTCCGAAAGACTCAATGTTGATAGCATTCTCTCACCTTACATTACAAAGAGATCCCTAGACTAAAAGGTCTTCAAGTCTTCTTGAGTCTTCAAGAATCCCTTCTTTGAACTTCAAAGTACCTATGTGAAAAGAAACAACCAACAAGAGAACTTCTTCCAAAGAAGAATGGTGAGAAATTATCACATAAACAAAATACCAAAACTTCCCTTATCTCTACCAAACAATGTATTATCTCAAGTGAATAAATGTTGTCACATTAAAAGCTCTCCCTTAAAAACCTTAACACAAATAAGGCAAGAATTCTTTTCTCCCCCTTAAGACAAGAATTCTCCCCCTTAAGACAAAGTCTCCAATAAGCACAAAGAGGTACAAAACTCACTCTCCATATTGAACATGGTGAAGTTTTCTCCCCATGGTGAGATTTCTCCCCTTATAAAGATGGTGAGGTTTCTCCCCCTTTTTGTCAAGGAATAGACAAAGGACACAAGAGATAAAGAACAAGATATTAAGCAAACAAATCGTATAGAAAGCATAGTTGAATAAACTAAAGCTCCCCCTTAACATATGCTCCACATATTATCATCAAGTAGATTTGTTCACAAGGGACTCAAACATTCACACATTCAAGCAATAAGAGAAAATATTTCATCACTTTTCAAAGTCCAAGAGAGAATCATAGATTTTCATTAATCTCTCAAAAATATTCTCACATTGCTAATGAATCAAGCACATAAGCAAAATATATGTGTGTGTGTGTGTGTGTGAATGCTTCTCACATATACAGAAGGAGTAATTGTGATATCAACATGCAAACAATTTCCACACCTATCCAACTAAAGCTTTTCCAAAAATAAGTCAAACCGATATTCATCCATATTTTCGCTTTAAAAGAATAGTTATCAACATGTGAGCGTGTGTGTGCATGTGGCTTGTTTTCCCATTTCTGTTTGTCAACCCGAGCTTTTCACAATTCTCAACTATACACCATTAAGCCTTTTATTTATTTTTATTTCTTTTAGGCTTAGAATCAAAGATTTTTTTTTTTTTAATGATTCTTTTCAACTCTTCTTTGATTTTTCTAACAAAAACATATACACCTCTTGGCGGTTTTCACTCAACACAAAGGTGTAGCCCTTTCCAACATTGGACGACTTCACAACCAATACGTGTAGCCCTTTCCAAGAGGGTGCTTGTTGAATACTATGTAGTGCCGAAGCAAAATGGATACATATCATAGGTCATTTATCATGTACTAAGCAATAGGCTTCTAAATGCATCCATTACCTACACATATTCAATCACATATACTCAAAACTCAAACATATAAGAGAAGCATTAGTGCACTTTTCAAAAAATAAGATTTTTTTCAAGCTCTAGTGCATGATCTAAAAACAATAGAAGTTATTTATTCAAGATCATTACTTCTCAAGTGAGTCGCTCTCAAAGATATTGATATACAAATAAAGTTTTGCCCATCAAGCCACTCAACAATCACACATAGACAATAATCAACACAAATCATGCCAATGGATCTTTAAAGAGTTTTAAACCTCTTATGTCCAAAGTCTTAGTGAACAAACCCGCAAGTTGATTATTTAATAGGCATTGCTTTAGAGTAACAATAGAACATTCAACAAGTTCTCTAATGAAATGATGCCTAATAACTATGTGATATTCATCTCATGCAAACATAGAGTTAAAAAGATGAAATAGAAAGCAAGCTTTTAGAATAGAGAAATACCTTAGCAAGCTTTTTCATCAATGAAAAGTCTCCACTCTTTTTATGAGCTCTCTTGGCTTGTTTGTCCTCATGACAACAAGTTGTTGGTGTGTCATCCCAAGAGAATAAAGACCAAACACTTTCAACTCAAACAATTACATGAAAATGACTTTCTCTAAAAGTCTTAACAAAAAGTTTCATCAAATAGATTTCAAAATTCAACTTCTTTAAAGTTAATCAACAAATTTTGACTATCATAGTGATTATGAGAATATTAAGTTCATGAATTGACTAAAGACACCAAGTTTGAATACTAGACCTAGCACATTACAAATAGCTTAGTCAAGCATCAAACTTAGAACTCTTATCAAACAAGAACAAAAATATTCTCATAAGTGCTACTCAATCAAGTATGAGAGCACTCACCTTTGACCATATTGGTCTTAGGTGAACCAACAAAAACAACATCATGATCATTACGCATGGCAATATGAAATCTAGAAAATAAATCATCAACTATCTTCTTTATGAAAATATCACTCATATCAAACTCATCATTGTTGCCATGCACAAATATATCATCAAGACTCTTCAAATGATCATGGTTAACACTCTTCTTAACCAATTTCTTCTCAACATTTTTCTTAACATGATTATCATTAACATGCATGTTATTCTTTTCAACCCAAATCTTCGTAGTAGGTTTCTTCACATGAATATGATCAATATGCACATTTCTCAAAGCATCAAAGCTATTAACATGTTTAGAAACTTTCAAAGAAGATTTATCTATTTCACAAGTATGCACACTATTCTTTTTAACCCAAACTTTCCTTGTTGATTTCTTTTCATTAACATGTCCATCATGCATAGTCTCTAATGCCCTAACATGTTTAGAAACAACCAAAGGAAGTATTTTCACCTCACTAGCATGCATCTCATTCCCTAGTTCATATTGTCTAATATACTTGTAGCATTTAGGTTTGATATGCCCTACAACATTGCAAAAATGACAAACCGGGATAAACTTAGAGATGTTATGTCTAGCTCTAGACTTAAACTCATGCTTAGGACAATGATTAGGTAACTTTTTCACATTCTTATCATGTTCCACAATTCCTAGTTTGCATTGCCTAACATATTCATAACACTTAGGCCTAATGTGACCAACCACATTGCAATAATGACAAACCGGAATGAATTTAGAAAAGTTACCTTTTGGGTGTGCATGCTTTGGTTGAGAAGTCAATTGAGAAGTTCTATAGCTCTTCTTTTCTTTGTCTTTGATGTTGGAAAGAATGGTAGTTGAGTCTTTCTTCTCCTTGGAAATTCTTGACTTGTTCTTGGTTGTAGGAGTCTTCTTAACTTCTTCTATATAACCCAAGCCACTCATATCTCCATGATACTTTCCAAGTTTTATCACTTCATCAAGCTTAATGGCTCCAATCTTCATGCCATTAATAGACTCTTTGAGAGTTTTGACTTCATCTTTAAGCTCACACTCTTTTAACTTCATAATAGTCAAAGAGTTCTCTTTTTGCTTAATCTCTCCTTCCATAGCAAACAACTTCATAGTAAAGTCTTCATTTAGATCATCTATCTCTTGAGCACTTTCCTTTACCTTTGAAAAATACTTTTCAATGGTATTTTCATGCTCCTTGATGACTTCACTTTGCTTGCTCATCTTCTCTAAAGACATTCTCTTTTCATTGTCAAGAGCTTTAATTATCACCACTAAATTGACATTTATCAACTTCAACTTGTTGTTCTCTTCATTCTTTTGTTGAAGGATATTGTCATTGAAGCTTATAAAATCTTGATTTGAGGAGACTTCTAACTCTTTATCATAGGAGGAGATTTCACTATCTTCACTACTTGAAGAGTTTTCACTTTCCTCATTACTTGAGGAGTCTTCACTACTATCCTCAAATCTTCCTTCATATATAGCCACATGAGCAATGTGATTGCTAGTAGATTCTTGATCATCCAAGGACTCATCTTCCTCTACTACATCACTTACACTCATCCATGATTTATCATTGATGGCTCTAATGTAGGCTTTCATTGTATTTCTCCAAAAGGTGTAGTTACCACTATCCAAGAGTGGAGGTCTAGCACTAGAAAGACCTTTCGGCATCGAATCACCCATAGCTACAAAAATGGAAAATACACAAAATACAACAAAACAAAAACACAAACACAATAATATGGATCTAACTAATTACTTCTAGACACCCGCTCTGATACCAATTGAAATTCCCTTTAAAGCAATAGTGTTTTATACCTAGAGGGGGGGGGGGTGAATAGGTATAGTCCCAAATTCTTCCAATATTAAAAAATGCGGAATATAAGAATGAAATGAATACTTGAAATGATAAAACAATTGTATAATATGAATCAATTCATGTAAGCATCAATATACAATAGAATCAATACAAGTGAACATATGGAAGATAAGGAAATATAAAGCGAAAATGAGACACGATATTTTTACGTGGTAAAACCTCAAAGAGGAAACATCCACTGGTTGAATCCACAACCATCGGCAAAGCAAATCCACTATACGAAAAGGCCTTACACACTCAAAGCTATCAACACTATAATATCCACTTTAAGCTTTCAAAACCTAATCAACCCTCGGGCTAGTGATTCACAAAGCCTACTCTCTATCCAAGATGTGTCCTACACCTCTAGAGAGCAACTCCCTATCCAAGGCTCTCAAGCCTCTAGGAAGATTTCCTCACTTAGCAATCTAGATCACTAGGATCCTAGTCAAGCTACCCAAGCTCAACCATCCGGAGTACGCAACTCCTTGCTAAGACTTTTGCTTAGTTATCCGGATCCTCTTGATCCTAACTAAGACTTCTTGCTTGGCTATCCGGAATCCTTTCCTAGCCAAGTCTTCTTACTCAAGACAAAGCTTCACTCACTTTGCAAGAGACTTCAACCTTTCACAAGGCAATGATCTAAGTGAAGTGCACACAAGCAATATGATGCAATCACAAACAAATAGAGCAAGTTGATCAAACACACTCCATGAACATGCAATTAGAGAATCTAGAATAAAGCTATCACAACTCAATCACAAAATATATCTAGAAACCTAAGCATGTGAATTAACATCATTCATATTACTTTTCATCAATCAAATAAGACAATTAAAGAGATGATCAATAATGAAAGTAAGAAGAAGATGAATCACTTACAAACAAATAAAGCTAGATAATCAATCAAGCTCTATGAACATGCTTACATACATTCTAGGATATACTTTCAACAATCAATCACAAAAATACCTAGAAATCAAAGCATGTATATCAATAAGAACAAGGTATGAATATTCAATATATCACACTAAAAAACCTAGTTCTTAGATCATGAAATTAAACCTAGAAAATATCATAAGGCACAACATATATGTTATTTCTAGAATCAATTTCAAGATATGTCAAGTTTTAGTAAAATATACTCAAATGAGATTCAAGACTAAAACCCAACAAAACAATCAATCATATAACCCTAGCATGTGATCTAACATACTTCTCAACACATTTCAACAATCAATTAGAAAGAATCAAAGAGACGATCAAGAGAAATAGAAAGAGAAGAAGTTTCACATACAACACTTAAGTCTCGGACTGAAATCTGCCAACTGTGAAATATTAAGAGCTCAAATGACTCTAAAAATGCTTGTGGTTTGTAGCTCTCTTCAAGACCAACAATGTTTGTTTTTGGATCACTCAATTTCGAGTTCGTATGAGAGAGTTATGATCGAAATAAGAAAAACAAAATCATGAAGAAATCTGCAGAATTTTCAATTTGATGTACTTCAAGTTATTTGAAAATGGAGGGAAAAGAGGACATTTGAGGAGGAGGGAAGAGGGGCAAATTTGTCCAAAAATTAGAGGGACTTCAGCCAGCCCACATGTGGTCAGCATGTGGCACACGTGGCCAGAGAGGAGCTCTGGCCGTGTGGCACACGTGGTCCACACGTGGCCACCCCTTGCTTGGCTTTTGGCCAAGCAACCTCCTCGCGCACCTCTCGCATTCTTCAGCCGTATTCGGGCATCCGAACTCCGAATTCGAATCCGTTTTTAGATTACGAACCATGAATCCCTCACACACGATGAAGACTATGAAAATTTTGTAAATGGTTGAGAATTCATCTCGGAAAACGATGACGAACACAACTCAACGAATGAGAACGAAAAGTAGCGTAGCTACATCGTTTGGACTCGAAACTTAACGTATGAGTAACCGAAACGACCGGGACTCAACAAGGAATCAAATAAGACCATTTTCAAGTCCAAAACACACAAAAACACAAACAAATAAACACTATGCAACACAAGCATGTCATATCTAAGCGATAGTGAGAAAACATGCAATTCTACAAGATTGTCAACAATGAGATAAATGCATGTGCATGCTAAATGTGTGTGAAAGTGTTATACCAAATGTTTGAACTATGATGTAGGGACACACATGTATGAATTGTGTATGTGTGCACTTACGCCTTACAAGAGGAAGAAGAATCTTGATACCTTAGCATCCAAGTATGCGATGTTCCCCTTGAAGACGATATTTGCACAAGATGTTGCTTCTTCACCTTTGAAGCTCCTTTCTTTAAGAAACACTTAAGCAACTACTAATACAAATATAGAGAGTTTTGCAATGGAATCAAGCTAATACAAATAAAGGATCTTACAACAAATCCTTTTCAAGAGGGAAGGAATGATGAGAATAAGGGAGATGTACCAAGGGACCCACTGCATTTTCCGGTTGGGCCAATAACAAGGGCAAGGGCAAGGGCTAAAAGATTCAAAGAGGCACTCAATGGCCTGATTCAAGACACTTGGGCTGATTCTAAATTGTTGAAGTCCAAGATAAACCCACATGAAGACCAAGGCTTAATTAACGTCATCAAGGCCATGGATTGGGCCAAATAAGAGAAGACTTGGGCGTGAGGCACAAGTTTGGGCGTGTGGCACAGGTTTGGAGGAGATTCAATTTAAGCTGATTTGTTTCCTTTTTATTTAATTTTCAAAGAATAATGAGTTGATTTGTTTCTCAAATTAAGTGGCTGATTTGCTTCCTAATTTAGCCTTCCAAATAGGGAGCAAGTCAATAGTTTCTTGTTTTAGTGTTTATTTTCTTTCCCGTTTGTAAGGCAATTATTGCCCTTTTAGTTTTTCATTTTGTAAGGCCTTAATGGCCGAATTTCTTGTTTCCTTTTTGAGATTGGCGTGTTGCCTTTCTTGTCATTTAGGGTTTTAGTTTAAAAGGAACCATCTTATGTAATTTTCGGTAGATTTGAATTTTAATGAAAATTGAGAGAATTTTCTCTTTTGTTCTTTGAGAACTGATTGGAACTTATCAGATTTTCTCTGTGGCATTCCTCCTTGACTTATCAATCAAGTATTCCATCCTTGATTGTGGCGACTTCCTTATACCAAGGTTCACATCTCGCTATAGGTGTTTGTTAGGATTATGCTCAATAGCAAGAGTGTAATAGTGTAATTAACAATCTTTTTCATATTAATAAAGTGATTTCTGTTTTAAACAAATCTTATAGCATTTATAGTTTAATAATTGTTAAAGTAAATAATCATAAGGTCTAAAGACTATGAGAAAAGAAGAATTGTTCATACATCTGGATATGTATGTGGTAGACACAATTCTTTAGTTAGTCTTGAATATCGTTCACAACTTAAGTTAAAGGTTGGGCACCTTTATCTTGTTAAAGTTGTAGAATTATTTTGCTAGCATTTGAGTGGGATCAAATGAGATATGATGAGTCTAAAATCATCGGAGTGTCTTCGAGCAAAAGAATCTAGTGCACTGGGTGCAATAAACAGGATCACAATGAAATACTTTATCTATAACCGTCAGTAGATAAAAGTAATTTCATTATCAGGACAATCGGAGAGTCTATCTTAATCCTGAGATAAATGATGGACTTATGGTTGCAGGTGATATCATTTGAGCTATCAATGAGTACGATTATATCGCATAGTCTATCCTCGATAGTTTGGTGATATTCATTTGTTAATCGATAGAGGACTTCATTTATAGATATGGACATCGTGGCTCCATTTATTAAATGAGAGTATAATATCATCATATGGATGTTTTGAGGTAATTGGATATTAAATCTCAACGTTGAGTTTTCAATAGTGTCTATTGAAAACATGGCTTCTGGACAAGTCAAAATATCCAAGTTCAAAACGTGGTCATATGAGTAAATATGGTAACTTGGAGAGTTATAGGCGGTCTATGAACTCTTGGCGATTACTGATATTAATCACGAGGATACACTATCTCCAATATGATTGTCTAGGGTATGAATGAGGAAGCATCTTCCTTTTCTGTCTTTATTTAAGAGTTCAATTTTAGCTCTTTAGTGGAATGAGCTAAAATTAATGGATCGGACCTAAGTGAATCATTTGTTGATTGTGATTAGGTTATGTCTATTGGAGCTTAAATTTAGATAGCCCGCCAAGATCCCCAATCCACACGGACTTGCATGGATCACTTGATATATTCTACCGGACCAATTTAAGGTCTATCTAGAATTGCAATTTAATATATTAAGAATATAATTTGCACATTATTTATGTAATGGGCTGCACAATTATATTTATATATTAATGGATGACATATGGGCTTGTTTCTTTTAGTAAGAATGGGTCTAGTTCACATGTGGGCTTTTTATTTAAAGTCCTATGGATTTAATGAAATAAGAAAAATAATATTTGGCCCAATATATACATGTGGGGCGGCAAGGTGCTAAAATAGCATTTAATATTATTTTGTTTTCATTATTTAATTAAATAAGAATTAATTAATTGTTTAATTAAGTAACAAATCTTTTCTAAATAGGAAATATGATTCATATTTGTATACTATTGGTAGTAGTATAATTAAATAGAAAGACTTGTTTGACAAGGAAATAAATAATTAATTTTATTTATTAAATCAAATAAGAAGTCTTTTATTTTATTCAAATAAGGAATAAAAGATTTATGAGTTTGATTAGGGTTTGGAAATCTTAAACTAAATAGGAATTAGGGTGCAACTAAATCTCCAATATTTTAGGAGTAAAATTGCGGCAACCCTAATTATTTTTGGTAGAGATTTCGGCCACCCTAGGGTAAAAAGGAAGAGAAAAATTTGGCCACCTATATAAGGCAACTTATAATTTCGGCCACCACTAAGGCTTGTGTGCAGAATTTTCTTCTTCTTCTTCTTCTCAACTCATTGTTAGAGATCTATTATTCTACTAAAAACAAAAGGAACATAGATTATTCTTTGATTGTATTCTAGTTGCTTATTCATCAATAAGCTTGTGAATACTATATCGATCTAGGTTCACGCGAGTTTCGATCATAAGATTGAGAACTCAAAAGTGACCGGAATAATCTTAGGTTTCTTTAGATTGTTTTTGGGACTAACGAATCAAGAAAAGTTTGTTTAATCCAATCACAGGTTTGCAATTCAAAGAAAGGGAGACCACGCTCCTAGGTGATCTACGTTCGTGCTAGGATTGAAGATCTTGCGGATTACCATCGACGCAAGTCAATCGGATCACGCGACAAGAGGTATTAATCTTTTGTTTATTTTTATATATCTTTAATTAATCAAAAGGGTTTAAGGTTCATAAAATTGGAAAAATTTTAAAAGCTACTCAAACTATTTTTTAGTCTCGCTTCCGCTGCAGGTACAATTTTTCCCTACAGTGTTAGGTCACGGTTTCCATCCGAACCAGAGGTTAGAACGATCCTAGGCATCAACCTTGTTACAATCGACGAGGTTCGTATCAAAGTCATAAGAGAGGAAAATACATTTAAAGGGAGTATAATCTTCTTAAGGAGATTGTGTATAGGGGTGACGTGACAATTACTAAAATCGCAAAATCGCATTAGCAGAAAATCTAGCGGATCCCTTCACAAAGGCTCTACCACAGAAGAGTTTTGATGGGCACCTAGAGAACATGGGAATGAGAGATACGACACATTTGCTATAGTGCAAGTGGGAGGTTGTTAGGATTATGCTCAATAGCAAGAGTGTAATATTGTACTTGACAATCTTATCATATTAATACAATGATTTCTGTTTTTTTAACAAAATCTTATAGCGTTTATCGTTGTAATTGTTAAAGTAAATAATCATAAGGTCAAAAGACTATGAGAAAAGAAGAATTGTTCATACATCTGGATATGTATGAGGTAGACACAATTATTTAGTTAGTCTTGAATAATGTTTGCAACTTAAGTTAAAGGTTGGGCACATTTATCTTGTTAAAGTTGTAGAATTCTTTTACTAGCATTTCAGTGGGATCAAATGTGTTTGTCTAAAATCATTGAAGTGTCTTCGAGTAAAAGAATCTAGAGCATTGGGTTCATTGAACAGGATCACAATGAAATACCTTTTTCTAGAATCGTCAATAGATAAAAGTCTTTTCATTATCAAGACAATCAGAGAGTCTATCTAAATCCTGAGATAAATGATGGACTTATGGTTACAAGTGTTATCATTTGAGTTATCAATGAGTACGACTATATAGCATAGTCTAACCTCGATAGTTTGGTGGTATTCATTTGCTAATCGATAGAGGACTTCATTTACAGATATGTGTTAGGGTTATGCTCAATAGCAAGAGTGTAATGTTGTACTTGACAATCTTTTCATATTAATAAAGTGATTTCTGTTAGTTAACAAAATCTTATATAGCATTTATTATTATAATTGTCAAAGTAAATAATCATAAGGTCAAAAGACTATGAGAAAAGAAGAATTGTTCGTACATTTGGATATGTATGAGGTAAACACAATTCTTTAGTTAGTCTTGAATAACGTTCACAACTTAAGTTAAAGGTTGGGAACCTTTATCTTGTTAAAGTTGTAGAATTATTTTACTAGCATTTGAGTGGGATCGAATGTGTTGTGATGAGTCTAAAATCATCGAAGGGTCTTCGAGTAAAAGAATCTAGTGCACTGGGTGCATTGAACTGGATCACAATGAAATACTTTTTCTAGAACCGTCAATAGATAAAAGTCTTTTCATTATTAGGACAATCGGAGAGTCTATCTTAATCCTGAGATAAATGATGGACTTATGGTTGCAAGTGTTATCATTTGAGCTATCAATGAGTACGATTATATAGCATAGTCTATCCTTACTAGTTTGGTGGTATTCATTTGTTAATCGATAGAGGACTTCATTTATAGATATGGACGTCGTGACTCCATTTATTAAATGTGAGTAGAATATCATCATATGGATGCTTTGTGGTTTTGGATATGAAATCTTAATGTTGAGTTTTCAATAGTGCCTATTGAAAGATGACTTATGGACAAGTCATAATAAATATCCAAGTTCAAAGTGTGGTCATATGAGTAAATATTGTAACTTGGAGAGCTATAGACGATCTATGAGCTCTTGGTGATTACTGATATTCTTCACGAGGATTCACTATCTCCCATATGATTGTCTAGGGTATGAATGAGTATCCTTAACTTATTACATCTTTATTTAAGAGTGCAATTTTAGTTCTTTAGTGGAATGAACTAAAATTAATAGATTGAACCTAAGTGAATCATTTGTTGATTGTGATTGGGTTATGTCTATTGGAGCTTAAATTTAGATAGGCCCGCCAAGATCCCCAATCCGCACGGACTTGCATGAATCACTTGATATATTCTACCGGACTATTTGTGGGTCCATTTAGAATTGTATTTAATATATTAAGAATATAATTTGCACATTATTTATTTAATGGGCTGTTTAATTATATTAATATATTAATGAAAGGCATGTGGGATTGTTTCTTTTAGTAAGAATGGGTCTAGTTCACATGTAGGCTTTTTATTAAAGTCCAAATGGATTAAATAAAATAAGAAAACAATATGTAGGCCCAAGTTCTAGTCATGGGAGGCATTGGCTAATTTTTAGCCCATAATATTGTTTTATTTTATTATTTAATTAAATGGAAATTAATTCATATGTTAATTAATTATTTAATTAAAAATCAAATCTTTTTCTGATTAGGAAATATGTTTCCTAGTAGTATACTACTATTAGTATTATACTAAATATAAAAGACTTTATTTGTTTAGTCAAATTAGGAAGTCTTTTATATAGTTACAAACAGACTAAAGAGTTGGATTAGGGTTTGAATATTATATACGTGACAAGTTGAATTCAGATTGCTATAAAATATATATAATATACATGGCAACTTAATTATTGCCGAGATATATAATATAATATATATATAAGGAGAATTCAAGTCAAAGAATATATATATTATTATGGTAGTGCGCAATATATATATATACAAATATTTTATATAAAATGCATGCAGTGTTTTAGACAAATACAAATACATATATTGCATGCAGAGTTTTAATGAAACTAAATATGTATGTTTAAATTGTGTGCACTGTTATACCATATATTTGGCTCTTTGTTTTTTGCGGCAAGTATATAGACATATATATATTCTTCATATTTTTTGATAAACCCTAGTTTTTGCAATTGAGAGCTTTTTCTTTTGCTAGAGAAAAATAAGATCCAACTCTAAGACTAGTGAGTGATTCGGCCTAGAGGTTTGTGAGAGAAGAATTGTTCTTGTTTCGATAGTGTACTAGTGATCTTAACATCAAGAGATCTTGTACACACTTTCGAATTAGGTTCACGCGAATTTCAATCTTACGATTGTGAATTCAAAAGTGACCGGAACGTTCTTAGCAACCTATTGGAATTTTTGTGACTAACAGAAACCAGAAAAGTTTTGTTGTCCATTCTCAGGTATACAATTCAAAGAGAAGGGAAACCACGCTCCTAGGTGATTCACGTTCGTGATCAGATTGGAAGATCTTGCGGATTACCATCGATGCATAGTCAATCGGATCACGCGACAAAGGTACGGTATCTTTTGATGTATATGTGATCGAATCAAAATTGGTATGATTTTGGCCCTCACTTCCTTCTCTTTTTGCTTGATTCTCGGGCAATATCCCATGATTTAATGGTGTGAATTAAGTGTTTTCAGGTATTTATAAAGTTCAGAGGCATTGGAGTAATATTGGTGGCAAAAGAGGCTGAAATTGTAAAAAGTGTGTGCAGATCATTCATCTTCAAATAGGCATATCTCTCTCTTCCGATCGAACCACATTTCGGATTACATATATTCGGAAAGCCCCGGAAGTCTACTTTCCAACGGTTTTTATCGATTGCGATTCCGAGTTTTCTACAGAATGTTATGCCCATTTTCATAGCTATTGTGCACTCCCTGCCGCCATGGCGACCCTATGGCGCGCCATGGCGACCTCCACTTTCTAGAAGCAGAAAAATGGACGTTTTTCATGCCATTTTTTAGGGGTATTCTTGTCCTTTCATGCCCATTTCATACCCTAGCTTTTCTAACATATAAATACACCATTTTATGCTAACTCTTGACAACTCTTGACCACCAAGAAACCTCCTTTCTCCACCATTCCTTTTCTCTCTATTTTCTCTCCTACCTAAACTTAACATCTAGATTACCTCTCCTAATCATTCCTTTTCTTCCCATCTTCTCCACAAATCTCCTTAGTCACTTCCCATTTGACTCCACCTATCTAGACACATCCTCATCATCCACTCTTTACACAAGGAGCATCAAAGGCAAGGAAAGGATCAAGCTTAGAAAAGGTGGCCCATGGGTGATTTCCTAATCTTTTACTTGCCTTCCCTTTGATTGTAATATGTGTAATTAAATCCCCTTTCTAGGGTTTTGATGTGAGAATATTTGGATTGGGATTTGCTTAAGCTTTAATATATTTTAATTTCTATTTGTGTTCTATTCATTTTATAATTAGATTCTTTGCATTATATAATTGACATGTATACCCACTAGTTGATTATAATCTTGCTTAGGATAAATTATTATATAATCTTGATTGGATTGACAACCTTGATGGATTGAGAACATAGTGAGTAGGATAGATTGTCGGAGGGTATATTGTAACAAATCGATCCCGCCGTGACCCCCTCTCCTTAATCGGTTAGGCATTGCGGTGGGAAGTTGTTTAAGGTTCATAATAATGGCCCAAACACATTTTAGAAATCAATTGGTTAACATTTAGGAGATTCATTCATTAAGGTAGCTTGATAAGCACTTCCCGTAATTCATTTGTGATCCCATTAATTCCCTAGCTATTCTCTTAATTGTTTATTCC
The DNA here is from genome assembly GCA_954870605.1 of Acer campestre. Lineage (NCBI taxonomy): Eukaryota > Viridiplantae > Streptophyta > Magnoliopsida > Sapindales > Sapindaceae > Acer > Acer campestre. The sequence goes on from OX940804.1 coordinate 11,697,366, forward strand.
ATTATTTTATCTAGATTTGTTAAGTATACTTTTATTAGTTTATTAGGTTTATTTTTCATGTATGTTTGATGGATTGACAACCCATTCACTCATCCATATTTTTATGATTTATTTTATTGCATATAGATTAGTTAATTTATTCAACTAATCACTCTAATTCCCTGTGGAACGAATCCCACTTGCCACTTTACTAATTTTTCTATCTAAGGTGAAAATCGGTTTTCTAATAGATCACATTTTAAATATCATTTTGTTGAGCACACAAACGACGCTCATCAATATGTTTATTAATTAAAGGGTTAAGGTTCAATATGGGAAGATTTTTAAAACTATACTAAACTATTTTAGTCTCGCTTCCGCTGCGTGCACTTATTTTTCCCTACAATTGGTATCAAAGTCTGGTTGTACCCTTTAATTAATTAACGTATGTATACGTGAATCTTTTTCTTTTTATTGTGATTATGCATGTTTAGAAAGAGATGGCACTCTAGGTATTCTCATATATAATTACATTGGAATGTATGGATTTATATATGTTATATTTTGATATAAAGTGAATTGTTATTACTCGATTTTGATCCTAGAATTTCAATGTATTTTGTTTTGGAATTGTAACAAGAAGGGTGGCCTATTATCGTCACAATTTCCTTCTTGGTAGTTGCTATATATATTTTTTTTATGTATTATATTTAACTGCAGTATTTTTTTTAATGTATTAAAAAATAGTGCAGTATTTTTTTTACTGCTGTGATTAAAAAAAAATTCAGTATTTTTATTTTACAAAAATGTATGTAATATGTTCAAGCATCGAAGATTCGAAGACTTGAAGAATTAATAGCAACTTGAACGAGTTAGGGACCATGCGCACCATAGCAATGTGCACGAGTGCAAAATTGCACGCAGCTGTGCATGTTGGACTGTGGGCTGCGCATGACAGCCCCATGGAATCCATGGGCTGCACACGGCAGCCTTGTTATGGTTGTGGAGTGTGCACACCAATTGAGCAGCCGTGGGTGCTCACGTGATCCATGGGCCGCTTGAAGATTTGTTCGCCAAGAAAGGAGTTTTTTTTGTATTCCAAACAATTGTAATTTACTTGCTTTTCTAGGATGGATCAAAATCGTGGTTATTTATTTTGTGTAAATATTACAATATTTGTTATTGTTTGATAACATGTCCTGGAGAATAGGAGTGCCACTCATATATCTCTTTTGGTATGAACATGCATTGAATGATTTAGGTATCTAATTGGCATCTAGATAACTTGGTAAATCATTCTATGAGATTTAATCACATGCCTTAAATAATTGAGTGGGAGAAGGTGTATTGCAAACACCTATGGCCTCCAAGGTTAGTTGAACTATATTATTTTTGGTAATCCCCCCAAGGGGCGTCCATGAATGGAATATAGCAAGATACTTCTTTACAAGGATAGACTAGACAATTGACTCAAACGAGATCTTCTCCCCAAGGAAGGATTTTCGTGAGGGAATATATTGAGGGTCGAAATCTTGGTAGTACACTCAATGTGTTTTCATTAATATCCTCTCAAGAGTTCTTGTTAATAAAAACATAAGGCTAAAATTGAAAACGTTGGTTGTTATGTTAACAATTAGGTGGGACCTAGTCCAACTAGTAAATGGTGCGAACTCCCAAAGGAGGCGTAACATTTATGGGTGTTGGATCAAACGTTGAATTTTACGATTGAATTATAAATATTTAATTCAAGATAAATATTCGAAAATGCTAAACAATGATTATTTACTTATATATATTTTTTGTTTTATTCAGAAATAATGACCCCATCCCTAATGAACATCCTGAAAGATAACACTTTAACTAGAGATAATTATGTCACATGGAAAAGGAAAATTGGGTTGTTGCTGCAAGCTGAAAAACATAAATTTGTTCTGTCAACTCCTAAACCACCTGCTCCTACTAATGAATCTAGTGTTTTGCAAAGAGATGAGTATGAGCAGTGGAAGACTTCAGATGATATGGCTAAATGTTATATCATGGCCACTATCTCCGACGTGTTGCAACAACAACATGAAGGAATGGAGTCTGCTGCTGATATAATGAAGTCTCTAGAGGAGATGTTTGCTATGAGATCTAGGTCGACTAGGAGAGAAGCAGTGACTGCTTTTATGAATCTTAGGATGAAATCTGGACAGGCTGTGAAAGATCACATGATGAAAGTCATAGCACATCTAAATATTGTAGAACTTAATGGTGCTGAGATAGATGGTGAGACTAAAATTGACATGATTGTCAACTCACTGTTGGATTCCTTTGATCAGTTCAAGCTGGACTACACCTTGAACAATAAGGAATACACCTTGCAAGGCCTGATGCAAGATGTTCAAAGCGCTGAAAAGATCCTTGTGAAAGGCAAAGGTCAAGAGATACATATGGTTGGTAAAGTTGCTACTATTAAGACCCGTCAGAAGGTCAAGAAACAACAGAAGAAAAAGCAACATGGGCCTACCAAGAAGGAGACCAAGAAAGTAACCAAGACCAAAGGGAAGTGCTTCCTTTATGGTGAAAAGGGTCATTGGAAAAGTAATTGCCCAAAGTGTTAGGATTATGCTCAATAGCAAGAGTGTAATATTGTAATTAACAATCTTTTTCATATTAATAAAGTGATTTCTGGTTTAAACAAATCTTATAGCATTTATAGTTTAATATTATAATTGTCAAAGTAAATAATCATAAGGTCTAAAGACTATGAGAAAAGAAGAATTGTTCGTACATCTGGATATGTATGTGGTAGACACAATTCTTTAGTTAGTCTTGAATATTGTTCACAACTTAAGTTAAAGGTTGGGCACCTTTATCTTGTTAAAGTTGTAGAATTCTTTTGCTAGCATTTGAGTGGGATCAAATGAGATATGATGAGTCTAAAATCATCGGAGTGTCTTCGAGCAAAAGAATCTAGTGCACTGGGTGCATTGAACTAGATCACAATGAAATACTTTATCTATAATCGTCAGTAGATAAAAGTCTTTTAATTATCAGGACAATCAGAGAGTCTATCTTAATCCTGAGATAAATGATGGACTTATGGTTGCAAGTGATATCATTTGAGTTATCAATGAGTACGATTGTATCGCATAGTCTATCCTCGATAGTTTGGTGATATTCATTTGTTAATCGATAGAGGACTTCATTTATAGATATGGACATCGTGGCTCCATTTATTAAATGAGAGTATAATATCATCATATGGATGTTTTGAGGTAATTGGATATTAAATCTCAACGTTGAGTTTTCGGTAGTGTCTATTGAAAACATGGCTTCTAGACAAGTCAAAATATCCAAGTTCAAAACGTGGTCATATGAGTAAATATGGTAACTTGGAGAGTTATAGGCGGTCTATGAACTCTTGGCGATTACTGATATTAATCGCGAGGATACACTATCTCCAACATGATTGTCTAGGGTATGAAAGAGGAACATCTTCCTTTTCTGTCTTTATTTAAGAGTTCAATTTTAGCTCTTTAGTGGAATGAGTTAAAATTAATGGATCGGACCTAAGTGAATCATTTGTTGATTGTGATTAGGTTATGTCTACTGAAGCTTAAATTTAGATAGACCGCCAAGATCCCCAATCCACACGGACTTGTATGGATCACTTGATATATTTTACCGGACCAATTTATGGGTCCATTTAGAATTGCATTTAATATATTAAGAATATAATTTGCACATTATTTATTTAATGGGCTGCTCAATTATATTAATATATTAATGAAAGGCATGTGGGCTTGTTTTTGTTTTAGTAAGAATGGGTCTAGTTCACATGTGAGCTTTTTATTTAAAGACCAATGGATTAAATGAAATAAGAAAATAATATATGGCCCATTTATAAGAGTGGGGCGGCAAGGTGTCTTTTTAACCTAATATATTATTTTGTTTCATTTTTTTAATTAAATAAGAATTAATTAATTGTTTAATTAAGAAACAAATATTTTCTTATTAGGAAATATGATTCCTAGAGTTATACTATTGGTAGTAGTATACTTAAATTAAAAGACTTGTTTGATAAGAAAATAAATAAATAATTTTATTTATTTAATCAAATAAGAAGTCTTTTTATTTAGTCAAAATAAAAGAATAAAAGATCTATGAGTTGGATTAGGGTTTGAAGTCTTAAAACTAGAAGTGAATTAGGGTGCAACACAAACTCCTATTTTGTAGTGTGATTTGCGGCAACCCTAGTCCTTTTAGGAAGAGGATTTTCGGCCACCCTAAAAGAAAAAAGAGAGAGAGAATTCGGCTAATGTGTGTGTGGTGCCTGATTCAATTTTCTTCTTCTTCTTCTCAATTCATAGAAAGGATTATTTTATTCTACTAAAACATAAAAGAGTGAATAGATTATTCTTTGATGGTACACTAATTGCTTGTTCATCAATAAGCTTGTGTGTACAACATCGATTTAGGTTCACGTGAGTTTCGGTCATTAGATTGAGAACTCAAAAGTGACCGGAATAATCTTAGTCTTCTTTTGATTGTTTTGTGACTAACAAAAGAAAAGAAAAGTTTGTTTGTCCATTCTCAGGTTTGCAATTCAAAGAAAAAGGGAGACCACGCTCCTAGGTGATTCACGTTCGTGCTAGGATTGAAGATCTTGTAGATTACCATCGACGTAAGTCAATCGGATCACGCGACAAAAGGTATTCTTCTTTTGTTGATTATATATATGTTTAATTAATTAAAGGGTTAAAGTTCATAAAAAGGAAAAATTTTTAAAGTTACTAAATCTATTTTTAGTCTCGCTTCCGCTGCGTGTATTACGGTATTTTTCCCTACACAAATTCTTAGAAAAAGAAGGAACAAGGTAATATTAATTTTCTTGAAACATGTTTTTTGGCAGACTCTACCGATTCTTGGATCATAGACTCAGGAGCCACTAATCATGTTTGTTATTCCTTGCAGGGTTTTCAGGAAAAGAAAAGGCTGAATAAAGATGAAATCAACTTGCGTTTAGGCAACTGAGCGTTGGTGTCTGCCAGTGTAGTGGGAGATGTTAGAGTTATCTTAGATTCTAGTATGTATTTAGATTTAATAGACGTTTATTATGTACCTCAATTCAAGAGGAATTTGATTTCAGTTTCTTGTTTGAATAATTTTGGATATTTGGTTATTTTTAATAAAGATTTTATTATTAGTAAGAATAACAAATTTATTTGCAAAGGTACATTGGAAAACGGTCTATTCTTTTTGCATAGGAATATTTCTCACTTGTTAGACACAGAAACAATGGAACCTAATCATAAAAGAGCAAAATTATCAAAAGATGAAACCTACCTATGGCATTTGCGCTTAGGTCATATTAACCTTAATAGGATTAAAAGATTGGTTAGTGATGGACCTTTAAGTGACTTAAAGGTTGATGATCTACCAACTTGTGAATCCTGTTTGGAAGGTAAGATGACTAAAAGGTCGTTCACGACCAAAGGCACAAGAGCCACTGAATATTTAGGATTAATACACTCTGATGTATGTGGTCCTATGTGCATTCAAGCTAGAGTTGGATATGAGTACTTCATTACTTTCACAGATGATCATTCAAGATTTGGTTATGTGTATCTCATGAGACATAAGTCAGATGCTTTTGATATGTTTAAAGCATTCAAAGCTGAAGTGTAGAATCAGCTAGAGAAACACATAAAAATCTTGAGATCTGATCGTGGTGGAGAATATCTATCTGGTGAGTTTCAGCAATATCTTATTGATAATGGAATCATTTCTCATTTTTCTGCACCAGGTACACCTCAACAGAATGGGGTGGCAGAAAGAAGAAATAGAACTCTTTTGAATATGGTTAGGTCAATGTTGAGTTATTCAACACTCCCTATTTCTTTTTGGGGATATGCTCTACAAACTGCAATGTACATTCTAAATGATGTACCATCGAAGTCGGTTCCTCAAACACCGCATGAGTTGTGGACTGGGCGAAAGCCTAGTTTACAAAACTTAAGGATATTTGGTTGTCCTGCGCATGTGTTATAAGGAAAGACAGAAAAGATGGAGTCCCGTACAGAAACATGCATATTTGTGGGATATCCAAAAGGAACTAAAGGGTATTCTTTCTATAGTCCTTCAGATCTTAAAGTATTTGTTTCGACAAATGCTAAATTTCTAGAAAAGCACTATATGAATGAGTTTATACCTAAAAGTAGAATTGTCCTGAATGAGATGTCAGGAGATACAATTCCGCAAGAGGTTTCACAACCTAGCCTAATTGTAAGTTCCGAACCATCACAAGATCAACAACCTACCATTCCTCGTCGTAGTGGGAGGGTTGTAAGACAACCCGGGAGATACATCAGTCTGGGAGAATCGGTGGAGAATCTCCCGGGTGACGATGATCCCTACACATATAAGGAAGCAATAGAGGACGTTGATAGTCGCCATTGGCAAAAGGCAATGCAATCTGAGATTGAGTCCATGTTCAATAACAAAGTCTGGTCCCTTGTAGACTTGCCTAAAAGGATAAAACCCATTGGATGCAAGTGGGTATACAAGAGGAAAAGAGGTATGGATGGAAAGGTGGAAACCTTTAAAGCTAGATTAGTAGCTAAAGGTTATACACGGAAAGAAGATATCGATTACGAGGAAACCTTCTCTCCTGTGGCCATGCTTAAATCCATTAGGATACTCTTATCCATTGCGGCATCTTTAGATTTAGAGATTTGACAAAGGACGTCAAGACAGCTTTCCTTAATGGAAGTCTTGACGAAAGCATTTATATGATGCAACCAGAAGGATTCATTGAAAAAGGCCAAGTGGAAAAGGTATGCAAGTTGCAAAAATCCATATATGGATTAAAGCAAGCATCCAGATCCTGGAACATAAGGTTCGATCATGCTGTGAAAGGTTTTGGATTTGTTCAGAACCTTGACGAACCTTGTGTATACAAAAGGATCAAAGACGACAAGTTGGTTTTCCTAATTCTTTATGTTGATGATATACTACTCATCGGAAACGATGTAGGTGTATTGACATCAGTAAAAGAATGGTTAGCCAAACAATTTGATATGAAGGACTTAGGAGAAGCAAGTTATATTCTTGGTATCCAAGTAATAAGGGATAGAAAGAATAGAACGATTACACTATCCCAAGCTTCATACATAGATAAAATCTTATCTAGGTTTTCCATGCAGGATTCCAAGAAAGGTATGTTACCTTTCAGGCATGAAATCAAACTTTCTAAGGAACAAGTTCCTAAGAATGAGAATGAAGAGCAATTCATAAGTAGGGTTCCATATGCCTCGACAGTTGGAAGTCTCATGTATGCAATGCTCTGCACTAGACCAGATATTTGTTTCGTTGTTGGCATAGTTAGCAGGTTTCAATCGAAACCTGGTCCTGATCACTGGATGGCAGTCAAGCATATTTTCAAGTATCTCAGGAGAACGAGAGACAATATGCTTGTATACTCTGGAGGGGATTTGATTCCCGTAGGGTATACAGATTCTGATTTCTAGTGGAATTTTGACTCTAGAAAATCTACATCAGGATCTGTGTTTACTCTGGGAGGAGGAGCAGTCATATGGAGGAGTATTAAGCAATCATGCATTGCTGACTCCACCATGGAAGCTGAGTATGTTGCTGCATGCGAAGCTGCCAATGAGGCTGTCTGGCTCCGCCAATTCTTGATTGACTTAGAAGTGGTTCCTAGTGCGAATAAGCAGATCACTATTTACTATGACAACAGTGGAGCAATGGCTAATTTGAAAGAACCAAGAAGTCATAAGAGAGGAAAGCATATTGAAAAGAAGTATTGTTAGGTTTTTGGTTGTTGTTGGCATATATTCCATATCAAAACGTGTTTATCTTGTAAATGTTTATGTGGTCATGTTGATGATGATACAAAGCTTCAAAGAAAGATTTGACTACGATACATTCAAGATGATGGCTTGCTAAGAGGAAATAAGCTTCATTGCTCATCAAAGGTAAAATCGACCTCATTCCTCTTACAAGGCATAGGCACACACACACAAATCATTCATGAGTGTCTCTGCATTGTTGTGCACCATTTTTATAACACATTCACATGATTTTGTATGCTCATGCATTGGACTCAAATGCTCATACATTTTAGAGTTGCATGTTCTAAGACTATGTCTAGGAAATGGCATTCATATGTGAACTTGTGTTTGTATGTTTGTGTTTCTTGTGTTCTGGACTTGTAATAGTGCTTAATTGATTCCTTATTGAGTTCCGGTCATTTCGGTTACTCATTCGTTAAGTTTCGAGTCCAAACGATGTAGCTACGCTACTTTTCGTTCTCATTTGTTGAGTTGTGTTCGTCGTCGTTTTCCGAGATGAATTCTCAACCATTTTTCAAAGTTTCATAGTCGTCGTCGTGCGTGAGGGAGTCACGGTTCGTAATCCGAAAACGGATTCGAATTCGGAGTTCGGATGCCCGAATACGGCTGAAGAACGCGAGAGGTGCGCGGGAGGTCGCTTGGCCAAAAGCCAAGCTAGGAGTGGCCACGTGTGGACCACGTGTGCCACACGGCCAGAGCTCCTCTCTGGCCACATGTGGCACACGCTGGCCACACGTGGGCTGACCAAATTCCCACAAAAAATTTGGACCATTTTGCCCTTCTTTCATTCTTTTTTAAACTCCTCCAATTCCCTCCATTCTCTCTTAAGAAGAAAAAGTTTGAAATCCCGTCTATGATTTTCTCCCAATTTTTCTCAACTTCCAAACACCATAACTTTCTCATCCGGAGTCGGAATTGAGTGATTCAAGTTGGAGATTGTTCGTATTCGAGTCCTCTACCTTTTCCAAGTGGTTGTGCAGCTGTTTGATCGAATTTCTGACAGATCTCCTCAGAAAAACGAACCAGCTCTTGTAATTGAGGTAGAGTTCATAACTTTGTGATTTCATCTTTTTAATCCTCCAATTTGCTTGGGGTTTCTTCTTCTATATATATATATGTTTGTTTAGTGAATGCTATAGAGAAAGATAGCTTCATAATCAATCTAATTGAATAGTCTAATTAGAGACACATGTTGACTAGAATCTTGGATTATTTGTTCTTAACATGATTGTGAGTTGTATTGTGATTAGATTGATATATAGGATTGTTTGAGACTTGATTGATCAAGTTTATGATTAATAATCCTTTCTATGTGACTTTGATCCATGATTGATGAAATCTAGGATTAGAGCCTTTTATGTGTTTTTAGAGATATATAGGATTGATTTGTTTTTAACATGTCTCCTATCTCTAAATCTTTGGCTAGAATAATTGTTGAATACATTTTATAATTCTAGCATTTTTTGATGTATGTTTATGACATCTTGAACTTGTGCCTTATGAATATGAAATTGTTCAAGTGTTGTTTTGTATGAATGAATCTAGAAGTTTTATGTGTTAATTGTATTCACATGCTCTAGGTTTTCATTCATGATTTTGCATCTAGATTACTATTGCTTGTGTTTTCACATCTCTAGATCTAGTTGTTCCATGGAATGTATTGATCACATGTTCTATGTTGTTTTGATTGATTGCATCACTTGCATTCACATGATCACACTAGGAAGTCCTTGTAAAAGGCATGAAGTCTTGGCTAGAGTTGGGATGACTCGGATAGCCAAGCAAGAAGTCTTGCCTAGAGTCGGGAGGACTCGGATAGGTAAGCAAGAAGTCTTGTCTAGAGTCGGGAGGACTTGGATAGACAAGCAAGAAGTCATGGCTAGAGTCGGGAGGACTTGGATAGTCATGCATGGGAGGCTTTCTAGAGGCACGTGTGCCTTATATAGAGAGTTGGCTTATATATTGGTAGGCCCGGGCGGTTGGTTAGACATAGAGTCCGATAGAGCGGGGTACATGGGATGTGTATGCACTCTTGAGGAATTTCTAATCTTCCAACGATGTTGGTTTTGGTATGAGTTCCAATATGTGGTGGTTTACATCATTGAGGGATTTTGTATCTTCCAATAGGGTTGGGTAAACATAGACTCCACATGGGTTGGTGACTAGGATTGGTCATTTTGTGGAATTTCTAATTTACTTTCCAAGTATATATATAAGTACCCAATGGTTGTAATTCAACCCGTGGATGTTTCCTCCTTGGAGGTTTTACCACGTTAAAAAATCTCTTGTGTTAATTCTTCCTATCTCTCTCTTTTATATTTGTTTATGTATATGTTGTTATCTTGTGAGACATCAATTACTTGTGAAGTATATTGATACAAGATTTTGTATAGTGTGATTTGTAAATATATTCTTTTGATCATATTTGTAAATACATTTCTTTTGTATATTGTTTAGAATTTTATGTATAGCAATATTTTTATATACTTGTAATGATTGAACATATATTCATATACAAGTATTCTTGCTAATTGTTTTTGTATTTTCTTTATACCTCATACAACATATTGATACTTAGACAATGTATGAATGATCACATGATAACTTGTCTTAGTATGATTCCGTGATGTTTATGTTGTATGTAAGGCTACCTTGAGGGACAAACGTAAGTTTGTTCAAGGGATTGAAATTAGGCGAAAAACCTATTCACCCCCCCCCCCCCCCCTCTAGGTACGTCTTAAGCAATTTAACCTTGTTTGTATACTTTCAATTGGTATCAGAGCGGGTCGTCGGACGGCACTCGACGAGATCCGGGTTATACTTACAAGTGAATTGCTTAGGTTTTTTGTTTGTATTGGTTGTCCTCCTTTGTTGATTGGGAAATTATTTGTTTTGTTGAAAATTCTCATGTAAGACTTTCCTAAGTCTAGTGATGAGCAAGCTTGGTTGGATTGTCAAGAAAGGTTTCTCTTCTCCATGTTTTATATTTGATGGAGTAGTTTCTCTAAACCAATATGTTCATGAAGTATGAATGAGGTTTATTTTTTTTTTTTGAGAAGTTGAAATTTTTAGACCTTTTTGCCATTATTAGTGGTGTAAGTTTTTATACACCTTGTTCTTAATAAAGATTCAAATATGGCAAAAGAGGCATGGAATTAATTCCAAGCTACTTGTGAAATAGGTTCTTCTTGTTTTATATTTCATTTGTCTACTAACAATTTTGTTGATAAGCTTGAAAAGAATGTTAGTGACAAAAGCAAAGAAGAAGAAGTTTTCCCAGAGGATGATCGTTCTAAACTTGATCTCTTGTCTTTGCAATTCCATGAAGAGGATTGTAAATCAAAGACCACCACTTCAACTTGATGGCAATAGCTCAATCGCTTGAGAAGGAAAGAGATAAAGCTTTGAAGGAAGTTGAAGTGAAGAATGAAGTGATCAATTGTCTAGAAGAGAAGACGGTTGAAGTTGCTCTTGCGTTATATAGTTTAATGATTGATTTTGCTAATAATTTGTTTTTCTTGTAGGAAACTATCAAAGGCATGGAAGAGGAGTTGGCAATCATGAAGACCAAAGAGCTTGATGTTCTTCATGAAGATTCAATTGACTTAAACTTTGTAGTTGAGCATGTTGAGTCTCCTGCAACTTAGGCAAGTCACTAAGGAACAAAAGGATTTCAAAGGCCAATCTTCCAAGGTCAAGTGCAAAATCAAAAAGAGTAAGGAATCTTCACCGTCGGTACACTCTCACCTAAATAGTATCATCTCCATATGTATTCCGGTTTGCCATTTTTGAAATGTCGTAGTGCATACTAAATCTAGATGCCATGTGTTTATTAGACAATGCAAACTAGGGAATGAGATGCATGTTAGTGAGATGAGAAAATCTTCTATGAATGTTTCTTGCATGATATCTCTTTGAATTTTGTGCTTGATAATGATAATCATGTGATGAAAATTTCTAAGAAGATTTGGGTGAAAATGAGTGTTTCACATGATCATATGCATAGTCTTGATAATATTTTTTGTTGATGGCAATAATGTTGTGTATGATATGAGAATATCTTTATAGAGAAGATAGTTGATGATTTATCTTCTAGATATAATATTGCCTTGAGAAATGATCATGATGGTTTATGTGTTTGTGCACCCAAGACCAAATGGGTCAAGGGTGAGTGCTCTTACCATTAGTGTAAGTTGCACATGTGAGTTAGCTTTGAGATTAGTGTCTTGTTGTTAAGAAGCTTAGCATTTTTGCTTAGTATCTATACAACTTGACATGAACTTGGCTATCTCACATTCTTTGCTATGATAGTCAAAATCCGTTGATTAACTTTTGAGAAGTTGTACATCATGAAATCTATATGGTAATGATTTTTGTTAAGTCTTTTGAAGAAAGTCATTTTTGTATTTGTTTGAGTTGAAATGTTTAGCCTTTAGTCTCTTGGAATCGACACACCTATAACTTGTAGTCATGAGGACATACAAGCCAAGAGGACTCATAAAAAGGGTGAAGGCTTTGCATTTGATGAAAAAGCTTGCTTAGGTATTTCTATATCCTAATGCTTGCTTTCTAGCTTTTCATCTTTCGGCTCTATGTTTGCATTACATCATGTAGCATGTCATATTAGAGAACTAGTGTAGCATTCATATGGTTCTCATTGACATGTGCTCTCTAAAGATCTTTTAGTGGTATGTTCACAATGATCTTATTCATGATGCTTGAAATGCTTGTGTGATTGTTGAGTGGCTTGATAAGCAAAACTTTATTTGAATATCAATATCTTTGAGAGCTACTCACTTGAGAAGTAATGATCTTAAACAAATAACTTTTATTGTTTCTAGATCATGCACTTGAGCTTGAAAAATCTTATTTTTTGAAAAGTGCACAAATGCTTCTCTTATATGTTTTAGTTTTGAGTATATGTGTTTGAATATGTGTAGATAATGGATGCATCTAGAAGCCTATTGCTTAGTACATGATAAATGACCTATGATATGTATCCATTTTGCTTCGGCACTACATAGTATTCAACGAGCACCCTCTTGGAAAGGGCTACACACATTGGTTGTGAAGCCGCCCAATGTTGGAAAGGGCTACGCCTTTGTGATGAGTGAAAGCCGCCAAGAGGTGTATATGTTTTTGTTAGTAAAATCAAAGAAGTGTTGAAAAGAATCATTAAAAAAAAAAATCTTTGATTCTAAGCCTAAAAGAAATGAAAAACAAAAGGCTTAATGGTGTATAGTTGAGAATTGTGAAAAGCTCGGGTTGACAAATAGAAACGGGAAAACGAGCCACATGCACACACACGCTCACATGTTGATATCTATTCTTTTAAAGCAAAAACTCGGATGAATATCGGTTTGACCTATTTTTGGAAATGCTTTAGTTGGATAGGTGTGGAAATTGTTTGCATGTTGATATCACAATTACTCCTACTATATATGTGAGAAGCATTCACACACACACACACATATTTTGCTTATGTGCTTGATTCATTAGCAATGTGAGAATATTTTTGAGAGATTAATGAAAATCTATGAATCTCTCTTGGACTTTGAAAAGTGATGAAATATTTTCTCTTATTGCTTGAATGTGTGATTGTGTGGATTCTATTGTGAACAAATTTTCTATCTTGATCTTAGATAGAGTTCTTATCAAGGGGGAGCATAGTTTGCTAGGCTTTGTTCTCTTTTATGATATGTTCACATGCTTCGATTTGATAATTGTTGGCATATTGTTTTGGTTGTTATGTTGAATCTTGGAGATGTTATTTCATATGTCGTTATATGCATGATGATTCTTCATAATGATATATGCCTTTGTATGTTTGATCACAATTGATGCATAAATCTTTTTGTAATAATTGTATGATTGTTCATGCAATTGTTGAAATTGGTAGATATGACCCATGTGCTTAAAAGTAAAATTTATGCTTTTGTGATTCATTGTCCCTTGTGAACAAATCTACTTGGTGATAATATGTGGAGCATATGTTAAGGGGGAGCTTTAGTTTATTCAACTATGCTTTCTATACGATTTGTTTGCTTAATATCTCGTTATTTATCTCTTGTGCCCTTTGTCTATTCCTTGACAAAAAGGGGGAGAAATTGTATACCTCTCCTTTGTGCTTATTGGAGACTTTGTCTTAAGGGAGAGAATTCTTGTCCTAAGAAGGAGAAAAGAATTCTTGCCTTATTGTGTTAAGGATCTAAGGGAGAGCTTTTATTGTGATAACATTTATTCACTTGAGATAATGCATTGTTTGTTAGAGATAAGGGATGTTTTATTTTTTTTTTGTTTATGTGATAATATCTCACTATTCTTCTTTGGAAGAAGATCTCTTGTTGGTTTGCTTCTTCTCTTATAGGTACCTTGAAGTTCAAAGAAGGGATTCTTGAAGACTCAAGAAGACTTGAAGACCTTTTAGTCTAGGGATCTCTTTGTAATGTGAGGATGAGAGAATGCTATCAACATTGAGTTTATTGGAGTTACCAATATATGGTGAGGAGGAAGCACACCGGAAGTTTGAAGAGCTAAATGCTAGAGTTGAGCTTCAAGATGAGAAGATCAAGGAATTGGAAAGGAATGCAACAACTCCCAAGCATTATGTGAGATCATCCAATCGCTCAATCTTTCTTGGTGGTAAAAGAGACTAGAATGGCCTTGAGGTATATTTTCTCTTATTCCCTTTTTCTTTGGCTTCATATCATGTCAAAAAGGGGGAGAATGATAGGGGAGATATAGGGGAGATATATGGTTGTTCTAGCTTTCTTATTTCTCAAGATGTTTTATTTTATTGTATTTTGTTTTCTTGAACTATATGGCTTGTAATATTGACTAGAATATCTTTTGGATGATGGCATGTATTTAGGGGGAGCATACATGTTATCCATATGGACTTTAATTGTGTTATTTTTCTTGTCAATATATATCTTTTGCCATATGTGTTGTTTCTTGGATATGTGTTGTCTCTTGGAGATCTTTGTGCTTTCAAGCTATTTTATAGGTGATTTCAAGAGAAGACCAAGATGAAGTTCAAGACTTGTTATTGGAAATTTTGTCTTAGAGTGTAAATAAATGTACACATTATGACCAAATTTTCTTTGTAATTGTTTTAGTATTTGTATAGGGGTTTTGACATGGAATTTGCCAAAGGGGGAGATTGTTAGGTTTTTGGTTGTTGTTGGCATATATTCCATATCAAAACGTGTTTATCTTGTAAATGTTTATGTGGTCATGTTGATGATGATACAAAGCTTCAAAGAAAGATTTGACTACGATACATTCAAGATGATGGCTTGCTAAGAGGAAATAAGCTTCATTGCTCATCAAAGGTAAAATCGACCTCATTCCTCTTACAAGGCATAGGCACACACACACAAATCATTCATGAGTGTCCCTGCATTGTTGTGCACCATTTTTATAACACATTCACATGATTTTGTATGCTCATGCATTGGACTCAAATGCTCATACATTTTAGAGTTGCATGTTCTAAGACTATGTCTAGGAAATGGCATTCATATGTGAACTTGTGTTTGTATGTTTGTGTTTCTTGTGTTCTGGACTTGTAATAGTGCTTAATTGATTCCTTATTGAGTTCCGGTCATTTCGCTTACTCATTCGTTAAGTTTCGAGTCCAAACGATGTAGCTACGCTACTTTTCGTTCTCATTTGTTGAGTTGTGTTCGTCGTCGTTTTCCGAGATGAATTCTCAACCATTTTTCAAAGTTTCGTAGTCGTCGTCGTGCGTGAGGGAGTCACGGTTCGTAATCCGAAAACGGATTCGAATTCGGAGTTCGGATGCCCGAATACGGCTGAAGAACGCGAGAGGTGCGCGGGAGGTCGCTTGGCCAAAAGCCAAGCTAGGAGTGGCCACGTGTGGACCACGTGTGCCACACGGCCAGAGCTCCTCTCTGGCCACGTGTGGCACACGCTGGCCACACGTGGGCTGACCAAATTCCCACAAAAAATTTGGACCATTTTGCCCTTCTTTCATTCTTTTTTAAACTCCTCCAATTCCCTCCATTCTCTCTTAAGAAGAAAAAGTTTGAAATCCCGTCTATGATTTTCTCCCAATTTTTCTCAACTTCCAAACACCATAACTTTCTCATCCGGAGTCGGAATTGAGTGATTCAAGTTGGAGATTGTTCGTATTCGAGTCCTCTACCTTTTCCAAGTGGTTGTGCAGATGTTTGATCGAATTTCTGACAGATCTCCTCAGAAAAACGAACCAGCTCTTGTAATTGAGGTAGAGTTCATAACTTTGTGATTTCATCTTTTTAATCCTCCAATTTGCTTGGGGTTTCTTCTTCTATATATATATGTTTGTTTAGTGAATGCTATAGAGAAAGATAGCTTCATAATCAATCTAATTGAATAGTCTAATTAGAGACACATGTTGACTAGAATCTTGGATTATTTGTTCTTAACATGATTGTGAGTTGTATTGTGATTAGATTGATATATAGGATTGTTTGAGACTTGATTGATCAAGTTTATGATTAATAATCCTTTCTATGTGACTTTGATCCATGATTGATGAAATCTAGGATTAGAGCCTTTTATGTGTTTTTAGAGATATATAGGATTGATTTGTTTTTAACATGTCTCCTATCTCTAAATCTTTGGCTAGAATAATTGTTGAATACATTTTATAATTCTAGCATTTTTTGATGTATGTTTATGACATCTTGAACTTGTGCCTTATGAATATGAAATTGTTCAAGTGTTGTTTTGTATGAATGAATCTAGAAGTTTTATGTGTTAATTGTATTCACATGCTCTAGGTTTTCATTCATGATTTTGCATCTAGATTACTATTGCTTGTGTTTTCACATCTCTAGATCTAGTTGTTCCATGGAATGTATTGATCACATGTTCTATGTTGTTTTGATTGATTGCATCACTTGCATTCACATGATCACACTAGGAAGTCCTTGTAAAAGGCATGAAGTCTTGGCTAGAGTTGGGATGACTCGGATAGCCAAGCAAGAAGTCTTGCCTAGAGTCGGGAGGACTCGGATAGGTAAGCAAGAAGTCTTGTCTAGAGTCGGGAGGACTTGGATAGACAAGCAAGAAGTCATGGCTAGAGTCGGGAGGACTTGGATAGTCATGCATGGGAGGCTTTCTAGAGGCACGTGTGCCTTATATAGAGAGTTGGCTTATATATTGGTAGGCCCGGGCGGTTGGTTAGACATAGAGTCCGATAGAGCGGGGTACATGGGATGTGTATGCACTCTTGAGGAATTTCTAATCTTCCAACGATGTTGGTTTTGGTATGAGTTCCAATATGTGGTGGTTTACATCATTGAGGGATTTTGTATCTTCCAATAGGGTTGGGTAAACATAGACTCCACATGGGTTGGTGACTAGGATTGGTCATTTTGTGGAATTTCTAATTTACTTTCCAAGTATATATATAAGTACCCAATGGTTGTAATTCAACCCGTGGATGTTTCCTCCTTGGAGGTTTTACCACGTTAAAAAATCTCTTGTGTTAATTCTTCCTATCTCTCTCTTTTATATTTGTTTATGTATATGTTGTTATCTTGTGAGACATCAATTACTTGTGAAGTATATTGATACAAGATTTTGTATAGTGTGATTTGTAAATATATTCTTTTGATCATATTTGTAAATACATTTCTTTTGTATATTGTTTAGAATTTTATGTATAGCAATATTTGTATATACTTGTAATGATTGAACATATATTCATATACAAGTATTCTTGCTAATTGTTTTTGTATTTTCTTTATACCTCATACAACATATTGATACTTAGACAATGTATGAATGATCACATGATAACTTGTCTTAGTATGATTCCGTGATGTTTATGTTGTATGTAAGGCTACCTTGAGGGACAAACGTAAGTTTGTTCAAGGGATTGAAATTAGGCGAAAAACCTATTCACCCCCCCCCCCCCCCCCCCTCTAGGTACGTCTTAAGCAATTTAACCTTGTTTGTATACTTTCAAGTATCATCTTCTTAGGTAGATTGTTCATAGGGGTGACGTGACGATTACCAAAATCGTGTCATTAGAAAATCTAGCGGATCCCTTCACAAAGGCTCTACCACAGAAGAGTTTTGATGGGCACCTAGAGAACATGGGAATGAGAGATATGACACATTTGCTATAGCGCAAGTAGGAGATTGTTAGGGTTATGCTCAACAGTAAGAGTGTAATGTTGTACTTGACAATCTTTTTATATTTATAAAGTGATTTCTGTTAGTTAACAAAATCTTATATAGCATTTATTATTATAATTGTCAAAGTAAATAATCATAAGGTCAAAAGACTATGAGAAAAGAAGAATTGTTCGTACATCTGGAAATGTATGAGGTAGACACAATTCTTTAGTTAGTCTTGAATAACGTTCACAACTTAAGTTAAAGGTTGGGCACCTTTATCTTGTTCAAGTTGTAGAATTCTTTTACTAGTATTTGAGTGGGATTGAATGTGTTGTGATGAGTCTAAAATCATCGAAGGGTCTTCGAGTAAAAGAATCTAGTGCACTGGGTGCATTGAATTGGATCACAATGAAATACTTTTTCTAGAACCGTCAATAGATAAAAGTCTTTTCATTATCAGGACAATCGGAGAGTCTATCTTAATCCAGAGATAAATGATGGACTTAAGGTTGCAAGTGTTATCATTTGAGCTATCAATGAGTACGATTATATAGCATAGTCTATCCTCGCTAGTTTGGTGGTATTCATTTGTTAATCGATAGAGGACTTCATTTATAGATATAGACATCGTGGCTCCATTTATTACATGTGAGTAGAATATCATCATATGGATGCTTTGTGGTTTTGGATATGAAATCTTAACGTTGAGTTTTCAATAGTGTCTATTGAAAGATGACTTCTGGACAAGTCATAATAAATATCCAAGTTCTAAGTGTGGTCATATGAGTAAATATGGTAACTTGGAGAGCTATAGGCGGTCTATGAGCTCTTGTTGATTACTGATATTCTTCACGAGGATTCACTATCTCCCATATGATTGTCTAGGGTATGAATGAGTATCGTTAACTTATTTCATCTTTATTTAAGAGTGCAATTTTAGTTCTTTAGTGGAATGAACTAAAATTAATAGATTGAACATAAGTGAATCATTTGTTGATTGTGATTGGGTTATGTCTATTGGAGTTTAAATTTAGATAGGCCCGCCAAGATCCCCAATCCGCATGGACTTGCATGAATCACTTGATATATTCTACCGGACTATTTGTGGGTCCATTTAGAATTGTATTTAATATATTAAGAATATAATTTGCACATTATTTATTTAATGGGCTGTTTAATTATATTAATATATTAATGAAAGGCATGTGGACTTGTTTCTTTTAGTAAGAATAGGTCTAGTTCATATGTGGGATTTTTATTAAAGTCCAAATGGATTAAATAAAATAAGAAAACAATATGCAGGCCCAAGTTCTAATCTTGGGAGGCAATGGCTAATTTTTAGCCCATAATATTGTTTTATTTTATTATTTAATTAAATGGAAATTAATTAATCTGTTAATTAATTATTTAATTAAAAATCAAATCTTTTTCTGATTAGGAAATTGTAGGAACCTAGGTTTACAGATTGTGCAGCGGAAAGGTTTTTAAATTTTTTTATGCAATCATAAACTAAACCTATTTGTACAATAATAATCGAAAACAATTAAAGAAGGTGAAACGATTTCATACCTACGTAGGAGGCTCCTTCACTTTAATTCGTTCTGCTCCTGATTTGAACCACTTGATCTTCTTCGCTATCTCCCGGAACTGGCAACGGCGTGTGGGCGCGTCACGGTACTCAGGAACTTGAATGGAGGTAGTAGAGACACACAAAAAAACTCTTTTGCTTTTGTGTATAGAATGCAGCAAGCCAAAAAAAATATTAAACCCCTTTTTTTTTTCTTGTTTGCTGCACCCTATGCCTCTCTTTTCTTTTGCTTTGTTCTTTGTATCAGATACAAAATTGTCTTCTTTTTTTTTTTTTATTCAAAATAACATATATCATATATATATATATATAATTTTTAAACTTAAACTAATAAAATCTTTTAAGATATCGAATATCTTTTAAAGATATTATTTAATTTATTTGATTTAATTTGAATTCATAACTCTTTTAAATTCAAATTTAAATATTTAATTAAATGAAAATAAAATAATCAAATTATCTTTCCTTCATTCAAAATTAAATATCAATCAACACCCTCCATCTAATGATTAATTACTCAATTAAATAATCTAATTATTTAATTAACATAATCATTAATATTCATTAATTGAATAATCACATTATTCAATTAATTCCTGAATAGACACGTGTCACTTTTGTAACACAATTAATTGGACAATCCAATTAATTAACCGTGACCCTTGTTACCTAAATCGATCGGGCTAGCAAGGGGACCTAATGGACCCACAGTATTTTGAGCTCCAATAATCCTTAGAAATAAATAATCAAACTCTTTAATTAATATTTCATGATTATTAACTTCGGTGTTATTCCATTAAAAACCCGAAGTTGCACTCTCTCAACTGTAGACGTTTTTACACAAACCAATAATTCTTGGTGTCCATCGATATAGCTATTACATATGGTATAATCCTCCATAGGTAGTTCATAATTAGAGCTGGGTCATAATGTCCGTTATACCCCTCTAATTATATCTTTCCATTAAGTACCATTGATTCTCTAATGAACAATAAATCCTACATTCCTTACGGAATTAGGAGAGCGCTCATATTGTTCAAGCCCTGAATCAACCCTTAAGGGAACTACTATCTACTTCTCACAAGAAAGAGTGGATTCCACTATTGTGTGCAGACCTTCCCAGCCACAAGCCAAACTGCGATTCCAACATACGAAGTTATTGACCGGGAATGCAACTCCGATCTCACCCATGGTATATCAAAAACCACGATCTAACCTGAAGGAGTCGATAAGACACTTAGGATTAAGATCACCCATATATAGCCATCATTTGTTGATATATATGAATCTCATCTTTTAATGGATGTTGGTGAGAGATTCATATAGATCATGGCCCAGTCCTATATGATCAAATTATATAAGGTGCCTCCATTCTCATATCTCCATATGAATGATCTAGGATAAGATCACCGTACATTACGGAATGGACTGCAGCTGTAGATTGACCACAAATAAAGTACCCAGCTTTATTTGCTATCTGCAGACTCTTTAGATTGCTCCTTTCAAACTGAATCTATCTGTATATGACATTCATATACTCGGTTTGAAATTACATCCGGCAATCTTGGATGTTAAGTACACATGCTATTATATATGTATGAGACAATTTGAATGAATAAACTACTTCTTTTATTTCTTGTTCAACTCACATTTACAAACTACAAGCTTTAGGGCAAAAACCTCAACAATCTCCCACTTGCACTAAAACATGTGAGACATGTCTTGTAAACCTAGACTCTCTAGGTGACCCGTAAACACTTTAGCAGGTAAGGTCTTCGTAAATGGATCAGCATGATTATCCTGTGATGCTACCTTGGTCACTATCACATCTCCTCTCTACACTATCTCTCTGATGAGATGATATTTCCTCTCTATATGCTTACCTCTCTTGTGGTTTCTTGGTTCTTTAGAATTTGCCACAGCACCACTATTATCACAATAAAGTGTGATGGGCTTATCCATATTCGGAACAACTTCCAAATCACTAAAGAATTTACGGAGCCAAACAACCTCTTTAGCAGTTTGACAAGCGGCTACATATTCGGCTTCCATGGTGGAATCAGTAATACAAGATTGCTTAACACTCCTCCACACAATGGCTCCACCACCAAGGGTGAATACTGATCTAGACGTGGATTTCCTAGAATCCTTGTCTGTCTGAAAATCAGAATCCGTATATCCTAACGGGATCAAATCCTGTCCAGAATACACTAGCATATAGTTTCTCGTTCTCCGAAGATACTTGAGAATAGTCTTGACAGAAACCCAATGATCTAATCCTGGGTTGGACTGGTATCTGCTGGCTACTCCCACTGTGAAGCAGATGTCCGGTCTCGTGCATAACATAGCATACATGAGACTACTTACTGCTGATGCATAGGGAACTCGTCTCATATCCTCAACTTCTTGAGGTGTCTTAGAACACTGTTCCTTAGACAAGTGAACTCCATGCCTGGAAGGTAAATTATCTTTCTTGGAGTTCTGCATTGAAAATCGCACAAGAATTTTGAAGATATACGATGCTTGAGACAATGCTATAAATTTGTTTTTGCGATCCCTTATAAGTTGGATCCCTAGAACATAACTCGCCTCTCCCAGATCTTTCATTTGGAATTGGTTGGCCAGCCAGCCCTTTACATCAGACAATACTGTTAGGATTATGCTCAATAGCAAGAGTGTGATAGTGTAATTAACAATCTTTTTCATATTAATAAAGTGATTTTTGTTTTAAACAAATCTTATAGCATTTATAGTTTAATAATTGTTAAAGTAAATAATCATAAGGTCTAAAGACTATGAGAAAAGAAGAATTGTTCATACATCTGGATATGTATGTGGTAGACACAATTCTTTAGTTAGTCTTGAATATCGTTCACAACTTAAGTTAAAGGTTGGGCACCTTTATCTTGTTAAAGTTGTAGAATTCTTTTGCTAGCATTTGAGTGGGATCAAATGAGATATGATGAGTCTAAAATCATCGGAGTGTCTTCGAGCAAAAGAATCTAGTGCACTGGGTGCATTGAACAGGATCACAATGAAATACTTTATCTATAACCGTCAGTAGATAAAAGTAATTTCATTATCAGGACAATCGGAGAGTCTATCTTAATCCTGAGATAAATGATGGACTTATGGTTGCAGGTGATATCATTTGAGCTATCAATGAGTACGATTATATCGCATAGTCTATCCTCGATAGTTTGGTGATATTCATTTGTTAATCGATAGAGGACTTCATTTATAGATATGGACATCGTGGCTCCATTTATTAAATGAGAGTATAATATCATCATATGGATGTTTTGAGGTAATTGGATATTAAATCTCAACGTTGAGTTTTCAATAGTGTCTATTGAAAACATGGCTTCTGGACAAGTCAAAATATCCAAGTTCAAAACGTGTTCATATGAGTAAATATGGTAACTTGGAGAGTTATAGGCGGTCTATGAACTCTTGGCGATTACTGATATTAATCACGAGGATACACTATCTCCAATATGATTGTCTAGGGTATGAATGAGGAAGCATCTTCCTTTTCTGTCTTTATTTAAGAGTTCAATTTTAGCTCTTTAGTGGAATGAGCTAAAATTAATGGATCGGACCTAAGTGAATCATTTGTTGATTGTGATTAGGTTATGTCTATTGGAGCTTAAATTTAGATAGCCCGCCAAGATCCCCAATCCACACGGACTTGCATGGATCACTTGTTATATTCTACCGGACCAATTTAGGGTCCATCTAGAATTGCAATTTAATGTATTAAGAATATAATTTGCACATTATTTATATAATGGGCTGCACAGTTATATTTATATATTAATGGATGACATGTGGGCTTGTTTCTTTTAGTAAGAATGGGTCTAGTTCACATGTGGGCCTTTTATTTAAAGACCTATGGATTTAATGAAATAAGAAAAATAATATTTGGCCCAATGTATTTATGTGGGGCGGCAACATGCTATAATGGCATTAAATATTATTTTGTTTCATTATTTAATTAAATAAGAATTAATTAATTTATTAATTAATTGTTTAATTAAAGTAACAAATCTTTTCTAAATAGGAAATATGATTCCTATTTGTATACTATTGGTAGTAGTATAATTAAATAGAAAGACTTGTTTGACAAGGAAAATAAATAATTAATTTTATTTATTTTGATCAAATAGGAAATCTTTTTATTTTAGTCAAATAAGGAATAAAAGATTTATGAGTTTGATTAGGTTTTGGAAATCTTTTCTAAATAGGAATTAGGGTGCAATTCAAACTAATTATTTTTGGTTTGGAAATTGCGGCAACCCTAATTATTTTAGGAAGAGAATTCGGCCAACCCTAAAGAAGGAAGAAGAGAAATTTCGGCCACATATATATGTACACATATAGATTTCGGCCACCACTCTAAGAACTAGGGTTTTTGGTGCAGAATTTTTCTTCTTCTTCTTCTTCTCAACTCATAGTTAAAAAATCTATTATTCTACTAAAAACAAAAGGAACATTGATTATTCTTTGATTGTGTTATAGTTGCTTATTCATCAATAAGCTTGTGAACACTAAATCGATCAAGGTTCACGCGAGTTTCGATCATACGATTGAGAACTCAAAAGTGACCGGAATAATCTTAGGTTCCTTTAGATTGTTTTTGGGACTAACGAATCAAGAAAAGTTTGTTTAATCCAATCACAGGTTTGCAATTCAAAGAGAAGGGAGACCACGCTCCTAGGTGATCCACGTTCGTGCTAGGATTGAAGATCTTGCGGATTACCATCGACGCAAGTCAATCGGATCACGCGACAAGAGGTATTAATCTTTTATTACTTTATTATATATGTTTGATTAATCAAAAGGGTTTAAGGTTCATAAAATTGGAAAAATTTTAAAAGCTACTCAAACTATTTTTTAGTCTCGCTTCCGCTGTGGGTACAATTTTTCCCTACAAATACTCCCACATCATTCCCAATGAGTAGGATGTCATCTACGTATAGGACCAAGAAAACTACTTTCTTTTCAATGATGCACTTGTAGACACAAGGCTCATCAACGTTTTGCTCAAACCCATAGGTTTTGATCACATCATCAAACCTTATGTTCCAAGATCTAGATGCTTGCTTAAGTCCATAAATGGATTTTTGCAACTTGCAAACTTTTTGCTCTTGATCTGGAGACACGAATCCCTCTGGTTGGATCATGTAGATGCTCTCATCAAGATTGCCATTCAAGAATGCAGTCTTGACGTCCATTTGCCAAATTTCGTAATCAAAATAGGTAGCAATGGATAAGAGAATTCGAATAGACTTAAACATAGCTACTGGCTTTAAGCCATTCCTCTTTATCAAGATCTTCCATTGCATTCTTAAATGTCAATGGATTATCCACACTATCAGCACAGACAACATCTTGTCCCTCACTTACACCTAAATAACGTTCAGGCTATCTCAGAACCCTCTCACTACGTCTAAGTGGTAGTATATCCTGACTAGGAATCATCTGACTCTCAGATGTTAATGGATCAACAACTGTTGTTGACTGAGAACTGGTCTCACCAGGCTCCAACTCATTCAATACAATTTTAGAACGAGGCTTATGGTCACTAATATAGTTATCCTCAAGAAATGTTGCATTTGCTGATACAAACACTTTGTTATCTTCAGGACTATAAAAGTATCCACCTCTTGTCTCCTTGGAGTATCCTATAAACTAGCAGACCACAGACTTGGGTTATAGCTTTCCACTTCTGTTCTTCATCACGTGTGCTGGACACCCCCATATGCGAAAATATCGTAAACTAACTTTACGACTGTTGTAGGTAAAATTCACAACAGATGACACGTCAGTGGATCAGCATTCATACGAGCAAGCCATAAGCAACTAGATCGATTAGAAGTGGGGAATTGCCCCAGGCCGAATCAAGGAATATGGCGACAAGTAGCGAATAGTACCGAGCCTTCCGAGTGAAGGGAAATCCCGACTACATTTACTCGGCACAAAGGGAACACCCCGACTACACTTACTCGGCACAAAGGAAAGGAACACCTGGTGAGATCCATTTGCCACCTATACACAAATACAACTGACATGGATCGCCTACAAATCCGCGAATCAATTACTGGGAAGTAGAGTCCTATAAGGAATCAAGGAGATTTCCTTAAAAGCTGTCCAGAGTCCAAAACAGATTCAGAATCCGTAAGAATAAAGGAAAGAATCACAAAGGAGATTCAGGACTCCTTAACTTGTATATCACGCACAAAAACCCTAAGGGGATCATATATAAATACCCCTGCAAAGCATAAGCAGAGGGCGGTGTAAATTAGAGAGAGAGAACATAGTGTGCAATTATAAAGTTCATTATAGTGAATTTGGCTAGATTGCTTAGGCAATCTCCCGTGTATGTTTCTCCGATCACCGGACTTTTACCACGTAATATCTGTTTAACGTCTCTTTTCTCTTGCTTTATCACATGTCTGAGTTACACTTACAAACCAGAAATCATTGACCGGACAATTACCAAAATCCACCATCAACAATTGGCGCTAGAAGGAGGGGGGCCAGTACGCAATAACAAAAACCTAGAAATCCCTTGTGAAACAATGGCTGGAGAAGGAGATGGCAGCAATTCCAGGCACGACCAAGATCTACCGGATGATAGGCTGGAAGTAGATGCTTCCCTTGATGCCGTGTTAATTGTAGAGAATCAGCCAGCGCCTATTGCGGGCATCCAACGCTTCCCACCAACCAGTGATGAGATCGCACAGCGTTTCCGGGCATCTTTGCAATAACTCGTGTCAGATGCAGCCAAGCATGGATTCAGTCTCTCCACCACAGAGGGGTTAACTTCGTCGTGTCGAATGGATATCCCAGACCAACAGCAGGGCAGATTACGTTCCGTAGTAGTTCGTCCAACACCAGATGCACCTTTAAAGAATAGTCGAACCTCAGCGGAACAGCCGGAGGTATTAGAGGAACGGGCCCAGGATGACAAAGAACCCAGGGCAGACAGGTACCCACATAGGAAATATCACTCCGGGCAAGCTGAGTTAGATACAGGCCGATTTGGGCGATAGGACCGCCGAAGGGATCGATCCCCATCCTCTGGGGACAGCGATCAATAAGCTCATTGGAAGCGTCAAAGAGGCACCATCCGGCTGCACGGTTTAAACCACAAACCTTAGAAGCAAAAGTTGGAGAATCAAGGACAAAGGCTGGTTGTCAATCAGAGTTTCGACACCATGGGAGAGCCAGAAGGTGACAGGTACATACTCATACAAAGCTTGACCAGGGAAGTCCAGAATAACCGCCGACAAATGGATGCACTAGTCAGGCGGTATGGGCGGAATAAGCTGTTAGATGATGAGTTAGGCAGTCCCTTCGCCAATGAAGTTCTTCGCATGCCATTTCTAGAGAGGTTTAGAATGCCACACGTAGAGCAATTCAAAAAAGACACAGATCCAAAGGAGCATGTCAGGAGATACAAAAGTGCCATGGCTCAGTATGCCAATAACGATGCTTTGTTATGTTTGAATTTTCCATAGACTCTCAGGGATTTGGGTTCCAGATGGTTCGGCTGGTTACCAGCGGCAAGCATAAACAGTTTCAATAAGCTGAGTAAAGCGTTCTCCCGACAGTTCCTTGGGAACGTGCATAGAAAGAAGTCAGTGGCTTACCTATCCCAACTTAAGCAGGGGAAAGATGTGTCGCTCAAAAAATATCTGGGAAGGTTTGGTCAGGCAGTATCGGAGATTGGGAGTGCTAATGATGAAGCCATAATGGCGGCATTCATTAACAACTCACAGAATGGACAGCTCTCATTCGATTTAAGAAGAGCGCGATTGACCAGCTATGCGGATATGATGGACATGGCAGGGGGTTATGCCTTAGCGAAAGAAGAGGAGATTGCAACGGGCGGTTATTTCGTACATGGAGGATGGCCAGAGGTTTCGAAAAACAAGGACAGCACGTCCAAAACCCCAAATCAAAAGGGGGACAAGCAGAAAAGCAAAGCTTCGGATGGTCGGTATGGGCGTAAATATAACGATTCAAAGGCAGACAAGCCCTACCAAAGGTTCCGAGGTGATTATACGAACTACACACCAATGAAGAAAACTCAGGAAGAAGTACTTGCAATCATAGAAGAAAAGAACATGTCCAAGGAACCTCCAAGGCTGTCATTCTATGCTCGGAAGGACACGACCAAATACTGTCGATTCCACAAAGAGAACGGGCATGAGACTTCCAAGCGTTTTTAGCTTAGGGATCATATCGAAACCCTTATTCGGGAAGGTCATTTAAAAGATATTGTACAGAAAAAAGCAGAGAAGATGGACGGGGCAGCATGACAACCGTCAGAACGGTGGGAGAAAATTAAGCCCGAAAAAGCTTGAAGATGAAGAGGCGATAAACACCATTTTCGGAGGACCGGCAACTGGAAAGAGCAATAGGGAAAGAACCTTGGAGATTCGTGAAGCAATGGAAGCACGAAGGGACTTGGACGTCAACTCTATCGAGCCCGACCCGAAGAGAATCAAGGAAGGATGTGATCCGATAATTTTTACAGAAGTTGACTCGCATGGCATAGACGTAAGACCAAACGACGCTTTAGTAATCAGCGCCATGATTGGTCATAGAGAAGTCCATCGAATTTTAATAGATAATGGGAGCTCGGCGGACATATTGAGTGCCAAAGCTTACGACCAGTTAAGATTAGACCGGAAAGATTTACAGTCTTTTCATACTCCACTGCAAGGTTTTGGCGAGGTGGAAGTGAGGTCGCTAGGTACTATGAAATTGCCTGTTAGGGTTGGAAGTGTCCCCTATCAGAAAACGGTGCTACTTGATTTTGTAGTAGTAGATACGGAGAATTGGCCTTACAACGCACTGCTAGGACGACCGTTCCTGAACAAAGCCAAAGCGGTAACAACTACCTATGCCCTTATGATGAAATTCCCGACTGAATTCGGTGTAGGCTCGGTGAAAGGATCGCAAGAGATGGCATGAAAAGCAAATCTCTCAGTTTACAGAGACAGGGAAAGTAAAGAGGGATATCAGGTATGTGTAATCTTGCCGAGTGGGTGAGAAATGAGAATATCAGATGATCAGGATGAGGCACCAGAAGAGTTCGAATTGGACCCAAGGAAAGGGCCTGAAGATAAGAAGGATGAACCAACCGAAGATGTAATCTTGGATGATAACGAACCAACCAAGGTCGTTAAGATAGGCTCTAGCTTACCAGAAGTAGTCAAAACTAGCATAACCAGGTTGTTAAGAGAGTACAAGGATATATTCGCCTGGAGCCACAAAGACATGCCAGGAATAGATGCAAAGGTAATATCCCATTACTTGGCCGTTAGCCCTGAATCCCGACCAGTTATACAGAAAAGAAGATTGTTTAATCCGGACAGGAGTGCATCTATCAAGAAAGAAGTAGAGAAGCTCCTTGCTGCAGAATCTATAAGAGAAGTCCAGTACCCACAATGGGTAGCCAATGTAGTACTAGTGAAAAAGAAAAACAATTAGTCGAGAATGTGCGTAAACTTCACGAATCTGAAGAAAGCCTGCCCGAAGGACAGCTTTCCGCTCTCGAGAATAGATCAGTTGGTAGACGCAACCGCAGGACATGAACTACTGAGCTTCATGGATGCTTACTCGGGATATAACTAGCTCCGAATGAACAAAGCTGATGAAGAAATGACAGCTTTCACAACAGACTAAGGATTGTACTACTACACAATAATGCCTTTTGGTTTGAAGAATGCAGGAGCAACATATCAAAGACTGGTGAACAGAATATTTTCTCGGCAGATCGGAAGAAATATGGAAGTTTATGTAGACGACATGCTGACCAAGAGCGTCACGATAGATGAACACACGGCAGATTTAAGAGAGACATTTGATGTCCTGGTAAAATACCGGATGAAGCTCAACCCAAACAAATGTGTGTTCGGTGTACCGTCGGGGAGATTCTTAGGTTTTCAAGTCCACCAGAGGGGAATTGAGGTAAACCCTGAGAAGATCAAGGCACTTGAGGATATGGTTTCCCCGAAGACGCTGAAGGATGTACAGAAATTGACAGGATGCCTCGTGTCACTCAATCGGTTCATAGCTAAATCTACAGACAAGTGCGCTTCATTCTTCAAAGCAATAAAAAAGGGAAAATGGCTTGAATGGAACGAGGAGTGTGAAACGGCTTTCCAGAATATAAAAGAATACTTGTGATGGGCACCAATACTGTCTAAACCTTCAGTCGAGGAAACCCTATACATGTACCTGTCCCTCACCAAGGTAGCTACCAGTTCAGTATTAATTCGGTTGGAAAAGGGGGTGCAAAAGCCGGTTTATTATACGAGCAAGGCACTACTCCCAGCCGAAACCAGATATTCACCAGCCGAGAAAATGGCTCTAGCATTAGTCACAGTAGCAAGGAAGCTAAGGCCATACTTTCAAGCACATACGATCATAATATACACGGATTGCCCACTCAAACTATTCCTCCAGAGGCCCGAGTTGTCAGGACGATTGACCAAATGGGCCGTAGAACTGAGTGAGTTCGAAATCCAGTATATGGGTAAGTCGGCACATAAAGGCTAAGCAGCAGCAGACTTTGTGGCAGAATTCACAGAACCAACAGAGGAAGTGTGTAGAATGATGATGAAAGAACAAGGGAAAAAGTTTCACTGGAAGTTGCATGTGGACGGGTCATCTAATACCCATGGCAGCGGGGCAGGAATAATGATACTGACACCAGAAGGTGATGCTGTAGAGTGTGCCATGAGATTCGATTTCAAAGCTACTAATAATCAGGCCGAATATGAAGCACTTTTGGCGGGCCTAAGGGTGTGCGTGGCACTGGGAGCAGATGAAATAGAGATTTAGAAATAGCAAGAAGATTGCTCAACCAAGTGCTAGATGAGTACCAAGCAAGAGACGGGTGTATGATGGCATATATAGAAATAGCAAGAAGATTGCTCAAGAAGTTGAAAGGGTATAAAATTACCCAGATCCCCCGAGAAGAGAATGAGAGAGCAGACGCCCTGTCCAAGCTAGCTTCCGTAAAAAATTGCGTTGGGTCAAAAAAAGTTCCGGTCACTCATCTGGCCAGCCCCAGCACAATAGAATCAGAACAATTGGAAGTAGCAGAGATCCAACCACAATCAGACAACTGGACAACTCAGCTCAGGAAATATTTGGAGGAGAACATCCTACCAAAGGACACCTCGTAAGCAAAGTGTATCAGGTACAGATCGACCAGATACACAATCATAAACGGTGAGTTATATAGGAAAGGTTTCTCGAAAGCACAACAAAGATGCATGATAGGAGAAGAAGCTGAAAAAATCCTAAGAGACATCCATAGCGGCATATGCGGGAACCACATTAGGGGAAAAAGCTTGGCACACAAAATACTGAGGCAAGGATTCTATTGTTAGGATTATGCTCAATAGCAAGAGTGTAATATTGTAATTAACAATCTTTTTCATATTTATAAAGTGATTTCTGGTTTAAACAAATCTTATAGCATTTATAGTTTAATATTATAATTGTCAAAGTAAATAATCATAAGGTCTAAAGACTATGAGAAAAGAAGAATTGTTCGTACATCTGGATATGTATGTGGTAGACACAATTCTTTAGTTAGTCTTGAATATTGTTCACATCTTAAGTTAAAGGTTGGGCACCTTTATCTTGTTAAAGTTGTAGAATTCTTTTGCTAGCATTTGAGTGGGATCAAATGAGATATGATGAGTCTAAAATCATCGGAGTGTCTTCGAGCAAAAGAATCTAGTGCACTGGGTGCATTGAACTGGATCATAATGAAATACTTTATCTATAACCGTCAGTAGATAAAAGTCATTTCATTATCAGGACAAACGGAGAGTCTATCTTAATCATGAGATAAATGATGGACTTATGGTTGCAAGTGATATCATTTGAGTTATCAATGAGTATGATTATATCGCATAGTCTATCCTCGATAATTTGGTGATATTCATTTGTTAATCGATAGAGGACTTCATTTATAGATATGGACATCGTGGCTCCATTTATTAAATGACAGTATAATATCATCATATGGATGTTTTGAGGTAATTGGATATTAAATCTCAACGTTGAGTTTTCGATAGTGTCTATTGAAAACATGGCTTCTGGACAAGTCAAAATATCCAAGTTCAAAACATGGTTATATGAGTAAATATGGTAACTTGGAGAGTTATAGGCAGTCTATGAACTCTTGGCGATTACTGATATTAATCACGAGGATACACTATCTCCAACATGATTGTCTAGGGTATGAATGAGGAAACATCTTCCTTTTCTGTCTTTATTTAAGAGTTCAATTTTAGCTCTTTAGTGGAATGAGTTAAAATTAATGGATCGGACCTAAGTGAATCATTTGTTGATTGTGATTAGGTTATGTCTATTGAAGCTTAAATTTAGATAGCCCGCCAAGATCCCCAATCCACACGGACTTGCATGGATCACTTGATATATTCTACCGGACCAATTTAGGGTCCATCTAGAATTGCATTTAATATATTAAGAATATAATTTGCACATTATTTATGTAATGGGCTGCTCAATTATATTTATATATTAATGAATGACATGTGGGCTTGTTTCTTTTAGTAAGAATGGGTCTAGTTCACATGTGGGCTTTTTATTAAAGTCCTATGGATTAAATGAAACAAGAAAATAATATATTGCCCAATATGTTTATATGGGGCGGCAAGGTGAATTTATTAACCTTATATATTATTTTGTTTCATTGTTTAATTAAATAAGAATTAATTAATTTGTTAATTAATTGTTTAATTAAGAAACAAATCTTTTCTGATTAGGAAATATGATTCCTAAAGGTATACTATTGGTAGTAGTATACTTAAATTAAAAGACTTGTTTGACAAGGAAATAAATAATTAATTTTATTTATTTAATCAAATAAGAAGTCTTTTTATTTAGTCAAATAAAAGAATAAAAGATTTATGTGTTGGATTAGGGTTTGGAAGTCTTAAACTAAATAGGAATTAGGGTGCAATACAAACTCCTTTTGGCTTGAGTATTGCGGCAACCCTAGTCCCTTTTAGGTTAGAGAATTCGGCCACCCTAGTAAAAAAAAAAAAAAAAAGAATATTTTGCCACATATATAAGTGGACTTATAGATTTCGGCCACTTAGGGTTTTTGTGTGCTTGATTCTATTTTCTTCTTCTTCTCAATTCATAGATAGATAATTTTATTCTACTAAAACATAAAAGAGACATAGATTATTCTTTGATGGTATACTATTTGCTTATTCATCAATAAGCTTGTGTATACAACATAGATCGAGGTTCACGCGAGTTTTGATCATAAGATTGAGAACTCAAAAGTGACCGGAATAATCTTAGTATTCTTTTGATTGTTCTTGTGACTAACAAAGAAGAGAAAAGTTTGTTTTGTCCAATCACAGGCTTGCAATTCAAAGAAAAGGGAGACCACGCTCCTAGGTGATCCACGTCCGTGCTAGGATTGAAGATCTTGCGGATTACCATCGACGTAAGTCAATCGGATCACGCGACAAAAGGTATCTTCTTTTGTTAGATAATATATATCTTTAATTGATTAAAAGGGTTAAGGTTCATAAAAGGAAAAATTTTTAAGAGCTACTAAATCTATTTTTTTTAGTCTCGCTTCCGCTGTACTGTACGTTATTTTTTCCAACAATTGGTATCAGAGCCAGGTTGAACCCTTTTAATTAATTAACGTATATATATACGTGGATCGATTTCTTTCTTATTGTGATTATGCATGTTTAGAAAGAGATGGCACTCTAGGTATTCGCATATATAATTACATGTGATGTATGGATTTATATATGTTTTATGTGGATTGTTATTGCTCGATTTTGGTCCTAGATTTTCAATGTATTTTTATTATGGAATTGTAACAAGAAGGGTGGTCTATCATCGCCATAATTCCTTCTTGGTAGTTGCTAGGTTTTATTTTTTATATATATATAGGTGCGGTATTTTTTTTTAAACTACTGCAGTTTTTTTTTTTATTTTATTTTTTTAGTGCAATTTTTATGTATAAAAAATACTGCAGTGAATAAAAAAAAAATAATAATTAATACTGCAGTATTTATTATTTTATATTGCTGTAATATATTTGGGCGTTGAAGATTCGAAGACACGAAGAAAAAAGAAGCAACCGGAACCGAGAACGAGCACCGTGCGCACCCTAGGAGTGGATTGGGCTGCGCATGGCAAGCCCAAACCTTGGTGGGCTGCGCATGGCAGCCTTGTGTGGCCTTATGGGCTGCGCATGGCAGCCCCTTTGTGGGGTTGTGGGCTGTGCACGCCCATGGGAGAAGGCCGAAGGATGAGCTTATGGTTGATGGGCCACTTGAAGATCTTGTATTCCTATATCATTGTAATTTACTTGTTTTTCTAGGATGGGCCAAAATTGTTGCTATTTAATTTATGATTAAATATTACAATATTTGTTATTGTATGATAACATGACATATAGAATAGGAGTGTCACTCATATATCTCTTTTGGTATGAACATGCATTGAATGATTTAGGTATCTAAATTGGCATCTAGATAACTTGGTAAATCATTCTATGGGATTTAATCACACGCCTTAAATAATTGAGTGGGAGAAGGTGTTTTTTGTAACACCTATGGCCTCCAAGGTTAGTTGAGCTTAATTGTTTATTGGTAATCCCCCCAAGGGGCATCCATGAATGGAATTTAGCAATATACTTCCTTACAAGGATAGACTAGACAATGGACTCAAACGAGATCTACTCCCCAAGGAGGGATTTTCGTGAGAGAAAGTTGAGGGTCGATATCTTGGTAGCACACTCAAAGTAATTTTATTGATATCCTCCCAAGAGTTCTTGTCAGTAAAATTGCAAGGCTAAAATTGAAAACGCTGGTTGTTATGTTAACAATTAGGTGGGACCTAGTCTAACTAGTAAATGGTGCGAACTCCCAAAGGAGGCGTAACATTTATGGGTGTTAGATCACCGTTGAATTTTTATGATTGAGTTATTCATTTAATTCAAGATAAATATTTAAAGTGCTTTATAATGATTATTTACTTATATATGTTTTGTTTTTATTAAGAAATCATGACCCCATCACTTATGAACATCCTGAAAGATAACACTTTAACTGGAGATAATTATGTAACATGGAAAAGGAAAATTGGGTTGTTGTTGCAAAGTGAAAAACATAAGTTTGTTCTAACTACTCCTAAACCACCTGCTCCTAATATTGAATCAAGCATAATGCAAAGAGATGAGTATGAGCAGTGGAAGACTTCAGATGATATGGCCAAATGTTATATTATGGCCACTATCTCCGACGTGTTGCAACAGTAGCATGAAGGAATGGAGTCTGCTGCTGATATAATGATGTCTCTGGAGGAGATGTTTGCTATGAAGTCCAGGACGACTAAGAGAGAAGCAGTGACTGCTTTTATGAATCTTAGGATGAAACCTTGATAGGCTGTGAAGGATCACATGATGAAAGTGTAGGGAAAAATAAACGTACCCGCAGCGGAAGCGAGACTAGAAAATAGTGTTTGGGTAGCTTTTAAAATTTTTCCAATTATGAACCTTAAACCCTTTTTAATTAATTAAATATATATAACAAAGTAATAAAAATTTAATACCTCTTGTCGCGTGATCCGATTGACTTGCGTCGATGGTAATCCGCAAGATCTTCAATCCTAGCACGAACGTGGATCACCTAGGAGCGTGGTCTCCCTTCTCTTTGAATTGCAAACCTGTGATGGGATTAAACAAACTTTTCTTTCTTGATCGTTAGTCACAAAAACAATCAAAAGAAACCTAAGATTATTCCGGTCACTTTTGAGTTCTCAATCTAATGATCGAAACTCGCGTGAACCTTGATCGATGTTGTATACACAAGCTTATCAATGATTAAGCAAGTAGTACACCATCAAAGAATAATCTATGTTCCTTTTTCTCTTGTTTTTTTTTAGAATAAAATCTCTATCTATGAGTTAAGAAGAAGAAGAAAAATAATTTTCTGCACATTAAGCATTAGGGTGGCCGAAAATATTATATGTGCATATATATATGGCCCTAATTTTTCTCCTTTCTTTTTAGCTTTAGGGTTGGCCGAATTCTCTTCCTTGATGCATTAGGGTTGCCGCAATTTCCAAACCAAGTTTCCTAGTTTGAATTGCACCCTAATTCCTATTTAGAAAAGATTTCCCAAACCTAATCAAACTCATAAATCTTTTATTCTCATATTTGACTAAAATAAAAAGACTTCCTGTTTGAATAAATAAAACTAATTATTTATTTCCTTGTCAAACAAGTCTTTCTATTTAATTATACTACTACCAATAGTATACCTTTAGGAAACATATTTCCTAATGAGAAAAGATTTGTATCTTAATTAAATAATTAATTAATGAATTAATTAATTCTTATTTAATTAAATAATGAAAACAAAATAATATTTTAGGTTATTATTTAACCTTGCCGCCCCATATTAGTAATGGGCCAAATATTATTTTTTCTATTTCATTTAATCCATAGGACTTTAATTAAAAAGCCCACATGTGAACTAGACCCAATCTTACTAAAAGAAACAAGCCCACATGTCATCCATTAATATATAAATATAATTGTGCAGCCCATTACATAAATAATGTGCAAATTATATTCTTAATATATTAAATTGCAATTCTAGATGGACCCTAAATTGGTCCGGTAGAATATATCAAGTGATCCATGCAAGTCCGTGTGGATTGGGGATCTTGGCGGGCTATCTAAATTTAAGCTCCAATAGACATAACCTAATCACAATCAACAAATGATTCACTTAGGTCCGATCCATTAATTTTAGCTCATTCCACTAAAGAGCTAAAATTGAACTCTTAAATAAAGACAGAAAAGGAAGATGCTTCCTCATTCATACCCTAGACAATCATATTGGAGATAGTGTATCCTCGTGATTAATATCAGTAATCGCCAAGAGTTCATAGACCGCCTATAACTCTCCAAGTTACCATATTTACTCATATGACCACATTTTGAACTTGGATATTTTGACTTGTCCAGAAGCCATGTTTTCAATAGACACTATTGAAAACTCAACGTTGAGATTTAATATCCAATTACCTCAAAATATCCATATGATGATATTATACTCTCATTTAATAAATGGAGCCACGATGTCCATATCTATAAATGAAGTCCTCTATCGATTAACAAATGAATATCACCAAACTATCGAGGATAGACTATGCGATATAATCATACTCATTGATAGCTCAAATGATATCACCTGCAACCATAAGTCCATCATTTATCTCAGGATTAAGATAGACTCTCCGATTGTCCTGATAATGAAATTACTTTTATCTACTGACGGTTATAGATAAAGTATTTCATTGTGATCCTGTTCAATGCACCCAGTGCACTAGATCCTTTTGCTCGAAGACACTCCGATGATTTTAGACTCATCATATCTCATTTGATCCCACTCAAATGCTAGCAAAAGAATTCTACAACTTTAACAAGATAAAGGTGCCCAACCTTTAACTTAAGTTGTGAACGATATTCAAGACTAACTAAAGAATTGTGTCTACCACATACATATCCAGATGTATGAACAATTCTTCTTTTCTCATAGTCTTTAGACCTTATGATTATTTACTTTAACAATTATTAAACTATAAATGCTATAAGATTTGTTTAAACCAGAAATCACTTTATTAATATGAATAAGATTGTTAATTACACTATTACACTCTTGCTATTGAGCATAATCCTAACAATCTCCCACTTGCCCTATAGCAAATGTGTCATATCTCTCAAACCCATATTCTCTAGGTGCCCATCGAAACTCTTCTGAGGTAGAGCCTTTGTGAAGGGATCTGCTAGATTTTCCGCTGACGCGATTTTGGTAATCGTCACGTCACCTCTTTGAACAATCTCCCTTAAAAGATGATATTTCCTTTCTATGTGTTTACCTCTCTTGTGACTTCTAGGTTCTTTCGAATTAGCCACTGCTCCACTGTTGTCACAGTAGATAGTGATCTGCTTATTCGCACTAGGAACCACTTCCAAGTCAATCAAGAATTGACGGAGCCAAACAGCCTCTTTGGCAGCCTCGCATGCAGCAACATACTCAGCTTCCATGGTGGAATCAGCAATACAAGATTGCTTGATACTCCTCCATATAACTGCTCCTCCTCCAATAGTAAACACAGCCCCTGATGTGGATTTTCTGGAGTCAGAATCTGATTGAAAATCAGAATCTGTATACCCAACGGGAATCAAATCCCCTCCAGAGTATACAAGCATATTATCTCTCGTTCTCTTGAGATACTTGAAAATATGCTTGACTGCCGTCCAGTGATCAGGACCAGGCTTCGATTGAAACCTGCTAACTATGCCAACAGCAAAACAAATATCTGGTCTAGTGCAGAGCATTGCATACATGAGACTTCCAACTGCCGAGGCATATGGAACTCTACTCATGAACTGCTCTTCATGCTCATTCTTAGGAACTTGTTCCTTAGAAAGCTTGATTCCATGTCTGAAAGGTAACATACCTTTCTTGGAATCCTGCATGGAAAACCTAGACAAGATTTTGTCTATGTATGAAGCTTGGGATAATGCAATCGTTCTATTCTTTCTATCCCTTATAACTTGGATACCTAGAATAAAACTTGCTTCTCCTAAGTCCTTCATATCAAATTGTTTTGCTAACCGTTCTTTTACTGATGTCAATACTCCTACATCGTTTCCGATGAGTAGTATATCATCAACATAAAGAATCAGGAAAAACCAACTTGTCGCCCTTAATCCTCTTGTATACACAAGGTTCGTCAAGGTTCTGAATAAATCCAAAACCTTTGACAGCTTGATCGAACCTTATGTTCCAGGATCTGGATGCTTGCTTTAATCCATATATGGATTTCTGCAACTTGCATACCTTTTCCATTTGGCCCTTTTCAATGAATCCCTCTGGTTGCATCATGTAGATGCTTTCGTCAAGACTTCTATTAAGGAAAGCTGTCTTGACATCCATTTGCCAAATCTCTAGATCTAAAGATGCTGCAATGGATAAGAGTATCCTAATGGATTTAAGCATGGCCACAGGAGAGAAGGTTTCCTCGTAATCGATACCTTCTTTCTGTGTATACCCTTTAGCTACCAATCTAGCTTTAAAGGTTTCCACCTTTCCATCCATACCTCTTTTCCTCTTGTATACCCACTTGCACCCAATGGGTTTTATCCCTTTAGGCAAGTCTACAAGGGACCAGACTTTGTTATTGAACATAGATTCAATCTCGGATTGCATTGCCTTTTGCCAATGGCGACTATCAACATCCTCCATAGCTTCCTTGTATGTATAGGGATCATCGTCGTCCGGGAGATTCTCTACAGATTCTCCCAGACCGATGTATCTTTCGGGTTGAGTTCTAACCCTCCCACTACGACGAGGAATGGTAGGTTGTTGATCTTGTGTTGGATCGGAACTTACAATTGGGTTAGGTTGTGTAACCTCTCGTGGAATTGTATCTCCTGACATCTCATTCAGGACAATTCTACTTTTAGGCACAAAATCATTCATATAGTCCTTATCCAGAAATTTAGCATTTGTCGAAACAAATACTTTAAGATCTGAAGGACTATAAAAATAATATCCTTTAGTTTCTTTCAGATACCCTACAAATATACATGTTTCTGAACGGGACTCCATCTTTTCTGTCTTTCCTTTTAACACGTGCGTAGGACATCCAAATATCCTTAAGTGTTGTAAACTAGGCTTGCGCCCAGTCCACAACTCATGCGGTGTTTGAGGAACAGACTTAGATGGTACTCGGTTTAGAATGTATATTGCAGTTTGTAAAGTATATCCCCAGAAAGAAATAGGAAGTGTTGAATAACTCAACATAGACCTAACCATATCCAAAAGAGTTCTATTTCTCCTTTCTGCTACCCCATTTTGTTGAGGTGTACCAGGTGCAGAAAACTGAGAAACTATCCCATTATCAATAAGATATTGCTGAAACTCTCCAGATAGATATTCTCCACCACGATCAGATCTCAAGATTTTTATGTGTTTCTCAAGCTGATTTTCCACTTCAGCTTTAAATGCTTTGAACATGTCAAAAGCATCCGACTTATGTCGCATGAGATACACATAGCCAAATCTTGAGTAATCATCTGTGAAAGTGATGAAGTACTCATATCCACCTCTAGCTTGAATGCTGATAGGTCCACATACATCTGTGTGTATCAATCCTAAACATTCAGTGGCTCTGGCACCTTTGGCAGAGAACGTCCTTTTGGTCATTTTACCTTCCAAACAAGATTCACAAGTTGGTAGATCATCAACCTTTAAGTCACTCAAAGGTCCATCACTTACCAATCTTTTAATCCTATTAAGGTTAATATGACCTAAGCGTAAATGCCAAAGGTAGGTTTCATCTTTTGATAATTTAACTCTTTTATGATCAGGTTCCGTTATTTCTGTGTCTAACGAGTGAGAGATATTTCTATGCAAGAAGTATAGACCGTTTTCCAATGTACCTTTGCAAATAACTTTGTCATTCTTACTAATAATAAAAACTTTATTAAAAGTAACCGAATATCCAAATTTATTCAAACAAGAAACTGAAATTAAATTCCTCTTGAATTGAGGTACATAATAAACGTCTATCAAATCTAAATGCCTTCTAGAATCCAAACAAACTCTAATATCTCCCACTGCACTTGCAGACACTAACGTTCCGTTGCCCAAGCGCAAATTGATCTCATTCTTATTCAGCCTTCTCCTTTCTTGGAACCCCTGCAAGGAATAACAAACATGATTATTGGCTCCAGAGTCTACGATCCAAGAATCTGTAGAATCTGCCAGAAAAACATGTTTCAAGATAATTCGCATTACCTTGTTCCTTCTTATTCTGAGACTTTGGGCAATTACTTTTCCAATGTCTCTTTTCACCACAAAAGAAGCACTTCCTTTTGATCTTGGTTACTTTCTTAGTCTCTTTCTTGGTAGGCCCAAGTTGCTTTTTCTTCTATTATTCCTTGACCTTCTGACGGGTCTTAATAGTAGCAACTTTACCAACCATATGAATCTCTTCTAGAGACATCATTATATCAGCAGCAGACACTATTCCTTCATGCTGCTGTTGCAACACGTCGGAGATGATAGCCATTTGGCCATCTCATTAGAGGTCTTCCACTGCTCATACTCGTCTCATTGCATTAGATTCATTAGTAAGAGCAGGTGGTTTAGGAGTAGTTAGAACAAAATTTATATTTTTTCAGCTTGCAGCAACAACCCAATTTTCCTTTTCCATGTGACATAATTATTACCGGTTAAAGTTTTATCTTTCAGGATGTTCATAAGTGATGGGGTCATGATTTCTTAATTTAAACAAAAATTATATAAGTAAATAATCATTTAAAGCACTTTTAAATATTTATCTTGAATTAAATGAATAACTCAATCATAAAATTCAACGGTGATCTAACACCCATAAATGTTACGCCTCCTTTGGGAGTTCGCACCATTTACTAGTTAGACTAGGTCCCACCTAATTGTTAACATAACAACCAGCGTTTTCAATTTTAGCCTTGCAATTTTACTGACAAGAACTCTTTGGAGGATATCAATAAAATTACATTGAGTGTGTCACCAAGATATCGACCCTCAATTTTCTCTAACGAAAATCCCTCCTTTGGGAGTAGATCTCGTTGAGTCCATTGTCTAGTCTATCCTTGTAAGGAAGTATATTGCTTAATTCCATTTATGGATGTCCCTTTGGGGAATTACCATAAAATAATTAAGCTCAACCAATCTTGGAAGCCATAGGTGTTACAAAAACACCTTCTCCCACTCAATTATTTAAGGCGTGTGATTAAATCCCATAGAATGATTTACCAAGTTATCTAGATGCCAATTTAGATACCTAAATCATTCAATGCATGTTCATACCAAAAGAGATATATGAGTGGCACTCCTATTCTATATGTCATGTTATCATACAACAACAAATATTGTAATATTTAAGCATAAATTAAATAGCAACAATTTTGGCCCATCCTAGAAAAACAAGTAAATTACAATGAATTTGGAATACAAGATCTTCAAGTGGCCCATCACCATAAGCCCATCCTTCGGCCTCCCTCCTCAGGACTTCACGGCCCACCACCTCTCAAAGGGGCTGCCATGCGCAGCCCATAAGGCTTTGCATGGCTGCCATGCGCAGCCCACCAAGCTTTGGGCTTGCCTTGCGCGGCCAAATCCACTCCTAGGGTGCGCACGGTGCTCGTTCTCGGTTCCGGTTGCTTCACGTCTTCTATTCTTCGATATAGGACGTGTTACAATTTAATTTAAACAAAATAAAATACTGCAGAAATTTTTTTTTTTTTTTTTTTTTAATCACAGCAGTAAAATACTGCACAAAAAAATACTGCAGAAAAATACTGCACTTAAATTTTTTAATACAATAAAAAAAAAACTGCAGATTATTTAATACATAAAAAAAAATACAACAACTACCAAGAAGGAATTATGGCGATGATAGACCACCCTTCTTGTTACAATTCCGAAAACAAAAATACATTGAAAATCTAGAGCCAAAATCGAGCAATAACAATCCACATAAAAACATATATTAATCCATACATCACATGTAATAATATATGCGAATACCTAGAGTGCCATCTCTTTCTAAACATGCATAATCACAATAAAAAGAAATCGATCCACGTATATATATGTTTAATTAATTAAAAGGGTTCAACCAGGCTCTGATACCAATTGTAGGGAAAAATAAACGTACCCGCAGCGGAAGCGAGACTAGAAAATAGTGTTTGGGTAGCTTTTAAAATTTTTCCAATTATGAACCTTAAACCCTTTTTAATTAATTAAATATATATAACAAAGTAATAAAAATTTAATACCTCTTGTCGCGTGATCCGATTGACTTGCGTCGATGGTAATCCGCAAGATCTTCAATCCTAGCACGAACGTGGATCACCTAGGAGCGTGGTCTCCCTTCTCTTTGAATTGCAAACCTGTGATGGGATTAAACAAACTTTTCTTTCTTGATCGTTAGTCACAAAAACAATCAAAAGAAACCTAAGATTATTCCGGTCACTTTTGAGTTCTCAATCTAATGATCGAAACTCGCGTGAACCTTGATCGATGTTGTATACACAAGCTTATCAATGATTAAGCAAGTAGTACACCATCAAAGAATAATCTATGTTCCTTTTTCTCTTGTTTTTTTTTAGAATAAAATCTCTATCTATGAGTTAAGAAGAAGAAGAAAAATAATTTTCTGCACATTAAGCATTAGGGTGGCCGAAAATATTATATGTGCATATATATATGGCCCTAATTTTTCTCCTTTCTTTTTAGCTTTAGGGTTGGCCGAATTCTCTTCCTTGATGCATTAGGGTTGCCGCAATTTCCAAACCAAGTTTCCTAGTTTGAATTGCACCCTAATTCCTATTTAGAAAAGATTTCCCAAACCTAATCAAACTCATAAATCTTTTATTCTCATATTTGACTAAAATAAAAAGACTTCCTGTTTGAATAAATAAAACTAATTATTTATTTCCTTGTCAAACAAGTCTTTCTATTTAATTATACTACTACCAATAGTATACCTTTAGGAAACATATTTCCTAATGAGAAAAGATTTGTATCTTAATTAAATAATTAATTAATGAATTAATTAATTCTTATTTAATTAAATAATGAAAACAAAATAATATTTTAGGTTATTATTTAACCTTGCCGCCCCATATTAGTAATGGGCCAAATATTATTTTTTCTATTTCATTTAATCCATAGGACTTTAATTAAAAAGCCCACATGTGAACTAGACCCAATCTTACTAAAAGAAACAAGCCCACATGTCATCCATTAATATATAAATATAATTGTGCAGCCCATTACATAAATAATGTGCAAATTATATTCTTAATATATTAAATTGCAATTCTAGATGGACCCTAAATTGGTCCGGTAGAATATATCAAGTGATCCATGCAAGTCCGTGTGGATTGGGGATCTTGGCGGGCTATCTAAATTTAAGCTCCAAT
The DNA here is from genome assembly GCA_954870605.1 of Acer campestre. Lineage (NCBI taxonomy): Eukaryota > Viridiplantae > Streptophyta > Magnoliopsida > Sapindales > Sapindaceae > Acer > Acer campestre. Next base: position 11,741,023 of record OX940804.1, read on the forward strand.
AGACATAACCTAATCACAATCAACAAATGATTCACTTAGGTCCGATCCATTAATTTTAGCTCATTCCACTAAAGAGCTAAAATTGAACTCTTAAATAAAGACAGAAAAGGAAGATGCTTCCTCATTCATACCCTAGACAATCATATTGGAGATAGTGTATCCTCGTGATTAATATCAGTAATCGCCAAGAGTTCATAGACCGCCTATAACTCTCCAAGTTACCATATTTACTCATATGACCACATTTTGAACTTGGATATTTTGACTTGTCCAGAAGCCATGTTTTCAATAGACACTATTGAAAACTCAACGTTGAGATTTAATATCCAATTACCTCAAAACATCCATATGATGATATTATACTCTCATTTAATAAATGGAGCCACGATGTCCATATCTATAAATGAAGTCCTCTATCGATTAACAAATGAATATCACCAAACTATCGAGGATAGACTATGCGATATAATCGTACTCATTGATAGCTCAAATGATATCACCTGCAACCATAAGTCCATCATTTATCTCAGGATTAAGATAGACTCTCCGATTGTCCTGATAATGAAATTACTTTTATCTACTGACGGTTATAGATAAAGTATTTCATTGTGATCCTGTTCAATGCACCCAGTGCACTAGATCCTTTTGCTCGAAGACACTCCGATGATTTTAGACTCATCATATCTCATTTGATCCCACTCAAATGCTAGCAAAAGAATTCTACAACTTTAACAAGATAAAGGTGCCCAACCTTTAACTTAAGTTGTGAACGATATTCAAGACTAACTAAAGAATTGTGTCTACCACATACATATCCAGATGTATGAACAATTCTTCTTTTCTCATAGTCTTTAGACCTTATGATTATTTACTTTAACAATTATTAAACTATAAATGCTATAAGATTTGTTTAAACCAGAAATCACTTTATTAATATGAATAAGATTGTTAATTACACTATTACACTCTTGCTATTGAGCATAATCCTAACAGAAAGTCATAGCACATCTCAACATTGCTGAACTGCATGGCGCTGAGATAGATGGTGAGACAAAAATTGATATGGTTGTCAATTCATTGTCAGATTCCTTTGATCAGTTCAAATTGGACTACACGTTGAACAAAAAGGAATACACCTTACAGAGCCTAATGCAAGATGTTCAAAGTGCTGAAAAGATCCTTGCGAAAAGCAAAGGTCAAGAGATTCATGTGGTTGGTAAAGTTGCTACTGTTAAGACCTGTCAGAAGGTCAAGAAACAACAGAAGAAAAAGCAACTTGGGCCTACCAAGAAGGAGACCAAGAAAGTAACCAAGATAAAAGGGAAATGCTTCCTTTGTGGTGAAAAGGGACATTGGAAAAGAAATTGCCCGAAGTCCCAGAACAAGAAGGAAGAAGGTAACGTGAATTATCTTGAAACATGTTTTTTGGCAGATTCTACAGATTCTTGGATCATAGACTCTGGAGCCACTAATCATGTTTGTTATTCCTTGCAGGGGTTCCAAGAAAGGAGAAGGCTGAGTAAGAATGAAATCAATTTGTGCTTGGGCAACGAAACGTTAGTGTCTGCGAGTGCAGTGGGAGATATTAGAGTTTGTTTGGATTCTAGAAGGCATTTAGATTTAACAGACATTTATTATGTACCTCAATTCAAGAGGAATTTAATTTCAGTTTCTTGTTTGAATAAATTTGGATATTCGGTTACTTTTAATAAAGTTTTTATTATTAGTAAGAATGACAAAATTATTTGCCAAGGTACATTGGAAAACGGTCTATACCTTTTGCATAGAAATATTTCTCACTCGTTAGACACAGAAATAATGGAACCTAATCATAAAAGAGTTAAATTATCAAAAGATGAAACCTATCTATGGCATTTACGCCTAGGTCATATTTACCTTAATAGGATTAAAAGATTGGTAAGTGACGGACCTTTGAGTGACTTAAAGGTTGATGATCTACCAACTTGTGAATCTTGTTTGGAAGGTAAAATGACCAAAAGGACGTTCTCTGCCAAAGGTGCCAGAGCTACTGAATGTTTAGGATTGATACACACTGATGTATGTGGACCTATGAGCATTCAAGCTAGAGGTGGATATGAGTACTTCATCACTTTCACAGATGATTACTCAAGATTTGGCTATGTGTATCTCATGCGACATAAGTCGGATGCTTTTGACATGTTCAAAGCATTTAAAGCTGAAGTGGAAAATCAGCTTGAGAAACACATAAAAATCTTGAGATCTGATCGTGGTGGAGAATATCTATCTGGTGAGTTTCAGCAATATCTTATTGATAATGGGATAGTTTCTCAGTTTTCTGCACCAGGTACACCTCAACAAAATGGGGTAGCAGAAAGGAGAAATGGAACTCTTTTGGATATGGTTAGGTCTATGTTGAGTTATTCAACACTTCCTATTTCTTTCTGGGGATATGCTTTACAAACTGCTATATACATTCTAAACGATGTACCGTCTAAGTCTATTCCTAAAACACCGTATGAGTTGTGGACTGGGCGCAAGCCTAGTTTACAACACTTAAGGATATTTGGTTGTCCTGCGCATGTGTTAAAAGTAAAGACAGAAAAGATGGAGTCCCGTTCGGAAACATGTATATTTGTAGGGTATCCAAAAGAAACTAAAGGATATTATTTTTACAGTCCTTCAGATCTTAAAGTATTTGTTTCGACAAATGCTAAATTTCTGGAAAAGGACTATATGAATGATTTTGTGCCTAGAAGTAGAATTGTCCTGAATGAGATGTCAGGAGATACAATTCCACGAGAGGTTACACAACCAAACCCAATTGTAAGTTCCGATACAACACAAGGTCAACAACCTACCATTCCTCGTCGTAGTGGGAGTGTTAGAACACAACCCGAAAGATACATCGGTCTAGGAGAATCAGTGGAGAATCTCCCGGACGACGATGATCCTTACACGTACAAGGAAGCTATGGAGGATGTTGATAGTCGCCATTGGCAAAAGGCAATGCAATCTGAGATTGAATCTATGTTCGATAACAAAGTCTGGTCCCTTGTAGACTTGCCTAAAGGGATCAAACCCATTGGATGCAAGTGGGTATACAAGAGGAAAAGAGGTATGGATGGAAAGGTGGAAACCTTTAAAGCTAGATTGGTAGCTAAAGGGTATACACAGAAAGAAGGTATCGATTACGAGGAAACCTTCTCTCCTGTGGCCATGCTTAAATCCATTAGGATACTCTTATCCATTGCAGCATCTTTAGATCTAGAGATTTGGCAAATGGACGTCAAGACAGCTTTCCTTAATGGAAGTCTTGATGAAAGCATCTACATGATGCAACTAGAGGGATTCATTGAAAATGGCCAAATGGAAAAGGTATGCAAGTTGCAGAAATCCATATATGGATTAAAGCAAGCATCCAGATCCTGGAACATAAGGTTCGATCATGCTGTCAAAGGTTTTGGATTTATTCAGAATCTTGATGAACCTTGTGTATACAAAAGGATTAAGGGCGATAAGTTGGTTTTCCGGATTCTTTATGTTGATGATATATTACTCATCGGAAACGATGTAGGTGTATTGACATCAGTAAAAGAATGGTTAGCAAAACAATTTGATATGAAGGACTTAGGAGAAGCAAGTTTTATTCTAGGTATCCAAGTTATAAGGGATAGAAAGAATAGAACGATTGCATTATCCCAAGCTTCATACATAGACAAGATCTTGTCTAGGTTTTCCATGCAGGATTCTAAGAAAGGTATGTTACCTTTCAGACATGGAATCAAGCTTTCTAAGGAACAAGTTCCTAAGATTGAGCATGAAGAGCAATTCATGAGTAGAGTTCCATATGCCTCGGCAGTTGGAAGTCTCATGTATGCAAAGCTCTGTACTAGACCAGATATTTGTTTTGTTGTTGGCATAGTTAGCTGGTTTCAATCGAAACCTGGTCCTGATCACTGGACGGCAGTCAAGCATATTTTCAAGTATCTTAAGAGAACGAGAGATAGTATGCTTGTATATTCTGGAGGGGATTTAATTCCCGTTGGGTATACAGATTCTGATTTTCAATCAGATTCTGACTCCAGAAAATCCACATCAGGGGCTGTGTTTACTATTGGAGGAGGAGCAGTTATATGGAGGAGTATCAAACAATCTTGCATTGCTGATTCCACCATGGAAGTTGAGTATGTTGCTGCATGCGAGGCTGCCAAAGAGGCTGTTTGGCTCCGCCAATTCTTGATTGAATTGGAAGTGGTTCCTAGTGCGAATAAGCATATCACTATCTATTGTGACAACAGTGGAGCAGTGGCTAATTCGAAAGAACCAAGAAGTCACAAGAGAGGTAAACACATTGAAAGAAATTATCATCTTTTAAGGGAGATTGTTCAAAGAGGTGACGTGACGATTACCAAAATCGCGTCAGCAGAAAATCTAGCAAATCCCTTCACAAAGGCTCTACCTCAGAAGAGTTTCGATGGGCACCTAGAGAATATGGGCATGAGAGGTATGACACATTTGCTATAGCGCAAGTGGGAGATTGTTAGGATTATGCTCAATAGCAAGAGTGTAATATTGTAATTAACAATCTTTTTCATATTAATAAAGTGATTTCTGGTTTAAACAAATCTTATAACATTTATAGTTTAATATTATATTTGTCAAAGTAAATAATCATAAGGTCTAAAGACTATGAGAAAAGAAGAATTGTTCGTACATCTGGATATGTATGTGGTAGACACAATTCTTTAGTTAGTCTTGAATATTGTTAACAACTTAAGTTAAAGGTTAGGCACCTTTATCTTGTTAAAGTTGTAGAATTCTTTTGCTAGCATTTGAGTGGGATCAAATGAGATATGATGAGTCTAAAATCATCGGAGTGTCTTCTAGCAAAAGAATCTAGTGCACTGGGTGCATTGAACTGGATCACAATGAAATACTTTATCTATAACCGTCAGTAGATAAAAGTCATTTCATTATCAGGACAAACGGAGAGTCTATCTTAATCATGAGATAAATGATGGACTTATGGTTGCAAGTGATATCATTTGAGTTATCAATGAGTACGATTATATCGCATAGTCTATCCTCGATAGTTTGGTGATATTCATTTGTTAATCGATAGAGGACTTCATTTATAGATATGGACATCGTGGCTCCATTTTTTAAATGACAGTATAATATCATCATATGGATGTTTTGAGGTAATTGGATATTAAATCTCAACGTTGAGTTTTCGATAGTGTCTATTGAAAACATGGCTTCTGGACAAGTCAAAATATCCAAGTTCAAAACATAGTCATATGAGTAAATATGGTAACTTGGAGAGTTATAGGCGGTCTATGAACTCTTGGCGATTACTGATATTAATCACGAGGATACACTATCTCCAACATGATTGTCTAGGGTATGAATGAGGAAACATCTTCATTTTCTGTCTTTATTTAAGAGTTCAATTTTAGCTCTTTAGTGGAACGAGTTAAAATTAATGGATCGAACCTAAATGAATCATTTGTTGATTGTGATTAGGTTATGTCTATTGAAGCGTAAATTTAGATAGCCCGCCAAGATCCCCAATCCACACAGACTTGCATGGATCCCTTGATATATTCTATCGGACCAATTTAGGGTCCATCTAGAATTGCATTTAATATATTAAGAATATAATTTGCATATTATTTATGTAATGGGCTGCTCAATTATATTTATATATTAATGAATGACATGTGGGCTTGTTTCTTTTAGTAAGAATGGGTCTAGTTCACATGTGGGCTTTTTATTTAAAGTCCTATGGATTAAATGAAATAAGAAAATAATATATGGCCCAATATGTTTATATGGGGCGGCAAGGTGAATTAATTAACCTTATATATTATTTTGTTTCATTGTTTAATTAAATAAGAATTAATTAATTTGTTAATTAATTGTTTAATTAAGAAACAAATCTTTTCTGATTAGGAAATATGATTCCTAAAGGTATACTATTGGTAGTAGTATACTTAAATTAAAAGACTTGTTTGAGAAGGAAATAAATAATTAATTTTATTTATTTAATCAAATAAGAAGTATTTTTATTTAGTCAAATAAAAGAATAAAAGATTTATGAGTTGGATTAGGGTTTGGAAGTCTTAAACTAAATAGGAATTAGGGTGCAATACAAACTCCTTTTGGCTTGAGTATTGCGGCAACCCTAGTCCCTTTTAGGTTAGAGAATTCGGCCACCCTAGTAAAAAAAAAAAAAAAAAAAAAATTTTGCCACATATATAAGTGTACTTATAGATTTCGGCCACTTAGGGTTTTTGTGTGCTTGATTCTATTTTCTTCTTCTTCTCAATTCATAGATAGATAATTTTATTCTACTAAAACATAAAAGAGACATAGATTATTCTTTGATGGTATACTATTTGCTTATTCATCAATAAGCTTGTGTTTACAACATCGATCGAAGTTCACGCGAGTTTCGATCATAAGATTGAGAACTCAAAAGTGACCAGAATAATCTTTGTATTGTTTTGATTGTTTTTGTGACTAACAAAGAAGAGAAAAGTTTGTTTTGTCCAATCACAGGCTTGCAATTCAAAGAAAAGGGAGACCACGCTCCTAGGTGATCCACGTCCATGCTAGGATTGAAGATCTTGCGGATTACCATCGACGTAAGTCAATCGGATCACACGACAAAAGGTATTCTTCTTTTTTTAGATAATATATATCTTTAATTGATTAAAAGGGTTAAGGTTCATAAAAGGAAAATTTTTTAAAAGCTACTAAATCTATTTTTTTTAGTCTCGCTTCCGCTGCGTGTATTGTACGTTATTTTTTCCTACATCTATTGGCCGACCCTGTTTACATAGGCTCAGAAGTTTTGCAGAAGGTTGCGAAACCTGTCAGTGGATAGCCAATGACATACGGCAGCCACCAAAACTGCTCAGAAGTTTGACGTCCCCGTGGCCGTTTGCCATGTGGGGCCTTGATCTCATAGGACCAATGCCCACGGGCGTAAAAGGAGGCGCGAAACATGCTATCGTGGCAGTTGACTACTTCACAAAGTGGGCAGAAGCTGAAGCACTTGAACATATTACTGAAGCAAACACCACCAGTTTTGTCAAGAAAAATATCCTCTATAGGTTTGGAGTTCCGAACACCATCATTATTGACAATGGTACACAGTTCGACAACAGGAAATTCAGGGATATGTGTGAGGAATATGGAATCGCAAATTACTATGCCACCCCAGCTCATCCTCAGACCAATGGGCAGACTGAAGCTATAAACAAAGTAATCAAGTATACCTTGAAAGCAAAGCTAGATGCAAAGAAAGGAAACTGGGCAGACAAGCTGCCTGAAGTACTTTGGGCATACAGGACGACCGCTAGAATCTCCACTGGGGAAACTCCATTCTCGTTAGCATTCGGGACTGAAGCTGTTATACCAGCAGAAACATCCTTCATCTCCCCAAGGGTACGGTTATATCACCTGGAACACAATGTCGACATGCTAATGCAGAATTTAGACGAGTTAGAGGAAGCCAGGGACAGATCCCAGATAAGAAATGCAACATACCAACAAAGAGCAGCACAATATTACAATTCGCATGTCCGAATACGAAGATTCCAGGTCGGGGACTTAGTTCTACAAAGGGTATCCCCGAATACAAGAGACAAGGCTGCAGGGTCACTTGCGGACAAATGGGAAGGATCGCATGTTGTCCAAGGTACTGCCGGTCATGGAGCCTACCTCATTGCCCGACCTAACGGTGGATTAGTCTCCGCCATGCAATGCCCAATACCTGAAGATGTTCTATCCATAAAAGGGGCTCCTCTGATTTTCAGCTCCTTGACCGCTCAGCATTTAAATTATTCTAATAGAACTTATGTCTTTGCTTTAGTTTCCTTTTTCTGGATTCAGAATTTCAGACAGGTGATTAATAATGAAAAGGGCAACCCACCCGTTTCTTCTTTTTTGTTCTTATAAAAATCCACAGAATCAGCAAAATAGCTTGCAAAAGGATAAATTCATAGAAATACGAGCAGACTCGAAATACAAAGAAAATGAATGGAGCCAAGTCTCCTTGGATACTCGGGCACCACGAAAATCGCAAATAGCGAATTGACACTGCCCGATGGGCGGAGAAGCTAAAATAGCATGCCGGCCAAGTTGGGATGATACAAACGTATCACCCAATGAAAAAGCAAGCCCGAGGCACCAGAGTACCCAGCAAGGGATACCTGGCAAACTGCTCGGAGCGCCGCCGGAGTAGGTCTGGTGAGAAGCGCAACTGTGTTGGCCGGTATATACTACCCCAACAATTCGGCAAAACCCTGTTGCAGACAAAACCGGGAAACGTCCTAGGTGACTTGCGGAGGGGACTATGTGTATGGTCGGCATGAGCTTCGATATAATACATAGTTTAAATGAGAACCGGGAGGAAAAAGCCAGTTAAATAAGACACTCGGTATGACCAGAAGGCCAGTTAAATAAGACTCTCGGCATAACCAGAAAACCAGTTAAATAAGACACTCGGCAAAACCAAAAAACCAGTTAGAAAGGGATATTCGGCATCCCCCAAAAGGTTTGCATTCCTAGAAACCAGGGCCTATTTTCTACATTGTAACCTACACTTGGTTGTTTTTTGAAGATGCTGAGGAAAAAGAACAAGAGCAGCCCGATCACGTTAAACTTATACAGCTTTCCGTGTGTTACCCCCCTTGCTACTTCTTGTTTTTAGTTATATTACTGTCTTTCAGGTACCCCGTTTATCAAAACATGGAATACAAGTGATGAAAAACACTTGCCGTTATCATTCAAGAAAGGGTATATATGTACATCAAAAATGATTACAAAAAGATATATACATCAGAAACAGAAAATTGCTACGGTGAAAATACAAAAGGAGTCTAAGTGGGGGCTGGAGCTGAAGGACCGCTATCAGGACGAGAACTACTACCAGGTTGAGAAGCGCTGCGTGCAAGACTCGGCTCAGGAACCATGTCGTACTCGCTCAGGAGACTCTCGTCGGAAGGCCAGACAATCACATCCTCGGTATCATCCATCCAGGAATTATAGTCTCTGCTAGGCACGGGCCCAACGTCCAGCTCTTCACCATCTATCCCAGCTTTTTGACAAGCATGGAAAGTAGAGAGGGCACTCTCAGTCGGCATCTCCAAATGCATGGGATGCGGGGCTTTACCTTTGCTGCGACAATAGGCGCGCCACAATTTTATTTGAGCACGGAGAGAATCCAAGGATGTTTCAACATGGTTCTCAACCGAGCAGTCCCAGTTGGCCCTCGCCCGATCAGTTGCCCTATTCTTGACCTTAAAGAATTCCTGAGCAGACACCATCCCTCGGTGGAACTCCCTTAGGAGCAAGGCATCATAAGCTGGGGACCTCTTAAAACGGTCAACTCCCTGGATTTCCAGCTCCAGCCGAGCCTCCTTGGATAAAGACTTGACGGTTAGCGCCTGGTTCTTCAAGTCTTCTGCCTTGCACTCGTAACCCAACCTGGCCTCTTCAGCTTTCTGCTCCGCCTAAAGCATTGCCTCCTGAGTAGAGGATAATAAGTCCCTAAGGCGTTTCACTTCATCAGTAGCTGAAGACGCCCTTTGCTCAGCTTCTAACTGGCTTGCCAGGCACCGGACCATGAATTCCTGGTGTGATTTAATTTTCTCCTGGCAAGCCAATTCAACCCAAGCGCGGTTGTCTTCACTTTCCTTTAGTTGGGCCTCCAGGCGCTTTATCCTGTCCGACTGAGCCTGGCTAGTCAGGCACGCCTCCGACATCTCAGCTACCATCCACACAATAGAAATACGTAAGAAGAACGCTGGCGACAAATATCATAAGGGAAGAAGAGGGATAACTTACATAAGAGGCACTGTCGAAAAAGTTTTGTAATCGCACCGAGGGGGGGCCGACACGGAAACGACCCCAGTTATCTTCACCAAAAAATGCCCGGCCAGAAGACATAGCCCTTAGCATGGCTTGAGGGGAAGGGTCTCCTGACTGGGTAGGCGCTCCCGAGCAGCCAATATCTGTCCTAGGCGAAAGGGGCTGGTCGGAGGCATACATATCGGTTGCAGGGTCACTAGGCAAAGCCTTGGATGACTTCACTGCTTGACTCTTCAGCCCTGCCTGAACTACCCCAGTACCTGTCCCCTCGTCACCCGAGGAGGAGTCAAAGTACCTCACCACCCGGGGCACTTTGGGAGCAGGCTGACCAGAGGAAAATAAGGCCTTCCTTTTTTGCGATTGCGTCCCACGAGTATCGGAGCCGGCATGGAGGCATTCAGGGGAGTCTTCAACTCCAATTTCTCCTTGAATTCCTCTGCTGGGAGTTGGCGGAGTGGTCGTCGAAGGATCCCGAGCAACATTGTTTTCGGAGCACTCCCTAACTTTTTACTTGCCCTTGGAAGGGCCGGGACTCGACTCAGGCACCCCAGCGACCGCTTCATCTGCAGAACAAACGGGTCGGCCGCTTTCATCTACCACCTTATCGGTAACCTGGCTCAACTCATCTCTCCCGACGGCTGCCTCATCTGTAATGTTGTGATGGCACTCAGCCGGGGAATGCTCTCACTCGCCAGTGTAAAAGGTTTGAGCGTCGGAATCAAGCTGGTCGGCACGCTCACTTGTCCCGGCCTCAGGAAAAGGAGGAACATCTTGGGGAGTATATATAGGAACGCCCCCAACGTCTTCCTCCGCATTCTTTCCGATCGGGGCATCCTCCCCCGACCCATCAGGAGCATCCAGGTCAAACTCCTGGAGGGTAGCTTCCTTCTGGCTAGTCTCCAAGACAGCCTTCCACTTGCGGGCTTGAGCCTCGCAGACAACATCTGAATAGTTCACTGCACAAATCAAAATAAAACGGAGTCAAGTACCAGAACAAACCGCTCATAAAACGTAAGAAAAGATATAAAAAAGAGGCTGTAGGAATTAAATCGCTTGCGAGCTGCAGACAAGCGGGGAAAAAGGCCAGCCTTGATCATTTTCTCCTCATCAAGGAGATAAGGTCCACCTCTTTTCCTCGACGCCCGAACAGCTGCCTGCGCCAAATTCTTCAACTCCCCATCCGAGAGGATCGGGGCAGCATTGTTCCATAACTCAGGAGAATAGAAGTAACGACGGACCTTCCGCGTTAACCGAACTCCGTCAACGTCGAATTCGATAGATTGGCCCCAGTCGCTCCCGACGAAGAACCAGCTATTTTTCCAATACTTGTTGGAGGATGGGAAGCCCCAGATAAACCCATTGGCTTTATCTTCTTTGGTTGTGTCAACCTTCCCGATAACCTCCATGCCCTTTGGGATCCAGTGGTCGGGCTTGCTTGATAATAGGAAATATGTCCCCGACCGACCCAATTGTCAGAGCGTGTAGAAGTGCCTAATTTCGCAGGGAGTCGAGGGAGGTAGCTTCATTCGGTACCACATGTGCCATAAGCACATCAATATACGATAGCTGTTCGGAGCAAGCTGGGCAGGAGAAATCTCGGTGTCAGCCAAGAACCAAGTGATGAACGGTTGGAGGGGGAGAGTCACACCGCAACTAAGCATAGCCCTATAAACTGCCACTATCCCAGGCAGAGGATTCCAAGCAGCCCTGTCATCAGCCGGTTCAAGCCGGATAGAATCTCTATCCAAATCAAACCGACCCATGTACTGACGGATTTCCTTCCGACCAACTACATTCGGTTCGATATCGAAAGCGCAAACCCGCTCGGGCGAAAACGGAATTCGAGCTTCCCTGTGCTCCAACTCCATGTCATCTTCGTTTATCTATTGGGGTCCAACAGTATGAGCTCCGCTCAAGCTTTTATGTATTGTACGCAAACTGCAATTCTTGGATCTCGTCATTGGAGGTCGCACGTCACTACAAGAAGAAGGACAAGAATTAGATTGGGAAACCCTAGTAGAGTCATCCCCTGGAGGGGTTTCACGAACCAACTCAGAGACATTGACATCTAAGAAATAAGGTTGGTCTGGGGGTGGTCTATTGCTTAACAGATTTTGAAGAGCTTCAACCAAACGAGAATCATGGAGCTCGATGGCAAACATGGAAGCAACAAAAAGACGGTGACGAAGTGAGGGATCCATGAGAAAGAAAACAAGACGAAAAGGAAAAACTAACCTCAGCAAGACCCGAAAAACAGAAATGAACCACAGACGAACCGCGAGTGAAAGCAGGAGAACAGTGGGGAAGAACTCCTTCTCCAAATGATTAGCGAAAACCTAGAAGTAAGTGAAGAGAAAATGAGAATGTCTGGACTAGAAAAAAGAGAGAAATTGCAATGGTAGTCAGAGAAGGTATCGGAAAAAGAGTATGGGAACAAAAGTGAAGGAGATATAAATAGGACGAGAAACCCTAGAAAAGGCCTAGGGCGGGAAAGTGTGCGAAAGGACGCGTCTGTCTGGCAAAGGTCACATCACATAAATGTGGCCTGACGTATCCAACCCCAACTAGACAGATGGGAACTTTGGAAGAGGTTTGAGCCGTCAGAAGCCGTCAGAAACCTTAAACGTCGCTATCAACAGATTTTCTGGAATGAGACAAATCGAATGTGTGGGGGTGCAATTACGACACGTCATTAATACGCCGGGTTAATAAGAAACCCTAGTCATAAGTATTCCTCGAACATCGCCAAAAGACATTGGGCGAGGAACCTGCCCGATCAGGAGAAAGACGAAGCAAGAATTAAATACTTTCACCGAGTAAACAAGATCGTTTTCAAAGAGTAAAGCAAATTGGTTCAGGTCAAATATATAAGGGGGTATTGTTGTAGGTAAAATTCACAACAGATGACACGTTAGTGGATCAGCATTCATACGAGCAAGCCATAAGCAACGAGACCGATCAGAAGTGGGGAATTGCCCCAGGCCGAATCAAGGAATATGGAGACAAGTAGCGAATAGTACCGAGCCTTCCGAGTGAAGGGAAATCCCGACTACGTTTACTCGGCACAAAGGGAACACCCCGACTACACTTACTCGGCACAAAGGAAAGGAACACCTGGTGAGATCCATTTGCCACCTGTACACTAATACAACTGACATGGATCGCCTACAAATCTGTGAATCAATTATCGGGAAGTAGAGTCCTATAAGGAATCAAGGAGATTTCCTCAACAGCTGTCCAGAGTCCAAAACAGATTCAGAATCCAAAACAGATTCAGAATCCGTAACAATAAAGGAAAGAATCACAAAGGAGATTCAGGACTCCTTAACTTGTATATCTCGCACAAAAACCCTAAGGGGATCATATATAAATACCCCTGCAAAGCATAAGCAGAGGGCGGCGTAAATTAGAGAGAGAGAACAGAGTGTGTAATTATAAAGTTCATTATAGTGAATTTGGCTAGATTGCTTAGGCAATCTCCGGTAGATGTTTCTCCGATCACCGGACTTTTACCACGTAATATCTGTTTAACGTCTCTTTTCTCTTACTTTATCACACGTCTGAGTTACACTTACAAACCAGAAATCGTTGACCAGACAATTACCAAAATCCACCGTCAACAACGATCATTCCACAACTCTAGAGGAGTCTTAGGAACAGATTTGGATGGCACTATGTTCAAAATGTATGCTGCTGTTTGTAATGCATATCCCCAAAAGGAATTTGGTAACGATAAGAAACTAATCATAGATCTCACTATTTCCATTAGGGTTCTATTTCTCCTCTCCGCAACACCATTCTGCTGAGGTGTACCAGGAGCTGTGAGTTGGGACACTATCCCATACTCGACCATGAAGTCTTCAAACTCTTGGTCAAGGTACTCACCTCCACGATCTGATCGTAGAGTCTTAATAGTCTTCCCTAACTGATTTTCAACTTCAGCTCGGAATTCTTTAAACTTTTCAAAAGTTTCCGACTTCCATTGCATTAGGTAGACATATCCGTATCTTGAGTAGTCATCTATAAAGGTGACATAATACTCATAACCACCCCTTGCTTTAACATTCATCGGTCCACAGACGTCTGAATGTATAAGCTCTAGTGGTTCTTTAGCTCTCCGCCCTTTTCCAGTAAAAGGTCTCTTGGTCATTTTACCTTCTAAACAGGATTCGCAGACAGGTAAGGTGCCTACCTTTAACTCACTTAAAGGTCCGCTTTTCACTAGTCTATCTATCCGGTCAAGGTTGATATGGCCAAGTCTTAGATGTCATAGATACGTTTCGTTTTCTGGAGAAATCTTTTGTCGTTTAGTTTTTGGTTTTTCAACCTTAAACATTTCGGTGTTGAGCAGTGTTGTATGTATTAACGGTCTTAACACATATAAATTGTTTTCATTAATTCCTGAACAAATATTCAGACCATTCTTTGCAATAATAACTGATTTATTATCAAAAGAAACAGAATATAATTGTTCTAACAATTTAGAAACGGAAATTAAATTCCGTGTAAATCCAGGAATGAAAAATACATTGTCCAACAATATGAAATTATTATTACAAAAACGCAATCTAATTACGCCCACTGCTCGTGCCGACACGACATCCCCTGACCCCACACGCATAGAGAAGGCTCCCTCCTCAAGCTGTGTCCAAGAATTAGTCCACTACAAAGAAGAACAAATATGGTTAGTGGCCCCCGAATCAACTATCCAAGGTGAAGAATCATCTTCCACTAAACACGACTCAAGAACAAGTAAATCATATTTACTTTTCATTTTCTTCTTCTTGGCTACCTCCTCCAGATATTGAGGACAGTTCCTCTTTCAATGCCCAACTCTGTCGCAATGGAAACATTTTCCCTTGCTCTTGTCGATGGAGGCACCTTTCTTTTTACTCTGGGCTTTCTTGGATTTGGGCTTACCCTTCGCCTTCCCAGCAGACCTCTTCCTCTTTTTGTTATTGGAGGAAGATGGTTCGGAAACATTTGCCTCACCGGTCCTGCCCTTGCTGTCCTTAGTCAAGGACTCAAAGGTAGTGAGCTTATTGAGCAACTGTGTGAGACTGAACCTAAGCTTGTTCATCCCATAGTTGTTCTTGAACTGATCAAAACTCTTCGGAAGAGTCGTCAGTATGATACTCACCTGACTGGGTTCATCAATGGCCCCGCCATTGATTTCTGCTGTGTTGAAGTAGGACATCATGTTCAAGACATGTTCCCAAACTGATGCACCATCCTTCATACAAGCGAGCATAACGGAACGAACAGCTTCGTGCCGCTTTTGCTCAGAGGGTTGTCCGAACATAGCCTACAATGACTCCATTATTTCAAATGCAGTACCCATTGCTTCGTGCTTAGTGACAAGCACGTCTGTCATACTTGCTAACAGATATGTTCGGGCTTTCTCATCTGATGAGACCCATTTCTCATATGCCTCACGAACAGTTCGTGCGGCATTGGCAGTAGGCGTTGGAGGACATTCCTCCGTAAGCACAAACTTAAGGTCCTTAGTGACCAAAATTGCATTGATATTGTGTTTCCATTTAGTGTAGTTATCACCAGTTAATTTGTCATTGGCAATGATTTGCAATAGTGCAGTAGACATGGCTGAAAAAACATAAATAAAGAATTCATTCATTCATACATTCAAAACATGTGTGAATGTTCGGCATAAGATTAAACATGATGCATGAAAATGTTTAATGAACAAGAACAACCCAAAATTTTTTTTTCTACGCCATGACATTCCAACATACCACAAGCAAGTGACGCCTTAGGGTCAATCAAATTCTTGCATGTTGAATCGAGACATTCTCAATCAAATGTTATACCGAAATAACTGTTATTCCTCTAACATTCAACCATCGTATATTTCAATCAGGGTTCTAATTAACCAATTTTAATTAAAACCTTGTGAGCGTAACCCATCATTTCAGATCTCATGAGCTTAACTCGAGAATTGCCGCCTTAAGGTCGGTCAATCCTGAAATCCCCTAAGAAATCCTATCCATTTAGGAAGTCAACATTGATTGATTCTTATGGAAACCCTCCTTAGGGAGGACGAAAATAAAGCTGTCACGAGGCCCCACTCGAATCTTACGGTGTTGAACTAATGATGGAGACCACGGCATATAATGTCATATATCCCTCTCCCACTCACTATTTTATAATAAGGGTTTTCTATTAATATTAATGCACCTAGATAAAACTAGATTAAACGGCTAATTTCAATCTAAGCGTCAAGTGCATTAATCACAATTTATTAGAATCCTATTCCAATAGCTAATAAACTAATTTGATTTTTAACTCTTAAAAATCTAGTTCATTAGCGATAATTCTAATCTATGTATACTATATACTAAGACTAGAATTATTAAATGTGTATTAACCAAGTTTTAACTATTAAAACTAAACACATTATTAGGTCCAATTATTATTAGGGGCTTAATCAAATTAATCCTAATAAATATTAAAGGACCCTACTAATCTAAGTAATTAAACTCTTTAAAAAATAGATTAGTGATTAATGAGAATTACCAAGTTTTTATTCCTAAAAACTAATCCCATTAATATAAAGCCAATTATGTGAATAATCCATTTTAATCAAATTAAAAAATAAACACATAATATAGATGGCTATAGTGCATGTATGACATTTCAACATATATATGTGTAGGCACAACTAATATAAATGATATGTATATGCATGGCAATGCTTTAAGCTTCTCATAATAAAAGCATACATGAGTTGACCGAGTATAATGGGTTATCTAACTTAAAATGAAATTTCTAATTACAAAATTTAATCCAAGGCATTCCTTGGTCTTCTTGTAATCTCTTTTTCTTCAAGTCTTTAGGTAATATCTTCTATGTCTTTCGGGTCCAATAATCAAGTCCAACTTGATTTATTTTATTGGATCCATCTCATGGATTAAATCCCTTAAAGCCCAAATATTACTCTAACATTTTTCGGAGGCCCGGGATTTCCCAAAAATCAGCCCAAACGGTGCTTGAGTGCTGCACTCTGTGCGCTTGCTACACATGCACAACAATTGTGCACGGCTGTAGCATGACGTGTTGTGCATCACACAACAACACATCTGTTGCATGTTATGCATGTCATGTGCATAGCAATTGCATGTATTGCACACCTTTTGCTTTGGCTTTACAGAACTGCATGTTGCAATTATATATATATATTTATGCGTGCAACAATTGCACTTTGCAGCAGTGCAACACTTGCACATAGAACCTTTGCACACGACATTATGTAACACTTGCACACTTAATATTTGCACACACAACATGCTGCGTGACACACTAAAATATGTTGCATGACAATCATGCATGTGTCTTGTGCACACAGTGCTGTTTTATGTGTTTAACACACGCTCGGCTTCTTCGTCTTCTCGAATCGATCTCTTCATACAATATTACAAAATATGATTTACATAGAACGATTACAACCAAAATATTAAAAAATATTAAAAAATTAAATATTACATCCCGGGATTAATATTACATTAATATTACAACCTTTTAAAAAAAACCGAACCTTAAACCTATTGTACCATACAATTAACGATCAACCATGTTTATAATAAATAAATAATTATAAACATCATACAAACATTAGAAAGTGCCTACACATTCATACAAGCAATCAGGAGCAATCGAATTCGATTATACTGTACAAAACTAGGCTCTGATACCAATTGTAGGAACCTAGGTTTACAGATTGCGTAGCGGAAAGGTTTTTAAAATTTTTTATGCAATCATAAACTAAACCTATTTGTACAGTAATAATAGAAAACAATTAAAGAAGGTGAAACGATTTCATACCTACGTAGGAGGCTCCTTCACTTTAATTCGTTCTGCTCCTGATTTGAACCACTTGATCTTCCTCGCTATCTCTCGGAACTGGCAACGGCGTGTGGGCAAGTCACGGTAATCAGGAACTTGAATGGAGGTAGTAGAGACACACAAAACAACTCTTTTGCTTTTGTGTATAGAATGCAGCAAGCCAAAAAAAATATTAAACCCCCTTTTTTTTTTCTTGTTTGCCGCACCCTATGCCTCTCTTTTATTTTGCTTTGTTCTTTGTATCAGATACAAAATTGTCTTCTTTTTTTTTTATTCAAAATAACATATATCATATATATATAATTTTTAAACTTAAACTAATAAAATCTTTTAAGATATCGAATGTCTTTTAAAGATATTAATTAATTTATTTGATTTAATTTGAATTCAAAACTTTTTTAAATTCAAATTTAAATATTTAATTAAATGAAAATAAAAAAATCAAATTATCTTTTCTTCATTCAAAATTAAATATCAGTCAACACCCTCCATCTAATGATTAATTACTCAATTAAATAATCTAATTATTTAATTAACATAATCATTAATATTCATTAATTGAATAATCACATTATTCAATTAATTACTGAATAGACACGTGTCACTTTTGTAACACAATTAATTGGACAATCCAATTAATTAACTGTGACCCTTGTTACCTAAATCGATCGGGCTAGTAAGGGGATCTAATGGACCCACAGTATTTTGAACTCCAATAATCCTTAGAAATAAATAATTAAACTCTTTAATTAATATTTAATGATTATTAACTTCGGTGTTATTCCACTAAAAACCCGAAGTTGCACTCTCTCAACTACAGACGTTTTTACACAAACCAATAATTCTTGGTGTCCATCGATATAGCTATTACATATGGTATAATCCTCCACAGGTAGTTCATAATTAGAGCTGGGTTATAATGTCGGTTGTACCCCTCTAATTATATCTTTCCATTAAGTACCATTGATTCTCTAATGAACAATAAATCCTACATTTCTTACGGAATTAGGAGAGCGCTCATATTATTCAAGCCCTGAATCAACCCTTAAGGGAACTACTATCTACTTCTCACAAGAAGGAGTGGATTCCACTATTGTGTGCAGACCTTCCCAGTCACAAGCCAAACCGCGATTCCAACATACGAAGTTATTGACCGGGAATGCAACTCCGATCTCACCTATGGTATATCAAAAACCACGATCTAACCTGAAGGAGTCGATAAGACACTTAGGATTAAGATCACCCATATATAGCCATCATTTGTTGATATATATGAATCTCATCTTTTAACGGATCTTGGTGAGAGATTCATATAGATTCATATATATCATGGCCCAGTCCTATATGATCAAATCATATAAGGTGCCTCCATTCTCAAATCTCCATATGAATGATCTAGGATAAGATCACTGTACATTACGGAATGGACCGCAGCTGTGGATTGACCACAAATAAAGTACCCAGCTTTATTTGCTATCTACAGACTCTTTAGATTGCTCCTTTCAAGCTGAATCCATCTGTATATGACATTCATATACTCGGTTTGAAATTACATCCAGCAATCTTGGATGTTAAGTAAACATGCTATTATAAATATATGAGACAATTTGAATGAATAGAATACTTCTTTTATTTCTTGTTCAATTCACATTTACAAACTATGAGCTTTAGGGCAAAAACCCCAACAGAAATATGTTTCCTAGTAGTATACTACTATTAGTATTATACTAAATATAAAAGACTTTATTTGTTTAGTCAAATTAGGAAGTCTTTTATATAGTCACAAACACACTAAAGAGTTGGATTAGGGTTTGAATATTATATACATGACAAGTTGAATTCAAATTGCTATAAAATATATATGGCAACTTAATTATTGCCGAGATATATAATATAAAATATATAGAAGCAGAATTCAAGTCAAAGAATATATATATTATTATGGTAGTGCGCAATATATATATACAAATATTTTATATAAAATGCATGCAGTGTTTTAAACAAATACAAATACATATATTGCATGCAGAGTTTTAATGAAACTAAATATGTATGTTTAAATTACGTGCAGTGTTAGACCATATATTTGGCTCTCTGTTTTTTGCGGCAAGTATATAGACATATATATATATATTCTTCATATTTTTTGATAAACCCTAGTTTTTGCAATTGAGAGCTTTTTCTTTTGCTAGAGAAAAATAAGATCCAACTCTAAGACTAGTGAGTGATTCGGCCTAGAGGTTTGTGAGAGAAGAATTGTTCTTGTTTCGTTAGTGTACTAGTGATCTTAACATCAAGAGATCTTGTACACACTTTCGAATTAGGTTCACAAGAAATTTCAATCTTACGATTGTGAATTCAAAAGTGACCGGAACATTCTTAGCAACCTATTGGAATTTTTGTGACTAACAGAAACCAGAAAAGTTTTGTTGTCCATTCTCAGGTATACAATTCAAAGAGAAGGGAGACCACGCTCCTAGGTGATTCACGTTCGTGATCGGATTGGAAAATCTTGCGGATTACCATCGACGCATAGTCAATCGGATCACGCGACAAAGGTACGGTATCTTTTGATGTATATGTTTATTAATTAAAGGGTTAAGGTTCAATATGGGAAATTTTTTAAAACTATACTAAACTCTTTTAGTCTCGCTTCCGCTGCGTGCAAACGTATTTTTTTCCTACAATATGGACATCGTGGCACCATTTATTAAATGTGAGTAGAATATCATCTTATGGATGCATTGTGGTTTTGGATATTAAATCTTAACGTTGAGTTTTCAATAGTGACTATTGGAATATGACTTCTGGACAAGTCATAATATATATCCAAGTTCAAAATGTAGTCATATGAGTAAATATGGTAACTTGGAGAGTTATAGGCGGTCTATGAGCTCTTGGCGATTACTGATATTCTTCATGAGGATTCATTATCTCCTGTAAGATTGTCTAGGGTTTGAATGAGAATCATTTACTTATCCCATCTTTATTTAAGAGTGCAATTTTAGTTCTTTAGTGGAATGAACTAAAATTAATAGATCGAACCTAAGTGAATCATTTGTTGATTGTGATTGGGTTAAGTCTATTGGAGCTTAAGTTTAGATAGGCCCGCCAAGTGTAGGGGAAAAAATACGTTCACGCAGTGGAAGCGAGACTAAAAAAAGAGTTTAGTATGTTTTAAAAAATTTTCCATATTGAACCTTAACCCTTTAATTAATTAATCATACATATGAAAAGATGAAATACCTTTGTCGCGTGATCCGATTGACTAACGTCGATGGTAATCCGCTAGATCTTCCAAAGCCGATCACGAACGTGAATCACCTAGGAGCGTGGTCTCCCTTCTTTGAATTGTGAACCTGAGAATGGACGAACAAATACTTTTTCTGATTTTGTTAGTCACTATAAGCTCCAAAAGTTTGCTAAGAATGTTCCGGTCACATTTGAATTCACAATCCTAGGATTGAAATTCGGATTGAAATTCGCGTGAACCTAATTCGAAAGTGTTGATCGAACCAAAATTGGTATGATTTTGGCCCTTACTTCCTTATCTTTTTGCTTGATTCTCAGACATTATCCCGTGATTTAATTGTGTAAAGTAAGTGTTTTCAGGTATTTCTGGAGTTCAGGGGCATTGGAGTAATTTTGGTCATTTTGGGGCAAAAGTGTAAAAAATGAGGGAAGATTGAAGTTATTTCAAATTTAGAGGACTTCAGGGGGCGTAACGTAATTATTCATGCAAAGTACCATGCTCACGCCACCTCATTAAATAAAACGGGGTGTTTTAGTTTGTGGGCACAAAATCAGAACAGGCCCAATTTAAAGGCAATGGCCCAGATTATCCCATGTGGTGAGCTCACCACACCTAAGCCCAATTGCACCCCAATTCCCTACTAAATGCACCCCATTCCTATTCATCTTCTTCTTCCCCTGCACACAAATAGCCATGGCATTTTTTCTCCAAACCCTAGCTTTGCCGACGACAACCTTGCTGGACCTACTGTCGGCTAGAAACCGACCCAAAATCACGGCCAACCGACCGGCTCCCCATTCGTTCCACTTTCGAGCCTCCAATTGGCCGGAATCTTCAAGCCCCAAATCATGCTAATTTTCCCATTGTCGCCCCCAATCCCAAATCGCGACCAAACCGCGTAAATCGAGGTCGCGGTTTGCATTCCGAGGTCGCCATGGTGACAGGGAGTTGTTTTGGCTCCAGAATTGTCGCCATTTAAGGTCACCCCATGGTCACCATTTACACAAGCAGCGACCTCTCCTCTGCTCATTTCTGATTGGGTGGTAAAATAACAAGATGCCCCCCTCTGTTGGACTAAATGGTAATTTGCCATAGTCAGGGGGTGTTTTAGTAATTTGCCACCCGAGACCTAATTTGAAAATCCTATAAATTCATCACATTTTTCCTCTTTTGAACAACTCTTGACCACCAAAAAACCTCCTTTCTCCACCATTCCTTTTCTCTCCATTTTCTCTCCTACCTAAACTTAACATCTAGATTACATCCCCTAATCATTCCTTTTCTTCCCATCTTCTCCACAAATCTCCTTAGTCACTTCCCATTTGACTCCACCAATCTAGACACATCCTCATCATCCACTCTTTACACAAGGAGCATCAAAGGCAAGGAAAGGATCAAGCTTACAAAAGGTGGCCCATGGGTGATTTCCTAATCTTTTACTTGCCTTCCCTTTGATTGTAATATGTGTAATTAAATCCCCTTTCTAGGGTTTTGATGTGAGAATATTTGGATTGGGATTTGCTTAAGCTTTAATATATATTAATTTCTATTTGTGTTCTATTCATTTTATAATTAGATTCTTTGCATTATTTAATTGACATGTATACCCACTAGTTGATTATAATCTTGCTTAGGATAATTTGTTATGTAATCTTGATTGGATTGACAACCTTGATGGATTGAGAACATAGTGACTAGGATAGATTATCGGAGGGTATATCAACCGCGATAATCTAAACCATTAATTGTAATGAACCGATCCCGCCGTGACCCCCATTCCTTAATTGGTTAGGTATTGCAGTTGGAAGTTCTTTAGGATTCATAATAATGGCCTAAACACATTTTAGAAATCAATTGGTTAACATTTATGAGATCCGTTCACTAAAGTAGCTTGATAAGCATTTCCCGTAATTCACTTGTGATCCCATTAATTCCCTAACTATTCTCTCAATTGTTAATTCCATTTATCTTATCTAGATTTGTTAAGTATTCTTTTATTAGTTTATTAGGTTTATTTTTCATGTATGTTTGATGGCTTGACAACCTATCCAATCATCCATATTTTTATGATTTATTTTATTCCATATAGATTAGTTAATTTATTCAACTAATCACTCTAATTCCCTGTGGAACGAATCCCACTTGCCACTTTACTAATTTTCTATCTAAGTGGTGAAAAATCGGTTTTCTAAACGAACACATTTAAAATATTATTTTGTTGCGCAAAACGACCGCATCAAAATTGGCGCTACTGCCGGGGAATTAAAGTGGTTGTTGAATCAGTTAACTTATCTTTGTTTAGTTTTTATTAATTTTTATTCTTTTAGTTGTTTTTAGTCTTTTAGTTTCTTTTTACTTCTTTGGTAGTTTTTGTTTCTTTTGTTTCAGGATTCTATGGATTTCTTCATACAAATTCAAGGGCCTAGCTACGAGACTCATGGGAATGGCTTCAATGCGGATTGGTGGATGAACCAAGATTCCTTCTCATCATGCCAATCAAATGCCATAGACGATGAGAGGAAAAATTTCATGGAGGATCACTTTCGGGAGATTGAGAGCATCCAAGCTTCTCAACGAAAGACCATTGAGTTATTCCAATCCGCACAACGAGCACATGAGGAGAGGATGTCCAACCATGTGATCCCTAGTTGGCCGGATCAATCAATAGAATCGGGTTATCCCAAGCAAGGGAGGACAAGGAGCCATGTGCACGCTCTTGTGCAAGTATTTGAGAATGGTGCGAAAATCAAGGACGAACTGCCTAGGAACCAAGAGCGAAGCACGAAGTTAGAGGAAAAATTGTCTTTGCTTCAAGAGAGATTGGTGACAACCTCCCAAGGAAAGGAAGAGTTGGGAAGGAAAATACAACTCATGGAAAAGGAGTTGGAAGAAAATGAGGCCTTGGGGAAGGTGAAGATTGAAGAGCTTGAAGGGAAAAATGAGAAGCTCACTCTTGAAGTAAACATGCTCAAAGAAGAAAATCCTACCTTACGGAGGAAGGTAGGAGAAGTCTCCAACAAGAACAAGGAGTTGGAAATACAAGTTGGGAGACTTGAAGTTGAGAGGAATTCCACATTAAAGGAATTCGAAGACCTTGCAAGGCTATTTGAAGAATTCGAAGAAGAGTGTGCAAGGAAGACAAGGAAGATGCTTATGGAAGCGGAGCGGAAAGCAAAAGCTTTGGAAGAAACGAAGGAGGCACTTGGTAGGAAGGATGAAGCCCTCAAAATAGCAAAAGTGAAGGAGTGTGACTACATTGTCTATGTAGACAAGGTGGAAAAAGAAGTAAAAGTGCTACAAATGAAGCAACATCAAAGGTCACATAGTCACCACCCAAGAGGGAGTTTTCTAAACCACCCTCCTACTTGCTATTTTTGCTTTCAAAAAGGGCACTTCAAAGCTCAATGTTTTAAATTCCATAAGCATGAAAAATTGAGAAAGTCTAGGAATAGGAAGAGTCCACCTAGAGTCAAGCGAATTTGGGTAAGAAAAGACTTGGTTGAACAAGTTAGACCCAAAAGAAAAGAAAAGGGGAAATCAACTCAACTTGTTTGGGTTGTGAAAAAGAACATATTTCCAAACATGATAAAACCTCCTTTAGTTGATGACACCCTTAGCACAAGTACATAATTTTGAAAATTCTTTTTGTGCATTTTATTTTATTTTTTTATGCTTTATTTGTTTAGTTTATTTCTTTTGAATAAATGGTGTTCCAAACTCTTGTTGGCAATTGAATGTATTGATTATATTTTGCCGGAACTTTCTAATGTGCTTAGTGCTTGTATAGATTTTTCTATTGCTTCTTGAGGAAGCAAGTGAGTGTTGCTTATACGATAAGAAAGGTTCTTTATCTCTTGGGAAGAAACAAAGACAACTTGCAAGTCTTGGAGGGACGAGCAAGCCAAGAGTGCTCATAAAAAGGGCGAGGACCTTATCCTAAGAAAGCAACATTGTGAGAGTTCAATGTGTGGGAGCACCATGCCACGTCTTGCCTAGACGTTAAATCGTGCGCTTGGTGGGAGGCAACCCACTTAGGTACATTTCTTTTTCTAGTTTAAATTTCGTTTTTATCTTTATTTTATTTTTTCTTAGAATAAGGTTGTGAGTTGTTTGTGATAGTGGATTTAGGCTTGAATGATCATATTTTATCCACATGGATTGTGATGATAACTCTTGATGAATTTGCATTGATATATCTCTTGAGTGGATTATGAGCATATAGGATATTCTTGAGCCACTTGATTTAATTCTTTGGGATAATTTTTAAATGGACATTGAAATGTGTTTTTGAAACTCTTTGATTGTGGATGTATGTTGTGCTGAACTTACCGGTATATGCCCCAAAGACATTGAGGATAATGTCTAATTTAGGTTTGGGGGTGTGTGCACAACACCGTCTCTTGTTTGCAATTTTGTGCAAATGTTTTGAGCCTAAATTTTTCAAAAATTTTGAAAAGTCTTGTGATAATGCCATGCTTGAGCATATTTTGCTTGTTGAGATTGTGCCTTTGTGTGTGCGAGTAAGGAATTGTGTATCTTTGCCTTGCTTAGTTTAGATTAACTTCATGCCATTTAGGGTTGCATTGCTCAAAGCGCGCTAGTTCTTTTCTCTTGATGTTAGAGTCAATATTCTATTGTGCTTGAAGGTTAGGAGTTAATAGTGGAGACTTCCCGTGAGGTTCACAAACACGGCCTTAAAAAGCGTATTTGAGGGAAAGTTTTCACTCTTTAAACACTCATTCAAACACACATGTTATGCATATTTAAAATGTCTCATTCACACTTAAATGTTGTTTGCCATAGAACATATGGATTGCTTGTGGATGCCTTGATTGACTTTGTGGACAATCCTTTATAAATGATTTTAGGCAATGTATGTGAAAAACCACCAAATTGGCCTAAATACTTCCTATCCCTCTATGTGTGTGCTCCATAGCCCATTTGAAGCCAAACACAACTAAGCTTTTCATTCAATAAACCACATCAACATGAAACCATATAGCCTAAACACTAGACTTACCTTGTACCAAATGGTTTGCTAAGGCTTAGGGGTTGAATGTAAGCTTTGAGGAGTATCAAAATGTAAGGCGTGTACTTAGGCAAATTTGTATGTGCAAACACATAAAAAAAAAAAAAAGATGAAATGCAATGCTTGAAAAGAAAAAGAAAAGACAAGCAAAGAAAAGAAAAGAAAAGCATAGCAAAAGAAAGAAAAAGAAAAGAAAAGAAAAAGAAAAAGAAAATGAATGAGGCACTAAGTGCCTATATCAATCTTGTGAAATCAAATGAGCTACTCAATGAAAATTAAGAGTAGAAAAATGCACAAAGTCAATTGTAAGCCTAGACGCCTAAGTGTGGAATATGCAAGCTGTAATGAATAAGTTGTGCTTAATTAGATTGTATGTCTTAGTGTGACCTTTGGGTGGTTGAAATCAATTCTTCCCATTTATTGACTCACCATTCACTTTTGGCCCCATTACAACCAAATGAAAGACCTATTTGATCTTTAGGGGTGTCCACATTGGAAATAATGGTTGATGCATGTTCTTTCCGTTCATGGTTTTCAATTCTATTCATGAGACAAATTTTGAGAAATTGTGTTTTTAAATAATCAAGTGCAATTAAATTTGATATCTTGAATATAAACTCATATTGCTTATGGATTGTGAGTGAAGCCTAGGAATCTGTGTGAAAATGAGAGAATCCGGTGAGGATTAGATGTCGAGGCGAATTACATTCTTTTTCTAATGGCACTTCAGTTTTGAAGCTTAAGCATCTTGAATATGGAATCGCGTTGCGTGCAATGTGTACTTAGAATGGCATGTCTTTAATCTTTATTTAGCATCTCTTACATGCATTATGTCCTAATGAGCATAACGTTGGCTTAATCTTTTCACTTTTGGTTTTGCAAGTCGAACATTGACTTTTGAGTCGTTTGCAAAGAGTTGGTGCTTTAATGTGATTATTTAATATTTTGATACATGTCCATCAGTGCTTATTGTTGTTTTGCTCGAGGACGAGTAAAAGATATGTTTGAGGGTATTTGATCGAACCAAAATTGGTATGATTTTGGCCCTCACTTCCTTATCTTTTTACATGATTCTCAGGCATTATCCCATGATTTAATTGTGTAAATTAAGCGTTTTCGAGTATTTCTGGAGTTCAGGGGCACTGGAGTAATTTTGGTCATTTGGGGGCAAAAGTGTAAAAAATGAGGGAAGATTGAAGTTATTTCAAATTTAGAGGACTTCAGGGGGCATAACGTAATTATTCATGCAAAGTGCCATGCTCACGCCACCTCATTAAATAAAACGGGGCGTTTTAGTTTGTGGGCACAAAATCAGAACAAGCCCAATTTAAAGGCAATGGCCCAGATTATCCCATGTGGTGAGCTCACCACACCTAAGCCCAATTGCACCCTAATTCCCTACTAAATGCACCCCATTCCTATTCATTTTCTTCTTCCCCTGCACACAAACAGCCATGGCATTTTTTCTCCAAACCCTAGCTTGGCCGACGACCACCTTGCCGGACCTATCGTCAGCTGGAAACCGACCCAAAATCACCGCCAACCGACCGGCTCCCCATTCGTTCCACTTTCGAGCCTCCAATTGGCCGGAATCTTCAAGTCATAAATCATGCCAATTTTCCCTTTGTCGCCCCCAATCCCAAATCGCAACCAAACCGCGTAAATCGAGGTCGCGGTTTGCATTCCGAAGTCGCCATGGCGATAGGGAGTTGTTTTGGCTCCAGAATTGTCGCCATTTAAGGTCGCCCCATGGTTGCCATTTACACAAGCAGCGACCTCTCCTCTGCTCATTTCTGATTGGGTGGTAAAATTACAAGATGCCCCCCTATGTTGGACTAAATGGTAATTTGCCATGGTTAGGGGTGTTTTAGTAATTTGCCACCCGACACCTAATTTGAAAATCCTATAAATTCATCACATTTTTCCTCTTTTGAACAACTCTTGACCACCAAGAAACCTCCTTTCTCCACCATTCCTTTTCTCTCCATTTTCTCTCCTACCTAAACTTAACATCTAGATTACCTCCTCTAATCATTCCTTATCTTCCCATCTTCTCCACAAATCTCCTTAGTCACTTCCCATTTGACTCCACCAATCTATACACATCCTCATCATCCACTCTTTACACAAGGAGCACCAAAGGCAAGGAAAGGATCAAGCTTACAAAAGGTGGCCCATGGGTGATTTCCTAATCTTTTACTTGCCTTCCCTTTGATTGTAATATGTGTAATTAATTTTAGTTCATTCCATTAATTTTATTTATTGACGGTTCAAGAAAAAGTATTTCATTATGATCCAGTTCAATGCACCCAGTGCACTAGATTCTTTTCCTCGAAGACCCTTCGATGATTTTAGACTCATCACAACACATTTGATCCCACTCAAATGCTAGTAAAAGAATTCTACAACTTTAACAAGATATAGGTGCTCAACCTTTAACTTAAGTTGTGAACGTTATTCAAGACTAGCTAAAGAATTGTGTCTACCTCATACATATCTAGATGTACGAACAATTCTTCTTTTCTCATAGTTTTTTGACCTTATGATTATTTACTTTGACAATTATAATAATAAATGCCAGTGTTCTAGTAAACGCTAGGTGCTAGTCGGGCGGTAGACCAGCGCCTAGAGCCTAGGTGGATTTCTAGGGGATTGAATTTTTCCGTTGACCGATTATGATAAAATACATATAAAATCATCAACATAAATTCCCTTATTGTTTTGTTTGTATCTCTTGTACATGTTTATTATAATTTTACTTTTTATTGTATATTTTAGATTTTAGCAATGAATGAGGGTGGCTTTTGTTATTTTACAAATTTACTTTATATTTCCCCTATTGTAGTCCTCCTATTCGTCCTGTATGCCTACAATACGTTAGGTAATTCTTCAACCCATAAACCTTCCTTCTGTTAGAGTTTTTTCTTCATGAGCTTCTTAATGGTCTTGTTGGTGGCCTCAACTAGTCCATATGTCTGAGGATGGGCTACTGATGTAAAACGAAGATCAATATGCTGGACTTTGTAGAAATCACTAAAGTTGGCGTTGTCAAATTGCTTTCCTAGATAAGTTATAATGGCCATCGGGGTACCAACGCGGCAAACGATGTTCTCCTTGACAAAGCTGGTGGTCTTTTCTTCGGTTATTTGAGTAAGAGCCTTAGCTTCTACCCACCAAGTAAAGTAGTATATTGCCACCACTGCATGCTTAGCCTGGCCAGGTGCAGTAGGGAGCGGCCCGATTAGATCCAATCTCTAGATAGCAAATGGGTATGGAGTGTTGATCGAGGGAGAGCCTTTACGAAGAAAGATGATGGAGGTTTGCTGTCTTCTGACAAGCTTCGCAGGATCGTGCAAACAGCTTTACATCCTGATGTATAGTCAGCCAAAAATAACCCATTCTAAGTATCTAGTAAGCAAGTGTCTCGCTTGATGCATGGTTACCATAGTCTCCAGAGTGTACCTCGTTGAGTGCCTAGTGTGCATTGTCTGGATGTAGGCATCTCAATAGTGGAAGGGACATCCCTTTACGATAGAGGTATCCATCTACAAGGAAGTATCGGGTAGCAGTTCTCTTAAGCTTGCGTGCTTGATCTAAATCCATAGGGAGAACGTCACTTTGGAGGTAATCCACTATTGAATCCATCAAGCAAGGGAGTTGGTTGACTGGGTGAACCTCTACGCCCTTAGATATACTGGAATGGGGAATTAGCTGGAGCGGTAACCCTCTTGGTAGGGCGTGTCCTTCACCTGCTACAATCTTGGCTAGCATGTCTGATCAATGGTTCTTCTCTCTGGGCACCTCTTCCATCCTCACACCATTGAATCTCCTCATTGCTTCTCTAACCTTAGCTAGATATGCTGCCATGTTATCACCTTTTGCCTGGTATAATCCCGACACCTGATTAACCACTAATTGAGAGTCGCTCTTGACTAGGAGGAAATCAACCCCTAGGGCTTCTGCTACTCTCATTCCTACAAGTAATGTTTCATATTCTGCTTCGTTATTAGTGGCTCTGAACTAAAATCTTAAACAGTGACTGCATTCGACCCCCTCAGGGTCAGTTAAGATGATTACTGCTCCGCATCCAGATTGACTTGATACCCCATCAGTGTACATGACCTAGGTCTTGCTATCTTTAGGCCATTCTGGATTGGCGAGATCCAAATCCGGGTTTGCTGAAGTATCTGGGTCTAGAGTCATGTTGAACTCCACTATGAAGTCAGCCAGGATTTGGGCTTTGATCGTAGTTCTCGCCTTGTATTTGATGTCAAACTGGGTGAGCTCTAGGCCCACAAGACCAACTTGCCTGATACATCTGGCCTCTGGAGGAATTGTTACAACGGTTGGTCAGTGACTACCACGATGGTGTGTGCTTGAAAGTAGGGCCGAAGCTTTCTGGCTGTAGTTACCAAGGCATAGGCGAGCTTCTCCAGGGGGTGTAGTTCTTCTCAGATTTGGTAAAAGCACGGCTCACGTAGTTAACTGGCCTCTTTACCTTGTCATTGCACTCATTTACTAAGGCTCTGCTAGTAGCAGCTTCCTTAATCGCCAAATAGAGTAGGAGCTCCTCCCCTGGGGTGGGTTTTACCAATAAAGGCGGGCTAGCCAAGTACTCTCTCAAAGCTTGGAAGGCCTATTCGCTTTGCTCGTCCCACTTCATCTTCTTTCCCTGCTTGATTACTTTGAAAAAAGGAAGGCACTTATCAGTGGAGCGGGATATGAACCGGTTCAATACTGCTATCCCTTGTGCCTGCTTAAGAGTTGTGGGGGACTTGAGATCTAGAATGGCCTTAATCTTCTCGTGATGGGCCTCGATCCCTCTTTCATGCACCATGAATCCTAGAAATTTTCCCGCTACTACCTCGAAAGCACACTTTACGAGGTTTAGTCTCATCTAGTTCTTCCTTTTCACCTGAAAATTTTGGCGCAAGTCTTCAGTATGTCGCTCAGTCTATTGGGATTTTGTAATCATATCATCTTTGTATACCTCTATAGATTTTCCTATCTGCTCCTTGAACAATTTGTTCACCATGCGTTGGTACATGGCCCCTGCATTTTTAAGACCGAATGGTATTACCTTATAGCAGTAAAGGCCCTGCCCGGTGATAAAGCTAGTCTTGTCTTGATCATAGGGGTGCATCATGATCTGGTTGTACCTCGAGAAAGCGTCTATAAAGATTAAGAGTTTGTTCCCAACGGTGGAGTCAATCTGTTGATCTATCTTGGGTAGAGGGAAGCTGTCTTTGGGGCAAGCCCGATTGAGGTCGGTATAATCCACGCACATTCGCCATTTCCCATTTCCCATTAGGATTGGTCACCATGACCACATTGGCGATCCATTCGGGGTACCAGGATTCTCTGATGAACCCAGCCTTTAGGAGTTTGTCTATTTTTTCCTAGACTGCGGCATTTCGTTCAGCGTTGAAATGTCTTCGCTTCTTTTTTATTGTCTTGAAGGTGGCATCTACTGCCAACCTATGAGTGGCCAAGCCTAAGGGGATGTCGGGCATCTCTTCGTGGCTCCAAGCGAAGATATCGTTGTATTCTCTTAGGAGTTTTACTAAGTCCCTATTGACTTCATGATCTAGTCCCCTTCCGACTTTCACTTCCTTAGTTGGATCTTCTTTCCTGATGGGCACTTCTTCTAACTAATCCACGGGATGCCTACTGACCCATCCTCTCTCTTCTTCCTCCGGTTCTTCTATGATTATGTCTGGTATCTCTCCCTCTTCCAAAATATAATGATCCTGTTCCGATGTCCCCTGGCTTGGTTCAGCAGTCACATGCGCGCACTGTTTAGCAAGCACAGCGGGATTGGTAGATATTGCATAGCAGTTGCGGGCTGCCTGTTGATCCCCCCTGATTTCTCCTACTCCTGTTCCTAATTGGAATTTCAAGACGTTGTGGTAGATGGATAGTACCCCCCCTAATTGCATTACTAGCAGACGGGGTATCTACCACAATGAATTCTATAATCACGTTTTGCTGAAGATGAGCTTCTTCAACTATCACGCGTAGAATTTTCAATCCCATCGGTATTACAGAGTCCCTTATGAACCCGTATAAAGGCGAGGTACAGTTGTTGTAACATGAATTTTTCAAGTTGAGTTGCTCATGCGCTCCCTTGAACATGATGTCAACACTGCTTCCTATATCAATAAAGATGCGGTGAACCCGGTAATTGGCGATTTGTACCGAGATTACCATGGGATCATTATGGGGCTGAACTGTATTGTAGACATCTTCCTCCGTGAAAACAATCCTGGTGGAACAGAATGAATCTTGGGATCCACTGCTGACTTTGAGTATCCCATGACCAGTATTGAGCCTGGGAATCTTCCTGGCATGGTTCTTTCTCAAATTGTTGGAGGTTCCAGCTAAGGTGGGGCCTCCACTAATGGTGTAAATTACCTGGATCTACTGCATCAAATCCTTCTCTCCATCCCTCCTTCTTTTTACTGCCTCATACATCTCGCTCTGTACCTGCTTCCCCTGCTTGATGTTGTCTCGTACCTACTGTAAAAATTTAGCCAAAAAGCCTCCCCTTGCCAATCCTTCGATCTGGTTACGGAGGCTATAGCATTCAGAAGTGTTGTGTCCCACATCCTCGTGGAAGTCAACATACTTGTAATGGTTTCTTTTATCGACTAGGGCTCTCATGGGACCTGGCTTCCTAAATAGGACCTTATCACGGATAGAGAGATAAATGGTTTCTCGCGAAGCGTTGAGGGGGGTGAAGTGGTTATACCCTTCTTCCTCCCCTGCTATCCGGGCTACTTCCTTCATAGGGGCCATTATGAGAGGTGTTCTTCTGACAGGGTACCATTCCTGGTATGAATGAATAGGAGGCGGCCGATAAGTTGATCGATTTGGGGGCTGGCTTTGGAATCTTCTACCCGGTGCGGGCTTCAGAGCCTCCTTCCTAGGACATAGTGCTAAACGGGCTTCATCATGCTCGACCTTGATCCGAACCTGTTCTTCTATATCCACTTGTTCCAAAACCCAGTTGTAGGCCTCCTGATAAGTCTTTGACGGAGGTTTAGCGAATGAACGGAACAATCTGCCAGCCCACGGGTTTCTTCGAAAATTTGTCAATGTCTCATTCTCGTCGAATTCTCCCATCTGGATAACTTCCTTGTGGAATTTTTTCACATAGGATCTCAAGGCTTCACCCCGCTCCTAGATCACATACTGAAGCAAGATAGGGTCCTTGGGACGAGGCTTAATCCCTTGAAACTATGCACAAAAAGCCGTGATAAGTTTAGAAAAGGAATCAACACTACCTGATGGTAATTTCCCGAACCACGTCTTAGTGCAGTTGGTCAAGGTCGAAAGGAACATCTGGCCCATAACTGACCGAGTTACGTTTTGGACTTTCATTTAGTGGACGAAACTCTCCAGGTGGTTGATGGGGTCCTCTATTCCGAAATACTTTTCAGCGGGCATCCTGAACTTGGAGGTAATTTTGCCTTCCTGATTCTCCGAGAGAAGGGTGCATTCATCTCTCCCAGGAGATTCTTCCGAGTTGCTTGGTGCTTTCCCTTCTTTAACTCCTCAAGCTCATTTACCATTTTGGCCATCTGATTCTCCAGGTACTTTGATTTCTTGCTTCCGAATCGGGCAACCGAACCTTCTTAGTCCGAGGTTTCCGAATTGACGGTCACTTCCTTTCGCTTAGCTTTCTAATGTTTTACTCTGGGGCTCCTTCTAGATCTGGCACTTCCTTCTGAATCAGGCTACAGGTGTTTCTCATTTGCCTTTGGCTTCGCGGAAGGTTGAGTTTTTCTAGGAGGAATCTCAATTGTAGATTTCACTAATCTGGGTCTGAGATCCACCTAGCGGATCAGGATTGGAAAAGGTGGTCCCAATCGGTCAAACACTGGTACCCAGGTACCTGGACCAATATCTCCTGCAACCCTGGCTGTTTTGAAGGGGATTCCCTGAACTATCATCTGGAGACAGATGGCTTCTACATTGGCTATAGCTTGCTGCTCTAGGATGTCCTGATCGATTTCCTATCCAACAGGGTCTCGGGGCAAGGGGCTCGCAACTAGAGGAGGAGGTGCTGGTGCTGGGTTATCATTCCTGGATCCTCTACCCCGCCTTTGGGCTCTCTTGGTGGAAAAGAAGGACTGGGGTACTAATGGATTGGGATAAAACTGAGAGGATCGGAGTCTCATTCTGAAAAACTTTTGGGTAGAACTGGGCTGTTTTAAGTGAATGGTTGGGAAACAAGTCCCCACAGACGGTGCCAAAAGTGTTACCGGAAAATCATCATTGGGGTGAATTTCCAAATAACGACTTTATGGACTGAGATCGGGGAGGATTCCGATCGGAGGGGTATCTAGTGGTTCAATACCTGTGATGCACTTAACAAAACAACTAAAAACTTAACACATAAAGTAAATTGAAATAATCAAGTTATTTATTGATAACATCTTTATAATATGGGTACAAAGGAGTATTTCTTTTGACAATGGCGATGGTCGAATCTCAGTAGATGGAGGAGATGGCGGTGGCGTTCTCGTGGATGTCAATAATTAGAATAAGCTGAAGATTCTAGGGGTTTCTAGGAGTCGATTTCCGATCCTTTCTCTATTTAGTATAATGTCGTATATATAGGTCCCGTTGCTTGCCATGCACTCCTATAACTTTGGTCTAGAGTTTCGGTAATTATGGGACTTTTCTTGGCGATAAACGAGATTGTCGCGGGATTTGATCCCTAGAATCAAGTGATTCTTTCCTGAGAAAATTCTGATAGAGTTGACTCCTTATTCAAATGGAACTCTCAAATGGCAGGAAGAAATCCACCTCTTTTGTTTGACTAAACAACGGCATTTCAGTACTCTTCTTTGGAACTTTAACCCGGTCTTTTAGGCGTATGAGTCTTACCTTTGTAAATTCTTTGTCTGGTATCTTAACTGCCTAGTGAGTTGATTATAAAAGGTATTTGAATTTTTTAAGTACCTCGCCCCTACTAGCTTTGTGAATTCTACAGGTCACTCGGTCATCTGGGAATTAGGATGCCAACTGATATAGTAGCGAGATACCTGGATGATGCAGCAGCGGGATACCTGGATGACGTAGTAGCGGGAAATTGCATGAAGAACTCTGTATCGGGACACTGGGTGGAGCTCCATATCAGGATACTTGGTTGGAGCTTCGTATCGGGATACTATCAGGTATATGTGAAGTTAGGAAACTGCTAGTCTTGATTCTTCTAACGGAGGTGTGTATCCGAATTGATCTAGATCTCTCTCTTGAAGCAGTCGGATGGTACCCAGAAAATTATTTTTCCCTTGTATCTGGGTGGAAAATTCTTCTTTGGTCCTTTGCCAATTTTAGCGGTTAACAAACTTTTTGAAAAAGACTCAAAAGTCAATATTCGACTTGCAAAACCAAAATCGAAGAGATTTAGTCGTAGTTGTGCTCATTAAGAAAAATGTGCATGTAAGAGATGCTAAATAAAGATTAAAGACATGTTACTCTAAGTAAACATTGCACGCAACGCAATCCTACATTCAACGTGCTAAAGCTTCAAAAACTAGAGTGCCATTAGGAAATGAATATAATTCGCCTCGACATCTAATCCTCACTGGACTCTTTCATTTTCACACAGATTCCTAGGCTTCACTCACAATCCATATGCAATATGAGTTTATGTTCAAGATATCAAATAATTGCACATGATCAATTAAAAACATAATTTCTAAAAATTTATGTCATGAATGGAATTGAAAGCCATGAACCGAAAAGAACATGCACCAATCAAAATTTCCAAAGTGGACATCCTTAAATATCAAATAGGTCTTTCATTTGGTTGTAATGGGGCCAAAGGTAAATGGTGAGTCAATAAATGGGAAGAATTGATAACTAACACCCAATGGTCACACTAAGGCATACATTCTAATTAAGCACAACTTTCTCATTACAACTTTACATATTCCACAATTTGGCATCCAGGCTTACAATTTAATATGTGCATTTTCTACTCTTAAATTTCATTGAGTAGCTCATTTAATGTTATCTAAGCAATTTGTGCCTCTTTCATCTTTTCTTTTTCTTTCTTTTGCATTGCTTTTCTTTTCTTTTGTTTTCTTTGCTTTTCTTTTCTTTTCAAGCATTGCATTTCATCTTTTAATGTGTTTGCATATACATATTTGCCTAGGTACACGCCTTACATTTTAATACATCTCAAAGCTTACATTCAACCCCTAAGCCTTAGCAAACCATTTGGTACAAGGTAAGTCTAATGTATCGACTATATGGCTTATGTTGATGTGGTTCATGAATGAAAAGCTTAATTGTGTTTGGCTTCAAATGGGCAATGGAGCACACACATAGAGGGATAGGAAGTATTTAAGCCAATTTTGTGGTTTTCACATGCATTGCCTAAAATCATCTCTAAAGGTTTGTCCACAAAGTCAATTAAGGCATCCACAGGCAGTCCATATGTTCTATGGCAAACAATATTTAAGTGTGAATGAGACATTTTTAAATATGCTTAACATGTATGTTTGAATGAGTGTTTAAAGAGTGAAAAATTTCCCTTAAAATACGCTTTTTAGGTCGTGTTTGTGAACCTCACGGGAAGTCTCCACTATTAATTCCTAACCTTCAAGCACAATTGAATATTCACTCTAACATCAAGAGAAAAGAACTAGCATGCTTTGAGCAATGCAATCCTAAATGGCATGAAGTTAATCTAAACTAAGAACGGCAAAGATGCACAATTCCTTACTCGCACACAAAATGGCACAATCTCAACAAGCAAAATATGCTCAAGCATGGCATTATCACAAGATTTTCAAAAATTTTGAAATATTTAGGCTCAAAACATTTACACACAATTGCAAACAAGAGACGGTGTTGCGCACACACCTCCAAACCTAAATTAGACATTGTCCTCAATGTCTTTAGGGCATATAAACTGATAAACATGGCGCAACTCACATCCACAATCAAAGAGTTTCATAAACACATTTTATGTCCATTTAAAAATTTATCCCAAGAATAGAATCAAGTGTTGCGTTTATTAACATACTATATATTCATCATCAACTCAAGAGATATGGCAATGTAAGTTCATCAAGAGTCACATCACAATCCATGTGGACAAAATATGTGAACATTCAAGCCTAAATCCATTATCAAAAACAATCCACACCCTTATTCTAAACAAGAAACTAAAAAGCAAGAAATAAAACAAATTAAAAAGAAAGGAAATAAAGAAATTGTACCGAGGTGGGTTTTACGTCCCCGCTAGACGTGCTACTTGGATCGGTTAACTGAATTCCAAGGTTTTGAATATGCTCCTATATGCAATTAGGTCTTGGAAGTATTTGTCGCCCGCCGGCAAGTTCCTAATCACATAAAGCAAAGGCAAGTAAATGTTCACTTGAAAAAGAGGTTTAATAAGCTTAGGAAACAACCTATACCAAATGCTTTTGAGTAGGCGACTTTGAGAAATAGTAGGAGGGTCATAAGGCTTTGATTCCTTCATTTCTTCATTCATCTCATTTTCTCCTACTTTTTCACCTACAACACTAGAAGACTCATTAGCACAATTATGAAAATAATTGTGCTCAACATTATCACCCTTCCAATGGATGGTGGTAGCTTCTTCTAGCATAGGTGGACTTGGGAACTCTTGGCTCTCTTTCCCTTGCATGGCTTCCAAGATGGCTCCAATGTGCACATCTATTCTTCTCAACAAAGCTTCTAATCCTGAAAACCTAAGTGCACTTGGCTCCAAACATCCATTCAAAGTATGCTCGTATCATTTGTGATGCTCGGATGGTCTCTAGAATTTCTTCTTCGGGGCTCCCATCCTTCAACCCCTTATTGGAAGAATTTGAGTCATGAGCTCTTTCTTCCTTCGAGTGTCTTAAGGCAAATAACTTCATGTCCCGGTTGAATACAGCCAGTTGCAAGTCAAAAAGATCCATTGTTCTTGAAAAGAAAAACAAGACTAGAAAATCTAAAAATAAGAAAAATGACAAACAACTTTTTTTTTTAAAAAAAAAATCTAACTATAAAAATGAATAACAAAAGAAATATGAAAATTCTAAACTACAATGAAAAGTTGAGTAATTCAACAATCGCTTTAATTCCCCGGCAGCGGTGCCAATTTTGATGAAGTCGTTTGTGTACTCAACAAAATAATATTTTAAATGTGATCGTTTTAAAAACCAATTTCACCACTTAAAAATCCACTTAGATAGAAAATTAGTAAAGTGGTAAGTAGGATTCGTTCCACAAGGAATTAAAGTGATTAGTTGAATTAATTAGTTATTCTAAATGCAATAAAATAAATCATAGACAAATGGATGAGTGAATGGGTTGTCAAGCCATCAAATATACATGTAAAATAAACCTAATAAAACTGATAAAATGGAATACTCAACAAATCTAGATAAGATATATGGAATAAACAATTAATAGGGATTCTAGGGAAATGATAGAGTAGCGAATGGACTATGAGCAATTCATACATGGCTTCTTTAATGTACTATCTACACAATCAAGGACCAACCTCATTCAAAAGTATTGTTTAGACCGTCACTACGAACCCTAAACAACTTCCCACTGCAATGCCTAACCGATTAAGGAGAGGGGGTCACGGTGGGATCGGTTAGTGACGATCGAATGGTCTAGGCAATCAAGGTTGATCACCCATCCAAAAGCCTATCCTATTCACTATGTGCTATAATTGATTAGGTGTGTCAATAACTCAACTAATTTTATCACAAATTAATCCTACAACATATTGTAATTAACAAGTGTGTCAATAACTCAATTAATCACATAAGTGCAAGATCTAATTAAAAAGTAAATAAAACTTAAATCATGCAAACATAATATTCAAAGCTTTAATAAATACTCATGTCCAAAAAGTCTCTCAAATCATCCCCTAAAATGGGGGTTTTAATTACACATAAATACAAACAAGAAAAGGAAGTAAAATGAAGAGAAATCACTCTTGGGTCTCTCTTGTAAGCTTGAACCTTCCTTGATCTTCCTTGCTTGAATCTTGTGCAAAGAGTGGATGTTGAGGATGTGTCTAGATAGGTGAAGTCATATGGAAAGTGACAAAGGAAAGGGGTGGAGAAGATGGGAAGAGAGGAATGATTTAGGTGGAGTAATCTAGATGTTGAGTTTTATGTAGAGGAGAAATGGAGGGATTAGGAATGGTAGAAAGGAGGTTTCTTGGTTGCTAGGAATTACCAAGTGTTATTTTCAAAAGAGAAACGTGATGTATTTATAGGTGTGGAAAGCTAAGGTATGAAATAGGCATGAAAGGACAAGAATACCCCTTGTGAATGGCTGAAATTCCAACACTGGAATTCCTACGTTGGAAGTGTAGCCATTTGTCCTTATTGTCGCCATGGCGACATCTCATGGCAACAACATATAATTGCTCTGTTGCCATGGCGACCTCGTGGCAACATTCCAATGTTAGAGCGACAACATTGGAATTCCTACGTTGTCGCCATGGCGACA
Source organism: Acer campestre (assembly GCA_954870605.1). Taxonomy (NCBI): domain Eukaryota; kingdom Viridiplantae; phylum Streptophyta; class Magnoliopsida; order Sapindales; family Sapindaceae; genus Acer; species Acer campestre. The sequence continues at coordinate 11,780,535 of OX940804.1, forward strand.
TCTCATGGTGACAACATCTAAACTATAGGGAAAAATACCGTAGTACACGCAACGGAAGCGAGACTAAAAAGAGTTTTAGATTTAGTAGCTTTTAAAAAATTTTCCTTTTTATGAACCTTAACCCTTTTAATTAATTAAACATACATATAATCAACAAAAGAAGAATACCTTTTGTCGCGTGATCCGATTGACTTACGTCGATGGTAATCCGCAAGATCTTCAATCCTAGCACGAACGTGAATCACCTAGGAGCGTGGTCTCCCTTTTTCTTTGAATTGCAAACCTGAGAATGGACAAACAAACTTTTCTTTTCTTTTGTTAGTCACAAAACAATCAAAAGAAGACTAAGATTATTCCAGTCACTTTTGAGTTCTCAATCTAATGATTGAAACTCGCGTGAACCTCAATCGATGTTGTACACACAAGCTTATTGATGAACAAGCAATCAGTGTACCATCAAAGAATAATCTATTCACTCTTTTGTTTTTAGTAGATTAAAATTCCTTTCTATGAGTTGAGAAGAAGAAGAAGAATTGTTTCAAGCACAACAACACCCAAAAAAACTTAGTGGCCGAAAATCTCTTCTCTTTTCTTTTAAGGGTGGCCGAAATCCTTGTACCAAAAAAAAAAAACTAGGGTTGCCTCAAATTACACTCCAAAAATATAGGAGTTTTAGTTACACCCTAATTCACTTCTAGTTTTAAGAGTTCAAACCCTAATCCAACTCATAGATATTTTTATTCTATTATTTGACTACATTAAAAAGACTTCTTATTTGATTAAATAAATAAAATTAATTATTTATTTTCTTGTCAAACGAGTCTTTTAATTTAAGTATACTACTACCAATAGTATACCTTCAGGAATCATATTTCCTAATCATAAAAGATTTGTTTCTTAATTAAACAATTAATTAATAAATTAATTAATTCTCATTTAATTAAAACAATGAAAAAAAATAATATATTAGGTTTAATATACACCTAGCTGCCCCACTTATAAATATTGGGCCATATATTATTTTCTTATTTCATTTAATCCATTGGACTTTAAATAAAAAGCCCACATGTGAATCAGACCCATTCTTACTAAAAAGAAACAAACCCACATGCCTTTCATTAATATATTAATATAATTGAGCAGCCCATTAAATAAATAATGTGCAAATTATATTCTTAATATATTAAATGCAATTCTAAATGGACCCATAAATTGGTCCGGTAGAATATATCAAGTGATCCATGCAAGTCCGTGTGGATTGGGGATCTTGGCGGGCTATCTAAATTTAAGCTTCAATAGACATAACCTAATCACAATCAACAAATGATTCACTTAGGTCCGATCCATTAATTTTAACTCATTCCACTAAAGAGCTAAAATTGAACTCTTAAATAAAGACAGAAAAGGAAGATGTTCCTCATTCATACCCTAGACAATCATGTTGGAGAAAGTGTATCCTCGTGATTAATATCAGTAATCGCCAAGAGTTCATAGACCACCTATAACTCTCCAAGTTACCATATTTACTCATATGACCACGTTTTGAACTTGGATATTTTGACTTGTCCAGAAGCCATGCTTTCAATAGACACTATCGAAAACTCAACGTTCAGATTTAATATCCAATTACCTCAAAACATCCATATGATAATATTATACTCTCATTGAATAAATGGAGCCACGATGTCCATATCTATAAATGAAGTCCTCTATCAATTAACAAATGAATATCACCAAACTATCGAGGATAGACTATGCGATATAATCATACTCATTGATAACTCAAATGATATCACTTGCAACCATAAGTCCATCATTTATCTCAGGATTAAGATAGACTCTCCGATTGTCCTGATAATGAAAAGACTTTTATCTACTGACGGTTGTAGATAAAGTATTTCATTGTGATCCAGTTCAATGCACCCAGTGCACTAGATTCTTTTGCTCGAAGACACTCCGATGATTTTAGACTCATCATATCTCATTTGATCCCACTCAAATGCTAGCAAAAGAATTCTACAACTTTAACAAGATAAAGGTGCCCAACCTTTAACTTAAGTTGTGAACAATATTCAAGACTAACTAAAGAATTGTGTCTACCACATACATATCCAGATGTACGAACAATTCTTCTTTTCTCATAGTCTTTAGACCTTATAATTATTTACTTTGACAATTTTAATGTTAAACTATAAATGCTATAAGATTTATTTAAACCAGAAGATTGTTAATATGAAAAAGATTGTTAATTACAATATTACACTCTTGCTATTGAGCATAATCCTAACAATCTCCCACTTGCGCTATAGCAAATGTGTCATATCTCTCAAGCCCATATTCTCTAGATGCCCATCGAAACTCTTCTGAGGTAAAGCCTTTGTGAAGGGATCTACTAGATTTTCTGCTGACGCGATTTTGGTAATCGTCACGTCACCTCTTTGAACAATCTCCCTTAAAAGATGATATTTTCTTTCAATGTGTTTACCTCTCTTGTGACTTCTTGGTTCTTTCGAATTAGCCACTGCTCCACTGTTGTCACAGTAGATAGTGATCTGCTTATTCATACTAGGAACCACTTCCAAGTCAATCAAGAATTGACGGAGCCAAACAGCCGCTTTGGCAGCCTCGCATGCAGCAACATACTCAGCTTCCATGGTGGAATCAGCAATACAAGATTGCTTGATACTCCTCCATATAGCTGCTCCTCCTCCAATAGTAAACACAGCCCCTGATGTGGATTTTCTGGAGTCAGAATCTGATTAGAAATCAGAATTTGTATACCCAATGGGAATTAAATCCCCTCCAGAGTATACAAGCATATTATCTCTTGTTCTCTTAAGATACTTGAAAATATGCTTGACTGCCATCCAGTGATCAGGACCAGGTTTCGATTGAAAACTGCTAACTATGCCAACAACAAAACAAATATCTGGTCTAGTACAGAGCATTGCATACATGAGACTTCCAACTGCCGAGGCATATGGTGTTAGGATTATGCTCAATAGCAAGAGTGTAATAGTGTAATTAACAATCTTTTTCATATTAATAAAGTGATTTCTATTTTTAAACAAATCTTATAGCATTTATAGTTTAATAATTGTTAAAGTAAATAATCATAAGGTCTAAAGACTATGAGAAAAGAAGAATTGTTCATACATCTGGATATGTATGTGGTAGACACAATTCTTTAGTTAGTCTTGAATATCGTTCACAACTTAAGTTAAAGGTTGGGCACCTTTATCTTGTTAAAGTTGTAGAATTCTTTTGCTAGCATTTGAGTGGGATCAAATGAGATATGATGAGTCTAAAATCATCGGAGTGTCTTCGAGCAAAAGAATCTAGTGCACTGGGTGCATTGAACAGGATCACAATGAAATACTTTATCTATAACCGTCAGTAGATAAAAGTAATTTCATTATCAGGACAATCGGAGAGTCTATCTTAATCCTGAGATAAATGATGGACTTATGGTTGCAGGTGATATCATTTGAGCTATCAATGAGTACGATTATATCGCATAGTCTATCCTCGATAGTTTGGTGATATTCATTTGTTAATCGATAGAGGACTTCATTTATAGATATGGACATCGTGGGTCCATTTATTAAATGAGAGTATAATATCATCATATGGATGTTTTGAGGTAATTGGATATTAAATCTCAACGTTGAGTTTTCAATAGTGTCTATTGAAAACATGGCTTCTGGACAAGTCAAAATATCCAAGTTCAAAACGTGGTCATATGAGTAAATATGGTAACTTGGAGAGTTATAGGCGGTCTATGAACTCTTGGCGATTACTGATATTAATCACGAGGATACACTATCTCCAATATGATTGTCTAGGGTATGAATGAGGAAGCATCTTCCTTTTCTGTCTTTATTTAAGAGTTCAATTTTAGCTCTTTAGTGGAATGAGCTAAAATTAATGGATCGGACCTAAGTGAATCATTTGTTGATTGTGATTAGGTTATGTCTATTGGAGCTTAAATTTAGATAGCCCGCCAAGATCCCCAATCCACACGGACTTGCATGGATCACTTGATATATTCTACCGGACCAATTTAAGGTCCATCTAGAATTGCAATTTAATATATTAAGAATATAATTTGCACATTATTTATGTAATGGGTTGCACAATTATATTTATATATTAATGGATGACATGTGGGCTTGTTTCTTTTAGTAAGAATGGGTCTAGTTCATATGTGGGCTTTTTATTTAAAGTCCTATGGATTTAATGAAATAAGAAAAATAATATTTGGCCCAATATATACATGTGGGGCTGCAAGGTGCTAAAATAGCATTTAATATTATTTTGTTTTCATTATTTAATTAAATAAGAATTAATTAATTTATTAATTAATTGTTTAATTAAGTAACAAATCTTTTCTAAATAGGAAATATGATTCCTATTTGTATACTATTGGTAGTAGTATAATTAAATAGAAAGACTTGTTTGACAAGGAAATAAATAATTAATTTTATTTATTTAATCAAATAGGAAGTTTTTTTTTATTTTAGTCAAATAAGGAATAAAAGATTATTGAGTTGGATTAGGGTTTGGAAATCTTAAACAAAATAGGAATTAGGGTGCAAAACATACTCCTTTTTTGTAGGAGGATTTGCGGCAACCCTAGTGTATTTTTGGTAGAGATTTCGGCCACCCTAGGGCAAAAAGGAAGAAAAAAATTAGGCAACTTATAATTTCGGCCACCACTAAGGCTTGTGTGCAGAATTTTCTTCTTCTTCTTCTTCTCAACTCATAGTTAGAGATCTATTATTCTACTAAAAACAAAAGGAACATAGATTATTCTTTGATTGTATTCTAGTTGCTTATTCATCAATAAGCTTGTGAATACTATATCGATCTAGGTTCACGCGAGTTTCGATCATAAGATTGAGAACTCAAAAGTGACCGGAATAATCTTAGGTTTCTTTAGATTGTTTTTGGGACTAACGAATCAAGAAAAGTTTGTTTAATCCAATCATAGGTTTGCAATTCAAAGAAAGGGAGAACACGCTCCTAGGTGATCCACGTTCGTGCTAGGATTGAAGATCTTGTGGATTACCATCGACGCAAGTCAATCGGATCACGCGACAAGAGGTATTAATCTTTTGTTTATTTTTATATCTTTAATTAATCAAAAGGGTTTAAGGTTCATAAAATTGGAAAATTTTTAAAAGCTACTCAAACTATTTTTTTAGTCTCGCTTCCGCTGCGGGTACAATTTTTCCCTACAATTGGTATCAGAGCCAGGTTGAACCCTTTTAATTAATTAACGTATATATACGTGGATCGATTTCTTTTTATTGTGATTATGCATGTTTTAGAAAGAGATGGCACTCTAGGTATTCGCATATATAATTACATGTGATGTATGGATTTATATGTTTTTATGTGGATTGTTATTGCTCGATTTTGGTCCTAGATTTTCAATGTATTTTTGTTATGGAATTGTAACAAGAAGGGTGGTCTATCATCGCCATAATTCCTTCTTGGTAGTTGCTAGGTTTTATTTATTTTTATATATGTGCAGTATTTTTTAATACTACTGCAGTTTTTTTATTTTATTTTTAAGTGCAGTTTTTTTTTTTATGTAAAAATACTGCAGTGATTAAAAAAAAAAAAAAAAAAAAAAAGAATACTGCAGTATTTATTATTTTATATCGCTGTAATATATTTGGGTGTTGAAGATTTGAAGACATGAAGAAAAACGAAGCAACCGGAACCGAGAACGAGCACCATGCGCACCCTAGGAGTGGATTGGGCTGCGCATGGCAAGCCCAAACCTTGGTGGGCTGCGCATGGCAGCCTTGTGTGGTCTCATTGGCTGCGCAAGGCAGCCCCTTATGTGGGGTTGTGGGCTGTGCAAGCCTAAGGGAGGAGGCCGGAGGATGGGCTTATGGTTGATGGGCCACTCGAAGATCTTGTATTTCTATTTCAATGTAATTTACTTGTTTTTCTAGGATGGGCCAAAATTGTTGCTATTTATTTTATGCTTAAATATTACAATATTTGTTGTTGTATGATAACATGACATATAGAATAGGAGTGCCACTCATATATCTCTTTTGGTATGAACATGCATTGAATGATTTAGGTATCTAAATTGGCATCTAGATAACTTGGTAAATCATTCTATGGGATTTAATCACACGCCTTAAATAATTGAGTGGGAGAAGGTGTTTCGAGAAGGTGTTTTTGTAACACCTATGGCTTCCAAGATTAGTTGAGCTTAATTATTTTTTGGTAATCCCCCAAAGGGGCGTCCATGAATGGAATTAAGCAATATACTTCCTTACAAGGATAGACTAGACAATGGACTCAAACGAGATCTACTCCCAAAGGAGGGATTTTCGTGAGAGAAAATTGAGGGTCGATATCTTGGTAACACACTCAATGTAATTTTATTGATATCCTCCAAAGAGTTCTTGTCAGTAAAATTGCAAGGCTAAAATTGAAAACGCTGGTTGTTATGTTAACAATTAGGTGGGACCTAGTCTAACTAGTAAATGGTGCGAACTCCCAAAGGAGGCGTAACATTTATGGGTGTTAGATCACCGTTGAATTTTTATGATTGAGTTATTCATTTAATTCAAGATAAATATTTAAAAGTGCTTTATTTAAATATTTATTTACTTATATATGATTTGTTTTCATTCAGAAATCATGACCCCATCACTTATGAACATCCTGAAAGATAACACTTTAACTGGAGATAACTATGTAACATGGAAAAGGAAAATTGGGTTGTTGCTGCAAAGTGAAAAACATAAGTTTGTTCTAACTACTCCTAAACCACCTGCTCCTAATATTGAATCAAGCATAATGCAAAGAGATGAGTATGAGCAGTGGAAGACTTCAGATGATATGGCCAAATGTTATATCATGGCCACTATCTCCGACGTGTTGCAACAGCAGCATGAAGGAATGGAGTCTGCTGCTGATATAATGATGTCTCTAGAGGAGATGTTTGCTATGAAGTCCAGGATGACTAAGAGAGAGGCAGTGACTGCTTTTATGAATCTTAGGATGAAACCTGGACAGGCTGTGAAGGATCACATGATGAAAGTCATAGCACATCTCAACATTGCTGAACTGCATGGTGCTGAGATAGATGGTGAGACAAAAATTGATATGGTTGTCAATTCATTGTCAGATTCCTTTGATCAGTTCAAATTGGACTACACTTTGAACAAAAAGGAATACACCTTACAGAGCCTGATGCAAGATGTTCAAAGTGCTGAAAAGATCCTTGTGAAAGGCAAAGGTCAAGAGATTCATATGGTTGGTAAAGTTGCTACTGTTAAGGCCCGTCAAAAGGTCAAGAAACAACAGAAGAAAAAGCAACTTGGGCCTACCAAGAAGGAGACCAAGAAAGTAACCAAGATCAAAGGGAAATGCTTCCTTTGTGGTGAAAATGGACATTGGAAAAGAAATTGCCCAAAGTCCCAGAACAAGAAGGAAGAAGGTAATTTGAATTATCTTGAAACATGTTTTTTGGCTGATTCTACAGATTCTTGGATCATAGACTCAGGAGCCACTAATCATGTTTGTTATTCCTTGCAGGGGTTCCAAGAAAGGAGAAGGCTGAATAAAGATGAGATCAATTTGCGTTTGGGCAACAGAACGTTAGTGTCTGCAAGTGCAGTGAGAGATATTAGAGTTTATTTAAATTCTAGAAGGCATTTAGATTTAATAGATGTTTATTATGTACCTCAATTCAAGAGGAATTTAATTTCAGTTTCTTGTTTGAATAATTTTGGATATTCGGTTACTTTTAATAAAGTTTTTATTATTAGTAAGAATGACAAAGTTATTTGCAAAGGTACATTGGAAAATGGTCTATACTTCTTGCATAGAAATATCTCTCACTCGTTAGACACAGAAATAACGGAACCTAATCATAAAAGAGTAAAATTATCAACAGATGAAACCTACCTTTGGCATTTACGCTTAGGTCATATTAACCTTAATAGGATTAAAAGATTGGTAAGTGACGGACCTTTGAGCGACTTAAAGGTTGATGATCTACCAACTTGTGAATCTTGTTTGGAAGGTAAAATGACCAAAAGGACGTTCTCTGCCAAAGGTGCCAGAGCCACTGAATGTTTAGGATTGATACACACTGATGTATGTGGACCTATGAGCATTCAAGCTAGAGGTGGATATGAGTACTTCATCACTTTCACAGATGATTACTCAAGATTTGGCTATGTGTATCTCATGTGACATAAGTCGGATGCTTTTGACATGTTTAAAGCATTTAAAGCTGAAGTGGAAAATCAGCTTGAGAAACACATAAAAATCTTGAGATCTGATCATGGTGGAGAATATCTATCTGGTGAGTTTCAGCAATATCTTATTGATAATGGGATAGTTTCTCAGTTTTCTGCACCTGGTACACCTCAACAAAATGGGGTAGCAGAAAGGAGAAATAGAACTCTTTTGGATATGGTTAGGTCTATGTTGAGTTATTCAACACTTCCTATTTCTTTCTGGGGATATGCTTTACAAACTGTTATATACATTCTAAACCATGTACCATTTAAGTCTGTTCCTAAAACACCGCATGAGTTGTGGACTGGGCGCAAGCCTAGTTTACGACACTTAAGGATATTTGGATGTCCTGCGCACGTGTTAAAAGGAAAGACAGAAAAGATGGAGTCCCGTTCAGAAACATGTATATTTGTAGGGTATCCGAAAGAAACTAAAGGATATTATTTTTATAGTCCTTCAGATCTTAAAGTATTTGTTTCGACAAATGCTAAATTTCTGGAAAAGGACTATATGAATGATTTTGTGCCTAAAAGTAGAATTGTCCTGAATGAGATGTTAGGAGATACAATTCCACGAGAGGTTACACAAACTAACCCAATTGTAAGTTCCGATCCAACACAAGGTCAACAACCTACCATTCCTCGTCGTAGTGGGAGGGTTAGAACACAACCCGAAAGATACATCGGTCTGGGAGAATCTGTAGAGAATCTCCCGGACGACGATGATCCCTATACGTACAAGGAAGCTATGGAGGATGTTGATAGTCGCCATTGGCAAAAGGCAATGCAATTCGAGATTGAATCTATGTTCGATAACAAAGTCTGGTCCCTTGTAGACTTGCCTAAAGGGATAAAACCCATTGGGTGCAAGTGGGTAAACAAGAGGAAAAGAGGTATGGATGGAAAGGTGGAAACCTTTAAAGCTAGATTGGTAGCTAAAGGGTATACACAGAAAGAAGTTATCGATTACGAGGAAACCTTCTCTCCTGTGGCCATGCTTAAATCCATTAGGATACTCTTATCCATTGCAGCATCTTTAGATCTAGAGATTTGGCAAATGGACGTCAAGACAGCTTTCCTTAATGGAAGTCTTGACGAAAGCATCTGTATGATGCAACTAGAGGGATTCATTGAAAAGGGCCAAATGGAAAGGGTATGCAAGTTGCAGAAATCCATATATGGATTAAAGCAAGCATCCAGATCCTGGAACATAAGGTTCGATCAAGCTGTCAAAGGTTTTGGATTTATTCAGAATCTTGACGAACCTTGTGTATACAAAAGGATTAAGGGCGACAAGTTGGTTTTCCTGATTCTTTATGTTGATGATATACTACTCATCGGAAACGATGTAGGTGTATTGACATCAGTAAAAGAATGGTTAGCAAAACAATTTGATATGAAGGACTTAGGAGAAGCAAGTTTTATTCTAGGTATCCAAGTTATAAGGGATAGAAAGAATAGAACGATTGCATTATCCCAAGCTTCATACATAGACAAAATCTTGTCTAGGTTTTCCATGCAGGATTCCAAGAAAGGTATGTTACCTTTCAGACATGGAATCAAGCTTTCTAAGGAACAAGTTCCTAAGAATGAGCATGAAGAGCAGTTCATGAGTAGAGTTCCATATGCCTCGGCAGTTGGAAGTCTCATGTATGCAATGTTCTGCACTAGACCAGATATTTGTTTTGCTGTTGGCATAGTTAGCAGGTTTCAATCAAAGCCTGGTCCTGATCACTGGACGGCAGTCAAGCATATTTTCAAGTATCTCAAGAGAACGAGAGATAATATGCTTGTATACTCTGGAGGGGATTTGATTCCCGTTGGGTATACAGATTCTGATTTTCAATCAGATTCTGACTCCAGAAAATCCACATCAGGGGCTGTGTTTACTATTGGAGGAGGAGCAGTTATATGGAGGAGTATCAAGCAATCTTGTATTGCTGATTCCACCATGGAAGCTGAGTATGTTGCTGCATGCGAGGCTGCCAAAGAGGCTGTTTGGCTCTGTCAATTCTTGATTGACTTGGAAGTGGTTCCTAGTGCGAATAAGCAGATCACTATCTACTGTGACAACAGTGGAGCAGTGGCTAATTCGAAAGAACCAAGAAGTCACAAGAGAGGTAAACACATTGAATGGAAATATCATCTTTTAAGGGAGATTGTTCAAAGAGCTGACGTGACGATTACCAAAATCGCGTCAGCAGAAAATCTAGCAGATCCCTTCACAAAGGCTCTACCTCAGAAGAGTTTCGATGGGCACCTAGAGAACATGGGCTTGAGAGATATGACACATTTGCTATAGCGCAAGTGGGAGATTGTTAGGATTATGCTCAATAGCAAGAGTGTAATAGTGTAATTAACAATCTTTTTCATATTAATAAAGCGATTTCTGTTTTTAAACAAATCTTATAGCATTTATAGTTTAATAATTGTTAAAGTAAATAATCATAAGGTCTAAAGACTATGAGAAAAGAAGAATTGTTCATACATCTGGATATGTATGTGGTAGACACAATTCTTTAGTTAGTCTTGAATATCGTTCACAACTTAAGTTAAAGGTTGGGCACCTTTATCTTGTTAAAGTTGTAGAATTCTTTTGCTAGCATTTGAGTGGGATCAAATGAGATATGATGAGTCTAAAATCATCGGAGTGTCTTCGAGCAAAAGAATCTAGTGCACTGGGTGCATTGAACAGGATCACAATGAAATACTTTATCTATAACCGTCAGTAGATAAAAGTAATTTCATTATCAGGACAATCGGAGAGTCTATCTTAATCCTGAGATAAATGATGGACTTATGGTTGCAGGTGATATCATTTGAGCTATCAATGAGTACGATTATATCGCATAGTCTATCCTCGATAGTTTGGTGATATTCATTTGTTAATCGATAGAGGACTTCATTTATAGATATGGACATCGTGGGTCCATTTATTAAATGAGAGTATAATATCATCATATGGATGTTTTGAGGTAATTGGATATTAAATCTCAACGTTGAGTTTTCAATAGTGTCTATTGAAAACATGGCTTCTGGACAAGTCAAAATATCCAAGTTCAAAACGTGGTCATATGAGTAAATATGGTAACTTGGAGAGTTATAGGCGGTCTATGAACTCTTGGCGATTACTGATATTAATCACGAGGATACACTATCTCCAATATGATTGTCTAGGGTATGAATGAGGAAGCATCTTCCTTTTCTGTCTTTATTTAAGAGTTCAATTTTAGCTCTTTAGTGGAATGAGCTAAAATTAATGGATCGGACCTAAGTGAATCATTTGTTGATTGTGATTAGGTTATGTCTATTGGAGCTTAAATTTAGATAGCCCGCCAAGATCCCCAATCCACACGGACTTGCATGGATCACTTGATATATTCTACCGGACCAATTTAAGGTCCATCTAGAATTGCAATTTAATATATTAAGAATATAATTTGCACATTATTTATGTAATGGGTTGCACAATTATATTTATATATTAATGGATGACATGTGGGCTTGTTTCTTTTAGTAAGAATGGGTCTAGTTCATATGTGGGCTTTTTATTTAAAGTCCTATGGATTTAATGAAATAAGAAAAATAATATTTGGCCCAATATATACATGTGGGGCTGCAAGGTGCTAAAATAGCATTTAATATTATTTTGTTTTCATTATTTAATTAAATAAGAATTAATTAATTTATTAATTAATTGTTTAATTAAGTAACAAATCTTTTCTAAATAGGAAATATGATTCCTATTTGTATACTATTGGTAGTAGTATAATTAAATAGAAAGACTTGTTTGACAAGGAAATAAATAATTAATTTTATTTATTTAATCAAATAGGAAGTTTTTTTTTATTTTAGTCAAATAAGGAATAAAAGATTATTGAGTTGGATTAGGGTTTGGAAATCTTAAACAAAATAGGAATTAGGGTGCAAAACATACTCCTTTTTTGTAGGAGGATTTGCGGCAACCCTAGTGTATTTTTGGTAGAGATTTCGGCCACCCTAGGGCAAAAAGGAAGAAAAAAATTAGGCAACTTATAATTTCGGCCACCACTAAGGCTTGTGTGCAGAATTTTCTTCTTCTTCTTCTTCTTCTTCTCAACTCATAGTTAGAGATCTATTATTCTACTAAAAACAAAAGGAACATAGATTATTCTTTGATTGTATTCTAGTTGCTTATTCATCAATAAGCTTGTGAATACTATATCGATCTAGGTTCACGCGAGTTTCGATCATAAGATTGAGAACTCAAAAGTGACCGGAATAATCTTAGGTTTCTTTAGATTGTTTTTGGGACTAACGAATCAAGAAAAGTTTGTTTAATCCAATCATAGGTTTGCAATTCAAAGAAAGGGAGACCACGCTCCTAGGTGATCCACGTTCGTGCTAGGATTGAAGATCTTGTGGATTACCATCGACGCAAGTCAATCGGATCACGCGACAAGAGGTATTAATCTTTTGTTTATTTTTATATCTTTAATTAATCAAAAGGGTTTAAGGTTCATAAAATTGGAAAATTTTTAAAAGCTACTCAAACTATTTTTTTAGTCTCGCTTCCGCTGCGGGTACAATTTTTCCCTACATATGGAACTCTACTCATGAATTGCTCTTCATGCTCATTCTTAGGAACTTGTTCCTTAGAAAGCTTGATTCCATGTCTGAAAGGTAACATACCTTTGTTGGAATCCTGCATGGAAAACCTAGACAAGATCTTGTCTATGTATGAAGCTTGGGATAATGCAATCGTTCTATTCTTTCTATCCCTTATTACTTGGATACCTAGAATAAAACTTGCTTCTCCTAAGTCCTTCATATCAAATTGTTTTGCTAATCATTCTTTTACTGATGTCAATACACCTACATCGTTTCCGATGATTAGTATATCATCAACATAAAGAATCAGGAAAACCAACTTGTCGCCCTTAATCCTTTTGTATACACAAGGTTCATCAAGATTCTGAATAAATCCAAAACCTTTGACAGCTTAATCGGACCTTATGTTCCAGGATCTGGAGGCTTGCTTTAATCCATATATGGATTTCTGCAACTTGCATACCTTTTCCATTTGGCCCTTTTCAATGAATTCCTCTGGTTGCATCATGTAGATGCTCTCGTCAAGACTTCCATTAAGGAAAGCTGTCTTGACGTCCATTTGCCAAATCTCTAGATCTAAAGATGCTGCAATGGACAAGAGTATCCTAATGGATTTAAGCATGGCCACAGGAGAGAAGGTTTCCTCGTAATCGATACATGCTTTCTGTGTATACCCTTTAGCTACCAATCTAGCTTTAAAGGTTTCCACCTTTCCATCCATACCTCTTTTCCTCTTGTATACCCACTTGCACCCAATGGGTTTTATCCCTTTAGGCAAGTCTACAAGGGACCAGACTTTGTTATCGAACATAGATTCAATCTCAGATTGCATTGCCTTTTGCCAATGGTGACTATCAACATCCTCCATAGCTTCCTTGTACGTGTAGGGATCATCGTCGTTCGGGAGATTCTCCACTGATTCTCTTAGACCGATGTATCTTTCGGGTTGTGTTCTAACCCTCCCACTACGACGAGGAATGGTAGGTTGTTGATCTTGTGTTGGATCGGAACTTACAATTGGGTTTGGTTGTGTAACCTCTCGTGGAATTGTATCTCCTGACATCTCATTCAGGACAATTCTACTTCTAGGCACAAAATCATTCATATAGTCCTTTTCCAGAAATTTAGCATTTGTCGAAACAAATACTTTAAGATCTGAAGGACTATAAAAATAATATCTTTTAGTTTCTTTTGGATACCCTACAAATATACATGTTTCCGAACGGGACTTCATCTTTTCTGTCTTTCCTTTTAACACATGCGCAGGACAACCAAATATCCTTAAGTGTTGTAAAATAGGCTTGCGCCCAGTCCACAACTCATGCGGTGTTTTAGGAACAGACTTAGATGGTACATCGTTTAGAATGTATATAGCAGTTTGTAAAGCATATCCCCAAAAAGAAATAGGAAGTGTTGAATAACTCAACATAGACCTAACCATATCCAAAAGAGTTCTATTTCTCCTTTCTTCTACCCCATTTTGTTGAGGTGTACCTGGTGCAGAAAACTGAGAAACTATCACATTATCAATAAGATATTGCTGAAACTCACCAGATAGATATTCTCCACCACGATCAGATCTCAAGATTTTTATGTGTTTCTCAAGCTGATTTTCCACTTCAGCTTTAAATGCTTTGAACATGTCAAAAGCATCCGACTTATGTCGCATGAGATGCACGTAGCCAAATCTCGAGTAATCATCTGTGAAAGTGATGAAGTACTCATATCCACCTCTAGCTTGAATGCCCATAGGTCCACATACATCAGTGTGTATCAATCATAAACATTTAGTAGCTCTGGCACCTTTGGCAGAGAACGTCCTTTTGGTCATTTTACCTTCCAAACAAGATTTACAAGTTGGTAGATCATCAACCTTTAAGTCACTCAAAAGTCCATCACTTACCAATCTTTTCATCCTATTAAGGTTAATATGACCTAGGCGTAAATGCCATAGATAGGTTTCTTCTTTTGATAATTTAACTCTTTTATGATTAGGTTCCGTTATTTCTGTGTCTAACGAGTGAGAGATATTTCTATGCAAAAAGTATAGACCGTTTTCCAATGTACCTTGGCAAATAATTTTGTCATTCTTACTAATAATAAAAACTTTATTAAAAGTAACCAAATATCCAAATTTATTCAAACAAGAAACTGAAATTAAATTCCTCTTGAATTGAGGTACATAATAAACGTCTATTAAATCTAAATGCCTTTTTGAATCCATATAAACTCTAATATCTCCCACTGCACTTGCAGACACTAACGATCCGTTGCCCAAGCGCAAATTGATTTCATTCTTACTCAGCCTTTTCCTTTCTTGGAACCCCTGCAAGGAATAACAAACATGATTAGTGGCTCCAGAATCTATGATCCAAGAATCTGTAGAATCTGCCAAAAAACATGTTTCAAGATAATTCACATTACCTTCTTCCTTCTTGTTCTGGGACTTTGGGCAATTTCTTTTCCAATGTCCCTTTTCACCACAAAGGAAGCATTTCCCTTTGATCTTTGGTTACTTTCTTGGTCTCCTTCTTGGTAGGCCCAAGTTGCTTTTTCTTCTGTTGTTTCTTGACCTTCTGACGGGTCTTAACAGTAGCAACTTTACCAACCACATGAATCTCTTGACCTTTGCTTTTCACAAGGATCTTTTCAGCACTTTGAACATCTTGCATCAGGCTCTGTAGGTGTATTCCTTTTTGTTCAAAGTGTAGTCCAATTTGAACTGATCAAAGGAATCTGACAATGAATTGACAACCATATCAATTTTTGTCTCACCATCTATCTCAGCACCATGCAGTTCACCAATGTTGAGATGTGCTATGACTTTCATCATGTGATCCTTCACAGCCTGTCCAGGTTTCATCCTAAGATTCATAAAAGCAGTCACTGCCTCTGTCTTAGTCGTCCTGGACTTCATAGCAAACATCTCCTCTAGAGACATCATTATATCAGCAGTAGACTCCATTCCATCATGTTGTTGTTGCAACACGTCGGAGATAGTGGCAATAATATAACATTTGGCCATATCATCTGAAGTCTTCCACTGCTCATACTCATCTCTTTGCATTATGCTAGATTCATTATTAGGAGCAGGTGGTTTAGGAGTAGTTAGAACAAACTTATGTTTTTCACTTTGCAGCAACAACCCAATTTTCCTTTTCCATGTTACATAATTATCTCCAGTTAAAGTGTTATCTTTCAGGATGTTCATAAGTGATGGGGTCATGATTTCTTAATAAAAACAAAACATATATAAGTAAATAATCTTTATAAAGCACTTTAAATATTTATCTTGAATTGAATAAATAACTCAATCATAAAAATTCAACGGTGATCTAACACCCATAAATGTTACGCCTCCTTTGGGAGTTCGCACCATTTACTAGTTAGACTAGGTCCCACCTAATTGTTAACATAACAACCAGCGTTTTAAATTTTAGCCTTGCAATTTTACTGACAAGAACTCTTGGGAGGATATCAATAAAATTACATTGAGTGTGTTACCAAGATATCGACCCTCAACTTTCTCTCACGAAAATCCCTCCTTGGGGAGTAGATCTCGTTTGAGTCCATTGTCTAGTCTATCCTTGTAAGGAAATATATTGCTAAATTCCATTCATGGACGCCCCTTGGGGGGATTACCAATAAATAATTAAGCTCAACTAATCTTGGAAGCCATAGGTGTTACAAAAAACACCTTCTCCCACTCAATTATTTAAGGCGTGTGATTAAATCCCATAGAATGATTTACCAAGTTATCTAGATGCCAATTTAGATACCTAAATCATTCAATGCATGTTCATACCAAAAGAGATATATGAGTGGCACTCCTATTCTATATGTCATGTTATCATACAATAACAAATATTGTAATATTTAAGCAAAAATTAAATAGCAACAATTTTGGCCCATCCTAGAAAAACAAGTAAATTACAATAATTTAGGAATACAAGATTTTCAAGTGGCCCGTCAACCATACGCTCATCCTTCGGCCTCCTCCCTGGGGCTTGCACAGCCCACAACCCCACAAAAGGGGCTTCCATGCGCAGCCTATAAGGCCTTGCAAGGCTGCCGTGCGTGGCCCACCATGTTATGGGCTTGCCATGCGCAGCCCAATCCACTCCTAGGGTGCGCACGGTGCTCGTTCTTGGTTCCGGTTGCTTCACGTCTTCGATTCTTCGATGTAGAATGTATTACAACTTTATTTAACAATAAAATACTGCAGTAATTTTTTTTTTTTATTCACTGCAGTGATTTTTTACAAAAAAACTGCACATAAAATAAAAATACTGCAGTAAAAATACTGCACTTTAAATTAAATAAAAAAATAAACTAGCAACTACCAAGAAGGAATTATGGCGATGATAGACCACCCTTCTTGATACAATTCCGAAATCAAAATTACATTGAAAATCTAGGACCAAAATCGAGCAATAACAATCCACATAAACATATATAAATCCATACATCCACATGTAATTATATATGTGAATACCTAGAGTGCCATCTCTTTCTAAACAAGCATAATCACAATAAAAAGAAATAGATTCACGTATATATATGTTAATTAATTAAAAGGGTTCAACCAGGCTCTGATACCAATTGTAGGGAAAAATACAGTAGTACACACAGCAGAAGCGAGACTAAAAATAAAATAGATTTAGTAGCTTTTAAAAAATTTTCCTTTTATGAACCTTAACCCTTTTAATTAATTAAACATACATATAATCAAAAAAAGAAGAATACCTTTTGTCGCGTGATCCGATTGACTTACGTCGATGGTAATCCGCAAGATCTTCAATCCTAGCACGAACGTGAATCACCTAGGAGCGTGGTCTCCCTTTTTCTTTGAATTGCAAACCTGAGAATGGACAAACAAACTTTTCTTTTCTTTTGTTAGTCACAAAACAATCAAAAGAAGACTAAGATTATTCCGGTCACTTTTGAGTTCTCAATCTAAAGATTGAAACTCGCGTGAACCTAAATTGATGTTGTACACACAAGCTTATTGATGAACATGCAATTAGTGTACCATCAAAGAATAATCTATTCACTCTTTTTTGTTTTTAGTAGAATAATTTTTCTTTCTATGAGTTGAGAAGAAGAAGAAGAAGAAGAAGAATTTCAAGCACAACAACACCCAAAAATCTAAGTGGCCGAAAATCTCTTCTTTAAAAACACTAGGATTGCCGCAATTTTCACTCCTAAAATATAGGAGTTTTAGTTGCACCCTAATTCCCTTCAAGTTTTAAGAGTTCAAACCCTAATCCAACTCATAGATATTTTTATTCTCTTATTTGACTAAATTAAAAAGACTTCTTATTTGATTAAATAAATAAAATTAATTATTTATTTTCTTGTCAAACAAATCTTTTAATTTAAGTATACTACTACCAATAGTATACCTTTAGGAATCATATTTCCTAATCAGAAAAGATTTGTTTCTTAATTAAACAATTAATTAATAAATTAATTAATTCTCATTTAATTAAAACAATGAAACAAAATAATATATTAGGTTTAATATACACCTAGCCGCCCCACTTATAAATATTGGGCCATATAATATTTTCTTATTTCATTTAATCCATTGGATTTTAAATAAAAAGCCCACATGTGAACCAGACCCATTCTTACTAAAAGAAACAAGCTCACATGCCTTTCATTAATATATTAATATAATTGAGCAGCCCATTAAATAAATAATGTGGAAATTATATTCTTAATATATTAAATGCAATTCTAAATGGACCCATAATTGGTCCGGTAGAATATATCAAGTGATCCATGCAAATCCGTGTGGATTGGGGATCTTGGCGGGCTATCTAAATTTAAGCTTCAATAAACATAACCTAATCACAATCAACAAATGATTCACTTAGGTCCGATCCATTAATTTTAACTCATTCCACTAAAGAGCTAAAATTGAACTCTTAAATAAAGACAGAAAAGGAAGAAGTTCCTCATTCATACCCTAGACAATCATGTTGGAGATAGTGTATCCTCGTGATTAATATCAGTAATCGCCAAGAGTTCATAGACCGCCTATAACTCTCCAAGTTACCATATTTACTCAAATGACCACGTTTTGAACTTGGATATTTTGACTTGTCCAGAAGCCATGTTTTCAATAGACACTATCGAAAACTCAACGTTGAGATTTAATATCCAATTACCTCAAAACATCCATATGATGATATTATACTCTCATTTAATAAAGGGAGCCACGATGTCCATATCTATAAATGAAGTCCTCTATCGATCAACAAATGAATATCACCAAACTATCGAGGATAGACTATGCGATATAATCGTACTCATTGATAACTCAAATGATATCACTTGCAACCATAAGTCCATCATTTATCTCAGGATTAAGATAGACTCTCCGATTGTCCCGATAATGAAATGACTTTTATATACTGACGGTTATAGATAAAGTATTTCATTGTGATCTAGTTCAATGCACCCAGTGCACTAGATTCTTTTGCCCGAAGGCACTCCGATGATTTTAGACTCATCATATCTCATTTGATCCCACTCAAATGCTAGCAAAAGAATTCTACAACTTTAACAAGATAAAGGTGCCCAACCTTTAACTTAAGTTGTGAACAATATTCAAGACTAACTAAAGAATTGTGTCTACCACATACATATCCAGATGTACGAACAATTCTTCTTTTCTCATAGTCTTTAGACCTTATGATTATTTACTTTGACAATTATAATATTAAACTATAAATGCTATAAGATTTGTTTAAACCAGAAATCACTTTATTAATATGAAAAAGATTGTTAATTATAATATTACACTCTTGCTATTGAGCATAATCCTAACAACATTCTGCGGCCACGACCGCAGAATGAAACCGCTGATCGGTGATTTCAAGGGCAATTTGGTCTTTTCACTTGCCCTGATCTTGATGACTATAAATATCATACTTTCTCATTTCTCAAAGGCCAGTTCTCTGATTCAAAAGAACCCTAAAGTTCAAATAGAGAAACTTGAGAGAAAAACAATCAAGAACTCATTTTTATACACTCAAAACCATTCTCATATGCACCAAAATATCATCTAGCATTTTCTAGCATAGTTAGGATGCTTGCTTGCATGGGTTTTGCTCAACACACTTGCTTTGGTATGTTCTTCACTAATCTCATCTAAGCTTAGTTTTTTATTTATCAAAGAAATCTCTTAGATTATTTGTATGCTCTTAGAATATATTCTAGATACAAAATAGAGATTGTTGTGTTGGCATGTTTGAGTGATGTATTGTGATAGCAACATCTAGGTTATTTTATCTATGATTTGCTAAGCTTTATGACATGTCATTTAGCTATTGACATCTAGGATTGCATTTATTGTTATCTAATCATCCTAGATAAGCATCTAAGGTTACCTAGCTTTATTTGCTCATTGAATATCATTTTATATTCACATAGGTTGTAATCTCTTCATTGAGAAGTAAGTCTTGCATGTAGCTACCGGGATTATGTTGCTTAGATTGCAAGCAATTGGACTAGGTCCACTTATACCGGGATTAGGTAGGTGTGTTGATTATTGATCGGGATTAGGTTGTAATCATTTCACATTTAGTGGATTCGAGGTTCGAGTGTGGCGCACTATAAAGCCCGTGGTTTTTTCCGTGAGGGTTTCCACGTAAATATCAACTGTCTTTTATAATTCCGCACCATATTACACTTGTTATTGTTTTGACTAGTTTGGGGCATTTTCGTAAATTGACTAAACGCGAAAATTGGGTAAAATTGGTAAAATCTATTCACCCCCCCTCTAGATTATTCTTAGATCACACCGTGTTATTTGTTTCAAACACAATTCTTCTCAACACGCTTTTCCAAGGTCTTCCTAGGTCTAGTTCTAAATCCATACATGGATGATTGCCTAGGACCATTCAAAGACATATCATGAAAAGCATTATCAAATTTGCATTTCCGAATATATTCAAAACACATAGGTCGAATATGTCCTACCATATTACAATGATGACAAATCGGTATGAATTTAAGAAATTTACCATTTGCATTTGCTTCCAAAGCATTTGGTCTTCTCACAATTTTACCTCTTTGAAGAGCAATCCTTGATGCTTCACCTTTTCCTTTTGAGGTTGATGCTTTTTGAATTTTATCTTGTTGAGTTCTTCCGTTGAACTTCCTTGTTGATGTAAAGGCACCTCCGGTAGCTTTCATTGCTTTACCTTGAGTGAGAATACCTACATTCGGTTTAATACTTGCTTTGACAAAAATAGATTTGTTAGATGAAGGAGTCTCCTTCTCATTGATATAACCCAAACCTCTTTTGTCACTAGGATGCTTACCACTTTTAATGAGATAATCAACTTGGTTAGAACTAGATGACATCTTGTGAATCATCCTATTAGCCTCATCAAGTTTATCATTAAGCATCGTAATTTTAATGGCATATTTTTTTACGATGTCATCACTAAACCTAACATCTTCACGTGATTTACTAAGCCATTGTTCATACTTTTTCTCTTGAGTTAAGTGCTCACTAAGTTTGACTCTAAGCATGTTTTCTAGCCTTTTAGCACTAACAAGAGAATTATCCCTTTGCTCAATTTCTTGCTTCAAGATACTAAGTCTATCATTACTATCTTTCAAGTTCATTTCAAGACTTAGAATCTTGTCTTCAAGATCATTAAAATCTTTTGAGCATAGTCCATGATTTTCTAACTTTTAATTGAGAAACATATTGACTTTGGATAAGCGTTCATTTTCAAGAGTAAGATCATTAATCTTTTTCTCATACAAGTCAATATGCTTAACAAAAGAAGCTACATAGGAACATACTTCCTTAATCATGACTATCACAAATAAAGCAAAAACACTACAAATAAAGGATTTATCTAAGTGCGTCTAGACACCCGCTCTGATACCAATTGAAATTCCCTTTAAAGCAATAGTGTTTTATACCTAGAGGGGGGGTGAATAGGTATAGTCCCAAATTCTTTCAATATTCAAAAATGCGGAATATAAGAATGAAATGAATACATGAAAAAAAATCAATACATGTGAATCATCAATATACAAGAGGATCAATACAAGTGAATATATGGAAGATAAAGAAATATAAAGCGAAAATGAGACATAAGTTATTTTAACGTGGTAAAACCTCAAAGAGGAAACATCCATGGGTTGAATCCACAACCACTGGCAAAGCAAATTCACTATACGAAAAGGACTTACACGCTCAAAGCTATCAACACTATGATATCCACTTCAAGCTATCAAATCCTAATCAACCCTCAAGGCCTAGTGAATAACCTAGCCTACTCTCTATCCAAGGTGTGTCCTACACCTCTAGAGAGCAACTTCCTATTCAAGACTAAAAAGCCTCTAGGAAGATTTCTTTGCATAGCAATCTAGATCAAGAGATCCTAGTTAAGCTCTCCTAGCTCAACCATCCGGAGTATCAAACTACTTGCTAAGACTTCTTGCTTAGTTATCTGAATCACCTTGATTCTAACTATGGCTTCTTGCTTGACTATCCGGAAACCTTTCCTAACCAAGTCTTCTTGCTCAAATCAAAGGCTTCACTCACCCTGATAAGAGACTTCAACCTATTACAAGGCAATGATCTAGGTGATGCAAATGATGCAAACACACACAAATAGAGTAAGTAGGTCAAACACACTCTATGAACATGCTTAATGATAATCTAGAATATACTATCAACACACAATCACAAATCTTTCTAGAAATCAAAGCATGCCAAAACAATAAGAACAAGATTAGAATATTCAATATATGTCACACAAACCTTAGTTCTTATATCATGCAATTGAATCTATAAGATAACATGAAGCACATCATACAATCAATTTCTAGAAGCAATTTCAAGCAAAATCAAGTCTAGCAAAAAATATGTTCAAGAGAGATCACAAAGCTAAACTCAATTAACTAGTCTATCATACAACCCTAGCATATGATCTAACATACTTCTCAACATATTTCAACAATCAAATAGAAAGAATCATAGAGATGATCAAGAGAAATTTAAAGAGAAGAAGTTTCACATACAACCAAAGAACCTCGGACTGAAATCAGTGTTCTGGGAAAAATTACGAAGTCAAATGGCTCTAAAAATATTTGGGGTTTGTAGCCCTCGTCGAGATCAATAATTTTGACTTTTGAATCACTCGATTTCGAGTTCGTATGAAGAGGTTATGATCAAAGTAAGAAACAGAAATCATGAAGAATTCTGCAGAAAATTTCAATTTGATGTTCTTCAAGTTGTTAGAAATTGAGGGAAGGGAAGGTATTTAAAGGAAGGAGAAGGAGGGCATTTTTGACCAATCAAAAGAGGCCAAGCCACCCTCTTCCCGTGTGGGGTGCGTGTGGCACACCGGACAAGAGGGATGTTATGGCCGTGTGGCACACGGCCTTCACACGGGGTGGCCTAGCCAAGGCCAACGGTCATGTCTGCTCCTCTCGCGCACCTCGCACGTTCTTCAACAGTATTCGGGCCTTCAAACTCCGATTTCGAATCCGTTTTTGGATTACAAATCATGACTCCCTCATGCACAATGATGACTATGAAACTTTTTCAAATGGTTAAGAATTCATCTCGAAAAACGACAATAAACACAAGTCAACGAATGAGAACGAAAAGTAGCGTAGCTACATCGTTTGGACTCGAAACTAAATGAATGAGTAACCAAAATGACCAGGACTCAATAAGGAATCAATTAGGAACATGTACAAGTCCAAAACATAAGAAACACAAACAAATAAATACTATGCAACACAAGTATGCCATATCTAAGCGATAGTGAGAAAACATGCAATTCTACAAGATTATCAACAATGAGATAAATGCATGTGCATACTAAACGTGTGTGAAAGTGTTATACCAAATATTTGAACAATGGTGCAGGGACACACATGTATGAATTGTGTATGTGTGCACTAACGCCTTGCAAGAGGAAAAAGAATCTTGATATCTTAGCATCCAAGTAAGCGATGTTCCACTTGAAGACGAAATTTGCATGAGATATTGCTTCTTCAACTTTGAGACTTATTTCTTCTTTAAGAATCACCTAAGCAATAACTAATATAAATAAGAGAATTTTGCAATGGAATCAAGACAACAAAAATAAAGGATCTTACACATGCGCTCAATGTTAGGGTTATGATCAATAGCAAGAGTGTAATGTTGTACTTGACAATCTTTTCATATTAATAAAGTGATTTCTGTTAGTTAACAAAATCTTATACATCATTTATTATTATAATTGTCAAAGTAAATAATCATAAAGTCAAAAGACTATGAGAAAAGAAGAATTGCTCATACATCTGGATATGTATGAGGTAGACACAATTCTTTAGTTAGTCTTGAATAACGTTCACAACTTAAGTTAAAGGTTGGGCACCTTTATCTTGTTAAAGTTGTAGAATTATTTTACTAGCATTTGAGTGGGATCAAATGTGTTGTGATGAGTCTAAAATCATCGAAGGGTCTTCGAGTAAAAGAATCTAGTGCACTGGGTGCATTGAACCGGATCACAATGAAATACTTTTTCTAGAACCGTCAATAGATAAAAGTCTTTTCATTATCAGGACAATCGGAGAATCTATCTTAATCCTGAGATAAATGATGGACTTATGGTTGCAAGTGTTATCATTTGAGCTATCAATGAGTACGATTATATAACATAGTCTATCCTCGATAGTTTGGTTATATTCAGTTGTTAATCGATAGAGGACTTCATTTATATATATGGACATCGTGGCTCCATTTATTAAATGTGAGTAGAATATCATCATATGGATGCTTTGTGGTTTTGGATATGAAATCTTAACGTTGAGTTATCAATAGTGTCTATTGAAAGATGACTTCTGGACAAGTCATAATATATATCCGAGTTCAAAGTGTGGTCATATGAGTAAATATGGTAACTTGGAGAGCTATAGGCGGTCTATGAGCTCTTGGTGATTACTGGTATTCTTCACGAGGATTCACTATCTCCCATATGATTGTCTAGGGTATGAATAAGTATAGTAACTTATTCCATCTTTATTTAATAGTGCAATTTTAGTTCTTTAGTGGAATTAACTAAAATTAATAAATTGAACCTAAGTGAATCATTTGTTGATTGTGACTGGGTTATGTCTATTGGAGCTTAAATTTAGATAGGCCCGCCAAGATCCCCAATCCGCACGGACTTGCATGAATCACTTGATATATTCTACCGGACTATTTGTGGGTCCATTTAGAATTATATTTAATATATTAAGAATATAATTTGTACATTATTTAATTAATGGGCTATTTAATTATATTAATATATTAATGAAAGGCATGTGGGCTTGTTTTTTTTAGTAAGAATGAGTCTAGTTCACATGTGGGCTTTTTATTAAAGTCCAAATGGATTAAATAAAATAAGAAAACAATATGTAGGCCCAAGTCTCTTGTCATGGGCGGCAATGGGTAATAATTAGCTCATAATATTGTTTTATTTTATTGTTTATTTATTTTATTTATTTAATTTTTTTAGTAAAATTGGACTGATCTAAGGGGAAAAAGCATCACAAGCGATCATATGCAGAAAAACCCTTAGACGGTATCCATATATATAAAAGAAAAAAGAAAGTAAAAAGTGACAAAAAGCAACAAAGCACAAAGAGCCAGGGGAAAACAACCCCAAACCAAAAAAGGCACGCAGGCCACACCAAAAAGAAAAAAGAAAACATCAAGAAAAATGAAAAGACTCTCGGCCCATGCAGTCATTGCCAACTAAAGAAGAAAAGAACGGCGGGGCAGAGAACCACCAAGAATCAGCCTGAAGCTCCAAAGCATGCTTAGAAAGTGTATCTGCAACCTGATTCCCCTCTTTAAAAATATGATAAACCTAAAAATCCATATGCGAGATTTGGAAGATGCAGCGCTGCCACTCCCGACGAACCCTCCAAGGAACCATATTAGAAAGAGAAAAAAGAAGTTGAACTACATAAGAAGAATCACTCTCAAGCCAGATTTGATGCCACCCATACTTCCAAGCAAAATTAATGGCTAACGAGGCCGCCAGAAGCTCGGCCTTAAAAACGAAAACCTGACCAAGAGGAATAGCAAAGCAACCTTGATCGAACCAAAATTGGTATAATTTTGGTCCTCATTTCCTTCTCCTTTTACTTGATTCTTGGGCATTATTCTGTGATTTAATGGTGTAAATTAAGTGTTTTCAGGAATTTATAGAGTTCAGGGGCATTGGAGTAATTTTGGTGAAGCAGGGGTAAAAGTGTAAAAAGTGGAGGAAGAATTGAGGTTATCGTGATTAAAGAAGAGAACAGGGACTGAATCGCAATTGACCAAGGGAGCGTGCCACCTGTCAGAGTGAAACGGTGCATTTTGATCCAAGTTAGGCCCAAATTGAAGCCCAAATGAGCGCTCATACCAGATCAGTCCCACTGAGCGCACCCCGGCCCAATGCTGTAAGCACCCATCAGCCCATGCACTAATTATAAACGGTGCCGTTTTGATTAAGAGCCTTAAGTGTGGGCCTGAGCCCAAATCAACACCCAACTTGTGCAGCCCATTACCCTTAGTTAAACGGTGCGTTTAGAGGGTGTGGGCCTCTAAACGCACCCCAGACGTCATCTGATTGCACCCTCTTTAAGGCAAGTGGCTAGCAGCCCAACTGCACCCCACACACCTGCTACGTGGCCCCCAACTATTCATCTTCTTCTACAAGCACCAGCGAAAGCCATGGCCCTAAAACCCTAACTGCGCCGCCGGTGGAAAGTCCACCCTCCCGGAGCCACCGTCGGCTAACTTCGTGCCACACGGTCAGCTAGCCGACCGGCTACTCGGTCGCAAAAATTTTGACCCTCCAATCGGCCGAAATCCGATAGCCCTCTCATGCCTCCTTCGCCCCTTTGTCGCTCCCAAGCCCAAATCGCGACGAAATGGCGTAAATCGAGGTCGCGGTTTGGATTCCGAGGTTGCCATGGCGATAGGGAGTTGTTTTTGTTCCAGAAACATCGCCATTTAAGGTCACCACATTGTTGCCGTTTACACAAGCAGCGACCACCTCTCTGTGCATTTCTGATTGGCTGGTAAAATTACAAGATGCCCCCCTCTGTTGGACTAAATGGTAATTTGCCATGGTCAGGGGTGTTTTGGTAATTTGCCACCCGAGACCTAACTTGAAAAACCTATAAATTCATCACATTTTTCCTCTTTTAGACAACTCTTGACCACCAAGAAACCTCCTTTCTCCACCATTCCTTTTCTCTCCATTTTCTCTCCTACCTAAACTTAACATCTAGATTACTTCCCCTAATCATTCATTTTCTTCCCATCTTCTCCACAAATCTCCTTAGTCACTTCCCATTTGACTCCATCTATCTAGACACATCCTCATCATCCACTCTTTACACAAGGAGCATCAAAGGCAAGGAAAGGATCAAGCTTACAAAAGGAGACCCATGGGTGATTTCCTAATCTTTTACTTGACTTCCCTTTGATTGTAATATGTGTAATTAAATCCCCTTTCTAGGGTTTTGATGTGAGAATATTTGGATTGGGATTTGCTTAAGCTTTAATATATTTTAATCTCTATTTGTGTTCTATTTACTTTATAATTAGATTCTTTGCATTATATAATTGACATGTATACCCACTAGTTGATTATAATCTTGCTTAGGATAATTTGTTATATAATCTTGATTGGATTGACAACCTTGATGGATTGAGAACATAGTGAGTAGGATAGATTGTCGAAGGGTATATCAACCACGATAATTTAAGCCATTAATTGTAACAAATCGATCCCGCCGTGACCCCCTTTCCTTAATCGGTTAGGCATTGCGGTGGGAAGTTGTTTAGGGTTCATAATAATGGCCCAAACACATTTTAGAAATCAATTGGTTAACATTTGTGAGATTTGTTCACTAAAGTAGCTTGATAAGCATTTCCCGTAATTCATTTGTGATCCCATTAATTCCCTAGATATTCTCTTAATTGTTAATTCCATTTATCTTATCTAGATTTGTTAAGTATTTCTTTTATTAGTTATTAGGTTTATTTTTCATGTATGTTTGATGGCTTGACAACCCATTCACTCATCCATATTTTTATGATTTATTTTATTGCATATAGATTAGTTAATTTATTCAACTAATCACTCTAATTCCCTGTGGAACGAATCCTACTTGCCACTTTACTAATTTTCTATCTAAGTGGATTTTTAAGTGGTTAAAAAAGGTTTTCAAAATGATCACATTTTAAATATCATTTTGTTGAGTACACAAACGACGCTCATCAAAATTGGCGCCGCTGCCGGGGAATTAAAGCGGTTGTTGAATCAATTAACTTTTCTTTGTTTAGGTTTTATTAATTTTTAGTCTTTTAGTTGTTTTTAGTCTTTTAGTTTCTTTTTACTTATTTGGTAGTTTTTGTTTCTTTTGTTTTAGGATTCTATGGATTTCTTCATGCAAAATCAAGGGCCTAGCTACGAGACTCATGGGAATGGCTTCAATGCGGATTGGTGGATGAACCAAGATTCCTTCTCATCATGCCAATCAAATGCCATAGATGATGAAAGGAAAAATTTCATGGAGGATCACTTTCGGGAGATTGAGAGCATCCATGCTTCTCAAAGAAAGACCATGGAGTTATTCCAATCTACACAACGAGCACATGAGGAGAGGATGACCAACCATGTGTCACCTAGTTGGCCGGATCAATCACTAGAATCGGTTTATCCCAAGCAAGGGAGGACAAGGAGCCGTGTACACGCTCTTGTACAAGTATATGAGAATGGAGCGGAAGTTGTGGAAGAACCGCCAAGGAACCAAGAGCAAGGCACGGAATTGGAAGAACGATTAGCTTTACTTCAAGAGAGACTGGTGAAAACCTCCCAAGGGAAGGACGAATTGGAGAGAAAAATACAACTCATGGTAAAGGAGTTGGAAGAAAAGGAGGCCTTGGGGAAGGTGAAGATTGAAGAGCTTGGAGTGAAAAATGAGAAGCTCACTCTTGAAGTAAACATGCTCAAAGAAGAAAATGCTACCTTACGGAGGAAGGTAGGAGAAGTCTCCAACAAGAACAAGGAGTTGGAAATACAAGTTGGGAGACTTGAAATTGAGAGGAATTCCACATCAAGGGAATTCAAGGACCTTGCAAGGCTATTTGAAGAATTTGAAGAAGAGTGTGCAAGGAAGACAAGGAAGTTGCTTATGGAAGCAGAGCGGAAGACAAAAGCTTTGGAAGAAACGAAGGAAGCACTTGGCAGGAAGGATGAAGCCCTCAAAATAGCAAAAATGAAGGAGTGTGACTACATTGTCTATGTAGACAAGGTGGAAAAAGAAGTCAAGGGGCTACAAATGAAGCAACATCAAAGGCCACATAGTCACCAACGAAGAGGGAGTTTTCTTAACCATCCTCCTACTTGCTATTTTTGTTTTCAAAAAGGGCACTTCAAAGCTCAATGTCTTAAATTCCATAAGCATGAAAAATTGAGAAAATCTAGGAATAGGAAGAGTCCACCTAGAGTCAAGAGAATTTGGTAAGAAAAGACTTTGTTGAACAAGTTAGACCCAAAAGAAAGGAAAAGGGGAAATCAACTCAACTTGTTTGGGTTGTGAAAAAGAACATATTTCCAAACTTGATAAAACCTCCTTTAGTTGATGACACCCCTAGCACATACATAATTTTGAAAATTCTTTTTTGTGCATTTTATTTTTTATGCTTTATTAGTTTAGTTCATTTCTTTTGAATAAATGGTGTTCCAAACTCTTGTTGGCAATTGCATATATTGATTATATTTTGCCGGAATTTTCTAATATGCTTAGTGCTTGTGTAGATTTTCTATTGCTTCTTGAGGAAGCAAATGTATGTTGCTTGTGCGATAAGGCAAGGTTCTTTATCTCTTGGGAAGAAACAAAGACAACTTGCAAGTCTTGGAGGGACAAGCAAGCCAAGAGTGCTCATAAAAAGGGGGAGAACCTTATCCTAAGGAAGCAACATTGTGAGAGTTCGATGTGTGGGGGCACCATGCCACGTCTTGCCTAGACGTTAAATCGTGCGCTTGGTGGGAGGTTACCCACCTAGGTACATTTCTTTTCTAGTTTAAATTTCGTTTTTTGTCTTTATTTTATTTTTGCTTAGAATAAGGTTGTGAGTTGTTTGTGATAGTGGATCTAGGCTTTGATGATCATATTTTATCCACATGGATTGTGATGATTACTCTTGATGAACTTGCATTGATATATCTCTTGAGTTGATTATGAGCATATAAAATATTCTTGAGACACTTGGTTACAATATTTGGGATAAATTTTGATATGGACATTGATGTGTTTTTAAACTCTTTGATTGAGGATGTGTTGTGCCGAACTTACCAGTATATGCCCCAAAGACATAGAGGACAATGTCTAATTTAGGTTTGGGGGTGTGTGCACAACATCATCTCTTGTTTGCAAATTGTGTGCAAATATTTTGAGCTAAATTTTTTCGAAAAACTTGTGAAAATGCCATGCTTGAGCATACTTTGCTTGTTGAGATTGTGCCTTTATGTGTGCAAGTAAGGAATTGTGTATCTTTGCCTTGCTTAGTTTAGATTAACTTCATGCCATTTAGGGTTGCATTGCTCAAAGCGCGCTAGTTCTTTTCTCTTGATGTTGGAGTGAATATTCAATTGTGCTTGAAGGTTAGGAATTAATAGCGGAGACTTCCCGTGAGGTTCACAAAAACGGCCTTAAAAAGCGTATTTGAGGGAAAGTTCTCACTCTTTAAACACTCATTCAAACACACATGCTATGCATATTTAAAATGTCTCATTCGCACTTAAATGTTGTTTCCCATAGAACATATGGACTGCTTGTGGATGCCTTGATTGACTTTGTGGACAAACCTTTAGAAATGATTTTAGGCAATACATGTGAAAAACCACCAAATTGGCCTAAATACTTCCAATCCCTCTAATGTGTGTGCTCCATAGCCCGTTTGAAGCCAAACACAATTAAGTTTTTCATTCATGAACCACATTAACATGAAACCATATAGCCTGAACACTAGACTTACCTTGTACCAAATGGTTTGCTAAGGCTTAGGGGTTGAATGTAAGCTTTGAGGAGTATCAAAATGTAAGGCGTGTACTTAGGCAAATATGTATGTGCAAACACATGAAAAAGATGAAATGCAATGCTTGAAAAGAAAAAGAAAAGACAAGCAAAGAAAAGAAAAGAAAAGCATAGCAAAAGAAAGAAAAGAAAAAGAAAATGATGAATGAGGCACAAAATGCCTAGATCAATTTTGTAGAATTAAATGAGTTACTCAATGAAAATTAAGAGTAGAAAAATGCACAAAGTAAATTGTAAGCCTAGACGCCTAGTGTGGAATATGCAAGTTGTAATGAGTAAGTTGTGCTTAATTTTGAATGTATGCCTTAGTGTGACCTTTGGGTGTTTGAAATCCATTTTTCCTATTTATTGACTCACCATTCACCTTTGGCCCCATTACAACCAAATGAAAGACCTTTTTGATCTTTAGGGATGTCCACTTTGGAAATTTTGGTTGATGCATGTTCTTTCCGTTCATGGTTTTCAATTCCTTTCATGAGACAAATTTTTAGAAATTGTGTTTTTAAATAATCATGTGCAATTATATTTGATATTTTGAGCATAAACTCATATTGCATATGGATTGTGAGTGAAGCCTAGGAATCCGTGTGAAAATGAGAGAATCCGGTAAGGATTAGATGTCGAGGAGAATTATATTCTTTTCCTAATGGCATTTTAGTTTTGAAGCTTAAGCGTCTCGAATGTGGAATTGCGTTGCGTGCAATGTTTACTTAGAGTGGCATGTCTTTAATCTTTATTTATCATATCTTACATGCATTAGTTCCTAACAAGCATAACGTTGGTTTAATCTCTTCACTTTTGGTTTTGCAAGTCGAAATATTGGCTTTTGAGTCGTTTGCAAGGAGTTGGTACTTAAATGTGATTATTTGATTTTTAGACACATGTCCATTGTGTGCTTATATTTGTTTTGCTTGAGGACGAGCAAAAGATAGGTTTGGGGGTATTTGATCAAACCAAAATTGGTATAATTTTGGTCCCCATTTCCTTCTCCTTTTGCTTGATTCTTGGGCATTATTCTGTGATTTAATGGTCTAAATTAAGTGTTTTTAGGAATTTATATAGTTCAGGGGCATTGGAGTAATTTTGGTGAAGCAAGGGCAAAATTGTAAAAAGTGGAGGAAGAATTGAGGTTATCGTGATTAAAGAAGAGAACAGGGACTGAATCGCAATTGACCAAGGGAGCGTGCCACCTGTCAGAGTGAAACGGTGCGTTTTGATCCAAGTCAGGCCCAAATTGAAGCCCAAATGAGCGCCCATACCAGATCAGTCCCACTGAGCGCACCCCGGCCCAATGCTGAAAGCACCCATCAGCCCATGCACTAATTATAAACGGTGCCGTTTGGATTAAGAGCCTTAAGTGTGGGCCTGAGCCCAAATCAACACCCAACTTGTGCAGCCCATTACCCTTAGTTAAACGATGCGTTTAGAGGGTGTGGGCCTCTAAACGCACCCCAGACGTCATCTGATTGCACCCCCCTTAAGGCAAGTGGCCAGCAGCCCAACTGCACCCCACACACCTGCTAAGTGGCCCCTAACTATTCATCTTCTTCTTCAAGCACCAGTGATAGCCATGGCCCCAAAACCCTAAGTGCACTACCGGTGGAAAGTCCACCCCCCCGGAGCCACCATCGGCCAACTCCGGTGCCAAACGGTCGGCCGGCCAGCCGACCGGCTACTCGGTCGCAACAATTTCGACCCTCAAATCGGTCGGAATCCGACAGCCCTCTCACGCCTCCTTCGCCCCTTTGTCGCTCCCAAGCCCAAATCTCTACGAAACCGCGTAAATCGAGGTCGCGGTTTGGATTCCGAAGTCGCCATGGAGATAGGGAGTTGTTTTAGGTCCAGAAACATCGCCATTTAAGGTCGCCACATTGTCGCCATTTACACAAGCAACGACCACCTCTCTGTGCATTTCTGATTTGGTGATAAAATTACAAGATGCCCCCCTCTGTTGGACTAAATGGTAATTTGCCATGGTCAGGGGTGTTTTGGTAATTTGCCACCCGAGACCTAACTTGAAAAACCTATAAATTCATCACATTTTTCCTCTTTTAGACAACTCTTGACCACCAAGAAACCTCCTTTCTCCACCATTCCTTTTCTCTCCATTTTCTCTCCTACCTAAACTTAACATCTAGATTACTTTCCCTAATCATTCCTTTTCTTCCCATCTTCTCCACAAATCTCCTTAGTCACTTCCCATTTGACTCCACCTATCTAGACACATCCTCATCATCCACTCTTTACACAAGGAGCATCAAAGGCAAGGAAATGATCAATCTTACAAAAAGAGACCCATGGGTGATTTCCTAATCTTTTACTTGACTTCCCTTTGATTGTAATATGTGTAATTAAATCCCCTTTCTAGGGTTTTGATGTGAGAATATTTGGATTGGGATTTGCTTAAGCTTTAATATATTTTAATCTCTATTTGTGTTCTATTTATTTTATAATTAGATTCTTTGCATTATATAATTGACATGTATACCCACTAGTTGATTATAATCTTGCTTAGGATAATTTGTTATATAATCTTGATTGGATTGACAACCTTGATGGATTGAGAACATAGTGAGTAGGATAGATTGTCGGAGGGTATATCAACCACGATAATCTAAGCCATTAATTGTAACAAATCGATCCCGCTGTGACCCCCTTTCCTTAATCGGTTAGGCATTGCAGTGGGAAGTTGTTTAGGGTTCATAATAATGGCCCAAACACATTTTAGAAATCAATTGGTTAACATTTGTGAGATTTGTTCACTAAAGTAGCTTGATAAGCATTTCCCGTAATTCATTTGTGATCCCATTAATTCCCTAGCTATTCTCTTAATTGTTAATTCCATCTATCTTATCTAGATTTGTTAAGTATTTCTTTTATTAGTTATTAGGTTTATTTTTCATGTATGTTTGATGGCTTGACAACCCATTCACTCATCCATATTTTTATGATTTATTTTATTGCATATAGATTAGTTAATTTATTCAACTAATCACTCTAATTCCCTGTGGAACGAATCCTACTTGCCACTTTAATAATTTTCTATCTAAGTGGATTTTTAAGTGGTTAAAAAAGGTTTTCAAAACGATCACATTTTAAATATCATTTTGTTGAGTACACAAACGACGCTCATCAAACCTTTCACAAAAGCTCTACAGTTCCGAAAGATACCACCATAACCACCAACCCCCAAAGAGCCCATAGCAATGCCATCTGTATTTGTAGGGAAAAATATACCGTAAAAGTACACGCAGCGGAAGCGAGACTAAAAAAAATAGTTTAGTAGCTTTTAAAAAATTTTCCTTTTATGAACCTTAAACCCTTTTAATCAATTAAAGATATATAATATATAACAAAAGAAGAATACCTTTTGTCGCGTGATCCGATTGACTTACGTCGATGGTAATCCGCAAGATCTTCAATCCTAGCACAAACGTGGATCACCTAGGAGCGTGGTCTCCCTTTTCTTTGAATTGCAAGCCTGTGATTGGATAAAACAAACTTTTCTCTTAATCGTTAGTTACAAAAACAATCAAAAAAAACCAAAGATTATTCCGGTCACTTTTGAGTTCTCAATCTTGTGATCGAAACTCGCGTGAACCTTGATCGATGTAGTATACACAAGCCTATTGATGAATAAGCAAATAGTATACCATCAAAGAATAATCTATGTCTCCTTTTTGTTTTAGTAGAATAAAAGCTCTCTATCTATGAGTTGAGAAGAAGAAGAAAATAAAATTTTGCACACCAAAAACCCTAATGGCCGAAATTTATAAGACCACTTATATATGTGGCAAAATTTCTTTCTTATTTTTAACTAGGGTGGCCGAATTCTCTAGCCAAAAAGGGGTTAGGGTTGCCGCAATCCTCAAACAAAAAGGAGTTTGTATTGCACCCTAATTCCTATTCTGTTTAAGACTTCCAAACCCTAATCAAACTCATAAATCTTTTATTTTGACTAAAATAAAAAGACTCCTTATTTGATTAAATAAATAAAATTAATTATTTATTTCCTTGTCAAACAAGTCTTTCAATTTAAGTATACTACTACCAATAGTATACCAATAGGAATCATATTTCCTAATCAGAAAAGATTTGTTTCTTAATTAAACAATTAATTAATAAATTAATTAATTCTTATTTAATTAAACAATGAAAACAAAATAATATTTAAGGTTAATTAATCACCTTGCCGCCCCATATAAAAATATTGGGCCAAATATTATTTTCTTATTTCATTTAATCCATAGGACTTTAAATAAAAAACCCACATGTGAACTAGACCCATTCTTACTAAAAGAAACAAGCCCATATGTCATCCATTAATATATAAATATAATTGAGCAGCCCATTACATAAATAATGTGCAAATTATATTCTTAATATATTAAATGCAATTCTAGATGGACCCTAAATTGGTCCGGTAGAATATATCAAGTGATCCATGTAAGTCCGTGTGGATTGGGGATCTTGGCGGACTATCTAAATTTAAGCTTCAATAGACATAACCTAATCACAACCAACAAATGATTCACTTAGGTCCGATCCATTAATTTTAACTCATTCCACTAAAGAGCTAAAATTGAACTCTTAAATAAAGACAGAAAAGGAAGATGTTTCCTCATTCATACCCTAGACAATCATATTGGAGATAGTGTATCCTCGTGATTAATATCAGTAATCGCCAAGAGTTCATAGACCGCCTATAACTCTCCAAGTTACCATATTTACTCATATGACCACGTTTTGAACTTGGATATTTTGACTTGTCCAGAAGCCATGTTTTCAATAGACACTATTGAAAACTCAACGTTGAGATTTAATATCCAATTACATCAAAACATCCATATGATGATATTATACTCTCATTTGATAAATGGAGCCACGATGTCCATATCTATAAATGAAGTCCTCTATCGATTAACAAATGAATATCACCAAAATATCGAGGATAGACTATGCGATATAATCGTACTCATTGATAACTCAAATGATATCACTTGCAACCATAAGTCCATCATTTATCTCAGGATTAAGATAGACTCTCTGATTGTCCTGATAATGAAATTACTTTTATCTACTGACGGTTATAGATAAAGTATTTCATTGTGATCCAGTTCAATGCACCCAGTGCACTAGATTCTTTTGCTCGAAGACACTCCGATGATTTTAGACTCATCATATCTCATTTGATCCCACTCAAATGCTAGCAAAAGAATTCTACAACTTTAACAAGATAAAGGTGCCCAACCTTTAATTTAAGTTGTGAACAATATTCAAGACTAACTAAAGAATTGTGTCTACCACATACATATCCAGATGTACGAACAATTCTTCTTTTCTCATAGTCTTTAGACCTTATGATTATTTACTTTGACAATTATTAAACTATAAATGCTATAAGATTTGTTTAAACCAGAAATCACTTTATTAATATGAAAAAGATTGTTAATTACAATATTACACTCTTGCTATTGAGCATAATCCTAACAGTATTCACTTTGATCCAACCGGGGGCCGGAGGTGACCAAATCACACTCTTGATAACCGGGGCTTTAGAAGGGCGACCCTGAAGACCAAATCGACGAAGAATCAAAAGGTCTTCCATACAATTACGCATGCAACCAATCTCCAGGCGATTAGCCTCTGAAACCGCACACCAAACCAAAGAAATGATAGATCTAATATCCACCGACTTCCCTTCGAAGATCCATTGATTACGAGCAGTCCACACCCCCCATATCACTGCATGGATAGCCGTTTTCCATAAAATCCTTACCTGCTCACTAAAGGAAACCGACATGGCCTGCAAGAAGAAAGATTGCCAAGTTTCGGTAGAGACACGTCGCTGGAAAGTCGAAAAAACCGCCTCCCAAAGAGCAACTTCCAGGGGACAATGAAGAAAAAGATGATCTGCAGATTCACTACTAACCTTACAAATACTGCAACGAGAAGCCAACTAGAACCCAGACCTACTAAGGCGATCCTCAGTAGGAAGCCTGTTAAACATCAAACGCCAGGTCAAAGCTGAGCGAGAAGGGGGAATAAAATGGGACCAAACATCTCTCCACCAAACAACTTGAGGAATATCACGAAGAAACTGGGAATAAGTAGCCTTGCAAGAAACACAACCATCCCGAGAATTAGCCCAAACAAGAGAATCCACAACAGGAGAAATTGCAATACGATCAATCCGAAAACATAGATCCGGGAAGCGCACTCGGAAACAATCTACCCTGATGAATAAAATTCGAGACCCTTGCCCAAAGCGGATTAGCTAAATAATCAAGTGTAGGGAAAAATACCGTAGTACACGCAGCGGAAGCGAGACTAAAAAAAATAGATTTAGTAGCTTTTAAAAAATTTTCCTTTTATGAACCTTAACCCTTTAATTAATTAAACATATATATAATCAACAAAAGAAGAATACCTTTTGTCGCGTGATCCGATTGACTTACGTTGATGGTAATCCGCAAGATCTTCAATCCTAGCACGAACGTGAATCACCTAGGAGCGTGGTCTCCCTTTTTCTTTGAATTGCAAACCTGAGAATGGACAAACAAACTTTTCTATTCTTTTGTTAGTCACAAAACAATCAAAAAGAAGACTAAGATTATTCCAGTCACTTTTGAGTTCTCAATCTAATGATCAAAACTCGCGTGAACCTTAATAGATGTTGTACACACAAGCTTATTGATGAACAAGCAATTAGTGTACCATCAAAGAATAATCTATTCACTCTTTTTTTTTTTTTTTTTAGTAGAATAATAAATCCTTTCTATGAATTGAGAAGAAGAAGAAAGTTGAATCAAGCACCACACACACTAATTTTCTTAGTAGCCGAATTCTCTTCCTCTTTTCTATTTAGGGTGGCCGAAATTCTCTTCCTAAAAGGACTAGGGTTGCCGCAAATTACACTCCAAAAATATAGGAGTTTTAGTTGCACCCTAATTCACTTCTAGATTAAGACTTCAAACCCTAATCCAACTCATAGATCTTTTATTCTAGTTATTTGACTAAATAAAAAGACTTCTTATTTGATTAAATAAATAAAATTATTTATTTCTTTTCTTATCAAACAAGTCTTTTAATTTTAGTATACTACTACCAATAGTATAACTCTAGGAATCATATTTCCTAATCAGAAAAGATTTGTTTCTTAATTAAACAATTAATCAATAAATTAATTAATTCTTATTTAATTAAAACAATGAAACAAAATAATATATTAGGTTAAACAAGACCTTGCCGCCCCACTCAAATAAAATGGGCCATATATTATTTTCTTATTTCATTTAATCCATTGGACTTTAAATAAAAAGCTCACATGTGAACCAGACCCATTCTTACTAAAAGAAACAAGCCCATATGCCTTTCATTAATATATTAATATAATTGAGCAGCCCATTAAATAAATAATGTGCAAATTATATTCTTAATAAATTAAATGCAATTCTAAATGGACCCATAAATTGGTCCGGTAGAATATATCAAGTGATCCATGCAAGTCCGTGTAGATTGGGGATCTTGGCGAGCTATCTAAATTTAAGCTTCAATAGACATAACCTAATCACAATCAACAAATGATTCACTTAGGTCTGATCCATTAATTTTAACTCATTCCACTAAAGAGCTAAAATTGATTTCTTAAATAAAGACAGAAAAGGAAGATGTTCCTCATTCATACCCTAGACAATCATGTTGGAGATAGTGTATCCTCGTGATTAATATCAGTAATCGCCAAGAGTTCATAGACCGCCTATAACTCTCCAAGTTACCATATTTACTCATATGACCATGTTTTGAACTTGGATATTTTGACTTGTCCAGAAGCCATGTTTTCAATAGACACTATCGAAAACTCAACGTTGAGATTTAATATCCAATTACATCAAAACATCCATATGATGATATTATACTCTCATTTAATAAATGGAGCCACGATGTCCATATCTATAAATGAAGTCCTCTATCGATTAACAAATGAATATCACCAAACTATCGAGGATAGACTATGCGATATAATCGTACTCATTGATAACTCAAATGATATCACTTGCAACCATAAGTCCATCATTTATCTCAGGATTAAGATAGACTCTCCGATTATCCTGATAATGAAAAGACTTTTATCTACTAATGGTTATAGATAAAGTATTTCATTGTGATCCAGTTCAATGCACCCAATGCACTAGATTCTTTTGCTCGAAGACACTCCGATGATTTTAGATTCATCATATCTCATTTGATCTCACTCAAATGCTAGCAAAAGAATTCTACAACTTTAATAAGATAAAGGTGCCCAACCTTTAACTTAAGTTGTGAACAATATTCAAGACTAACTAAAGAATTGTGTCTACCACATACATATCTAGATGTATGAACAATTCTTCTTTTCTCATAGTCTTTAGACCTTATGATTATTTACTTTGACAATTATAATATTAGACTATAAATGCTATAAGATTTGTTTAAACTAGAAATCACTTTTTAATATGAAAAAGATTGTTAATTACAATATTACACTCTTGCTATTGAGCATAATCCTAACATCAAGAATCCCTGAAAGGTCCAAAATGGGAACCCCCAACCAATTATCCCGCCAAAAGTCCCTCTGAGAGTTCTCGCCAATCAACCAGATACCTTCCTTAAGAAGGGAACTATAATTAGACCGAAGAGAAGACCAAATCGAGGAGGTGACAAACCCTCCATGAGGCTTCTACAAATGCCTGAGATACCTCTCCCGAAGAGAAGAAAAAGCAAAACCATCAGTGGTCATAAACTTCCAAGTGAATTTTCACAACAGTGAGTCATTCAGCAACCCAATATCTTTCAAACCAAGACCACCCTGAGAGTAAGGCCTACAACAACGATC
This sequence comes from Acer campestre, assembly GCA_954870605.1. Classification (NCBI taxonomy): domain Eukaryota; kingdom Viridiplantae; phylum Streptophyta; class Magnoliopsida; order Sapindales; family Sapindaceae; genus Acer; species Acer campestre. The sequence goes on from OX940804.1 coordinate 11,820,405, forward strand.
CCAAGGAACCCGAACCATCTTAGTCTCCTCACAGGAACCAGTCCACAAAAAGTTTCTCAACTTGCGGTTAATCAAAGACAGTAAAGAAGAAGGCCACTTGTAAATCATGAAAGAGTGCACAAATGAACTAGTGATGACCGACCTGATTAGAGTAGCACGACTGGCCAGAGAGAGGGACTTGCCCTTCCATTTAGCGAATTTAGACAAAATCTTATCTGCATTTGGTCGTAGCACTTCTTTTCGAGGCTTACCCCGAAACAAAGGGACTCCCAAATAAGAAAACGGCAGATGCCCAATCTACATACTAACCAGAGACTACAAACTACCAATCCGAGAGGGGGAGATAGAAGAACCGAAATAAATCAAAGACTTACCCTAGTTAACCAACTGGCCTGAAATATCAACATAATCTCTAAAAGCACCCATTATATGCCTTAGATTCTTTTGAGTGCCTCTGCAAAATATCAAAACATCATCTGCATAAAGCAAATGAGTAGAAGCCAAAAAACCCCTTGGGAAAGAAATCGGTAGAATATGAGAAGAACCCACCAACCTCGTCAATAATCTACTAAGGAAATCCTCTACAATACCAAACAAAAGTTGAGAAAGTTGATCTCCTTGATGAACCCCTCTAGAGCAACCGAAATATCCCTCTGGGACCCCATTCAATAGAATAGAAAGCCTAGACGAACGAAGAATGTTGTCCATCCAATCCATAAAAAAAGAAGAAAACCTAAAAGCCTGAAGCACTCTGTAAAGGAAAGACCAATCCAGGGTGTCAAAAGCTTTACGGATATCAATCTTCATGGCCAAATTACCCCTATAGCACTTCTTCTGCAACACATGCACACAGTCAGAAGCCAAAGCAATACAATCCTCGATATGCCAGTCTCGAATGAATCCGAACTGCTGAGGAGAAATAATCCTGGAGGCAACTCGAGCTAAACGATCAGCCAAAATCTTCGAAGAAATTTTAAACAGAAAGTTACTAAGAACAATTGGTCGAAACTGATCAACCGAAATCGATTCCCTCAACTTTGAAAGAAGAACAATGAAGTTGGAATTGAGACCCGGGAAAATAACTCCAGTGATGAAAAAATCCTGAGCAGCGAGGACCACGTCTCTACCTACAACATCCCAACATCTTTGATAAAATCTACCAGAAAACCTATCTGGCCCAGGGGCAGAAGCAGCATCCATAGCAAATACCACATCTTGAATTTCATCTGCAGATGGAACGCTAGTCAAGAAAACATTCTCTACGGTAGTTACTAAGGAAGGAATCACGTCATCTACAGTAGATAAATCTCTTCCAACTAGAGAAACATCTGAGGAGAAGAGGTCAGAATAATAACTAATGATATGATCTCTGATGGTAGGCCAATCCTCCGAGAGTTAATATGTTAATTAATTATTTAATTAAAAATCAAATCTTTTTCTGATTAGGAAATATGTTTCCTAGTTGTATACTACTATTAGTATTATACTAAATATAAAAGACTTTATTTGTTTAGTCAAATTATGAAGTCTTTTATGTAGTCACAAATACACTAAAGAGTTGGATTAGGGTTTGAATTCTAAAGAAGTCTTTGTATCCTATTTAGAAAAGAACTTTGGTGATCACCTTGTTGGACAAGGTAAGAATTCAGGAACCCTAAATTAACTAGGGTAGGATTTCGGCCACCCTAATTAATCTAGGGTAGAAAATTCAGTCATTATAAATATATAGTGAGAATTTTCGGCCAACCCTAGATTTTTTCTTTGAAGAATTTATTTTCTTTGGCTAAAGAGAAAAAATAAAAATCCTACTCTATTACTAGTGAGAATTCGACCAAGGTGGTTTGTGAGAGAAGAATTGTTCTAGTTTCAATAGTGTACTAGTGATCTTAACATCAAGAGATCTATTACACACTTTCGAATTAGGTTCACGTGAATTTCAATCTTGCGATTGTAAATTCAAAAGTGATCGGAACATTCTCAGCAACCTTTTGGAGATTATAGTGACTAACAAAATCAGAAAAAGTGTTTGTTTGTCCATTCTCAGGTTCACAATTTAAAGAAGGGAGACCACACTCCTAGGTGATTCACGTTCGTGATCGGTTTTGGAAGATCTAGCGGATTACCATCGACGTTAGTCAATCGGATCACGCAACAAAGGTATTTCATCTTTTCGCATGTATGATTAATTAACTAAAGGGTTAAGGTTCAATATGGAAAATTTTTTAAAATATTCTAAACTCTATTTTAGTCTCGCTTCCGCTGGGTGCACGTATTTTTCCCTACACTCAATGCTATCGTGTTCCCAACAAAAGTGGCTTAGTTAGGATTTGTTTTTCTAGATTTATTTTTAGTTTTTATTTTCTTAGTTTTGCTCGAGAGCTGGCAAAAAATATGTTTGGGGGTATTTGATCAGTCATTTATTGTATGTATTTTTAGTCCCCATTCCTCCAATCAATTGCTTGTTTCTCGAATCTTTAAGGGGTTTAATTTGTGTGTTCGAGTATTTTCAGGTTATTGGATCGAAATGTTGTGTTTGGAGAATTTCAGAGGAAAAGAGCTATTTCTGAGGATTTTAGGGGTTTTTCTACAATTAGGCAAAGCGGTGTCAAGGCCGCTGCTATTTTTCACAACAATCTCAACAGAGGTGAAAATAAATAATTCATGTGTTTAAACAACCTAGAGGGAAGGGGGGTGGGGGGGTGAATGGGTTGTTAATCCTATTAGTTACTAATTTTTTGGATTAGTCGATATTAAAAAACAAACCTAATTCAACAAACAATAAAATCAAGTATAAGTTGTGGAAATTAAAGAACACTTGATTTTTACGTGGAAACCTTCAATAAGGAAAAACCAGGAACTATTCTGCTAGCTACACACACTGTCCTCGAATCCGCTATATGTAATGATGTTTACAACCTAAGTTGACCTCAACCATTCTCGATTACAAAATCACCACTACTACCCGCATGCCTTTTATAGCGAACCTAGACCAACCCTAGACAGCCTCTATATGAAGAGAAGGTTACACCCTCAAGTGATCTCCAGGATCCACTACTATTGGCGTGAGCACCTTTTAATCTACCCGCAGGCCTTTTACAGAGGAGCTAGTACAATGCTTGTGCAACTTCACCTAGAAGCCACAAGACTTTGACTCTTGAAGAGAATTAAAAGTCTAAGTGCATATGACAACTATGCTCAACACAAAATATGCTAGACAAACATATAATGCTTAACTAGATGTTATAATGCAAATCAACACTCTAGTTATTAACAATGCCTACTTGCTCATACATGAGGACTCAATTAGATGCAAAGAGATTCTAGCAACCTAATTGTCAACAACCAAAGCCAATTCAACAAAAGTTGTCAATAATCATGGAAAGGACTAAAATACATGCAATTAACAAATGCAATCAAGAAGTCCTAATCAACAATGTCTAAATGCAAGGCATATAGAGTTAGCTAGAGGGCAAAACGGTCTTTAATGTTAGCTATCACAAACAACACATCTCAACCAATAAAAAAAAGTCTCAAACATGTTAGAAATAACATTAAGCAAGCAGACATGCATTTAATTAACAAATTAATGCTAAACCTAGGCAAACATGTCATAAGAATGAAACAAGAGGTTATAAGACATGTAGAAATTACCTAGTCAAGGAAAACAAGAAAACCCATGCTTGGATGATGCTAGAAAGATGATAGATGCTCATGGGAAGGTGTTTTGTTGAGTAAAGGTGAGTTCTTGGAAGCTTCTCTCTCTAGGATATGGCCTTCTCTCACTAAGTTTAGTTTTTGAGATCACAAAGACAAGATAGGAAGAAGAAGATGAATATAAAAGAAGCCCTAGCAATGCTATGCTGTTTTGATTTAAAAATCATAAACAGGTCATTTCCATTGTAGTTCTGTTGTACACTTCAACGAGCATATAGTGGAATCAAACAAGACCACATCTGCCAATCTTTCAAGGTTAGACCTCCGCGATTCACTTCGACGACACACGTCGGTGCACCAGCTCAAGATTCGAGCATCCAAAACATGACCAAACGATATCGAAACCTTTCGTATAATATACTGATGGAAAGGTATGGAAGTCTACTTTCTACTTCATTTATGAAATAATATTTTGATGTCTATAGAAAGAGTTATGGTCATTAAAGTGACCAAAGGTCAGATTTGGAAAATAGTAGAGATGCCATGTTTTAGTGGTCACTTTGGAGATATCAAAATCAATCCAAACGATTATGAAATATTATGAATGATATACTGTTGGAAAGGTATGGGAGTCTAGTTTGTACTAAAATTTTCAAAACTCATTTTAAAACTTTTTAAAAACGCTATGGTCACAAGACCATACAAAGGTCAGTTTTGAAAACATTTAAAATATTGAAATCCAATCTTTTAAAACTAGACACTTACTCCAAATAACCAAACTAAATCTAACACTTATCCAAGAGAAAAATGAGACCTTCTCAAATGACCAATCATTGCACTAAGACATGCACACCATCATGCAAGCACGGACATTTCTGATCACACAAACGGAAATGAATTACATCACACGAAACCACACTTAGACATAACAATGAAGTGCAAGTGTGATTGTGTAAATGATGCACATATATAAGCAATTAGAACACAAATGCAAGAAGAAAAAAGCATGCATGTAGTGTGTGTATGTGCAACTAAATCTCTTCAAGAGGTTAGTCAAGTGATTACCTTTCACTCTTGCTCTTGAAGTCACATTAGCCGAACACAATAACCTAAGCTACCCGTTACATACCAATCCCAATGTGGTTTGTCATGAAATAAGCCAATTAAAAATGAGGAACTTACAATCGGATTAAGAGGTACAAAAGACCGCTTTCATGGTCGCTTTCGATTGCACTCTTAAAGCCATAGCGCTGCTCCTGATGTGAAGACCGCTGTCGAGACTGCTGTGGCTTTCGTAGCAGTTTGGCAAATTTATGCATCACAAGGAGTTTATCTCGTTCAGGAAATTGAGGCATATAAAGACATCTTAATTTAAGGGTTTTGGAGAGGCTCTCGTTTACTCTCGAACCACGGACCATTGACACACAACTCATAACACAATTCTCTCATCCATCTTTACATGTAGAAGATTCGAAGACAAAGAAAATTTCATCATCAAAAATTAGAAGAAATCATTGAAGGCCTCAACGGGTTTCATCTTTTCTATCTCTTGTCTTTTTATTTCCATGATATGTAACTAACTCCATACTAGGGGATCGATGTGAACCTATGTAATGCTCATGTTATGATTCAAACTCCATATCTTTATTAATCAATTCGGATTTTGTAAAATCCTAGATCTTTGTTAGCTTGATTCCATTGTAAAACTCTCTTTATTTGTAATGGTTAGTTGCTTAGGTGGTTCTTAGTGAAAAGAAGCTTCAAAAGAGAAAAGAAACTTCTCATGCAAATATCGTCTTCAAGAGGAAAAACGAATACTGGGATGCTAAGGTATCAAGATTCTTCTTCCTCTTGCAAGGCATAAGCACACACACACAAAATTCATACATGTGTGTCCCTGCATCGTTGTGCTACATTCGGTATACCACATTCACACACTATTGAAGTATACACATGTATTTGCTTCATATTGACAAACATTGTAGAATTGCATGTTCTAGGACTATCTCTAGGAAATGACATACTTATGTGATCTTGTATTTATTTGTTTGTGTATTATTGTATTTGGACTTGAACATGATCTCATATGATTTCTTATTGAGTCCCGGTCATTTTTGTTACTCATTCATTAGGTTTCGAGTTCAAATGATGTAGCTATGCTATTTTGTGTTCTCATTCGTTGAGTTATATTCGTTGTCGTTTTCCAAGATGAATTCTCATTCTTTTGTCAAAGTTTTGTAGTCTTCGTCGTGTTTGAGGGAGTCACGATTTTTAATCCGAAGATGGATTCGAAATCAAAGTTCAGAGGCCTGGATACAGCTGAAGAACGCGAGTGGAGCGTGAGAGGAGCAAGCTCGGCCAACGGCCAAGCTTGGAGGACCACGTGTGGAGGGCGTATGCCACACGGCTTGGCAGCCTCTCTGCCCATGTGTGCCACACATGATGAGCCATCGTGCACTCACAAAAATGATATGGTTTTTGTTTGATTCTTGAAAACTCTTATAAGCCACTTAATCCTTTTAAAATGTGATTTGATAGTAAAAAGGTAAGCGAGTTCGTTCCACAGGGATATGGAGAGTTAATTAGATAGATTGACTAATCTTTGAACAATAAAATAATTCATAGTGTTTGATAGATGTGTGGTTTCTAAAATCACCAATGCTAACTACTAAAATGAAAATACAAAAATGTTATGAAAAATAGAATACTCAACACCTTAATAAGAGTAATGATGAAAACAATTAATAAGATAGCTAGGGAATAGATCAATTAACAATTGAATGTGGGTTATGCTAAATAGCTACTTTAATGTACCAATCTCATTATGTTAACCACTAAAGGCTTAGATTAGTGGGGTTGATATACCCACCACTAATCTATCCTATTCAATGGGTTCTTAATCACAGAAGGAGTGTCAATCCACATATGAATATATAACAAATTACTCCACTCAAGATTACAATTAACAAGTGATATACAAGTCAATTACATAATGAATAGAATCTATTAATTTGAATGAATAGAACACATAAGAGATTCATTACAAGCTAAGCTAAACCCACAACCAATTGATCCTCAAATCTATCCCCTAGATTAGGGGTTTAGTTACACATATTTGCAATAAATGAAAAGAAGTAAATAGTAAGGAAATAACCCTTGGGTCACCTTCTTTAAGCTTGATCCTTCTTCTCCTATATGCTCCTAAATGCAAGGAATGGAGGTAGATGATATGTCTTGAAATGTGGGTGTTTTGGTGGAAAGTGACAAAGGAATTTGGGTGGAGAAATTGTGGGATAGGAATGATGTAGGGAAGGAATCAAGGCTTTGTGTTGAGGTTTGGATGGGATTAGATGAGTTCAAGGAGAGAAATGGAGGATGAGGAATGGTGTGCCATGGATGAGAAAGCTAGATCTCAAAGATGCAAATTCGTGCTCTCTTCTCTAAGGATCTCATTATGTTGAAGATGGAAAGCCATTCTATATATACACACTCTTGGACATGTACTGATAACTGCTTGATTCGTTGATGTGGCGCCATTTGCTATTTGGTCGTTATGGTGACCCATGGTGCGTAAAATGGTTAGATGCGAAGGTCGCCATGAAAACCATCTTTTTCGCCATCTAGCAAGTGACGACCATGAGCAAATGGTGTGGAGGTCGCCACTTGCACATCAAGGTCACCATGGTGACCATAAGTGGCGACACACAAAATGTAAAGAGGTCGCCACTTGCAACATCAAGGTCGCCATGGCGACCATAAGTGGCGACCTTGCCTTAAAGATTGAGGTCGCCATTTGGCGACCCCCAAGTGGCAACCCAACTGATGCTTTTAAAGACTTTTTGTCGCCATGGCGCCCAAGTGACGACCAAATGGCGACCAAATGGCGACCTTCTGATGTCTTGAAGAATCCTCTGTCAGGTCGCCATGGTACCCATGTAGCGACCTCCTCTTGTCTAAGTGACGAAAATGCCCTGTTTCGTGAGCTATTTTGCACACAAGTCCTCCACTTCATCCCAATTGCTCTCGAAACCTGATAAAACCTGAAACACTCAATTTAACACCATTAAATACGGGGAAATGCCCGAGAATCAAGAAAAAAGAATCGGAAATGAGGGCCAAAATCATACCAATTTTGGCTTGATCAAATACCCCCAAACCAATCTTTTGCTAGTCTTCGAGCGAAACAATCACAAGCAACCCCCAAAGTCATGTATTGAGATATTTCAAAGGTTATTACTTCCTTATGGTCAATGTGCAAAGCCAAAATGAAGAGTTTAAAACAGTTATGCCATAGTGAGGACTTCAACATGTAAGAGTATGTCAAGTAAAGATTAAAAATGTGCCACCCTTAGATATGATTGTACACAATGCGATATCACATTCAAAATGCCAAAGCTTCAAAGCAAAGGTGCTATTTAGTTTAGAATGTAATTCGCTTTGATACTAAACCTCACCGGATTCTCTCTTCTTTTCTCTAAGACTCCTAGGTTCACTCAATATCATACATGTGCAATATGAATTCATGTTATGGCATCTAATTGATTGCACATGATAATCATTAAAAACGCAATTTTCTGAAAAGTGGTCTCATGAATGGAATTGCAAACCATGAATTAGAAAGAACAAGCATCAACCAAATTGTACAAAATGGACAATCCTAAAGATCATGAAGGTCTTTTCTTTGTTTGTAATGGGGCCTAAGGTCATAGTGAAACAAAGAATGGGAAGATGGATATCAAGGAACCTAATGATTACACTAAGGCATACATTCTAATTAGGAGTTCCACAAGTTTCACACATATTGATCACAATTCAAGGTGTCCAGGCTTACAATTCAACATGTGCATGCTACTCTTATTTTCAAATTGAGTAGTTCATTTACTTTTCTTTCTTTTCTAGGCCAATTGTGCCTAATTTCTTGGTTCTCTTTTTCTTTGCTTTTCTTTGCTTGCCAATTCTTTTTAAGCTTTTATTCTCTTTCAATTTTTCTTTTCAAACATTCTTGCTTTGCAAGACTCTTTGCACACATTTACATGCCTAGGTACACACCTTACATTTTCAAGTTCAACATTTTACATTGATTTCCTAAACCTTAGTAAATCACTTGGTCAAGGTAGGTCAATTATTGTAAGGCTATAAGGTTCATGTAGATGTGGTTCATGAATGAAAGGCTTAAAATGTGTTTGGCTTCAAAGGGGCTTGGGAGCACACATATTCATATTGGTTGGAAGTGTTTGGGCCAATAGTGGTTTTTTACATGCATCGCCTAAAATCATTTCTAAAGGCTTGTCCACTAAGCAAAATAAGGCATCCACAAGCAGTCCATAATATTCTATGGCAAACAACATTTAGTGCAAATGAGACCAATATATGCTTGTATGAGTGTTTGAGAGTGAATGTTTTACAACTCAACGTATGCTTTTTATAGGCAGTTTTTGTGATCCTCATGGGAATCTCCACTATTAATTCTTAGCCTTCAAGCAAATTTGATAATTCACTCAACATTAAGAGAAAAAGATTAACGCATTTTGTTCAATGACACCCTAAGTGGCATGATGTTAATCTAAATCAAACACTAGCAAAGATGCACAATTCCTCACTACATCATGTAAAGAACAATCTCCACAAGCAAAGCATGCTCAAATATGGCAATATCGCAAAAAGTTTTTAAAATTTTGGCACACAAATTGAAAACCAAGCACAATAAGCACAATAGTGTTGCGCAAATGCACCCCCAAACCTAAATTGGACATTGTCGTCAATGTTCATGGGTAGTACAAATAAACTCAACAAGCGCAACCCGACAAATTTCAAGCAATAATCCAAAAAACAAAGGCAATCACAAATGATATCATAATTCGGCATATTGCCCTTTCATCCATCCATTCACAAAATCCAAACAATCAACATATATCAATAAGGCACAAATGTCCTAAATCCACTACAAAAATCCAATTCACACCCTTATTCTATGCAAGAACAAAATAAAGGCAATAAGGAAAAATATGGAACGAAAAGAAAAGAAATGCAAATAAGCATAAATCAAATTAAAATATCCAACAAAATAATCCAAAAGTAAAAACACAATGCTAGCAATGTCCAAATAAAGTGATAGAAAATGCAAATGATGGGAGTACAAAATAAATCCTAGAAATACTAGGATGCCAACTAATCTGAATCCTCCTCCTCATCATGCTCAACTCTACCCTTCCCTTTCGGGTCCTTCCTTCTCTGCTCATTTGCTATCGCCGCTTTCCTAAACTGCTCCTCTCTCCATCTCCTATACGCAGCCGCCTCATCAATGCGAGGTCCTCCCGTCTAACGGGGCCCCTAATCTGTCATAGAGCGGGTCATAGCCTCCTCCAACTGCGCTGCCTCCTCAGCAGCAGATTGTGCAGTCTGAAAAATGAAGTCAGGCTCCTCTGTACTGGGTCCTGAAGCTGCGGCAAGAATAGATGGAGTCCCTGTGGTAGTCTTCTTCAGCCTCCTAACATATGGGGTGAGCCTCAGATCATGGCGGAGGTCTGTAAATCCTGAATCAGACTCTCCAGCTTCAGCTGTCTGTCCTCTAAGGCCTTCTGCCTTTCTTCTATCACAAGATTGTCAGCATGAAGAATATTGAAGTCACCGGTCTGAGTGCCCATAATGCACTCTACTCCATCCAAAATCCGAAGACCTAAAGGCTCTAGGATCATCACAAAGAGGAACCTCCTCATCATCATCATCATCATCATCATCAAAACGGTCCTCATCAGGAATAACTCTCTCAAACTCTGCCCTCACACTAGTGCCAGCCTCTGAACTCTGCACTCTCCTACGCTTCCCACCGGTTGGTATCTCCCCACGCTTCAACATCAAGCGTCGCCAAGTGGTCAAAGCCATATCAGACATGGGGGGCTTAAGTATGTCCCTAGATATATCTACACCGGCCAACTTACAGGCCTCTGTGATCAAACAAGGAAAGGGGAGGATGTCTGTCTCTGATTCATTCCTCCCAATCCTCTGAATCTCCATCTTCACTATAATGCCCACATCAATGGGCAGACTCTCAATGATACTATGCAAAATCCTAGCTACCTCAAATGGGACTGTGGATCTGTAGGAAACTGGCCTGAGTGACGAGTTGAGGAAGATGTGCCAAAAAGCGAGTTCAATCTTCAAATTCAACTGCCTGAGAGGGAATCTCTTTACCATCCATATAGTCATAGGATTGATGGTCAAGGTGTTTGCAAACTCCACGGAATTCTTCACATACAAGGGGTTTGTGGTGATCCCTTCCACCATTTGTTCACATAGCCCCTCAAAATCCAATAGAGTTGTCCCAAAGTAGATGTTGATGTCTGTTGCAATCAGATAAACAAGAACCCCTCTCACTAGAATAGGACCACCCCTCATGTACTCCCTGGGATTCATTCCCACATAAAACTCCTTCACCAAACTCTCACTGTAGTGTGGAGGAGTGGTTGCTAATCCTCCCCATCCCATGTCATTCACTGTTGCGGGAACATGGGTATTAACTAAACTATCTAAATCATTTCCCCTCTCAGGCCATATCTTCTTCTCAGTAAATGTCTCCAGTCTGTCCTGGAAATTTCTGTTTAGCTTACATTCTGGGACCACTTTCCTTTTAGGAGTGGGGGCCTTGCTACCCTTACCCCCTTTGCTTGGCAATTTCATCTTTGGTGCCATAATCACACACAATTTCATAACTAAACTCCCTGTCAAAAATTTGGCAGCGTAACGGCACTTCTATACCAATCCAGCACTCTCCGAGTGCACCACAATCAATCAAAACTACTTCACACTACCTCAATCACTTCTATATGATCAAAACCAAACAAAACTCCAATCCTATGCACTATTCACTTCAAATCAAACTCAAAACCACCCCTAATGTATCTAGATGCAATGTATGAAGGATTTGAATGGAAAAATTGAAGAACTAGAGTGATTGCTTACCGGATTTGATGATTACGTGCGTGCCACGGCTTAGGAATTGAAATAATTTGAGAAAGGAGATTTTGTTGATGTGTGGCGTTCCAATTGCTTTGCAAACTTATAGCTGAACACCCTATGTCGCCATTTGTGCCTCTCGGTCGCCATGGTGACCAAATGGTGACCATGAAGGAATTTTACATTTGCATGTGGTCTCCATTTGCACAAGTATGGTCGCCATGACGACCAAATGACGACCACACCAGGTCTAACTTGGTCGCCATTTGAAACATTTGGTCGCCATAGCGACCTTGAAAATGGTGACCTTGAATTCTTCTTGTAAGTGAGGTTGCCACTTATAAGGTCGCTATTTGCAAATGGTGACCAAACTGCCACCTTCACACTTAAAGTCCTTTCCCGAGTGCATTTTCATCAGAATCTGCAGTGAAACACAATTGATCGAACCAAAATTGGTATGATTTTGGCCCTCACTTCCTTCTCTTTTTGTTTGATTCTTGGGTAATATCCCATGATTTAATGGTGTGAATTAAGTGTTTTTAGGTTTTTATAAAGTTCAGAGGTATTGGAGTAATATTGGTGGCAAAAGGGGCTGAAATTGTAAAAAGTGTGTGCAGATCATTCATCTTCAAAGAGGTAATCTCTCTCCTCAAATCAAACCACATTTCCAATTACATATATTCGGAAAACCCTGGAAGTCTACTTTCCAGCGGTTATTATGGATTGTGATTCCGAGTCTTCTACAGAAAGTTATGCCCATTTTAGTAACTGCTGCGCACTCCCTATCGCCACGGCGACCCTAGGGCGTCGCCATGGCGACCTCCACTTTCTAGAAGCAAAAAATGGACATTTTTCAAGCCATTTTTTAGGGGTATTCTTGTCCTTTCATTCCCATTTCATACCCTAGCTTTTCTAACATATAAATACACCATTTTATGCTTAGAATTGACAACTCTTGACAACTTTTGTTCATCAAGAAACCTTCCTTCTTCAACCATTCCTAATCCTACCATTCTCCTCTCCAATAAACACTTAGATTACTCCACCTAAATCATTCCTCTCTTTCCATCTTCTCCACCCATTTCCTTTGTCACTTTCCATATGACTCCACCTATCTAGACACATCCTCAACACCCAATCTTTGCACAAGATTCAAGCAAGGAAGCTTAAGGGAGGATTAAGCTTACAAGAGAGACCCAAAGGTGATTTCTCTACATTTTACTTCCTTTTCTTGTTTGTTATTATGTGTAATTAAACCAACATTTTAGGGGGATGATTTGAGAGATTATTTGGACATTGAGTATTTATTAAAGCTTTGGATATTGTGTTTGAATAATTATAGTTCTATTTACTTTTTAATTAGATCTTACACTTATGTGATAATTGAGTATTGACACACTTGTTGATTACAATATGTTGTAGGATTTATTTGTGATAAAATTGGTTAAGTTACTGACACACTTGATTGATTAGAGCACATAGTGAATAGGTTAGGTTGTTGGTGGGGATATCACCCCAATTACCTAGGCCATTCGATCGTCACTAACCGATCCCACCTTGACCCCCTTTCCTTAATCGGTTAGGCATTTTGGTGGAAAGTTGTTCAGGGTTCGTAGTGACGATATAAATAACACTTTCGAATGAGATCGGTCCTTGATTATGTAGATTGTGCGTTAATGAAGTTTTGTATGAATTGCTCAATGGTTCATTAGCTACTCTATCATTTCCCTAAACCTCTATTAATTGTTTAAACCCATTTTCTTATCTAAGTTGTTTGTATTGGATTCCTGTCTCCATTTATATTCTTTTTACATTTTTGTATATTTACTTTATATGCATTGTTTGGTGGTTTCTCAAACAACACACTATCCCACTAATCATGATTTACTTTATTGCACACTAGTTAGACTAACTTAGATTAGATAGCAAATTGATTAATCTAACCTAATCCCTATGGAACGAATCTTAAGCTTACCGCTTTACTAGTTTTAAAAACTTAAAGTATATTGCGTAAGAATTCAATTATAAACATTCTTTTGATAATTCACAATTTGGTAATGACACAAAAAGCGAGTCATCAAAGTGGCGCCGCTGCTGGGGATTGGTGTTTGGATTAGTTGATTTGTGTTATTTCTTTTTGTAGTTAGATTTTTTTTTTTTTTAGGTATTGTGTCATTTTTGTTATTTTTAGATTTTCTAGCTTTATTTTCTTTTGTATCTTGTGTCTTCTGTCGTTTTTTCTTTTTTGTTTTCTTTTCAAGGATAATGGATCACTTTGACTTGCAATTGGCTATATTCAATCGGGACATGGAATTATTTGCCTCAAGGAACTCAAGGGAAGAAAGAGATCATGACTCAAATTCTTCCAATACGAGGCCGAAGGATGGGAATCCCGAGGAAGAATTGCTAGAGGCCATCCAAGCGTCACAAATGACATACGAGCATACTTTGAATGGATGTTTGGAGGCAAGTGCACTTAGGTTTTCGGGATTAGAGGCTTCGTTGAGAAGAATAGAAGTGCACATTGGAGCCATCATGGAAGCCATGCAAGCGCAAGAGAGCCAAGAGTTCCCAAATCCACCTATGCTAGAAGAAGCTACCACCATCCATTGGAAGGGTGAGAACATAGACCACAATTATTTTCATAATTATGCCATGGAGTCTTCTAGTGATGTAGGTGAAGAAGTAGGAGAAGAGGAGATGAATGAAGAAATGAAGGAATCAAAGCCTCATGTTCCTCCTACTATTTCCCAAAGCCGCCTACTTAAAAGCATTTGGTATAGGTTGTTTCCTAAACTTATCAAGCCACTTTTTCAAGTGAACATTTACTTGCCTTTGCTTTATGTGATTAGGAACACGCCGGCGTGCGACAAATACTTCCAAGACCAAATCGCATATAGGTGCATATTCGAAACCTTGGAATTCGGTTGACCGATCCAAGTAGCACGTCTAGCGGGGACGTAAAACCAAGTGCTTGGTGGGAGGCACCCCATCTAGGTATAATTTCTTTCTTTGTTCATTTTATTTTTCATTTTAGTTTTTACATTTAGTTTAGTAGAATAAGTGTGTGGTTTATTTGTGTTGTGTTTAGTGCCTAGGGTAGTGTTTGAGTTCTTGCCTTCCATGCTTCATTTATTCATTGTCCATGCATCTCAATGTCTTATATAGATTGAAGACAATGTTTATATTATGTTTGGGGGTGTGGATTCATTATTTGAGTCATTTTTCATTTTATTTTTTCAAGTTTTTCTTTGACATTTGCGGAAGTTCCCTGTTTTGAAATTTCTGAGGCCAAATGTTTCATTAAAACTGTACTTCTTGGTGAGGAAATAAATTATTTTTCTCCCATTGGGTTTTTCAATTTTTTGATACGGTTCTAACGGTATAAAGAACGTAAAATTCTGGGTAGCGGTTTAGAAGTTATGAATGTTTCTTCGACCAAAGTTCATAGGCGATGCCCTGTTTTGAAATTCTACACGTGAACCATTTTCGATATCCGTTTCCACACTTTTAAAATTTGAATTTTGAAATAGTTTCTAAATGAAAAGTGTGCATATGCATGTCTATTTTCCTTTTCCAAAATTGGAGGAAGTTTTACTAAGTATTTTTGAAATTATGAACTGAAGAGTGGACATAGGTTGAATTCAAAAGTCACCAATTTTTTAGAATTGTGTCCTCCATATGTAGATGTTCTTTCGCATTGTGTTTTTTGTTGGTTAAGTTTGTTTCTTTTAGAGTAATAAATGTGTTCCAAACTCTTGTTGGCAATTGCATGTATTAAGTATATATTTATTTGCCGGAACTTTCTAATGTGCTTAGTGCTTGTGTAGATTTTCTATTGCTTCTTAAGGAAGTGTGTTGTGTTGCTTGTGTGTTGAAGCAAGGTTTCTTTATCTCTTGGGATGAAACAAAGACAACTTGTGAGTCTTGGAGGAACAAGCAAGCCAAGAGTGCTCATAAAAAGGGTGAGAGCCTTATCCTAAGAAAAGCAACATTTTGGAGTTTGGAGTGCCGGAGGTGGGAGGCACCCCACCTAGGTACAATTAATTTCTTGTTTTATTTTTAAAATTTTTTTTCTTGCTTTTTAGTTTCTTGTTTAGAATAAGGGTGTGGATTATTTTTGATAGTGGATTTAGGCTTGAATGATATCATATTTTGTCCGCATGGATTGTGATGTGACTCTTGATGAACTTACATTGTCATATCTCTTGAGTTGATGATGAATATATAGGATGTTAATGAATGCAACACTTGATTCAATTTTTGGGATAAATTTTAAATGGACATTAAAATGTGTTTTTGAAACTCTTTAATTATGGATGTGTGTTGTGCCGTGTTTATTGGTTTATATGCCCCAAAGACATTGAGGATAATGTCTAATTTAGGTTTGGGGGTGTGTGCGCAACACTGTCTCTTGTTTGCAATTGTGTGCAATTGTTTTGAGCCTAAATTTTTCAAAATTTTCAAAAAATCTTGTGATAATGTCATGCTTGAGCATATTTTGCTTGTTGAGATTGTGCCTTTGTGTGTGCAAGTAAGGTATTGTGTATCTTTGCCTTGCTTAGTTTAGATTAACTTTATGCCATTTATGGTTGCATTGCTCAAAGCGCGCTAGCTCTTTTCTCTTGATGTTGGAGTGAATATTCAATTGTGCTTGAAGGTTAGGAATTAATAGTGGAGACTTCCCATGAGGTTCACAAACATGGCCTAAAAAGTTTATTTTTGAGGGAAAGTTTTCACTCTTTAAACACTCATTCAAACACATGTTATGCATATTTTAAAATGTCTCATTCTCACTTAAATGTTGTTTTCCATAGAACATATGGACTGCTTGTGGATGTCTTGATTGACTTTGTGGACAAACCTTTAGAAATGATTTTAGGCAATGCATGTGAAAAAACCACTAAATTGGCCTAAATACTTCCTATCCCTCTATGTGTGTGCTCCATTGTCCATTTGATGCTAACACAATTAAGCTTTTCATTTATGAACCACATCAACATAAACCATACAGCCTAAACACTAGACTTACCTTGTACCAAATGGTTTGCTAAGGCTTAGGGGTTGAATGTAAGCTTTGAGGAGTATAAAAATGTAAGGCGTGTACCTAGGCAAGTATGTATGTGCAAACACATGTAAAAGATGAAATGCAATGCTTGAAAATAAAAAGAAAAGACAAGCAAAGAAAAGAAAAGAAAAGCATAGCAAAAGAAAGAAAAAGAAAAAGAAAAAAAAAAACAAATGAAGCACTAAGTGCCTAAATCAATTATGTGGAATTAAATAGCTACTCAATGAAAATTAAGAGTAGAAAATGGACATATTAAATTGTAAGCCTGGATGCCAAAGTGTGGAATATGCAAGTTGTAATGAGTAAGTTGTGCTTAATTAGAATGTATGCCTTAGTGTGACCTTTGGGTGTTTGAAATCAATTCTTCCCATTTATTGACTCACCATTCACCTTTGGCCCCATTACAACCAAATGAAAGACCTATTTGACCTTTAGGGATGTCCACTTTGGAAATTTTGGTTAATGCATGTTCTTTCTGGTTCATGGCTTTCAATTCTTTTCATGAGACAAATTTTCAAAAATTGTGTTTTTAAATGATCATGTGCAATTATATTTGATATCCTGAACATGAACTTATATTGCATATGGATTGTGAGTGAAGCCTAGGAATCTATGTGAAAATGAGAGAATTTGGTGAGGATTAGATGTCGAGGCGAATTACATTCTTTTCTGAATGGCACTCTAGCTTTTGAAACTTTAGCATCTTAAATGTAGGATCGTGCTGCATGCAATGTTTACTTAGAGTGGTATGACTTTAATCTTCATTTAGTACATTTTACTTGCACATTTTTCCTAATGAGCACAACGTTGATTAAATCTTTTCACTTATTGTTTTGCAAGTTGAATATTGACTTTTGAGTCTTTTTTCAAAGAGTTGGCACTTTAATGTTGATTGTGTGATATTTAGACATATGTCCATGTGTGCTTATGTTGTTTTGCTCAAGGACGAGCAAAAGATAGGTTTGGGGGTATTTGATCGAACCAAAATTGGTATGATTTTGGCCCTCACTTCCTTCTCTTTTTGCTTGATTCTTGGGCAATATCTCATGATTTAATGGTGTGAATTAAGTGTTTTCAGGTTTTTATAAATTTCGGAGGCATTGGAGTAATATTGGTGGCAAAAGGGGCTGAAATTGTAAAAAGTGTGTTCAGATCATTCATTTTCAAAGAGGCATATCTCTCTCCTCAGATCAAACCACATTTCCAATTACATATATTCAGAAAGCCCTGGAAGTCTACTTTCCAGTGGTTTTTACGGATTGCGATTCCGAGTCTTCTACAGAAAGTTATGCCCGTTTTAGTAACTGCTGTGCACTCTTTGTCCTCCATTTTCTAGAAGCAAAAAATGGACGTTTTTCAAGCCATTTTTGAGGGGTATTCTTGTTCTTTCATGCCCATTTCGTACCCTAGCTTTTCTAACATATAAATACACCATTTTATGCTAAGAATTGACAACTCTTGACAACTCTTGTTCATCAAGAAACCTTCCTTCTTCAACCATTCCTAATCCTACCATTCTCCTCTCCAATAAACACTTAGATTACTCCACCTAAATCATTCCTCTCTTTCCATCTTCTCCACCCATTTCCTTTGTCACTTTCCATATGACTCCACCTATCTAGACACATCCTCAACACCCAATCTTTGCACAAGATTCAAGCAAGGAAGCTTAAGGGAGGATTAAGCTTACAAGAGAGACCCAAGGGTGATTTCTCTACATTTTACTTCCTTTTCTTGTGTGTTATTATGTGTAATTAAACCAACATTTTAGGGGGATGATTTGAGAGATTATTTGGACATTGAGTATTTATTAAAGCTTTGGATATTATGTTTGCATAATTATAGTTCTATTTACTTTTTAATTAGATCTTGCACTTATGTGATAATTGAGTATTGACACACTTGTTGATTACAATATGTTGTATGATTTATTTGTGATAAAATTGGTTAAGTTATTGACACACTTGATTGATTAGAGCACATAGTGAATAGGTTATATCACCCCAATTGCCTAGGCCATTCGATTGTCACTAACTGATCCCACCTTGACCCCATTTCCTTAATCGGTTAGGCATTTTGGTAGGAAGTTGTTTAGGGTTTATAGTGACGACCTAAACAACACTTTTGAATGAGATCGGTCCTTGATTATGTAGATTGTGCGTTAATGAAGTTTTGTATAAATTGCTCAATGGTTCATTAGCTTCTCTATCACTTCCATAACCTCTATTAATTGTTTAAACCCATTTTCTTATCTAAGTTGTTTGTATTAGATTCCTATCTCCATTCATATTCTTTTTACATTTTTGTATATTTACTTTACATGCATTGTTTAGTGGTTTCTCAAACCACACACTATCTCACCAATCATGATTTACTTTATTGCACACTAGTTAGACTAACTTAGATTAGATAGCAAATTGATTAATCTAACCTAATCCCTGTGGAACGAATCTTAAGCTTACCGCTTTACTAGTTTTAAAAACTTAAAGTATATTGCGTAAGAATTCATTTATAAACATTCTTTTGATAATTCGCAATTTGGTAACGACACAAAAAGCGAGTCATCAAAATGGCGCCACTGCCGGGGATTGGTGTTTAGATTAGTTGATTTGTGTTATTTCTTTTTGTAGTTAGATTTTTGTTTTTTAGGTATTGTGTCATTTTTGTTATTTTTAGATTTTCTAGCTTTATTTTCTTTTGTATCTTGTGTCTTCTGTCGTTTTTTCTTTTTTGTTTTCTTTTCAGGGACAATGGATCACTTTGACTTGCAATTGGCTATATTCAACCGGGACATGGAATTATTTTCCTCAAGGAACTCGAGGGAAGAAAGAGATCATGACTCAAATTCTTCCAATACGAGGCCGAAGGATGGGGATCCCGAGGAAGAATAGCTACAGGCCATCCGAGCATCACAAATGACGTACGAGCATACTTTGAATGGATGTTTGGAGGCAAGTGCACTTAGGTTTTCGGGATTAGAGGCTTCGTGGAGAAGAATAGAAGTGCACATTAGAGCCATCATGGAAGCCATGCAAGCGCAAGAGAGCCAAGAGTTCCCAAATCCACCTATGCTAGAAGAAGCTACCACCATCCATTGGAAGGGTAAGAACATAGACCACAATTATTTTCAAAATTGTGCCATGGAGTCTTCTAGTGATGTAGGTGAAGAAGTAGGAGAAGAGGAGATGAATGAAGAAATAAAGGAATCAAAGCCTCATGTTCCTCCTACTATTTCTCAAAGCCGCCTACTTAAAAGCATTTGGTATAGGTTGTTTCCTAAACTTATCAAGCCACTTTTTTAAGTGAACATTTACTTGCCTTTGCTTTATGTGATTAGGAACACGCTGGTGAGCGACAAATACTTCCAAGACCTAATCACATATAGGCGCATATTCGAAACCTTGGAATTCGGATGACCGATCCAAGTAGCACGTATAGCGGGGACGTAAAACCAAGCACTTGGTAGAAGGCACCCCATCTAGGTATAATTTCTTTCTTTGTTCATTTTATTTTTCATTTTAGTTTTTACATTTTAGTTTAGTTGAGTAAGTGTGTGGTTTGTTTGTGTTGTGTTTAGTGCCTAGGGCAGTGTTTGAGTTCTTGCCTTCCATGCTTCGTTTATTCTTTGTCTGTGCATCTCATTATGTTAACCACTAAGATAGCTAGGGAATAGATCAATTAACAATTGAATGTGGGTTATGCTAAATAGCTACTTGAAAACTCTTTTAAGCCACTTAATCCTTTTAAAATGTGATTTGATAGTAAAATGGTAAGCAAGTTCATTCCACAGGGATATGGAGAGTTAATTAGATAGATTGACTAATCTTTGAACAATAAAATAAATCATAGTGTTTGATAGATGTGTGGTTTCTAAAACCACCAATGCTAACTACTAAAATGAAAATACAAAAATGTTATGAAAAATAGAATACTCAACACCTTGATAAGAGTAATGAAGAAAACAATTAATAAGATAGCTAGGGAATAGATCAATTAACAATTGAATGTGGGTTATGCTAAATAGCTACTTTAATGTACCAATCTCATTATGTTAACCACTAAAGGCTTAGATTAGTGGGGTTGATATACCCACCACTAATCTATCTTATTCAATGGGTTCTTAATCACAGAAGGAGTGTCAATCCACATATGAATATATAACAAATTACTCCACTCAAGATTACAATTAACAAGTGATATACAAGTCAATTACATAATGAATAGAATCTATTAATTTGAATGAATAGAACACATAAGAGATTCATTACAAGCTAAGCTAAACCCATAACCAATTGATCCTCAAATCTATCCCCTAGATTAGGGGTTTAGTTACACATATTTGCAATAAATGAAAAGAAGTAAATAGTAAGGAAATAACCCTTGGGTCACCTTCTTTAAGCTTGATCCTTCTTCTCCTCTATGCTCCTAAATGCAAGGAATGGAGGTAGATGATATGTCTTGAAATGTGGGTGTTTTGGTGGAAAGTGACAAAGGAATTTGGGTGGAGAAATTGTGGGATAGGAATGATGTAGGGAAGGAATCAAGGCTTTATGTTGAGGTTTGGATGGGATTAGATGAGTTCAAGGAGAGAAATGGAGGATGAGGAATGGTGTGCCATGGATGAGAAAGCTAGATCTCAAAGATGCAAATTCGTGCTCTCTTCTCTAAGGATCTCATTATGTTGAAGATGGAAGGCCGTTCTATATATACACACTCTTGGACATGTACTGATAACTGCTTGATTCGCTGATGTGGTGCCAAGTTCGCTATTTGGTCGTTATGATGACCCATGGTGCGTAAAAGGGTTAGATACGAAGATCGCCATGAAAACCATCTTTTTCGCCATCTAACAAGTGGCGACCATGAGCAAATGGTGTGGAGGTCGCCACTTGCACATCAAGGTCGCCATGGTGACCATAAGTGGCGACCTTGCCTTAAAGATTGAGGTCGCCATTTATAGGGGTAGGTCGCCATGGTGACCCCCAAGTGGCGACTCACCTGATGTTTTTAGAGACTTTCTGTCGCTCTGGCACCCAAGTGGCGACCAAATGGTGACCTTCTGATGTCTTGAAGAATCCTCTATCGCCATGGCGCCCATGTAGCAACCTCCTCTTCTCTAAGTGGCGAAAATGCCCTGTTTCTTCCCATTTGTGAGCCATTTTGTACACAAGTCCTCCACTTCATCCCAATTGCTCTCGAAACCTGATAAAACCTGAAACACTCAATTTAACACCATTAAATATGGGGAAATGCCCGAGAATCAAGCCAAAAGAATCGGAAATTAGGGCTAAAATCATACCAATTTTGACTTGATCAACACGTGCCCCACATGGCCTGCTGAGGTGGCACATGTTGATTGGCTGCTTCTTTCCCTATCATTCATCCTTTTTAAGTTCTTCCTTTCCCTCCCATTCATTCTAAGAAGAAAAATTGAAAAAGATAGAGTGCAGAATTTTCTTCATGATTTTTGATTTCTTGTTTTTATCATAACTCTCTCATTTCAACACAAAATTGAAATCCCAAAAATGTTGGTCTTGAATAAAGGAACAAACCCCAAGCATTTTCAGAGTCAAATGATTTCGTGATTTTTCGTAGCAAGTAGATTTCAGTCCGAGTCTCATCATTTGTAGGTGAAACATCTTCTTCTTACTTTCTCTTTTGATCATCTCTTTTAATCTTCCTATTTGATAGATGAAATGTGTGAAGAATGATGTTAGTTAATACTATAGGTTTGTTTGATTGATTGATTGTTAATTTTTAGCTTTGTGATCTCATTTGAACATATTTTAGCTAAACTTGATTTACATGAAATTGATTGATGTGCTTCATGATGATTTCTTGGTTTAATTTCATGATCTAAGAACTAGGATTTCTAAGTGATATATTGAATATTCTAATCTTGTTCTTATTGATTCACATGCTTTGATTTCTAGATACATTTGTGATTGTTTGTTGAAAGCATATTCTAGATTATCACTAAGCAGGTTCATAGAGCTTGATTGATCATCTTGCTTTATTTGATTATGTTTGCAGTAATTTGCATCACTTAGATCTTTGCCTTGTGAAAGGTTGGAGTCTCTTGTCAAAGTGAGTGTAGTTTTGATTTGAGCAAGAAGTCTTGACTAGGACATGTGGTCCGGATAGTCAAGCAATAGACTTAGCTAGAAGTGTGGTACTCCGGATTGTCAAGCTAGAAGAGCTTGACTAGGATCTTTGTGATCCAGATAGCTAAGCACTAAACCTTCCTAGAGACTTGAGTATCTTGGATAGGAAGTTGCTTCCTAGAGATGTAGGACACATTTTGGATAGGAAGTAGGCTAGGTGATTCACTAGGCCCGAGGGTAGACTAGGAATTGATAGCTTATGGTGGATATCATGTGTTGATTGCCTTGAGTGTGTAAGTCCTTTTCATCATAGTGAATTGCTTTGCCGGTGATTGTGGTATCAACCCATGGATGTTTCCTCTTCGGAGGTTTTACCACGTAAAAATCTCATGTTGATTTTAATGCTTTTAGTTTCTGTACTTGCTTTATATTGTATTGCTTATAACACTTGTTTAATTGAAATCATATCATCTTGTTTAAACAATTCTATTTTAAAGCTCTCTAAGTTTGTGTATATTGGTTGTGTGGAAAAGAAGTTCGAGAATTTGGGCATACACCTATTCACCCCCCCCCCCCCCCCCCCCCCCCCCAGTCCTTTTCATCATAGTGAATTGCTTTGCCGGTGATTGTGGTATCAACCCATGGATGTTTCCTCTTCGGAGGTTTTACCACGTAAAAATCTCATGTTGATTTTAATGCTTTTAGTTTCTGTACTTGCTTTATATTGTATTGCTTATAACACTTGTTTAATTGAAATCATATCATCTTGTTTAAACAATTCTATTTTAAAGCTCTCTAAGTTTGTGTATATTGGTTGTGTGGAAAAGAAGTTCGAGAATTTGGGCATACACCTATTCACCCCCCCCCCCCCGTTAGGTATATTCTACACTGTAACTAAAGGGAATTTCATATTTAGATTTGTTCAATTCCTTATATGTCTAGATTATTCACTCGTATTGATCTACCGGAATTAATTGATACTTGTCTAGGGTTTTGATAATTTATAAATTGAGATTGCACTACCGAAATAGGTAATCTTAGCTACTTTTCAATTGAATGAATAATTGTTCTCGACATAGGGATTAATACGAGACAATTTTGGTTCACAAATTCTTGAATGTAATGGGTTCTTGGTTATAGCTCACACCTTCGGCAAGGGTGAGTTATGGTTGAGAGCACGTGGTTAAATCCTAGGGATTAAGGTAATACCATACTTAAGATAAGAACGAACTCTAAATTTGGATTGAATCTGTTTACTAGAATTATTTGATGAACATTGAGTATTGCATCTAGAGAGCATTGGTTACCTAGTCCCTCACCTCTTGATCACACACCAATTCTTTGTTAAATTGCTTTCTTAGTTTAATCTAGTTTTAATCAAATCAATCATCAAACAAAATCTCTTGGTTACTTTTAATTGTTTAGCTTTAATTAGGATTAGTTATAATTGATAAATCACTTTTCCTCGTGGGAACAAACCCTACTTGTCGTTGTACTTATCTCACGATTCGTGCACTTGTGAGTTAGGTTTTTATAACATAATTTTACACATCAGTAGGTTTATGGGTTAGAACCCGATAGAATTGATTCTGGGGAACAACTTTTGTTGTTTGAGGCGGGCATGCACGAATCCAGGAAAGGAGCATTGGTCTACAGTTAAATAGATTTTGTGTTACTTGAAAGCTACAAAAAGTCTAAGAATCTTGTTTGAAAAACAGGGGAAAGAAGCATGTGAGCTAGTTTATATAGATGCTGACTATGTAGGAGATGAAATTCCCTTAAAACAATAGTGTATAATATACCTAGATAGGGGGTGAATAGTGATGAGGTTGTTTTGCGCAACAAAATATTGTTTAAAATGTGATCGTTTTGAAAACCTTTTTTTTTAACCACTTAAAAATCCACTTAGATAGAAAATTAGTAAAGTGGCAAGTAGGATTCGTTCCACAGGGAATTAGAGTGATTAGTTGAATAAATTAACTAATCTATATGCAATAAAATAAATCATAAAAATATAGATGAGTGAATGGGTTGTCAAGCCATCAAACATACATGAAAAATAAACCTAATAAACTAATAAAAGAATACTTAACAAATCTAGATAAGATAATGGAATAAACAATTAAGAGAATAGCTAGGGAATTAATGGGATCACATGTGAATTACGGAAAATGCTTATCAATCTACTTTAGTGAACGAATCTCACAAATGTTAACCAATTGATTTCTAAAATGTGTTTAGGCCATTATTATGAACCCTAAACAACTTCCAATCGCAATGCCTAACCGATTAAGGAAAGGGGGTCACGGCGGGATTGGTTCGTTACAATTAACGGTTTAGATTATCGCGGTTGATATACCCTCTAACAATCTATCCTATTCACTATGTTCTCAATCCATCAAGGTTGTCAATCTAATCAAGATTATATAACAAATTATCATAAACAAGATTATAATCAACTAGTGGGTATACATGTCAATTATATAATGCATAGAATCTAATTATAAAATGAATAGAACACAAATAGAGATTAAAATATATTAAAGCTTAAGCAAATCCCAATCCAAATGTTCTCACATCAAAACCCTAGAAAGGGGATTTAATTACACGTATTACAAACAAAGGGAAGGCAAGTAAAAGATTAAGAAATCACCCATGGGCCTCCTTTTGTAAGCTTGATTCTTTCCTTGCCTTTGATGCTCCTTGTGTAAAGAGTGGATAATGAGGATGTGTCTAGATATGTGGAGTCAAATGGGAAGTGACTAAGGAGATTTGTGGAGAAGATGGGAAGAAAGGAATGATTAGGGGAAGGAAATCTAGATGTTAAGTTTAGGTAGAAGAGAAAATAGAGAGAAAAGGAATGGTGGAGAAAGGAGGCTTCTTGGTGGTCAAGAGTTGTCTAAAAGAGGAAAATAGTGATGTATTTATAGGTGTGAAAAGCTAGGGTATGAAATGACAAGAATACCCCTCTTGAATGCCAACACTAGAATTCCTATGTTGGAATTCCAATGTGGTCGCCACTTGTCCTTCTAGGTCACCATGGCGACCTCAAATGGCGACATCTCATGGATTCTTCTGTCGCCATGGCGACCTCATGGCGACAAAATGGCGACCATTCCCACGTTGGAATTCCTATGTGGTCGCCATTTGCAAATGTTGGTCGCTATGGCGACCTCAAATGGCGACCATGAGATAAAATGTGAGGTTGCCATTTGCAAGAGTGGGTCGCTATGGCGACCTCAAATGGCGACCCACCTGATTGGTTTTGCAACTCTTCTGTCGCCATGGCGACCAACTAGCGACCAAGTGGCGACCTTCTGATGCTCTGAATAATCCTCTGTCGCCATGGCAACCATGTGGCAACCTCTTCTTGCTCAAGTAGCGAAAATGCCTTGTTTCTTTTATTTGTGAGACTTTTTGCACCCAAGTCCTCATCATCTTCCCAAATGCTCTTGAAACCTAATAAAACCTGAAACACTTGATTTTACACCATTAAACATGGGGAAATGCCCGAGAATAAAGCAAAAGGAGTCAAAAATGAGGGCCAAAATCATACCAATTTTGGTTCGATCAAATACCCCCAAATCTATCTTTTGCTCGTCCTCGAGCAAAACAAATATAAGCACATAATGGACATGTTTCAACTGTCAAACAATCAACATTAAAGCACCAACTCTTTGTGAATGACTCAAAAGTCAATATTCGACTTGCAAAACCAATAAGTGAAAAGATTAAACCAACGTTGTGCTCATTAGGAAATAATGCATGTAAGAGATGCTAAATAAAGATTAAAACCATGCCACTCTAAGTACACATTGCACACAACACGATTCCATATTCAAGATGCTTAAGCTTCAAACTAAAGTGCCATTAGGAAAAGAATGTAATTCGCCTCGACATCTAATCCTCACCAGATTCTCTCATTTTCACACAGATTTCTAGGCTTTACTCACAATCCATATGCAATATGAGTTTATGTTCAAGATATCAAATATAATTGCACATGATTATTTAAAAACACAATTTTTGAAAATTTGTCTCATGAATGGAATTGAAAATCATGAACCGAAGAACATGCATCAACAAAAATTTCCAAAGTGGACATTCCTAAAGATCAAATAGGTCTTTCATTTGGTTGTAATGGGGCCAAAGGTGAATGGTGAGTCAATAAATGGGAAGAATTGATTTCAAACACCCAAAGGTCATACTAAGGCATTCATTCTAATTAAGCACAACTTACTCATTACAACTTGCATATTCCACAATTTGGCGTCCAGGCTTACAATTAACTTTGTGCATTTTTCTACTCTTAATTTTCATTGAGTAGCTCATTTAATTCCACATAACTAATCTAGGCACTTAGTGCCGCATTCATCTTTTTCTTTTCTTTCCTTTGCTATGCTTTTCTTTTCTTTTCTTTTCTTTGCTTGTTCTTTTTTTTTTTTTCTTTTCAAGCATTGCATTTCATCTTTTAATGTGTTTGCACATAAATATTTGCCTAGGTACACGCCTTACATTTTAATACTCCTCAAAGCTTATATTCAACCCCTAAGCCTTAGCAAACCATTTGGTACAAGGTAAGTCTAGTGTTTAGACTATATGGTTTATGTTGATGTGGTTCATAAATGAAAAGCTTAATTGTGTTTGGTTTCAAATGGGCTATGGAGCACACACATAGAGGGATTGGAAGTATTTAGGCCAATTTGGTGGTTTTTCACATGCATTACCTAAAATCATTTCTAAAGGTTTGTCCACAAAGTCAATTAAGGCATCCACAAGCAGTCCATATGTTCTATGGCAAACAACATTTAAGTGTGAATGAGACATTTTAAATATGCATAACATGTGTTTGAATGAGTGTTTAAAGAGTGAAAAACTTTCCCTCAAAAATAAGCCTTTTAGGCCGTGTTTGTGAACCTTACAGGAAGTCTCCACTATTAATTCCTAACCTTCAAGCACAATTGAATATTCACTCCAATATCAAGAGAAAAGAACTAGCGCACTATGAGCAATGCAACCCTAAATGGCATGAAGTTAATCTAAACTAAGCACGGCAAAGATACACAATTCCTTACTTGCACACACAATGGCAAAATCTCAACAAGCAAAATATGCTCAAGCATGGCATCATCACAAGAATTTCGAAAATTTTGAAAAATTTAGGCTCAAAATGTTTTTGCACATAATTGCAAACAAGAGATGATGTTGCGCACACACCCCCAAACCTAAATTAGACATTGTCCTCAATGTCTTTGGGGCATATACCGGTAAGTTCGGCGCAACATACATCCACAATCAAAGAGTTTAAACACTCATCAATGTCCATTTTAAAATTTATCCCAAAGAATTAAATCAAGTGGTTCAAGAATATCCTATATGCTCATAATCAACTTAAGAGATATATCAATGCAAGTTCATCAAGAGTCATCATCACAATCCATGTGGACAAAATATGTGATCATTCAAGCCTAAATCCACTATCACAAACAACTCACAACCTTATTCTAAACAAAAATAAAATAAAGCTAAAAACAAAATTTAAACTAGAAAAAGAAATGTACCTAAGTGGGTTGCCTCCCATCAAGTGCACGATTTAACGCCTAGGCAAGACGTGGCATGGTGCTCCCTCACCTTGAACTTCTCAAATGTTGCTTCCTTAGGATAAAGTTCTCGCCCTTTTTATGAGCACTCTTGGCTTGCTCATCCCTCAAAGACTTGCAAGTTGACTTTGTTTCTTTCCAAGAGATAAAGAACTTTGCTTATCGAACAAGCAACACAACATTTGCTTCCTTAAGAAGCAATAGAAAATCTACACAAGCACTAAGCACATTAGAAAGTTCCGGCAAAATAAAATATAATCAATACATGCAATTTCCAACAAGAGCTTGGCTCACCATTTATTCAAAAGAAATGAACTAAACAAATAAAGCATAAAAAATAAAATGCACAAAAAGAATTTTCTATAATCAACTAAAGGAGGTTTTACCAAGTTTGGAAATTGGTTCCTTTTCACAAGCCAAACAAGTTGAGTTGATTTCCCCTTTTCTTTTCCTTTGGGTCTAACTTGATCAACCAAGTCTTTTCTAACCCAAATTTGCTTAACTCTAGGTGGACTCTTCCTATTCCTAGCTTTCTCAATTTTTCATGCTTATGGAATTTAAAACAATGAGCTTTGAAGTGCCCTTTTTGAAAACAAAAATAGCAAGTAGGAGGATGGTTAAGAAAACTCCCTCTTGGTTGGTGACTATGTGGCCTTTGATGTTGCTTTAATTGTAGCTCTTTGACCTCTTTTTCCACCTTGTCTACATAGACAATGTAGTCACACTTCTTCACTTTTTCTATTTTGAGGGCTTCATCCTTCCTACCAAGTGCCTCCTTTGTTTCTTCCAAAGCTTTTTCCTTCCGCTTCACTTCCATAAGCATCTTTCTTGTCTTCCTTGCACACTCTTCTTCGAATTCTTCAAATAGCCTTGCAAGGTCTTCGAATTCCCTTGAAGTGGAATTCCTCTCAACTTCAGGTCTCCCAACTTGTATTTCCAACTCCTTGTTCTTGTTGGAGACTTCTCCTACCTTCCTCCGAAAGGTAGCATTTTCTTCTTTGAGCATGTTTACTTTAAGAGTGAGCTTCTTATTTTGCACTTCAAGCTCTTCAATCTCCACCTTCCCCAAGGCCTCCTTATCTTCTAACTCCTTCATCGCGAGTTGTAATTTTCTTTCCAATTCTTCCTTCCCTTGGGAGGTTTCCACCAATCTCTCTTGAATTAAAGACAACGTTTCTTCCAATTTCGTGCTTCACTCTTGGTTCCTTGGTAGTTCGTCCTCGATTTCCGCACCCTTCTCAAATACTTGCATAAGAGCATTCACACGGCTCCATGTCCTCCCTTGCTTGGGATAGCCCGATTCTATTGATTGATCCGTCCGGCTAGGTGACACATGGTTGGACATCTTCTCCTCATAGGCTCTTTGTGCGGATTGGATTAACTTCATGGTCTTTCGTTGAGAAGCTTGGATGCTCTCAATTTCTTGAAAGTGATCCTCCATGAAATTTCTCCTCTCATCATCAATGGAATTTGATTGGTATGATGAGAAGGAATCTTGGTTAGTCCACCAATCCGTATTGCCGCTATTCCCATGAGTCCCGTAGCTAGGCCCTTGAATTTGCATGAAGAAATCCATAGAATACTGAAACAGAAGAAACAAAAACTACCAAAGAAGTAAAAAGAAACTAAAAGACTAAAAACAACTAAAAGACTAAAAATTAATAAAAACTAAACAAAGAAAAGTTAATTGATTTAACAACCGCTTTAATTCCCCGACAGCGGCACCAATTTTGATGAGGTCATTTTGCGCAACAAAATATTGTTTTAAATGTGATCGTTTTGAAAACCTTTTTTTTTTAACCACTAAAAAATCCACTTAGATAGAAAATTAGTAAAGTGGCAAGCAGGATTCGTTCCACAGGGAATTATAGTGATTAGTTGAATAAATTAACTAATATATATGCAATAAAATAAACCATAAAAATACAGATGAGTGAATGGGTTGTCAAGCCATCAAACATACATGAAAAATAAACCTAATAAACTAATAAAAGAATACTTAACAAATCTAGATAAGATAATGGAATAAACAATTAAGAGAATAGCTAGGGAATTAATGGGATCACAAGTGAATTACGGAAAATGCTTATCAAGCTACTTTAGTGAACGAATATCACAAATGTTAACCAATTGATTTCTAAAATGTGTTTAGGCCATTATTATGAACCCTAAACAACTTCCCACCACAATGCCTAACCGATTAAGGAAAGGGGGTCACGGCGGGATCGGTTCGTAACAATTAACGGTTTAGATTATCGCGGTTGATATACCATCTGACAATCTATCCTATTCACTATGTTCTCAATCCATCAAGGTTGTCAATCCAATCAAGATTATATAACAAATTATCCTAAGCAAGATTATAATCAACTAGTGGGTATACATGTCAATTATATAATGCATAGAATCTAATTATAAAATGAATAGAACACAAATAGAGATTAAAATATATTAAAGCTTAAGCAAATCCCAATCCAAATGTTCTCACATCAAAACCCTAGAAAGGGGATTTAATTACATATATTACAAACAAAGGAAGGCAACTAAAAGATTAGGAAATCACCCATGGGCCTCCTTTTGTAAGCTTCATCATTTCCTTGCCTTTGATGCTCCTTGTGTAAAGAGTGGATGATGAGGATGTGTCTAGATATATGGTATCAAATGGGAAGTGACTAAGGAGATTTGTGGAGAAGATGGGAAGAAATGAATGATTAGGGGAAGGAAATCTAGATGTTAAGTTTAGGTAGAAGAGAAAATGGAGAGAAAAGGAATGGTGGAGAAAGAAGGTTTCTTGGTGGTCAAGAGTTGTCTAAAAGAGGAAAATAGTGATGTATTTATAGGTGTGAAAAGCTAGGGTATGAAATGGGTATAAAATGACAAGAATACCCCTCGTGAATGCCAACATTGGAATTCCTACGCTGGAATTCCAACGTGGTCACCACTTGTCCTTCTAGGATGCCATGGCGACCTCAAATGGCGACATCTCATGGATTCTTCTGTCACCATGTCGACCTTATGGCGACAAAATGGCGACCATTCCCACTTTGGAATTCCTATGTGGTCGCCATTTGCAAGTGTGGGTTGCTATGTCGACTTGCTATGGCGACCATGAGATAAAATGTGAGGTCGCCATTTGCAAGAGTGGGTCGCTATGGCGACCTCAAATGGCGACCCACCTGATTGTTTTTGCAACTCTTCTGTCGCCATGGCGACCAACTAGCGACCAAGTGGCGACCTTCTGATGCTCTGAATAATCCTCTATCGCCATGGCGACCATGTGGCGACCTCTTCTTGCTCAAGTAGCGAAAATGCCCTGTTTATTCTATTTGTGAGCCTTTTTGCACCCAAGTCCTCATATTCTTCCCAAATGCTCTTGAAACCTAATAAAACCTGAAAAACTTGATTTTACACCATTAAACATGAGGAAATGCCCGAGAATAAAGCTAAAAGAGTCAGAAATGAGGGCCAAAATCATACCAATTTTGGTTCGATCAAATAGGTATAGACCCAAATTCTTCCAATATTCAAAAATTGCGGAATACAAGAATGAAATGAACACTTGATATGATTTAACAATTGTATAGTATGAATCAATACATGTGAACATCAATATACAAAAGAATCAATACATGTGAGATATGGAAGATAAAGAAACTTAAAGCGAAAATGAGACGCAAAGTTTTTACGTGGTAAAACCTCAAAGAGGAAACATCCACGGGTTGATACCACAACCACTTGCAAAGCAAATCCACTATATGAAAAGGACTTACACACCCAAAGCTATCAACACAATGATATCCACCCTAAGCTATCACCTCCTAATCTACCCTCGGGCTAGTGAACCACTTAGCCTACTCCCTATCCAAGGTGTTTCCTATACCACTAGGAAGCAACTTCCTATCCAAGTCTCTCAAGCCTCTAGGAAGATTCCCTTGCTTAGCAATCTAGATCATAAAAATCCTAGTCAAGCTCTCCTAGCTCAAATATCTGGAGTACCAAACTCCTTGCTAAGACTTTTGCTTGGCTATCTGGAACTCATTCCTAGCCAAGTCTTCTTGCTCAAGTTAAAGCTTCACTCACTTTAACAAGAGACTTCAATCTTTTCACAAGGCAATGATCAAAGTAATGCAAATGATGCAAATCACAAACAAATAAAGCAAGATGATCAATCAGAGCTCTATTTACATGCTTAGATATATTCTAGGATATGCTTTCAACAAACAATCACAAATGTACCTAGAAATCAAGGCATGTATATCAATAAGAACAAGATATGAATATTCAATATATCACACAACAATCTTAGTTCTTAGATCATGTAAACCTAGAAAATATCATGAGGCACATCATATATATCATTTCTATAATCAATTTCAGGTTCAATCAAGTTTAGCTAAAATATGTTCAAGAGAAATCACAAAGCTAAAACTCAATTAACAATTGATCAAACAACCCTAGAATATGAACTAACATCATTCTTAAAACATTTCATCTATCAATTAGAAAGATTAAAAGAGATGATCAAAGAGAAAGTGAGAAGAAGAAGTTTCACATACAAAAGTTGAGACTCGGACTGAAATCTGCATGCTGTGAAAAATCACGAACTCAAATAACTCTGAAAATGCTTGGTTTTTATTCCTCTCTTCAAGACCAAGATTTTTGGCTTTTGAATCACTTTATTCGGAGTTGAAATGAGAGAGTTATAATCAAAATAAAAAATCAAAAGATGTGAAGAATTATGCAGAATCACTACAAGAAAAACTGGCTTCGTTGACAATTTTTTCTTGACAGTTTTCAAAAACTGTCAACAAAACTAGTTTTTTTTTTCTTCTTTAATAATTTTTTTAAACTTTTACTTCCTATTTTCAACACCAAAAAAAATCCCGATATGGATTTATTTTACAGTAAGATATCGGTTTTTGGGCAAAAATTTAATAAATTTAATAAATTTACTTTTAAATCATTAACTTTTAAAAAATTCAAAAAAATAATTAAATTACAATATGCATGTTGAGAAATATCTCCCCTGTAGTGAAAGTTGTATTCCAAATCATGCTTATTACAATTGATGTCACGAGTCTCCTATAGGCCATGTTTGGTTGAATGGAATGGAATGGAAAGAAAGTCATTCCATTTGTTTGGTTTGTTAAAATATAATGGAATAGGGATTCCACCATTTTGGTGGAATAGGCATTCCAACCATCCAAAAACCAATGGAATGCCCTTCCATTCCAAATTAAAATTAAAATTCCATAAGTACCCTCATATGCCCCAACTCCATTCCAAAAATACCCTCACTTCCAAAAATAATATATTATTATATATTATATATTATATTATTATATATATTATTATTATATATTATATTATTATAATATATGTAACGACATATAAACATATATAATATAATATATTTATATATTATATTATTATATATAATATATATATTTCACTATTATATATATTATATTATTATATATATTATATATTATATAATATATATGAATATATGAATATATTAATATTATATAATATATATATATTATTATTAAATATATTATATACATTACACTATTATATATATTATATATTATTACATATATTATATATAATATATATATTATTATATAATATATATAATATTAAAATATTAATATATATTATTATATATATTATATAATATAATATATACATTATATATATATTATATTATAGCATATATATATGTATGTATTATTATATGTATTTTATGTATTATATACATAATATACATGTATTATATGTATATAATATTATATATATTTTATATATATATTATTATATATATTATATTATTATATATATATGTATTATATATATTATATTACTATATATATTATATTATAGCATATATATATTATTATATGTATTTTATGTTAGGATTATGCTCAATAGCAAGAGTGTAATATTGTAATTAACAATCTTTTTCATATTAGTAAAGTGATTTCTGGTTTAAATAAATCTTATAGCATTTATAGTTTAATATTATAATTGTCAGAGTAAATAATCATAAGGTCTAAAGACTATGAGAAAAGAAGAATTGTTCGTACATCTGGATATGTATGTGGTAGACACAATTCTTTAGTTAGTCTTGAATATTGTTCACAACTTAAGTTAAAGGTTGGGCACCTTTATCTTGTTAAAGTTGTAGAATTCTTTTGTTAGCATTTGAGTGGGATCAAATGAGATATGATGAGTCTAAAATCATCGGAGTGTCTTCGAGCAAAAGAATCTAGTGCACTGGGTGCATTGAACTGGATCACAATGAAATACTTTATCTATAACCGTCAGTAGATAAAAGTCATTTCATTATCAGGACAATCGGAGAGTCTATCTCAATCCTGAGATAAATGATGGACTTATAGTTGCAAGTGATATCATTTGAGTTATCAATGAGTACGATTATATCGCATAGTCTATCCTCGATAGTTTGGTGATATTCATTTGTTAATCGATAGAGGACTTCATTTATAGATATGGACATCGTGGCTCCATTTATTAAATGAGAGTATAATATCATCATATGGATGTCTTGAGGTAATTGGATATTAAATCTCAACGTTGAGTTTTCGATAGTGTCTATTGAAAACATGGTTTCTGGACAAGTCAAAATATCTAAGTTCAAAACATGGTCATATGAGTAAATATGACAACTTGGAGAGTTATAGGCGGTCTATGAACTCTTGGCGATTACTGATATTAATCACGAGGATACATTATCTCCAACATGATTGTCTAGGGTATAAATGAGGAACTTCTTCCTTTTCTGTCTTTATTTAAGAGTTCAATTTTAGCTCTTTAGTGGATTGAGTTAAAATTAATGGATCGGACCTAAGTGAATCATTTGTTGATTGTGATTAGGTTATGTCTATTGAAGCTTAAATTTAGATAGCCTGCCAAGATCCCCAATCCACACGGACTTGCATGGATCACTTGATATATTCTACCGGACCAATTTATGGGTCCATTTAGAATTGCATTTAATATATTAAGAATATAATTTGCACATTATTTATTTAATGGGCTGCACAATTATATTAATATATTAATGAAAGGCATGTGGGCTTGTTTCTTTTAGTAAGAATGGGTCTGGTTCACATGTGGGCTTTTTATTTAAAGTCCAATGGATTAAATGAAATAAGAAAATAATATATGGCCCAATATTTATAAGTGGGGCGGCTAGGTGTATATTAAACCTAATATATTATTTTGTTTCATTGTTTTAATTAAATGAGAATTAATTAATTTATTAATTAATTGTTTAATTAAGAAACAAATCTTTTCTGATTAGGAAATATGATTCCTAAAGGTATACTATTGGTAGTAGTATACTTAAATTAAAAGACTTGTTTGACAAGAAAATAAATAATTAATTTTATTTATTTAATCAAATAAGAAGTCTTTTTAATTTAGTCAAAATAAGAGAATAAAAATATCTATGAGTTGGATTAGGGTTTGAACTCTTAAAAATAGAAAAGAGAAGAGATTTTCGACCACTAAGTTATTTTGGGTGTTGTTGTGCTTGAAACAATTCTTCTTCTTCTTCTTCTTCTCAACTCATAGAAAGGAATATTATTCTACTAAAAACAAAAAAGAGTGAATAGATTATTCTTTTGATGGTACACTGATTGCTTGTTCATCAATAAGCTTGTGTGTACAACATCGATTGAGGTTCACGCGAGTTTCGATCATTAGATTGAGAACTCAAAAGTGACCGGAATAATCTTAGTCTTCTTTTGATTGTTTTGTGACTAACAAAAGAAAAGAAAAGTTTGTTTGTCCATTCTCAGGTTTGCAATTCAAAGAAAAAGGGAGACCACGCTCCTAGGTGATTCACGTTCGTGCTAGGATTGAAGATCTTGCGGATTACCATCGACGTAAGTCAATCGGATCACGCGACAAAAGGTATTCTTCTTTTGTTGATTATATGTATGTTTAATTAATTAAAAGGGTTAAGGTTCATAAAAGGAAAAATTTTAAAAGCTACTAAATCAATATCTATTTTTTAGTCTCGCTTCCGCTGCGTGTACTACGATATTTTTCCCTACAATTGGTATCAGAGCCTGGTTGAACCCTTTTAATTAATTAACGTATATATACGTGAATCTATTTCTTTTTATTGTGATTATGCATGTTTAAAAAGAGATGGCACTCTAGGTATTCGCATATATAATTACATGTGGATATATGGATTTATATATGTTTATGTGGATTGTTATTGCTCGATTTTGGTCCTAGATTTTCAATGTAATTTTTGTTTCGGAATTGTAACAAGAAAGGTGGTCTATCATCGCCATAATTCCTTCTTGGTAGTTGCTAGGTTTTATTTCTTTTGTTTATTTTAAGTGCAGTATTTTTACTGCAGTTTTTTTATTATTTTTGTGCAGTTTTTTTTTTGTAAAAAGTACTGCAGTAATTAAAAAAAAAATCTGCAGTATTTTATTGTTTAAATAAAGTTGTAATACGTTAAACGTCGAAGAATCGAAGACGTGAAGCAACCGGAACCAAGAACGAGCACCATGCGCACCCTAGGAGTGGATTGGGCTGCGCATGGCAAGCCCATTACATGGTGGGCTGCGCACGGCAGCCTTGTGTGGCCTTATGGGCTGCGCATGACAGCCCCTTTGTGGGGTTGTGGGCTGTGCACGCCCAAGGGAGGAGGCCGAAGGATGAGCGTATGGTTGATGGGCCACTTGAAGATCTTGTATTCCTAAATTATTGTAATTTACTTGTTTTTCTAGGATGGGCCAAAATTGTTGCTATTTAATTTTTGCTTAAATATTACAATATTTGTTATTGTATGATAACATGACATATAGAATAGGAGTGCCACTCAAATATCTCTTTTGATATGAACATGCATTGAATGATTTAGGTATCTAAATTGGCATCTAGATAACTTGGTAAATCATTCTATGGGATTTAATCACACGCCTTAAATAATTGAGTGGGAGAAGGTGTTTTCGTAACACCTATGGCCTCCAAGGTTAGTTGAGCTTAATTATTTATTGGTAATCCCCCCAAGGGGCGTCCATGAATGGAATTTAGCAATATACTTCCTTACAAGGATAGACTAGACAATGGACTCAAACGAGATCTACTCCCCAAGGAGGGATTTTCGTGAGAGAAAATTAAGGGTCGATATCTTGGTAACACACTCAATGTAATTTTATTGATATCCTCCCAAGAGTTCTTGTCAGTAAAATTGCAAGGCTAAAATTGAAAACACTGGTTGTTATGTTAACAATTAGGTGGGACCTAGTCTAACTAGTAAATGGTGCGAACTCCCAAAGGAGGCGTTACATTTATGGGTGTTGGATCACCGTTGAATTTTTATGATTGAGTTATTTATTTAATTCAAGATAAATATTTAAAGTGCTTTATAATGATTATTTACTTATATATGTTTTGTTTTTATTCAGAAATCATGACCCCATCACTTATGAACATCCTGAAAGATAACACTTTAACTGGAGATAATTATGTAACATGGAAAAGGAAAATTGGGTTGTTGCTGCAAAGTGAAAAACATAAGTTTGTTCTAACTACTCCTAAACCACCTGCTCCTAATAATGAATCTAGCATAATGCAAAGAGATGAGTATGAGCAGTGGAAGACTTCAGATGATATGGCCAAATGTTATATTATGGCCACTATCTCCGACGTGTTGCAACAACAGCATGAAGGAATGGAGTCTGCTGCTGATATAATGATGTCTCTAGAGGAGATGTTTGCTATGAAGTCCAGGACGACTAAGACAGAGGCAGTGACTGCTTTTATGAATCTTAGGATGAAACCTGGACAGGCTGTGAAGGATCACATGATGAAAGTCATAGCACATCTCAACATTGCTGAACTGCATGGCGCTGAGATAGATGGTGAGACAAAAATTGATATGGTTGTCAATTCATTGTCAGATTCCTTTGATCAGTTCAAATTGGACTACACTTTGAACAAAAAGGAATACACCTTACAGAGCCTGATGCAAGATGTTCAAAGTGCTGAAAAGATCCTTGTGAAAAGCAAAGGTCAAGAGATTCATGTGGTTGGTAAAGTTGCTACTGTTAAGACCCGTCAGAAGGTCA
This sequence comes from Acer campestre, assembly GCA_954870605.1. Lineage (NCBI taxonomy): Eukaryota > Viridiplantae > Streptophyta > Magnoliopsida > Sapindales > Sapindaceae > Acer > Acer campestre. The sequence continues at coordinate 11,858,908 of OX940804.1, forward strand.
AGAAACAACAGAAGAAAAAGCAACTTGGGCCTACCAAGAAGGAGACCAAGAAAGTAACCAAGATCAAAGGGAAATGCTTCCTTTGTGGTGAAAAGGGACATTAGAAAAGAAATTGCCTAAAGTCTCAGAACAAGAAGGAAGAAGGTAATGTGAATTATCTTGAAACATGTTTTTTGGTAGATTCTACAGATTCTTGGATCATAGACTCTGGAGCCACTAATCATGTTTGTTATTCCTTGCAAGGGTTCCAAGAAAGGAGAAGGCTGAGTAAGAATGAAATCAATTTGCGCTTGGGCAACGGAACGTTAGTGTCTGCAAGTGCAGTGGGAGATATTAGAGTTTATTTGGATTCTAGAAGGCATTTAGATTTGATAGACGTTTATTATGTACCTCAATTCAAGAGGAATTTAATTTCAGTTTCTTGTTTGAATAAATTTGGATATTCGGTTACTTTTAATAAAGTTTTTATTATTAGTAAGAACGATAAAATTATTTGCCAAGGTACATCGGAAAACGGTCTATACTTTTTGCATAGAAATTCTCTCACTCGTTAGACACAGAAATAACGGAACCTAATCATAAAAGAGTTAAATTATCAAAAGATGAAACCTACCTATGGCATTTATGCCTAGGTCATATTAACCTTAATAGGATTAAAAAATTGGTATGTGACGGACCTTTGAGTGACTTAAAGGTTGATGATCTACCAACTTGTGAATCTTGTTTGGAAGGTAAAATGACCAAAAGGATGTTCTCTGCCAAAGGTGCCAGAGCCACTGAATGTTTAGGATTGATACACACTGATGTATGTGGACCTATGAGCATTCAAGCTAGAGGTGGATATGAGTACTTCATCACTTTCACAGATGATTACTCGAGATTTGGCTATGTGTATCTCACGCGACATAAGTCGGATGCTTTTGACATATTCAAAGCATTCAAAGCTGAAGTGGAAAATCAGCTTGAGAAACACATAAAAATCTTAAGATCTGATCGTGGTGGAGAATATCTATCTGGTGAGTTTCAGCAATATCTTATTGATAATGGGATAGTTTCTCAGTTTTCTGCACCAGGTACACCTCAACAAAATGGGGTAGCAGAAAGGAGAAATAGAACTCTTCTGGATATGGTTAGGTCTATGTTGAGTAATTCAACACTTCCTATTTCTTTTTGGGGATATGCTTTACAAACTGCTGTATACATTATAAACGATGTACCATCTAAGTCTGTTCCTAAAACACCGCATGAGTTGTGGACTGGGCGCAAGCCTAGTTTACAACACCTAAGGATATTTGGTTGTCCTGTGCATGTGTTAAAAGGAAAGACAGAAAAGATGGAGTCCCGTTCGGAAACATGTATATTTGTAGGGTATCCAAAAGAAACTAAAGGATATTATTTTTATAGTCCTTCAGATCTTAAAGTATTTGTTTCAACAAATGCTAAATTTCTAGAAAAGGACTATATGAATGATTTTGTGCCTAGAAGTAGAATTGTCCTGAATGAGATGTCAGGAGATACAATTCCACGAGAGGTTACACAACCAAACCCAATTGTAAGTTCCGATCCAACACAAGATCAACAACCTACCATTCCTCGTCGTATTGGGAGGGTTAGAACACAACCCGAAAGATACATCGGTCTGGGAGAATCAGTGGAGAATCTCCCGGACGACGATGATCCCTACACGTACAAGGAAGCTATGGAGGATGTTGATAGTCGCCATTGGCAAAAGGCAATGCAATCTAAGATTGAATCTATATTCAATAACAAAGTCTGGTCCCTTGTAGACTTGCCTAAAGGGATAAAACCCATTGGGTGCAAGTGGGTATACAAGAGGAAAAGAGGTATGGATGGAAAGGTGGAAACCTTTAAAGCTAGATTGGTAGCTAAAAGGTATACACAGAAAGAAGGTATCGATTACGAGGAAACCTTCTCTCCTGTGGCCATGCTTAAATCCATTAGGATACTCTTGTCCATTGCAGCATCTTTAGATCTAGAGATTTGGCAAATGGACGTCAAGACAGCTTTCCTTAATGGAAGTCTTGACGAGAGCATCTACATGATGCAACCAGAGGGATTCATTGAAAAGGGCCAAATGGAAAAGGTATGGAAGTTGCAGAAATCCATATATGGATTAAAGCAAGCATCCAAATCCTGGAACATAAGGTTCGATCAAGCTGTCAAAGGTTTTGGATTTATTCAGAATCTTGACGAACCTTGTGTATACAAAAGGATTAAGGGCGACAAGTCGGTTTTCCTGATTCTTTATGTTGATGATATACTACTCATCGGAAACGATGTAGGTGTATTGACATCAGTAAAAGAATGGTTAGCAAAACAATTTGATATGAAGGACTTAGGAGAAGCAAGTTTTATTCTAGGTATCCAAGTTATAAGGGATAGAAAGAATAGAACGATTGCATTATCCCAAGCTTCATACATAGACAAGATCTTGTCTAGGTTTTCCATGCAGGATTCCAAGAAAGGTATGTTACCTTTCAGACATGGAATCAAGCTTTCTAAGGAACAAGTTCCTAAGAATGAGCATGAAGAGCAATTCATGAGTAGAGTTCCATATGCCTCGGCAGTTGGAAGTCTCATGTATGCAATGCTCTGTACTAGACTAGATATTTGTTTTGCTGTTGGCATAGTTAGCAGGTTTCAATCGAAACCTGGTCCTGATCACTGGACGGCAATCAAGCATATTTTCAAGTATCTTAAGAGAACGAGAGATAATATGCTTGTATACTCTGGAGGGGATTTAATTCCCGTTGGGTATACAGATTCTGATTTCCAATCAGATTCTGACTCCAGAAAATCCATATCAGGGGCTGTGTATTGCTGATTCAAGCAATCTTGTATTGGAGGAGGAGCAGTTATATGGAGGAGTATCAAGCAATCTTGTATTGCTGATTCCACCATGGAAGCTGAGTATGTTGCTGCATGCGAGGCTGTTTGGCTCCGCCAATTCTTGATTGACTTGGAAGTGGTTCCTAGTGCGAATAAGCATATCACTGTCTACTGTGACAACAGTGGAGCAGTGGCTAATTCGAAAGAACAAAGAAGTCACAAGAGAGGTAAACACATTGAAAGAAAGTATCATCTTTTAAGGGAGATTGTTCAAAGAGGTGACGTGACGATTACCAAAATCGTGTCAGCAGAAAATCTAGCAGATCCCTTCACAAAGGCTATACCTCAGAAGAGTTTCGATGGGCATCTAGAGAATATGGGCCTGAGAGATATGACACATTTGCTATAGCGCAAGTGGGAGATTGTTAGGATTATGCTCAATAATAAGAGTGTAATATTGTAATTAACAATCTTTTTCATATTAATAAAGTGATTTCTGGTTTAAACAAATCTTATAGCATTTATAGTTTAATATTATAATTGTCAAAGTAAATAATCATAAGGTCTAAAGACTATGAGAAAAGAAGAATTGTTCGTACATCTGGATATGTATGTGGTAGACACAATTCTTTAGTTAGTCTTGAATATTGTTCACAACTTAAGTTAAAGGTTGGACACCTTTATCTTGTTAAAGTTGTAGAATTCATTTGTTAGCATTTGAGTGAGATCAAATGAGATATGATAAGTCTAAAATCATCGGAGTGTTTTCGAGCAAAAGAATCTAGTGCACTAGGTGCATTGAACTGGATCACAATGAAATACTTTATCTATAACCATCAGTAGATAAAAGTCATTTCATTATTAGGACAATCGGAGAGTCTATCTCAATCTTGAGATAAATGATGGACTTATAGTTGCAAGTGATATCATTTGAGTTATCAATGAGTACGATTATATCGCATAGTCTATCCTCGATAGTTTGGTGATATTCATTTGTTAATTGATAGAGGACTTCATTTATAGATATGGACATCGTGGCTCCATTTATTAAATGAGAGTATAATATCATCATATGGATGTTTTGAGGTAATTGGATATTAAATCTCAACGTTGAGTTTTCGATAGTGTCTATTGAAAACATGGCTTCTGGACAAGTCAAAATATCCAAGTTCAAAACGTGGTCATATGAGTAAATATGGTAACTTGGAGAGTTATAGAATTCTTTTGTTAGCATTTGAGTGGGATCAAATGAGATATGATGAGTCTAAAATCATCGGAGTGTCTTCGAGCAAAAGAATCTAGTGCACTGGGTGCATTGAACTGGATCACAATGAAATACTTTATCTATCACCGTCAGTAGATAAAAGTCATTTCATTATCAGGACAATCGGAGAGTCTATCTCAATCCTGAGATAAATGATGGACTTATGGTATGAATGAGGAACTTCTTCCTTTTCTGTCTTTATTTAAGAGTTCAATTTTAGCTCTTTAGTGGAATGAGTTAAAATTAATGGATCGGACCTAAGTGAATCAATTGTTGATTGTGATTAGGTTATGTCTATTGAAGCTTAAATTTAGATAGCCTGCCAAGATCCCCAATCCACACGGACTTGCATGGATCACTTGATATATTCTACCGGACCAATTTATGGGTCCATTTAGAATTGCATTAATATATTAAGAATATAATTTGCACATTATTTATTTAATGGGCTGCACAATTATATTAATATATTAATGAATGGCATGTGGGCTTGTTTCTTTTAGTAAAAATGGGTCTGGTTCACATGTGGGCTTTTTATTTAAAGTCCAATGGATTAAATGAAATAAGAAAATAATATATGGCCCAATATTTATAAGTGGGGCGGCTAGGTGTATATTAAACCTAATATATTATTTTGTTTCATTGTTTTAATTAAATGAGAATTAATTAATTTATTAATTAATTGTTTAATTAAGAAACAAATCTTTTCTGATTAGGAAATATGATTCCTAAAGGTATACTATTGGTAGTAGTATACTTAAATTAAAAGACTTGTTTGACAAGAAAATAAATAATTAATTTTATTTATTTAATCAAATAAGAAGTCTTTTTAATTTAGTCAAAATAAGAGAATAAAAATATCTATGAGTTGGATTAGGGTTTGAACTCTTAAAAATAGAAAAGAGAAGAGATTTTCGGCCACTAAGTTATTTTGGGTGTTGTTGTGCTTGAAACAATTATTCTTCTTCTTCTTCTTCTCAACTCATAGGAAGGAATATTATTCTACTAAAAACAAAAAAGAGTGAATAGATTATTCTTTTGATGGTACACTGATTGCTTGTTCATCAATAAGCTTGTGTGTACAACATCGATTGAGGTTCACGCGGGTTTCGATCATTAGATTGAGAACTCAAAAGTGACCGGAATAATCTTAGTCTTCTTTTGATTGTTTTGTGACTAACAAAAGAAAAGAAAAGTTTGTTTGTCCATTCTCAGGTTTGCAATTCAAAGAAAAAGGGAGACCACGCTCTTAGGTGATTCACTGCTAGGATTGAAGATCTTGTGGATTACCATCGACGTAAGTCAATCGGATCACGCTACAAAAGGTATTCTTCTTTTGTTGATTATATGTATGTTTAATTAATTAAAAGGGTTAAGGTTCATAAAAGGAAAAATTTTAAAAGCTACTAAATCAATATCTATTTTTTAGTCTCACTTCCGCTGCGTTTACTACGATATTTTTCCCTACATTTTATGTATTATATATATATAATATATATATATGTATTATATGTATATAATATATATATTATATACTATATTATCATATATATTATATATATATGATATATTCATATAATATATAATATATATATATATTATATATTCATATAATAAATAATATATATTATATATTTATGTTATATAAATATATTATTATATATATTGTATAATATATATTATTTATTATATAATATATATTACATGTATTATATATAATATATTATTATATTAAATAATATATAATTATATATAATATACTTTTATATTTTATTATTATTATTATCCATAATATTGTTAGGATTATGCTCAATAGTAAGAGTGTAATATTGTACTTGACAATCTTTTCAAATTAATAAAATGATTTCTGTTTTTAACAAAATCTTATAGCATTTATTATTATAATTATCAAAGTAAATAATCATAAGGTCAAAAGACTATGAGAAAAGAAGAATTGTTCGTACATCTGGATATGTATGAGATCGACCCAATTCTTTAACTAGTCTTGAATAATGTTCACAACTTAAGTTAGAGGTTGGGCACCTTTATTTTGTTAAAGTTGTAGAATTCTTTTACTGGCATTTGAGTGGGATCAAATGTGTTATAATGAGTCTAAAATCATCGAAGGGTCTTCGAGTAAAAGGATCTAGTGCACTGGGTGTATTGAACTATGAAATACTTTTTCTAGAACCGTCTATAGATAAAAGTCTTTTCATTATCAGGACAATCGAAGAGTCTATCCTAATCCTGAGATAAATGATGGACTTATAGTTACAAGTGTTATTATTTGAGCTATCAATGAGTACGATTATATAGCATAGTCTATCCTTGATAGTTTAGTAGTATTCATTTGCTAATCGATAGAGGACTTCATTTATAGATTTGGACATCGTGGCTCCATTTATTAAATGTGAGTAGAATATCATCATATGGATGCTTTGTAATTTTGGATATTAAATCTTAACGTTGAGTTTTCAATAGTGGCTATTGAAAGATGACTTCTGGACGAGTCATAATATATATCCAAGTTCAAAGTGTGGTCATATGAGTAAATATGGTAACTTGGAGAGCTATAGGCGGTCTACGAGCTCTTGGCGATTACTGATATTCTTCACGAGGATTCACTATCTCCTATAAGATTGTCTAGGGTATGAATGAGAATCATTTACTTATTCCATCTTTATTTAAGAGTGTAATTTTAGTTCTTTAGTGGAATGAACTAAAATTAATAGATTGAACCTAAGTGATGTAGGGAAAAAATACGTGCACGCAGCGGAAGCGAGACTAAAAAGAGTTTAGTATATTTTAAAATTTTACCCATATTGAACCTTAACCCTTTAATTAATAAACATATACATCAAAAGATACCGTACATTTGTCGCGTGATCCGATTGACTATGCGTCGATGGTAATCCACAAGATCTTCCAATCCGATCACGAACGTGAATCACCTAGGAGCGTGGTCTCCCTTTTCTTTGAATTGTATACCTGAGAATGGACAACAAAACTTTTCTGGTTTCTGTTAGTCACAAAAATTCCAATAGGTTGCTAAGAACGTTCCGGTCACTTTTGAATTCACAATCGTAAGATTGAAATTCGCGTGAACCTAATTCGAAAGTGTGTACAAGATCTCTTGATGTTAAGATCACTAGTACACTATCGAAACAAGAACAATTCTTCTCTCACAAACCTCTAGGCCGAATCACTCACTAGTCTTAGAGTTGGATCTTATTTTTCTCTAGCAAAAGAAAAAGCTCTCAATTGCAAAAACTAGGCTTTTAGAAAATATATAAAGAATATATATATATCTTTTCTTGCCGCAAAAAACAAATAAAAACAAAATATATTGTATATATGCATGCACGCCTAATGTCTTTGTTTATGTTTAAAAAACTGCATGTGCATTATATATATTTACATTTGTTTAAAACACTGACTGCAAAATATGCATATATATATATATATATATATCTTTTCTTGCCGCAAAAAACAAATAAAAACAAAATATATTGTATATATGCATGCACGCCTAATGTCTTTGTTTATGTTTAAAAAACTGCATGTGCATTATATGTATTTACATTTGTTTAAAACACTGACTGCAAAATATGCATATATATCTGGGTTAGCCGAATTCATGCTGCCATATATTTATTTTTTATACATGAGTCCAACTATAAATATAATATATATCTTGATTGCCGCATTTGCATATCAATATATTATATATCTGTATATTTGTTTTTCTTGACATATTAATCAAATATATGCATGAATTCTACTTGCCTATAATAACTCATAAGTATAAACCCTAATCCAAATCTTTAGTGTATTTGTGACTATATAAAAGACTTCCTAATTTGACTAAACAAATAAAGTCTTTTATATTTAGTATAATACTAATATTAGTATACTACTAGGAAACATATTTCCTAATCAGAAAAAGATTTGATTTTTAATTAAATAATTAATTAACATATTAATTAATTTCCATTTAATTAAATAATAAAATAAAACAATATAATGGGCTAATAATTAGCCATTGCCGCCCATGACTAGAACTTGGGCCTTCATATTGTTTTCTTATTTTATTTAATCCATTTGGACTTTAATAAAAAGACCACATGTGAACTAAACCCATTCTGACTAAAAGAAACAAGCCCACATGCCTTTCATTAATATATTAATATAATTTAAACAGCTCATTAAATAAATAATGTGCAAATTATATTCTTAATATATTAAATACAATTCTAAATGGACCCACAAATAGTCCGGTAGAATATATCAAGTGATTCATGCAAGTCCGTGCGGATTGGAGATCTTAGCGGGCTATCTAAATTTAAGCTTCAATAGACATAACCTAATCACAATCAACAAATGATTCATTGAGGTCCGATCCATTAATTTTAACTCATTCCACTAAAGAGCTAAAATTGAGTTAAAATTGAACTCTTAAATAAAGACAGAAAAGGAAGATGTTCCTCATTCATACCCTAGACAATCATGTTGAAGATAGTGTATCCTCGTGATTAATATCAGTAATCGCCAAGAGTTCATAGACCGCCTATAACTCTCCAAGTTACCATATTTACTCATATGACCACGTTTTTAACTTGGATATTTTGACTTGTCCAGAAGCCATGTTTTCAATAGACACTATCGAAAACTCAACGTTGAGATTTAATATCCAATTACCTCAAAACATCCATATGATGATATTATACTCTCATTTAATAAATGGAGCCATGATGTCCATATCTATAAATGAAGTCCTCTATTGATTAACAAATGAATATCACCAAACTATCGAGGATAGATTATGCGATATAATCGTACTCATTGATAACTCAAATGATATCACTTGCAACCATAAGTCCATCATTTATCTCAGGATTAAGATAGACTCTCTGATTGTTCTGATAATGAAATGACTTTTATCTACTGACGGTTATAGATAAAGTATTTCATTGTGATCCAGTTCAATGCACCCAGTGCACTAGATTCTTTTGCTCGAAGACACTCCGATGATTTTAGACTCATCATATCTCATTTGATCCCACTCAAATGCTAGCAAAAGAATTCTACAACTTGAACAAGATAAAGGTGCCCAACCTTTAACTTAAGTTGTGAACAATATTCAAGACTAACTAAAGAATTGTGTCTACCACATACATATCCAGATGTACGAATAATTCTTCTTTTCTCATAGTCTTTAGACCTTATGATTATTTACTTTGACAATTATAATATTAAACTATAAATGCTATAAGATTTGTTTAAACCAGAAATCACTTTATTAATATGAAAAAATTGTTAATTACAATATTACACTCTTGCTATTGAGCATAATCCTAACAAGTGAATCATTTGTTGATTGTGATTGGGTTATGTCTATTGGAGCTTAAATTTAGATAGGCCCGCCAAGATCCTCAATCCACACGGATTTGCATGAATTACTTGATATATTCTACCAGACTATTTATGGGTCCATCTAGAATTGTATTTAATATATTAAGAATATAATTTGCACATTATTTATTTAATGGGTTGTTTAATTATATTAATATATTAATGATAGGCATGTGGGCTTCTTTCTTTTAGTAAGAATAGGTCTAGTTCACATGTGAGCTTTTTATTAAAGTCCAAATGGATTTAATAAAATAAGAAAAACAATATATGGCCCATGTTTTGGTCATGGGCGGCAAGGTTAATTTTATTAGCCCATTATATTGTTTATTTTATTAATTAATTAAATGGAAATTAATTAATATGTTAATTAATTATTTAATTAAGAATAAAATCTTTTTATGATTAGGAAATATGTTTCCTAGTATTACACTCTTAGTAGTAGTATATTTAATATAAAAGACTATATTTGATAAGTAGATAAATAAAGGATTTATTTATCTAGTCAAATTATGAAGTCTTTTATATAGTCACAAATACACTAAAGAGTTGGATTAGGTTTTGTACTATAGAAATATATATTATATTTGGCCGAGATATATATTAAGAAATATGTCATAGATATATAATATATTCGGTATATATTTGGCCTAGATATATATGAAGTTATATATGATATTTGACCATAGATATATTTGACCGAAATATATAATATTATTGATATATGGCACTTGGCCGTGAGATATATGTATTTTACTAGGAAAAGAAAGCCATGAAGACTATATACATAATTAATATAGGCATGTAAGTATGCGGTATATATATATTTGGTATATAGACATATATATATATATAAATTGGCAAGTGATTGCCGCAACTATATATATATATTCTTTATATTTTTGTAAAACCCTAGTTTTTTACAATTGAGAGTTATTTTCTTTTGCTAAGAGAAAAATAAAATCCAGCTCTTTGACTAGTGTGAGAATTCGGCCAAAAGAGGTTGTAAGAGGAGATTGTTCTTATTTCGATTGTGCACTAATAATCTTTACATCAAAAGGTTTTGTGCACAATTTTGAATAAGGTTCACGCGAGTTTCAATCTAACGATTGTGAATTCAAAAGTGACCGGGACATTATTTGCAATCTTTTGGAGTATATTGTGACTAACAAAATCAGAAAAAGTTTTTGTTATCCATTCTTAGGTACACAATTCAAAGAGAAGGGAGACCAAGCTCCTAGGTGATTCACGTTCGTGATTGGATTGGAAGATCTTGCGGATTACCATCGACGCATAGTCAATCGGATCACGCAACAAAGGTATAATATCTTTTGGTGTATATGTTTAATTAATTAAAGGGTTAAGGTTCGAATATGAAAAAAAAATTAAAATATACTAAACTTCTTTTAGTCTCGCTTTCGCCGCGTGTAAATATTTTTCCTTACAAATATATAATGTTATTATGAATATTTTATAATTAGGGGTATTTTGGTCAAAATACAGTTAACTCCATTCCATTTTGTTGTTAACCAAATAAAATAATATTGATTCAGAGACTAGTTATAAAGTTCCAACTAAACAAAAAACTTAGTTTTCCTTTCCTTTCCATTCACATTCTCATTCTCATTACCATTCCGATTACCATTCCACCATATAACTAAATATGACCGTAGAGTGTAGATTAATAACTTGACTATATATGTTTTAAAAAATATAATTTTATTAAAAGTTTCAATAAATATTTTTTAATATATGTCTGTCGTAGAAATTAGAATTTTGATTAGTTGAATAAATTTAAATTTATCTAATAGGATTTTTTTAAAAAAAAAAAATTTCTAACAACTCTTATAGTTTAGATATATATATATATATATTGTTCAATTGTTAACACATCAAAGGTTGTAATCAAGCGGTAAAGACTTACAACATTTGAACTTGTGATCTTAAGTTTGACTCCCAATAATGACAATATTATCAGGTGGCAGGTGGTGGTAGGGATGGCCATTTTCCCCCGGGGCCCCAAATCCCCGCTCCCCCATCCCCATTTGGGGATTTTTTTTGGGGGAAAAATGGGGAAATGGGGATGGGGATGGGGAGGGGTCCCCCCATCCCCATTTCCCCATTTTCCCTAAAAAATTATGTAAATAGGGATGGGGATGGAGGAAGCTGCCCCCATCCCCATTTCCCCATTTCCCCCAAATATATAATATAATATAATATAATATAATATATTAATATATATTTATTTTTATATTTTTATTATTTTTATTATTTCCATTATTTCTATTTTACTAACTATAAATACATATTTATAACTTAAAACCTAACTTATATAGGCAAAATGGGGGAATGGGGAAATGGGGGATCCGGGGGAAATGGGGAATCGGGGAAAAACGGGGAAAAATGGGGAAAACGGGGAAATGGGGATGGGGGTGGGGAGACCTCCCCCCAAATCTACCCCATCCCCATTTTCCCTAAATGGGGAAATGGGGGGGGGGGGGGGGGGGGGATGGGGGAGGGTTTGGAAATTGGGGATAGGGATGGGGGGACCTATATCCATCCCCATTTCCCCATTGGCCATCCCTAGGTGGTGGTCGTCGATGGCAATGACTACCAAGAACATTCTTGACAGTAGCATCCTTGATAGTTAAAAAACTGTCTAGGAAACAATTCTTGACAGTTTTTAACTATCAAGAATTGTGTTATTTTCTTGTAGTGAATTTTCGAATATAAATAGAGGGAAAAGAGATGAAGAAGATAGGGATTCGGTGACCAATGAAAAAAAGCCACGTCACTAGCCAGGTGTGGGGTGCGTGTGGCACATGTGGGCAGAGAGGGACTCTGGCTTTGTGGCACACGTGGTCCTCCTTACTTGGCCTTTGGTTGAGCAAGCTCCTTCACGCTCCTCTCGCGTTCTTCAGCCATATTTGGGCATCCAAACTCCGAATTCGAATATATTTTTAGATTACGAACCATGTGTCCCTCACACACAACGAAGACTACAAAACTTTGACAAAAGATTGAGAATTCATCTCTAAGAATGATGACAAAGACAACTCAACAAATGAGAATGCAAAGTAGCGTAACTACATCGTTTGGACTCGAAACCTAATGAATGAGTAACCAAAATGACCAGGACTCAATAAGGAATTATATAAGATCATGTTTAAGTCCAAAATACAAGAGACACAAACAAATAAATACAATGTCACACAAGCATGCCATATCCAAGCGATAGTCATTAAACATGCAATTCTACAATGTTTGTCAATATGAGAATAATGCATGTGCATACTTAAATGAGTGTGAATATGTCATACCAAATGTTTGAACTACGATGCAAGGATACACATGTATGAATTTTGTGTGTGTGTGTGTGTGTGTGTGTGTGTGTGTGTGTGTGTGTGTACTTATGCCTTGTAATAGGAAGAAGTATCTTTATACCTTAGCATCCAAGTACGCGCTTTTCCTCATGAAGACGATATTTGCATGAGAAGTTGTTTTCTTCTTTGAAGCTTTTTTTCACCAAGAACCACCTAAGCAACTAACCATTACAAATAAAGAGAGTTTTGCAATGGAATCAAGCTAACAAAGATCTAGGATCTTATAGGAGACTTGGATAAAAGAAGATCCATTACATGTTATGTTTTCACTAGTGGTGGTAGACCAATTAGTTGGAGAGCTACTCTACAATCAATTACATCATTATCCACTACTGAAGCAAAGCATATTGCACTTGTGAAAGCTGGAAAAGAAGAGATTTGGCTTAATGGTTTAGCAAGAGAGTTCATAATTACTCAGAGTTACATGGTGACTAGATGTGACAGCCAAAGTATTATTTACTTAGCTAAGAATCAAGTGTTTCATTGAAGATCAAAGCATATTGAGGCTTGTTATCACCGTATTAGAGACTGGGTAGAATCAAAGGAAGTTACACTAGAGAAAGTTCATATAGAGGAGAACACATCAAATTACTTGACTAAACCAGTAACAACTGAGATGTTCAAGTTTTGCTTGAATTCACTCAATCTTATTACACACAGAGGATTGGTTGGAGCACCTCCTCACTTGAGCTTCATTAAGGCAAGAAGAATTTTGCCAAGATGAAAGTTCTTGAAGATTTCCAGAGTCTTTCAAGAAGGTTTGAAGACATTCTGGGGTACAGTAGTCATTTGGTTTTGACTCACCAATGAGGAGATTGTTGTGTTTTTTGGCTCACAAGTCAAGGCTTAGGAAGGAATCCTATTTGGATAAAGAGAAAATGAAGTGTGCACATAATTTCCTATTGGGATTAGGAAATTAGATTTTCTCAAGAATCCCAAATCAACTAAGATAAGGAAATTAGTTAGCTTTTCTTATTCTAAGAGGATTTAGGAGTCCTATTCTAGCAAGGAATGTAACCCAAGTCCTATACCTATAAATAGGGCTATTGGGAGCTTATTTTTAACATAAGAAAAATCAGCAAATATACAAGGGGTAGAAAGCAAGAGTGATAGAGAGGTTCTAGCAAGGTTTTGGAGAATTAGCTAATAGGGTAATAAATTTCTTGTAACCAAGCCTTTTTCTTCATAGTGCTAGTGATTTCTCAAGAGATTTCACACAAGGATGTAGGCAAAGTTAGCCGAACCTTGGTAAATTCTTTGTCTTATGTGTGGTGTGTTTTCTTTATTATTCATATTGAAACAAATAACGATGTGTTCTAATATTAATCTAGAGGGGGTTGAATAGATTTTAACCCTTATTACCAATTTTCACGTTTAGTCAATTTACAAAAATACCCCTATCTAGTCAAACTAACAAATCAAACATATAAGTGCAAAAATTAAAGAACGCTTGATTTTTACGTGAAAACTCTCAACGGGTAAAAACCACGGGCTGGTAAGTGCGCCACACTCGAACCTCGAATCCACAAATTTTGATAACATTTACAACCTAATCTCGGTTTATGACCTAATCCCGGTTTACGACTTAATCCCAGTCTATCACACAAGACTTACTTCTCCGAAGAGATCAAGCCCTAAGTGAATATGCAATGATATTCAAATATGCAAATAATGCAAGGGTATACTAAATGCTTATCTAGGATTATATGATGATAATAAAATCAATCATAGATATGAAAATAGCTACATGACATGGCATACAACTTTTGCTATGTTAAGGATAACCAATCCTAGATACAATAGCTATCAAAAGCAATCTCAATCATTTTCATGAGATTAATTAGCTAGATGACATATTAACATTAAAGCCTAGCTATCATAAAATAACCCAATCAACACATAATCTCAATCATGTATGTAGAAATTAATCTAAACACATACAAGTTATAGATGAGATAAAATTGATACGTCAAAACACTAATTATGTAAGATAATAGTGTTCAACATATCATACCATGTGTGTTGAAGAAGACCCATGCATTAGCACATACTAGATGAACCTAGATGATGCTTAGATGATGATTTGTGCCTGTGGAAATGGGTTGAGAGAAATAAAGATGTAATCTTTAAGCTTTTTCTCTCAAGTCTCTCTAAATATCTCTCTAGGGTTCTTGGGATCAGAATACTCAGTTTGGGAACCAGAGATAAGGATGTATTTATAGAAACCAAAAACAGGGCACATAAAAAGATAAGTTTACCCCTGAAATCGCACGATCGGCGGTTTCAATTGGCGGTCGGGGTCGTAGATTGTAACCGTCGAATTGAAACCCAAGAACGCTGGATTCATTTGGTGCTTTCATAAATGCCAATCATAACCACCGTTTTGGACCCGAGACATAAATCAATCAAGTCTCAAAGAGCGGTTTCAATCGGCAATCAAGCCACTGATCTAAATCGTCGTTTCACCAGAAATGGTGAAACTAAAGGAGAAGCCAAGGGCATCTCCAATGGCAATCATCGCGCAAAACCATGCACACCAATGTGCACGCGCAGACGTTTTCGAACATCCATCGGGAAATGAATTACTCCACACTTAAAGCTAACAAACATGAAGTGCAAGTGTGGGAAGTGAATGCATCCTAATGTCTAAACATGTCATGGCATTTCAATGAACAAGATGTAATCATTTAAACATGCATGAATAGGATTCATGACTTTGATCCTAATGCCTAAACATGTTATGGCATTTCAATAAACTAGATGCAATCAAATAAACATGCATGAAGAGATATTCAACAATTATGAATGCACACATATAAAACACACAACATACAAGTATTAGAGATATACATGAGTTGTGTGTGTGTGCAACTAGATCTCTTCAAAGCAAGTAAGCACTAGAATTTACCTTTGGTGCTTCTTCTCTTAAGGTCTTGAAAGGACCTTGGTTGTGCAAATCACCAACCATCATATGCCTAAGCTACCCTTACATCAAGCCCCACGTGTGGTTTATCCACGAAATAATCCAATCAAAATACGGGACCTTACACATACTTTATTCCACATACTTTATTCCACATATTTGCATATTATTATCTAAAAATTTATCACTGAAGTCTATCAAAAAAACATGATCTGTAAGGAAGTTTAAAATCACCAGTTAGTAGCCTAAGAAAAAATTAAGTAAATTAATGTTACTGTTTCGGTTTGTGTATCTTTGGCTCGGGCTAGCAATTTCACCTTCTTTATTGTCCAATATATACATATATATATATATATATACACGGTGGTTCTCTAGTCAAGACATCAAACCGTAGTCACACATTCATATTGAGTCCACAGCCACACATTAACAAATGCTCACACCTAATGTGAATGTGTGGCTGTGGGTGATTGTCCTTATTTTATAATTTCAAGACTTCCTTACTAGAGAGCCACCATATATATATATACCACTTCTCGAAAAAATAAATAGAAAATTTTTGAAAATTATCAAATTATCATTACAATTTAAAAAGATTTATTTTGGTCCCCCGAGTTTTTTATTTTTGTACTTATGGCTCTGTCATTGTTGAGGTGTTGCAGGTATATGCGATGGAAGGCTTTTGTGGTGTCAATCTAGTTGAGATACCCATCTTATCATAAGCTTTTTCTCCTTTTCATTGAAGTTTGAAACTAATAATGCATAGTGTGTTCTAATATTAATCAGGGGGGTGGGGGTGAGGTGAATAGATTTTAACAATTTTACCCAATTTTCGCATTAAGTCAATTTACACAAAAATACCCCTATCTAGTCAATACAATATATCAAGTGTAATATGTGCGGAATTATAAATGACACTTGATATTTACATGGAAACCCTCAACAAGGAAAAACCACAGGCTGGTAAGTGCATCACACTCGAACCTCGAATCCACTAATTGTGATAACGTTTACATCCTAGGTTGACCTCAACCATGCTCGGACTATAACCCGCTACCATTACCTGCAGGCCTGTAAAAGTGGACCTAGTCCAATTGCTCATGTGACCACCTAATCTCGATGTACGACCTAATCCTGGTCATCACACAAGACTTACTTCTCCGAAAAGATCAAACCCTAAGTGAATATGCAATGATATTCAAATATGCAAATAATGCTAGGGTACACTAAATGCTTATCTAGGATTATATGATGTCAATAAAATCAATCCTAGATATAAAAATAGCTATATGACATGGCATACAACTTTAGCTATGTTAAGGATAATCAATCCTAGATACAATAGCTATCAAAGACAATATCAATCATACAATGAGATTAATTAGCTAGATGGCTTATTAGCATGATATCCTAGCTATCAAAAAACAATCTCAATCATACAATGAGATTAATTAGCTAGATGACATATAACCATTAAAACCTAGCTATCACAAAATAACCCTACATGAACACACATGAGGACTCAATTAAATGCAAGATGATTCTAGCAACCTAATTGTCAACAAACAACTCACAAACATTCAGAAGCTTAACTAGTTTATTAAAAGACAATCTAACAACCTAGTTATCAATAAATCACACAAGAATGTTTATGACTTAGCTTTTAGGAAAAAATGACCTAATCAATTAAGCTATCAAAATACAAACTCAATTATGTTCTCAAGACTCATAAATATATGCAATAAAGAGAGTCTATATATTTAATCATGCAATAAATACATAATCTAGAGTAAGAAGAACATTAAATGATATTCAATGAAGTTCTAACTTACCTAGTCATGAAACCATGAATACCGATGCTTTAAAGATGTCTAGAGATGCATGAAGATGATGAGTTTTGGGTTTGGAGAGTTAAAGAAGCAAGCTTGGTGCTTTCTCTCTCAAGAATATGGAGCCTCTCTCTCTCTAGGGTTTTATTTTTTGGCTCTACTCTCAAAATGATGAGAAAGATATGTATTTATAGTGCCCAAGTGAAACTATGTCATTTTGGAAGAAATAGAAAAATTATGGGCATTTTCGCGGTACACGAGTCAGTGCAACAGCTCAAGATTTGAGTGCTCAAAAACGTGACCAAAAGACATCGAAACATTTCTTATGATATATCGTTGGAAAGGTATGGATGTCTACTTTCTACTTGTATTTACAGAATGGTATTTAGATGTCTGTAAAAAAGGTTATGGTCAATTAAGTGACCAAAGATCAGAAACGGACAACAACAGAGTTGCCCTGTTTTGGTAGTTACTTTGGAGATTTCAAAACCAAATCAAACGGTCATGAAATAATACAAATAATATACTCGATGAGCCATTGTTGTGTACTCAACAAAATGATATTTAGATGTGTTCGTTTAGAAAACTGATTTTTCACCACATAGATAGAAAATTAGTAAAGTGGTAAGTAGGATTCATTCCACAGGGAATTAGAGTAATTAATTGAATTAATTAGCTAATCTAAATGTGATAAAATAAATCATAGATAAATGGATAAGTGAATGGGTTGTCAAGCCGTTAAACATACATGTAAAATAAACCTAATAAAACTAATAAAATGAAATGCTCAACAAATCTTGATAACATATATGGAATAAACAATTAATAGAAATTCTAGGGAAATGATAGAGTAGCTAATGGACAATGAGCAATTCATACATGGCTTCTTTAATGCACTATCTACACAATCAAGGACCGATCTCATTCGAAAGTGTTGTTTAGACCGTCACTACGAACCCTAAACAACTTCCAACCGTAATGCCTAACCGATTAAGGAGAGGGGGTCGCGGCAGGATCGATTAGTGACGATAAAATGGTCTTGGAAATCGAGGTTGATCACCCCTCCAAAAGCCTATCCTATTCACTATGTGCTCTAATCGATTAAGTGTGTCAATAACTCAACCAATTTTATCACAAATAAATCCTACAACATATTGCAATCAACAAGTGTGTCAATACTCATTTAATCACATAAGTGTAAGATCTAATTAAAAAGTAAATAAAACTTAAATCATGTAAACATAATATTCAAAGCTTTAATAAATACTCATGTCCAAAAAGCCTCTCAAATCATCCCCTAAAATGGGGGTTTTAATTACACATAAATACAAACAAGAAAAGGAAGTAAAATGGAGAGAAATCACCATTGGGTCTCTCTTGTAAGCTTGATCCTTCCTTGAGCTTCCTTATTTGAATCTTGTGCAAAGAGTGGGTGTTGAGGATATGTCTAGATAGGTGGAGTCATATGGAAAGTGACAAAGGAAAGGGGTGGAGAAGATGGAAGGAGAGGAATGATTTAGGTGGAGTAATCTAGATGTTGAGTTTTAGGTAGAGGAGAGATGGAGGGATTAGGAATGGTAGAAAGAAGGTTTCTTGGTTGTCAAGAGATGTTCAAAAGAGGAAAAATGTGATGAATTTATAAGATTTTCAAATTAGGTCTCTAGGTGGTAAATTACCAAAACAGCCCCTGACCATGGCAAATTACCATTTACTCCAACATAGGGGGCATCTTGTAATTTTCCCAACCAATCAGACTTTCACAGAGAGGGAGGTCGCTCTTTGGTAAATGGCGATATCTAGGGTGACCCTAATTAGCGACAATTCTAGAGCCAAAACAACTCCCATCGCTATGGCGACCTCGGAATGCAAACCGCGACCTTGATTTACGTGGTTTTGTTACGATTTGGGATTGGGGGCGACAATGGAGGTGTGACACCAAGGCTGGACCAAATTTTGTGGTAACTTTCCAGTGGTTTTAGTGAGCCGAGATGGGACCGATCACGATCGCGGTGAGTTCCCCGTCCATTTGGGATCGATATTGACCGATGGTAGGTCGGTTTCTGATGGTTTTAGGAAGCTAGGGTTTGGAGCTCGTTAATGGAGGTCGGTTGCTAGAGGAAGAAGATGAATTTAGGTTAAAGATGGGGTGCAATCAGCAGTCCTTGGGGTGTATTTAGGCTTAGGTGTGGTGAGCTCACCACATAGGATTACTTGGGCCACTTATTTTGTTTTTTTCTTCACTTTGTTGTAATTTTGGGCTTTGCACTGATTTGAGCCCAACAACATTCAAAACGCACCGTTCTATTAAATTAGGTGGCGTGGGCTGCTTGGCAAATTTCATTTTGGTCCCTGAACTCTTCTAAAATCACAATAAATTCAATTATCCTTCATGAATTACAGTTTTGCCCTTAATTGACCAATATTACTTCAATGCCCCTGAACTTTATAAATACCTGAAAACACTTAATTTACACCATTAAATCATGGGATAATATCCAAGAATCAAGCAAAAGGAGAAGGACGTAAGGGCCAAAATCATACCAATTTTGGTTTGATCAATACCGTTGGAAAGGTATGGGTGTCTAGTTTGTCTAAAATTTTACAAAACTCAATTTTAATCTTTTTATAAAAAGTTATGGTCACAAGACCATACAAAGGTCAGTTTTAAAAAACATTTAAATCATTGAAATCCAATATTTTGAAACTAGACACTTCACTCCAAATAATCAAACTGAATCTACCACTTATCCAAGAGAAGAATGAGACCTTCTCAAGTGGTCAACCATCGTGCTAAGACATGCACACCATCGTGCAAGCACGGACATTTTCGATCACTCAAACAGAAATGAATTACACCACACTTAAAACTATCATACATGAAGTGCACGTGTGGGAAGTGAATGCATCCTAATGCCTAACATGTCATGGCATTGTCATTGAACAAGATGCAATCAATTAAACATGCATGAATAGAATTCATGACTTTGCATCCTAATGCCTAAACATGTCATGGCATTTCAATGAAATAGATGCAATCAAATAAACATGCATGAAGAGATATTCAAAAATCATAAATGCACACATATAAAAACACACAACATACAAGTATTAGAGATATGCAAGAGTTGTGAGTGTGTGCAACTAGATCTCCTCAAAGCAAGTAAGCACAAGAATATACCTTTAGTGCTTCTTCTCTTGAGGTCTTGAGAGGGACTTGGTTGTGCAAATCACCAACCATCAAGAGCCTAAGCTACCCTTACATCAAGCCCCACATGTGGCTTGTTCACAAAATAAGTCAATCAAAATATGAGACCTAACAAAGTTCATTAAAAAGAAAAAATTTGCCAGCTAGGGTAGACATTTACTAATTCATTCACCTGATAACTAATATTATATATATATAATATCATTTGCACATTAAGATAGGTGGAATAATATACATATCTGCCAATTTATTATTTTATTTTTTTGTAATGAAAAGAAATGTATGAAGAAATTAGTTGAATAATATAATATAACTCCTATTTTGGAGCTTTTAGGGATTTCGGGTTTTTTAGCTAATCCACTCTAGGTGAGGGTCTAGGATTTTATTCAGGGGGGTAGATAGGTGCTTGACATTTGTTTCCGAATGTGGTTCCTGGATCGATGTTTTTGGATTGATTGGATTGCGATTTCTCCTATTGTGGATTCTTTGGTTTGGGCTAATTCTTAGGATGATCGTGTTTCTTACAAGGCTGTTTATTCCCAGTCTTTTCGTGATATTCCTTAGGTTATTTGGTGGAGAGGTGTCTGGTCCCATTTTTCCCCCTATCTCGCTCAGCTTTGACCTGGCGTTTTATGTTAAACATGCTTCCTACATATGATCGCCTTTGTAGATCTGGGTTCAAGTTGATTTCTCGTTGCAATATTTGTGGGGTTCGTAGTGAATCGGTATATCATCTTTTTCTTCATTGTCCCCTGGAAGGTTCTCTTTGGGAGGCTGTTTTCTCGGCTTTCCAGCGACGTGTCTCTACCAAAACTTGGCAATCCTTCTTCTTGTAGGCCATGTCGATTTCCTTTAATGAGTAGGTTATGATTTTATGGAATGCAGCTATCCATGTAGTGATTTAAGGGGTGTGAACTGCCCATAATCAGTGGATCTTTGAAGGAAAGTCATTGGACTTTATATCTCTCCTCTCTCTGGTTTGGCATACGATTTCAGAGGCTAATCGTCTGGAGATTGGTTGTATGCGTTATTGTATGGGCGATGATTGCTTCACTTCTACACTATGTGTAGCCCTATATTCATGTCTTTTTGTGTTCGTTTCTCGGGTAAAACCGTATTTTAACCATTTAAATAAGTTGTACGGGTTTAAGTCAAATTTTGAGTTTAATGGTTTTGGATAGAGCTGAAGTGAAGCAGAAAATGCTCAAGAGGCCAAAACAGACACAAAAGCGACCTGAACTAAGTCTCCCTAAGGTTGCTATCCTTTCGGCTCGAGAAATTCTCCACCAGACAAGAAAGCGACCTCAGGGCGATCCCAACCAGGTCGCCCCAAGGTTTTTATCCTCTCGGGTTAGCAATTCTCCAAGTCGCCCCCAAGTCGCCTCTTTGCCCAAAAATGTTTAATTTCTGGAATTTACCTCCTTGCCCCTGGCCTAATTCATTCCCTTATATAACCCTTTACTATTTTAGACCTAACTAACCACTCTCTACCTAAGAATATTCACCAAGACATCATCTTTAGATATTCCTCTTACATCACCATTTCCTTCTCCAAGAAAACTACCATGATTCCTCCTTTCCCTAAAATCCTACACATCCACCACATCTTTTGATCACATTCATCATCACTTCTTGTTTTTGGGCAAAAGGGAGCTGAAGAACCATCGAAGGAGAAAAAGAGCCAAGAAGAAGAGAAAGCTCTCCACATAGTTTTCTCTACAACTCTTTCTTTTTCATTTTGATTGTAGAGTCATGTATTTATTTGTTTATATATGTTTTATGGTTTTATCTTGTAACATGAGCTAAATTTCTAGTGCTAAGGCTTGATGAAACCCAACCCTCGACTTTATATATATATATATATACCACTGAATTTATTCATGTGTGTTTGTGTTTTGTATGGATGTTTTTGAGTATTTAATGCTTTAGCATATATGACTTTTTTGAGTGTATCAAAGTTTTTAATGAATTCATACATATATTTTGGGGTCATCAAGAGAATGCTTTTGGTATGTTTGGATGTAATCTTTATAACTCGATTGAGAGTAGAGATTATTATTGGGAACATGAGTCTACAATTCACATTTGAACAAATTTGGTATTTAGGTGAGTCTAGGGCTTAAACAAGAGAGGGTGAGGTCGATTCTAGTCTTAGCATATTATCTCATATTGTTACATTCGATTTCTTTGTTTGTCATTATTTAACAATCTTAGTTTGAATTTGTTTGAGTAGTATAATTTAGCTTAATCGTAGAATTTAAATCTGAAAATCATCCCTTATTGATTGTTTGAATAGAAATTTGGTTAATCAATTACTCAGTATTCGTGGGAACGAACTTTACTTGTTATTGTACTACACTCCCAGCCTCGTACGATTGTGAGTGTTACTTTAGGAGTGGTCAGACGACCTTTTGATTCTTCCTTGATTTGGTCTTCGGGGTCGCCCTTCTAAAGTCCTGGTGATCAAGAGTGTGGTTTGGTCGCCTCTGGCTCTTGGTTGGATCAAAGTGAATACAGATGGTGCTGTTTCGGGCTCTCTAGGGGTTGGTGGTTGTGGTGGTATCTTTCGAAACTGTATAGCCTTTGTGAAAGGTTGCTTTCCTATTCCTTTTGGTCAGGTTTTCACATTTTAGGCCAAGCTTCTGGCGGCCTCATTGGCTATTAATTTTTCTTGGAAGTATAGGCGGCATCCGATCTAGCTAGAGAGTGATTCTTCTTATGTGGTTCAGCTTCTTTCTTCTCATTCTTAGATGGTTTTCCTTGGAGGGTTCGTCAGGCGTGGCAGCGCTACGTCTTCCAAATCTCGCAGATGGATTTTTAGGTTTCCTATATTTTCATGGAGGGGAATCAGGTTGCAGATGTGTTTTCTGAGCATGCTTTGAAGTTTCAAGCTAATTCTTGGTGGTTATCCGTCCCACCGTTCTATTCTTCTTTAGTTAGCAATAACTGTATAGGCCAGGAGTATTTTCGTTTTTCTTGATGCTTTTTTTTTTTTTTTTTTTTTTTTTTTTTTTTTTTGGTGTGGCATGCATGGCTACATGCCTATTTTTGCTTAGGGTTGTTTTCTATTGGTTATTTGTGCTTTGTTGCTTTTTGTCACTCTTTTAATCAAATGTAGTAACGTATGGTCTCATATGTAAATTGTATAGTGCAACAAATAAATTAATAAATAAACTAGACGCGACTTTATGAATCAAAATGGAACCCGATGCTCTTTTAAATTTATAAAATCGTCTATTATTGAATATATAATAAGTTGCTATGTGATTTCCCTTTCAATATACATGATCAAAGAGTTTGTAAGAAATTCCATCTTGTTACGAAACATAATCTTGACAATAGACATAACTGGAAATGACATCTAAGTAGGTGGTGCAGTTGAAAACGTTTAAATAACAAATTATATAATTAATGTAGCAAAATCATATTAATAACCTAAAATATTTATCATTTTGTAATCTAGTACCTAAAATTATTCGGATAGAGAATAAGAAAAATTTAGTTACAACAGTAGAAATAAAATTGCTTAAGTGAAAATCATAAAAAAAAATAAAAAATAAAAAAAATAAAAAAAATGTATTTACAATTCCCACCCTAAAATCTTGAAAAGTGATAAAGATAATGTGAAATGTCAAATTGAATAATTACTAATAAACAAACTATTTAGAGTAACGAATTGTGTCAGCATAAGATAATTATTTTAATGAAATTCCTTTCTTTCTATTTTTGCATTGGAAATTAAAATTAAGGAAGGAAAATAGATTGATTTTATCTCCTAATTTTATGGACAATAAAATAGGGAAGATATTTATTAATTAATAACTAATAATATTATGATTTATTACTTACATAATATAATATCATAATAAATACATGTAGCAATTTCATTGGTCGGGACATGCCTTTTGGATCTCCCCTAATTTTGCCCCTTTGACTAACAATTATAAAACACGATTAATAATCACCGGCTCAGCCGCACTGTTATGGTGCAGGTTGCAGCCACGTATATCAACATCAAAAGTACCACCACTACTTGACCAACCAACGAAACACCTTCCCCACCCCATAACATCTGTATTTTCTGTTCATAGTTGGAAGTTACATTAATTATTTATATGTCCATAAATGCTTTCGCCTTTCTGACACCTGAACCATCTTAGCCTATATTTCTGATAAATAAATAATGCAAGGCATCCCCATATTTATTTAACGAGCACATGGTAAGTTGAAACGTCTAATATTATTAAATTTTCATGGGGCTTTTTTTTTTTTTTTTTTTTTATGTAACTCTTTCCAGAGTGGAAAAGTCATCAACTTAATAAGTTTTGTGGAAATAGCACCAACTTAATAAGATCTGTCAAGATTACCCCTCACTTATTCTTTCTCTTTCTTCTTCTCTCTCTTTTTCTTCCTCTCTCCTCTTTTTTTTTTTCTTTTTCAAAAACCTCAATTGATCCATTAATAGAGATCAAAACGACCTCTATCGAAATGACCTCCATCGAAACGGTCGACTCCATTAGAGGTCTTCGAAACGACCTCCGTTATAAATAAAATTATGGAAATAAGTCTCGATTATTTTGCAATAAGTCTCAAGTATCTGAAATAAGTCTCGGGTAACTGGAAATAGCTTGAAATAAGTCTCGGGTAACTGGAAATAGCTTGAAATAAGTCTCGGGTGACCTACCCGAGACTTATTTCCAAATACCCGAGACTTATTTCAAAATACCTGAAGCTTATTTCCATAAAATTTTTAATAACGGAGATCGTTTTGATCTCCATCGAAGGGAGTCGACCGTTTCGACGGAGGTCGTTTCAACATAGGTCGTTTCGACAGAGGTCGTTTTAATCTCCATTGATGGATCAATGGAGGTTTTTGAAGAAAAAAAAAAAAGAGGAGAGAGGAAGAAAGAGAGAGAAGAAGAAGAAATAAGTGAGAGGCAATTTTGGTAGATCACATACTTTGGTGCTATTCCACAAAACTTAATAACTTGGTGATATTACCACAAAACCAATGGAATTTGGTGCTATTTCCCTCTATTTCCTCAATTTTCATATTGTTGTTGGTTATTAGATATCAGTTTCTGGTGTGCTTGGATACGTGGCTTATGATTAAGATAAAAAAACAAAAACAAAAAACTCTCTACTTTTTTTTAAAATAAAAAATAATAATTAATAAAAAGGAAAAAAAAAAAAAAAAAACTTAAGAAAATACTATTTGGAAATTCAAAGCATATAGTAAACCCAAATTTTTGAAATTAATTTTAATATTGTGACTCGAATACCCTTTAAGTTTTTTGAATGAATATTGTATTAAAACTTGTTTGACCGAGAAGTGTTGCTTTTAAATTCTTAAAAATCACCACCCTATTAATTAAATTATAATCCATAAATCTAGCTTCATAAATGAGCAAATGCAGCGTTGAAACTATTGTCCTTTTCTATTGATATAAGCTTTTAAAACCAACGGTGTTACAATAAATTAAAATAGTATACAATTGTGTGTTTGATCAAGAGGTGTCGGATATAAATTCTTAAAATATTTTTAATTTTATTCACTAAACTAAATTGTGGATTCGTATTTAAATTCAATTGAATATAATATGTGATCAAATCATGAAGAGTATGTTAAAACTCAATTATATATATATTTGCTAAAATTTTCCTATGATCTAGATTTCAAAAATTAATTATTCCTCAACTAATTTCAAACATTTATCTTTTGTCATTGTTGGATCTACAAAAATAATAACAACGACAATAATTTTTTCAAAAAGAAAATTAACAATAATTAACAATAATAATAATAATAATAATAATAATAATAATAAATAAATAAGAATAAAGGCATATTATTTACATGAATCGGTCATTAAGGGTGCGTTTGGTATCGGTCATTAAGGGTGCGTTTGGTATCGTTTTTAAAATGGTATTTTTGAAAACTTTTTTTTTTTAAAATGGTAATCGTGTTTTAAAAATGATATTTTTAAAAATATAATGTGTTTGGCAGTGTTATTTATAAGTAGTTTTTTGAAACAGAAAACAATGTAAAAGTGTTTGGTTGTTATTTTTAAAATGGATAAAGTAGTTATGTGGAAGGAAAAGTTGATTTGTTTCGAAATGATGTTTTTGAAAAGAGCAAATTGCAACTAGCCTCCCTGAGGTTTGCTCTTAGACAATTAGAAACAACTTTTCCATTTATTGACAATCACCTCCCTTACAGTTAGTCAACATCAGTTAACTCTAACCATTGACCATGTAAAATTTGTAAAATGACTCAATTAGCCCTAAGTCACTTGTCAACGCCTACTTTGACTTATGGAAAGGAAAAAAAATTATAAAAATAAACATTGTCCTAGGTGCTAGGAAGCACGGATACGGATACGGCATGATACGGGGATACGACAAATCTCTAAAAACTAGGATATGGATACGGCAGGATACGTCAATTAAAATAATATATATTTATATTTTTTAAAAATAAGAATATATAAAAGGATATTTGATAATTCATTCAAGAACCAAAACATATCCATATCCAATAACAGCTCCTAAATAATAAATTTCCATATTCAGTATTCACAAACCCATAACAAATTAACACCATGATGCAGCAAAACACCCCATTAAGAAACACATAAATGTAAAAATCAGTCTACGAAAATCATGATTGCCATTTTAAAAAAATAAACAAGATTTTTTTTTTTTTTTTTTTTTGAAAAAGTGCATTTTATTAAAGGATCAGCAACAGCTAACCTGAAAGCACCCACAAACAACAGGAAAAAGAACAGAACAGAACCAAAGAAGCAAAAACACACACTATAAAAAAAAATGACATATAGTGACCAAAACTATTTGTCACTCAAAGTAAAGAAATTGTCACAATTTCAATATTGTGACAAAAAAAAAAAAAAGTGTCATTAACAATTTGTCACTTTTGCCCCAAATCACTAAAAGTATTTGTGACAGTTTTTTGGTACTTATCACGAATCATAACTTTTAATGACATATTATCACTCGACCTTAATTAGTGATAAAATAAAAATTGTGTCACTAAATTTATATATAGTGACAATTAACTGTTTGAAGATTTTATCACTATACATCTTCTTAGTGACAATTTATTGTTGTAAAATTGTATCATCATTCACAAATTTAGTGACAATTAATCATGTCAAAATTGTGTCACTATACATAACCTTATCAATAATTAATTATTTAAATATTGTGTCACTATACATAACCTTATCGATATTTAATTGTGTCACTATACATAACCTTATCGATAATTAATTATTTAAATATTGTGTCACTATACATAACCTTATCGATAATTAATTATTTAAATATTGTCATTGTACACAAACCTAGTGACAGTTAACCATATGAAAATTATGTTTGTTTTACACAAATTTAGTGACAATTAACAAGAAGATAACAAATTACAAATTCAATCAAAGGTAATACTATGGTCAATTCAATTATTATTAACTACAAGAAAAAAAAAATACAATAAATACAATAAGGAATTGATAATCAGAACACAAGAAAGAAAAGAAAAAGAAAAAAGAAAGTGAAAAAAAATATATATATATTACAAAATTGTTAGTGTACATACACCAATTTGATACAAATTTTGAGATAAATGCATTACATCAATTATATCCGGATAAACATGATGAAGATTCTTTAAGCCTCAATACTAGAACACTTTCGTAAATAAAAAGATAGGAATAAACTTTTCACCTACATACAAACTGCAACAGATGAAAGTATATTATTAACACCTCAATGAAATATAATTTTGTTTTTTCAATGTTGCATCAAACAATTGGTTATTCCATAAGAATCATTTAATCAAACAGTTAGTATGCACATCAACTGATAAATATCATGTATTGTGGAAATCTAAGAACAAACAACTATAAATCATGAAATAATAATTATGGGTTCCTGAAAAAAATTAAACAAATTAAAGTTAAGAATCATTCCTAAACACACATATATAATTATATATATAACATACCATGTTAAAATAAACTTTCAATATATGAAACTCGAATTTGAGATTCTGACCCTGAAAACAAGTATAAAAAAAAAAAAAAAACCCTAAAAAAAATTAAATCAAGAGAAGCTTACCTTTTCTATAAAGACAAAATTTTCCCTACAGTCTTGGTGACTTCTAAAGATGAAACATGGTTTCAAACCTAAAAAGTGTTTTTAAGGAAAAGAGAAACTAAAGAGAAAAAAATTAAAATTAAGAAACATTCCTAAACATATGTATATATATATATATAATTCTATATAAAAAAAAATATATATCTTATTCAAAGAAACTTTTATTATATGAAACTCGAATGTGAAATTCTGACCTTAAAAAACAAGTAAAAGATAACAAACCCTAAAAAAAATAAAAATAAAAATCAAATCAAATCAAATCAAGAGAAGCTTACCTTTTTCTATCAAGACAGAATTTTCTCTACAATTCTGATGACTTCTACGAATGAATCACAGTGTCAAACCTAAATGTGTGTTTTAGGAAAAGAGAAAATAAAGAGAAAATCTAGATATGGCAATGGCAAAGGCAGAACCAAGAGACATGTGAAGATGGAATAAGGAAAAAAAAAATTAACAACACCACGATTGTGGTGTTTTTTTTGCTTCCAAATAAAATAAAATTTATAGATTCTGATGCCTTTTAAAAACCTAATTGTTTATAAAATAAAATATTTCCCTTTTTTATAGGGTAATTTTGTGACTAATTATATTATTTGTCACAAATTATCAAGTTGTTTTTAACTAACTGTGATGATTATTTTTTAAAAGTCTAAATCGAACAAAACATAATGACAAATAATATAATTTGTCACAAAATAATACCTACTATGATACATTTGAAATTCGTCACACAAAAATGTGTCACTATAGGTCATTTTTGTTTTTTGTAGTGAGAGACACAATACAGGGGACAACAACAACAAAACAGCACAAAAACCAGCAAACCCACAACTAAAAATCACCTCATTCAATAACCTCCCCAAACGACGAGGCACCTCTCTTTCCAAACATGGAATACAAGTGAAAACAGACCTTAAGCAAGCGATTTGCAAGCTTTATCTGTAACTATTTCCAACTATTTGGCTATTTGCAAATACAAGAAAAACAGACCTTAAGCAACTAATTCTCATAAAAATATCTGTAACTATTTGGCTATTTGTAAGCTTCAAAATGAAAACCGAAATACACAAGAATTTAAAGATAAAAACTAAAAACTAGTTTCATCCCTCTAAATTCTAGAAAAAATGTTCAAACACTGTCCTTGACAAATCCTCTCCCCCAGAATAGTCTTGTTTGAAACCTTGATCTCTTGTTCGCAAAATCCTCTTTCTCCTTCTTCCTCTTCCCTTCTCCTTCTTCTTTTCTTCTTTCTGCGTTTTTAGTTTTCACTGTCAAGTGGCTGATTGAATTGAAACGAGCCCTAATCCTAATATGATATATTTCTTTAAAATTTCATTTTGCCCCATACATTTTTGAAATTATAATTTGACCCCGTTTTGTACTAAAATATTTATGATTTTGCCCCAAACCTATCCCTAGTGTATCCATGCCGTATCCTACCGTATCCTTGCCGTATCCCCAAGTATCATTCAGTCAAACTTATGAAAAAGTCAACGGATACGCCATTTGGCGTATTGGATACATATCCTAGTGTATCTAGGGAGTATCCAAACCGGATACGAGTTCGATATGAGTTACCTCCATCAAATAGAGTATCCGTGCTTCCTTGCCTAGGTGGGTAGGTTTGTATGTGGATGATTGAATGAAATTTTTTTTTTTAATTGATAAAAATATCCTTCAAATTTTGATAAATTCCAATTGAAGAAAATTAATAAAAAATTCCAATTAACCGTTTGGATTACATATAAAATTGCATTTGTCAACAGATCATTTGGCAAGAAATACTTCTTTTTTTTTTTAATTAACATTTTTTATATTTATAGGAGACTAGTGACATCAATTGTAATAAGCAATATCAAGAATGGTCATGTCAAGATTGACAGTTTTTTATTTTATTTTATTTTTTTATTATTTTTTATTTTTTTTACTGTCAATAATCGTCAACATTTAATATTTATGTTAATATTTAATTAACATTTTTTATATTTATAGGAGACTAGTGACATCAATTGTAATAAGCATGATTTGGAATACAACTCTCACTACATGGGAGATATTTCTCTGCATGCATCTTGCAATTTAATGAACAAATGTAAGACCCAGATTACTAATTTATATGGGTAACTGAATTATTAACATGTCTATACTCTATAGGAGACTAGTGACATCAATTGTTATAAGCATGATTTAGAATACAACTCTCACTACATGGGATATATTTCTCTACATGCATCTTGCAATTTAATGAATAAATATAAAACTTGGATTACTAATTTATATGGGTAATTGAATTATTAACATGTCTCTTAGTATGAAACAAGAGAGTGCAAAATAAATAAACAATTTTTTAAAAATTATTTTTTTTGAATTTTTTAAAAGTAAATTTATTAAATTTAAAATTTTACTTATTCAATATCGGTTTGCCCAAAAATCGATATCTTACTATAAAATATCATATCGGGATTTTGTTTGGTGTTAAAAATAGGAAGTAAAAGTTTATAAAAATTATTAAAGATAAATAAAATTTTTGAAAAAACTATCAACTATTCTTGGTAGTTTTTTAATTATAATTCTAAAAAACTGTCAACTATTCTTGACAGTTAAAAAAAACTATCATTAAATAACTGTCAAGAAAGATAACTTTTCTTGTAGTAGATGCTACGCAACACAAAAATTAGTACAAAACTCAACCCAAATAATGTGGGGATTAAAGTGATTTATCATTTTTCATATCATTCAATCATTCATCATATCTCTTCATAAATTATATGATAATGGCAAATCACTTACCATATCACTTGAGTCGATTTTTAGATTTTTATTTTTATTTTTTTTACATAGTATTACTCATCTTTTGGTATTTTCAACTATTTTTTTTTTCACTTTATATGTTCATATGTGTTATAATATATGTGGCTTTTACCACATGTGTTATACACTCAAATATCCTACAAAATATCACACAAATATCTCCTCATAATATCTCCTTTAATATCTCCCAAAATATCATACAATATCTCACCAACAATATCTCCCCATAATATCACACAAATATCTTCCCCTTAATCCCACATCATCCACCACCTCTCTCCACCTAATATCTCTCCTTTTACTCTCCACTTCACCCACTTGATTTTATCTCCTTTATAGTTTGCCTATATATATGTGCTCTCTCTCATGTAAATGTTGGTTCACCAAATATCAATAAAAAGCTAGAAGCTCTCTCTCTTTATATCTCGTGTCTCTCTCTCACTTTCATCTCTCATTCTTTTATCTCATTATTTATTATCTCATCTTTTTATTTCTTCAATTATTTATAACACGTTATTAGCACGATCGTATGTAAGTAAAAAGTATCTCCAGGTGAGTGATTTATTTACGGCTTGATATTCCTGTATATAAGTAAAAGGGATCCCTGATGGGTGATTTACTTTAAATCTCAATATTCTGGATTTGTATATATTTCGTATACAAAATGGCTTTGCCGTTAACGGAACATATATATATATAGTCCTGAATTTATTTTCTCTAAATCTCAATATTCTGGATCTATATATATTTCGTATACAAAATGGTTGTGCCGTTAACGGAACATATATATATATATAGTCCTGAATTTATTTTCTCTAAATCTCAATATTCTGGATCTATATATATTTCGTATACAAAATGGTTGTGCCGTTAACGGAACATATATATATAGTCCTGAATTTATTTTCTCTAAATCTCAATTTTCTCTAAATCTCAATATTCTGGATCTATATATATTTCGTATACAAAATGGCTGTGCCGTTAACGAAACATATATATATAGTCCTGAATTTATTTTCTCTAAATCTCAATTTTCTCTAAATCTCAATATTCTGGATCTATATATATTTCGTATACAAAATGGTTGTGCCGTTAACGGAACATATATATATAGTTCTGGATTTAATTTTTATGCACATGGCAGGTGAGCTCAGCCTCCTGGAACTGATTTTACAGGACATATATACCGTTTCTGTAACTATTATTTACAGGACATATATACCGTCCTGGAACCGTTATTTACAAGACATATATACCGTCTTGGAACTGTTTATTTACGGAACATAACAGGTGAGCTCAGCCTCCTGGAATTGTTTATTTACAGGACATATATACCGTTCTGGAACTGTTCATTTTTCACAATATAAGAGATTGGTTAGACCGACAAACCAGAACTTAAGGTTTCTGGAGTTATGATATTTAAGTCGGCATGGTTTTGAAACCGATGAAAAACTGGAATTCTTGATCCAGTGTTATATTCATGAAATGTCATACGGCACGGTATTGAAAACCGATGAGAACCTGGAATTCTGGATCCAGTGTCATATTCATGAATGACGTAGTTCATTATTTGGAACCTGGGGTTTCAAATCCACTCATAATCTGAATTTTTCTTGATTATAATTATATATGAACTTACAGTTCATGAATCGAATCGGAAGTTCGAAAAATCATTGTGATCCATGATTTTATTTTATCTCATATATATAAAGTGATATGTTTACATATCATTCATTTGAGAAAAATGATTTACACATCCAACAGGATGTTATGAGTATCGTAAAAGGGATTTAAGATCCTAAACGAATAATGAAATTGGAATTAATATTTTATCCATTCCATACACATCCAACAGGATGATGTGAGTATCATAAAAAAATGATTTAAGATTCTAATGTTTAAATGATATTGGAAATAATATCTTATCCATTTCATACATGCTTGATACTCATGAAGAGCAATATTCAGAGAAGGATCTACACATCCAACAGGATGTTGTGGAATATCATAAAAATAATTTAAGATCCTAACGTATAAATAAATTGGCAATAATATTTTTATCCATTTCATTACACATCCAACAGGATGATGTGAGTATCACAAAAAGGATTTAAGATCCTAACGTATAATGAAACTGGATGTAATATTTTATCCATTTCATTCAAGTTTGATACTCCTAGAGAGCAAAATTCAGAGTTGCTGAAAAAAGAGGAGAATTTTGAAATCAGTAGTCTACTTGACAGTAGATGAACTTGATGAACATGTGAATGTGATGGGTGTTTAGAAATCAGATCATCTGATCTAGTATCACCAAACCCCGATCTGAGTTTGCTTCTGGGTGGTGGGTTTTCAACCCAGACCCATCGCCCCTCAGGTCAACGCCACCTCGTCGGTGAGCTTCGTCATTTTTTGCACCAGCCTAGTGCGTT
Organism: Acer campestre; assembly: GCA_954870605.1. Classification (NCBI taxonomy): domain Eukaryota; kingdom Viridiplantae; phylum Streptophyta; class Magnoliopsida; order Sapindales; family Sapindaceae; genus Acer; species Acer campestre. Next base: position 11,893,186 of record OX940804.1, read on the forward strand.
TTTACGATGACGATAAATGATCGTCGGTCATGACCCACGATCTGGTCTAGATCGATCACAGAGCTCGTTTTGGCTCTGGCCACTTTTGGTGAATTCGATATTTTTCATGGACTGTTTTGTAATTATTTTGGGTTATTTTGTAATTTTGATAAAATTTTGGATCAATTTATAATTACCAAAACTTATTGGTCCAATTTGCAATTTTTAAAAGTTTTGGGGCTGATTTATGATTAATAAAAAATTTGAGGGGCCTTTCCGTAATTTTACAAAATCAAAGGCAGTTTTGTAATTTCTCTAAAAAAAAAAAGAAGGGATAATTTAAAAATATATATATATATTATTATTAAAAAAAAAAGGGGGGGGGGGGGGGGGGGGGGGGGGGGGGGGGGGTGGGGAGGGGTGACTATTATCATTTCACATGAGATATAAAATGACATTACAAATAATGTCCATAAAATTTATAGAAGGAAAAATATATGTCTTGCCGAGAGTGCAACGACTCATATAATTCTGCAGAGTCAAAAATATTTTATGAATTCGACTTTGCTGAGAGCAAATGTTATTAATGTATTAGGTCCAATGGATCTGATAGAAAGCTTTGGAAGAGCCATGATATTGTTATCAAACAATACTAAATTATATATCAGGTCCAACAGATCTGATAGAAAGCTCTGGAAGAGCCACGATGTTGTTATCGAACAATTCTCAATTATGTATCAATGGTACTTGATATTATTCAAAGAACAACATAAAGAAATATGCTTAGTTCAAAGCATTTAAAGTTAATACCAAATAAAATCTGGCGATCTAATGGATCTGATTAAATGCTCTAGAAGAGCCACAATCTTATTACCAGATGGTATTCAAATTGTGTATCAATGATACTTTATATCATTCAAGCAGAACATAAATAAATATGTTTAGATCAAAGACATATAACTTATTAATTTCATATTGAGATCATTAATAATAATAATGTTGAATATCTGTGCGTGATTCAAGCCAGAAGCTGATTATAGAAAAGGGCTGTGTTCTTTATCATCCAAATTATATTGTTGATCAGAAAAATGATGTATGTGGATATATTCATCCACCAAATATGTGGACATATGTTTTGACTAAAGTTGGTTTTGAATCCCTATCATTCAAAGGGATATATGTGGACATATTCATCCACCAAAAGAACCCTTTCATTATTTTATGGTTCTAGTTGATACATCTATGAGATGATCACATGTTTGTGTGTTATCAAACATCTCTAGTTGAGATAGATGTACAACATCCAATTTTCACATATACACATAATCAGAATGGATGAGCGGAATCAATTATCAAAATGTCTCCAGGTAATTACGAAAATTTTATTATTCATTTACCAATTTTTATATTCGACATTCTATGTTACATGTTGATGCAGTCATCTATGTCTCACTACTTATAATCATTATTTACCATTACAACTTGTAATTGGTCATTGACTTGCTCACATTTTAAAGATATTTGATTGTGTAATATATCTCCTTATTTCATCTCTGGCATGATCTAAGATAAGAATCTATATCATTATGAGATTAATATTGATTTTGATTAATCTCTATTAGATCATTTAAACTTCTGAGAGTTTATATTTTTACGCACAATCTGTATATTATCATATTGATTAAATTCCAAATGGGAAGTTTCTCCAGAAAGAGTAAATGAAAAGTTACTCTTATATAAAATAGAGATACCAGTTCGGTTCTCTATATATAAATGTGTCTCATTTCAATCTTTGTATCACTCAAATATGAAAGATAATTGATCATTGGATAATTATTAATTTGTTACTTGATATATTAAAGGTAACAAGATTTATAAGTTGTCATCTCATAAACCCTGGCCGGGTGATTGTTTCTAAAGAATGATCTGAGTAAAAAGAACAAATAAATCATCTGATACATATTATAATTCATAAGCATATGAACCTTTTGAAAGGTATTATTATCAGGATCCTAATGTAAGCAAAACTCGAGTTATAAAATAAATCCACTTTCTCTAAATCAACTCTGTAAGAGTCTGATATATCTAATGAGACACAAGTCTATGAAAAGAAAATTCATTGAAATGGAAGAAATCTCAACAGAGATACAAGTATATTGATATTGAGAAAATTTCTATACGAGTCTATGAAATGACTAAATCCATTGAAATGGAAGAAATCTCAACAGAGATTCAAATATATTGAAATTGAGAAAATTTCTATAAATCATATAAGAGAAATGTGGAATCATAAAGAAACAATCATTGATGGTGTATTTTTATACACAGTAGCGCTACTGAAATTATAAACGATAATTATGATATTCATAATATCAATCATTGTATACAAAAGTCATGATTAGCCTAAGTGAAAAGAAGCAATTAAAGAAAAATAGACTTCATATGCCAAACATAAAGTATTTAGACCAATAGTACTCCAGACACCTGGAGATGTCAAACTAGTTGGATACTAATGGGTCTTTATACGGAAAACGTAATGAGAAAAACGAGATCGTGAGATATGAGGCACGACTCGTAGTACAAGGTTTCTCAAAGAAACTTGGTATTCAATAGTGATGAATACAATTACGTTTCGAATTTTTGATAAATTTGGCTGCCTTTACAAGGCTTGAAATACGTCCTCTAGGCGTAGTAATCATTTATCTATATGATTCACTCAATACAGATATTTATAATTCTGGAAGGATTTAAAATGCTAGAAGCATGTAAATCGAGATCTTGTAATCTGTATTTGATGAACATATAAAAATCCTTATATGGATTAAGAACAATCTAGACGGATGTGGTATAATCGTCTCAGTGAATATCTGATAAAATAAGGGTATAATAATTATATTATATACCCAAGTGTCTTCGCAAAGAAATTAGAATTCGAATTTATTATATTCACAACATATGTTGATGATATGAATTTAATTGTAGCTCCTGGAGAGCTCTTGAAAACTCTTGAATTTTTGGTAAATGAGTTTAAAAATGAAAGACATAGGAAAGAAAATATTATCTCGACCTGAAGGTCGATCATAGATCAAATGGAATGTTTGTCCATCAATCAGAATATATTGAAAAGATTCTGAAAAGATTCCATATGGATATTACTCCATAAAGCAAATCTTTGCTTGTACTCCCTCCAATCATTTATGGTGTTATTTCATTTCATGAAATAAACATCTGTATACCCCAGTTTAGCAATCTAGAAGATTGTTTTAAAAGAACTTTTATTGGGGGGAGCGTCCTATCAGGGGGAGCATATCAAATGAAGTATATTAATTATATTAATTATATTTGGGCATATGTGCATTGTACTCTTTTCTTTACAATCAGGTTTTCGTCCCATTGGGTTTTCCTGATAAGGTTTTTAATGAGGCAATTCTCTAAGCACACCCAAAAATCATTTGATCCATAAAATCATCATAAATATTACATTGATTCAATATATCATCGTATATATGTTATCTTGATCAAAAATATCATTGTAAATATTACCTTGATCTTGCTAATCATCGTATATATATTACCTTGATCCAAAAGATCATCATAAATATTACTTTGATCCGACAGATCAATGGATATATTTTCTCAGGTTTTTATTCCACTGGATTTTTCCTAGCAAAGTATAAATGTGAGAAATGTTTTGAAGAAAACATTAACTATGAACATATTTGCATTGTACTCTTTTTCCCTTTGATCAGGTTTTGTCCCACTGGGTTTTCCTGATGAGGTTTTTAACGAGACAATTAAGAGGAGCAAAGTTTAGAGCGGACATATGTGCACTATACTCTTTTTCCCTTCGATCAAGTTTTGTCCCACTGGGTTTTCCTGACAAGGTTTTTAATGAGATAGTTTGTAATGTCCAACCCCATTAAATCCAGGAGATCATTGTATATATTTTACTTAAGTTTTATCCCATTGAGTTTTTCCCTAAAAGATTAATACATGTGGTATAAATCCAAGGGGGAGTGTTATAATATATGTGGCTTTTACCACATGTGTTATACACTCAAATATCCTACAAAATATCACACAAATATCTCCTCATAATATCTCCTTTAATATCTCCCAAAATATTATACAATATCTCCCCATAATATCACACAAATATCTTCCCCTTAATCCCACATCATCCACCGCCTCTCTCCACCTGATATCTCTCCTTTTACTCTCCACTTCACCCACTTGATTTTATCTCCTTTATAGTTTGCCTATATATATGTGCTCTCTCTCTCATGTAAATGTTGGTTCACCAAATATCATTAAAAAGCTAGAAGCTCTCTCTCTTTATATCTCGTGTCTCTCTCTCACTTTCATCTCTCATTCTTTTATCTCATTATTTATTATCTCATCTTTTTATTTCTTCAAATATTTATAACAATATGGTCTTTATAGTTCAAATTTTAGATTCAACATATATGATGAATTTATCTTTCAATATATATGTATATATGAGACTTCTCACATGCAAACCCCCTTACATAAATCTTATGTTCATACCATTCATAACATGATGAAAATAATGAATTTTAATCATTTTTTTTTTTTTTTTTTGCATGGATGATAAGAAAAATGAAATATACTTATGGAGAAAAAAATTAATATTTCAATTCAAAAACTATTTTTTATAAATTTGTTCTATATTTTCCCACTTTTAAATATATTTTGCTTAAAAAAATTTCCCAAATTCAAAACATTTTGAAAATTTTCCCATAAGTATATTTCATTTTTCTTATCTTTCGTGCAAAAGATCTTATTAAAATTCATTAAATTTCATCATATTTTGAATGGTTTTGACATAATAATTATATAAAGGGGTTGTATATGATAAATCTCGTATAATATATATAATGATAATAAGGGTAAATAACACCTTTTATGGAGTTTTTGTAGGACTAGCAGTGTAGCAATAAATAAAATTTGTTTGTGTGTTTGTTTTATTTTGGGTGCCGATATTGACACTCATCAAATTTATTAGTACACCTATATTTTATTAAAAATTTTAATTATAAAAATATCCCAATAGAAATAAGGACAAATTACTTTAATTAAAAATAAATAAAATACTATATACACTTATTAATTACACATATCTTCAACTATATTTCCTTAATTAAAAAAACTTACCATTTAAAAAAAAAATTATGATAAACCCTAACATATGATAAACCCTAATTTTTATAATAAACCCTAATTAAACTCTAATTTTATTTCAAGTATCAAACATTTCATCATCACATGATTATCGTATTATTTTTGTCTTTCTTGTATGTATAGTTATGAACTTTAACAATAAACAAAATATATATATTTTTTTACGATAGTTGTACATATCAAAATTGATTGGATAAATGCATTTTATTGTTTCACTAAGAAAAACATCGACGTTCTTTAAAAAAATATAAATAAATAAATAAATAAATAAATAAAACACATACATGAAATCCTCTATCAGTATAATTTAAAAGGGTAATTATCAGTTCGGTCTCTATATTTTTCATATTTAACAATTTTTGTACTACTTTTGCTTTTTTTTTTTTCTTTCTTTTTAAAAGGGTAATTTTATTTCAAGTATCAAACTTTCTCATCATCACATGTGTTATAGGTAAAAATAGCCGTGATAGACACGTCATCATTATGTATAAAGCCACGTAAGCAGGGTTAAAGGAAGGTCAACTAACTAAGCAAGAATTCCCCCATGAGAACCTGTTCGGGAAAAGAGGAAGCTGCCCGACCACCAGCAAAGACAAGTTGCTCGGGCCATAAATCTTACTCGGGCAAATGCTCGGTGTAGTCGGGAATCAATGAAAAACAGATAGTTAACAACGCTTATATTCAAAACTCTGGGCGCAATCAGCAACAAGCAACTCCATGATAAGCAACAGTGACTGCAGAGTTCAAATAAGGAAACAGATAAATTTTCCGTAAATAAAGGAGGAAGAATCAGAATCAGAATCAGACTTGGATTCAACCAAATCAGGAACTATACAAAAGAAAGAGAACCCGAATCCGTTAAGGAGAACAACGCACAATTAGAGCACCACATACCAAAACCCTAATTAAACATGTATAAATACCCCTTCTTTACGCAAAAAGAGGGGAACAGAAGAGAAATAGCTAGAGAGAGATTGTAGTGCAGCATTCTTGTAATTCTTCTTCATAGTGAATTTGGCTTCGTTGTTTAGGCAACAAACCGTGGATGTTTCTCCAACCCTTGGAGTTTTACCATGTAATTGCTTGTGATTTCTCGTTTATTTCTCTTATTTTCAATCATCCAAGTTCATAAATCATAACAATTCATAAGGTAAATCATTGACTTGGTGACCACCAAAAATCACCGTCAACAATTGGCGCTAGAAGGAGGGGAAACCCAGAAGTTTGTGACAACAATGGCTGGCGAAGGAGATGGTAGCGATTCCAGATACAGTCAAGGCGTGCCAAGTAATGAGGTGGAGGATGACACCACGCTCAATACAGCGGATGCCACCCTAACGACGGCAGACCAGTCAACTGCCTTAGCTGGCATTCAACGTTTCCCCACAACTAATGAAGAAATCGCGCAACGATTTCATGCTTCCCTACAACAACTTATATCAGACGCAGCAAAGCAAGGAATTGACCTTTCCACCACGGGAGGTTTGATGTCGCCTCACAGTCTTTCCACCCCAAACCAGCGGGCAGCGAGGCTGCGTTCTGCGGTGGTGATACCAACACCCGATGCACCCTTAAAATCGAGCCGAGATCCTACAGGCAGGCCAGAAATATTGTCCGAAAGGGTGGACAGGAGGAGTAGGGAGCGTAGAGAGGGGAATGATTCTGACAAGGGTTTCGATCAAGATCGAATAGTTGCAAATCGGGATCACCCCAGGAGGCGCACTCACCGGAGAGGCCGGTCTTCATCCTCGGAAGAGAGTGAGCAGAATCATGGCTTAAACAGAGATCGCAGAGAGTCGAATCCGGAGGCAGGGGGTCAAAAATTGACCATAAGTCAAAATTTCAATGCGATAGGGGAGCCAGAAGGAGATAGAGATATACTCATACAAAGTCTGACCCGGGAAGTTCAGAACAACCGCAGACAAATGGACGCTTTAGTCAGGCGATATGGGCGCAATGAGCTGTCGGATGACGAATCCGGGAGCCCTTTCACTAGTGGGGTCCTGAGGACACCCTTCCCGGAGAGATTCAGGATGCCTCACGTGGAGCTGTTCAAGAAAGATACCGACCCGAAAGAACATGTCCGGAGGTATAAGAGCGCAATGGCACAATATATCCACAATGACGCACTGCTATGTTTGAATTTTCCTCAGACTCTTGGGGATCTCAGTTCCCGGTGGTTTGGTAGATTGCCAGCAGCAAGCATAAACAGCTTTAGCGAACTGAGCAAAGCTTTCTCAATGCAGTTCCTCGGGAATGTGCACAGGAAAAAATCGGTAGCTCACTTATCCCAACTCAGGCAAGGAAAGGATGAGTCGCTAAAGAAGTATCTAGGGAGATTCGGTTAGGCAGTGTTTGAGATTGGGAGCGCAAATGACGAAGCAATAATTGCTGCGTTCATTAACAACCTTCAGAATGGCCAATTGTCATTTGACCTTAGAAGAGCCAGACTAACCAGCTACGCTGATATGATGGACATGGCTGGGGGGGTACGCCCTAGCTGAAGAGGAAGAAATTGCCACAGGGGGTTACTTCGTGCATGGCGGTCGCCCAGAGGGGACCAAGACCAAAGACCAAACAAAGGCGCCTGACACCAAAGGGGACAAACAGAAGAACAAAGCGCGGGATGGTCGGGATGGACGGCAAGCATACGACCCGAGAACCGATCAGCCACGGCAGAAGTTCCAAGGTAGATATACAAACTACACCCCACTGAAAAAAGACCAAGGTGAAATCTTGGCAATCCTAGAGGAGAAGAACATGTCAAAGGAACCTCCTAGGCAGTCAACATATGCCCGGAGGGACACCACCAAGTATTGCCGTTTCCATAAGGAGAACGGGCACGAGACATCCAAGTGTTTCCAACTAAGGGACCATATCGAAACCCTCATCAGGGAAGGACACCTGAAAGACATCGTCCTCAAGAAGGTGGACAAGACGGATGGACAAAAGGATAGCCGGCAGGACGGGCGGGCAAGAAAATTCAGTCCAAAGAAAGCTGAGGATGAAGGAGCAATTAACACCATCTTTGGAGGACCGGCAACTGGCAGGAGTAACAGGGAGAGGACCCAAGAAATTCGGGAGGCCATGGAGGCACGGAGAGACCTGGATGTCAATTCCATTGAACCCGACCCGAAAAGAATCAAAGAGGGATGAGACCCGATCATATTCACAGAAGCTGACTCACATGGAGTGGATGTTAAGCCAAATGATGCACTGGTAATCGGTGCGAGGATCGGTCATAGAGAGGTTCATAGAATTTTGATTGACAATGGGAGTTCGGCGGATATTCTGAGTGCAGAAGTATATGACCAGCTGAGGCTAGATAGAAAAGACCTACAGCCGTTTCCCACACCCCTTAGAGGATTTGGGGGAGTCGAGGTAAGGTCGTTGGGAACAGTAAAATTGCCCGTGAAGATTGGGACGATACCTTGCCAAAAAACTGTGCTACTCGACTTTGTGGTAGTGGATACAGAGAACTGGCCGTACAACGCTTTATTGGGCCGGCCATTCTTGAACAAAACCAAAGCAGTGACAGCAACATATGCCCTCATGATGAAATTCCCGACAGAATACGGGGTAGGGGTGGTTAATGGGTCACAAGAGATGGCCCGAAGAGCAAACTTGTCAGTATACAAAGATAGAGAAGTACACCAAGTGTACGCAGTGACGGCCGAGCAAAAGGGGGAAGAGCCGGAAGAGCAGGCAGAAGTACCAAAAGAATTTGAGTTAGACCCCAGAGAAGAACCTGAAGTCAGAAAGGATGAGCCGACCGAAGAAGTAGCACTGAATCCAGTAGACCCGAGTAAGACAGTAAAGGTGGGGGCGAGTTTAAATATACACGTCAAAACTCAACTTATCACGTTGCTAAGAAAATATGAGGATGTTTTTGCTTGGGGTCACGAGGATATGCTGGGAGTAGACCCGAAGGTGATATCACATTGCCTATCCATCAGCCCAGAATCCCGACCAGTGGTACAAAAGAGAAGATTGTTCAATCCAGAAAGAAGTGTCGCAATTAAGAAAGAAGTGGAGATGCTACTTTCCACAGGATCAATAAGGGAAGTCAGATACCCGGAATGGGTAGCCAATGTAGTGTTGGTCAAGAAAAAGAATAACCAATGGAGGATGTGTGTCGATTTCACTGACCTAAACAAAGCCTGCCCAAAAGACAGTTTTCCTCTACCAAGGATTGACCAGTTAGTAGATGCAACGGCAGGATACGAGTTGCTAAGTTTCATGGATGCCTACTCGGGATACAATCAGATCCGGATGAACAAAGCAGACGAAGAAAAAACATCTTTCACTACGGATCAAGGTCTGTATTGCTACAAAGTGATGCCATTCGGGTTGAAAAATGCTGGAGCAACGTACCAAAGGTTGGTGAACCGGATGTTTGCTCGGCAGATTGGGAGAAACATGGAAGTCTACGTGGATGAAATGCTAACCAAGAGCACTACAGCAGAAAAACATTCGGAGGATTTGAAGGAAACCTTCGATGTTCTGAGAAGATATAAAATGAAACTTAATCCCAGTAAATGTGTGTTCGGAGTACCCTCGGGGAGGTTTTTAGGCTTTCAGGTTCACCAAAGAGGAATTGAAGTGAATCCCGAGAAGATCAGAGCACTAGAAGGAATGACTTCACCAAAGACATTGAAAGATGTACAAAGGCTGACGGGGTGTCTTGCGTCACTCAATCGGTTCATTGCCAAGTCAACAGATAAGTGCGCCTCGTTCTTCAGGGCAATAAAAAGAGGGAAAGGGCTCGAATGGAATACAGAATGTGAAGAGGCCTTTCAGAAGTTGAAAGAATATTTGGGGAAAGCACCCACCCTCTCAAAACCGATGGTGGGAGAAACATTGTACTTATACTTGTCGGTCACGAAGATGGCGACAAGTTCGGTGTTAATCCGGTTAGAAGAAGGGATACAAAAACCAGTTTATTACACAAGCAAGACATTGTTACCAGCAGAAACCAGGTATTCTCCGGCAGAAAAAATAGCGCTAGCACTAATCACATCGGCCAGGAAACTGAGGCCATATTTCCAAGCGCATACAATAGAAATGTACACTGACTGCCCATTGAAACTAATTCTCCAAAAACCGGAGGTATCGGGAAGGCTGACCAAATGGGCAGTGGAGCTGAGCGAATATGACATCAGATACACACCTAAAGCGGCGATTAAAGGGCAGGCGGTATCAGATTTTATAGCAGAATTCACCGAGCCAGATGCCGAGGTAAGGAGGGCAATGGAAGATGAACAAACTGGTAAATTACAATGGAAGTTGCATGTAGACGGGTCATCGAACACACACGGCAGCGGGGCAGGAATAGTCATAACAACCCCCGAGGGGGATACCGTGGAGTGTGCCATGAGGTTCGATTTCAAAGCAACCAACAATCAAGCAGAGTATGAAGCCTTGTTGGCCGGCCTAAGGGTTTGCATAGCATTAGGGGCAGATGAGCTGGAAATTTACAGCGATTCACAAGTCGTGGTAAATCAAGTACTGGAGGAATACCAGGCAAGGGAAGAGCACATGATAATCTATTTGGACATTGCAAAAAGGCTATTTAGAAAGTTCAAAGTGTACAAAATCTCTCAGATCCCACGGGAAGAAAACGAGAAAGCAGATGCTTTGTCCAAGTTAGCTTCAGCCACCACGAACATCAGATCCAAAGCAATACCAGTGGCACATCTGACTAAGCCAAGTACAGCAGAATCAGAGGAAATCATAGTAGCAGAGATCCGGCCAAGCCCAAGCGACTGGACATACAAACTCAGGAAGTACTTGGAGGAAAACATACTACCAGAGGATGCAGTAGAAGCAAAACGCATCAGATACAGGTCAACCCGGTATACAATCTTAAGAGGAGAATTATACAGGAGAGGATTCTCGAAAGTATTGCAACGATGTGTGGCCGGTGAAGAAACCGAAAAAATCCTAAAAGGTGTCCACAGCGGAGTGTGTGGGAACCATACTGGGGGTAAAAGCCTAGCACACAAAGTACTTAGGCAAGGTTTCTACTGGCCGACCCTGTTCGCAGAGGCACAGCGATTCGCCGAGAGCTGTGAAACATGCCAAAGAATAGCAAACGATATTCGGCAACCCCCAGAATTACTCAGAAGTCTAACCTCGCCGTGGCCCTTCGCCATGTGGGGACTCGACCTAATAGGACCAATGCCCACGGGAACAAAGGGAGGAGCAAAGCACGCCATTGTGGCAGTGGACTATTTCACCAAATGGGCAGAAGTGGAAGCACTAGTACACATAACAGAAGCAAACACCACCAGTTTTGTCAAGAAAAACATCATATATAGGTTTGGGGTCCCGGGCATCATTATAACTGACAATGGAACCCAGTTCGACAACAAAAAGTTCAGAGAAATGTGTGAAGAATTCAAGATCGCGAACTATTACGCGTCACCGGCTCACCCTCAAACCAATGGCCAGACAGAGGCTGTGAATAAAGTGATCAAGCATACACTGAAAGCAAAGCTAGAGGCGAAGAAAGGTGGTTGGGCGGACAAGCTGCCCGAGGTGTTGTGGGCGTACCGAACAACGATGAGGTCGTCCACTGGGGAGACCCCTTTTGCGCTGGCATTTGGAATAGAAGCTGTCATCCCAGCAGAGACAACTTTTACATCCCCCAGGGTACAGTTATACAGTCCCGAACACAATATGAATATGTTGCAGCAGAACTTAGACGAACTTGAGGAAATCAGAGATACAGCACAGGTCAGAAATTCCGCGTACCAGCAAAGGGCTGCGAGGTACTACAATTCCCATGTTCGGGAACGAAGATTCCAACTCGGAGACTTGGTGCTAAGAAGAGTATCCCCAAACACCAAAGATAAATCTTCGGGATCCCTTGCCGACAAATGGGAAGGGCCGTACATCATCAAAGGAGCTGTAGGACACGGGGCATACATGATAGCCCGACCAGAGGGTAGTTTAGTGCCCCGACCATGCAACGCACAATATTTAAAGATCTTCTATCCTTGAGGGATCCGACCATATTTTTATAATTCTGCTTTAGCTCAGTTTTCAGTTTCCACCTTTATTTATTTCAAGTTTAGTTTTTGGTTTCATAATCATGTCTTATCTAATGAAATTCGTGTTGATCATTCAATAAAGTCCAGTTACATGAGATACTCGGCATAGACTAAACACCAGAAAATTTGGGCGCCATAAACCCGCGAAAGAGCGGACGAGTAGTGCCCGAAGGGCGGAAAAGCTGTAGTAGCATGCCCGCCTAGCTAAAACGATAAGAATGTATCCCTTAGCAAAAGGCAAAACCGAGGCACCAGAATTAACTGGAAAACTGCTCGGAGCGCCGCTAGAAAGGCTAGTGAGATGCGCAGCCGTGTTGGCCGGTGCGATGTACCCCAACGATTCGGCAAAACCTTGCACAGATAAAACCGGGAGACGTCCTAGGTAACTTGTGCAAGGACCTTGACGTATGGTCGTGGCGAGCCTCGGCGTAACGTTGAGGCAAAGCAAAATCAACAATAAAGGCCAGTTACATAAGATACTCGGCCAAAACTAGTTACCAGTTAAATAAGATACGCGGTTCAAACTGTTTAAAGGCCAGTTATATGACACTCGGCATAAACTAGTCACCGGTTAAATGAGATGCACTGTGTAAAATTATTGAAAAGCCAGTTAAATAAGACACTCGGCTAGAATTAGTTACTGATTAAACAAAGCACTCGGCCGAGGTAAAAAGAGAATTTAGATTATCTCGTTCACACATTCAAAGAAAACTCCATTGGGAAAGAACCCGCCTATATATATGAGAGAAACCCGTCTATACATGAGAAGAATACAAATGTACAAGTATAGTTGTGCTACACAAATATAGCTACAACTTGTTACACCGCTACAAAAAAGAGGGGGGACTTGAAGTCAGGAGGCTCAGGAAGGTGGCGCCGGGGGTCGGGAGCTGCTTCAGCCAACATCAGGATCAGGCTCCATCACATACTCACTCAGCAAGCTGTCATCTGAAGGCCAAACAATGACATCCTCCTCCTCATCGACCATCCAGTCGGCATAGTCAACCCCGGGAACGGGTCCCAAATCGGGCGTCTCGTTGTCGATCCCTGCCTTTTCACAGGCATAAAACGTGGAGAAGGAGTCAGCGGAAGGAACCTCGAGGTGCATGGGATGTGGCGCTTTACCCTTACTTCTGCAATACGCTCGCCACTCCCTCATCTGGGCCCGAAGAGACTCCAGAGAGGTATCCACATGCTTTTTGATTGATAGGCTCCAGTTGGCCCTAGCCCGATCAGTCGCCCTATTCTTCTGCTTGAAAAATTCACCAGCCAAGACCATTCCCCGCTGGAACTCGCGCAGAAGCAAAGCATCATAGGCTGGAGACCTCTTGAACCGATCAACACTTTGTAATTCCAGCTCCAGCCTAGCTTCCTTCGATAGGGACTTAACTGTCAAGGCCTGACGCTCCAAGTCCTCGATTCGGCGCTCGTAAGCAAACTTGGCGTCTTTAGCAGACTGCTCAGCCCGGAGCAAAGCATCCTGAGTGGATGACAACTGATCCTGGAGAACCTTGACCTCATCAGCGGCGGAAGAAGCTTTCTGCTCCGCCTCCAGCTGCCGAGCCAGGCATTGATCCAAAAACACCTGACTCGACTTAGCACCCTCCCGACTAGCCTGCTCAGCCCGAGAACAGCGGTCCTCGCTCTCCTTTAGCTGGGCTTCTAGCCTCCTTATTCTGTCCGCCTGGGCTTCGCCGGCCCGACAAGCCCCGGACATCTCGGCCACCATCTGCAGCAAGTAAATAAAAAAGAAGAAATTACTTACGTACGAAAAGAAGAAATGCAAAATCGTAAATGTAACCAAGGCATTACTTACATAAGAGGCGCTATTGAAAAAGTTGCAGAGCCGGTCAGACACCGTCCCTACCCTGAACTGACTCCAATGATCCTCCCCGATATAAGCTTGACCTGAAGCCATGGCCCTCAGCATGATCTCGGGGGTAGGATCATCGGTCTGGGGGAAGGACTCCGAACCACCAACACTGGTCTCAGGAACCCTAGCGGTCGAGGCTACCCGAGGAGAGTCGGTTAAGCCTTCAATATCATCCTGGGCCTGATCCAGTGGAGGGACCGCACCTGCACCCTTTTGAACTGCACCCTCCCCTTCGCCATCCGAGGATGAGTCTACATAAGCGACCACTCGGGGGATTTTGGGCGTCGGGCGGCCGGGGGAAAATGAAGCCTTCCTTTTCCCAGGCTGTCTCCCACGGTAACTCGAGTCAACCGCCTGGTTTTCAGAAGTCTTGCCCGGCTGCCCCACTTCGATATTGCTATCTCCGGGGGTAGGGGTGGGATCGGCAGGAGCTGGGGTCTCTGGAACGGCGGCGGCCGGCTCGGCAGAAGTCGGAATTTCGGGAACGGCTGCATCCAAATGCCCCCCGGCTGCCTCAACACCTCGAGAAGTATCACTTGGTGTGTGTGCAGCAGAGCGGGGAGAACGAGATCCACCGCGGAAGCATGCCCGCTCAGACTCGAAGGGGTACCTCACCTTTTCTTTCCCCTTTGAAGTAGTAGGACCCCTTCGGCTGCCCTGATCAGCGTCGGTCCTACTTACTCCTAAGAGTCCCGAGTCGCCCACGGTTTCAGTCGAACGCGTGGTCATGTCACGACCATGGGTTTCCTCGGGCACATATGCAGGCACCCCCTCTTCCTCGTCTTCATCAGGAAAAACCTCATGAGGGCTCCCGTCAGAGTTGTCCTCGGGAGGGGCTATTCCAGAATCTCGCTACCGAAGGGCCTCCTTCCGGCTGGCTTCCACGATGCCCTTCATCCGACGGGCTTGAGCGTCGCAGACTACGTCTACATCAAACACTTAAAAAAAAAAAAAAAAAAACAACAAAGCCCGAGTCAGCAAAAAGATTTCGGAACAAGAATGCAGGAAAAACATATAGATAGTAGACTTACGACGTCGGCGGCACGTAGATATCTGGGGAAAGAGGCGGGCTTTAATCATCTTCCCCTCATTGTACAAATAGGGTTTTCCCCTCTTCTCCAATGGACGGACAGCAGCCCGAGCCAAGGTTTTGAGCTCTTCGTCGGTAAAGGCTGAAGTCATGTGGTTCCATTAGGGCGAGCAAAAGAAGCGAGGAACCCTGCAGGTCAGCCGAGTGCCACCCAGATCGAAGCTGATCGATTAGCCCCATCGTTTGCCTACAAAGAACCAACTATTCTTCCAAAATTTGTTTGAAGAGGGGAAGCCCCAAACAAACCCCTTCATTTTCTCTTCCGTGGTCGGCTCGATTTCACCCTTGACCACTACGTCCTTAGGGACCCAGAGCTCGGGTTGGTTCGAATGGAGGAAATAGATTCCCGTCTTCCCCACCGGCCTCAACGAGAAGAAATGTCGGATTTCGCGAGGAGTGGGAGGTGGCCGCTTCATTCTGTGCCACATGTGCCACATGCACATCAGAATCTGGTAGCTGTTCGGAGTTAGCTGAGCTGGGGCAATCCGGGCCTCAGCCAAAAACCAAGTTATAAAGGGCTGGAGAGGAAGAGTGACACCACAGGTAAGCATCGCCCCGTAAATCGCCACGTGGCCAGGTGGAGGGTTCCAGGCAGCCCGACCATCAGCAGGGATTAGCGAAATCACGTCGCCATCCAGGTCGAACCGCCGCATATACTTGCTTATCTCCTCGGGACCAACCACGTTTGGCTCGACATCGTAAGCGCATATACGCTCGGGAGAAAAAGGAATGCGAGCGGCCCTATGCTCATCCTCAATATCACCCTCAGCAACCCTCTGAGCCCCGACTCGGCTCTCCAGCGAATGAGAATCCTTGTAAACTTTGCGGGTGCTCATCTTTTTTCCTAGTCGTCTCCAAGGTCGAGTATCGACAGAAGAGGAAGAAGAATCTGACCAACCTTTAGGCTGATAGTCGGGAGGTGATGAATCTGAGGAAACAGAATGAACCTCGGGAGAAGGAACTCCGGAAGGAACGGAACCACCGCGATAAACTGCAGAAACGTCGACGTCAGTAAAATGTGGTTGATCAAATAGGGGTGGTTTCAGTAAACTATGAACAACCGACGCAGTGTGAGCATCATTTTGCTCAATAGCAATCATACCAACAGTATAAAGGCGGTACCTAGCTGCAGAATCCATGGAAACTAACCTTGATATAGCAAAGAAATGGGGATAATGAAAACCGCAGAGAAAATCCTCGAGAGAAGGCCTGGGGGTTGAAGCAGAAGAACTCAACAAGAAACCAGGAAATACGGTTGAAGCAGATGAAGAATGCAGTTGAAGCAGAAGAACTCAACAAGAAACCAGGAAATACGGTTGAAGCAGATGAAGAATGCAGTTGCAGCAGATGAACTCGACAAACAGGGGATGCGAGTGAGCAAGTTCTTCAGAGAGTGCACAAAGATTAGCAGAAAATAAAGTAAATAAAAGAGGAAAAACGCCACCACTGGCAGTTTATATAGACAGCATATTGATTTCAAAAAACACGGAACCCTAGGAGAAACACAAAGAAGCGGGAAAGCAGAGG
Source organism: Acer campestre (assembly GCA_954870605.1). Lineage (NCBI taxonomy): Eukaryota > Viridiplantae > Streptophyta > Magnoliopsida > Sapindales > Sapindaceae > Acer > Acer campestre. The sequence continues at coordinate 11,909,912 of OX940804.1, forward strand.
GGCGTGGGTGATGACGTAGTCCACACGCGAGCGAACAGAAAGGTCATGTCCCATAAATGCGTTGCACCACCGTCGCGCCACAGCCAAATAAAGAAGGACAAGTGGCAACCGAAGAATGCCTTGAGCCGCCAGTAAACAGAAACGCCACCATCAAAAGATTTCTGAAATGATTGATAAACCGAATGTGTGCGGTTGTAATTAAGACACGACATTTAAGATCTTTGAGACAAACGAGGACTAGTTATAGGGTGAAGTTAAATATTCGACCCGAAGGGAACTAACTCAACAGGATCAGCACAAATATTTAAGGGGGTATTGTTATAGGTAAAAATAGTCGTGATAGACACGTCATCATTATGTATAAAGCCACATAAGCAGGGTTAAAGGAACGTCAACTAACTAAGCAAGAATTCCCCCATGAGAACCTGTTCGGGAAAAGAGGAAGCTGCCCGACCACCAGCAAAGACAAGTTGCTCGGGCCATAAATCTTACTCGGGCAAATGCTCGGTGTAGTCGGGAATCAATGAAAAACAGATAGTTAACAGCGCTTATATTCAAAACTCTGGGCGCAATCAGCAACAAGCAACTCCATGATAAGCAACAGTGACTGCAGAGTTCAAATAAGGAAACAGATAGATTTTCCGTAAATAAAGGAGGAAGAATCAGAATCAGACTTGGATTCAACCAAATCAGGAACTATACAAAAGAAAGAGAACCCGAATCCGTTAAGGAGAACAACGCACAATTAGAGCACCACATACCAAAACCCTAATTAAACATGTATAAATACCCCTTCTTTACGCAAAAAGAGGGGAACAGAAGAGAAATAGCTAGAGAGAGATTGTAGTGCAGCATTCTTGTAATTCTTCTTCATAGTGAATTTGGCTTCGTTGTTTAGGCAACAAACCGTGGATGTTTCTCCAACCCTTGGAGTTTTACCACGTAATTGCTTGTGATTTCTCGTTTATTTCTCTTATTTTCAATCATCCAAGTTCATAAATCATAACAATTCATAAGGTAAATCATTGACTTGGTGACCACCAAAAATCACCGTCAACAACATGAATATCATATTGCTTTTGTTTTTGTTTTACGTATAGTTATAAACTCTATCAATATTTGTTTTTTTTTCTTAACAATAGTTGTAGATATAAAAATTGATTGGATAAATGCATTTTATTGTTTCACTAAGAAACAACGACATTCTTTTTTTTTTTTTTTTTTTTTAAAAAAAAAAAAAAAAAAAACACAGACATGAAATTCTCTATCAGTATAATTTAAAAGGGTAAATATCAGTTCGGTCTCTATATTTTTCTTATTTAACAATTTTTGTACTATTTTTGCTTCTTTTTTTTTTTTTTTTGTTTGCTTTTTAAAAGGGTAATTTAAATTGATATCAAAATTGATTGGATAAATGCATTTTATTGTTTCACTAAGAAAAGCAACGACATTCTTTAAAAAAAAAAAAAAACACAGACATGAAATTCTCTAGCACATAATTTAATAGGGTAATTATTAGTTTGGTCTCTATATTTTTCTTATTTAACAATTTTTGTACTATTTTTGCATCTTTTTTTTTTTCTTTTTCTTTTTCTTTTTTTTTTTGCTTTTTTAAAAGGGTAATTTAAAAGGGTAATTTAAAATGATGTCAAAATTGATTGGATAAATGCATTGTATTGTTTCACTAAGAAAAACAGTGACATTAAAAAAAAAATAAAAAAAAAATAAAAAAATGAAATTCTCTATCAGTATAATTTAAAAGGGTAATTTTTGCTTTTTTATGTACCATTATCAGTTCGGTCTCTATATTCTCTATCATTGGTCACTAAAATTTCTAAAACACATCAATTAGGCCGTCCTTCAGACCAAATTTTTTATTTTGCCCCAAACTTTTAAAAATTTGACTGCTTAAATTTAAATAACTTGTAATAAAAATTTGATATGTGTCACCGATAGTTTTTAAAAAAACAATTTAATTAAACTAATTATAAAAAAAAAACTTATAATATAGCAAAAAACATTGGAAAAAACTTGAAACAACACTTAAAATTTAACATTGAAACAATAAAACTTAATATATATATATATATAGAATTTTAAAAAAATTAACTAATTAAAGAAACACTTTTAAGTAAAACTTAAAAATATTTATTAAAAATTAAAAAATAACTAAAATATATAAAAAATTAATAAAAAAAAACTAACAACCAGAAAATAAATAATAATAATAATAATAATAATAATAATAATAATAAATAAATAAATTAATTAATTAATTAAAAAAACCAAACCGATCGAGGCTAGGGATGAGGCCACCGCCTGCTCCCTAGCAATTGGAGGACTCCTCTCTTAAATTTTCAAGTAGTAGGCACGATTTATGGTCGGCTTTTCTACAAAATGCCTCCGTGGTGGGACCATGAGAGAGGACTCCTCCGCATCCCCATTTCTTTAGTTTCCCCATAAATATATTTAGATGGGGGGATATCTATTTTCCTATTTCCTCCAAACATATATAAATATGATTATAATATATATATATTTTTAATTTTTTTTTATTCTTTAATTTTATTTTTATATAATATATAATCGTCTTCTTGTATTGTATTGTATTGTTGTTTGTAGGCTTCAAAGTGAATTGGGTGGAGATTTTTCAAAGTATTGAGCAATAAATTGGATGTTGATATGTTATGTGAAGCTCTTTTTTTTTTTTTTTTTTTTAAGGAAAAAAAAAAAAACCGTTTGTGTTACTTCACATATGAAGTTGGCTTAGTTTGAAACTTTGAATTAGTATTTGTAATGCACTAATGAATTTTATTTTGTATTAGTAATAAAATGTTTGTTTTTTTAGTTTAATTTGAAATTTTTAGTCAGATGGGGAAATGGGGAAATAGGGGAACGGGAGAAACGGGAAAATGGGGAAAAACGTGGAAAAACAAGAAAGACGGGAACTGGGGTTGGGGATGGATATACTTCCACCCAAAATTCCCCATCCCTATTTTCCCCAAATGGGGGAATGGGGGATGGGGGAGGGGTTTGGGAAGTGGGGATGGGGATGAGAGGACCTATATCCATCCCTATTACCCAAATGTGAATCTCTAGGTATGGATATTGATACCCATAAATATGATAAGCACAACAATATTTATAAGTACACCCATGTCTAAAATTTAAAATTAAAACATTACTATAAACAACAATCTTAATGCCAATAGTACCCTTATTTAAATGAATGTTTTAATTATTTTTTAATTCAAAACAACTCGTAAAACATTGAAGTAATTCTTAAAAACAAACTAAAGTGAAATCCTCTGCTGATATTCGATATGAAACAAAACAAAACATAGTACATTCGCAGTTCATTAACACCACATTAAAAAAAAAAAAAAAAAAATACATAATAATAGACTTTGATGAAGTTTTTCAAAGAAGCTAATTCTGGGGCCAACATAACATAGAACATAGATATATATAATATTATATATTTTTTATATATATATTATTATATATATATGTATTATATATATTATATATTTATATATATATATATATATTATATTATAGCATATATATATATATTATTATATGTATTTTATGTATTATATATATATAATATATATATGTATTATATGTATATAATATATATATATATTATATTATATTATCATATATATTATTTATATTATATATTCATATATTAAATAATATATATTATATATTTATATTATATAAATATATTATTATATATATTGTATAATATATATTATTTATTATATAATATATATTACATGTATTATATATAATATATTATTATATTAAATAATATATAATTATATATATAATATACTTTTATATTTTATTATTATTTTTATCCATAATATTGTAAGGATTATGCTCAATAGCAAGAGTGTAATATTGTACTTGATAATCTTTTCATATTAATAAAGTGATTTCTGTTTTTAACAAAATCTTATAGCATTTATTATTATAAGGGGGGTTTTCAAATATAGCCACTTAGAAGATGCCAAAACGACATATAGCCAGAAGTTATTAAAAACCCAATTCTGACCACTTCACTGTATTTAAATAGCTGATCTTACTATTGTACCCCTATTTAACTGTTCGGACCTGACATTTAAGTGTTCTTCTAAATGACTAAATCACCCCTTGTAATGGATTCTCGCTTGAAAGGGAAAACGGAAAGCCAGAGTCTGTAACAAAACGGATGAAATTGAAAACGGGAAAGCCACATTGAAGAACGACGACCGCAGGTGAGGGAAAACGGGAAAGCCTTGACAAGGGAAAACGGGAGTGAAGAACGCCGACTGCAAGTGAGGAAAAAGGGGAAAGCCTTGAAAAGGGAAAACAGGAAAGGCGATACCCCGACGACCACAGTGTGCGAAGACGAGGTAGGATCGAATTAGCTATCCTCTTAATCGGCACGATCCCGAATTATTTCCGTAACATTTGACTTGATATAAGGGACTTATGTCCTCTATCCCTTTTTCTGTTGTGTTAATCCCTAATGTTAATCCCTAATATCGTAATAGGGTTTTTTTGGATATCTGGAATTACTTGAAATCTGGAATTCCAATATGGAATTAATTTGTGTTACTTGCCCATTTGGGTCTTGATTTTTACCATGATCATGATTTAGGGCTCATGAAGATTTCCCCTGATGTGCTGATGATGCATTCGATACATGAAGTTTTCCATGATGTGATCCATAGATCCAAGACCAAGATTACATGAAAGTAGATATGCCCCATGACTTTCCATGGAAAGTCTTTCTTTACTTACATCCCATATGACTTTCCATGAGCACATCAGGGGATTTCTCATGGGGTTTTGGGGTTTTCCATCACATATTGCCAAGACTTGCTTTCATGTTGCTTCGACTTTCCATGATGTGATCATGATGATTTCGACTTTCCATGATGATGTTTTTATATCCCCCATGATTTCCATGATGCCAATTTCCATGTTGCGTATATCCATGACTTTACATGAACCTTATGATGATGTTTTTATATCCCCCATGATTCCATGATTCCCCTTACATGAATTTCCATGACTTTTCCATGATGTTGGTATGACATTCCATGATTCCATGATTCCCCTTACATGAATTTCCATGACTTTTCCATGATGCCAATTTCCATGATGCGTATATCCATGATGTTGCCATGACATTCCATGATGTTGGTATGACATTCCATGATTCCATGATTCCCCTTACATAAATTTCCATGATTCTCCCTTACATGAATTTCCATGACTTTTCCATGATTCAATGATTCCATGATCCCCCCGTACATGAATTTCCATGACCACAATATCCTTCCATGACCTTCACTTACTTTTCATTACATGTTCATGTTAGCTGGTGATGAATATCTAATATATTTTTATTTTACACCACCTGCATATTATTTTCAAATGGTAACCTTTCAGTTACTTTTTCATCACATGTTCATGTTAGCCTATATTTTCTGATTTTCCATGCTTTGATGAATATCCAAAGGACTAATATGTTTTTATTTTTATTTACACGACCTGCCCATTATTTTCAGATGTTAACCTTCTTATATCCGGATAATGAGGGATGGAAAAATGCATGGATAAACTCCAGAAGTCGGCATCACTGTAACATTCTTGTTGACATTGAAAAAGTTTTAGGCAGATTACAAGTTTTAGAGGCGTTTAAGCAAGGACCTTTTGGCCACTACTTAGGTCTGCGATTGCCCGTCACTATACATGCAAAGGTTTTGCATAGTATACTGAAAAGGCAGATCGAATATACCAGTAGGTCCGGTAATGCATCACCACCTCGAGATGACGAAATGTGGTTTGGGCTGGGTATGCAACAACATCGTTTCGGTCAAGTTGAGTTTTGCCTATGTTCTGGGCTTAAAATGGGAAAACTGCCAGAAGGATTAATAAATGCGAACTATAGTCCAACGGAGAACAGCCTATACGGAAGACATTTCCTGAGCCAACCTACGTACATTTCTTTGTTCGAGACTTTTAAACGAGTCACCGACGATCAAGGTGAAGATGGCTTGAAGATGGCAAATCTGTTGGTCATAGGCTATATCTTAAGCACTCTTGATGAACGTGACCGTGTACCGCTATGGATGTTTGCATTAGTGGATGACGATGTAGCTTTCAAATGTTTTCCATGGGGTTCATACGTGTATAGTTTGACTTTGCACTGGATAAAAAATGCCATACCCAAAAACCGAGAGAAACTCAAACCATCAAACGAAGTAGTTGTTGAAGGTGAAGGTGAACAAGAATCACATACTGCAGGTCCTTCGAAAGGGAATGCAAAAAAAAGAGGCAAAAAAAAGACCGAAAGCAAACCAGAAACGAAAACTACCATCACTTACAACCTTTCTGGGCATCTTCTATGTTTTTAGGTATGTACACCGACCACTATGGCTTAGATACCGATTGTCTGGAATCATTTCCTAACACATTTTCATAACGCTACTTAATGAAAACCTTAATAGGTTTGGGCCGTTGAAAGATTTCCTTTTCTGACCGGCGTAATTGGCAAGCGCCACAGTTCGAGTTATCCACGGTTCAAAAACTGGGAGTTTTTCAACACTTCGACTGGGTTCGATGAAAACTTATTCGACAAACGCAGTGTATGTGTGTATATATATTACCCATGGCAGTTGCAGCCTTTAATTGTAATGTTAGATTTTGATCTCAGTTTAACATTAACGGTAATCCTCTGATATTTGTAGTTGGCAACGGTGGACATGAAACCTACTCCAGCTGAAAAACAGCAAACCTACTTCACATCAATCGACATGGACTTCGTTTGTGACAGTTTTATTTATATGGGATGGCCTGCCCAGCCGAATCGAACTGAGTTTATTACTGATGATCAGGTAGGGTGTGAATTGTCTGGTGGTATTCCGGAGTTGGACAACCAGGAAACCGAAAATAAAAATGAACAAATCGATTCCCATCACAACAGGGCTCCACCTTCGGTTCAGAGGAAACTGTTTGCCAACAACGAATCTCCTAAGACTACACCCAATCCAAACGGCATGGATGACCCTGACTCAAAGGAGGTTACATATAAAAGTATGTGTGGGATGATGACAAAGGTCTTGTTTGATGTTCTCCCCAAGGTGCTTCCCCAGCCAGCAGTGAAGGATGTGTTGCCTAATGAGGTTAGCGAAAAAAATACTTCTGAGGTGATAAGGAAGGTGCTGTATGACGTTCTACCGAAGGTGCTTCCTGAGGCACTTAATGATGTGCTCCCTAAGGTCCTCCCTCAGGTACTAAATGACATTCTGCCTAAGTTGATGCCTGGTTATCTGGAGAAGGCGATGCAAGAGAATCTGTACAATGTGCATGGGACTGCCTCTGACTCTGCCAACAGAACAAACAAAACTGAGGCAAATGATAATAAGGACTCCGAGGCTGCAAAACTGGATGGACATGCTCCCAAAGTCAATGGATCTGAAGAGAATCGGTACAATGTGCATGTGACTGCCTCCTACCCTGTTGACAGAACAGACAAATCCGAGGATAATAAGGACTCCGAGGCCCCAAAACCGGATGAACAAGCTCCCAAAGTCGATGAATTTGAAGTTGCAGTTGAGGTAAACGTACATATTCTGATCCAAGTCCTTACATAGTACAATATTATATTGGTTTCTTAATACTTATTCCGCGTTACCCATTTATGATTTTTTGCTTTCTTATTACCTATTCCGCGTTATCGAAATCGGTACATACAAGTTACGATTTAGTCAGTCTTCGAGTTGATGTGATCATATAGAAATGTTTCTTTCATCATATAGCAATGCTCTTAATTGCATTAGTTTTGACACAGGGTCATACAGGGTCCCCTATAGGCCGCAAAGGTACGATCCATCTCGAACCTTACAGATCTCCGGATCCCAACTTGATGGTCCCGGGAGAACTGGAAGGAAGTATAATTATGTTGGAAAAAATGCCAGACAACTACCCAATAAGGGATGTAGAAACCGCGAGGAAGCGGAAGAGAGCCGATTTTCTGAACACCGTTTGGATCGATCCCGAGAAAAGGAAGAAGCGAAAGCGAGCAAAAAGAGGACTGATCCTTGATCTTAGTGATGATGACGATTTATTGGACACCGAATATGCCGCTTTCTTGAAAAGCACCGGCGAAGATATTTCGTAAATTTAAACTTTATTTTTTGTAACCTCTTCATGCCCTTATTATCTATTCTTTTTACTTGCATCTAATACGTGTCGTGTACTACCATAGTCTTTATGTGGGTCAAGAAGAGCGATTTACTCGGCAACATTTTCTCGACATGAAGAGCCCGTCGGTGCCGTTCTCCAACCTGGTAATTATAACTGTTTTTGTACATGGTATTTATTGTATATGCTACTTATCCCCTTTATGTTTTGGTCGAAGACCTTAAACAATCCTTTTTAATACAAACCAAAATTCCATCAGCATGTGGACAGCTTTATGGATGTTCTATGGAGGCGCCGTTGTTCCAGATATGACGAGTACGCGCAGGACATCACAATGGTTGACTGTTCATTCCACGTAAGTATATCTGAGTAACTGCGTATCCAAGTACCTTAATGAGTATAACACATCCCTGTCTCCGACAAAGTAACACGAAACCTTTAAACAGTGTTACTTGCTAAGAAATGGGACTCGTTGAAGGCAACATTGCAACTGAAGAAAAGACCGGTACGAAAGAAGGGTAGAAAAACACAGGATTCTTGGATTGATTTTCCGGACATTGATGTCATGTCCTTCATCCACGACCAACAGTGTATAGATGCTGTGAGAGGCGGTGGGTCAATTCTAGTTCGACCCGAATGGTGGAATATGAATTCGGTGGGCTATCTTTCCTGTACTAATTCCTTTTCCTTATTATTAACGTTTCATGACATCAATTGCTAAACCCATTTCTCATCTTTGGATCACCTCCATAGGTTCTAATCCCCTGTAACGTGGGCGACCACTGGGTTCTCTGCCATCTCTTCCCTGAAGATGGGGCGTTCACTTTTTATGACTCACTGCATGCCAAGAGCAAGTCAATGCTGAGGGTAAGGGAAATGGACTGTATTAGCTACCTAATGCCCTCCCTTCTCCAGCAGTCTGGGTACTATGAGCATAAGGGGATAGACGTACGTACGAAGCCATTCCAGCCTTTTGAGTACATCAGACAAGATCTTCCAATCCAGTAGGATGGGTACGTAATTAATATTCGTTTCTGCCATATCCCTTTGCAACGGTTGCAAATATATGTATTTATTTGCATACTTTCTGTTTATGTTTTCACTTTTCAGTATCCAGTGCGGCGTCTACATGTGCCAGTTTGCTGAATTTATATTAGACAGAACGCCTCCACCTTGGAAATTATACCATTCGGGCGTGCCGTTGATTAGGACATGGATGGCACACGAGGTTTACACGAACGCAACAACGTAGTTAGTGAGCAGCTTAATCGACCAGCATTCATTATTTACAATTTGCACATATGTCCTAACCAAAACATATTATCACTGGGAGAGTGCTCCCCTGTGTAACATTTACATTTTCAAAACATTGTCAACACACCATTCTAACACGATGACCACCATTACTCCAACCTAACACGATAAAAACAAAAATTTGTTATACATTGTTAGTTTACATCATTCTCTCACGATGACTACTAGTACTCCAACCTAACACTATATAACATACATTTTCAAAACATGCTCAGCTGACATCATTCTAACAAGAAAAAAACATACATTCTCAAAACATTGTCAGCTTACATCATTCTTTCACGAAGACTACTATTACTCCAACCTAACACGATATAACATACATTTTGAAAACATTGTCAGCTTACATCATTCTCTCACGATGACTACTATTACTCCAACCTAACACGATATAACATACATTTTCAAGGGGGAAATCAAAAGGGAAATAATCATTTTCCCCCTTACTGTTTACCATATTGTTAAAGTGAGGTCCGTGAGGACAGGGTTTCCCGAAATTAGCCAGTCTCCCCCCTGAAATGAAAATAATATTCAAACACCCCCTTCTGTTAGATTTTTTAAGACAGAAACCAACTCTAACATTGTTTTGCACGTGAATTGACTAAAATACCCTCCTGTGCCTTTTAAAATCAGATTGCACGTGGTGACCAGTGGGTAAATAGACCAAAATGCCCTCTAAATATAAAATTACTATTATACCTTCTAATTAAATAATAATAATAAAAAAATTAAAAACAAAATTAGAAGATAGATCTTCACCGTCCATCTTTGAGATGAACAGTGGAGATCTCTTTTATTATTATTTATTTAATTTTAAAAATTTAAATTCAATTATTATCTATTTAAAAAAAGGATTATCTAATAATTTAATAATTAGCTAAATAGAAAACCAAAAAATAAAATAAAGTTCAATTTCCAAAAAAAGCCACATTCAACATAAACACCACCACCATTATCATCAATTCATCATCATCGTCACCAAACTCCAAACCCAGATTTGTTCCAAATAATTTTAAAAAAATAAAAATTAATTTCTAATTTGCCAAGTATCTGAACGATCCAATCTCAGATCCATCTTCAATTTCATCGATCCAATCTCAGATCCATCTTTTTATCAAATAACAAAAAATTAAAATAAATTTGAAGATCTGGAAAACACACCACCACCACCACCATCACCACTACCACACCACCATCGCCAAACACACTGAATGTCTGAAACCATAGCCAAACGCAACCCAGAACCCAGTCCATCAACCATAGCCAAACGCAGCCCAGCTGGTATTTATCACTCTCCCAGATCTCCATCATCAATCAAACATAAAAGTCCAAAAAAATAAAAATAAATATACAACCCAGATTTGCAAGAACCCAGTTTCAAACCCAGATTTCGTTTTCGTTTCTTCACCAAATTCATCAATCCACCACAAATTCACCAAACAATCCACCATCATCCCACAACTCAATAGCACCCAAACCTCTGTCAAAGGAAAGAAAATGGAGAAGAGAAGGAGAAAAAAAAAAAAGACAATCGGCGGCGAGAAGAGATCGATCGAACACCGATCTCCTCGTTTGGAAGGAGATAGAGTGCCAATCTCCGCGTCCGGGAGGAGATCGAACGCCGATTGGCAGTGAAAGGATGACGATCAATGGTCATAGGGTGGGTTTTTTTTGTTTGTTTTTTGTTTTTTTTGGAACGATTAAGAAGATGATGAACATCTTTGATGAAGAAGAAGATAGTCGCTTGGTGGTGGTGGATCTGGTGTTCAATTATGGGTGGATCTCTTTGAAGAAGAAGAAGAAAATCGCTAGAAGGAAATGTTTTTAAGGAAAAAAAAAAATTGAATGAAGAAGAAGAAGATGAAGGAAATATCTAAGACAGATCGAGATATTATTAATTTTAAGAGAGATGAGGTGGCATCATATCTTCCACTCAATTCTTTAATTTTAAATATATTATTAATTTTAAATATAAAATGACTTCCATACCCTTCAGTATATATCACCTTTCCTGATCCCACGCTAAGATTACGATTTTACCCCTCAACAGTAACGGTCAACATCCAATTTGGATGGTTTCCGTTACAGAAGGGGGTCTTTGATAAATAACTTAGTTTCGAGGGGGTTTACGGCCAATAATCACAAACTCTGTCCTCACATTTCTAATATAGTAAACAGTAGGGGGGAAAATGATTAAATCCCTTTTCAAAACATGCTCAGCGTACATCATTCTAACACGATGACCACCTTACTCCAACCTAACATGAAAAAAACATACATTCTCAAAACATTGTCAGCTTACATCATTCTCTCACAAAGACTACTATTAGTCTAACCTAACATGATATAACATACATTTTCAAAACATTGTCAGCTTACATCATTCTCTCACGATGACTACTATTACTCCAACCTAACACGATATAACATACATTTTCAAAACATTGTGGGTCTGTTTGGTGCGCGAGATAGGATAGGATTATTTTTATAGGATAGGATTGGATTGGATTGGCTTGGATTTGCTGGGACTAAATTTAGTGTTATCCTATGGTGTAACATAGGATACAAATAATCCCACGTTTGTTCCAACATGAGATAGGATAGGATTGGATTGAATTAAATCTTACATTTGTAATATCTTCTTCAACAAAATCTTTTCCAACAAAAATCTGGAAGAAAATAAAAAACTCACAGATCTAGGAAAAAAAAAACTCACATATCTAGAACGAAATAAAAAACTCAAATGTATGGAACAAATTACAACATGAAACTCAAAGAACTGGAAAAACAAATAAATAAATAAACTCAAAGTCAATTGTCTTCTTCTTCCAACTTCTCACCAAACTCCATTCAAATCTAATCGTCTTGTTCTTGCTTGTTTTCTTTTGTTTTTTATTTTTTTCTTTTTTACATTTCAATAATATAATCTCATCATCTCACACTCACTCCTCTCTCTCAATCCTCGTGCCACACTCTTTTCTCTCTTTTCTTTGTCCTTTTTTTTTTCTCAATTCAATTGAAAATAATGAAAGAGCAACAGCTTGTTTCTTCTGGTCATGGCTTCCAATCCCAACCAGGGTATTCCATCCGGTAATTTCATTATGTTTTCTTACTTATTTTTTAACTTTTTTTCTGGGGTTTATTGTTGATTGATTGATTGAATATGTGGGAAATTTTTGATTGCAGAGGAGAAGACAAGTGGGTCAACTGAGACATCATCTGGGTCTGCTGTTAGAGACTCAGCAAGAAGAGAAGCTGCTTCTTCTTCGGCTGAACCTGACTTTCCTCCAAACCCTTTTGATTTCTCTGCCATGTCTAGCCTACTCAACGACCCGAATATAGCCAAAGATCCGTCGGCCACCGATCACCAAACTCTGGCCATCAACTTTAATTTGCTGATCGATATGTTAGCTGGAATCGCGAACTATTTTGTGCCTGTGTTGGTCTTCACTGAGTTGATCTTCGAGCTCCCTGTTGTTCTTTGTTTGATTTGGGTGTTGGTTTAGTTAATTGATTTTGGTGTTGGTGTAATCGATTGATTTGGGTAGTTGATTCGCAAGCAAATGATTATGATGATTTTGGTGTTGGTGTAATTGAAGAAGAAGAAGATGATTTCAGGTGAAAGAAGAGATGGGATTGATTTGAATCCCATCAAATTGGTTGGGGCTAATGTATCCCAGGTCAATGGGATAAAAAAGGTCAATGGGACTAATTTATCCCATCCCACCAGGCAGCCAAACATGGGAATGGGATTCAAATTAAGCCGATGGTTTCGCGGTTGGCGGCGGCCGTGGGTTTCAAGTGGGTGATGGTGGTCAGTTACGATAGGGAAGATCGCGAGAGATAGATTCGAGTGAGTTTTTGACGGATGGATTTCAGGTTTTGGGTTTGAGTGTTTAGTGGGTGCTAGACCGGTTTGGATTTTGTGTTTGACTGGTGGTGGGTCGTTTTTGTTTCTGGTGGTGCTGGTACGGTTCAAGGTCTGGTGGTGTGGTGTTATGGGTTTGGGTTTGTGTTTGGGTTTGTGTTTGTGTTTGATGAACTGATGATGGTGGTTGTGTGAACCGGTGATTGTATTGATGATGATGAACTGATTCTGGAATTCATTTCCACTTATTGTAATTTTTTTTTATTTTATTAATTCAATAATTTCTGTTTTAATAAATCATTAATGTTTATTATTTATTTTACTTGTTTACCCTTCCAAATTAATGAGAACACTTTTGGTCACCCCCTTTCAAGGGAGGTAACCATTACCCCCTCTTAAATGGATGACAAGTGTCATAAAGGATTAATTTTTTAGACAATTTTACCCTCCATAGACACATGTCATGTGTATGGAAGGGGAGGTAAGCAAGGGGGGTGAGCAAAAATGCACTCAAAATTAATCCCATTCATATTCTTTACCCTTCCAAATTAACCAAATGTTATCGGAATCAAACGTTTGTTTTTGTAAACCACATGTTTGAATAATTATTACGTTTGTGGGGAATTTCAATGGTTGTGAACCTCAACAGGTGTTATTTAATGCGCCTTAATGAGTTGGGTATTTATACCTTCACGAAGTCCAAAATACTCAATTGATAGACATGGCGGATAATGTGGGTGTGGATGTTGAAGGAGAAGGAGAAGGAGAAGGAGAAGGAGATGCCAGTAGCACCACAACTAACGTTGATTGGTCGTTGCAGTCGTCTCGTCGCGATTCTGAACTGTCAAAGGTGGAGTCTGTGTTCTGTGCGAGAGAGAACTCGATGAAGACTGAGATAGCCCACCTGAAGAACGATCGGAAGGTTCTGGAAATTGAGGTCGCTATGTGGAGGAAGAAGTACATGGAGGTGGAGGATCGGATATCCAACCTAGAGTCGTTGGCCGTTGAGATAACACAGGCATGCAACGGCCAGAGGTGAGGCGATACCTCATGAATTTTTCGAGATCGGTTTTATTAACTGTTCTATATGTTATGTTGTTAGAATTGTGTTTAATTTGGGGTAGATAGAGGTCACATGTAACTATGTCTTTGTATGATATGTCCTGATCAAGTTTGAAGTGTTGAATACATGGCTGAACTGTTCTATATGTTATGTGTTTGGAAATTGAATGTCATATTATAATTATGTATGGTTCCAATCATTTACACCAATCGGCCTCCTCAAACCGATATATAATCGGTGACCCAGTAGATACTGGGTATGATTTGAATTCGAAGTCCTTTAGCATAAAACCTTACTTGTAAAAAGGCTAATAACAAGGTTTTCACTTTTGGCAACAAATTACGTCAACTGACGTCAAAGGTAATCATAAAAACAAATATGATTACCTTTATTACAGTCAGAACTCACAATGTAGCAGCTCACTTAAAAACAAGGGAGATAATGGGTTACCTACGTGGCTACGTTGCAGGAGAAAATCTTGCCTGAGACTGTCCCATACACAGTATTTTCTTTATATATATTCTTACCCGATGAGTACAAATTTGAAAGTCATGACCTGTCAAGTCGAATTTGAAATATTGTTGTAATTTTGAACAAACGAAATCACTATAAAATTGAAATAAAAAAATTGTGGATTGGAATAATATAATGTTTATGTAGTGTGAATATTGTGTGGATATACCACCAATTGTATACACCACATAACACTTGATCCAACCTCTTGTCATACTTTAATACAACTACCTTCCACCTTCTCCTCTTCACAAGTTATTAGGCACACGTGGAAGCTCCAGTTTGTTTTGCTGCATGCATAAGCTGATTAGGTGTTGGAATATTACAACATCCATCCCTCATTTTGTTGCCTATATGGCTATATATATAGATGGATTTAAATATAAACATGATGTAATTTTAATAATCTCAACTCTCAAGCTAATGCTCTTTCCATTCAATATCAATATAAAAGATAAAGAGAACTCTCTCTTGTGTTCTCTCATCTCTCGTGACTCGTCTCTCTCCCTTGTTTCTCTGCTTCTATTTTATTTACTTTTGTTTATCTATTCTTTAATTAATCCTTGTTCATCTTAATTTTGTTATTTAATTTTATTACAACGTTATGAAATATTTCAGATGCAAGGTTGTAATGTTTTTTATGTCCCCACCTATTTTTACATATTATTGTTTAACCAACCAATGTTGAAAGTATACAATCGAAAATGGCTTGGTTTGAGAAATCGTACAATCCTTATAATTTAGATATCCATGGCCCCATTTTTTTACACAATTTTTGACACAACTTCTTGGCCATTAGATCTTCCTTCTTTTAATGGATGAGATTTATTCTCTTTTTCTTTCCTTATTTATTACAGATATTATTTCTGTCACCTAATTAATAGCTTACCTCTCCAAAATATTATTATTTTATTTAATTCTGTCACCTTATTTAATTTTTTGTCTGTTTCTTTTCTTTTTACCTTTACATGTTTTTTTTATTATTTTATTTTACCTGAAATCAGAATATCATTAGACTTTCACTCTTCAATCTTTAAAATCTTTCATTTTCATGTCTTCATTTTTTTTTCTTTCATTCGATTAGCTTCAATTGATTTTTATCATATCCAAAAATGTCCAAAATTTTGGAATTAGATGACTTGTCAACAGATGCTCATGGTTTATCTAAAGTATTTTTTTTATTCTTCGAATTTTTATATTTATTTAATTATTTATGTTATCTTGTTTCTTCTTGTTTTCTAGTTAATAATAATAAAAGAAAGATTGAAAGAACAAATTTTTTGGTTCTTTTGGACTTGTTTATATAAGACTGTTACAATCTTATTAAATTTTCGTTGTAAGATTTGACATGTTAGATTTCTTTTAAATTTTTTGCTTTGGAAACAAATTGATTTAGTTACTTTTTCTTCTTTTCGAATATATGTGATGATATCTATTTTTATAACAATAATGGTAAACATCCCACCTAAAATCCCACCTTTTCCATCGTGAGGTGTGAAATGGTGAGTGGATACATGAGGTAGGTGAGATAAATCATCATTAATGTGTATCCACTCACAATTTGATACCTCACATCCCACATGTAGTGGGATGAAAAAAGTGGGATTTAATTAAGGTGGGATGTTTACCATTATTGTTTTACAAATAGATTTTATGATAGTTAAATCTGTATACAGTAGTCATACCAAAGCAATTTTTAAGACGAGACTGATTACATATTTACATGTATAAAATTTTTTATTTTAGATGAAGTAATTTGAGAAATAAGAATAGTAAATAATTACAGAAATAAATAAAGGGATTTAAAAGACTTCAAAGTGCGAGTGATCTAGTTTTAGAAGTAAAAAAAACAAAAAGAAAAAGAAAACGTGTAAAGGATAAAGTATTAATTAGGAGAGAGACAATGTCTGTAATAAATAAGGAAAGAAAAAGAGAATAAATCCTATCCATTAAAAGAAGCAACATCCTATGGTCATGAAGTTGTGTCACAATTTGTGTAAAAAATTTGGAGCCATGGATCCTGCCCCATATATATATATATATGTGGAACATCTATTTTTTTGAAAATAATTACAAATATAGTATATTTCATGGTAACTCCTTTACTATATATTACACGTACTTGTAGAGTTGTAGTCTGTACAAGTAGAACCAACAAAACGATCCATCTAGGCATCTACTCGATCGGTGCTGTTAAATATTTAACCTGTACAATCGATTATATATATTTCACCTTTGAAAAATTGAGTTCATGCATCGATAAAAGTGAAAGGACGGTTTATATCTCCAAGTCTCGAAGTCTCCAACACTGCGTCCGTCAGGAACGGAGGATATCCTTCTCTTCCCAACGCAATTATGAAGATTACCTTTAACGTGACAACAATATCTGTCCATTGGATTACATTGGGAACTTCAACTCGTGTATTGCTTTCTTTGTCAAGATGAATGTGTAATACATTTTAATGTGAAATGTTATGCGTCAGCGGTACGTATAAATTCCACCGAAATTCAATGCCAATCAACGGGTATTGCAGTATCCGATCGGAGAATTCAATCGGAGGATCGAGTTCACTAATAAAGTTTATTGTCAGTAGAAATAGGAATGAGGTAATGATGAACCATTGTATATAATTGGTTTTGGTTATCTGTTTCCAAAAAAAAAAAAAATCCTGGTGTTTATGATTATTACATATAAGTTCATTGCATCATCCGGGTGAGAAAATCTTGGCTGGGACGGTCCCATACACGTGGCCGTGGGACCGTCCAATCAAAACGTGCCACAAGTGTGCCACATACTCTGACTACAGTCTCCCCATGTGTATGTGGCACGTTCTCATTGGACGGTCCCACGGCCACGTGTATGGGACCGTCCCATGCCAAGATTTTCTCCATCCGGCTAGGGTTTTCCACCCTTGAAGGACATTTCATATTGTCATTTTACGATCAGCATTACGATATATATCAATTAATTCCTGCATGTTTACTACACTAAGTTGGGCAGAACGTAAATGATATGATCCATAATGCTTCCTTCTGTTCATTAAGGAACACAAAATAATTATACCTACTTTAATATACTGTCATCGAACGATGACGGAAACACAGCCCCAAGTTTAACATGTAGACGCCATCCACGTACGCTATTTTTCTTGACTGTAACATACTACCAAATAAAAGCTATATACTAATTAATTACTAACAGATTCCCTAACACATCGTTCCATTCCCGTCCTTTTGCTTGAGTCTGTGTCAGTTTGTACATCTGTGAGCCTTCTCTAGTTCTTTAATAAGTCGTTCCCTATTTCGCTTTATCAGCATATACGTCTTCCCAATCTTATGCATATCCGAGGTAGACGCAACCGACGACCCACGAGAAGACGTAGACGCTACCTTCCCTTCAAGTAACTTAGAAAAAAACTCGGCTAGTTTTATGTGCCTATGCACCTGATCTAGCAAGACATTATTAACCTCCTCCTCATTCCTGACGGGATAAGCTCCGGTCGTCGCCATAAAGAAATAAGATATAAAGCTGCGTAGTTTTTGAACGAACGTTTTGTTGCAACAACCTGCGTATTTCAGTTTAGCATACAAACATTTTAAAAATACGTAACAGGCTAAAAGACCTACGGTCCGAGAATGGGTGGACGAACATTATAATTCTACCAACATCTTGCTCTACCAATAACACATAATCATAACCAAATTTATAAAGTTCAGTATCTAACCAAAAACATGCCTATAAAAAGCAACCCAACGGTTACACATAATGGTGTGGTCGTTATTATGACCTAATTATGTGATCGATCAGCACAACACACAAACCTATACATAATATTGGTCGCCAATTGCACTATCTGTTGTAGAAAAACCCATTTCGATCTCTTAGGCGAAACGAACAACAAAACTAGGAATGTGGCCCTAACAACGTAAAACGTACACAACCTAATCAATTAGCTAGAGCAAAGAATCCATGTAAAACAATATCGATCACTTCATTCCAGCAACAAACGGTATGGCGGGTATAGATAATTCGTTGAATGTTATACACGCAATACCCAGACTGATTGACTGAAACCCATTACAAATGAACACACAGCAACCCAGAATAGTGAAAGCGAAACAAACAAAAATATGCTAAAAAACATAATTTGTATCAAAACAGACAACGCCATACCCAGACTCAAAACTTTTTCCAATGACTACATACCCAGCCATAATAATCAAATAGATACAAACAAAAATATGCTCAGAGACAACATTAGGACCTACACAGAAAATGCCATACCTTCGACACGAATGTGTGGGCCGTCGATTAAAGATCTTGTTACAGGTACCGTCTTCCGTACAGTTCCCCCTTTTGATACACGGTAGAAGTTCTTGTTAAGCTAGTATACACGAATAAGCAAAGTCTGTTATATACATATATTAAAATCTCAAATTGCAACCAAGGACCCTGAGGTTTGCTCCTACACAACTATAAATAACTTTCCATTTTTTCACAATCGCCTCCCTCCACTTCCAAAAAATCATTTCACTCCAAAACTTAACCATTTCAAATTTTCATAATTACTGAATTACCCCTAATTCAGTTCTCCAAGTCTTTGGTTTTTTTTTTTTTTGATAAATTATATTATTTATATTTCAAATTTTAAATTTATTCAATCTGATTTATAAATTAATTTAATATATGCTATTTTATTATAAAATTTTTAAATATTTTTTAATTAAAACTTAAATGTTATTTTATTTGAAATGAATTGTATTTATTTTTAAAAATAATTTATTTTATTCAAAAGAATAATTTAATAATTTTTTTAACCAAATTTAATTTTAAATAGTTTTATTTTTATTTTCTTTGAATTTATTAAAATGATTTTATTTATTAAATATAAATTTATACTTACCTCTCACAAAATAAAACAATTATTTTCAACTATATATTTTTTATCCAATCCTACGTTACACCAAACAAGAGACAGTATTATTTTAATCCAATCTGTACTGCACCAAACATGTCTAAGTACTAATTTAGTCCAATCCAATCCAATCCTATTTGGCTCGTTTGGTATGCTGTATTGTATATATTGTATTGGATTGTATTGGACTGTATTGAATTGAATTGTATTGTATTGGACTGTATTATTCTTATACAATCATGTGTTTGGTGATATTTTGTATTAGATTGTATTATGCTGTATTAACTAATACAACCTTATATTCTGTATTAATTAGATAATATGTTATCCACTGTATTAGACCAATTAAAATGTATTAGCTAATACAATACATGCAGTAAACAGTGCAAAATAAACCAAACATTGTATTGTATTATTCCAATACATTTTAAACTCCTAATACAATACAGTGTGGTGCACCAAACGAAAGGTAGTCCAATCCAATCCTGCGCAACAAATGCAACCGAAGAGTATGTTTGGTATTCCTTTTCAAGTACAGCTATAGTGCATGTTTTTTTAGTAGAGCAGTAGAGCTTATAATGAGTCGAGCTTTATACAAAAGGGTACTTTTTGGTTGGGTAAATCACAAAAAAGAAGGTGTTGCGATGTATTTTCAAAAATAGCTTTTGATTAAGTGAATTACAAAAAAAGTGTTCACAATGTCTTTATAATCAAAGAGTAATGGTGTAATATCTATAAAGTGTAGTTCAGACAATTGACGTAGGGGTTTTAAATATATTTTTCTTTACAGTCCCTACTCGTCACATCAAGCCTTTAGGTTAACAGTGTGTGTCAGTCTTCAGTGCATTTTGACGGTCAATATCCAGGATGTACAGCATAGAGTACCAAACCATTGTTATTTTATATTTTTTTGTACAGAAAGCGGAAAAGTAAACACGATGAAAAGTATTTATTTATTCAAAATGAACAACGTAAATGTAAAATATAACACGATGAAAAGTAACCATGGTTCCTTGCTAAACTGAATGTATCGTGCAAGGAGGATTACTTTCCATCGTGTTATATTTTACATTGTATCTGCTTGTAATTATTCGACATTCTTTCATGTTGAATGAAGTTTTCCTCGCGTAATATAAATTTACCAATAATTTGAAGAATACAAAATTTTAAAACATGTCTACTAATAGTTATTACTAAATAATTTTTGTATAAATTTAAATTGAATTTATTATAAATTCAAAACAAAATTTTTTCTTATAAATGTATATTTTAATTTATTCTTTTAATTTATTTTCCTTATTTATGTTGTTTTTGTTGTTATTATTTAGTTTTAAATTTTTTTTCTTTATTTTATTTTCTTTTGAATGTAAGATTATTTAATTCATCTGAGTAAGTGTTCTATTTATTTTATTTTATCTATATATATATGTTGACGGTGATTTTTGGAAGTCAACCGGTCAAAGGTTTTAGGTTAATGAAACCTGCAAGATAAACGTAATGAAAGTAAAAAATAAAAGATAAACAAGCATAACACATGTTTTACGTGGTAAAACCCCAAGGCGGGGAAACATCCACGGTGCCGGTGATGGCGAGAAGTGATCCACTATGAATATAAGGATTACACACTCAATACTCGCTTTCTCTCAGATAATTGATTATGTTTTGTATCTCTTTTCTCATGTAAGTGTCAATTGCTCATGATGAACATGTCCTCTTATAATGAATACAAGGGTGTATTTATATGGTTCCATCTAGGGTTGCCCTAGTTCCTGTCGTATATCCGGTGGACTCATTAATTAAAGTCTTTGTAGGATTCTAGTAGAGTAGACCAATTAGGACTCGTTTCCCATTTGGTATTTATCCTTCTGGAAGCTTAGAGTTCTTTCCTGATTAAAATTCTCTAGTACTAGAGAGGAAATAAGGATATTTCCTTATTGGAATATTATCCTAAGATTCTGTATCTGTGTAGATCTCTTCCTGATATGGCGTATCTTGCTAGGACTGTATTTCCTGTTTTTGGCTAAGTATTGATCTTTGGCCGAGTGGGCTCCTGGCCGAGCGGACTCCTGGCCGAGTGGACTCCTGGCCGAGTGGACTTTGGCCGAGTGGACTCCTAGTTGAGTAGAATCTTGGCCGAGTGGCTGAGTAGACTCTATCTGCAGATGGCCCCTAATATGGTGCTGTCATGTATTCATGTTGACCATTTTGATAACGTGTCTCACATTTGACTTTTGATGACGTGGAATCACCATATTTCCGCATTACCCGCTATCCTTGCTGATGTGTCGTGCTGACGAAAAACCCCTATAACAATACCCCCTCAAATCTGCGAGATGAGTTCTTTGGCGACTCGTCGAAGGGGATTTGAATAGTTCTCCTCTGATTTTTTGTTGCTCGTCTTCAGCCTAAGTCCAAGTTTACTGTCTACCTAGCTGAGGTTGAACAATTGTCGTACATTTGTTGAGCCTCTTCTCACTCTTTAACTCCTCTTTTCTTGTAATTTTTGCCTTGTATACTTCTGTAATGCCTTGGTGCGCACTCATATTGCACTTGGTTCTAGTCGCGTTCGATAAACTTCCCTGTCTCCACAAGCTTTGATTGTTGAGATCTTTTCGCTCATTTGGGCCAAGGTGACACCCCTTTTTAGCTTTGTTCGGCTTTTCTTGGATCCTCTTTCAACCTGGTTCAGCTTCTTCTGGATCCTCTTTCAACCTGGTTCAGCTTCTTCTGGATCCATCTTTGAGTGGATCTTACTAACGCTCGGATCTTCTTTGCACTGCTGCTGCATATCTAATCTTTCTGCTGTAATTCCTCTTAAATAGGCATGTATTATGTCTCTTTTTAGTTCCACAATCATCATCCAGGAAGGCTAATTCAATGTGACTCAAAATAATAAGTATAATCCTTCTAACTTTAGGAATTTTAATCCAATCTCGACTAATCCTAACATGGAAAGTTTAGGATCAACTAAAATTGAATTAAAGTGACTTTTAGGCCTTTGTTAATCTTCCAAAACATGAAAAATTCGTCTAAGACCTTCATTCCCAAATAGGCAGCCCGCATTGCTTTATTTCCATAATCCCGTGTAGAAATTCTGGGCTGACCTTTGGGTAGTAAAATGGTCATAACTCCTTCAAGAAAACTCGAAATCACAACCCATAAAATTCTACGGAAAACTATCTTCTGTACCTTTCCAACCATATAAGGCTCGAACTCCAGTTCCTTCTGAGATGATACAGTTTAATTCTTGAAGTTGACCCATCAGTAGATGCTGCCCGCGTAGAAATTCTGGGCTGCCTTTGGGTAGTAAAATGATCATAACTCCTTCAAGAAAACTCGAAATCACAAACTGTAAAATTCTACGGAAAGCTAACTTCTGTACCTTTCCAACCATATAAAGCTTGAACTCCAGTTCCTTCTAAGATGATACAGTTTAATTCTTGAAGTTGACCCATCAGTAGATGCTGTTTTCACAAGTTTGATCAAGAAATCTTCCAAATTGCCTCCAATTATCTCTTAGGACTTGAATAGCTGAGAATGCTTCTATCTGAAACATCTTTTCTTCTTGTCGTATCCTTTAAAGGCAAGTTCCGGCGATCTTTCGAAGTTTTAGTGCTCAAGACAGCTTAAAGATGTCGAGGTTGAAGATCATAAGAGGAACTGATTAAGGTTTCCCTGGGCCGTGTCTTTCCTCACAAGCTAAGAAAAATACGGTAGATGTCATCGCTCTTGACAAGGTAAGATGTTGCTCTATAGAGATCGTGCTTCAAAGCATCCACCCCCTGAGACCACTGCCATATATATACATGCTCATGGCGGGTTGGGGGCTTTTGTTCTCCAGGGGTTCATGTTGCTTGGAATCTACCCCCTAGCATCGTTGTTATTCTTGAGTTCATGCAGATGTGCAGGGTATGAGCCATGCTTTTGGCATATTGTCTGGGTAGCCATTCTTTTCTTCTTTGGACGGGTCATTCCAAGCGTTTGGCCTGGATCTTTCTTGTCCATTTGAACTTTTTCTCGGCTGATCTTTTTTCGTAGGTTTGATTCTTCCTTTTGATCGATCTTTCTTATAGACCAGTCTTCTTTTTGGCCAATCTTTCTGATCAATTTGGTATACCTGCACACTCATAAACGTGTAAATAATAAAAATATTTTGTTTTGTTTTTACCCGAGTGTAACATGGTTTCTTTGTTTATGCTGAATAACTCATTTAACTTAATTTAGCCAAGTATCTCATTAACTGGCATTAAGTTTGAGTAATCCATTGGTTTTATTGGGTCAAGTTTTTGTTAGACTTGACTGGTTTATCCAAGTATCTAGTTACCTTGGTCTGAACAAATATATTATCCTCAGTTTGGCTTCAAGAATGATCAAGTGTCTCATTAAACTGATCATCTTCAGACTAACCAAGTGTCTTATTAAATTGGTCAGTTTTTCTTCAAGAATGATTAAATATCTTATTAAACTGATCATCTCTAGACTGATCAAGTATCTCATTAAACTGATGAGTTTTTTCTTCAAGAATGATCAAGTATCTTATTAAACTGATCATCTCCAGCTCTTATTTGAACAGTGCCATAACTAAGCCGAGTATCTTATTAACCGGCAATTAGTTACATTATTTTTGCACTCTGTTCTCTTCTTTCTTTCTTTTTTAGCGAACTCTTTTTTAAGTTCAGCGGTCAGGTATAGAAACCCTCTGCGATTTCTTCCTCACTGGCAAAATTATTTTCACCGTACCCTGTTTGCAATTCACTTCCGTGCGCATCTCTTGGTGCTGATACAATAGATGATCCACCCCCTAGCACCATTTTTTTTTTCGAGCTTGCTAGAGTGTCTCAGGTGTTTCGTCTATTTATGCTGTAGTCGCTGGGATGCTCTTGATTACTGTGGATGTGACCCGTTGTAATGACTCCCTTAAGATCCGACTTCTCCTCTCAGCTGATCTTTTTCGTAGACAGCCTAACCTTTGTTATAGATCGGGCTTCTTTTTTATAATGCCAATAGCGCCAATTGTTGACATGTCCGATCAAGAAGCTTTTGGAAAGCAATATTATCTGAGTCAAACTTGATAAATTCTTCACTATATAAATTCTCAGCAAATTGTTAGTCAAAGGATGAATTTATTGACCGTTTTAAGGAGTAACCCTTGGATTTTTTATTATTATTTTTTTAGTATTCGTCGAGCTTCATTTACGGTTATAAAGTATAAATAATAAGGCATGCTTTGCTCAGGTAATAAAAGATAATGGTTAGTCATAAACGAGTTTTATTCGTATAAGACATAACATATTTGATAGAGAGTAGAATTTTTGTATTAATAGGAGAGATCAAACCCGGATTGATGAAGGCAGTTGTTAGCAATGTGAGGCCAATGCTACTCTTCCATCTCTGATCGGGTCACCAAGGCTATATGGTCTCTTTTTTTGAAACCTTTAAGCACATCGAGATGAAATTTGATTCCCGCGCGCCGAGGCAAGACTAGATTCCTGAGATAACATTTTCAACTTGTTTTCTATACCAAGTATGTGAGTAAAGTTCACACAAGTAATAATAATCATGCATTTAATGAGACCAAATAATTGGAAGCGATCAACTCATACATGGTACTATTAATATTAGTGTCGAAATTTGACTCTTATAAATCTATGATAGACAACTTGCGTGTAAGAGCCATAAAAGTTTGTCAGACATACTAATTAAGCATGCATTATATGTTTATAGACTTATGCACGCGTATTATGTATTGTGTACAAGAGAGACATGCATAGATAACACGTGAATGTAATATAGCACAAAGAGAATTACACAAAAGTTATGCGTGTTGTGTATTTGTATGTGGAAGTATAACGATATGAAGAGGTAGATATAATTTAATATATCTAGATTACATAAATTCAATGTCTCAAGCATACCAAATACTTCTAGTCACATTCTTCAACACTCATGCTCATTTTATCTAAAGAACACATTGGTCGAACCTGATGTTGTTGAGTCCAACCACTATCATGAAAATTTAAACATCAATAACAATGGCATATTTGGACTAAAAAGTAACAAAACATTGTGGAACGTACATGTTACATGCGTCTCCGAATCAATTATATTGTGATTCATACACTGTTTTATCAATAGGAATTTTGATAGAAAAACATGGACTATATTTTTATAGTTCTAGTGATTCTAATGCTAAATTCATAATATTCCAAATGGAAATAATCACTATGATACCGTTCTATATTATCGTTTTAAGATGCAATATGATGCCAACGATAATAAATAACATAACGATTAAGAGGATAATAAATAACATAACGATTAAGAGAAATCGTACCTTTTTATCTGAATTAAACGCTTTCGGTACTGCTTTTAACGCTTTTGCAAGCATTTCTTACCAAGATCAAAGTCTTGATTAATTCATTAAATAATACTTACTCAAAAGATATTAAAAAGGACTATAATTACTTTCAAACATCGTGTATATAACAGATCACAACACTGTTAATAACATGGAGTCAGTTTTTCCACCACATTTAAATGAACAACCCATCACTATTTTTATCTTTAAAAGAGCAATGAAGAAGTATCAGACATGGAGGGTGCATATAATCAACTAGAGCGATTGCATCTAGACTCTAGCAATGTCGCCCCTCTCATTATTATTTAACGAATTAAATTAATGACATTGCCAACCATGTATTATGCGTAATGTATTGTTTGCCCAAAACAATTATATGCTAAATAAGCTATGTATGCCATGAGCTTGGTAATTTTTATTAGACAACAAATATTCAATCGTTTTTTATCAAGATCAAAGTCTCAATTAAATTCAATCGAATTATTGTTTGGTTAATCAAAATGTCACAAATATTAAACATCAATCAATATGTTTTACTCTTATTAATCTAGAATAATAATCATGTGACATACTTGCTGCCGACTAAATCTATTTGGTAATGCACTCCCAAGTCAAGGCAATCCATGCAAATATTTTAATAGAAAAGCACAGTATGCAACTTCTAATTTCAACAAATTAGGAGTGTATTCAGAGTATAAGATTTAAGCATCCTAATATTCTATACAGTTATCAATGCAAGACGATATCAATAGTAATAACAATTAAGTGAAAACATACCCCCGAATCCAAATGATTTTATCAAGATCGAAGTCCCGATTAAATCTCGAATAATCATTATTTGGTCGGTTTTAACTTTTATTTATATGTAACTATGCATATATTCTTTGTAAATGAAATCGTAAAATTAGACCGATGTGTAGATTGACTAACCTTGGCCACTTACCGAACCTGGAGTCTAGTCGTTTCACTATTGGATCCTTCACAGGTGAATTGATGAAGAGCCGAGTGGGTTTAGTTGAGAATCGCCATTGGATGTTTTATACCAAGATGGGCTTGGTTTCTAACACGAAAAGGTAAACTTTATTCTGAACTGCAACGTTCTGGAAGTCGTCAAATATTCCTCGGGACGAACTGTGTTGAGACCCACATATCCTTGAAAAGATCTATACGTCTATTTTACAGCAAAATTAGCGGTTCGTGATTCCATGCTCTTTGGAGAGAGTTATCTCTGTTTTAGTGTCTGGTGGTCAGGTTGGAGAATCCTCCGCGAATCATTTCCTTCAATGTTTCAGGGACAATAAAATATTCCACAGGTTGAACCAGATTGTGAACCTTATATTTCTGGAAAGGTCCGGATGTCTAGTTTCTGATGGTTTTTATGGCTTGAGATTTTGACTTCTGTAGAGGGAGATATGCCCGTTTTAGTGTTCGATGGTCAGATCAGAAATCTATACGCGATCTGGTTTCTTCAATATTGCAGGGGCCACCAAATATTGCTCAGATTGAACTAGGCTACGAACCATATATGCTTGGAAAGCCTTGGATGTCTAGTTTCCAGCAGTTTTTACAGTTTGTAAATCCGACTTCTGTAGAGGGAGATATGCCCGTTTTAGTGCGCATTGGTCAGCAATTCCGTGATTCTCTACAACTCTCTTCTCTTTTCTTTTGTAAGCTGTTGGAATGGGAAAGCAATTCCTGGGACAGATTCTTGATACTTTGAAGCTCTGTGTATTGCTTTTCGCAACATTCTTCCTTCGGAATTGGTCACGGCCGCGGCTCCTGCTACGGGTTCTGTAGTTAATCCACTCCCTAACACTTCCAATAGTTGTTTGTTTTGTTCTTCAAGTGTTGGATCCACATCAGAGTTCCTTCTGTGGTCTGTTCATGAGGGTTCCTCGAAGTTGAGTTCACCCCTCCTTCTAGCGCCAATTGTTGACGGTGATTTTTGGAAGTCAACCGGTCAAAGGTTTTAGGTTAATGAAACCTGCAAGATAAACGTAATGAAAGTAAAAAATAAAAGATAAACAAGCATAACACATGTTTTACGTGGTAAAACCCCAAGGCGGGGAAACATCCACGGTGCCGGTGATGGCGAGAAGTGATCCACTATGAATATAAGGATTACACACTCAATACTCGCTTTCTCTTAGATAATTGATTATGTTTCGTATCTCTTTTCTCATGTAAGTGTCAATTGCTCATGATGAACATGTCCTCTTATAATGAATACAAGGGTGTATTTATATGGTTCCATCTAGGGTTGCCCTAGTTCCTGTCGTATATCCGGTGGACTCATTAATTAAAGTCTTTGTAGGATTCTAGTATAGTAGACCAATTAGGACTCGTTTCCCATTTGGTATTTATCCTTCTGTAAGCTTAGAGTTCTTTCCTGATTAAACTTCTCTAGTACTAGAGAGGAAATAAGGATATTTCCTTATTGGAATATTATCCTAAGATTCTGTATCTGTGTAGATCTCTTCCTGATATGGCGTATCTTGGTAGGATTGTATTTCCTGTTTTTGGCTAAGTATTGATCTTTGGCCGAGTGGGCTCCTGGCCGAGCGGACTCCTGGCCGAGTGGACTCCTGGCCGAGTGGACTTTGGCCGAGTGGACTCCTAGTTGAGTAGAATCTTGGCCGAGTGGCTGAGTAGACTCTATCTGCAGATGGCCCCTAGTATGGTGCTGTCATGTATTCATGTTGACCATTTTGATAACGTGTCTCACATTTGACTTTTGATGACGTGGAATCACCATATTTCCGCATTACCCGCTATCCTTGCTGATGTGTCATGCTGACGAAAAACCCCTATAACAATATATTTTGTATATTTTATATATTATATATATAAAAAACTATTTTAGTATGATCTTCATTTTTCAGTGTTTTTTCATATAATTACGAGTTTAATTTATTTAAGTGCCCTATACCTGATTAAAATTCCTGGGTTCGCCGCTGCCTATATGGGACCGTCCAGGGACAGAGGCATGTGAGGACGAGAGGGGGCAGTAAGTTTTACAATATTTGTTATTTATCCCCTACTTGTTAAGATTTATGTTTTTACCCTTCTTTTATATTCCTTCAAGTTTTACAGTTGTATAAATTAATCCAATAAACTTTCAAATTTTTATTTTATACATTAAGTGTTAATAATTAAAATAGTTCTTACAAATAACAAAAATACCAGGATAACTTATTAACTTTGAACAATGAAATTTATCATCTTATTTTTCATCGCTGCACAAATTAAGATAATTTATCTCACTAAAATATTATTATTGATTTAAAATAATTATAGAAAAAAGTAATGTTTTAAAATATAAACAACATTTTTTGTCAACTGCCCTTGTAAATATATGTCGATTTAACTCATCATAATTTTACGGTGCCTGGTCCAATACACAGTATTTTCTCCTTTAACAGATGTTATATTCTTACCCCATGAGTACAAATTTGAAAGTCACGACCTGTCAAGTCCAATTTGAAATATTGTTGGAAATTTGAACAAAGGTCCACAACCCTGGTGGGAACATAAAATGTCCACTTTCAAGTTTGAAATAGCAAAAAAGTCTCCCTATTGTTTTTCTTGCATTTGTGTACCCTTGGGAACATGAAATTCCAGAAATACCCTTAAGTGGGATTTTAAAGAGTTAAAACTTTTAAAGACGAAATTCCGAAATTGCCCTAAAACCCCAACCCCAACCCCATTAAGCGTCATTACGCATTTCCCCACATATTTAAATTGAAAACCAGATGGTCGTGCGAAACTGAAATCCATCCCCCAAATCAAGAACTCCAAAACATAAAGAGAGAGAAGAAGAATTGAAGAAGGCATCGAATAGAAGAAGAAGCGAACGAGAGAGGAGAAGAAGAACAAACCAGGTTTGAGAAGAAAAATTCTTGAAGAAGAAGAACAGTCAGTCAAATACCGAGACCCAGCCCCGAAGAAGACGCCTTTGTCTTAACTCGCAAGTAAAGGTATTCATTCGTATTCTCATTGTCTTGTGGCGTTTTAACCTCTGATATGTTTGTTTGCATCTGTGTTTGACTGTGCATGGATAGTGTGTTATTAAGTTATAAGTATTTGTTTCAGAAATGAGTAGTTATGTTGCCAGGGGTTCATGCAATGGCGGGGAACAGGTGCTTTTGTTTAGTTTTATGTTAAGGGAAATTCAACTTTTGAAATGTGGCCCCATTTGTCTGAATATGAAGCCCTGACAAAGGGATTTCAAGCCCTGTAAACGATTCCGAAGCATAGTGTTGTAGTTGTTAATGGTTTTTGTGATGTTATGTTATGAAGTGTTGGATTTTGTTAATTCAAGTGTTGAAATGTGGCCCCATTTTTCTGAATATGAAGCCCTCACAAAGGGATTTCAAGCCCTGTAAAACGATTGTGAAGCGTAGTATTGTAGTTAATGGTTTTTGGGGGATGTTATGTTATGAAGTGTTGTATTTTGTTAATTCAAGTTTTGAAATGTGACCCCATTTGTCTGAATATTAAGCCCTGTCAACGATTGTGAAGTGTAGTATTGTAGTTGTTAATGGTTATTGTGATGTTATGTTATGAAGTGTTGGATTTTGTTAATTCAAGTTTTGAAATGTGGCCCCATTTGTCTGAATATGAAGCCCTGACAAAGGGATTTCAAGCCCTGTAAACGATTGTGATAGTATTTTAGTTAATGGTTTTTGTGATGATTTTGGAATCGGTGGATTTTTTGGTGCCTTTTTATGTCTATTTTTGTGTTCACATGCTGGGTATATCGTATCTATCATGTATAGTGGTGGGGATGTCCATTTCATTTCATTGTTTATCAAATCTGGGCTTGAAATCCCATTTTGTGTTTTAATTATTATTATTTTTTTTTTATACCAGATGCCGCCTGATCGTTTCAAAAAACAATGGAGGTATCCAGACCACAGAACCTGGGTACACGCGAGAATAAACTCGCACAACAAAAGTATTTGTCTTCAACAGCTAGAGTTAGTGTTGACATGTTGCGGCGTGTTGGATAGATTTAAGGAAGGCCCTTTTGGGCAGTATCTGGAAATGGTACAGCCGATTACAGTGCACGGGATGCTCATCTACAATATGTTGAAAAGACAGCTCATTCGTCCGAATTCAAAGGAGGATGAGATTTGGTTCGGTTTGGGGCAAAAGGAGGCTCGGTTTGGGAGAGAAGAATTTTGCTTGTGTATTGGCCTCAACATGGGCACACTCCCCGAATGCTTCAAAGAACAGAAAGAAGTCGGTGAGCAATCTATCTTGAGACGATATTTCAATGATGAAATGCCATCTATGGAATTGTTGGAGGCAACCTTTAACCGGCTGATGGAGCCTGCAGCTGGTGATGATGCGTTGAAGATGGGATACCTATTAATGGTGTCCCAGTTCTTCGGGATTGATGAAGCACAGACAGCCATACCTTGTTGGTTGTTTTCTTTAGTAGAGGACATCGATGGTTTTGAGACATTTAGTTGGGGATCATACCTTTTTGATGTCACATTGTGGTGTCTGAAGAATGCAGCCGATACACACCTCAATAAATTCAGAGGAGGTGATGGCCAGAAGAATAGAGAGATTGACGAAAAGGGCCAGAAGAAGGAAGATAATAAGAAAAAAAAAAGAAGGAAGAGGAGAAGAAAAAAAAAAGGAAGAGGAGAAGAAGAAGAAGTCGAAGAAGAGGAAGAGGCAAACTAAAGTAGAATATGGAGAAGAAGAAACAGACAATCACAGTAAGCAGGTGGAGTTGGACAATGCGCAGAACAATGCTTAGGCGAAGTATTACACATTCCACTGTTATGGATTTCTGCTAGCATTTCAGGTATTGTCAATAAATGAATGTGTAAATCAACCTTATGCTAGGATTTCTGTTATAGATTTACTTTTATAAGATTTGTTTCTTAATTGTTTAGGTTTGGGCTGTTGAACGGATTACCCGTTTAGAAGGTAAAATTGGGATACGAATAGGAACAGGGTTCCCAAGATTTAAGAATTGGAATTTCAATACAAGGGTTCTAAAAGTTGAATCCTATTTCAGTTCAACGGTATGTATTTTACCATTTGGTGTCTAGTTGTATTTTGATGTGTTGCCTATTTTTCTTGATTTCTGTGATACATTAGATTTTGTGGTTATGTGTTATATTACTTATTACTGTATGAATTGTCTATGAAGGTCATTTCGAAATCTGTATTATATTGGGTTGTAGGGTACACTTTCTTATTATGAATGGTTGCTTGAATATTATACTGGGTTGTAGGGGGGGGGGGGGGGGGGGGGGGAGGGGGGCTTGAAAGATCTTAGTCAGAGCTTGAAATTCGTGACTAGGGCTTGAAATTCGTTACTAGGGCTTCAATTTTGTTATTAGGGGTTGAAATTCCTTTGTAGGGCTTGAAAAGCCTTTGCCTGCTATTTGGTTTCTGTTTCAAAATATTCATTAACCTCAATGTTGATGGGACTATACATGCAGATGGAATTGTTCCCATGGAAGGTTTATGATCATGAAAAGTCAAGTGCTTACTACAAATCTTTGATGTTAGATGATCTGGAGAACCGTGCAGATGCAATCGAAGAGGGTGGTGCTTCCATTCAGCACACCAAGACTGTCCGATCTAAAAACTCAGATCAACCGGCGTCTAACAAGCGGCTCTTCCATGGAGATGTAGAAACTCCATGGAAGGTAAAAATTCATAATATACATAAGTTTTGTTATCCTAAGTTATTTTACTAAGTTCTTTTGCATGATGTAATCATTAATTTTGGATTTTGAATTGGATTTGCAGTCAAAATTGAAGACATCGGTTCCGTATACAATTCCTGAATTGTATACATGTATGGAAAATATGATTACATAGCAAATAAAAGAAAGCGAGGGGAGGATGAAACGTTGGATAGCAGAAGAAATTGCAAAGATTGCAAAACAAAACAAGGTTCGAGATACATCTTCACCGAACAAATCAAGAGAATTGAAGGACAAAGGTTTTGATAGGGTAAGCTTCAATTATTTGTTAGTTTACTCTTAGCATTTATTACATTACATAATAAAAGTCCTTCGCCAGGGCAGTCCTTAAAATATATTGTTCTCATTGTAGGATGATAGCAATAGGTTGGAAGAGAAGGTCCATTTTGTCAATGACATTCATGATGATAAAGTTGATCAGGAGGGTGACAGACTGCCAGGTGTTGAGAATGAACTGAAGGATCTTGAGGTTGGCAGAGAGGCAAGTGTTGAGACTGATGTTGATAGTGATTGTCAGAAGGTCGAAGATAAGATTGTTGTTGAGAAGCCCGAGGGTGATAGTGGCGTTGAGAAGGCCGAGGATAAGAGCAGAAATGAGAAGGCAGAGGTTGAAAGTGTTGTTGAGAAGGACGACAATGAAAGTGTTGTTGAGAAGGACAAGGTTGATACAGAAACTGAGAAGGCCGAGGATGAGAGTAATGTTGAAGTTGAGGTAGTTGGTAAGAAGTCTGAAGGAGACAATGCAGATGTTGCTAAAAAGCCAATTTGTGTGGATGATTTCCCATCCCCGGATTGCTTGCCTGTTAATGTGCTTCCATCCAGTATGCCCAATGTTATATGGGATGAATCTGCTCACCCCTCAGTGGTTTACAAGAATGAAGACAAGGAAAGGGGCCGAAGGCGATCAAGGTTCCTCCTGACCCCGTATGTTGACCTCATGCCGGAAACGAAGAAGAAAGGAGAAGCAAATCAGCATTCCAAAGACTTCATGGCATTTTTGAAGGGCAAAAATGAAGTCAGGTAATGCTCTTTTCCTATCCTCCATTAACCGTTGCTAGTTCAATTTATGGTGTTGTGATTTGTTAAGCCATAATTTAAAAATCTCGTTGACAATGAACAGAATATATACCGGCACCCCGTAAAAGACATGACGCGTTCCGAGTTGAAGGACTTCATTAACACGGACAAATGGATTTCAAACTCGGTAACTTCTTTTATACTGTTCAATTTTGTTATTATATTGTTAACATGCACACTTCTTTTCTAATTCTCTGTCGATACATGTAATTATAGCATATAGACAGCTACTTCGACGTGCTTTGGAAGAAGCGTTTGGGATTACAGTTTAATTACCGGCAGGATATAGGATTGGTCTCTCCCGTGTTTTTTGTAAGTTCACTTTTATTCTTGGATTATGGAATATGTAATTGCTTAAGATGGTTGGTTTTTTTTTACACAGCTCAATTTGAAGATTGAGTGCGAGAAAATTGCGTTGGAGAAACGAACCCAAAGGGAGCTAAAAGAGTTTGAAAATGAAGATAGGATAAGACAAGAGGAGGCTGGAAAGGCTGGGGAAGATGGATCAGACAAAGAAGTTATACAGCAATGTGTGAAAGAAAAGAAAGGTCCTTCTCCACGTTCAGTGTGCGAAACGAAAGAAGTTTGGGAAGATTACCCCGAGTTCAATCCATTGGATTTCCACCCTCACAATGATCTTTTACATCACGTCCGGGGTAGTGATCTGCTTTACAATGAACCGTGGTGGAAGATGAATTCGGTAAGTTTGTATGTTTTGCATGAATATGGATTCGGTGGATTTGGTATGTTATGTTTCACTCCCTCTGCCAGGGCTTGAATTTCCATTGGCAGGGCTTGTATTCCCGTTTCTAGGGTGAAATTGCTTTACAGGGCTTGAACTTCCGGAACATTCCTTGCAGGTTTTGATTCCTTGCAACGTCGGAAACCACTGGGTTATTTCAGAAGTGTTTTTAAAAGAAGGACAAGTGAGGATGTTTGATTCCTGGTAGGGAAGACAACGAAGGAACAATCGAATAGGGGAAATCTGACCATTACTATATTTGTTACCCTCCA
The DNA here is from genome assembly GCA_954870605.1 of Acer campestre. NCBI lineage: Eukaryota > Viridiplantae > Streptophyta > Magnoliopsida > Sapindales > Sapindaceae > Acer > Acer campestre. Next base: position 11,944,980 of record OX940804.1, read on the forward strand.
TCTTGAAGGCATCAAATTATTACGAAGAATTGAACTTACCTGTGCCCACAACTCCATTCATTGCCGAAAATGTGGATTCACTCTTAATTCCTCAACAGGGCGATGGGTACGTAGTTAATTTACATTGCTATATAACTTGGTGTTTTTTACATGTAATCGTCATTATCTTACCGTTATTTTCATATGGTGCAGAAGCAGCTGCGGAGTTTTCATGTTAAAGTTCGCTGAATTAGTACTATCTGGAGTTGATTTACCGTGGATTCACGAATTTGGTCAAAAGAATATACCAAGCATCAGGAACGCAATGGCACTTGACGTTTTTGTTAATGGCGAGATTGTAAACCCCAGGAAATCAATAACAGAATAACACATTATCACAAAAATAGGAAATCCCATGACCTATTTTATTATTGGTCTGGGCCCTTTGCATTACAAACCCGATAAACAATAAGAGAATAACACATGACATTTGAGATGTTGAACCCCAACCCAACTAAGTAAAGAAAAGGGCATGGAGGTTAATTTTGCAGGCTATGTGAATTTTGTTGATGGGCATGGAGGTTTTCGGAAGAAATCGAAGTTACAAGCAAGTATAGCTTATACCTCCGATTTCTTCTGAAAGACTTCTATGCCCTATTAACAGTGCATTGAAGTGTTTCTGTTTAATTTTTGTGTTTTGGATTGGTCCCTCCGATTAACCATAACCGGTTTTCTTTCTACCTTCGATTTCGTTTACTGTTTGTGTTGTCGAATGTTTTCTGTTATCGAAAGATTTACTTTGTTGTTTTGCCATTATTAAAAAAAGATTTTCATCTGATATTTTCGTTTGTTGGTTGTTTGTTTATTGAAGTGTCATACAGTGTGTTGTTTGAAATGGCGAAGAAATCGGTGTATGTCGTTTTCAAAGGGAGGAAAACCGGTGTCTTCAACTCATGGCCGGAATGTCATGATCAAATTGATGGATTCAAGGGTGCTTCTTACCGGAAATTTAGTACGGTTCAACTAAGCATATCAAGCTCTCCTAAGCCGTGACGTTCAGCGTGAATTTTGTATTCATACTCCAGCTACAACAGAAGACAACGAACCCGAACCCGTACAAACCCAAAGAAATTTCCTTCCATTTCTACTATACCTAATTGTTGTGTTTGTTATTGGAATAACAGTGGGTAAATTTATGTGAAATGGTATGTGAAATGGTGTTTCTGGTTGATGGTTATGTATATTGCCTTCTGTGCCTTTTTTTAATATGAATAAAAGATAAGTTTGAGGGTGTTTCTGGTTCATTGTTATGTATATTGCCTTTTGTGTAGATGTTCGTCATATATTGTCTAACGGAAATGCATGGGCAGTAAACTGTAGGGCAGAAATAATTAACACAAACTTAAAACGGAAAAAAATATGAAATTAAGATTAACAAGGGCATTACAAGGGCATAGCATAACAAGGGTAGCAAACTGTAGGGTCTGTGAACGGCATGATAAGAGGCTTTTCTCTAGGGAGATGGTGGAATATTGAAGTCCAACATCTTCTTCTGAAGTTTTTCAACAAGAGTGTAAAGACCGTTAAGTTCATTGTCTCTTGCCTCCATCTGAACATGTAAATTGATTATTTCTGCTTCCAGGTTTTCAACTTTTCCCATCAAAACTGCATTGTCAACAGTCAGGCGTCCAGCATTTACTCGCTCATCACGGATGGTGTTCTCTGCATTTGCAATTCGTTGCCTCAGACAGTCAAAGATTGATTCCAGCCTATCTGTCTCAGGAACTTGCCTGCCAACATGATTACCGATATTGTTTGCTGCCATTGTATGAAAAAAAATATAAAAAAAAAAGATTAACAAATAAAAATGAGCAGTGAAAAGGATATGTAACAGGGACAAGGTATTTGTAATGGGATGCAAACGTTCACCATTACTGAAAAGACACAATGGTAATCTACCAGTCATGATTATTTTGGTAACTGTAAAAGTCTTCTGCATAATTGCATCTGGATGCCTGTTCACTACCCAATGCACCGATTATCCTGTTTCTCAAATGAAAAAGACACCATTAATATCTCTTAAATTTAAATTTCCTTTTATTCCATTTAATTTACTTTCAGAAATCAATTCTTTTGGATTTAAAATAGTTAATTACATTCAATTTGAGTTTATTTATCATGGGCTTAGGCCTTAACGTTAACGACCAAACAAAAACCTCGGCCCGTAAGCCTTAACAAATCAATGTTCTTCAGTCTAATCTGGGTAATTAATGTTCTTCCAGGGCTTGCAATTCATAGGTCAGGGCTTATGGAAATATAAATAAAGAATTTGAAGCCCTGTCATCCCTTAAATAGACAACAAATTTCCAGGGCTTCACACATCAATGTTATTTAACGGGCTTCACATTTGTTAGTTCAGGGCTTACAAAAATAATAATGATATATCCTATATAAATTGAAGCCCTGTCTTGCACGAAACAGACAATGAATTGCCTGGGATCAATAATGACAAGGCCAGTATGTATATACTACAACGAACAGTATACCACAATATATACTAGAAATTACAAGATTGTATTATTCCATCACAGGGCAAGGCCACAATAAATATTCCTAAATACACAATTATTCCATTATCATACATCAACACTGTTAGGATTATGCTCAATAGCAAGAGTGTAATATTGTATTTAACAATCTGTTTCATATTAATAAAGTGATTTCTGGTTTAAACAAATATTATAGCATTTATAGTTGAATATTATAATTGTTAAAGTAAATAATCATAAGGTCTAAAGACTATGAGAAAAGAAGAATTGTTCATACATCTGGATATGTATGTGGTAGACACAATTCTTTAGTTAGTCTTGAATATTGTTCACAACTTAAGTTAAAGGTTGGGCACCTTTATCTTGTTAAAGTTGTAGAATTCTTTTGCTAGCATTTGAGTGGGATCAAATGAGATATGATGAGTCTAAAATCATTGGAGTGTCTTCGAGCAAAAGAGTCTAGTGCACTAGGTGCATTGAACTGGATCAAAATGAAATACTTTAACTATAACCGTCAGTAGATAAAAGTAATTTCATTATCAGGACAATCGGAGAGTCTATCTTAATCCTGAGATAAATGATGGACTTATGGTTGCAAGTGATATCATTTGAGTTATCAATGAGTACGATTATATCGCATAGTCTATCCTCGATAATTTGGTGATATTCATTTGTTAATCGATAGATAATATCATCATATGGATGTTTTGAGGTAATTGGATATTAAATCTCAACGTTGAGTTTTCGATAGTGTCTATTGAAAACATGGCTTCTGGACAAGTCAAAATATCCAAGTTCAAAACGTGGTCATATGAGTAAATATGGTAACTTGGAGAGTTATAGGCGGTCTATGAACTCTTGGCGATTACTGATATTTTTCACGAGGATACACTATCTCCAATATGATTGTCTAGGGTATGAATGAGGAAATATCTTCCTTTTCTGTCTTTATTTAAGAGTTCAATTTTAGCTCTTTAGTGAAATGAGTTAAAATTAATGGATCGGACTTAAGTGAATCATTTGTTGATTGTGATTAGGTTATGTCTATTGAAGCTTAAATTTAGATAGCCCGCCAAGATCCTCAATCCACACGGACTTGCATGGATCACTTGATATATTCTACCGGACCAATTTAGGGTCCATCTAGAATTGCATTTAATATATTAAGAATATAATTTGCACATTATTTATGTAATGGGCTGCTCAATTATATTTATATATTAATGGATGACATGTGGGCTTGCTTCTTTTAGTAAGAATGGGTCTAGTTCCCATGTGGGCTTTTTATTTAAAGTCCAAAGGATTAAATGAAATGAGAAAATAATATTTGGCCCAATAATATATATGGGGCGGCAAGGAGGTTATTTAACCTTAAATATTATTTTGTTTTCATTGTTTAATTAAATGAGAATTAATTAATTTATTAATTAATTATTTAATTAAGAAACTAATCTTTTCTCATTAGGAAATATGATTCCTAAAGGTATACTATTGGTAGTAGTATAATTAAATAGAAAGACTTGTTTGACAAGGAAATAAATAATTAATTTTATTTATTTAATCAAATAGGAAGTCTTTTTATTTTAGTCAAATAAGAGAATAAAAGATTTATGAGTTTGATTAGGGTTTGGAAGTCTTAAACAAAATAGGAATTAGGGTGCAAATCATACTCCTTTTGGTAGGAGGATTTGCGGCAACCCTAGTTAATTTTGGGGAAAGAATTCGGTCACCCTAGGGTAAAAAGAAGAAGAAGAAATTTGGCCACCTATATAAGGCCTCTTATAGAATTCGGCCACCCCCTAAGGCTTGAGTGTAGAATTTATTTCTTCTTCTTCTTCTTAACTCATAGAAAGAGATTTTTTATTCTACTAAGGCAAAAAGGAAACATAGATTATTCTTTGATGGTGTACTATTTGCTTAATCATTGATAAGCTTGTGTATACAACATCGATCAAGGTTCACGCGAGTTTCGATCATTAGATTGAGAACTCAAAAGTGGCCGGAATAATCTTAGGTTTCTTTTGATTGTTTTTGTGACTAACGAACAAGAGAAAAGTTTGATTAATCCAATCACAGGTTTGCAATTCAAAGAAAGGGAGACCACGCTCCTAGGTGATCCACGTTCGTGCTAGGATTGAAGATCTTGCGGATTACCATTGACGTAAGTCAATCGGATCACGCGACAAGAGGTATTAATCTTTTGTTATATATATTATATATTTTTAATTGATTAAAAGGGTTTAAGGTTCATAAAAGGAAAAAATTTTAAAAGCTACTCAAACTATTTTTTTTTAGTCTCGCTTCCGCTGCGGGTATATTTTTCCCTACAAACACAACAATTGAAAAACTATTGTAAACACATGCTGGGCTTGGGGCTCCTATTTTTCAAGTTAATGTTAGTTGTAACAACATAAACAGCATGACCTAAAATGTTGTAAAATGTTGTACATATTGTTAAGGCTGCACCATCAGCACAGCAACAACTTCCTTGCAGTCCTGAATTTCAACCTACAATGAAGGTGTATGAGTATGCAACAGCAAAAGTGTAAGCAACTGCTATGTCTCAAATATTTTATTTTTTAAACAACTATTACAAGGAAAGGATGAGTCTCACCCATACCTAATAATCAACGTCTTTTTCGTCTGTGTTAGTGTCATCCGAGCTGAGGTGGGGTGCCAAACTGGGGTCGAGTAGGTTATCCCTATCTGGGCATGTAAGTTTGTTATGTCCTTCTTTCTTGCACACGCTACAAGCACGTGGTTCTGGTTTCCCTGTGCTACATGATGGGTTCGACCAACTTTTTTAATTGTGTCCCTTATGGCCACAATTCCCACACGTTTGTTGGTTTGGTTTCTCCCCAACAGAAGGCATTCGATTTTTCTTTGGTCTTCCTGTCAATCGCTTTTTTTTCCATGGCAAGACAACGCGATTACGAACATCATCACCAATGTCCGACGCTTCAGGTTCTGGACCAGAGTTCACAGACATGTCATATGCCTGTTTCAGCCATCCGGTTGTGAAAAAGTCAGAACATAATGAGTTGATGGGCATACCTTTAAGCCTGATACAAAACACACAAATAATAAAAAATGAGTAACAAATAGACCCTGTAAATGCTGTTAAAGTAATCAAGATATGCAAATGAAGAAATATAACAAAATGGCATTAGGAAAATCTATAACAAATTTCATAACCTTTACTGAACAAATCTAGAACAAATTTCAGAACCTATATTCAAGACATCTAGAGCATATAATGAAGACATTTACCTCTAATTATACAAACAACAACTCTCCTTTGTCTCCCATGGACAATTATTTTTAAAGCCCTGTAAAAGGACTTGAAGCCCTGTAAAACTATTTCAAGCCCTGTTAATCACAAGGGTTTCAAGCCCCAGACTCGAACTTCAAGCCCTAGAAAGAGTTATCAATCCCAACAAAACTACGCCACACAGCAGCAGCACTTCACCAAATGACATAGAAAACAAAACAACAAAAAATGCCACACAACTACCAGAACTTCAACAAATGCCACACACCAGCAACACTTCCCCAATTTGGCATTCTGAATCTCTAGAACAAATTTCACACCATATGATGAAGACATTTCAAGAAATCAAGGAATGGACAGACTTATCAACCCCAAAATACATGCACCCATTCATTAAACAGTCCACACAGCCCACACACCCGTTCATCACAACTAAATACTCATCACAATCAAGCAATTTCTCTATCCAACAAAAGACAACACCAGCAATAATTGGGGAGCATAATAAACAAAGAATCGTCTTTCATAGGTTCCAATGCACAGATTAAAAGAAACACTAACCTGCAGCAGATGGGTTGATTTGACGATTCGAACCTTGAGAAGAAGCCAATCGTTCCTTTCTCAACCGGTTTCATTGCCTTCGATTTATAACCCACAGCTTAGGTACCCTTCCCTTCGATCTATCGACGCCATGACTCAAACTCGAGAGAAACCCAAACACAATTGCAAACTTGTGAAGACTGGACAGACAAACACATAATCCCTCATCGTCCTCGTCGCCTCTGTCTCTCTCTATCTCTCTGTTTTTAGGGTTTGTAAATGGTTTTCCCCATCGCCTGTTCAGTTGAAAACAGTTCAGAATGATTTTCAGAATAGGAGGAATATTGAAGCCCCAAAGATGGGGAGGACTGAAGATGAGGAGAACTGAAGATCGGGAAGGAAGAAAGAAAAGAAGAAGACGGAGATGGAGGACTGTGGTCGGGTCAGGACTCAGGATATGTTCGAAAATGGGGGAGGGAATTCAATAGGGGTCGTTGAAAGAAAGGGAGGGAAGGGAAGAGAAGGGTAATTGTGGGAAAGTTAAATGCTTAAGGGTAGTTATGACATTACAACCCCCTTGAAGAGGGAAGGGTAGTTTAGTCCAACAGGGGACATTTTATGTAAAGTAAACTTCAGTAACAGACAGTTTTGCAAGGAAAACAATAGGAAGACTTTTTTGCTCTTTCAAACTTGGAAGTGGACACTTTATGTATTGTGAATATTGTGTGGATATACCTCCAATTGTATACACCACTTAACACTTCATCCAACCTCTTTTCATACTTTAATATAAAACGAGGTATTATCACTAAAGTCCCTACTTTTTCATGAATTGTTACTTATTTAAATGTCTTTGCCATATTAGTCACTTTAGTCCCTTGTTTTTTCAAAATACATCACTTTAGTCCATTTGACCAAAAAACTAGCGGTCAATTATAACATAATGTATAAAAATACAATTTTAACCTTTATTGTTATTTTTAAATGTTTTCTTTTAGTCCCTCTAGTTTCAATAATAGCTGGTCAACCCCTAAAAAAAAATTAAAATGCCTCCATCAAGGATCGAACCTTCAACCTTAAGGTTAAAAGTCACAAGGTTCAACCAACTAAGCTACTCTAGCTCAATGTTGAAGGTTTGTTGATTTAAATGTATATATAGTTATATAATTTGTTTAAACTAATTTAAATCTATTTATATAATTTAAAATAAACTCATATTTAATAATAATATGTAAAAACATATTTATGAAATGAAAAAGAAAATAACAAAACAAAAGGAAACCTAGAAAATCCAGAAAATCAAAACCTGTAATATTTTTTGCTTTCTTTTTTTTGGATTTTTTTCTTTTCAAAAAATATATTATTTCAATTTGATACAAAAATAATAATAATAAAAAAAAAAAAAACCAGAAAATCAAATCCCATAAATTGAATTTTTTTTTTTCCTTTTTTTCCTTTTGTTTTGTTATTTTCTTTTTCATTCTCATAAATATGTTTTTATATATTATTGTATATATTAGTAAAAAAATCCAAAAAAAAAAAAAAAAAAAAGAAAAAAATTACTGGCTTTGATTTTAAATTATATAAACAGATTTAAATTTGTTTAAACAAATTATATAACTATATATAGACATTTAAATCAACAAACCTTCAACAATGAGCTAGAGTAGGTTAGTTGGTTAAAGCTTGTGACTTTTAACCTTAAGGTTGAAGGTTCGATCCTTGATGGAAACATTTTAATTTTTTCAGGGGTTGACCAACTATTATTGAAACTAGAGGGACTAAAATAAAAAATTTAAAAATTACAATAGAGGGTAAAATTGTATTTTTACACATTCTGTTATAGTTGACCATTAGTTTTTTGGTCAAATGGACTAAAGTGATGTATTTTGAAAAAACAAGGGACTAAAGTGATTAATATGGCAAAGACGTTTAAATAGTTGACAATTCATGAAAAAGTAGGGACTTTAGTGATAATACCCCAATATAAAACTACCTTCCACCTTCTCCTCTTCACAAGGTGTAACTGTGGTGAGAGTATGTGGCACCCTCATGGCACGTTTTCATTGGACGGTCCCACGGCCAAGTGTATGGGATCGTCCCAGCCAAGATTTTCTCCTTCACAAGTTATTAGGCACACGTGGAAGATTGAGTTTGTATTGCTGCATGCCTGCATGCATAAGCTGCTTAGGTGGTGGAATATTACAACATCCATCCCTCACTTTGTTGCTTATATATATGGATGGATTTAAATGTAAACATGATGTAATTTTAATAATCTCAAGCTGATGCTGTTTCCATCCAATATCAATATAAATGATAAACTCTCTCTTGTGTTCTCTCATCTCTCATCACTCGTCTCTCTCTCTCTCTCTCTCTACCTCTCTCTATCTATCTCTCTTGTTTCTCTTCTTCTATTTTATTCACTTTTCAACTTTTGTTTATCTATTCTTTAATTAATCCTTGTTCATCTTAATTTTGTTTTTTAATTTTATTACAACGTTATGAAATATTTCAGATGCAAGGTTGTAATACTTTTTATGTCCCAACCTATTTGTAGAAATTATTGTTTAACCAACAAATTAAAGCTTTGAAATCAAAGTTCTAATGGCTTTTGAAAGGATATCAAAACCGTATTGTTGAAATGTTATAAGCCAAATTTGAAGTTGTTTTAGGTTGTTTGGCAAAACTAAAAATACCTTTTTTAAAAAATTGTCTTAATTAACCTTTACAATGCCATTTTAATTATGTCTGTTTGGAGAAGCCCAACAAGCTTTTTTCGGTTTTTTATTTTTTAATACATACGAATTGGCTCTAAAATAAGTCAACATTATAATTATAGTATAATTTTATTTCAACTTCTGCAAATTTGACCGAATGAATGGAAACAAATCAAAGAATACAATACAATTTGGGGTGTCTACTTAGGAAAACTAAACCCTAAATAATAATGGCGTAGTATTTGTATATAAACAATCAATTCAAGAAGATTTAGACCTATTGACAGTGGGACAGGCTTCGAGAGAATGTTAAACAATTAAGTTGACTTGCTATTGGAACGACTTGGTAAGGTTTTGCTTCTGATTTTTTTTATTCTGTTCGATCCTTTGCTTCGCTGTCTACTCTGTTTGTTTGATGCTCTATTTGAATTCTTATACTGTTTTTAGTTGGGTTGTATTGGTGGTATGGGAATTGTTGAAAGACTTTAATACAATGGAACAAATGTAAATATTTTATAACTTGGAATTTTAATTTAAAAAAGCAATCCCAGAACAGAATAAGTACCACACACGACACTGAGTACAACCAAAGATGACAAACAAAACACACGCATAGAACATAATAAGTAATACTTGAAGGAACAAACATGCATTCCTTAGTAGGTTCATTTAATCGGCCATTGAACCCACTGCTGCTTCAACCAACTCCCGATTAACTTCGTCCCACTCGCCTTCCGGGTAAACCATTTTGGCATATGCTTTCATGAGGTTGAATCCGGCAGTATGACCGGCTTTAAATCCGAGCTCTACAACTTTCAACTTCGCTTTCGAAGATTTGTCAACTTGATGTGTAAGGGCCAGTCCTTTATCCTCAAATTGCTGAATCCTGTCCTCCACCAGCCTGATCTTCTCCAAAAGTTCCTGCTTGCTTTCCTCATGATGAGATGAGGAAGCGGTTTTCTGCGATTTGTGACTTTCTTCCATCTGTAACATAGAGCAATTTATTAATCATGACCTTTTCAATGTTTATACAATTTTCCAAAGAGACAGAGAGAGAGAGAGAGAGACAGAGAGATAGCAACGATCATTTTCATTTCAATCTGTAGAAGAAAATGACCCTTTCTATCTCTTCAGAAACCATGACAGAGAAATCGAACAACTTGGTATAGGCGATTTGACAAATATAAAGCACTTAAACTTACAACCGCTGGTGGTGGTGGCGGCGAGAGAGGAGGGGGTGTGCAGAAAAACGTGAAAACTTTAGAATACAGTAAGGAAAAATATGGAACTCAACAGAGAGGTAAGAGACATTTATATAGTCAAATAAGAGAACCGGTTCAATTGGCTTATTTACTACTATTACGTACGTCTTTCTATATAATTAATGCTAATTAATATGTTAGATGAAGTTTATAATCATCCAACCGCATGGTCATATCAATAGTCACGCCTGATCGAATGTCGATGCAGTGTTTTTAATCCATCTTTACTCGCCAAACCCCTTGACACCTTGAGGGTTGAGCCTCGTCGAAACAATAGATAAAGAAACCTCTCGTCTTACAAGAGTAAATGATTTGGATATTTAATTTTTTTCACTAGAGACCAGTACTGGAGGGGCCCACTATACATTCGAAAAACAGTTTCATAGATGACTCCTTGCAATGCCTCTTATTGCCTCCTAAGACCATCTCCAATACATATGCCAAATTGCCAATGCTAATGTCAAATTTAGCACAAAAAAATGTAAAATGCTATATTTGGCACATTAATTTAGCATTGTGCTCCAATGCACAATTCTATTTAAAATGCTATTTTTATTATTTTATTAATTAAAATTGTAAAAGTAAACACTTACCATTAATACATTTTGTAAGGATTCCCATTGTTGATTGGCTTATTTCGTAGACAAACCACATATTGGGGGTTTGAATTGTAAGGGTAGTTAGGTGATTGAAGATCATGTTCAGAGGCCCTTTTCAAGACCTCAAGGGAAGAAGCACTCCAAAGGTATAATTCTTAGTGTTTCTTGTAATGAAGAGAAATAGATGCACACACACACAACACTTGCATAATTCTTATTCTTGAATGTGTTGTGTCTTTATTGTGTGTATGCATGAATTGCTCATTTAATCTCTCTTCATTCTTGTCCATATGGGTGCATCTTGCTTGGAATTTCACATCATATTTTTCTTTTTAGGAAACTCCATCAGGTGCGTTTTTGCGCCCTGTTCTGCGGGCAAGGCCGCAGAAATAAGGGCGCAGAACAAGGATCAGAATTCATACTCTCTGTCCTCTTTTCTGCGCCCTTGGTTTTTGCGTTTAGGGGCCGCAAAACCATCAGGTGCATTTTTGCGCCCTTGTTCTGCGGCCAAGGGCGCAGAACAAGGGCGCAGAATCGGGCGATCTGTTGCAAATTTTTCAAAACGACGTCATTTCATCTAGGGGTCCTATATAAGTATCATCTTCTTCCTTGCTCGTTTTTAAGAGCTCAAAATCAGACCTTAGAGTGAGAAACTCAAACCCTAGAGAGAGAAAGCTTCAATCTTGCTTCTTTAACTCTCCAAACCCAAAACCCATGTGCATCTAACATGTTTCATGCATCAATCTTCCATGGGTCTTCTTCATTTATGACTTGGTAAGTAGAACAAACACCACATCTTCATTTATTGTTCTATCTTAGTCAAGACATGTCTTTTATTGCTTAGTTTAGCAATTCTTCACTTTTATTGCATATTTAGTGAAGTTATGACATGATTGGGTTTTGTTTGTGGTAGCTTACATGATTAGGATGATTTTCCCTAAATAGCTAACCCTAGAACATTCTTGTACAATTGGTTGATGATTAGGTTGATAGATTAATGTTTATTTATCTAGTCAAGCTTAATTGAATGTTCTTGTGGATTTAATTGACAATTATGTTGTTAGAAATTCTCTACAACTAATTGAGTTCACATGTTTGGACATGTTGACATTGTTTGATAGCTAGGATTGTTTTGTGATTGATAACATCTAGCTAAGCTTTATGATATGTCATTTAGCTTTTGATATCTAGGATTGATTTCATTGATATATCATCATTCTAGGTAAGCATATAGAGTTGCCTTGCTCTTGTTGCATTTTGAGTATTTCATATATTCACTTAGGTTGTTTTCTCTTCATTGAGAACTAAGTCTTGTGTTGCTTCCGGGATTAGGTTGCATAAATCACAAGCATTGGGACTAGGTTCACTTATACCGGGATTAGGTAGGTGTGTGATTACTTCCGGGATTAGGTTGTAATCGTTTTACACATTTAGTGGATTCGAGGTTCAAGTGTGGCTCACTTACATAGCCCGTGGTTTTTCCCGTGAGGGTTTCCACGTAAATATCAAGTGTCTTTTAATTTCCGCACCATATTACACTTGCTATTGTATTTTGACTAGTGGAGGGTATTTTCGTAATCTTGACCATTAACGAAAATTTGGTAAAATTGGGTAAAATCTATTCACCCCCCCTCTAGATTAATATTGAACACACCATAATTTGTTTCAATTGGTATCAGAGCGGGTTCCTAGATATACATAGGTGATCCTTGCTCATTTTGGTGTGTTTTGCATTTGTGTGATTTTTGTTCATTCATACATTGTGCATTCATTTCATTTCATTCATAAACACAATGAGTGGAAACGGTGGTAGCAACGAAGGGGCTTCTAGCACACGTCCTCCTCTTCTCACCGGATTGAATTACTCCTCATGGAAAGGGAAGATGGAATCCTACATATGTCAACTTCATGACCGAGCATGGATGTCGGTTGAAGATGGATATGATCTTCCCATGATGACTCCTACGGGTGGAGGAGAAGAAGTTTTGAAGCCTAAGGCACAATGGAGTGCACAAGAATTTGAGGCGTCAAAATGGAATAGGAAGGCTATGCATGCCATCCTATGTGCCATGGATGAGAATCAATACAAGTTGATTCAAAACACTAGGGTTGCTAAGGAGGCATGGACAATCCTAGAAGTTGCTCATGAGGGAACCGAAGTTGTGAAGGACTCCAAGCTTCAAGTTCTCCAAACTCAATTTGAGATGCTCAAGATGGAGGAGAATGAGTGCTTCAACGACTTCGAGATCAAGTTGATGGACATAGTCAACCAAAGTCATCAACTTGGTGATCCTTATTCGGATAGGAGGATTAAACAAAAGATTATGAGATCCTTACCGGATAGGTTTGAGTCAAAGGTGACGGCTTTAGAAGAAAATAGTGGATATAAGGATATGAAGCCGAGTGAAGTCATTGGAAGACTTCTAGCCTATGAGTCTAGGAAGGGTCCTAGCACTACTCCTCCTAAAAAGCAAAAGGGTATTGCTTTGAAAGCTTCTAAGGATGAAAAGGAGGTGAAGAATGACTCGGATGAAGACATGGCCTTGTTTGTGAAAAGATTCAACAAGGTTATGAAGTTTGGAAAGAAGGGATTTGGTTTTAGAGGCCAAGACAAGAAAAAGGTTCCCTTCAAGAAGTTTGAACCAAGGCAAGAGAGGACCGAAAGGAAAGGGGTCCGTTGCTTTGAGTGTGGCGGGATTGGTCACTTTGCTCCCGAATGTGCTAATCACAAGGAAAAGAAGAAGGGAAAAGTGATGGCCGCCACTTGGAGTGGAAGTAGTGATGACTCCAATGAAGAAGATGATTCTTCGGATGATGAAGACATCATGGCTAACTTCCTAGCTTTTGCCTCTTCTCACAAGAGCAAAAGTGGTAGTGAAAAAGAGGAAGAGAGTCAAAGGGAAAGTGACTCTAGTGAAGATGACTCCGATGCTAACTCCACTAATGGATATGTGGAGAAAGAAGTGTTAGTTGAATATCTTAAGGAGTTTAGGAGCTTAGAGATGAAAACCACTAAGAAGATCAAGATGTTGAGAGAAGAAAATCTTGAGCTTTCATCTCACAATGATCTCTTAAGTGAAGAAGTGGAAAGACTTAAGAAGAGAGAAGATAAGCTAAAAGAGGAGTTAGCTTTATCTAGGAGGAATGAAGAAGGTTTGAAGAGGGAGCTTGTTGAAGCTAAGAAGTCACTTACTAGGATGGACTCTAGCACCAAAAAATTAGATCACATGCTTGGTGTTGGAAAGAGTCCATGTGACAAGAGAGGTCTTGGGTTTGAAGATTGTCAAGAGACCACCTCCTCTAAGAAGACCGTGTTTGTTAAGAGCTTGGGCAACATAGAAGCTTCTCCGGTGCACACTCCTAGGAAGAAAATTGATCTAGGACAAAGCTCAAAAAGTGCACAAGTGAAGGTTGCACCAAGGAGACAACCTCAAGCCAACATTCCTCATCTATTGGCTCAAAAAGGGAAAAATCCAATCATGCAAGTCCAACATTGGAAGCAAGATAGACCGGTTCAACAAAGAAGATGGATTGAACCCTCTCAACCACAAAGACATAGGAAGACTTCCATGCAAGCTCAAAGACAAGGTATGATTCCTCAATTCATTCCAATTTGTCACTTTTGTGGTTTTAATGGTCACATAAGACCAAATTGCTTTCGATATATTAAAATGTGTAGAACTAGAAGCATGATTGAGAAGAGAAAGACTAGAGCCAAGATGCATGTTCCTAGGAATGATATGACTAATTTGCATGATCCTAGGACATCTAGAGCCCATGTACCAAAGACCTTTAAGAAAGAAAATGTTGTTCTTAAATGGATTAGAAAGAATGAAAATGTTTGCCATGTTGCACAAATTGCCTTGAAGGCAAATTCTTCTAATCTTTGGTATCTTGATAGTGGGTGCTCTAGGCACATGACGGGAAACAAGAGTTTCTTCGAGACTCTTGTTATGGAGGAAGGAGGAAATGTCACCTTTGGTGATGGATCCAAAAGGAATGTCATAGGGAAAGGAACCATCTCCGTTCCCGGATTGCCCTCCTTATCCAATGCTTTACTTGTTGATGGCTTGAAAGCCAATTTGATTAGCATTTCTCATCTTAGTGATGAAGGATATTCCGTCTTGTTTAACAAAGAGAATTGCTCTATCTTAAAGCCCGATGGACAAACCTTATTGAAAGGTATGAGATCTAGCGACAATTGCTATTGTCTTGAAGCTAGAATAGTCTCAAACAATGTGTCCAAGGATGAGCAAATTGAGTTGTGGCATGAAAGACTTGGCCACATGAACTTTCGGGATCTACGGACCCTTGGAAAGTTTGAATGTGTGCGTGGCCTCCCTAAGCTTGGGAAGAAAGCCAATGGTATTTGTGGACCTTGTCAACAAGGAAAACAAACTAAAAGCATGCACAAAAAGGGCAAGTATCTCTCCACCAAGGAGCCCCTAGAGCTTCTCCACATGGATCTTATGGGTCCTATGCAAACCGAGAGCTTGGGTGGAAAGAGATACATTTTTGTTTGTGTAGATGATTTCTCTAGGTTCACATGGACATATTTTCTTAGAGAAAAATCCGAAACTTTTGATAAGTTTAAAATGCTTTGTACTAAACTTCAAAATGAAATGAATTCTAACATTAAAAGCATAAAACGGATTAGAAGTGACCATGGGAGGGAATTTGAGAATGCTTCTTTTGAAACCTATTGTGATAGTATAGGTATCTCCCATGAGTTTTCGGCTCCTAGAACACCTCAACAAAATGGAGTTGTTGAGAGGAAAAATAGGGTCCTTCAAGAGATGGCCCGTGTGATGTTGCTTAGCAACAATGTGTCTAGGAATCTATGGGCCGAAGCCATCAACACGGCTTGCTACATAGGAAATAGAGTTTTCCTAAGGCCCGGTACTAGGAATACCTCCTATGAGTTATGGAAAGGCAAGAGGCCAAATGTTAGCTACTTCCACACATTTGGAAGCAAATGCTACATTTTAAATGACCGAGATCAACTTGGCAAATTTGATGCTAAGAGTGATGAAGGTATCTTTATTGGCTATGCCTTGAATAGTAGAGCCTATAGAGTTTTCAATAAGAAAACTCTAAGTGTTATGGAATCATCTAATGTTGTATTTGATGATGAAAGGCTCAAGTGTAGTAATCATGAGGAGGAGGTTATTCTTAGTGATGATTCTCCTTTGGAGAAGGTTGTTGTGACTCCTAATGTGGGGACATCCAATGTTGTTGAAAATGACACACAACCTATTGATAGAGTTCCTAACTTGGACTCTAATGAACCCGCTCCATGGGTTAGAAGACTCCATAACAAAGAGGATGTTATTGGAGATGTGAATGAGGGTGTTAGGACTAGAAGGCAAATAGCTAATCTTATTAGCTTCACATGCTACACCTCTCAAATAGAACCCAAAAAGATTGATGAAGCTCTAAATGATGAGTTTTGGGTTCTTGCCATGCAAGAAGAGCTAAACCAATTCGAAAGGAATGAGGTTTGGACTCTAGTTCCTAGGCCTAAGACCACTAATGTCATAGGCACAAAATGGATATATAGGAACAAATCCGATGAGGATGGCAACGTAGTGCGTAACAAGGCTAGACTTGTTGCACAAGGGTACTCTCAAATTGAGGGTATCGACTTTGAGGAGACTTTTGCTCCCGTTGCCCGCCTAGAGTCCATTAGGCTTCTCTTGTCCATCTCTTGTGTGCACAAGTTCAAATTGCACCAAATGGACGTTAAGAGTGCCTTCCTCAATGGCTTCTTGCAAGAGGAAGTGTTTGTTGAGCAACCCAAGGGGTTTGTGGATGCACACCACCCCAACCATGTCTATCGCCTCAAGAAGGCTCTTTATGGGTTGAAACAAGCACCGAGGGCTTGGTATGAGCGCCTCACTCAATTTCTTGTCAACAATGACTACACAAGAGGTAGTGTTGACAAGACACTATTCATCAAGAAAGACAATGATGAGCTTTTTATAGCTCAAATATATGTTGATGATATAGTGTTTGGATCCACCAACAACACCAAAGTCCAACAATTTGTTGATGTTATGTCTCATGAATTTGAGATGAGCCTTGTTGGTGAGCTTAGTTACTTCCTAGGTTTGCAAATTAGGCAATTAAGTGATGGGATCTTCATATCCCAAGCCAAATATGCCAAAAACCTAGTGAAGAAGTTTGGTCTTGAGAAAGCCAAACATTGTAACACACCCATGAGCACCACTTAGAAACTAAGCAAAGATGCTAGTGGTAAAAGTGTAGAACAAACACTTTATAGGGGTATGATAGGAAGCTTGCTTTATTTGACCGCAAGTAGGCCCGACATATCCTTTAGTGTGGGTGTGTGTGCTAGGTACCAATCCGATCCCAAGGAGTCCCATCTCTCTTGCGTCAAGAGAATCATTCGATATGTGAATGGGACTTCTAACTATGGGATTTGGTACTCTTTTGACACTAATGCTAGTCTTGTAGGCTTTAGTGACGCGGATTGGGCCGGAAATTGTGATGATAGGAAAAGCACATCGGGCGGTTGCTTTTTCCTTGGAAACAATCTTGTTTCTTGGTTTTGCAAGAAGCAAAACTCAATCTCCTTGTCCACGGCGGAGGCCGAGTACATAGCCGCGGGGAGTGGATGCACACAACTCCTATGGATGAAGCAAATGCTAGTAGACTACGGATTCAACCAAGGTACACTCACTCTCTTTTGTGATAACATGAGTGCTATTAATATTTCCAAGAATCCGGTTCAACATTCTAGAACTAAGCATATTGACATCCGTCATCATTTCATTAGAGAACTAGTTGAAAATAAATGCATTGTACTTGAGCATGTAGGTACAAATGATCAACTAGCCGACTTGTTTACAAAACCTCTAGATGCTACTCGATTTAAAACTCTTAGTAGATCTATTGGAATATGTCTTGTGGAGTGATGAGTTATAGTATTTGACCCCTATAAGGGGAGCTCAAGCAAAGAGAGCAAACTTGCATGAATTGTCATATGCAAAAAGTTAACTTCTTTTATGCTCTTTTATGATTGTTTGAGAATGCTTGGTGAATAACATTGATTAATGCTTTAATAATGTTTTTAATAACACCTTGCACGGTTGCCTAGCATGTACTGCATGATTTCTATTTTTGCTTGAGTATGCTTATCCATTTGAGGAATGTTCTACTTGTTAGTACATGTGATTGACCTCAAATTATTCTCCATGTTCATGATTCTTTGATATGCATTCTTAAGCTCTCTCTTGAAAAAGGGCTACTGGCAATATGACGTGCAGCCGCCCAATGTAGGAAATGGCTACTCATTTGAAACCGAGTGAAAGCCTTCAAGAGAGTTACATTAGCATGATAAACAGAAATACATGCTTGCTAGGATAAAAGAAAAAAAAAAAAAACAGAAAAGTTGAAATGTGTTTGATGATGTGTGTGATGCATTGCTTAATAAAGACCTCAAAATTGTTGATTGATGATGTGTCTTGCAATGTAGAAAAGATGATATTTTTTGATGTGATTAGTACACTCTGCACACAAATGCTTGGATATATATCTTCTTGTCATAACAACAGGGCTCTAATTGGTTTGACTTCATTTGGAAAACCTGTTGATTGTTGCTTTGATTGATTCTTATGCATGAGCTCAATAGTGCTTGTATTACATGCTAAGCAACTTTTACACACACACACTTTTCTGTGAATAAAATCTCCTTGAATCTCTCTCAATTCTTGAATTGCATAAAGTTCGTTTATATGATTATGCAAATGCCTTTTATGCAAATAACTCTCTTTGCTAAAGCAATCCAATAGGGGGAGCTCCTTTGCCTATCTCATGACAAAAAGGGGGAGAAGTCTTGAGAGATATAGGGGGAGCATTGTGTATGCTTTGGGGAGAAGTTTGAGAGAGAGTAACCTTTGAGGGGGAGCATTGCATACTCATACATTGCATGATATTGTGGTTAAAAGATTCATATGCAAATGCTTGTTTTTCTTTCACTTGATCATCTCACATACACTTGCTTTGGAAGTGTATTCTAATTGTTTTGAAGGTTTGGTTATTCTACAAGAGATTGAAGACTTGAAGTTTTATTTTCTTATCTCTTTGTACTTTGTAATGTAGAATTTCCCGAAGTTTCATTTATCTTGTGAGGATCAATGTGAGTGGTGGTTTTGTCACGAAATAGCCAAAGGGGGAGATTGTAAGGATTCCCATTGTTGATTGGCTTATTTCGTAGACAAACCACATATTGGGGGTTTGAATTGTAAGGGTAGTTAGGTGATTGAAGATCATGTTCAGAGGCCCTTTTCAAGACCTCAAGGGAAGAAGCACTCCAAAGGTATAATTCTTAGTGTTTCTTGTAATGAAGAGAAATAGATGCACACACACACAACACTTGCATAATTCTTATTCTTGAATGTGTTGTGTCTTTATTGTGTGTATGCATGAATTGCTCATTTAATCTCTCTTCATTCTTGTCCATATGGGTGCATCTTGCTTGGAATTTCACATCATATTTTTCTTTTTAGGAAACTCCATCAGGTGCGTTTTTGCGCCCTGTTCTGCGGGCAAGGCCGCAGAAATAAGGGCGCAGAACAAGGATCAGAATTCATACTCTCTGTCCTCTTTTCTGCGCCCTTGGTTTTTGCGTTTAGGGGCCGCAAAACCATCAGGTGCATTTTTGCGCCCTTGTTCTGCGGCCAAGGGCGCAGAACAAGGGCGCAGAATCGGGCGATCTGTTGCAAATTTTTCAAAACGACGTCATTTCATCTAGGGGTCCTATATAAGTATCATCTTCTTCCTTGCTCGTTTTTAAGAGCTCAAAATCAGACCTTAGAGTGAGAAACTCAAACCCTAGAGAGAGAAAGCTTCAATCTTGCTTCTTTAACTCTCCAAACCCAAAACCCATGTGCATCTAACATGTTTCATGCATCAATCTTCCATGGGTCTTCTTCATTTATGACTTGGTAAGTAGAACAAACACCACATCTTCATTTATTGTTCTATCTTAGTCAAGACATGTCTTTTATTGCTTAGTTTAGCAATTCTTCACTTTTATTGCATATTTAGTGAAGTTATGACATGATTGGGTTTTGTTTGTGGTAGCTTACATGATTAGGATGATTTTCCCTAAATAGCTAACCCTAGAACATTCTTGTACAATTGGTTGATGATTAGGTTGATAGATTAATGTTTATTTATCTAGTCAAGCTTAATTGAATGTTCTTGTGGATTTAATTGACAATTATGTTGTTAGAAATTCTCTACAACTAATTGAGTTCACATGTTTGGACATGTTGACATTGTTTGATAGCTAGGATTGTTTTGTGATTGATAACATCTAGCTAAGCTTTATGATATGTCATTTAGCTTTTGATATCTAGGATTGATTTCATTGATATATCATCATTCTAGGTAAGCATATAGAGTTGCCTTGCTCTTGTTGCATTTTGAGTATTTCATATATTCACTTAGGTTGTTTTCTCTTCATTGAGAACTAAGTCTTGTGTTGCTTCCGGGATTAGGTTGCATAAATCACAAGCATTGGGACTAGGTTCACTTATACCGGGATTAGGTAGGTGTGTGATTACTTCCGGGATTAGGTTGTAATCGTTTTACACATTTAGTGGATTCGAGGTTCAAGTGTGGCTCACTTACATAGCCCGTGGTTTTTCCCGTGAGGGTTTCCACGTAAATATCAAGTGTCTTTTAATTTCCGCACCATATTACACTTGCTATTGTATTTTGACTAGTGGAGGGTATTTTCGTAATCTTGACCATTAACGAAAATTTGGTAAAATTGGGTAAAATCTATTCACCCCCCCTCTAGATTAATATTGAACACACCATAATTTGTTTCACATTTATTATTTCTTTTAATACTCCAATGTAAAGTTCCATTAATGCATTTATTATTTCATTTAAAAAATACATATAATGGCATTTTTGTAATTAAAAAAGAAGCATTTATTGCTGTGCGCATATGCTATATTGTGTGTTTGACACACAATATAGCATATGCCAAATTTGGCACATCATTTGGCATTGCATTGGAGGATGGTTTTTGCACTTTGTGCTAAATTTTAGCATTGGTACAAGAATTTAGCATAGCATTGGAGATGCTCTAATAAATGGGTGCATTCCATATTTCCATGTGGTGTGGACAAATTTATCCCTTCTATTCTATGGACACATGTACTGATTTAATCATTTGCCATTTCTTATGTGGCACGGGTTCTGTATTACGTAATATTATTTTCAAAATTAATAAATAAAACCCCAAAAAGAAATTAGCATTAATAACTCTTCTTCTCCCAAAACAATGATATTGTCATTCTCTTAACAATTAAGTGTGGCTACTCATGTATTAAAAAAAAAAAAAAAAAAAAGTGTGCCTACTCATTTACCGTTGTAATCACACATGAGGCGAAGTTCTAATTCCAACCAAATGTCCATATTTATTAGGATAGTAAATATAAATTTATATTAATTCATTCAATAACGAAGGATGCATTCATGGATGACTAAAATACTCTATGCCAAACTATTCAGAAAGTCAAAGAAGAAAACTCCTTGATCGTTTCAATATTAATTACTTGAGGAGTTCATATTCTTAATTACCATTGTACCTATTTAATAATACAGGGAAATAATCATTTTCTCCCCTACAGTTTTCCATATTAGACACTTTGCCCCCTTTAGTTTCAGTAATGACCATTTCCCACCCTAATAACCAAAATATTTACCATTTTGTCCCCTCTAGTTTCAGTAATGGCCAGTTTTCCCCCTGAAAACCAAACTATTAGATATTTTTCCCCCTAACCGTTAGGTAGTCCGTCAGTCAACAACTTTGATAGTCAAAAAATCAATAAAATGACATTATTACCCTTGAACACATTAGTTATGACCCTAACGACACCAGTAATTGTTTTGAAATAAATTAAAATATTAAAACTATTACAAGTATTTTATAACAAAAACATTTTTGGAAATAACCAAATTATAAAATTTAATTTCACTTTAATAAAAACAATTTAGTATTTACAAAAAAATAATATTAATGTTTTTTACAATATTTTTACATTAATTACAAATTTTACTGACTTTTTACATTTCATTCTTGATATTAATGTTTTTTAAATGAAATTTTCATTTATTCCATTCTTGATGTTAATAATTTTTAAAAAAATTTCTTATTTCTACATTTAATTCTTTATATTTATTTTTGTTTATTATTAAAGTTTAATTAAATTTTACAAATTATTATTTCAATTATGTTTTTTTCAAAACTTTTATTAGTTTAATTTTTTTAGTATTTGTTTTTTTTTTCGTTAAAAACAATTAGTGGTGTCATTAGCAGGTATAATTAATGTGTTCAAGGGTAATCAGGTCATTTAATTGATTTTTTTCCGGACACAGTTGTTGACTAACGGACTTCCTAACGGTTAGGGGGGAAATGGCCATTACTGAAATTAGAGGAGGCAAAATGTCTAATATTTTGGTTTTCAGGGGGGGGGGGGGGGGGGGGGGGGGGGGGGGGGGAAATGGCCATTACTGAAACTAGAGGGGGGTCAAGTTTCGAATATGGCAAACTATAGGGGAGAAAATGATTATATACCTTTTAAAATATATTCCAGTAGTTTCTATTACATGCTTACAGGTTACAATGTAGAAAACATATCAAATTAAACTAATCATTCTTGTTTCCTCATTATGTTTTTTACTTTTGTCAATACATAAAAGTATTCATAGAGACTTCCTTATTCACACAGTTGCTTGTGCACATATCCATAAACCATAATGCAATTACACTATGATACTTTTGATTCGTAATATTTTTATTTATTTTATGAAAAATACATTTATTTGAATTTCTGACATTTCATTCTATCTAATTCATTACTTTTTTAATAAAAAAAATTACATTCATCATTTTTATGTGATGGAAAAAACTTCTAGGCATCTAGCACAGCAAGCAAAGTAACATCTAACATGGACTGAATGATTAATTCAATGTATATACCAACCTGGACATAATATAATCTTCTAACCGCTTCCATTACATCCAAGTAATGACATCTAACATGGGAAGGAATGACTGAGAATCTTTACATTTCCGTATATAAAACTAGTAATTACAATGCATATACTGAAGATGATGGCAAAGCTGGGAAGATGATGGACGTAGAAAGTTGGTTAAAAATGGGGAGTATGAATTAGACGTCATTCTTCCACTTGGAAAACGATAATGAACTTTGTTTAGGAAACGTGGGAGTGACTACGTAGTTGTATCTATTTCGATAGGTGGAAATGGTTGTCGAGAACGCTGTGCGGAAGGGGAAAAACCTGGGGGACCTTTGGATATATGAACGTCAATGTCCGCCCAATAATCTTGTTCCGGCTCATGTCCGTTGGGGTGCACTAATGCCAACTTAAAGCATCACCTCGGCGCTGAAACCTCTCCGCCAAAAAAGTATCAGGGTCAAGAACTGCTATATAATTGTACAGAACAATCAGGGTCAAGTCAACTAATGCCGATGAGTTGTTCGTTAGTTGGCCTGAGATTTCTCTCCTGTTCACCCAAAAAAAATCAAAAAGGGAATTGTTAACACCGTCAGAAAACAACTAAAAAGCAAAGCAAAATAGATTAAATAAAAATCAAAATTGATTACCAAGACGCCTTCGGATGGACCATGAGAATGCTTAGTCGAATTTGAAGTCTGGTAAATGTTGATATAGAACTAACACCTACAAGAAAATAGATTAAAAAGCAAAGCAAAAGACATTTACAGAAAGAAGTTTTTCATTTATGAGAACTACTACTTTTCAAAGGACAAGCACCACAACCCAGTGTATATAAGAATCACTTGGACGGTCCCACCGTCACTTAAAAAACAATATCTTTTCACTTAATCCAGACCGGCGCCCTCGAGAACACTTTTACTCACCCCCCTTAAAGGGAGGTAACCATCACCGCCTCTGAAATGGATGACATGTGTCATAGAGGAGTAAATTTTTAGACAATTTGACCCCTCCATAGACAGATGTCATGTGTATGGGAGGGGGGTAATGGTTACCCCTCTTGAAGGGGGGTGAGCAAAAATGCACTCGGCGCCCTCTTGTCCCATCAATGAATAACCTTTTCAGTTCTTGTTGGAAAATGAAATCAACTTTGCATATTCCCAAGTTTTGATGCCGATAACACTTGGGTTTTCCCTTTTTTTTACAACAATACCCTTGCGGTTTTCTAACATGTCACATAAAAATAGCGTACCAAATTATATCCTTTTCCCTTTCGCAACCTATTAAATTACTGTATAATAATTAATAAAATTTCAATTATAAATTTGATTAACATAAATATAATCGTGATTCATATTTATGTCCATGTATCGGTGAAATGGTGAATGGGTGACGACTGGGGACGTTTTCAAGTCAGATCTGCCTTTTCTTCGTGTATTGTTTATTCTGCCATGCATAAATCGTGTATTGGTTGAAAGTACAATGTCAATTGGCGAATGCATTTCCTGAAAGACCACGTGGCAACACCCCATTGGTGGGCTCATTCCTAGGGATGTGACTGGTCCCTACCCAAGTACAATGTCCTTTTTGATATTTGAAGACAGTTATCTGAGTTGAACACGTGTTGGTGTTGTTGCGACTACAAATTTACAGCCCTTGAATACAACCGTTGGGACTCCAACGGCTATATTTCTGTCAATTAAAACCTGCTGTTTGTAATTTGGATGTGCACGTTCATAGACATCTTCTATTCTGCTACTGATCTTAATCGTAGATTGCATTGGTTCCCTATCTGTTTCCCATAATTAAACTGTCACACACAATTCTCTTACAATCAACAGGCATGGAAGGTAGTTCAGGGTCAGCAAGCAACATTAATGGTGGATTGGGAATATTCAGGAACAAATCATGCAGATGTGGGAAGAAGGCTGCTGTGAAGATATCTGAATCCGGAGAAAATCCTGGTAAGTTGTATTTTGTTTGTGCACAACGCCAATGCAAATTTTTTAGTTGGTGGGAGGCCGTTTCACCAATTTTGCAGGGACGTTCCCTAACCACTGGTGATGCCAGTAGAGAATCTACATCTATTGGTCGAGATCTATCCATCGACAAAGAAGTGGAAATGCTACAAGCAAGGATGCACTACCTCGAAACAAATTTAAATGGACGAATGCTTAATTTGGAAACTACTGTAAGTGGAAAAAAGATGATGATGCTTGTTACCATGTTATGATTTTGTGTCTCAATATGTGTGTTTTTTATTAGTTTGATGCAACTGTACATGAATATTTCACATAAAGCACTTGTACCAATTTCCAGAAATTAAGTGGAACTTGCAGTATTTCAGAACTGACGGTCAGCCATTGCTCTCTTAACAAGTATACTTCAGCATTTTAAAGAGTGCAACGTTCATAATTCTTATACACTCCGATACAGGGCTCCAAACATTGCCAGTGCCACAATTCGGTTTAAATGTCCATAGACAACAATTCCAAGAATTCGAACCCTGCACGTCACAGGCTTTTTAATTGTTCAATTGTTGTCGATCAACAAGTGGGATAGTAATACACTAATACATCTAAGTAGTTTGCTTAGATGTATTACTCTTAGGCTGTGTTTGTTACACAGGATTGGAAAGGATTGGACAAATTTTAGTCCGGTTCCCACGTTTGGTGTGTGGACAGGATGGGAAAGCAATCCAATGGGGACCACCAATTATCCTGCTGCAGTGGGATTATTTAATCCCGCATGAGATGTTGGGACTAAAATAGTCCCAGCCCTTTATATATATTTTTTAATTTTTTTTAATGTGGGACCCACCATTATGTTTTTTATATTATTACTTTTTTTAATGGGACCCACCATTATATATTTTATGTTATTACTTTTTGGATGAGATCCATACTTTATCTATTTTAAATTATATTATTTATATTTAAAATATTAAATTTATTTAGTCTAATCCATATTGCACCAAACACATCACAGCACTAATTTAGTCCAGTCCAGTCCAATCCAATCCAATCCCATGTCTTAAAAATAGTCCAATCCAATCCCGCGCAACAAACGCAACCTTACCGTCCTAAGTAGTTTGCTTTTATATTAGTTTGACAATTACAATGAATAATGCAACTGCAACTTCGGGAAACGTGGAAAAATCCTCATTCGCTTTTTGATGCACCTTTTACATAATAGTCATTTTGCGCCAACTGGTCACATCAACTCCCTTTTTAGGGTAATTAATTTTTGACGTCTCCGCCCATACGCTTTGGATAATTTCGATATCTTGAACTGTGAATTGATTGATTTGACGGATGGTGACTATGCATTAAGTACTGTATAAGGAACCCAACCAATAAGTACTGGTGGCATTTGGTTAGTGGAATGGTAATGGGCATTTGAAATGAAGGAATGGGAAGCTGATTCCTTTGTTTGGTTATTATATGAATCGGTATTATTATGTTTGGTTAACAACCCATTGGAATTTTCAAAAAAAAAAAAAAAAACAAAACAACCCATTAGAATGGAATTCATTAGACACAGAACAATTACCCCTAATTACAAAACACTTACAATAACATGATATTTGAAAGTAAATATATATTTAAAGTAATGAAAAAAAAAAAAAAGGTAATAATTAAATTTTTATTTTCAATTACATAAACTTTGGGGAAATATTTGTCATATATATAACATGTTATATATATACATATGTATATTATATCAAATATGTATATACATATGTATATTATATCAAATATGTTATTATATCTAATATATGTGACATAATAATATATAAAATATAAATTATATGTTTTGGAAAATAATAGTTAAAATACAAAACTATATTATATTATATATATAACATATATATAATATATATATATAACATATGGGTATCATGTAATAATCGATTTACTGTTTTATACATGGAACAGGCACTTTCAGAAGAATGTGCGCGGTATCACATTGAAAGAGTGAAACCAACATTTTGGGTGAGAACAACAGTCGGGCAACTGCTGGATGAACGAGTCTAATATATAGATAACATGTCACTGCTACCAAACGTTGTAATGCCAAGAAAATTCGAAGAACACACCTTGTATAATTTATTATATCAATTTATGGTACACAATATAACTTAATTAAGTATACGGCAATGCAATCAAGGATGTTCAATGTAAAAACATCCTATATAAACTAGCATGTACCCAGACCGACCACATCAGCTCCGTAATGCAACCGATGGAGAAGACGGTTCAGGTTGATCACATATTCACGTTTTTAATTCTATGTTTACGATATAAAGAAATAAAATTAGACCGTATAATTTCATGGAAATATGTTTTGCTCCGAAACTGTACCATTTTACCCAAATCTAATTAACCACATATCTCTGAATCACCGGCTCACCGCTAACCTATTCTTTCCATCTCAGTATCTCACTTATATTTGTTATGCACGTTTACAGCTGTAAGATCATAAAAAGGACCCTCGCTGACACCATACACGAACTAAAAAATGTTACACGATAGAATTACCTAAGTTACTGCATCCCCGCACTGTGGACTTTGACAAATTTCAATTATGTTGACCTTTTTTAAAAGAGTACTCATACTCCACCCAAATTCCCACCAATGACACTTTCCTTGTGAACATCACACACACCTCACATTTGGTTTGGAATTTGGGTCCGATTTTTTGGAGGAGTAGCATCAGTGCATAGGGATGAAAATTTCCCCCATAGGGGCCCCGCCCCCAAATGGTGTTTTGGGGTGGGGCTGGAGCCAAAATATGTCCCCAAAAACTAAATGTTGGTGGGGGTGGGGCCTCAAGTACCCCATTCCCCCATATATTTTTAATTATTTATTTATATAATTTTAATTTTATTTTCTTAAAAAATAAAAAATTCCTATTTAACTCTATTACTCTATTACTCATATTTTGGATTGATCGAAAGCATTAAATCTGACTACACTTTTATGTGTAATAGTGTAATACAGTAACACTATATTATTATACTTATTTTGTATTGATTTTGGATTATATTAAATCAATTATATATTTTTTATATTGTATATGTTGTTATTTATTGGATTGGATATTGACAGATGATGAAACAAAAGTTTGGTCCGATCGAATTCCAAATTCCGAAATCTAATTTCGGAATTTCGTATTGAACAATTTTATGAACAAGACAATGAGTTATCTCTGCCACGTGCCATGCACCCATTGGTTAGAGTGGGTTGCACTGTGTGCATGAAAGATTCTCTCTGTTTGGACAACCACTTCAATTAAATAGTCAGACAAACTCCGGATACAACTCAAACCCATTCCAGATATGGCAAAATGTTCCATGACGACGTACTTAACAACCGTAACTCTGTTGATTATCAACTTCATGGTCCTTTCTGGTGAGCCAAGTTGTCCTGTGGTCCTCAGCAGGATTGATGAAGTCCTAAGGTGCCGGTCAGAAATATCTTTATATGGAGATGCAATGGCTGTGAATGGTGGGTCTTCTGTTCAGCTCACAACCTCGGATCGTTCAAGCATTGGACGACTGATGAACAAAAAACCCATCAAGGTCGTGGAAGGTAAGCATCCGACATTTCCATCTTTTTCTACGCTTTTCTCGTTTGCGTTGTCCAACAAGAGTGGTGATGGTTTGGCTTTTTTTATGGTTCCGAAGGGTTATCGTTTTACTCATGTGGGTAAGAGGTCATTTGGTCTATCTATGATGGGATTTAACAGAAGCAACTGTAGGGTGGTGGTCGTAGAATTTGACACCTCTTTAGAGCCCGAGTATGGTGATTTGAATGGAAATCACGTCGGCATTGACGTTGACAGTCTGTTATCGGTTCAATGTAGCAACATATCATCTCAGAATATTTCCCTTAATAGTGGTAAGAAATTGGATTCATGGATCGATTATGATGCCAGTGCAAAGAGATTAGAGGTAAGATTGAGCCATTATGGTAATATAAAACCTGTGAATCCTCTCCTATCTTACTCAATTGACTTGTCCACAATATGGCATGACACCGACGTTTTTGTTGGATTGACCTCTTCAAATGGCAACACTACGCAGACGTGTTCTGTCTATGCATGGACCTTTAAGTGCTGGGTTTGGCCACCATGGATGCATTCACAGCCTCTGGATCCTAATACATTTGCCACTGACAAGAATACCCCCCAGGTAATATATCCCAAGCAGACTGATAGCATGTGGCTAGGGCTTGCCGCCCTCTTGGTAGGAACTGTCTGCGTAGCCATTTTAATATATACCATTGGGTTGTATTTGTGGTCCACCTATAAGGAGATGAGAAACGTGGTCCAGCACGAGGGGTTTGTCCATACAGTGGTTTGTCTGGACCACAAGTAGTTGAAGTTATATGTATGTTATGGATTAGGTTTGTATGAGTTGATACTAGGGCTTTCATGTTTTCTTTTGTAAACAAGGGTAATGAAGGGTCTTTGTACAAGTAAGCGTAGTGTGTTAATGTTCCACTGTATGTTTGCAAGGGATCGACTACTTCTTTCATAGTCTGTTTTTCTTTTAATTTCTGGTATCACGGTGAATCCTATGCTCTAACTTATATTTAACTTTGCGTAAAACAATAAATCTCCAACCCAACTGCAACTCGGCTTCTCTAACTTATATATATATATATTATATAACCTGTTCATTAAAACTAGAATTATGTGTATAATTGTAATCATTTAAATATTTGTTTTTTTTTTATTCGAAATAACACATAACATTACAAAAAATTTGAACTTAACAAAGTTCTAAAATCCAGCCATACAAATTATGTAATTCACATCAATCTGTTCATTGAACTCACTTAGGTTAAAGGGTAGTTTGTTAAGTGAG
The DNA here is from genome assembly GCA_954870605.1 of Acer campestre. Taxonomy (NCBI): domain Eukaryota; kingdom Viridiplantae; phylum Streptophyta; class Magnoliopsida; order Sapindales; family Sapindaceae; genus Acer; species Acer campestre. Next base: position 11,974,798 of record OX940804.1, read on the forward strand.
CACCTTTAATTTCTAACATCTGTTAATATATTGCAATATTATATATCATGTGGGGAAATGTTAATTGTTCTGAGATATTTGCTAAATGGGAACACATATAATATTTTTGGGAATATCCGGTTAGTGACTTAGTGTATACGTAGGTTTGAATGGGTTGCAGGCTTATGAAAATGGAAATAGTGTATCCTCTCATAGTTCAACACTTCCACCACTTTTGTGCAAAACTGCCACAACCCCCTACTGTTTTTGACTTTTTGGCTTGGAGTCTTGGATTTTGGGCTGGAGTATTAGAGATGGCCAATATACCACAGCAGTGCATTCCTGTTCAACAACTATACGTCATGCACCTAACCCGAAAAAATCGTCAACAACCGTACTGATGAAAGCGACACTGGCAAACCCATCCACTCCCATACTGCAGACCATCATTGCTTGTACAATATTGAATAAACTAATAAAAATAAAATACTTCCACTTGTACACTTGTAACCACCCTAACCAATGGGTGCATGCCACGTAGAATCCTTGCTACTACGCATGCACCAATTGGATGGGTTTTAATGCACCGGGTGCATGCTATATTCTTGTCCGAGGAGGAACGAGATCGTGCGTTGACATTGAATCATTACCATTATTTGTAGGTATACCAATATTGACGATTGCTGTACATAGCCGATCAGTAGCCCAATTTTAACATCGAGCTTAAATAATAGGGAAGAAACATGTAATCACCATTGAAAGATTTTCTGCTGAGTATTCACCCTCTTTGGTTTAAGCCCAGGAAATGGTTCTGTTGATAGTGAACTATGATGGGGTGTGGGAAGATGTACAGTTCAACCCAAAATCTATATTCTTTTTGGCTGTGACACCGAACGATACACTGAAAACGTTGGCGGATAAGATATGCGTTCGGTTTGGGTTGAAGCGCGATGCAGTGGATATGTAGTTCAGTACCTTACTTTCTGGCACCGTTGTTGAAATGAATTTTGACGCTGATTTTCAAATCTTCATTTCGCATAACAAACATAATCCTAAATGTTATGTTTCGGTTTTGCACAAACATGTCCCTGGAAATCTCGCACAGGTTCTAAACCAGAATGAAGACTCAATGGTAAAACCGCCACTGGATCCAAATCAACCCAACGGTTCACCTATTCACATCACCACACCACACCATTTTCAACGGTGTATGAGTCGGTTATGCAACAGATAAATAAGAAGGCAAAATATACAGTTACCCCAATTGGTTGTTCACCGCTAACAGTTATGTCAGATTATGGAGGCAAAAAAAAATCCCAAATCGATGTCCCGTTGATGAGTCCTTGTCTCATATAGCTATCAAGCGGCTTTTTTTTGACGATATACCACTGGACATAGGTTCTAACACAATATCAAGCGGTACCCACCGAATGGCTGTTAATGATAGCGTGCATCCTTTGTCTTGCGGAGATCGACCTAAAAGTAATGCAAAGGTTGTTCAGTCCGATTCAAAGCATTCTACAAACTACAATGTTCATTGTACAAATGTACACACTGGTGAAGATGATGCCGGAGGTTGTGGAACACATTGCAGTGCATCAACGGTTCCCATTACTGAACAGGAAACACATCGACATCCTTTACAGCCTCATCACATTCATGGGGATACTGATAGAGAGGTCCATCCCTTGCCCGTGCCTAACACGACTAACATTTCTGTATCATGTATTACAAAAAATCTACTAGATGATGACCTGGATAACAGGACTTACGTTCACACCCCTCCTGACCTGGCTGACCATAATCCCTCAAGGCATAAAGTGCAAGGGTTTGACCATGTATGTTTTCAAAATGTACACGAATGCAGCGCATTCAGATCCGACCCGGGAAACACTTCCATTCATAAAGGCAAGATATTCAAACACAAGGGTCAAATGAAGAAGGATTTGGGTCTGTACGCAATGGAAAACCATTTCTGGTACAGGGTTAAGCGGTAGACGACAACGCGGTATGAGGCATCATGTACCTACTTAAATTGTCAATGGTTGGTACGTGCGGTGAAGAAGCGGCATGGAACCTACTGGTACGTCATTGTATATCGAGATACACACACCTGCAAAGTCAAAAATTATGGTCTTCACTTTACCCAAGTGAGTGCCTATATCGTTGGGGAACTCTATGCCCAAAGATTCGCTGATCCGGGATGCAAAATCCGAGCTAAAGATATCATATCGGAAATGGGGTCTCAGCACGGGGTGCACCTGTTGTATAACAAAGCTAACCGGGCCAGACTCCATGCTCTGAAAATACAATACGGGGATCCACTGCAGTCTTTCCAAACGTTGCCGGTGTACTTTTACATGTTGAAGCAATGCAATCCCGGGACCCTAACAAACATCGTCACAGACTCGAAAGACTGATTGAAGTACGGCTTCATGGCACTTGGTGTTTGTCTCCAAGGTTTTAGCCGGGTTATCAGACCAGTGACTGCCATTGATGCAACCCACTTGACGGGATCTGTCAAAGGGGTGCTACTTACAGCGTTTGCCAAAGACGGTAACGAACAAGCATACCCATTGGCATTTGGTTTCGCTCCCTCGGAATGTAAGGGATCCTGGACTTGGTTCCTTTCTGAATTGAAGAAGGGCATTGGATCTCCTCAGGATCTGGTTATCGTTTCTGATCGTCACAGAGGTATTATATCAGCCATGATAAAGGTTTTCCCATATGCACATCACGCGTTCTGTGTGTTCCACATTGCACAGAAATTTAGACGGTCATCCAAGAATCGATGTATGCCAAGAGAATTGTTTTACGAAGCATGTTCCAAATACCGTCGCGATGACTGTGATAGCTACCTTCAACAGCTAGCTGCTTGCAACCAGAGGTACTACAACGACGTCATGGAAATTGGGTTAGATAAGATCACACGAGCTTACTGCCCTAAAAATAGGTACCGGATGATGTCTACCCAATTAGCCGAGTGTATGAACTCAGTTCTTGTAGATCTCCGGAAGTTGCCTATCGCAGCCCTTGCAGAGCAGATTAGGGATATGATGTAGAAGTGGTTCCACAAGCGTCGTACTATTGCAAATCGTCTTAGGACTGATCTGACTCCTGCAGCCGACAATCACATACATAAAAGGGTTGAAGCTTCTTATAAATGCATCATTCAGCCTATTTCATACCACAGGTACAACGTCACGGAGAATCAAAATAATTCTATTGTCGATATTCAAGCAAAGACGTGTGCCTGTCGCGGGTGGGATCTTGAAAAGTTACCTTGTCACTGTGCCCTTGCTTGTGCCAGGTATGCAAGCGAAGTATACTGTCGTAAGTTCGTCAGTGACCACATCTATTTTCAATGTCTGACATCCAGGAATTAATTTTATGAACAGATACGCATCAATTCCTGTTCCAGAAATGTGCTCCGAGTACTACACCTCTGATACGCTGCGACAGGCATATCGGGGAGAAATCAACCCGCTTCCACATGCACAGAACTGGGTCGTACCGGATCAAGTCCGAAATCTACTTGTTCTTCCTTGGAAGGTGTGTGTTCTGCCCGGAAGACCGAAAAATTCAAGGTACCGTTCTTGCGTCGAGAAGGCTAAGCAAAAGAACTGTTCTAACTGCGGCCTAAAGGGACACAATAAGAGGAGCTACAGGAAACCACCGTCTGATGGTGCTAACAAAACCAAGCATCCTCGCAGTTGCAGTGTTTGCCATAAACAGGGACACAACAGACAGACGTGCCCGGATAGGCCATCCACTTACCTAACCTGTGAGGCTTCGGCTTACACCGACACCGGCACCGACACAGACACCGACTTATAAAATTTCCACAATGTGCAAAAACAGAGGTAACCTATCTCTACCAAACTATAGTGTGTTAAAGTAATGTTTGGTATCCATATATACTTGTAATCGTGTTTTCAGTCCAAGGTCGATTTCTCCCTGTGGGATTAATCGTGTAGATGTGGACCCTTCCCCCATGTTCGTGTATGAAGTCCAAGTTTTATATCCATATCATCGTGTATTGGTTTAATTAGGAGGAGGATATTCCATATACACGATTATATTTTGGTCAGTTATTCGTGTGTTGATTACCCTGCACAACATCCTAAGATTGTAAATGCACCTAACAATTTAACAAGTACTGACACGTGGAAGTCTCATTACTTGAAACCGTCTTCCTAAAGGTAACTTTGTCCAAACAGTGTTGCCCATCCGCATCATAATAAAACTATTTTAGAGGATTCACATGTGAAGTTCCAACACCGTCTTACGTATAGGATTTCGTACCCTAGAAAAATATGCACGAGTTTTTCATGTGATGTATACAACAATAATTAATCGGTTTTCAAATAGGGCAAACACCTCAACATTTCATAACCAGGTCCATATTATGTCATAAGTGATAACCAGGTTAATGACATGAACATCAAACATTCTGTTAATTAACATTCCTCAGGTAAGCTGTTTGTAAAAAGTTCATACGCGATTTCCTGCCTATGGTTCCGGATATCCGCTTCAAAGGACTTCATGCTTTTCAAACCTCTCAGCAGGGAACATATCATTAACAGGACAAAGACTCCATTACTTTTCGGACCTATTTGTTTTGGAACTTTGTTAACATCCATCCGACAAGCCTTCATAGGAGCGAGATCCCATCTACTCCTTCCCGTTCTGTTAAAATAACCTGCCTACAAGCAAATAACCGGGAACAGACGTCGGAGTGGTAAAATCTGCCGGAGGATCAAATGAGCCCCTTTGGGTGTCCAGTGTGCGTTGGGATCATATACCACGATCTCCCATGCCTGCAGATCAACGACACAAACCACCATGTGGCTGTCTTCAACCTTACAGGGGACCACCACCTGGAAAGGAAAAGTTATATCAAATATTTATATAAAAATCAAGCTGGAACCCATGTCTGCGCACCAGAACGTTACTAACCTTATCACAGGAATCCCATGGACTGCCCCAGTCTGGTCTGTCGCCGTGTACATATTGTTTCCATTCCGGAGGAACACGATAATCGGAGGGGTAGAAGGGTCGTACTACAGGCGCATGTAAATTCGGCTGCCAGCCTGCCCACGCCATTGCCAGTTCTTCCTGGACAGGACATTTGCATTTTACCCAACTGCACAATGCCTAGTATAAACATAGCCTGAAAGTTACAGACGTACTTACAAAAAAGTTGCAATCAACGATCCCCATTCTGTCCTTGAACTCGTAAGGGCTGTGCTTGCTCCCTCTCATCTTGTTTAACAAATTGAGGTAGGCATCCACGTGTGTATCCAACAGAAGGCTATTAACGTCCTCTAATGATATGAAAAATTCCTTTGTCTGTAGCACCTTCAGGGCAACGTTACGGCTGCACCTATTACATTACAAGAATGATATTATAACTGGTAATTGATTGTATACGGGCGATGGAATCTAAAATGCATAGTTAGTAATCATCTTACTATAACACTGTCGAATCAATCTTGAATTGCACATATATCTCCTGGCTGGGGCCAGTGGAAAGAATTCCTCTACTCAACGGGTTGCTGTAGGGACTGCGGAACCATAACTCCCGTTGACGTTGTCTTGCTAAAGCGGTATCATCTAATACCTGCTGGCACGAATCACCCGTGTCATTGGTATGCACATCAATTACAGGTGGTTCCCAGTTCGGAAGTGTTTCGGAGATTTTCGCAGATAGTCTCCGTTTTCGTTAATTTGTGGGTGTACACGTCGATTGCTCTCCTGAAGAACGTGAACCTGACACCGACGCTCGTGCTGAAATCGGTTCCTCTACAGGAAGGGTCGGAGATACTATCTGTGACACTCTCCTTAACCGATTCCGTTTTCTGTTACATTTATGTTTGCATCTGTTATGTGGATGGGCCATTGCCCATGGAGGTGAACCTTCAGGGACTCCAAGATCTGGGTCTGACTTAATCGGCACACTAAGATGTGAATCTGAATGTGATGGTGACAGTGGATGTGGTGATGGACTTTGTACCGCAGAAGATGATGCCTGTGAGGCTTCACGTTTGTCCTCATCTACCCCATTGTTTTCCGAGTCCCCTACATCCGAAACTGGACAACACTCTGTAATTTGGGCTACCATCAACGTCGCACATGTTTGATCCTCAGACGGATCATCTGGACCAGATTCTGTGTCCACTACTGGACAAGGCGAATCATGCAACGAAGGATCTACCCACAACACTAACGGAAGCAAGGAGGCATCTTCTTTGGGTATGCCCTCATCGTCGCCATTTATTTCCAAGTTCCCGTCATCATAAACTGGACATGACGCTGTAATATTTGCTCCCACCAACATCGGACATGTTGGATCCTCAGACGGATCATCTGTGCCTGATTGTCTACCTTCTATTGGACAAGGATGATCGTGCAACGAAGTATCTTGCCACAACACTAACGGAGCCAAGGATTCATCTTCTTTCGGTATCTCCTCCTCCTTGCCATCGGTATCTATCTTCCCTTGTTCAGAAACTGGACATGAATCTGTATTTGGTGGTGCAACCAACAGCAGACATGTTTCTCGCATGCTAAAAGGACTTGATGAAGCCAGCGACCATTGAGTTACATCGGGGTCCTCTGCTCCAGGTGCTCCTGGATGTACTAGACCTGGTATACCAAACATAGACAACAATTTACCTACTTCTCGGCGCCAGAGGTATAACGGCATATGAGAAAATAATTTGTCAACTGGACTGGGTGATGGCGAAGCCAATGAAGGTGCTGCAGCCACCTCCAGTCCACCAGCCCGTTGCAAGGACGATGAATCCTCACACAAGACTAAGGGAAGGTTTGATTCATCAACTTCCGGGATGACATCACCAGGGATAAGTTTTTGATATTGCTGTGGTTCATCATTGACCCTCTCATAAACGCATCCCATATCATCCTGCCAATCTTGGTCGTATTGCCTGTCATCATCGTCGCCCACATCATAACGATCATCGGTAACCTGATCATGCCCCAATCCTTCTTCCTCCTGCTCCACACTCTCCCCGCGCTGCGACTGATCTCCAGAATTACCGTCCCCCACATTTCCCTTGGGGATGAAAGTGTCACAGTGTAAATGGACATGAATACAAATTAAATCAAATAAAGAAGACTTCAACGGTAACAGTTGGGGATATATACGTACTTGAAACCCCAGCATCCGTCGTAGCCTTTCGATCTCCCGCCTCAAACCCTCATTGACGATATTGCATACGCGGTCCACCCCCATTTCCTCATGGATGATACTGCGTACACGTTCCAGTATGGCATTCACCGCGTGCAGCACTCTTTCCAGTACTTCTGGTCCCACATACTGTCGAGGTACCTCCAACTGTTTATGCAAACGGTATACGTAAAACACTAAAACGTTAGACACGGTGCGAAACAATAGATACACAAACAAATTGGGCAACCAACATCATAGACGTATAAACCATTGATCCAATATTACTTCGACAGTTTACCTCATCGGTTGTGTGACCAAGCGGATGTCGCCCACCGTTTGAACCTGCCCTCTGATATAAGTCTTCTTGCATGTTATCATCAACCGGGGCTGCTGCACCTTGGTCAGCCGGAGGAGGGAAAGATCCGTGTCCATCGCTGGATGGTTGTATATCTGGAAGGACCGTATCTGTGAGGTTCGTTGTATCTACACGGTCACATCCTCTCCGCCCACCGTTAGTTTTCTTACTTGGCCTGTGCTTCCTCTTGGTGGGTTCCTCAGCATCGTTACTCCCATTTGGCTTCCACTGGGGTCCCTCGGATAGGTCCACATCAATATCCCTCCAGTAATGTTTCTGCAACTCACGTTCGGTGGGTACAAGCTCCAGAAGCCCAGTGAGCTTAAACATAATGGAACTAATATAACTGTCCACTGTCTACATAACCAAAAAGATACAAAACTATACCAAAATGAGATAATTGTAAATTACCTTCCCGCTTGTCTTCGCTTTGGTCCAGGCGTTGACCATGTCCGATCCCCTCTGTTTGAAACAGTAAATCTTGTACCGTGGGGCTCCGTTGGGATCCCCTGTTAGCTTACCACATTTGTCGCGCATCACAGGTATAGCCTCCGCAGCCCAAAACTGTACCGTGTCAAACCGAGGGATCGGTTTTAGAGGGTGTAATTAGCATTACTAATCATGGAAAAATGAATAATCTAATTTACAAACATATGAAAAAAGGTCAAAGGGATTAACACTTATTAAAATAACCTGTAATCCCCAAATGAATCCGTAAAGGTTGTATCTCTTAGTCTGCCCGAGAGGGTCTGCCGGTACCTTAAAACCTTGACGGATGTAGTGGAGGGTCATCTTGAAAACGTAGTGACCCCAGGCAAAGTTGTTGAACGATTGAACATCCTCCACTAGCGAGAACGTCCAGTACGCCACCTGGCTCCGGTCGTCCTGACCGAAGAGGACCCTGTTGGCAAACAGAAGCAATGCCAACTTAAGTGCATCGTTGGGCCGTTCGAAACCCTCCGCCATGAAGGGAGCTTTCAATTCTGTGATCACAACTTTTTTCCTTCCCTGAAAGTACCTTGCGTGAATACCACCCGGGACAACCTCATACTCTCTTGACGGTATGTCTGACAGGCGGCCAAATTTTAGGCCAGTGCACAGACAGAACCCCCTCTTCCCAAATCTAACCTTAGTTTTTCCTAAGGCAAACCATAACTCGTCCTCACTACCTCCAGGAATGCATATCCGTCTCAGCAGCAAGCTGTGGATGAACTGTGCCTGAAAATAACCCCCTTTAGGGAAATCCAAGAAGTGGCCAAAACATCCTGACTCGAATTCTGCCCTTTCTCCAGCACGGTCAAGAATCTTGTCTATATCGGAAATCAATTTGTGAAAACAGTGTGTGTTGATGGTGATGTTATAATTCCAAGTGGCCCTCGGGTGTACCAACAAATCGTCCAAATTTTCCTCCACAGCCATCTGTTCATAAAATTTACAATTGCAAGAGTAAACGAACTAAGAATTGAGGCAGCATCAACATATATCCACACTCAGTATTTAACAGAACAAAACCCATCCTTGAACTCTTTTCCGGCTGCGAGTATTTTAGTCGAACACTACAGTAACATTCAATATATAATCTATCACAGTCGTTCGAGAGAGTAATTGAGATTTCATTTCAATCATCAGCCTGCTGTGAAAAATTACAGACTGAAACCCATCAACAACAAACAAATTGGGTAAACTTTATTCCTTGAATGTTCGACAGGCCATACCCAGACTGAAACCCATTAGCAATTTATACATACCCACCCTTAATAATTAAATCGAAAGAAACAAAAATATGGTAACAGAAAAAATTAGGATCACAACAGAAAACACCATACCGTCGACACGATTGGGTGCGCCGTCGATTAAAGAAGTTCTTCCAGGTGCCGGATTCCGAAGAGTACCTCCTTTTGATGCTTACACGGTATAGGTTCTTGAGTAAGTAAGTATACACGAATAGTCACAGTCTGTGATTTAGGGCTTTATGACCAAATTACAACTAACCTCCCTGAGGTTTGGTGATACACGAATAAATCGCAATTACAGTGTCCACGTAATGGATTATAATACAGCTGACTAGTTTTGATAAAATTCCAATGAAAGATAACTATTTACAAAGTGAAATAGACCGTTTCGGTTGCCTATGAAATATTCACAGATAATGATGTCATTATTGTATGAAATTAAGCCACGCATTAATGCAGACTATTGATTTGATCTGTACAGTGAATACAGTCCGCTAATCAAACTTATCTCGGAATTTGAACTTATTTTTTAATTTTCTTTTTAAAAATGGTTTAGTTTTGAAATTTTCATTTTCTTTTATATTTTAAAAATTCTAATTCAAAAACCATTATCGATGTCCGCATTTCAAAATTCCAATAACCGTAACTTGTTTATGGTATGCTGTTTTGTTGAGGTGGTCGTGGACTCTGGAGTATTGAAAAAGCAGTGCACATTATTGCACCCATATAAAAAGGTTATGGCAACCCTACTTTTATTTACACCCCAAATTAATTTTATAAAAACTGATGGACAAAAATGAATATGTTATTGTTATTAATTTAATAATCTTATCACTAATACTAATATATAATCTTCGTTTAATGAATCGCCGATACCAAGTGTAACGCCTTTGTCCCCTAAAATTTGTATATACTGGGAATGCAATACCAGAAAATCCCTATGAGTAATAAATTAAAACAAACAATAATTCTGTTAATGAGTAGAACTGCCTGGTAGTAAATGGAAGCGTGAAGACAGTTTAAACGCATGCGTCGTGTCATTTGATTTGTCTTCCTCATGTAATCGTAAACTCATACAAGAACTTGACTACGGATGCAAACATTTATGTACGACATTTCATTTCTAAACCACTGCACATAATTCAAAGAGCAGAACATAGAAAACACAAGGTCTCGGATTTTTTTTTACATATACGAAACTTATAAACATCGCATCCCAACTTCCAACGTAATATAAAGTAGCTCAACCCAGAAGTCAAAATTTTGATACGTAACAGTTGAAAACTCGGTGAGAACAAAAAGCATACATGTGTTATTTTACAGTAAATGTGCATAACCTAATGGGAAGGATGAGACGGTACTGAGCTTACAGGACGACCCATCTCCCTCTCAAAGTCCGCGATCAGTCTCTGTGTGTCATCAATTACCTGGATGAACTTTGTCCATAACAAAACCACATCAGTGTTGAAATTCCCTGAAAATTGAGTTCGCACGTCCTCCAATTCACTGAATACTTGTAAAATGGCGTCGAGGAAGGAGTATATGCGATCTCAGGTCACCGCTGGTTCACCTTGGGAATTCCTATCCATTTCGAAAAAGATGGCGTCAAACAACCGTGTGGTTACTGTTCTGACTGTATTTGAAGTTTTCAAATAAGTTCAGTTAGAATGTGTAATGTCAATCCAATATTACGATAGAAAATACTTTTAGGCAATTACATATATATAGAGCATCGGCAATGGGCAAATATGGCTTTTCGAGTTTGTAAATAATGCCACATCAGTGTTTATATTGATTATGGGCAAAAAATTTTAACACCAAATGCATAAGCCAATCGTTTAGATTATATGAGTTGATTAATGGTGTTTTGAAATCCTCTTACTTTTAATTTGTAATTAACGTTTATTATCCGGAAGGAGTTCATAACTAAATTGTTATTATTATTTAAACAATAATGCTAAACATCCCACCTAAAATCCCACCTTTTTAAATTAACATGTCCAATACGAGAAGATCTTGCCTGGGACGGTCCAAATCATCTAAAACTTGATGGCCGTAACATCAAGTTATCAGACAATGAAATGTTATGTGTAAATTAATGAACAGTTTGGGATTGGATGAACTGTACGAGTGTACAGGAGATAATTATTACAAGATATTGCGTTGGGAGCTTAAGGATTTGGTGAGGCAATTTAAATTGCATAACATAGATTCAACCGTCCATTCCTGTTTTGTAACGCTACATGAAGAGGTAATGAGTATTCTTGTAGACCGGCATTGCGTATCCCCATAATAGCGTGCCCATTGGATTTGGGTTGTCAATATCACAATGGCCCATCACATCAAACGTCATTATGGTCAACAGGCAGGCAAAAAACAATTATGTCAGCATCAATTTCGATTTTCGGTACTTTAACCTCTATCCAGAAGACACGAACATAGAAAGATTAAAACAAAGCATTCAGATTGAACCAAACAAAATGACTGATGTCGAACTTGAAACCGGATTGATGTGTTAAATACTAAGTTGGGTACATATGGTAAGAGAACCTCAAAAAGAATGTGAATCTGACAATTGTTTGAAATGAATTTCAATTTCGTAAGCTAACCTCTTTAATGACTGATTGACTGTGCTGAAATTGGATTGCCACAGCTCAATGATATAATGTGGTGTGGTAGTTTTTTGTAATGGGCCACAATGTGTAATCAATTCGGAAAATAGATGAATTTAAGTAATATATAAAACCATTCCGAAGATAATCCTTACACGATCAATACATTACTGTCATAACACGGTATGTTAGTAATAAGTCCAAGAAGTGATGGTTGTGATCAACTGATGACGGTAATTTTGACATTTTTTCAGTTGTTTCCTCTTATAGTAATTTTCATCTTCAATTGATTTCCGACATTTGCAATTTCTTATCTACCCACAACCCCACGTGTTAAGAAATATGATATTTTTTTTTTAAATGAACAATTAAATAGTCAATTAGCATTAATATGCTCATCTTCTCCCAAAGCATAGATATTCTCATTCTGTTAAAGGGTGTGGCTACTCATTTCTGAATGGTCATTTATTATTATTAATTAATTTCAGCGGGAGTTGTGTCAGGTGTAAATGTGTGTTTTGTGAATCGGAAAGGTTTGGAACCTTGGATCATTAATTTGTTTTATTAAAATCCATTTTAATTGTACTTACATTAATCAATTGTTTGGGTTACCAACAGATAAATAGAGTGGTGTGTATCTCTTCGAAAACATTCCTGTGAAGAGTTGTTGGTATTCTTCGTCTTTCATATATAATTAAATTAATAAATACAAAAAAGTCAGTAGGTTATAGGTAGTATATAATGAAATTAATAAATATAAATAAGTCAGTAGTTATTAAATAATTGAAACGGTGATATAACATTGATTCCACATGATGACCCTTCTGTGTTCAGTGCACTTAAATACAATAATTCTTTATTTCTTCACAAGTATTAACATTTTAAAATTCGAAACCAGACAATATTTGTCTGTCATGAACGAACTCTATACCGTACAAAATTTTTATGAAATATGTTCGTCCACCTCCCAAGTACTCGAGTAGAGTGAAATTTTGAAAATTGTGAAACAATATTTTTACAATTTTTTGCTGTAATTTTTTTCGAGTGCAATTTTGCTCACCTCCTTTAACTGGAGGTAACCATTACCCCCACCCTAAGTGTTTGACACGTGTCCCAAATTTAACCTAAAGATCAAAGTTAACTCAAGGTTTAGGACACGTGTCAACACTTGGGGTGGGGGGTAATGGTTACCTCTAGTTAAAGGAGGTGAGCAAATTTGTACTCAATTTTTTCTATAAATGAAACGACGTCACATTAATTTTCAATTATTGAACCATAATAAAGGAATTGCGTGACCGCCACAAATGTACTAATAAAAATTGCCCATTGCCGAAACATGTGTAATATTCAATATTACTGAACAATGATAACCAAATTCGATATAAACGTTAATAAAAAATTGAGACCATCTTGTAGGTAAACTGATATCACATAGACCTATTGACGTTATGTAACGGTGCCTTTCCAGTTAAAAAACACAGATACAGATTCAGACAGCACCGTGCAGTGCTGAAGTCTGCTATTCGGCGACGCTAAACACTTGTTTTTAAAACTTCAACTTTTCTTACCTCTACAAATCGTATGTTCAAACCTTCTGTTGTTTATTCAGACTAATCCCTCATACTATTTTCATACTCCCAACATATCTGCTCAAATTGTAAATATATATCCATATATATATACTCGATTCTGCAGATACACCAGATACACCGTGATCAAAGCAATGCTTTGGATGGCCCGAACCTTCTCCAAGTCATTGACCACGTCGTCACCTAGGGCTATCGTCAGAAATATCAATGTCTCATCCACCCAACATCACAGTCATGGATGTCTCTGTTCGCCACTTGTTTTAGAAAGTGGTTCGCCTTGAATGCGCACTTTTGCCCATTGTTTCATAGCCTGGCCTCCCCGGAGGTATTCTTCCTTTAGAAGAGATAGGACCCGCAGTCTTTTCCAACGACAATTTCTGCTCCATTACCGGGGTAATCGAATAAACCTAACTCAATATTCAGAATCATAGGTGAAACAAAAAATTTAAACAGCAACCCAAAATACAACACGTGTGTAGTGATACGAGGTTGTGGGTTGGGAAGATGGGAAGATACTATTTCAAGGGTTATTGGGAAGAGATGTTCCATGGCAGCAACAAGTTTACACTACGTGAGGAAGGAACCATGTTCAGTACAGGCAAAAGAAACAGTTGGGTGTGAACAATGGAAACAGGAGATTGAGAAGGCGGATTAATAATAAACACAGGTGGAGCGACGAACGGAGGGTGTCAGTTACGAAGAGACTAGTTCAAGGGTGATTGGGAAGAGGGGATGATACTAATTTATGGGTGATTGGGAAGAGATGTTGCATGGAAGCAAACACTTTAAACTACAGGAGGAAGGAAGCATGTGCTAGAGGCCAAAAAAAACTTCTGAAGGCTGATTCACAATAAAGACGGGTGGAGTGAAAATGTGAAATGAGGATGGTGTGAGTTTAGGGAGAGACTATTTGAAGGGTTAATTGGGGAGTACAACTCTGCTCACCTACAAAGGTTTGGAGGTAACCATTACCCCCCACCCCAAATGTTGACACGTGTCCTAAACCTTGAGTTAACTTTGAACTTTGGGTTAAGTTTGGGACACCATTACCCCCACCCCAAGTGTTTAACACGTGTCCCAAACTTAACCCAATGTTCAAAGTTAACTCAAGGTTTAGGACACGTGTCAACATTTGGGGTGGGGGTTAATGGTTACCTCCAGTTAAAGGAGGTGAGCAAAGTTGTACTCTCTATTGTAAGGGTGGAACCCTGTAGTACAAGTGTACAACTTTGCTCACCCACTTTAACGAGTGTATTTTTGCTTACCCACTTTAACTAGAGGTAAGCATAACCTCCCTCCCAAAATGCTACCACGTGTCCGAAACTATTATTTAAAACAATGGCAAAAAGGTTTTATTTTCAAATAAAAATCATAAATCAATAAGTTAGGACCAAAATATATCTTATCTAATTATTTAAGATCATTGATTACGGGTACCCTTATGGTCTAGGAAGCACGGATACTTCATTTGGTGGAGGTAACTCGTATCGAACTCGTATCCAGTTCCGATACTTCCCAGATACTCCAGGATACGTATCCGATACACTAAATGGTGTATCCGTTGACTTTTTCACAAGTTTGAATGGAGGATACTTAGAGGATACTTGAGGGATAATTGGAGGATACTTGAGGGATACTTGGAGGATACTTGAAGGATACTTGGAGGATACATTTGGGGCACTATTATAATTATTTTAGTATAAAACGTGGTCAAATTATAATTTCAAAATATTAGGGGTCAAAATGAAACTGTAAAGAAATTTTGGCTTTGATTCCATTGACATAGAGAATAACGGGATACTTGAGATTGCAAACCTTTCACTTTATGAACCAGAGTTAGATGCCGAATTATTTAGATCCTTTAATAATGTGAATGATGATAATGAAGTTAATTAAGAATTTAGTATCTATTTTATGAGTTTATTTTATGTATTATTTGGATTTTGTAATATACTATAACTTATGTGACGTATGTTTTATTTGGATTTTCAATTTTATAATATGTTACGACTTAATTTGGATATTGTAATATGTTATATTGTTATGACTTAGGTTGTTATGTGACATGTTTTATTTGGATGATTGGATATGAATATGTTTTGATTTTTGAATGAATTATCAAATATCCTTTTATATATATATTCTTATTTTTTAAAAATATAAATATATATTATTTTAATTGACGTATCCTGCCGTATCCGTATCCTAGTTTTTGGAGATTTGCCGTATCCCCGTATCGTGCTGTATCCGTATCCCGTATCCGTATCCGTATCCGTATCCGTGCTTCCTTGCTTATGGTAATGGATAAATTTTTTGGGATAAATGAGGAGGTTTGGCTACTATGCAGGCCCTGCATGATGCAGGATGAATAGTTATAAATTTGGTATATCTCTGATGAACATGAATACCCTTGTCACAACTCTTACACATACCTCTCTTCATAGTTGATATCTTCTCCTACACTATGTATTGCATCATTTAATCTGCCCTCGTGTTTTATTTGATTACGACGTGTCATCATGTGTTATTTGTTTTTTCCCTTTGATTTTGTAGGTGTAGACTTCAAATGAATATATAATGCAAAAGACAATAGCGTGAAGATAGATGGATACAGGTAACAACTAACAACATTTTGTTCACAACCGATTTTGTATATAATCCTTATCATTTGATAAACTAATCATAAATTTATATAATTGAAAATAAGGTAAGTACAATGCCTCGTGTATCCGGCGACTCATTACCTCCCCTAAGATAGTGAACACATGAAACGGAGTTATGTTTAGTTAGTGGATGCAAATACAATCGCCTTCGTTTAAACTTAAAGACATTATAAACAAAACAACCAGATGAAAGATAAAAAAATAAAATATGCACAGATCATTGAAATAACATGTAGGACTTGGTTGATCAGTTCGCCGGAAGGGATGACGGTCCTGCAGGAAAACCAAACTGTTCATCGAGCTGTGCTGAAAGACGGCGTGACTCTTCAATGAGTTCGAATAATTGTATCTGTAACGAATCTATGTCCATAGGACAATCGCTGTAAACTCGGTGTCTCCCCGCCAGAGCCGTATGTTGAAATTTTATGATGACATCTCTCAGTTCTTCCATTTTTCGGATGTGTGTCGACATGGCAGCGAGAACGGGGTAACCTTTATCATTCCCCCCCTTGCTATCCACTTGACCTACGGTCGCCACAGTATGGTCGTTAGGTTTGATACAGTAGCAATTTGGTATGACCTTGGTTTTGATATTTCATATTTGTAATTGCAATGAAGGCCTCAGTAGACAGTCGCGCCACATCGAAAAACCAAATAAGTACTCATTGTTTGTAGTAAAGGAGAAAAACTTGAATGGGACGGTTTCATTGATATGGCAATGGGACCGGCCAATGAATGTATGCCACATGGGACTTTAAAATATATTTTTGCTCCCAAGATATATATGACATACATTCATTGGACGGTCCTGATGCCACGTCAATGAGACCGTCCCATGCAAGTGTTTCTCGTATTACAGATGAATGTGTCATACTGTACTATAAGGGTGCGTAAAACTCCTTGATCTAATGAGAAATCATTTTTTTGGATATCATCTATATTCATATTCTGAATTACCATTGTACTTATGTAATATACAATGAAATCCGCTATTGGGCTCTTGCCAATGTGGTTGGACCCTCCAAATGGAGCATCCACCACCATGGTTCAATTCCCATGGCACCCATATATATATTACATATATTCTTTGTCCCTCCTTGGCTATCAAGTGAGGGTGCTCTCTCCAGTCTCCCCTTTATTAGTGGGAGCAGTTTTCCGGGCTATGCTAGTAGAGTCCAATTCTCGCAGGGTCTTGGCACATTTAGCTGCGACGAGTTTCTGTAGTTGGAGAGGGGACAGGTTGATAGGACTGATGGGTGCCTGGAGGAAGTCCAGCCAGCATGCTCAATAACTGAGCTTTTCCAAATAAATAAAAAATTAGTCGATAAACACAAACAATTTCACGTGTGACGAGTTTCGATAAGCATGTAGGCCCCTGTGCAAAAGTAAAAAAATTTCATAAATTACTAAATATTATCCGTAAGTCAACTGTCATTAAATATAGGAAATATTCCCAAACACGTTTAGAGCTCAATGCACCCACTCCTGTTAAACAGTGTGAATAGTTCGTTGATGTGAACACTCAATTTACAGTTCACCTGAAAGGGCGATGGACTGGGGTCGGCACATCCGTCAACTACAGACGTCAAGATCATTTCGATTACGTGCAGAAGCGCGATATATTATATCTTCGGTCATTGTCAATAGGGAACCGAACCGAGTTTCCATCTTGTTTTTTATTTCAACTGAACTGATTAATTAATTTATTTATTTCACAGGTTTGTACAAGGGGCAACATCATTACATGATAGTAGGTAATTAGTAATTACCCTACGTTTTCAACAAAAGCTTGTTAGTTGAATAGTTGAGAAGGAATACTATATGGTTCATCACACGATGAAGAAAAAACTACAAGTTTACACGATTTAACCATGTCCGAAAGGTAGGAAATGAATGATAATTATATATATAAATTATTATTTTTATATTTATTTTTTATTGTTTTTTTCTTTTTCTCTGAAGTTAAATATTCAACGCATATAAACAGCCAAATATAACCATGAGTACAAATATTTTGGATGAAATGGTTAAAAAGATAACATTACAAATAAGGATCAGGAGTGGTGATGAGAAATTTTAAGATTGCAAGGCAATATAGAGAAAAGACAGTGGCCAACACATGTGGCAGGTGAGTTGTCATTACTTAGACATAAACAAAAGACAGTGGCCAACACATGGCAGGTGAGTTGTCATTTGATGACTGGATACACATGTATCATAAAAATGGGTGCATTTTTGTTCACCCACACTAACTAGGGTGAGCCATTAACACCCACTTCAAGTGTTGACACATGTGCAAAACTTGAGTTAACTTTGGGGTAACTTCAGACTTTGGGTTGAGTTTAGGACAGGTGTCAACAACTGGGATGGGTGGTAATGGCTCACCGTAGATAGTGTGGGTGAGAAAAATGGACTCCATAATTTATCTCACTTACCCATGTATATTCTTAAAAATTAGTTGTATTTGAATTAAACTTTTGGAAAAGATGATCCGCGCGGTAGGTTGAATTGTAGATTCAACTTGAATAATAAACATTGGAAATTTGAAAGGATTAATTATTACCTTGTTTTTATCCAAATTGTATTTAAAAAATAAGGATATAAGTCATTTTTTATCATGTATTAGTAATATAATAATAAATGAACGTATTGTAAATTATATATGTATTGTATTATCGTTTACAAAGTAATAATTAAGTTTATAATTCATATTTTTATTAGTTGTATTTGAATTAAACTTATGTTAAGAAAAATCGATACTATAGCAATGTTTACTGTATAAAATAAAACAAAAAAAACATTTGTTGTAAATGAACTAAATAATATTATATATTAAGAAGAAATTAAAAAAAGAAACGTAATATAAACAAATAAATAATAACAAGATAAAAAACATAAATGAAAATCATGTTTTATAATAAGAAAATAATATCAAACTAAAATAAGTATCCATAGATCATGGATAGCTAAGAAGTTGTATTGTATTATTGCGTTTTATGTAATAATTAAAAAAATAATTCATTGTTTTTATTATAGAGGAAATAGGGGTATATAGCACTTTATTATATGTATCTACAATGTTGTAAATTCTCTACATGTATTTACATGCATGTAAAATTCCGAATACAAATATCTACATTAAACAATTTTTTTTTTTCTATGGAAGGTTCTAAGTTGACCAAATCCAGTGTTTATCGATGTATTAAACTAACCGTCAAGTCGTCAACTGAGGGATCCCTCGCTTAAACCTCTGTCCACACCTGTATGTGAAATCACATCAATTTATATGGCTTTTCATATTAAATTTTGTGTGGATAATAAGTTCATTCGAAGATACCAAGAAATCCAAATTGATAATTTTGCAAGCACTATAACTATGTAAACCAAATTTGTTAAATATAAAGGTAGCGGAAAAAATTATATAAGTTTTGCACTATTACAAAATTTATAAGTTCTTTTGGGAGAGAGGAGAACTTTAGCCCTAACAATTCGGTGCATGCGTAAGCACACAAGAAAAGTGATCTCATCGGAATGTAAACACAATCGGTGTCGGTGTATATTTCAAAAACATGCTATTTTAATTTCATATCATTTGGTTGTGAAACTTTCAAATTGCTCTAATCCTTATTACCCTCGGGGCTTCCACAACCTAAAGCTAAACTTTAATTTTGGAGTAAATTGAAATCATTATTAGGGTATAATTCACGGTATCTATCTAAACGGTATGGAGACAATCTTGCATGCATACGACGTGCCTGGGAGAACTCATTCGATTGGTTGTCCTTGCCACATGGCATGCACCCATTGGATGGGTGCAATGCACCGGGTGCATGCAAGATTCTGTCATATTCAAGAGGTCGAAATGACCACAGTGCACCTCATATGTTTATATAATATGATTTAAATATTATAATAATTAATAAAATAATATTTATAAGATTTTATTAGGAAAATTCTGGTTAGGAGGATACACTAACCAGATCGGGAGTTCTTATATATATATAATATTGCACAAGTCAGTGCTTTTTTAAAGATTGTAAGGGTTAAAAGGTGGTTCCGATTCTTGTATATAGTATGGGACTAGTCTGGGCTAGGGTCTTGGGTGCCACAAAATTTGTTGATTTTCATCCCACCTTGTCCCGTTATCTCCCATGCTAAAGTTGCACCAAATGTGGGATACGAAGAAACTGTCCCACGTTATCCTATCCCTAAATGCGTACCAAACACTCCCTAAGGGTGCGTTTGGCACGGAGATGGGACAGAACAGGACAGAACAAGATAAGATAAGTTGTTCTATATTGTGTTCGGAAGGTCTAGGACATAACTCTTAACTGTAATGTTATGCGATTGGTATGGCTGGGACAGGACGGGACAAGAAGTTCAAATTACTATAGTACCCCTCTTATATATATTATAATTTAACAATTATATAATATAATATAAAGGTAAAATATATATATAATAATATATAATACATTATATAAACAGATAATAATATATAATATATAATATTATAATATATATTATTTTGATATATATACTAAAATAATCTAAATACATATTATACATAATATATAATATAATTTAAAATAATATATTATTAAACATGTTTAACAATTTATAGAAAATTTAAAGGGTAAAATAGTCTTTTTGTACTTGTCCTATGTCATTGAACAACCTTGTCCTAGGGAATATGGGAGTAGAGATGCACATTTGGGGAATGAGGATAGATATAGGTCCCCCCATCCCCATCCCCACTTCTCAGACCCTTCCTCAATACCCCCTCGTTTCCCAATTTAGGGAAAGTGGGGATGGGATATTTTGTCCCCCCATCCCCATCCCCACTTCCCAAACCCTTCCACAAAACCGCCCCGTTTCCCTGTTCGGGGAAAAAGGGGATGGGAAATATTGGGGGGACCTATATCTATCCCCATACCTAATTCCCCATTTTCCCCATATTTCTCCGTTTTTTCCCATTTCCCCGTTTCCCCGGTTCTCCTATTTTCCCATAAAATACAAAATATAACTAAAACAAACAAACATTCCATTACAAATATAAAATAAAATTCATTAATGCATTTTATATAAAATGTGTATATATACTTAGGGATTTAGGGTTTACAAAGAATAAAAAATATATTAAATATATATATATTATAATTATATTTATATATGTTTGGGGGAAATGGGGAAATGGGAACGGGGGACCTCCCACCCATCCCCATCCCCATTTCAATATAATTGTGGGGAAAATAGGGAAATGGGGATGGGGAAGGGTCCCCCCATCCCTCCCCATCCCCATTTCAATTTGGGGATGATTTTCATCCCTATCCCTCACCATTTCCCCATTTCCCCCCTAAAAAAAAATCCCCAAATAGGGATGGGGACGCAGGGAATTGGGGTCCCGGGGGAAAATGTGCATCTGTACTTGGAAGGGACAAAATATGGTGGTTTTTGTCCTACATTGTTGTCCCACATTGTCTTGTCCTGTCTCATTCTAATGGGGCGCCAAATGTGGGATAACAAAAAGTTGTCCCGTCCCGCATACCAAACATATCGTAGGGAGCAAGGTAACTACTATAATTTAACTAAAATAGGGAAAACAAAAAAATACATAATATCAGTATTATTGATATGTAATACCATGTAAAATTATGGAAATCATGTGGACAACCAGCAAATTTATTTCCTTTACATGATTGATGACACTGTTATATACATAAATACATATGACATTGGTGATGACTATTTGAAGATTACACTAATTTCCAATAAAGTTAAAATTAAAGGGCAAAATGTCTGATATGTTTCCGCCGATTAGTGTGCTGTGCCGCTGTATGCCCCCCTATAAAAGCATATGTTCACAATTGGATTTCGTTAACAGGATAACTTCGGTCTCTACAGATTTTGAAGCAAAAAAAATATTACTTCGGTCTGTAGAGATGGAGTCAGATGATGAGAACGAATCCACGGCATTGGATCGACTGATTTGCTGCGTAACCAGGTGCTTCGACTCTCTGAAAGATCTCCTGGATGTTACCATTGAATACAAGAAAATAGTGGAAAAACACGAAGCACGGTCCCGTTCTCGATCAACAGTTGTTGAATCTCGTGTGGCGGAACTGGAGAGAGATGTTTACAGGTTAAAAAATAGCGCATGCAATCCCAGGTCGACGTCTCTAGTCGACCGTCTTCGGCGTCAAGAGGGCTGTACGTTATTTAAGAATCAACCTTCGGGTTCAAGGCATTAATAAGTTCAGACACTCACATCCATAGCGCCACGAAACATGCATTTGCAATTGATGGTTGTTTTGTTCCTAGAATCCATTCCAGTACTTGCAAGTAGCGTTTTATGTTGGGTTTGCTGTTGCCATTTTGTTTTCAATTTTGACAAACACCTGTTGTTTTATAACCCATGTTAAAAATTTCAAGTCAGACCTCGTTTATGTGTGTACTCATCTGCCGATTTTGTGCTGTACAATCTTAACGAAGTACTTATGTCCCTTTTTTATTGTTCGGAATCAGAAACTAACCTTGCAGTTCAAATTAAGAAAAAAAAACTTGTACGTATTAACATTTCACAACAGTTAACAAACTATTAGAACAACCCTGAAAAAAGAGAAAATTTGTATGTACTCAAAACCTTTCTTAGTTTTCAAACCAATTTGACCACTTACCTTTAACATGTACAAGAACACCATGCACCAACTTCACTTGTTAATTGAGGGAGGTGTCGATGTTCATAAAAATGCTCCCATTCATAATCTTCTAAAACAAGCAAGCTTAACTTTCTGTTGGTTCAGAATAATGTTAATTATTATCTATAGCCGCGTAAATCACGATGAAATCCAAAAATGTCACCCCATATTGGAAGTGGGAATATGTCCGAAAGGTTGTAATGGGTGGCCTACTCAAACGGATAGGCAAACTACATCAATTAACAAACATAACAAAGAACAGGAATTGGTCTCCCTCCAAGCGTAAATATTATGCGCTTAATTCAAGCGTCATCCACACTGTAAAGGGAACCCTGGCGCAACAGTCTTCAGTTGCCGCAACAATGGCATTAAACTGTTGATTATGATTTCATCCCTAAAATTTAATAAAATATTGGATGATCCAACGGATTTGAGTCTTTGAGATGTTCAAATTATATCCTGACGAAGTTGCATCGTTTTAGGGCGACGGTTGCACCAAATTAGGTTATAAGGTTGGACATGATGGTTTACAATGTCTATTGTACAACCCTTTACATTATGCTTACTTTAAACTTCTGTATCAACAATAACGTTTGCCATCGAACCAGATGTGTAAAGTCAACCTTGAATCCTTGATATACGTTATGGTGACACGGATTTGTATTACGAAAAAAACTTGGCTGGACTGGGTGCAACACTCAGCACCAAAGAAATTAAATTCTGACTCATCATCAATCCAACTAAGATGAACAACCCAACCAACTCAACAACGAGTTCATTTTTGTTCACCCCCCAATAAGATGACATGTGCCTACGAAGGGGTAAATTTATCCAATTGATTGGACAAAGTTACCCCTCCGTAGACACATGTCATCCATTTAGGAGGGGGTAATGGTTACCTCCGTTGAAGGGGGTGAGAAAAGTGTTATCCTCAACAACCCATTCAACTCAGCTTTAATCCAAGAAGAACAGAAAGATCGGCAGCCGGAGGAGGACCGATGACAACGGGAGGGTTTCCGCCGTTGGATGGATGAGCATTTATTACGTCTGTGGGATATCCCATCCGATTTTGATGTCTGACTTGAACTGATTTTAACTGTCGTATCAATTAAATTTTGGTCATTCAACTAAATCCCTGCCCACCCTCAACCCACTTTCTCATGTTACCATCATTGCCTGTACTCTACCCACCCTATTTCCATATCAAATTTCCAAGATTTCGTTCTCTAAGTATAGGGTATGGGTAATGATTTTTTTATTTTTTTTATATTTATTTTTTAATTATTACCACAACAACTGCCGGGACCGGCGAGATTAGGCTGTACAAGCACTGCCCGGATTGCGACTCGGTATGGGTAATGATGAAAAGTAGAAAATTGGTCATGGGGTCTGGCCCGACATGATAATACTGATTGATTTGACAGTTAAGTAGCTGGGAGTAGTACAAATTGTATTTAACCATTACTGCTTTGAACGAACATTGTTGATGGTTGTTTCTCAGCAGACTCCATCGTGTAACAATCGTAAACATTTACATAAACAACAATACACGATACAATTCTTTTTTTCAGTACCCTTAGCCTATATTGACCCACTGAAGTATTTTCTGACGAGGGCGGCACACCCTATGTTTATTCTTTTACCCTTATTTTAGGCAGAATTTAACAGAAGTCCCACTTTTTTAGCGATGTATCACATTTATAAATGTCTTTCCATATTCATCACTGTAGTCCTTATTTTTTTCAAAGGGCTGTGCTACATACAATTACTTTAGTCCATTTAACCAAATATTTTTAAGTCAACTAATTTCAAACCTAGAAAAGTCAACTTTTGCCCTTATTACTATTTAATTTAGCTAAAATGATTATCTTAGCTTTAAATTAAAATGAAAAACAATAAAAATCTCAATAATAAAATCTGAAATAAATAGATAAAAAAAAACTGAAATAAATAATAAAAAAAGCCATTTTTTTTTTCTTATTTTGTATTTTTTTTATCGTAATGGATATTTATTTAGCTAAATTGATTATCTTAGCTATAAATTATTATTTAGCTAAAAGATTGTTTTTTATCTTTTTTGTAACCTATTTATTTAAGATTTTATTATTGAGAAGTTTATTGTTTTTCATTTTAAAAAATTAAATATTAATAAGGGTAAAATTGTACTTTCATAGGATTTAAAATAGTTTACTTTCAAATATTTGGTCAAATGAACTGAAGTGATGAGTTTTACAAAATATAAGGATTGAAGTGATTAACATGGAAAGACATTTAAAAAGGTGACAAATCGTCAAAAAAGTCAAACTAACGTGAAATTCTACCCTCATTTTATTTTTATATTTTTCTGATTCTTTGAAATTGCATTGTTATTTATAAGACGTGTATGTACACATATACATTATAGAATTGAATGTAAACATATTAGTTATTTCTTTATATATCAAATTTAAATCAAATCATGTAACAAAATATATATATAGGGTAAATTACACTGCACCTCTTGAGGTTTTGGCTTAACACACTAAGATGGAAAAGTTTCCTTTTTCTAGACTAACACCCCTGTATAGACGAAAAATGCCCCTGTATAATTAATAACAAAGAGAAAAGTTTTTTGTCACCAACACCCAAGGCCATTTTGGACCTTATGATGGTAAAACAGGGATGTTTGTGTAGAATAGCGAAACTTATCCATCTAACTTCGGGTCAAACCTCAAGGGGTGCAGTGTAATTTAACCTATATATATATTGTTATATCAATCATAATAACTTCTTTGGGTTGAAATTTACACTAAGGCCCTGTTTGATTTATCCACTTAATACTTAAGGCCACTTATGCTTAGAATGGGTTGATCAAGTTAATTTGTTATATTTGTTAAGTAGAGACTGGAATCCATATTGTTAGAATCATGATAGACTGAAAGTTTCAATACAAAAAAATCGTACACTTAACGCAGATGAAGGCAAACTATGGGGACTAATATGCTATTCGGCATAATATATTAAAATGTAAATAAATAACAAATAATAGATAAAAGGGCATACATGTGAAAATATTTATTTCCATAAAATATAACATGCCTTATAAAACAAACAACTATATCATAACAAATTTTGAAATGAGGACGTATTGATATAATTTCATGAGGATATTCAATGTCAACAACTAGTTTTAACTTATTTGACTTTTCTCAAAACTAGTGGCTCACATTCAATATGCTAACGAGGTTATATCATGACGTCCGCATGACATAGAGACTGTATATATAATACTTCTATAAGTAGGAGAGTCTTGACTTTATAAGTTAAGGACGTCCACCCACAACCACCCACAACCACACATTCATATTGGGTGTGGGTATTTGTTAATGTGGGGCTGTGGGCTCACTGTTAATGTGTGGCTATGGTTGGACGTTCGAAAATTATATAGTCGAGATTTGGTAAATGCGCACTGATATAACATCATCAAGATATTGAACCTAAGCCACTTGTTCAAAACAAGTGAAAGGTTGTAAAACTAGTGGCTCACATTCATTATCCTCGATCATATATTTAGATCACCGCGCACGCACTCACTTGATCATTTCTATATATCAGTTCCGATCTAGTCATTGCACGCTGAATATAACTTCATGAGAATATTGAACGTCACCGACTAGTTTTGAAAATTGCATACACAGTCTCTTGAATGCATGTAAAACTAGTGACTCACATTCAATATCCTGGACAGTATATTTACATCAGTGAGCATTGCCTTCAACATTTCATATATATATATATATATATGAGTAAATATATGTATATATATGTATAGTACATTATTTAACACAACCAATCCATCGCCCGAATGGGACTATACCAAGTGGGAAGGAAATAAAACCAATCAAATGAATTATCCATGCCACATGGTATGCTCCCATTCACTAGGAATTTAGGTTTATCTATATCGGGTTCATACTCGTTTCAGTCGGACAATTCATAGGTGACGAAAAAATGGTGTCCCAATTTGTGTGTAACCAACCAAATTGGGACGTGTGTACAAGAGGGGGTAAATTTGTCCAAACACTTTATCTGAACTTCGTTTTTTAGAGCTTATTTGAGTCCGCTTGTCTGTTCACATTCTTTCTCATGTAACTGGATTTATATTTACTCGCAATGAGCTTAGTACTAGTTTCCTTTAAAACGTCTGTGGGTCACAATCATCTACCTTTGGCTACTAAAGTTTGTATACCAGAGATATGGAGTCGGACGATGAGAACGAATTACGCAAGTGGGATCGAGTGGTTTCCCAGGTAAGTAGAAGCTCCGAGGCTATGAAATTTCTGCTGGACGAGTTCATAGCATTAAACGAAGTAATGAAAAAAAATGCTTCAAGGAACAAAGCAGGAAGGATTTCTTTAGAGGCCCGCGTTGATCAACTGGAGACAGATGTGGAGGCCTTGAAGAGAATAGATAAACCACGGAAAGCTGTTTCTCTTCGCGAACGTTTCAACCGGCGACGCCGACCTTTTTCATTGGAAGAGATCTGACATCAACTTCGAGGAATTATTTTAAATCCAGTTAAAGATTTTAGATTATGGTTGTTATTGTGTAATGTACGTTATTTGTCGTTTCTTTTTTGTTGTTTTTTTATGGTTATTTGCTGGTTATTTGCTTGGTCTGCGATCAAAACCTTGGTACCTGTGGATTCGATACCTCTGCTGTGGTTTCCATCTTTAGATTAATACTTTTGAATTGTGTGTGCTTTAATCCCAGATATGTGCAGACCTTCCTAAATTTCTTACTCCTTGCACTTTCATCTCCCTTGTTACTGCTTTTGTTTTCGTTGTGTTTCAATACAACAAAATACATCATCAGTCGTCAATCATGTTTTCATTTTTTACGTGAGGTTCACCTTCACCGTTCTTCAACAACGGATGATACGGATTCAAAGGTTTCAGTGTGTATTACACATTTATATATGTGCTCTACCAAATCTCAAGTACATCCAAACTAGATATCTCACACATCATAAAATAATTTGCTCCTAGGAATGGTGATACACACCTATCATGTGCAAATGGTAAGTTCAGTATCCCATCATGGGCAAAAATAATCCAGAATCCGAAGTTTACAACGATGCATTTGCGACATACCACTGAAGGCATAAAGGTTGTGTGGGGTTGGCTCGATGGAACAAAATTGTCTTTACTTATTTGACATAACACCATTAGATAGGGTTAATAATTGAAACTGACCGTATAATTAGTGGCGAAGAGATAGAGACATGGAGTCGGTCCCTTTTTTTTTTTTTTTTTTTTTCCGTTTCGTTTGGGATAAGTTTTGCTTTCGGGTTTTTGACAGAGATGAGTAGAAGAAGAGAAGTAAAAGCCTGAGCTTTTTAAATCTTTAGTTTTTATTCAATCTTTAATTTAAATCTAATGGTTCTTTCAAAAAAAAAAAAAAAAAATTTAAATCTAATGGCCAATTAATAATCGGTCTATACTAGAATATAGTAGTTGAACCCTAAAATTAAAATAAACTAAAATGCAACATGAGCCATGAGGCCCACGACTATATTGGTGAATATAGATACTATAAAACCTAATGTATAAAAAAGATTCTGAAAAGAACACTTGCTATTGACAAGAAAACGGATGGATTACATACGATTGTTGTCCTGAAGGTGGATAAAGCCCATCTTACTAAAAGAAAAGGTCTTTCACCAAACGAAGCCCAAAACAGTAATCGATATATAATATACTACTAAATAAAGGTTTTACTCGACAATAACCACGGAACAAATTACACGTGTACGTGGGAAATTAAATATTGAGTGGCGATAATGGCACCCCTCAAAGACTGTATCTACACCCCTTTCGTAATCACACCCATCAAATTTTTAAAAAAATAACTAATTTATAAATAAACCCCACTTAATGCCAAAAATACCCTTTCTTTAATTATACTTATTGTATTTTTGTAAGTACACACCACCTATGACTATTATTATGTTATTTAATCAACTTAATTATTATTTCAAAATTTTTTGTTACCTTTTAATTCTCTTACTATTCTTTCTCTTCCCTACTTTTTTTTTCTTTCTTGGTTTTTTAAAAATAAAAATCCATTTTTTCATTAAAAATCTATTTTCATATTTTTATTTTATTTTATTGGAGAACCACTTTCCGTTTGAGAGAGTTGTAGGAATGCAAGATTTGTGTCATATCCCAATTGATGTGGAAGTAGATATGTGTTAAATGATATTTCAAAAAAAAAAAAAAAAAAAAAAAAAGATAGGTGTTCATGAAATTGAAGAACATATAATATATTTTTTTTAACAAGAAAGAATACATAATATTGATTAAAAAAAAAAAGTCTAAAGTGTGTTTGAAAGAAATAAAAAAAATATAGATAATATAGTTAATTTAAAACTTTGTTTATATGCATAATGATTTTGTTCTTCTAATAAAAATTAATTTAAAACTTTACTTTTTCACACCCAAATTTGTCTCATGATTTTAATTCATTTTCCATACTTAGCAATCAATTCGTATTTCCTTAAAAGGGATTGAAAATATATTTAAAAGAGAATCTAGAGTTTATTAAAATGGAAAGAGTTTTTATGATGAGAGCTTCTCCTTACAATCCACAAATTATCTATTCACACTCCAATTTAATTTTTTTTTATTAATGACAATTTTAACCTAAATTAAAATTACTAAAAAGGACAAAAAAAAAATTAAAGACATTCCAAACTAATTAAATTATTAAAAATATATATTCTCTCTCCTAAATCATTATATTTAATATTATGTATTAAACTC
This sequence comes from Acer campestre, assembly GCA_954870605.1. Taxonomy (NCBI): domain Eukaryota; kingdom Viridiplantae; phylum Streptophyta; class Magnoliopsida; order Sapindales; family Sapindaceae; genus Acer; species Acer campestre. The sequence goes on from OX940804.1 coordinate 12,004,425, forward strand.
TTTCTCCTATATCTGTTATTACCATATTAAACACTCTCTCCTACTTTATCTCTCACCATTTTTTCAAAAAAAAAAATAAAAATAAAAATCATATTTTCATGCTTTCTAATCAATCTCTGATTAATAGTTAAAGGAAAAAAAAACTTATGAATATTTTAGTTTTTTACTAACAGTATAATATATATATATAAATTAAAAAGTCAATTATTGTTTCAACTAGATTCGATTAAACTCAAATTTCTAAAACTAATGAAAGAATTAAAGTTCTCTAGGCAATCACATACCTACAAGAGTAACAAAAAACATTTTCATATTTCGATTTTTTTCTTAAAAAAAAACAAAGCTAGTTACTTATTTTTGAGTTTTTTTTTTTTTTTTTTTTTTTTTTTTTTTTTTTTTTTTTTTTTTTTTTAATATATACATACATATGGTTCCTTAAAATCAAGTTTATTAGTAAGTTTTTTTTTTCTTAATTGTTAGTTTTGCTTGAGAAATAATGGAGATAGGAAATTAGAGATATGTATTGGAGGAGGGAGAGTTTAATATGGTAATTAAAAATTTAGGAAAGAGTATTTCATATGTAATAATTAATACAATGATTTAGGAGAGATAATTTCCTTTTTTAATAATTCAATTCAAAAAAGATAAAATGGATAATTTTGTAACAAAATGAAGTGTATTTAGAATTTTTTAAAATTTAAATTTTGAGGATGGAGTGTTTTTAGAAAAGAAGTGTAAAAAGAAAAAATTGGATTGTCAAAAGAAGCTCTATTTTCTGATATAAGTTAATAATATCAAACCATTAATAGGAAAAAAATACAAAAGATTAAAATAGGAAACTAATTAATAATTATTGGTGGGTGTACTAACAAACAATTAATCCTCTTAGTAATTCTATTCAAGGGTATTATTGGATTTTTAAAAACATATTAATTTGGGGTGTACATACAGTTTTTAAGGGGTGCAAATATTGTCACTCTTAAATATTCTTGCCGAACGAAAACAGGCCCAATACGACGCATCAAGAATCCATATTACAGAGAGTTTGTAGTCGTGGACATTTTATTTAAGAACAAAACATTCACCGGTCACCGGGTCAGCAAAGGCTTCTAAGCAAGGAGAAACTTTGCTCACTCGAGTACCTGGAACTCAAAAAAAAAGTTAGGTTATTCATGGAATGGAGATTGTTAAAAATGTTTAATATATATTCTTTAATTCCTTGTTCATGTTCCCATTCTTAGTTTCGAAAAGAATGGTTTTATGTGAATAACAGTTACAAGCTTTAATCAAAGATATCATCGTCTGTATTTGGAGTCAATGTGTATGCATTGTTCGAAAAACAAAATCATCGCTGGGGTATCTGGACGAGTCTATCTACACCCAAGTTGCATGGTTGCAAAGGATTCAAATGTTGTCTGTGCAAAGTAAATAATCCTTAATAATAATAACCCCATAACTTTACGTTAAGAAAAGACAAACAACTGATGCGAAACACGATAGAAGAACAAAAATCCTTACACGATAAAAGTCTAAAATAATAGATTACACGATCATATACCACGCAAAGATTCAGACAAACATTCATCATGCACACTTGCACGATTTTGCACTAACAGATTACAGGACCGCAACCTAAAGGGGATGGCGAAAATAAAAATTACTACTGCCTTGCTAACTAAAAAAAAGCCTGCTTTTATCCAATTCACAGCGTTGGTAACAACGTAGTCCGATGCCTGGTACAAGACTGTGTACACGAAATTGTCATTTCGTACTTGTTAACAGATCAGAATTCTCTCCTCTGCTTTTTTGTTCCCTTAGATTTGCACTACATTTTTTAGACCTAATCATAAATGAAAATAGATGGTCAAGATTTATTGCTTTCTTTCTCTCTCATGCAAGTGAATGTTTGGTTTACACCCTCTCCTACCTCACTCGAAACCTTGCAGGAAAAGGATTTTTTGACATGGCTAGCGCATGAAAGTATACCCTTGCTGGGCACACACATAGATGTGCGTACCTAGGATTGCTATGCAAGAAAGACCCGTGAACGGTGAACATCCCTTGTAAATATAAGCACAGATTACCCATCTAAAAACTGCAAAATCTTTGTAAGTAGATCGGTCAATTTTTAGGCGATGTTTATAAGAGGGATAAGTAGCCTCCAAATTCTTTGGGAAGCGACCACAGTTAAGGAGTACCTAGCTACCCAATTGAGGTTTGTAAATAAACGGGCACTTACACATAACGTCAAATAGTTCAGAACCGATATAGTAAGGTGATATTACAAGCAGGGACCACTCAAACAACTGAATGAAAGAAAAATTAAATAGATCACATATTACACGCATTTTCCTTACAACCAAAGTAGAATGACACATTGTCCGTGAATCAACCTAAGAGTGCAGATAAGAGGTTTTCAAATTGGTAGACCTTGTTGGTGCGGCTTTCAAAACTGGGTCATGATATCACCTGATGGAGGGGATTAGGATTATTAGGCATAGGGACAAGTTTGTCTATTGTGTCCAGGTCTATGATATATACTACAGGTGCGTGGAGGCTTGGTTGGTCGAGATGCAACAAACACTGGTTTCTGGCACCCTGATCTGCTGTGTCCCTTTTCAGAGCAATTTGAACAAGTCTCCTGGTCATACTTCTTAATGGGCTTTCTCTGTCTTGCAGACCGTTGATGCAATTTTAGCTCACGCTCGGGACCTGATAAATTCTTGTTTATACCTGCGGTAGAAGGGCTCATCAGATCAACAGGGTGCAGTGGATTGTGATCATGTCTAGGGTGTAGCGGTAAATTTTGTGTACAGATATCATTCGACCAAGGACACAATGATGATTTGATGTTGGCTGACTGACCCATGCCGTCTTCTCCAGCCGTAACAACAGTTGGACAATCAACTATGTCGTCATTAGCATTATCAAAATCTGATTGAACCACATACAGCGGATGTATGACAAGATTCACACCCCCAGGATTGCTGCCGTTAGTAGATTTCTTACCGGCTGTAGCGAGTGGGCTTCGAGGAAATATAGACTTCCTGATTGATGGCGGAGTATTTGATTCATCAACAGGGGAACCACTCGGAACACATTCATTGCTACCAGTTTTGGATCTGTATCCAGATGAACTCACAACAGGGCTGAGTTTAGATTTGCACTTCATCATGGGTGGTGGCGTACATGCCTGATCACCAGTGGAACCAAAGGTGATGGACATAGATTTGGATTTCAGATCAGGTGGCACAGTTAACTGTTCGACCTGCCTTCTTAGCTGTTTGTGAAACACAGACACATAACATTTAGGATTCTCTTTGTTATGCGAAACGAAGATCTGGAAATCTAAGTCATAAATCATTTCAACAATGGACCCATCAATTCTAGTACTTATCTTGAAGTCAACTTCATTGGAATTTAAGCCAAACCGACTACATATCTTCTCTGCCAATGTTTTTAAAGTCTCCTTCACTGTCACTGACAAAAAGAAAACAGCTTTAGGGTTGAACTGTCCATCTTCCCACTGTCCATCGTAGTTCACTATCAATAGAACCATATTCCTGAAGCTGTATGCAACAGTTGTAATCAGTTCCATAATCATGGAATTAAAATCCATACATGTCATCATCAAAGACAACGGACAATCAAGGAATTAAATTCCGTGTAAGTTTATGAAATTTCATGTAATGGAGGGATCATCGAATGTATTTTCGTGTTGGGCATGTAATTCATGTCATGGAATGTAATTTCGTGTTGTCATGAGAGGATCAGTCCATGTCATGGAATGTAATTTCATCATGGAATGTAATTTCACGTCATGGAATGGGAGGATCATGGAATGTAATTTCACGTCATGTCATGGAATGTAATTTCTTGTTGTCATGAGAGGATCATGGAATGTAATTTCATGTCATGGATGTAATTTCGTCACGTCATGGGAGGGTCATGGAATTTAATTTCATGTCATGGAGCGTCATGGCATGTAATGGATGATAATGGGATGTAATGGAGCATCATGGGATGTACTGTCATGGAAGAAAATGGCAGCATCATGGGGATGTACTGTCATGGAAGAAAATGGCAGCATCATGGGATGTACTGTCATGGAAGATTTCATAATTATTTCCTGTCATGGTAGGTCGTACCAAAGGCTTAAACCTTAAAAGTTAAAAAAGCATGTAACCCCCAATTAGGGCGCCTGACATAAACAAACACACAATGGCGCCAAGTAAAAGACACACTTCTCGAACAAATGTTATATGAAACGCACCAAATGGATAATATGTATTTAGACGGACATAAACACACAGGCCGCCGCGACGAAGAACGAGATGACCCTCCCCAATCATTTTCAACAATGTTATATGAAAATTATGAAATAAATCAATCAAATATAATTGCAGTTACAGTTCGAGTTCCTAAGTAAGGATACATACCTTCTCTGATATTGGGGATGGCTGAAACAGTTTAGGACCGATTCAATTCAATCACGGCAACGCTTTGACAACTGGAAATAAGTTTATGCTGGATATACAATATCGAAATATTACGGGTAAATTTTTTAAAAATTGGGCGCCATTTCGAAGTGTTAAGGGTTTGGGTTTAAAGACTTGGAAGCCGCAGCGAATTTTAGGGATTGGGTTTAGGGATTGCCTTCATCTGAGATACGAGAAGGAGAAGAGGGATCGATTACGATCGATTCAATCACGGCAATGAATCGACAACTGGAGATAAGATTATGGCGGAGATACGAAATATTGCGGGTAAATTATTTTTAAATTGGGGGCCATTTCGAAATGTAAGGGTTTGGGTTTTGGGGTTGCCTTCATCTGAAATATAAGAAGGAGAAGAGGGATCGATTACCCAGAAACGAGATTATATAATGACAGGGTCATTTTCGACCTCTTACATCAACAACCTCTGACAACTCTCCAGGGGTATATTTGTCAAAGAACCCACTACCTTCCACCACACAATCCATGATCCATGATGGTATCGGTTATATTTGGTTTTTTAAAAAACTAGTGGTTATATGTAAAAATTGGAAAACTAAAGAGGCTATTCTATCGAATTAGCGCTTATTATAATTGTCAAAGTAAATAATCATAAGGTCAAAAGACTATGAGAAAAGAAGAATTGTTTGTACATCTGGATATCTATGAGGTGGACACAATTCTTTAGTTAGTCTTGAATAATGTTCACAACTTAAGTTAGAGGTTGGACATCTTTATCTTGTTAAAGTTATAGAATTCTTTTACTAGCATTTGAGTGGGATCAAATGTGTTATAATGAGTCTAAAATCATTGAAAGGTCTTCGAGTAAAAGGATCTAGTGCACTGGGTGCATTGAACTGGATCACAATGAAATACTTTTTCTAGAACCGTCTATAGATAAAAGTCTTTTCATTATCAGGACAATCGAAGAGTCTATCTTAATCCTGAGATAAATGATGGACTTATAGTTACAAGTGTTATCATTTTAGCTATCAATGAGTACGATTATATAGCATAGTCTATCCTCGATAGTTTGGTGATATTCATTTGCTAATCGATAGAGGACTTCATTTATAGATTTGGACATCGTGGCTCTATTTATTAAATGTGAGTAGGATATCATCATATGGATGCTTTGTGGTTTTGGATATGAAATCTTAACGTTGAGTTTTCAATAGTGGCTATTGAAAGATGACTTCTGGACAAGTCATAATATATATCCAAGTTCAAAGTATGGTCATATGAGTAAATATGGTAACTTGGAGAGCTATAGGCGGTCTATGAGCTCTTGGCGATTACTGATATTCTTCACGAGAATTCACTATCTCCTATAAGATTGTCTAGGGTATGAATGAGAATCATTTACTTGTTCCATCTTTATTTAAGAGTGCAATTTTAGTTCTTTAGTGAAATGAATTAAAATTAATAGATTGAACCTAAATGAATCATTTGTTTATTGTGATTGGGTTATGTCTATTGGAGCTTAAATTTAGATAGGCCCGCCAAGATCCCCAATTCACACAGACTTGCATGAATCACTTGGTATATTCTACCGGACTATTTATGGGTCCATCTAGAATGGTATTTAATATATTAAGAATATAATTTGTACATTATTTATTTAATGGGCTGTTTAATTATATTAATATATTAATGATAGGCATGTGGGCTTGTTTCTGTTAGTAAGAATAGGTCTAGTTCACATGTGGGCTTTTTATTAAAGTCCAAATGGATTTAATAAAATAAGAAAAACAATATATGGCCCATGTTTTGGTCATGGGCGGCAAGGTTAATTTTATTAGCCCATTATATTGTTTATTTTATTAATTAATTAAATGAAAATTAATTAATATGTTAATTAATTATTTAATTAAGAATCAAATCTTTTTATGATTAGGAAATATATTTACTTTTAATAGTAGTATATTAAATATAAAAGACTATATTTGATAAGTAGATAATTATTTATCTAGTAAAATTATGAAGTCTTTTATATAGTCACAAATACACTAAAGAGTTGGATTAGGATTTGTACTATAGAGATATATATTATTTTTGGCCGAGATTTATATTAAGAAATTTGTCACAGATATATAATATATTCGGTATATATTTGACTTAGATATATATGATATTTGGCCATAGATATATTTGACCGAAATATATAATAGGCTAATTGGCACGGATACCCCCTGAACTATACCCGAATTTGCACCTTACCCCCTGAACTTTTTTTTTCGCCATTAAACCCCCTGAACTCTTGTAATTTGGCAATCGCTGAAGGAATTTGCCCCCTCACCAGGGGGTAGATTCCTTCAGCGATTGCAAATTTACGAGAGTTCAGGGGGTTTAGTGCCGAAAAAAAAAGTTTAGGGGGTACAGTGCAACTTTTTGAAGAGTTCAGGGGGCATTTGTGCCAATTAGCCTATATAATATTATTGATATATGGCACTTGGCCGTGAGATATATGTATTTTACTAGGAAAAGAAAGTCATGAAGACTATATACATAATTAATATAGGCATGTAAGTATGCGGTATATATATATTTGGTATATAGACATATATATATATATATAAATTGGCAAGTGATTGCCGCAACTATATATATATATTCTTTATATTTTTGTAAAACCCTAGTTTTTTACAATTGAGAGTTATTTTCTTTTGCTAAGAGAAAAATAAAATCCAGCTCTTAGACTAGTGTAAGAATTCGCCAAAGGAGGTTGTAAGAGGAGATTGTTCTTATTTCGATAGTGCACTAGTAATCTTTACATCAAAAGGTTTTGTGCACAATTTCGAATAAGGTTTACGCGAGTTTCAATCTAACGATTGTGAATTCAAAAGTGACCGGGACATTCTTTGTAATCTTTTGGAGTATATTGTGACTAACAAAATCAGAAAAAGTTTTTGTTATCCAGTGACTAACAATACAATTCAAAGAGAAGGAAGACTATGCTCCTAGGTGATTCACGTTCGTGATTGGATTGGAAGATCTTGCGGATTACCATCGACGCATAGTCAATCGGATCACGCGACAAAGGTATGATATCTTTTGGTGTATATGTTTAATTAATTAAAGGGTTAAGGTTCAAATATGAATTTTTTTAAAAATATACTAAACTTCTTTTAGTCTCGCTTCCGCCGCGTGTAAACGTTTTTCCCTACAAATATATCATGTTATTATGAATATTTTATAATTAAGGGTATTTGGTCAAAATACAGTTAACTCCATTCCATTTTGTTGTTAACCAAATAAAATAATATTGATTCAGAGACTAATTATTAAGTTCCAACTAAACAAAAAACTTAGTTTTCCTTTCCTTTCCATTCACATTCTCATTTTCATTACCATTCCGATTACCATTCCACCATGTAACTAAACATGACCACAGAGTGTAGATTAATAACTTGACTATATATGTTTTAAAAAATATAATTTTATTAAAAGTTTCAGTAAATATTTTTTAATATATGTCTGTCGTAGAAATTAGAATTTTGATTAGTTGAATAAATTTAAATTTATCTAACAGGGTTTTTTTTTTTTTTTTTTTAAATTTCGAGGGCAGTGACTATCAAGAACATTCTTGACAGTAGCATCCTTGATAGTTAAAAAACTATCAAGGAAACAATTCTTGACAGTTTTTAACTGTCAAGAATTGTGTTATTTTCTTGTAGTGAATTTTCGAATATAAATGGAGGGAAAAGAGATGAAGAAGAGAGGGATTCGGTGACCAATCAAAAAAAGCCACATCACCAGCCACATGTGGGGTGCATGTGGCACATGTGGGCAGAGAGGGACTCTGGCTGTGTGGCACACGTGGCCCACACGTGGTCCTCCTTACTTGGCCTTTGGTTGAGCAAGCTCCTTCGCACTCCTCTCGCGTTTTTCAGCCGTATTTGGGCATCCGAACTCTGAATTTGAATCTGTTTTTAGATTATGAACCATGAGTCCCTCACACACAACAAAGACAATAAAACTTTGACAAAAGATTAAGAATTCATCTTTAAAAACGATGACAAAGACAACTTAACGAATGAGAATGCAAAGTAGCATAACTACATCGTTTGGACTCAAAACCTAATGAATGAGTAACTGAAATGACCGGGACTCAATAAGGAATTATATAAGATCATGTTCAAGTCCAAAATACAAGAGACACAAACAAATAAATACAATGCCACACAAGCATTCCATATCCAAGCGATAGTCATAAAACATGCAATTCTACAATGTTTGTCAATATGAGAATAATGCATGTGCATACTTAAATGAGTGTGAATGTGTCATACCAAATGTTTGAACTACGATGCAGGGATACACATGTATAAATTGTGTGTGTGTGTGTGTGCACTTATGCCTTGTAAGAGGAAGAAGTATCTTTATACCTTAGCATCTAAGTACGCGTTTTTCATATTGAAGATGATATTTGCATGAGAAGTTGCTTTTCTTCTTTGAAGCTTTTTTTCACCAAGAACCACCTAAGCAACTAACCATTACAAATAAAGAGAGTTTTGCAATGGAATCAAGCCAACAAAGATCTAGGATCTTATAGGGGACTTGGATAAAAGAAGATCCATTACATGTTATGTTTTCACTACTGGTGATAGACCAATTAGTTGGAGAGCTACTCTACAATCAATTACAGCATTATCCACTACTAAAGCAGAGTATATTGCACTTGCAAAAGCTGGAAAAGAAGCAATTTGGCTTAATGGTTTAGCAAGAGAGTTCATAATTACTCAAAGTTCCATGGTGACTAGATGTGACAGCCAAAGTATTATTTACTTAGCTAAGAATCAAGTGTTTCATGGAAGATCAAAGCATATTGAGGCTCGTTATCACAGTATTAGAGACTAGGTAGAATCAAAAGAAGTTACACTAGAGAAAGTTCATATAGAGGAGAACGCATCAAATTACTTGACTAAACCAGTAACAACTGAGATGTTCAAGTTTTGCTTGAATTCACTCAATCTTATTACATGCAGAGGATTGGTTGGAGCACCTCCTCACTTGAGCTGCATTAAGGCAAGAAGAATTTTGCCAAGATGAAAGTTCTTGAAGATTTCCAGAGTCTTTCAAGAAGGTTTGAAGACATTCTGAGGTACAGTAGTCATTTGGTTTTGACTTACCAATGAGGAGATTGTTGTGTTTTTCGGCTCACAAGTCAAGGCTTAGGAAGGAATCCTATTTGGATAAAGAGAAAATAAAGTGTGCACATAATTTCCTATTGGGATTAGGAAATTAGATTTTCTCAAGAATCCCAAATCAACTAAGATAAGGAAATAAGTTAGCTTTTCTTATTCTAAGAGGATTTAGGAGTCCTATTCTAGCAAGGAATGTAACCAAAGTCCTATACCTATAAATAGGGCTATTGGGAGCTTATTTTTAACATAAGAAAAATCAGCAAATATACAAGGGGTAGAGAGCAAGAGTGATAGAGAGGTTCTAGCAAGGTTTTGGAGAATTAGCTAAGGGGGCAATAAATTTCTTGTAACGAAGCCTTTTTCTTCATAGTGCTAGTGATTTCTCAAGAGATTTCACACAAGGATGTAGGCAAAGTTAGCCGAACCTTGGTAAATTCTTTATCTTGTGTGTGGTGTGTTTTCTTTATTGTTCATATTGAAACAAATAACGGTATGTTCTAATATTAATCTGGAGGGGGTTTAATAGATTTTAACCCTTATTACCAATTTTCACGTTTAGTCAATTTACAAAAATACCCCTATCTAGTCAAACTAACAAATCAAGCATATAAGTGCGGAAATTAAAGAACGCTTGATTTTTACGTGAAAACTCTTAACGGGTAAAAACCACAGGCTGGTAAATGCGCCACACTCGAACCTCGAATCCACAAATTGTGATAACGTTTACAACCTAATCCCGGTTTATGACCTAATCGCGGTTTACGACTTAATCCCAGTCTATCACACAAGACTTACTTCTCCGAAGAGATCAAGCCCTAAGTGAATATGCAATGATATTCAAATATGCAAATAATGCTAGGGTACACTAAATGCTTATCTAGGATTATATGATGATAATAAAATCAATCATAGATATGAAAATAGCTATATGACATGGCATACAACTTTTGCTATGTTAAGGATAACCAATCCTAAATACAATAGCTATCAAAAGCAATCTCAATCATTTTCATGAGATTAATTAGCTAGATGGCATATTAACATTAAAGCCTAGCTATCACAAAATAACCCAATCAACACATAATCTCAATCATGTATGTAGAAATTAATCTAAACACATACAAGTTATAGATGAGATAAAATTGATACGTCAAAACACTAATTATGTAAGATAATAGTGTTCAACATATCATCCCATGTGTTTTGAAGAAGACCCATGCATTAGCACATACTAGATGAACCTAGATGATGCTTAGATGATGATTTGTGCCTGTGGAAATGGGTTGAGAGAAATAAAGATGTAATCTTTAAGCTTTTTCTCTCAAGTTTCTCTAAATATCTCTCTAGGGTTCTTGGGATTAGAAGACTTAGTTTGGGAACCAGAGATAAGGATGTATTTATAGAAACCAAAAACAGGGCACGTAAAAAGATAAGTTTACCCCTGAAATCGCACGATTGGCGGTTTCAATCGACGGTCGGGGACGCAGATTGTAACCGTCGAATTGAAACCCAAGAATGCTGGATTCATTCGGTGCTTTCATAACGGCCAATCATAACCGCAGTTTTAGACCCGAGACATAAATCAATCAAGTCTCAAAGAGCGGTTTCAATCGGCGGTCAAGCCGTTGATCTAAACCGTCGTTTCACCAGAAATGGTAAACTAAAGGAGAAGCAAAGGGCTTCTCCAATGGCAATCATCACGCAAAACCATGCACACCAACGTACACGCGCAGACGTTTCCGAACATCCATCGGGAAATGAATTACTCCACACTTAAAGTTAACAAACATGAAGTGCAAGTGTGGGAATTGAATGCATCCTAATGTCTAAACATGTCATGGTTCAATGAACAAGATGTAATCACTTAAACGTGCATGAATAGAATTCATGACTTTGATCCTAATGTCTAAACATGTTATGGCATTTCAATAAACTAGATACAACCAAATAAACATGCATGAAGAGATATTCAACAATTATGAATGCACACATATAAAACACACAACATACAAGTATTAGAGATATGCATGAGTTATGTGTGTGTGCAACTAGATCTCTTCAAAGCAAGTAAGCACTAGAATTTACCTTTGGTGCTTCTTCTCTTGAGGTCTTGAGAGGACCTTGGTTGTGCAAATCACCAACCATCATATGCCTAAACTACCCTTACATCAAGCCCAATGTGTGGTTTATCCACAAAATAATCCAATCAAAATATGGGACCTTACACGTACTTTATTCCACATATTTGCATATTATTATCCAAAAATTTATCACCGAAGTCTATCAAAAAAACATGATCAGTAAGGAAGTTTAAAATCAACAATTAGTAGCCTAAGAAAAAATTAAGTAAGTAAATTAATGTTACTGTTTCGGTTTGTGTATCTTTGGCTCGGGCTGGCAATTTCACCTTCTTTATTGTCCAATATATACATATATATATATGTATATACGGTGGTTCTCTAATCAGGACATCCAACCGTAGTCACACATTCATATTGAGTCCACAACCACACATTAACAAATACTCACACCTAATGTGAATGTGTGGCTGTGGGTGATTGTCCTTATTTTATAATTTCAAGACGTCCTTACTAGAGAGCCACCATATATATATATACCACTTCCCGAAAAAATAAATAGAAAATTTTTGAAAATCATCAAATTATCATTACAGTTTAAAAAGATTTATTTTAGTCCCCTGAGTTTTTTATTTTTGTACTTATGGCTCTGTCATTGTTGAGGTGTTGCAGGTATATGCGATGGAAGGCTTTTGTGGTGTCAATCTAATTGAGATACCCATCTTATCATATGCTTTTTCTCCTTTTCATTGAAGTTTGAAACTTATAATGTACGGTGTGTTCTAATATTAATTTGGGGGGTGGGGGTGAGGTGAATAGATTTTAACAATTTTACCCAATTTTCGCGTTAAGTCAATTTACACAAAAATACCCCTATCTAGTCAATACAATATATCAAGTGTAATATGTGCGGAATTATAAATGACACTTGATATTTATGTGGAAACCCTCAACAGGGAAAAACCACGGGCTGGTAAGTGCACTACACTCGAACCTCGAATCCACTAATTGTGATAACGTTTACATCCTAGGTTGACCTCAACCATGCTCGGACTATAACCCGTTACCATTACCTGCAGGCATGTAAAAGTGGACCTAGTCCAATTGCTAATGTGACCACCTAATCTCGATGTACGACCTAATCTTGGTCATCACACAAGACTTACTTCTCCGAAAAAATCAAACCCTAAGTGAATATGCAATGATATTCAAATATGCAAATAATGCTAGGGTACACTAAATGCTTATCTAGGATTATATGATGTCAATAAAATCAATCCTAGATATAAAAATAGCTATATGACATGGCATACAACTTTAGCTATGTTAAGGATAACCAATCCTAGATACAATAGCTATCAAAGACAATCTCAATCATACAATGAGATTAATTAGCTAGATGGCTTATTAGCATGATATCCTAGCTATCAAAAAACAATATCAATCATACAATGAGATTAATTAGCTAGATGTCATATAACCATTAAAACCTAGCTATCACAAAATAACCCTACATGAACACACATGAAGACTCAATTAGATGCAAGATGATTCTAGCAACCTAATTGTCAACAAACAACTTACAAACATTCAGAAGCTTAACTAGTTGATTAAAAGACAATCTAACAACCTAGTTATCAATAAATCACACAAGAATGTTTATGACTTAGCTTTTAGGTAAAAATGACCTAATCAATTAAGCTATCAAAATACAAACCCAATTATGTTCTCAAGACTCATAAATATATGCAATAAAGAGAGTCTAGGTATTTAATCATGCAATAAATACCTAATCTAGAGTAAGAAGAACATTAAATGATATTCAATAAAGTTATAACTTACCTAGTCATGAAACCATGAATACTGATGCTTTAAAGATGCCTAGAGATGTATGAAGATGATGAGTTTTGGGTTTGGAGAGTTAAAGAAGCAAGCTTGGTGCTTTCTCTCTCAATAATATGGAGCCTCTCTCTCTAGGGTTTTATTTTGTGGCTCTACTCTCAAAATGATGAGAAAGATATGTATTTATAGTGCCCAAGTGAAACTATGTCGTTTTGGAAGAAATAGAAAAATTATGGGCATTTTCGCGGTCCACGTGTCAGTGCAGCAGCTCAAGATTTGAGTGCTCTGAAACATGACCAAAAGACATCGAAACCTTTCTTATGATATATCGGTTGAAAGGTATGGATGTCTACTTTCTAGTCGTATTTACAGAATGATAATTAGATGCCTGTAAAAAAAGTTATGGTCAATTGAGTGACCAAAGATCAGAAACAGACAACAACAGAGTTGCCCTATTTTGGTAGTTACTTTGGAGATTTCAAAACCAAAGCAAACGGTCATGAAATAATACAAATAATATACTTGATGAGCCATTGTTGTGTACTCAACAAAATGATATTTAGATGTGTTCGTTTTGAAAATTGATTTTTCACCACTTAGATAGAAAATTAGTAAAGTGGCAAGTAGGATTCGTTCCACAGGGAATTAGAGTAATTAATTGAATTAATTAGCTAATCTAAATGCGATAAAATAAATCATAGATAAATGGATGAGTGAATGGGTTGTCAAGCCATCAAACATACATGTAAAATAAACCTAATAAAACTAATAAAATGAAATGCTTAACAAATCTTAATAAGATATATGGAATAAACAATTAATAGAAATTCTAGGGAAATGATAGAGTAGCTAATGGACAATGAACAATTCATACATGGCTTCTTTAATGCACTATCTACATAATTAAGGACCGATCTCATTCGAAAGTGTTGTTTAGACCATCACTACGAACCCTAAACAACTTCCAATCGTAATGCCTAACCGATTAAGGAGATGGGGTCACGGCATGATCGGTTAGTGATGATCAAATGGTCTTGGAAATCGAGGTTGATCACCCCTCCAAAAGCCTATCCTATTCACTATGTGCTCTAATCAATTAAGTGTAATCAACAAGTGTATCAATACTCATTTAATCAAATAAGTGCAAGATCTAATTAAAAAGTAAATAAAACTTAAATCATGCAAACATAATATTCAAAGCTTTAATAAATACTCATGTCCAAAAAGCCTCTCAAATCATCCCCTAAAATGGGGGTTTTAATTACACATAAATACAAACAAGAAAAGGAAGTAAAATGGAGAGAAATCACCCTTGGGTCTCTCTTGTAAGCTTGATCCTTCCTTGAGCTTCCTTGTTTGAATCTTGTGCAAAGAGTGGGTGTTAAGGATATGTCTAGATAGGTGGAGTCATATGGAAAGTGACAAAGGAAAGGGGTGGAGAAGATGGAAGGAGAGGAATGATTTAGGTAGAGTAATCTAGATGTTGAGTTTTAGGTAGAGGAGAAATGGAGGGATTAGGAATGGTAGAAAGGAGGTTTCTTGGTTGTCAAGAGATGTTCAAAAGAGGAAAAATGTGATGAATTTATAGGATTTTAAAATTAGGTCTCGGGTGGTAAATTACCAAAACACCCCTGACCATGGCAAATTACCATTTAGTCCAACAAAGGGGGGCATCTTGTAATTTTCCCAACCAATCAGACTTTCACAGAGAGGGAGGTCGCTCTTTGGTAAATGGCGACATCTAGGTGACCCTAATTGGCGACAATTCTAGAGCCAAAACAACTCCCTATCGCTATGGCGACCTCAAAATGCGAACCGCGACCTTGATTTACGTGGTTTTGTCGCAATTTGGGATTAGGGGCGACAAGGGAGGTGTGACACCAAGGCTGGACCAAATTTCGTGGTAGCTTTCTAGTGGTTTTAGGGAGCCGAGATGGGACCGATCAAGATCACGGTGAGTTCCCCGTCCATTTGGGACCGATATTGACTGACGGTAGGTCAGTTTCTGATGGTTTTAGGAAGCTAGGGTTTGGAGCTCGTTAATGGAGGTCGGCTACTAGAGGAAGAAGATGAAGTTAGGGTGAAGATAGGGTGCAATCAGCAGTCCTTGGGGTGTATTTAGGCTTAGGTGTGGTGAGCTCACCACATAGGATTTCTTGGGCCACTTATTTTGTTTTTTTTCTTCACTTTTTGTAATTTTGGGCTTTGCACTGATTTGAGCCCAACAACATTCAAAATGCACCGTTCTATTAAATGAGGTGGCGTGGGCTGCTTGGCAAATTTCATTTTGGTCCATGAACTCTTCTAAAATCACAATAAATTCAATTCTCCTTAATGAATTACAATTTTGCCCTTAATTGACCAATATTACTTCAATGCCCCTGAACTTTATAAATACCTGAAAACACTTAATTTACACCATTAAATCACGGGATATACCCAAGAATCAAGCAAAAGGAGAAGGACATAAGGGCCAAAATCATACCAATTTTGGTTTGATCAATACCGTTGGAAAGGTATGGGTGTCTAGTTTGTCTAAAATTTTACAAAACTCAATTTTAATCTTTTTATAAAAAGTTATGGTCACAAGACCATACAAAGGTCAGTTTTAAAAAAACATTTAAATCATTGAAATCCAATCTTTTGAAACTAGACACTTCACTCCAAATAATCAAACTGAATCTACCACTTATCCAAGAGAAGAATGAGACCTTCTCAAGTGGTCAACCATCGTGCTAAAACATGCACACCATCGTACAAGCATGGACGTTTCCGATCACTCAAACAGAAACGAATTACACCACACTTAAAACTATCATACATGAAGTGCACGTGTGGGAAGTGAATGCATCCTAATGCCTAACATGTCATGGCATTGTCATTGAACAAGATGCAATCAATTAAACATGCATGAATAGAATTCATGACTTTGCATCCTAATGCCTAAACATGTCATGGCATTTCAATGAACTAGATGCAATCAAATAAACATGCATGAAGAGATATTCAACAATCATAAATGCACACATATAAAAACACACAACATACAAGTATTAGAGATATGTATGAGTTGTGAGTGTGTGCAACTAGATCTCCTCAAAGCAAGTAAGCACAAGAATATACCTTTGGTGCTTCTTCTCTTGAGGTCTTGAGAGGGACTTGGTTGTGCAAATCATCAACCATCAAAAGCCTAAGCTACCCTTACATCAAGCCCCACATGTGGCTTGTTCACAAAATAAGCCAATCAAAATATGAGACCTAACAAAGTCCATTAAAAAGAAAAAAATTGCCAGCTAAGGTAGACATTTACTAATTCATTCACCTGATAACTAATATTATATATATAATATCATTTGCACATTATGATAGGTGGAATAATATACATATCTACCGATTTATTATTTTATTTTTTTGTAATGAAAAGAAATGTATGAAGAAATTAGTTGAATAATATAATATAACTCCTATTTTAGAGCTTATAGGGATTTCAGGTTATTTAGCTAATCCACTCTGGGTGAGGGTCTAGGATTTTATTCAGGGGTGTAGATAGGTGCTCGGCGTTTGTTTCCGAATATGGTTCCTAGATCGGTGTTTTTGGATTGATTGGATTGCAATTTCTCCTATGGTGGATTCTTTGGTTTGGGCTAATTCTTAGGATGATCGTGTTTCTTACAAGGCTGCTTATTCCCAGTTTTTTCGTGATATTCCTTAGGTTGTTTGGTGGAGAGATGTCTGGTCCCATTTTCCCCCCATCTCGCTCTGCTTTGACCTGGCGTTTTATGTTGAACATGCTTCCTACATATGATCGCCTTTGTAGATCTGGGTTCAAGTTGATTTCTCGTTGCAATATTTGTGGGGTTCGTAGTGAATCGGTAAATCATCTTTTTCTTCATTGTCCCCTGGCGGGTTCTCTTTGGGAGGTTGTTTTCTCGGCTTTCCAGCGACGTGTCTCTGCCAAAACTTGGCAATCCTTCTTCTTGTAGGCCATGTCGATTTCCTTTAATGAGTAGGTTATGATTTTATGGAAGGCAGCTATCCATGTAGTGATTTAAGGGGTGTGAGCTGCCCATAATCAGTGGATCTTTGAAGGAAAGTCAGTGGACTTTATATCTGTCCTCTCTCTGATTTGGCATGCGATTTCAGAGGCTAATCGTCTAGAGATTGGTTGTATGCGTTATTGTATAGCCGATGATTGCTTCACTTCTACACTATGTGTAGCCCTATATTCATGTCTTTTTGTGTTCGTTTCTCGGGTAAAACCGTATTTTAACCATTTAAATAAGTTGTACAGGTTTAAGTCAAATTTTGAGCTTAATGGTTTTGGATGGAGCTAAAGTGAAGTAGAAAATGCTCAAGAGGCAAAACAGACACAAAAGCGACCTAAACTAAGTCTCCCTAAGGTTGTTATCCTTTCGGCTCAAGAAATTCTCCACCAGACAAGAAAGCGACCTCAGGGCGATCCTAACCAGGTCACCCCAAGGTTTTTATCCTCTCGGGTTAGCAATTCTCCAAGTCGCCCCCAAGTCGCCTCTTTGCCCAAAAATGTTTAATTTCTAGAATTTACCTCCTTGCCCCTAGCCTAATTCATTCCCTTATATAACCCTTTACTATTTTAGACCTAACTAACCACTCTCTACCCAAGAATATTCATCAAGACATCATGTTTAGATATTCCTCTTACATCACCATTTCCTTCTCCAAGAAAACTACCTTTGAAATTCCCTTTAAAGCAATAGTGTTTTATACCTAGAGGGGGGGGGTGAATAGATATAGTTCAAAATTCTTCCAATATTCAAAAATGCGGAATATAAGAATGAAATGAATACTTGAAATGATATAGCAATTGTATAGAAAGAATCAATACATGTGAATCATCAATATACAAGAGAATCAATACAAGTGAATATATGGAAGATAAAGAAATATAAAGCGAAAATGAGACACAAGTTATTTTAACGTGGTAAAACCTCAAAGAGGAAACATCCACGAGTTGAATCCACAACCACCGATAAAGCAAATCCACTATACGAAAAGGACTTACACACTTAAAGCTATCAACACTATGATATCCACTCCAAGCTATCAAGACCTAATCAACCCTCGGGCTAATGATTCACAAAGCCTACTCTCTATCCAAGATGTATCCTACACCTCTAGAGAGCAACTCCCTATCCAAGGCTCTCAAGCCTCTAGGAAGCTTTCCTCGCTTAGCAATCTAGATCACTAGGATCCTAGTTAAGCTATCCAAGCTCAACCATCCGAAGTACACAACTCCTTGCTAAGACTTTCGCTTAGTTATCTGGATCCCCTTGATCCTAACTAAGGCTTCTTGCTTGGCTATCCGGAAACCTTTCCTAGGCAAGACTTCTTGCTCAAATCAAAGGCTTCACTCACCTTGACAAGAGACTTCAACCTATTACAAGGCAATGATCTAGGTGATGCAAATGATGCAAACACAAACAAATAGAGCAAGTAGATCAAACACACTCTATGAACATGCAATTAGAGAATCTAGAATAAAGCTATCACAACTCAATCACAAAATATATCTAGAAACCTAAGCATGTGAATTAAAATCATTCATATTACTTTTCATCAATCAAATAAGAAAATTAAAGAGATGACCAATAATGAAAGTAAGAAGAAGATGAATCACTTACAAACAAATAAAGCTTGATAATCAATCAAGCTCTATGAACATGCTTACATACATTCTAGGATATGCTTTCAACAATCAATCACAAATATACCTAGAAATCAAAGCATGTATATGAATAAGAACAAGGTATGAATATTCAATATATCACACTAAAAACCTAGTTCTTAGATCATGAAATTGAATCTAGAAGATAACATGAAGCACATCATACAATCAATTTCTAGAAGCAATTTCAAGCAAAATCAAGTCTAGCAAAAATATGTTCAAGAGAGATCACAAAGCCAAACTCAATTAACTAATCAATCATACAACCCTAGTGTATGATCTAACATACTTCTCAACATATTTCAACAATCAATTAGAAAGAATCAAAGAGATGATCAAGTGAAATTGAAAGAGAAGAAGTTTCACATACAACCAAAGAACCTCGGACTGAAATCAGAGTGCTGTGAAAAATGACAAAGTCAAATGGCTCTGAAAATACTTGAGGTTTGTAGCTCTCATCGAGACCAACAATTTTGGCTTTTTAATCACTTGATTTCGAGTTCGCATGAAGAAGTTATGATCAAATTAAGAAAACGAAAATCATGAACAATTATGCAGAAATTTCCAATTTGATGTTGTTCATGTTATTGGAAATGGAGGGAAGGGAAGGTATTTAAAGGAAGGAGAATGAGGGCATTTTTGACCAATCAAAGAGGCCAAGCCACCCTCTTTCCCATGTGGGGCACGTGTGGCACACGGGACCAGAGGGAGGTTCTGGCCGTGTGGCACACGGCCTCCACACGGGGTGGCCTAGCCAATGCCAATGCCAATGCCAATGGCTGCTCCTCTCGCGCACCTCGCACGTTCTTCGACCGTATTTGATCCTCTGAACTCTAATTTCGAATCCGTTTTTGGATTACGAATTATGACTCCCTCACACACAATGAAGACTATGAAACTTTGATAAATGGTTGAGAATTCATCTTGGAAAATGATGACGAACACAACACAACAAATGAGAACGAAAAGTAGCGTAGCTACATCATTTGGACTCGAAACTAAATGAATGAGTAATCGAAATGACCGGGACTCAATAAGGAATCAAATAAAATCATGTTTGAGTCCAAAAAATAAGAAACACAAATAAATAAATACTATGCAACACAAGCATGCTATATCTAAGCGATAGTGAGAAAACATGCAATTCTACAAGATTGTCAACAATGAAATAAATGCATGTGCATACTAAATGTGTGTGAAAGTGTTATACCAAATGTTTGAACAACGATGTAGGGACACACATGTATGAATTGTGTGTGTGTGTGCTAATGCCTTGCAAGAGAAAGAAGAATCTTGATACCTTAGCATCCAAGTAAGCGATGTTCCCCTTGAAGACGATATTTGCATAAGATGTTGCTTCTTCACCTCTGTGGCTCCTTTCTTCCAAGAAACACTTAAGCAACTACTAATATAAATATTGAGAGTTTTGCAATGGAATCAAGCCAATACAAATAAAGTATCTTACAATCTCCCCCTTTGGCTATTCCATGGCAAAACCTCACCCTCACCATACATTGATCACTCCAATAAACTCATTGTTCATAGCATTCTCTCATCCTCATATTACAAAGAGATCCCTAGATTAAAAGGTCTTCAAGTCTTCTTGAGTCTTCAAGAATCCCTTCTTAGAACTTCAAAGTACCTATGAGAAAAGAAACAACCAACAAGAGAACTTCTTCCAAAGAAGAATGGTGAGAAATTATCACATATGCAAAATAAAACTTCCCTTATCTCTAACAAACAATGCACTATCTCAAGTGAATAAATGTTATCACATTTAAAGCTCTTCCTTAAAAACTTTAACACAAATAAGGCAAGAATTCTTTTCTCCCCCTTAGAACAAGAATGCTCCCCCTTAAGACAAAGTCTCCAATAAGCACAAAGGCGGTATACAAATCTCCCCTATATCAAACATGGATTCTCCCATATTAAACAAGGTGAGGTATTCAATTTCTCCCCCTTTTTGTCAAGGAATAGACAAAGGACACAAGAGATAATTAACGAGATATTAAGCAAACAAATCGTATAGAAGCGTAGTTGAATAAACTAAAGCTCCCCCTTAACATATGCTCCACATATTATCACCAAGTAGATTTACAAGGGATTCATACATTCACACATTCAAGCAATAAGAGAAAATATTTCATCACTTTTCAAAGTCCAAGAGAGAATCATAGATTTTCATTAATCTCTCAAAAATATTCTCATATTGTTAATGAATCAAGCATATAAGCAAAATATGTGTGTATGTGAATGCTTCTCACATATATATAGAAGGAGTAATTGTGATATCAACATGCAAACAATTTCCACACCTATCCAACTAAAGCGTTTCCAAAAATAAGTCAAACCGATATTCATCTGTATTTTTGCTTTAAAAGAATAGTTATCAACATGTGAGCGTGTGTGTGTATGTGGCTCGTTTTCCTGTTTCTGTTTGTCAACCCGAGCTTTTCACAATTCTCAACTATACACCATTAAGCCTTTTTTTTTAAAAAAAATTTCTTTTAGGCTTAGAATCAAAGATTTTTTTTTAAGTGATTCTTTTCAACTCTTCTTTGATTTTTTCTAACAAAAACATATACACCTCTTAACGGCTTTCACTCAACACAAATGCGTAGCCTTTCCAACATTGGGCGGCTTCACAACCAATGTGTGTAGCCCTTTCCAAGAGGGTGCTCGTTGAATACTATGTAGTGCAGAAGCAAAATGGATATATATCATAGGTCATTTATCATGTACTAAGCAATAGGCTTCTAAATGCATCCATTATCTACACATATTCAAACACATATACTCAAAAACTAAAACATATAAGAGAAGCATTTGTGCACTTTACAAAAACAAGATTTCTTTTCAAGCTCAAGTGCATAATCTAGAAACAAAGAGTTATTAGCTTAAGATCATTACTTCTCAAGTGAGTAGCTCTCAAAGATATTGATATACAAATAAAGTTTTGCTTATCAAGCCACTCACATTCACACAAGCACATCAATCAACACAAATCATGCCAATAGACATTCTAAGAGTTTTAAACCTCTCTTTGTCCAAGGGCTTGGTGAACAAGTCCACAAGTTGATTTTTAGTAGGCATATGCTCTAGAGTTACAATTGATTGTTCAACAAGATCTCTAATGAAATGATGTCTAATATCAATGTGCTTTGTGCGTGAGTGTTGAACCGGATTTTTAGAGATGTTAATGGCACTTAAGTTATCACAATAAAGTGTCATTTTTCCTTGTTCTATCTCATAATCCTTAAGGATTTGTTTCATCTAAAGTATTTGTGTGCATGCACTTCCGGCCGCTATGTATTCGGCTTCGGAAGAAGAAAGGGAAACCGAGTTTTGTTTTTTACTAGACCAAGAAACCAAATTATTACCAACATAAAAGTAACCGCCGGATGTGCTTTTACGATCATCTATATTTCCCGCCCAATCGGCATCACAATAGCCAACAAGAATATCATTGGTATCAAATGAATAAAATAGACCAAGATTATGAGTACCTTTGATGTACCTAATGATTCTCTTGGCGGCTTTTATGTGAGATTCCTTTGGATTAGCTTGGAATCTAGCACACAAGCCTACACTAAAGCAAATATCCAATCTACTAGCCATTAGGTAAAGTAGACTACCAATCATGCATCTATAAAGACTTTGATCAACACTTTTACCTTTTTCATCTTTGTCAAGTTTTAAAGTGGTGCTCATGGGAGTTTCAAAATCTTTTCCATTTTCTAGACCAAATCTCTTAACAAGATTTTTTGCATATTTAGATTGATTCAACATTATACCCATGCTAGTTTGCTTAACTTGCATCCTTAGAAAATAGTTTAACTCACCCACCATACTCATTTCAAATTCACTTGACATCACATTAACAAATTCATCAACCTTGGTTTTATTAGTAGAACCAAAAACAATGTCATCAACATATATCTGTGCAACAAAAATGTCATGATCATGATATTTGATGAACAAAGTTCTATCAATGCCACCTCTCCTATAATGGTTGTCAATAAGATATTGAGTCAACCTATCATACCAAGCTCTTGGAGCTTGTTTAAGACCATAGAGAGCCTTTTTCAATTTAAACACATGATTAGGAGAGTGTGGGTCTACAAAACCCTTAGGTTGTTCAACATACACTTCTTCTTGAAGGTATCCATTTAAAAAGGCACTTTTGACATCCATTTGAAATAATTTGAATTTTTTAACACATGCAATAGACAACAAAAGTCTAATGGACTCGAGACGAGCAACCGGTGTAAAAGTCTCATCAAAGTCAACACCCTCAACTTGAGTGTAACCTTGAGCCACTAGTCTAGCTTTATTTCTCACAATCTTGCCACTTTCATCGGTCTTGTTCCTAAAAACCCACTTAGTGCCAATTACATTTATATCTTTAGGTCTAGGAACCAATGAGCACACTTCATTCCTCTCAAATTGATTAAGTTCATCTTGCATAGCCCCAACCCAATATTCGTCAACAATAGCTTCATTAATATTTTTGGGTTCAATTTGAGAAGTATAGCAAGCATAAGATATTTGGTTAGCAATTTGATTTCTAGTTCTAACCCCTTTATTTAAGTCACCTATGATGTCATCTTGATAGTGTAGATTTCGAAGTCTAGGATGAGAAGAGTTTTCAACAACTTGAACATTTTGTTGATTACCATTTAAAACATTTTCCAATCCTTGACTTTGAACATCAATACAACTATCTTTGTCATCATCTTGACTAGATTCACTACTAGTCACATCAATAGGTGCAATAATGTCATTAACATGATTTTCATTAGGTTCATTGACATCATTATCATCACACAAGTTAAGCATGCTAAGATCATCAATTTTAACATTTATAGATTCCATAATAGTCTTAGTATTCAAGTTAAACACTCTATAAGCACGACTATTCATAGCCTACCCAAGAAAGAGACCAACATCACTTTTAGCATCAAACTTTCCCAAGTGATCTCTATCATTTAAAATATAACATTTACTCCCAAAGGTGTGGAAGTAACTAACATTAGGCTTCTTGCCTTTCCAAAGCTCATAGGACGTTTGTCTTGTGCCGAGCCTTCTAAAAACTCTATTAGACACATAGAAGCGGTATTGACCGCTTTGGCTCAAAGGTTTCTAGGGACTTTCTTGCTATTTAACATGACTCTAGCCATCTCTTGCAAGACACGATTTTTTTTCTCAATAACTCTATTTTGTTGAGGAGTTCTAGGTGCCGAGAACTCATGAGAAATCCCCAAACCATCACAAAATTCACTAAATTTAGCATTTTCAAATTCCGTCCCATGATCACTCCTAATGCGACATATTTTCTTGAAACCAAGACCTTTTTCATTTTGCACTTGATTACAAAACTTTCTAAAGTAATTGAACGCCTCGGTCATGTTTCTAAGAAAATAAACCCAAGTAAACCTAGAGTAATCATCAACGCATACAAAAATGTACTTTTTACCATTGATGCTCTCGGTTGGGATTGGCCCCATTAGGTCCATGTGTACAAGCTCTAAAGGTCTCTTGGTAGCTATATAAGAATTCCTTTTGTGAGACATTTTGGTTTGTTTACCTAATTGGCAAGGTTCACAAACAATCTCTAGCTTTTTACCAAGACAAGGAAGAGCCTTAACAATGCTACGTTTTTCAAGCTTTTTCAAGTCTTTAAAACTCATGTGACCCAAACGTTGATGCCACAAATCAAGCTTGTTGCACTCATGTGCCATATTACAAGTTAGAGGATCTACATTGAGACAATAACAATTGTCTATAGACCTCTTGACTTTTAGGACAACATTGTCCTTTTTATCAATAATAGTACACACATCTTTATTAAAGCTAAATTGTTTAAAGATTTCACACAAGTGAGTAATGCTTATAAGATTAGCTTGTAATCCATCAACATACAAAGTATCACGAAGTTTAGGCAATCCGGGGATACATATAGTTGCCTTGCCAAGAACTTGCTTCTTGGTGCCATCACCAAAGGTGACCCACCCTCCATCCTTTAAGACAAGATTCTTGAAGAAATCTTTGTTCCCGGTCATGTTCCTAGAGCAACCGCTATCTAGGTACCAAGAATAGGAGGAGTTGACACGTAAAGCATATTGTGTAACTAGACATTTAGATGTGTCTTTTCTAACCCATACACTTTTCACAACATGCTTCTCACTCTTAACTTTTTCATGCTTTGACTCAATATTAGACTTTTTAGCATGCACCTTGACCTCATTGGTCACATTCTCAAAAATATCAAACAAAACATTATCAACTTTTTTATGCATAGTAGAGTGAGGCACAACACAAGATTTGGCAAGCAAGTCATCAACACAATTCTTCTCAACATGCTTTTCCAAGGTCTTCCTAGGTCTAGTTCTAAATCCATACATGGATGATTGCCTAGGACCATTCAAAGACATTTCATGAAAAGTATTATCAAATTTGCATTTCCGAATATATTCAAAACACCTAAGTCGAATATGTCCTATCATATTACAATGATGACAAATAGGTATGAATTTGAGAAATTTACCATTTGCATTTGCTTCCAAAGCATTTGGTCTTCTCATAATTTTACCTCTTTGAAGAGCAATCCTTGATGCTTCACCTTTTCCTTTTGAGGTTGATGCTTTTTGAATTTGATCTTGTTGAGTTCTTCCATTGAACTTCCTTGTTGATGTAGAGGCACCTCCGATAGCTTTCATTGCTTTACCTTGAGTGAGAGTACCTACATTCGGTTTAATACTTGCTTTGACAAAAATAGATTTGTTAGATGAAGGAATCTCCTTCTCATTTATATAACCCAAACCTCTTTTGTCACTAGGATTCTAACCAATTTTAATGGGGGAATCAACTTGATTAGAACTAGATGACATCTTGTGAATCATCCTATTAGCCTCATCAAGTTTATCATTAAGCATCGTAATTTTAATGGCATATTTTTTCGCGATGTCATCACTAAACCTAACATCTTCACGTGATTTACTAAGCCATTGTTCATACTTTTTCTCTTGAGTTAAGTGCTCACTAAGTTTGACTCTAAGCATGTTTTCTAGCCTTTTAGCACTAACAAGAGAATTATCCCTTTGCTCAATTTCTTGCTTCAAGATTCTAAGTCTATCATTGCTATCTTTCAAGTTCATTTCAAGACTTAGAATCTTGTTTTCAAGATCATTAAAATCTTTTGAGCATAGACCATGATTTTCCAACTTCTTATTGAGAGACATATTGACTTTGGATAAGCATTCATTTTCAAGAGTAAGATCATTAATCTTTTTCTCATACAAGTCAATATGTTTAACAAAAGAAGCTACATAGGAACACACTTCCTTAATCATGACTATCACAAGTAAAGCAAAAACACTACAAATAAAGGATCTATCTAAGTGTTTCTAGACACCCGCTTTGATACCAATTGAAATTCCTTTTAAAGCAATAGTGTTTTATACCTAGAAGGGGGGGGGGGGGGGGGTGTGAATAGGTATAGTCCCAAATTCTTCCAATATTCAAAAATGCGGAATATAAGAATGAAATGAATACTTGAAATGATATAGCAATTGTATAGAAAGCATCAATACATGTGAATCATCAATATACAAGAGAATCAATACAAGTGAATATATGGAAGATAAAGAAATATAAAGTGAAAATGAGACACAAGTTATTTTAACGTGGTAAAACCTCAAAGAGGAAACATCCACGGGTTGAATCCACAACCACCGGCAAAGCAAATCCACTATACGAAAAGGACTTACACACTCAAAGCTATCAACACTATGATATCCACTCCAAGCTATCAAGACCTAACCAACCCTCGGGCTAGTGATTCACAAAGCCTACTCTCTATCCCATGATGTGTCCTACACCTCTAGAGAGCAACTCCCTATCCAAGGTTCTCAAGCCTCTAGGAAGCTTTCCTCGCTTAGCAATCTAGATCACTAGGAACCTAGTTAAGCTATCCAAGATCAACCATCCAGAGTACACAACTCCTTGCTAAGACTTTCGCTTAGTTATACGGATCCCCTTGATCCTAACTAAGGCTTCTTGCTTGGCTATCTGGAAACCTTTCCTAGGCAAGACTTCTTGCTCAAATCAAAGGCTTCACTCACCTTGACAAGAGACTTCAACCTATTACAAGGCAATGATCTAGGTGATGCAAATGATGTAAACACAAATAAATAGAGCAAGTAGATCAAACACACTCTATGAACATGCAACTAGAGAATCTAGAATAAAGCTATCACAACTCAACCACAAAATATATCTAGAAACCTAAGCATGTGAATTAACATCATTCATATTACTTTTCATCAATCAAATAAGAAAATTAAAGAGATGACCAATAATGAAAGTAAGAAGAAGATGAATCACTTACAAACAAATAAAGCTTGATAATCAATCAAGCTCTATGAACATGCTTACATACATTCTAGGATATGCTTTCAACAATCAATCACAAAAATACCTAGAAATCAAAGCATGTATATCAATAAGAACAAGGTATGAATATTCAATATATCACACTAAAAACCTAGTTCTTAGATCATGAAATTGAATCAAGAAGATAACATGAAGCACATCATACAATCAATTTCTAGAAGCAATTTCAAGCAAAATTAAGTCTAGCAAAAATATGTTCAAGATAGATCACAAAGCCAAACTCAATTAACTAATAAATCATACAACCCTAGCATATGATCTAACATACTTCTCAACATATTTCAATAATCAATTAGAAAGAATCAAAGAGATGATCAAGTGAAATTGAAAGAGAAGAAGTTTCACATACAACCAAAGAACCTCGGACTGAAATCAGAGTGCTGTGAAAAATGATGAAGTCAAATGGCTCTGAAAATACTTGAGATTTGTAGCTCTCATCGAGACCAACAATTTTGGCTTTTGAATCACTCGATTTCGAGTTCGCATGAAGAAGTTATGATCAAAGTAAGAAAACAAAAATCATGAACAATTATGCAGAAATTTCCAATTTGATGTTGTTCAAGTTATTGGAAATTGAGGGAAGGGAAGGTATTTAAAGGAAGGAGAAGGAGGGCATTTTTGACCAATCAAAAGAGGCCAAGCCACCCTTTTACCTGTGTGGGGCATGTGTGGCACACAGGACCAGAGGGAGGTTCTGGCCGTGTGGCACACGGCCTCCACACGGGGTGGCCTAGCCAATGCCAATGGCTGCTCCTCTCGCGCACATCGCACGTTCTTCGACCGTATTCGATCCTCCGAACTCCAATTTCAAATCCGTTTTTTGATTACGAATCATGACTACCTCATGCACAACGACGAATATGAAACTTTGACAAATGGTTGAGAATTCATCTCGGAAATCGATAACGAACAAAACACAACGAATGAGAACGAAAAGTAGCGTAGCTACATCGTTTGGACTCGAAACTAAATGAATGAGTAACTGAAATGACCGGGACTCAATAAGGAATCAAATAAGATCATGTTTAAGTCCAAAACACAAGAAACACAAACAAATAAACACTATGCAACACAAGCATGCCATATCTAAGCGATAGTGAGAAAACATGCAATTCTACAAGATTGTCAACAATGAAATAAATGCATGTGCATACTAAATGTGTGTGAAAGTGTTATACCAAATGTTTGAACAATGATGCAGGGACACACATGTATGAATTGTGTGTGTGTGCGCTAACGCCTTGCAAGAGGAAGAAGAATCTTGATACCTTAGCATCCAAGTAAGCGATGTTCCCCTTGAAGACGATATTTGCATAAGATGTTGCTTCTTCACCTTTGTGGCTCCTTTCTTCCAAGAAACACTTAAGCAACTACTAATACAAATATAGAGAGTTTTGCAATGGAATCAAGCCAATACAAATAAAGGATCTTACAACCATGATTCCACCTTTTCCTAAAATCCTACACATCCACCACATCTTTTGATCACATTCATCATCACTTCTTATTTTTGGGCAAAAGGGAGCTGATGAACCATCGAAGGAGAAAAAGAGCCAAGAAGAAGAGAAAGCTCTCCACATAGTTTTCTCTATAACTCTTTCTTTTTCATTTTTATTGTAGAGTCATGTATTTATTTGTTTATATATGTTTTATGGTTTTATCTGGTAACATGAGCTAAATTTCTAGTGGTAAGGCTTGATGAAACCCAACCCTCGACTTTATATATATATACCACTGAATTTATTCATGTGTGTTTGTGTTTTGTATGGATGTTTTTGAGTATTTAATGCTTTAGCATATATGAATTTTTTGAGTGTATCAAAGTTTTTAATGAATTCACTGTTAGGGTTATGCTCAATAGCAAGAGTGTAATGTTGTACTTGAAAATTTTTTCATATTAATAAAGTGATTTATGTTAATTAACAAAATCTTATATAGCATTTATTATTATAATTGTCAAAGTAAATAATCA
This sequence comes from Acer campestre, assembly GCA_954870605.1. Classification (NCBI taxonomy): domain Eukaryota; kingdom Viridiplantae; phylum Streptophyta; class Magnoliopsida; order Sapindales; family Sapindaceae; genus Acer; species Acer campestre. The sequence goes on from OX940804.1 coordinate 12,034,118, forward strand.
TAAGGTCAAAAGACTCTGAGAAAAGAAGAATTGTTCGTACATCTGGATATGTAATGAGGTAGACATAATTCTTTAGTTAGTCTGGAATAACGTTCACAACTTAAGTTAAAGGTTGGGCACCTTTATCTTGTTAAAATTGTAGAATTCTTTTACTAGCATTTGAGTGGGATCAAATGTGTTGTGATGAGTCTAAAATCATCGAAGGGTCTTCAAGTAAAATAATCTAGTGCACTGGGTGCATTGAACCAGATCACAATGAAATACTTTTTCTAGAACTATCAATAGATAAAAGTCTTTTCATTATTAGGACAATCAGAGAGTATCTTAATCCTGAGATAAATGATGGACTTATGGTTGCAAGTGTTATCATTTGAGCTATCAATGAGTACGATTATATAGCATAGTCTATCCTCGATAGTTTGGTGGTATTCATTTGTTAATCGATAAAGGACTTCATTTATAGATATGGACATCGTGGCTCCATTTATTAAATGTGAGTATAATATCATCATACGGATGCTTTGCGGTTTTGGATATGAAATCTTAACGTTGAGTTTTCAATAGTGTCTATTGAAAGATGACTTCTGGACAAGTCATAATATATATCCAAGTTTAAAATGTGGTCATATGAGTAAATATGGTAACTTGGAGAGCTATAGGCTGTCTATGAGCTCTTGGCGATTACAGATATTCTTCACGAGGATTCACTATCTCCCATATGATTGTCTAGGGTATGAATGAGCATTGTTAACTTATTCCATATTTATTTAAGAGTGCAATTTTAGTTCTTTAGTGGAATGAAATAAAATTAATAGATTGAACCTAAGTGAATCATTTGTTGATTGTGATTGGGTTATGTCTATTGGAGCTTACATTTAGATAGACCCGCCAAGATCCCCAATCCGCACGGACTTGCATGAATCACTTGATATATTTTACCGGACTATTTGTGGGTCCATTTAAAATTGTATTTAATATATTAAGAATATAATTTGCACATTATTTATTTAATGGGCTGTTTAATTATATTAATATATTAATGAAAGGCATGAGGGCTTGTTTCTTTTAGTAAGAATGAGTCTTGTTCACATGTAGGCTTTTTATTAAAGTCCAAATGGATTAAATAAAATAAGAAGCAATATGTAGGCCCAAGTTCTAGTCATGGGCGGCAATGGCTAATTTTTAGCCCATTATATTGTTTTATTTTATTATTTAATTAAATGGAAATTAATTAATATGATTAATTAATTATTTAATTAAAAATCAAATCCTTTTCTGATTAGGAAATATGTTTCCTAGTAGTATACTACTATTAGTATTATACTAAATATAAAAGACTTTATTTGTTTAGTCAAATTAGGAAGTCTTTTATATAGTCACAAATACACTAAAGAGTTGGATCAGGGTTTGCACTATAGAGATATATATTATATTTGGCCTAGATATTAAGAAAGGATTTGGCCATAGATATATAATATATATTATAACCGAGTGCGCAATATATATATATATATTATATAATGCATGCAGTGTTTGCATGAAACTAAATATGTATATAAGAGGCGTGCAGTAATTGCACAATATATATATACAAATATATTATAGGCCAAAGTGATTTGGATATACAAATATATATATATTAGGCGTACAGAAAGTCATTTTTTTCTTTGTGTATTGTCGGCCACAATATATATAAATATGCTTTTGTATATTTTGGTGTAACCCTAATTTTTGCAATTGAGAGTTTTTTCTTTTGCTAGAGAAAAATAAAATCCAACTCTTAGACTAGTGAGAATTTCGGCCAAGGTGGTTTGTGAGAGAAGAATCATTCTAGTTTCGATATTGTACTAGTGATCTTAACATCAAGAGATCTTATACACACTTTCGAATTAGGTTCACGCGAATTTCAATCCTAGGATTGTGAATTCAAAAGTGACCGAAACATTCTTAGCAACCTTTTGGAGCTTATAGTGACTAACAAAATTAGAAAAAGTTTTTGTTTGTCCATTCTCAGGTTCACAATTCAAAGAAAGGAGACCACGCTCCTAGGTGATTCACATTCGTGATCGGCTTTGGAAGATCTAGCGGATTACCATCGACGTTAGTCAATCGGATCACGCGACAAAGGTATTTCATCTTTTCGTATGTATGATTAATTAATTAAAGGGTTAAGGTTCAATATGGAAAAAAAATTTAAAATCTGCTAAACTCTCTTTTAGTCTCGCTTCCGCTGCGTGCATGTATTTTTCCCTACATTCATACATATATTTTAGGGTCATAAAGAGAAGGCTTTGGGTATGTTTGGATGTAATCTTTATAACTCGATTGAGAGTAGAGATTATTATTGGGAACATGAGTCTACAATTCACATTTGAACAAATTTGGTATTTAGGTTAGTCTAGGGCTTAAACAAGAGAGGGTGAGGTGGATTCTAGTCTTAGCATATTATCTCATATTGTTACATTCGATTTCTTTGTTTGTCATTATCTTACAATCTTAGTTTGAATTTGTTTGAGTAGTATAATTTAGCTTAATCGTAGAATTTAAATCTGAAAATCATCCCTTATTGATTGTTTGAATAGCAATTTGGTTAATCAATTAGGCAATATTCGTGGGAACGAACTTTACTTGTTATTGTACTACACTCCCAGCCTCGTACGATTGTGAGTGTCACTTTAGGAGTGGTCAGACAACCTTTTGATTCTTCCTTGATTTGGTCTTTGGGGTCGCCCTTCTAAAGTCCTGGTGATCAAGAGTGTGGTTTGGTCGCCTCTGGCTCTTGGTTGGATCAAAGTGAATACAAATGGTGCTATTTTGGGCTCTCCAAGGGTTAGTGGTTGTGGTGGTATCTTTCGAAACTGTATAACCTTTGTGAAGGGTTGCTTTGCTATTCCTTTTGGTCAGGTTTTCACATTTAAGGCCAAGCTTCTGGCGGCCTCATTGGCTATTAATTTTGCTTGGAAGTATAGGCGGCATCCGATTTGACCTGAGAGTGATTCTTCTTATGTGGTTCAGCTTCTTTCTTCTCATTCTTAGATGGTTCCTTGGAGGGTTCGTCAGGCATGGCAGCACTACGTCTTCCAAATCTCGCAGATGGATTTTTAGGTTTCCTATATTTTCATGGAGAGGAATCAGGTTACAGATGTGTTTTCTGAGCATGCTTTGAAGTTTCAAGCTAATTCTTGGTGGTTATCCGTCCCACCGTTATGTTCTTCTTTAGTTAGCAATAACTGTATGGGCTAGGAGTATTTTCGTTTTTCTTGATGCTTTCTTTTTCTTTTTGGTGTGGCATGCATGGCTACATGCCTATTTTTGCTTAGGGTTGTTTTCTATTGGTTATTTATGCTTTGTTGCTTTTTGTCACTCTTTTAATCAAATGTAGTAACGTATAGTCTCATATGTAAATTGTATAGTGCAACAAATAAATTAATAAATAAAATAGACACGACTTTATGAATCAAAATGGAACTTGATGCTCTTTTAAATTTATAAAATCGTCTATTATTGAATATGTACTAAGTTGCTATATGATTTCCCTTTCAATATACATGATCAAAGAGTTTGTAAGAAATTCCATCTTGTTACAAAACATAATCTTGACAATAGACATAACTGGAAACGACATCTAAGTAGGTGTAGTTGAAAACGTTTAAATAACAAATTATATAATTAATGTAGCAAAATCATATTAATAACCTAAAATATTTATCATTTTGTAATCTAGTACCTAAAATTATTCAGATAGAGAATAAGAAAAATTTATTTACAACAGTAGAAATAAAATTGCTTAAGTGAATCATAAAATTTTTGTTAATTTACAATTCCCACCCTAAAATCTTGAAAAGTGATAAAGATAATGTAAAATATCAAATTGAATAATTATTAATAAACAAACTATTTAAAGTAACGAATTGTGTCAGCATAAGATAAGTATTTTAATGAAATTTCTTTCTTTCTATTTTTGCATTAGAAATTAAAATTAAGGAAGGAAAATAGATTGATTTTATCTCATAATTTTATGGACAATAAAATAGGAAAGATATTTATTAATTAATAACTAATAATATTATGATTTATTACTTACATAATATAATATCATAATTTATATATAATAATCACCGGCCCAGCCGCCCAGTTATGGCGCAGGTTGCAGCCACATATATCAACATCAAAAGTACCACCACTACTTGACCAACCAACGAAACACCTTCCCCACCCCATAACATCTGTATTTTCTGTTCGTAGTTGGAAGTTACATTAATTATTTATATATCCATAAATGCTTTCGCCTTTCTGACACCTGAACCATCTTAGCCTATATTTCTGATAAATAAATAATGCAAGGCATCCCCATATTTATTTAACGAGCACATGGTAAGTTGAAACGTCTAATATTATTAAATTTTCATGGGGCATTTTTTTTTTTTTTTTTTTTTTATGGCACTCTTTCCAAAGTCATTTATGGAAAAGTCATCAACTTAATAAGTTTTGTAGAAATAGCACCAACTTAATAAGATCTGCCAAGATTACCCCTTACTTATTCTTTCATCATCTCTCTCTCTCTCTTTTCTTCTCTCTCTCTTTCTTCCTCTCTTCTCTTTTTTTCTTTCAAAAACCTCCATTGATCCATCAATGGAGATCAAAACGACCTCTATCGAAATGACCTCCGTCGAAACGGTCGACTCCATTAGAGGTCTTCGAAACGACCTTCGTTATAAAAAAAAATTCTGGAAATATGTCTTGGTTATTTTGCAATAAGTCTCAAGTATCTGAAATAAGTCTCGGGTGACCTACCCGAGATTTATTTCCAAATACCCGAGACTTATTTCAAAATACCTTAGGCTTATTTCTAGAATTTTTTTAATAACGGAGATCGTTTTGATCTCCATCGAAGGGAGTCGACCGTTTCGACGGAGGTCGTTTCAACATAGGTCGTTTCGACAGAGGTCGTTTCGATCTCCATTGATGGATCAATGGAGGTTTTGGTTTTTGAAGAAAAAAAAAAGAGGAGAGAGGAAGAAAGAGAGAGAAGAAGAAGAAAGAGAGAGTGAGAGAGGAAGAAGGAATAAGTGAGGGGCAATTTTGGTAGATCACATACTTTGGTGCTATTTCCCTCTATTTCCTCAATTTTCATATTGTTGTTGGTTATTAGATATCAGTTTCTGGTGTGCTTGGATACGTGGCTTATGATTAAGATTAAAAAACAAAAACAAAAAACTCTCTACTTTTTTTTAAAATAAAAAATAATAATTAATAAAAAGGAAAAAAAAAAACTTAAGAAAATACTATTTGGAAATTCAAAGCATATAGTAAACCCATATTTTTGAAATTAATTTTAATATTGTGACTCGAATACCCTTTAAGTTTTTTGAATGAATATTGTATTCAAACTTGTTTGACCGAGAAGTGTTGCTTTTAAATTCTTAAAAATCACCACCCTATTAATTAAATTATAATCCATAAATCTAGCTTCATAAATGAGCAAATGCAGCGTTGAAACTATTGTCCTTTTCTATTGATATATGCTTTTAAAACCAACGGTGTTACAATAAATTAAAATAGTATACAATTGTGTGTTTGATCAAGAGGTCTCGGATATAAATTCTTAAAATATTTTTAATTTTATTCACTAAACTAAATTGTGGATTCGTATTTAAATTCAAGTGAATATAATATGTGATCAAATCATGAAGAGTATGTTAAAACTCAATTATATATATTTGCTAAAATTTTCCTATGATCTAGATTTCAAAAATTAATTATTCCTCAACTAATTTCAGACATTTATCTTTTGTCATTGTTGGATCTACAAAAATAATAACAACGACAATAATTTTTTGAAAAAGAAAATTAACAATAATAATAATAATAATAATAATAATAATAATAAAGACATGGATTTCCCGTTTGTCTTTCGTCTAGCTTGTTGGTTTCTACAAAAACTATTTAAGTAATGAAAAAACACATAGATTTCCCTCTTAATGTAATATTAAAATAATGAAAGGAAAGAACATTTTTTTTTTTTTGGAAAGAATGAAAGGAAAGAACATGAAACACGTGAAATTGCTAATATAATTAAAAATGTTTAAAATAAGAAAAAGTCATGTCCTTGAATTGGGCTATTAGGCAGGAGGCAATTAAAACTCTTGGATACGGTTGTGGGGCCCATTCCCGCCCCATATTATTTACATGAATCGGTTATTAAAGGTACGTTTGGTATCATTTTTAAAATGATATTTTTGAAAACTTTTTTTTTTTTTAAATGGTAATCGTGTTTTAAAAATGATGTTTTTAAAAATATAATGTGTTTGGCAGTGTTATTTATAAGTAGTTTTTTGAAACAGAAAACAATGTAAAAGTGTTTGGTTGTTATTTTTAAAATGGATAAAGTAGTTACGTGTAGGGAAAAGTTGATTTGTTTCGATATGATGTTTTTGAAAATAGCAAATTGCAACCAGCCTCCCTGAGGTTTGCTCTTAGACAATTAGAAACAACTTTTTCATTTATTGACAATCACCTCCCTTACAATTAGTCAACATCAGTTAACTCTAACCATTGACCATGTCAAATTTGTAAAATGACTCAATTACCCCTAAGTTACTTGTCAACACCTACTTTGACTTATGGAAAGGAAAAAAATTATAAAAATAAACATTGTCCTAGGTGCTAGGAAGTACGGATACGGATACAGATATGGGATATGGATACAGCACGATACGGGGATACGGTAAATCTCTAAAAGCTAGGATACGAATACGGCAAGATACGTCAATTAAAATAATATATATTTATATTTTTTTTAAAATAAGAATATATAAAAGGATATTTGATAATTCATTCAAGAACCAAAACATATTCATATCCAATAACAGCTCCTAAATAATAAATTTCCATATTCAGTATTCAGAAACCCATAACAAATTAACACCACGATGCAGCAAAACACCCCATTAAGCAAACACAAAATTGTAAAAATCAGTCTACGAAAATCATGATTGCCATTTTTAAAAAATAAATAAGATTTTTTTTATATTTTTTTTTTTTTGAAAAAGTGCATTTTATTAAAGGATCAGCAACAGCTAACCTGAAAGCACCCACAAACAACAGGAAAAAGAACAGAACCAAAGAAGCAAAAACACACAGTATAAAAAAAAAATGACATATAGTGACAAAAATTATTTGTCACTCCAAGTAAAGAAATTGTCACAATTTCAATATTGTGACAAAAAAAAGTTTCATTAACAATTTGTCACTTTTGCCCCGTCACTAAAAGTATTTGTGACAGTTTTTTGGTACTTATCACGAATCATAACTTTTAATGACATATTATCACTCGATCTTTATTAGTGGCAAAATAAAAATTGTGTCACTAAATTTATATATAGTGACAATTAACCGTTTGAAGATTTTGTCACTATACATCTTCTTAGTGACAATTTATTGTTTTAAAATTGTGTCATCATTCACAAATTTAGTGACAATTAATCATGTCAAAATTGTGTCACTATACATAACCTTATCGATAATTAATTATTTAAATATTATATCACTATACATAACCTTATCGACATTTAATTGTGTCACTATACATAACCTTATCGATATTTAATTGTGTCACTATACATAACCTTATCGATAATTAATTATTTAAATATTGTCACTATACACAAACCTAGTGACAGTTAACCATATGAAAATTATGTTTGTTTTACACAAATTTAGTGACAATTAACAAGAAGATAACAAATTACAAATTCAATCAAAGGTAATAAAATGGTCAATTCAATTATTATTAACTACAAGAAAACTTAAATACAAAAAGTACAATAAGGAATTGATAATCAGAACACAAGAAAGAAAAGAAAAAGAAAAAAGAAAGTGAAAAAAAATATATTACAAAATTGTTAGTGTACATACACCAATTTGCTACAAATTTTGAGATAAATGCATTACATCAATTATATCCGGATAAACATGATGAAGATTCTTTAAGCCTTAATACTAGAACACTTTCGTAAATAAAAAGATAAGAATAAACTTTTCACCTAGATACAAACTGCAACAGATGAAAGTATATTATTAACACCTCAATAAAATATAATTTGGTTTTTTTAATGCTGCATCAAACTATTGGTTGTTCCATAAGAATCATTTAATCAAACAGTTAGTATGCACATCAATTGATAAATATCATGTATTGTGGAAATCTAAGAACAAACAACTATAAATCATGAAATAATAATTATGCGTTCTTGAAAAAAATTAAAAACAAATTAAAGTTAAGAATCCTTCCTAAACACACATATATAATTATATATATAACATACCTTGTTAAAAGAAACTTTCAATATATGAAACTCGAATTTGAGATTCTGACCTTGAAAAACAAGTAAAACAAAACAAACCCTAAAAAAAATTAAATCAAGAGAAGCTTAACTTTTCTATAAAGACAAAATTTTCCCTACAATCCTGGTGACTTTTAAAGATGAAATACGGTTTCAAACCTAAAAAGTGTTTTTAAGGAAAAGAGAAACTAAAGAGAAAAAAATTAAAATTAAGAAACATTCCTAAACATATATATATATATATATAATTCTATATAAAAAAAATATATCTTATTCAAAGAAACTTTTATTATATGAAACTCGAATGTGAAATTCCGACCCTTAAAAACAAGTAAAAGATAACAAACCCTAAACAACAAAAAAAAAAAAAAAAAAAAAAAATCAAATCAAGAGAAGCTTACCTTTTTCTATCAAGACAGAATTTTCTCTACAATTCTGATGACTTCTACGGATGAATCACAGTTTCAAACCTAAATGTGTGTTTAAGGAAAAGAGAAAATAAAGAGAAAATCTAGATATGGCAATGACAAAGGGAGAACCAAGAGACATGTGAAGATGGAATAAGGAAAAAAAAATTAACAACACCATGATTGTGGTGTTTTTTTTTTTTCTTCCAAATAAAATAAAATTTATAGATTCTGATGCCTTTTAAAAACCTAATTATTTATAAAATAAAGTCTTTCCTTTTTTATACGGTAATTTTGTGACTAATTATATTATTTGTCACAAATTATCAAGTTGTTTTTAACTAATTGTGATAATTATTTTTTAAAAGTCTAAATCGAACAAAACATAATGACAGATAATATAATTTGTCACAAAATAATACCTACTGTGATACATTTGAAATTCGTCACAAAAAGATGTGTCACTATAGGTCAATTTTTTATTTTTATTTTTTATTTTTATTTTTATTTTTTGTAGTGAGAGACACAATACAGGGGACAACAACAACAAAACAGCACAAAAACTAGCAAACCCACAACTAAAAATCACCCCATTCAACAACCTCCCCAAACAATGAGGCACCTCTCTTGCCAAACATGGAATACAAGTGAAAACAGACCTTAAGCAAGCGATTTGCAATCTTTATCTGTAACTATTTCTAACTATTTGGCTATTTGCAAATACAAGAAAAACAGACATTAAGCAACTAATTCTCATAAAAATATCTGTAACTATTTGGCTATTTGTAAGCTTCAAAATGAAACCCGAAATACACAAGAATTTAAAGATAAAAACTAAAAACTAGTTTCATCCCTCTAAATTCTGGAAAAAATGTTCAAACACCGTCCTTGACAAATCCTCTCCCCCAGAATAGTCTTGTTTGAAACCTTGATCTCTTGTTCGCAAAATTCTCTTTCTCCTTCTTCCTTTTCCCTTCTCCTTCTTCTTTTCTTATTTTTACTATTCCAAGATATAGATCCTAGGGTTTACTAATTGTAGTATTTCTTTATGAAATAAAAAATTTTAAAGTTCCTTCCATTGTGCAATCTGTAAACCGGGGTCCCAACAATTGGTATCAGAGCCAATTTTTCGGAATAGGAGAACCGATTTCGATGCTCCTTATATGTATGAATGTGTAGGCACTATATTAATTGACTGTATGTTGTTTTTAATTAAATAGTTTAATTTTAAAACATAGTTGATTGTTAATTATATGGTACAATAGATTTAGGGTTCATTTTAATGGTTGTAATATTTTTCAATGTAATATTAATCCTGGGATGTAATTTTAATATTTTATTTTAATTTTCTGCTGTATTTTCTTTGCTGTAAATTTTTGTTATACATTTTGTTGACGGTGAATTTTGGATTGCCACACTCAACAATTATATCTTAATTAAAATGAATAAAAAGATAAATAAATCAATGCATGCAAGACAAGTTTTACATGGAAAAACCCTTGAATGGGAAAAAACCACAGCGCCCTTTGAGGGTAGAAGAATAACATTATTGATTACTGTAGTTTTACACACTCAGATCTCTCATACAATTGCTTTTTTCTCTCTCTAATGTCGAACCCCTTTTCCATGGGATTTACGATCCTATTTATACTAGTTTTACTAGGGTTTCCCTTGCCTATGCTGTGTTAATAGGGGAGTTCCTATTCTGATTTGTACATGGAATCTGGTGTTGTAGATGTTTGTAGGGTTTTGTTTCCTGTTTCGGACTCTTTTTGTCAAGAACAGTTTGTGTCCTATTTGGAATAAGACTTACCTTCATGCTTCGTATCTGGTCGAATCCTTGCTATAGAAGGTATACTGAAATAAGGTTGTTTCTCTATGGTATAAGTCCAGATGAGCAATTTAGGTTGGCGAACACAAATTTCTATTTTCTTGATCGGCCTACTCTGGCGAGCGTGCTTCTGATTTAGACTGATTCTAGATAAGGTTGCCAACTGGTACGCTTTTTAGCCGATATTTCCCTTCGTTGACTGGTCCAAGAGTGACATGGTTATACTTTGACTCGCCTTTTCTGTACATTCTGCTAACGTGTCCCTTGGCCGAATATACACATACAACAATACCCCCATAAATACTTCGAGCCAATCCAAAATAGGTTGGGCCCTTTGACTCCTTTGGTTCTGCGAGCAGTATTTATATGTTTACTTGTGCCTTTTGGTTTTGTCGTTTTTGATTCTTTGTAGAGTTGTTTCCCTCTCTTTCCTCTATATTTTATTTTATTTTTTCAGATGCGCGCCAATTTCAATGTTTGAAGCTTCCACGACAAGCCTTTTATTTTCAACCACAAGATTTCAAACGTTTGGCTTTTGTTGTGACGTGGTGAAATGACGGCGTGCCTATTGAGTGTCCCTGTGATGCCATGCGTTCATTACTTGGTGGACACTTTCCATCATTGCCCCGCTTACAGACGATTTACTTTATCAATGCCATTCTGTACTTATTAATTTTCTTGAATTTTGAATTTCCCCTTTATAAGGATGGGACTGTTACACTGCCCACCACTTCCCACCACTTCCCTCTATTTCGTTTCATTTCCTCTTCTCTTTCTGTAGAAAAACTTCTCTACAATCCTTTGAGCTTCTGGTTCCATGTCAAGTTTTTGGCGATTCTTCTTCTTCCTCCGTCACAGTCTCCTGGGTTATTCCGAGTTCTTGTTTTTCTGCACATTGGGGTTTTCTCGTTTTCTTTGAAGTGTGATTTTGCTGCAACCCCCCTCTTTTCCTTATGGGAACATTTCTAATGAGTTTTTATGGATCCTTCTCGATGCTCTTTTCTTTTCAACCAAATAATGCAAGCTCTTGAGCTTGGAAACAAAGAGGTTGCAGATAAAATTGAGTCATATTTGCGTAATTTTGACCCAAATTTCTGTAGGGAAAAACGTTTGCACGCGGCAGAAGCGAGACTAAATGGAGTTTAGTATATTTAAAAAAAAAAATTCCCATATTAAACCTTAACCCTTTAATTAATTAAACATATATACGAAAAGATATCATACCTTTGTCGCGTGATCCGATTGACTATGCGTCGATGGTAATCTGCAAGATCTTCCAAACCCGATCACGATCGTGAATCACCTAGGAGCGTGGTTTCCCTTCTCTTTGAATTGTGAACCTGAGAATAGACAACAATTTATTTTTTATTTTTTTTTATTTTGTTAGTCACAACAAACTCCAAAAGGTTGCTAAGAATGTTCCGGTTGCTTTTGAATTCACAATTGTTAGATTGAAATTTGCATGAACCTTATTCGAAATTGTGCACAAGATTTGTTGATGTTAAGATCACTAGTGCACTATCGAAATAGGAACAATTCTTTTCTCACAACCCCTCTTGGCCGAAATCTCTCACTAGTCTTAGAGTATGATTTTATTTTCCCACTTTAGCAAAAGAAAATTAATTCTTCAAAGGCAAAAACTAGGGCTGGCCGAAATTCATCCCTTGTATTATATAGGGACCGAATTTTTTGCCCTAAAAAATTTAGGGTTGCCGAATTCTAGCATTGTTCAACAAGGTGGTCACCAAAATCCTTTTCCAAATAAGATTTATGTTTCCACAAAAGACTTCTTAGAATTCAAACCCTAATCCAACTCTTTAGTGAATTTGTGACTATATAAAAGACTTCCTAATTTGACTAAACAAATAAAGTCTTTTATATTAAATATACTACTAATAGTAGTATACTACTAGGAAACATATTTCCTAATCAGAAAAAGATTTGTTTCTTAATTAAATAATTAATTAACATATTAAATAATTTCCATTTAATTAAATAATAAAATAAAACAATACAATGGGCTAATAAATATAGCCTAGCCGCCCATGACTATAACTTGGGCCAAATATTGTTTTCTTATTTTATTTAATCCATTTGGACTTTAATAAAAAGCCCACATGTGAACTAGACACATTATTACTAAAAGAAACAAGCCCACATGCCTTTAATTAATATATTAATATAATTAAACAACCCATTAAATAAATAATGTGCAAATTATATTCTTAATATATTTAATACAATTCTAGATAGACCCATAAATAGTCCGGTAGAATATATCAAGTGATCCATGCAAGTCCATACGGATTTGGGATCTTGGCGAGCCTATCTAAATTTAAGCTCCAATAGATATAACCCAATCACAATCAACAAATGATTCACTTAGGTTCAATCTATTAATTTCCACTAAAGAACTAAAATTGCACTCTTAAATAAAGATGGAATAAGTAAACGATTCTCATTCATACCCTAGACAATCTTATAGGAGATAGTGAATCCTCGTGAAAAATATCAATAATCGCCAAGAGCTCATAGACCGCCTGCAGGTCTCCAAGTTACCATATTTACTCATATGACCATGATCCGGTCGTTTTGCGCAACAAAATATTGTTTTAAAATGTGATCGTTTTGAAAACCTTTTTTAATCACTTAAAAATCCACTTAGATAGAAAATTAGTAAAGTGGCAAGTAGGATTCGTTCCATAGGGAATTAGAGTAATTAGTTGAATTAATTAGTTAATCTAAATGCGATAAAATAAATCATAGATAAATTGATGAGTGAATGGGTTGTCAAGCCATCAAACATACATGTAAAATAAACCTAATAAAACTAATAAAATGGAATGCTCAACAAATCTAGATAAGATATATGGAATAAACAATTAATAGAAATTCTAGGGAAATGATAGAGTAGCTAATGGACAATGAGCAATTCATACATGGCTTCTTTAATGCACTATCTACACAATCAAGGACCAATCTCATTAGAAAGTGTTGTTTAGGTCGTCACTACGAACCCTAAACAACTTCCCACCGCAATGCCTAACCGATTAAAGAGAGGGGGTCACGGCGGGATCGGTTAGTGAAGATCAAATGGTCTAGGCAATTGAGGTTGATCACCCCTCCAAAAGCCTATCTTATTCACTATGTGCTCTAATCGATTAAGTGTGTCAATAACTCAATCAATTTTATCACAAATAAATCCTACAACATATTGTAATCAACAAGTGTGTCAATACCCATTTAATCACATAAGTGCAAGATCTAATTAAAAAGTAAATAAAACTTAAATTATGCAAACATAATATTCAAAGCTTTAAAAAATATTCATGTCCAAAAAGTCTCTCAAATCATCCCCTAAAATGGGGTTTTAATTACATGCAGGATTCCAAGAAAGGTATGTTACCTTTCAGACATGGAATCAAGCTTTATAAGGAACAAGTTCCTAAGAATGAGCATGAAGAGCAATTCATGAGTAGAGTTCCATATGCCTCGGCAGTTGGAAGTCTCATGTATGCAATGCTCTGTACTAGACAAGATATTTGTTTTGCTGTTGGCATAGTTAGCAGGTTTCAATCGAAACCTAGACCTGATCACTGGATGGCAGTCAAGCATATTTTCAAGTATCTTAAGAGAACGAGAGATAATATGCTAGTATACTCTGGAGGGGATTTAATTCCCGTTGGGTATACAGATTCTGATTTTCAATCAGATTTTGACTCCAGTAAATCCACATCAGGCGCTGTGTTTACTATTGGAGGAGGAGCAGTTATATGGAGGAGTATCAAGCAATCTTGTATTGCTGATTCCACCATGGAAGCTGAGTATGTTGCTGCATGCGAGGCTGCCAAAGAGGCTATTTGGCTCCGCCAATTCTTGATTGACTTGGAAGTGGTTCCCAGTGCGAATAAGCAGATCACTATCTACTGTGACAACAGTGGAGCAGTGGCTAATTCGAAAGAACCAAGAAGTCACAAGAGAGGTAAACACATTGAAAGAAAATATCATCTTTTAAGGGAGATTGTTCAAAGAGGTGACGTGACGATTACGAAAATCGCGTCAGTAGAAAATCTAGCAGATCCCTTCACAAAGGCTCTACCTCAGAAGAGTTTCGATGGGCACCTAGAGAATATAGGCTTGAGAGATATGACACATTTGCTATAGCGCAAGTGGGAGATTGTTAGGATTATGCTCAATAGCAAGAGTGTAATATTGTAATTAACAATCTTTTTCATATTAATAAAGTGATTTCTGGTTTAAACAAATCTTATAGCATTTATAGTTTAATAATTGTCAAAGTAAATAATCATAAGATCTAAAGACTATGAGAAAAGAAGAATTGTTCATACATCTGGATATGTATGTGGTAGACACAATTCTTTAGTTAGTCTTGAATATTGTTCACAACTTAAGTTAAAGGTTGGGCACCTTTATCTTATTAAAGTTGTAGAATTCTTTTGCTAGCATTTGAGTGGGATCAAATGAGATATGATGAGTCTAAAATCATCGAAGTGTCTTCGAGCAAAAGATTCTAGTGCACTGGGTGCATTGAACAGGATCACAATGAAATACTTTATCTATAACCGTCAGTAGATAAAAGTAATTTCATTATCAGGACAATCGGAGAGTCTATCTTAATCCTGAGATAAATGATGGACTTATGGTTGCAAGTGATATCATTTGAGCTATCAATGAGTACGATTATATCGCATAGTCTATCCTCGATAGTTTGGTGATATTCATTTGTTAATCGATAGAGGACTTCATTTATAGATATGGACATCGTGGCTCCATTTATCGAATGAGAGTATAATATCATCATATGGATGTTTTGAGGTAATTGGATATTAAATCTCAACGTTGAGTTTTCGATAGTGTCTATTGAAAACATGGCTTCTTGACAAGTCAAAATATCCAAGTTCAAAACGTGGTCATATGAGTAAATATGGTAACTTGGAGAGTTATAAGCGGTCTATGAACTCTTGGCGATTACTGATATTAATCACGAGGATACACTATCTCCAATATGATTGTCTAGGGTATGAATGAGGAAGCATCTTCCTTTTCTGTCTTTATTTAAGAGTTCAATTTTAGCTCTTTAGTGGAATGAGTTAAAATTAATGGATCAGACCTAAATGAATCATTTGTTGATTGTGATTAGGTTATGTCTATTGAAGTTTAAATTTAGATAGCCCGCCAAGATCCCCAATCCACACGGACTTGCATGGATCACTTGATATATTCTACCGGACCAATTTAGGGTCCATCTAGAATTGCATTTAATATATTAAGAATATAATTTGCACATTATTTATGTAATGGGCTGCTAAATTATATTTATATATTAATGGATGACATGTGGGCTTGTTTCTTTTAGTAAGAATGGGTCTAGTTCACATGTGGGCTTTTTATTTAAAGTCCTATGGATTAAATGAAATAAGAAAATAATATTTGGCCCAATATTTGATATGGGGCGGCAAGGTGACTAATTAACCTTAAATATTATTTTGTTTTCATTGTTTAATTAAATAAGAATTAATTAAATTATTAATTAATTGTTTAATTAAGAAACAAATCTTTTCTGATTAGGAAATATGTTTCCTATTGGTATACTATTGGTAGTAGTATACTTAAATTGAAAGACTTGTTTGACAAGGAAATAAATAATTAATTTTATTTATTTAATCAAATAAGAAGTCTTTTTATTTTAGTCAAATAAAGGAATAAAAGATTTATGAGTTGGATTAGGGTTTGAACTCTTAAAACTAGAAGTGAATTAGGGTGCAACTAAAACTCCTATGTTTTTGGAGTAAAAATTGCGGCAACCCTAGTCTTTTTGGTAGAGAGAATTCGGCCACCCTTAAAAGAAAGAGAGAGAGAATTCGGCCAACTAAGGGTTTTGGTGTGCAGAATTTTATTTTTCTTCTTCTTCTCAACTCATAGAAAGAGAGCTTTTATTCTACTAAAACAAAAAGAAACATAGATTATTCTTTGATGGTATTCTATTTGCTGATTCATCAATAAGCTTGTGAATACTACATCGATCAAGGTTCACGCGAGTTTCGATCATAAGATTGAGAAGTCAAAAGTGATCGGAATAATCTTAGGTTTCTTTTGATTGTTTTTGTGACTAACGAATAAGAGAAAAGTTTGTTTTATCCAATCACAGGCTTGCAATTCAAAGAAAAGGGAGACCACGCTCCTAGGTGATCCACATTCGTGCTAGGATTGAAGATCTTGCGGATTACCATCGACGTAAGTCAATCGGATCACGTGACAAGAGGTATTCATCTTTTGTTATATATTATATATCTTTAATTGATTAAAAGGGTTTAAGGTTCATAAAAGGAAAAATTTTAAAAGCTACTAAATCTATTTTATTTTTAGTCTCGCTTCCGCTGCGTGTACTATACGGTATTTTTCCCTACACTAGATAGGTGGATTCATATGGAAAGTGACAAAGGAAATGGGTGGAGAAGATGGAAAGAGAGGAATGATTTAGGTGGAGTAATCTAGATGTTGAGTTTTAGGTAGAAGAGAAAATGGAGAGATAAGGAATGGTGGATAAAGGAGATTTCTTGATGAACAAGAGTTGTCAAGAGTTAGCATAAAATGGTGTATTTATATGTTAGAAAAGCTAGGGTATGAAATGGGCATGAAAGGACAAGAATACCCCTCAAAAATGGCTTGAAAAATGTCCATTTTGCTGCTTCTAGAAAGTGGAGGTCGCCATGGCGCGCCATAGGGTTGCCATGGCGGGTCGCCATGGCGACAGGGAGTGCACAGCAGCTACGAAAACGGGCATAACTTTCTGTAGAAAACTCGGAATCACAATCCTTAAAAACTGCTGGAAAGATGACTTCCGGGACTTTCCGAATATATGTAATCCGAAATTGGTTCGATCTGAAGAGAGAGATATGCCTATTTGAAGATGAATAATCTGTACACACTTTTTACAATTTCAGCCCCTTTTGCCACCAATATTACTCCAATGCCTCTGAACTTTATAAATACCTGAAAACACTTAATTCACACCATTAAATCATAAGATATTGCCCGAGAATCAAGCAAAAAGAGAAGGAAGTGAGGGCCAAAATCATACCAATTTTGGTTCGATCAGACCACACTTTGAACTTGGATATATATTCTGACTTATCCAGAAGTCATCTTTCAATAGTCACTATTGAAATCTCAACGTTAAGATTTAATATCCAAAACCACAAAGCATCCATATAATGATATTCTACTCACATTTAATAAATAGAGCCACGATGTCCATATCTATAAATAAAGTTCTTTATCGATTAGCAAATGAATACCACCAAAATATCGAGGTTAGACTATGCTATATAATCGTACTCATTGATAGCTCAAATGATAACACTTGTAACCATAAGTCCATCATTTATCTCAGGATTAAGATAGACTCTCCGATTGTCTTGATAATGAAAAGACTTTTATCTATTGACGGTTCTAGAAAAAAGTATTTCATTGTGATCCAGTTCAATCCACCCAGTGCACTAGATTTTTTTACTCGAAGACCCTTCGATGATTTTAGACTCATCACAACACATTTGATCCCACTCAAATGCTAGTAAAAAATTTCTACAACTTTAACAAGATAAAGGTGTCCAACCATTAACTTAAGTTTTGAACGTTATTCAAGACTAACTAAAGAATTGTGTCTACCTCATACATATCTAGATGTACGAACAATTCTTCTTTTCTCATAGTCTTTTGACCTTATGATTATTTACTTTAACAATTATAATAATAAATGCTGTAAGATTTTGTTAACAAACAGAAATCACTTTATTAATATGAAAATATTGTCAAGTAGAATATTACACTCTTGCTATTGAGCATAATCCTAACAATCTCCAACTTGCACTATAGCAAATGTGTCATATCTCTCATTCCCATGTTCTCTAGGTGCCCATCAAAACTTTTCTGTGGTAGAGCCTTTGTGAAGGGATCCACTAGATTTTCTACTGACGCAATTTTGGTAATCGTCACGTCACCCCTATGCATAATCTCCCTAAGAAGATGATACTTCCTTTCAATGTGTTTTCCTTTCTTATGACTTCTTGGTTCTTTCGAATTAGCCACTGCTCCACTGTTGTCATAGTAGATAGTGATCTGCTTATTTGCACTAGGAACCACTTCTAAGTCAATCAAGAATTGGCGGAGCCAAACAGCCTATTTGGCAGCTTTGCATGTAGCAACATACTTAGCTTCCATGGTGGAGTCAGCAATACATGATTGCTTGATACTCCTCTATATGACTGCTCCTCCTCCAAGAGTAAACACAGATCCTAATGTGGATTTTCTGGAGTCAGAATCTGACTGGAAATCAGAATCTGTATACCCTACAGAAATCAAATCCCCTCTAGAGTATACAAGCATATTGTCTCTCGTTCTTCTGAGATACTTAAAAATATGCTTGACTGCCATCTAGTGATCAGGTCTAGGTTTCGATTAAAAACTGCTAACTATGCCAACTGTAAAACAAATATCTGGTCTACTGCAGAGCATTGCATACATGAGACTTCCAACTGCCGTGGCATATGAAACCCTACTCATGAATTGCTCTTCATGTACATTCTTAGGAACTTGTTCCTTAGAAAGTTTGATTCCATGCCTAAAAGGTAACATACCTCTCTTGGAATCTTGCGTGGAAAACCTAGACAAGATTTTATCTATGTATGAAGCTTGAGATAGTGCAATCATTCTATTCTTTGTCCCTTATTACTTGGATACCAAGAATATAACTTGCTTCTCCTAAGTCCTTCATATCAAATTGTTTTGCTAACCATTCTTTTACTGATGTCAATACACCTACATCGTTTCCGATGAGTAGTATATCATTAACATAAAGAATTAGGAAAACCAACTTGTCGCCTTTGATCCTTTTGTATACACAAGGTTCGTCAAGGTTCTGAACAAATCCAAAACCTTTCACAGCTTGATCGAACCTTATGTTCTAGGATTTAGATGCTTGCTTTAATCCATATATTGATTTTTGCAACTTGCATACTTTTTCCATTTGGCCTTTTTCAATGAATCCTTCTGGTTGCATCATATAGATGCTTTCTTCAAGACTTTCGTTAAGGAAAGCTGTCTTGATGTCTATTTGCCAAATCTCTAAATCTAAAGATGCCGCAATGGATAAGGGTATCCTAATGAATTTAAGCATGGCCACAGGAGAGAAGGTTTCCTCGTAATCAATACCTTCTTTCTGTGTGTAACCTTTAGCTACCAATCTAGCTTTAAAGGTTTCCATATTTCCATCCATACCTCTTTTCCTCTTGTATACCCAGTTGCACCCAATGGCTTTTATCCTTTTAGGCAAGTCTACAAAGGACTAGACTTTGTTATTGAACATGGACTCAATCTCAGATTGCATTGCCTTTTGCAAATGGCAACAATCAACATCCTCCATTGCTTCCTAATATGTGTAGGGATCATCGTCGTCCGGGAGATTCTCCACTGATTCTCCCAGACCGATGTATCTCTTAGGTTGTCTTATAACCCTCTCACTATGACGAGGAATGGTAGGTTGTTGATCTTGTGATGGTTCGAAACTTACAATTGAGCTAGGTTGTGAAACCTCTTGTGGAATTGTATCTCCTGATATCTCATTCAAGAAAATTCTACTTTTAGGTATAAACTCATTCATATAGTCCTTTTCCAGAAATTTAGCATTTGTCGTAACAAATTCTTTAAGATCTGAAGGACTATAGAAATAATACCCTTTAGTTCCTTTTGGATACCCCACAAATATGCATGTTTCTGTACGGGACTCCATTTTTTCTGTCTTTCTTTTTAAACATGTGCAGGACAACCAAATATCCTTAAGTGTTGTAAACTAGGCTTTCACCCAGTCCACAACTCATGCGGTGTTTGAGGAACTAACTTCGATGGTACATCGTTTAGAATGTACATTGCAGTTTGTAGAGCATATCCCTAAAAAGAAACAGGGAGTGTTGAATAACTCAACATTGACCTAACCATATTCAAAAGAGTTCTATTTCTTCTTTCTGCCACCCTATTCTGCTGAGGTGTACCTGGTGCAGAAAACTGAGAAATGATCCCATTATCAATAAGATATTGCTGAAACTGACCAGATAGATATTCTCCACCATGATCAGATCTCAAGATTTTTAAGTGTTTCTCAAGCTGATTTTCCACTTCAGCTTTAAATGCTTTGAACAAGTCAAAAGCATCCGACTTATATCTCATGAGATACACATAACCAAATCTTGAATGATCATCTGTGAAAGTAATGAAGTACTCATATCCACCTCTAGCTTGAATGCTCATAGGACCACATACATCAGAGTGTATTAATCCTAAACATTCAGTGGCTCTTGTGCCTTTGGTTGTGAACAACCTTTTAGTCATTTTACCTTCCAAACAAGATTCACAAGTTGGTAGATCATCAACCTTTAAGTCACTTAAAGGTCCATCACTAACCAATCTTTTAATCCTATTAAGGTTAATATGACCTAAGCGCAAATGCCATAGGTAGGTTTCATCTTTTGATAATTTTACTCTTTTATGATTAGGTTCCATTGTTTCTGTGTCTAACAAGTGAGAAATATTCCTATGCAAAAAGAATAGACCATTTTCCAATGTACCTTTGCAAATAAATTTGTTATTCTTACTATTAATAAAATCTTTATTAAAAGTAACCGAATATCCAAAATTATTTAAACAAGAAACTGAAATCAAATTCCTCTTGAATTGAGGTACATAATAAACGTCTATTAAATTTAAATGCATACTAGAATTTAAAATAACTCTAACATCTCCCACTGCACTGGTAGACACCAACGTTCCGTTGCCTAAATGCAAGTTGATTTCATCTTTATTCAGCCTTTTCTTTTCCTAAAAACCCTGCAAGGAATAACAAACATGATTAGTGGCTCCTGTGTCTATCATCCAAGAATCGGTAGAGTCTACCAAAAAACATGTTTCAAGATAATTAATATTACCTTGTTCCTTCTTTTTCTGAGACTTTGGGCAATTACTTTTCCAATGTCCCTTTTCACCACAAAGGAAGCACTTCCCTTTGATCTTGGTTACTTTCTTGGTCTCCTTCTTGGTAGGCCCAAGTTGTTTTTTCTTCTGTTGTTTCTTGACCTTCTGACGGTTCTTAACAGTAGCAACTTTACCAACCATATGAATCTCTTGACCTTTGCCTTTTACATGGATCTTTTCAGCGCTTTGAACATCTTGCATCAGGCATTGCAATGTGTATTCCTTATTATTCAAGGTGTAGTCCAACTTGAACTGATCAAAGGAATCTGACAGTGAGTTGACAATCATGTCAATTTTGGTCTTACCATCTATCTCAGCACCATTAAGTTCTACAATATTTAGATGTGCTATGACTTTCATCATGTGATCTTTCACAGCCTGTCCAGTTTTCATCCTAAGATTCATAATAGCAGTCACTGCTTCTCTCTTAGTCGACCTAGATCTCATAGCAAACATCTCCTCTAGATACATCATTATATCAGTGGCAGACTCCATTCTTTCATGCTGCTGTTGGAACACGTCGGAGATAGTGGCCATAATATAACATTTAGCCATATCATCTGGAGTCTTCCGCTGCTCATACTCATCTCTTTGTGAAACACTAGATTCATTAGTAGGAGAAGGTGGTTTAGGAGTAGACAGAACAAATTTATGTTTTTCAGCTTGCAGCAACAACCCAATTTTCATTTTCCATGTGACATAATTATCTCCAATTAAAGTATTATCTTTCAGGATGTTCATTAGGGATGAGGTCATGATTTCTGAATAAAACAAAAAATATATATAAATAAATAATCATTGTTTAGCATTTTCAAATATTTATCTTGAATTAAATATGTATAATTCAATTGTAATATTCAACGTTTGATCCAACACCCATAAATGTTATGCCTTCTTTGGGAGTTTGCACCATTTACTAGTTGGACTAGGTCCGACCTAATTGTTAACATAACAACCAACGTTTTCAATTTTAGCCTTGTGATTTTATTAACAAGAACTCTTGGGAGGATATTAATAAAACCACATTGAGTATACTACCAAGATTTCGACCCTCACGAAAATCCCTCCTTTGGGAGTAGATCTCGTTTGAGTCAATTGTCTAGTCTATCCTTGTAAGGAAGTATCTTGCTAAATTCCATTCATGGACGCCCCTTGGGGGGATTACCAAAAATAATATAGCTCAACTAACCTTGGAGGCCATAGGTGTTTGCAATACACCTTCTCCCACTCAATTATTTAAGGCGTGTGATTAAATCCCATAGAATGATTTACCAAGTTATCTAGATGCCAATTAGATACTTAAATCATTCAATGAATGTTCATACCAAAAGAGATATATGAGTGGCACTCCTATTCTACATGACATGTTATCAAACAATAACAAATATTGTAATATTTACGCAAAGTAAATAGCCACGATTTTGATCCATCCTAGAAACGCAAGTAAATTACATTTGTTTGGAATACAAAAACTCCTTTCTTGGCGAACAAGTCTTCAAGTGGCCATCGATCACTTGAGCACCCACGGTTGCCTCATTTGCGTGCACGACCCACAACCCTAACAAGGGCTGCCGTGCACAGCCCATGGACTCCATGGGCCTGCCATGCGCAGCCCACAATCCAACATGCACAGCTGTGTGCAATCTTGCGCGCGTGCATGTTGCTATGGTGCGCACGTTCCCAAACTCGTTCCGGTTGCTATTTAATTCATCAAGTCTTCGAATCTTCGATGCTTGAACATATTACAAACTTATTTAAACAATAAAATACTGTAGTTTTTTTTTTTTTTTAATCACTGCAGTATTTAATATAAAAAAAATACTGCACTATTTTTTAATACATTAAAAAAAAATACTGTGGTTAAATATAATACAATAAAAAAAATATAGCAACTACCAAGAAGGAAATTGTGATGATAATAGGCCACCCTTCTTGTTACAATTCCGAAACAAAAATACATTGAAATTCTAGGATCAAAATCGAGCAATAACAATTCACTTTATATCAAAATATAACATATATAAATCCATACATTCCAATGTAATTATATATGAGAATACCTAGAGTGCCATCTCTTTCTAAACATGCATAATCACAATAAAAAGAAATAGATTCACGTATATATACGTTAATTAATTAAAGGGTACAACCAAGCTCTGATACCAATTGTAGGGAAAAACGTTTGCACGCGGCGGAAGCAAGACTAAAAAGAGTTTAGTAAATTTTTAAAAACATTTCCCATATTGAACCTTAACCCTTTAATTAATTAAACATATATACGAAAAGATATGATACCTTTGTCGCGTGATCCGATTGACTATGTGTCGATGGTAATCCGCAAGATCTTCCAAACCCGATCACGAATGTGAATCACCTAGGAGCGTGGTCAACAAATTTTTATTATTATTATTATTTTGTTAGTCACAAAAAACTCCAAAAGGTTGCTAAGAATGTTCCGGTCACTTTTGAATTCACAATCGTTAGATTGAAATTCGCGTGAACCTTATTCGAAATTGTGCACAAGATCTCTTGATGTTAAGATCACTAGTGCACTATCGAAATAGGAACAATTCTTTTCTCACAACCCCTCTTGGCCGAAATCTCTCACTAGTCTAAGAGTAGGATTTTATTTTTCCACTTTAGCAAAAGAAAATTAATTCTTCAAAGGAAAAAACTAGGGTTGGCCGAAATTCATCCCTTGTATTATATAGGGACCGAATTTTTTGCCCTAAAAAATTTAGGGTTGCCGAATTCTAGCCTTGTTCAACAAGGTGGTCACCAGAGTCCTTTTCCAAATAGGATTTGTGTTTCCACAAAAGACTTCTTAGAATTCAAACCCTAATCCAACTCTTTAGTGAATTTGTGACTATATAAAAGACTTCCTAATTTGACTAAACAAATAAAGTCTTTTATATTTATTATACTACTAATAGTAGTATCCTACTAGGAAACATATTTCCTAATCAGAAAAAGATTTGTTTCTTAATTAAATAATTAATTAACATATTAATTAATTTCCATTTAATTAAATAATAAAATAAAACAATATAATGGGATAATAAATATAGCCTAGCCGCCCATGACTATAACTTGGGCCAAATATTGTTTTCTTATTTTATTTAATCCATTTGGACTTTAATAAAAAACCTACATGTGAACTAGACCCATTTTTACTAAAAGAAACAAGCCCACATGCCTTTCATTAATATATTAATATAATTAAACAGCCCATTAAATAAATAATGTACAAATTATATTCTTAATATATTAAATACAATTCTAGATGGACCCATAAATAGTCCGGTAGAATATATCAAGTGATTCATGCAAGTCCGTGCGGATTGGGGATCTTGGCGGGCCTATCTAAATTTAAGCTCCAATAGATATAACCCAATCACAATCAACAAATGATTCAGTTAGGTTCAATCTATTAATTTTAGTTCATTCCACTAAAGAACTAAAATTGCACTCTTAAATAAAGATGGAATAAGTAAACGATTCTCATTCATACCCTAGACAATCTTATAGGAGATAGTGAATCCTCGTGAAGAATATCAGTAATCGCCAAGAGCTCATAGACTGCCTACAGCTCTCCAAGTTACCATATTTACTCATATGACCACACTTTGAACTTGGATATATATTATGACATGTCTAGAAGTCATCTTTCAGTAGCCATTATTGAAAACTCAACGTTAAGATTTAATATCCAAAACCACAAAGCATCTATATGATGATATTCTACTCACATTTAATAAATGGAGCCATGATGTCCATATGTATAAATGAAGTTCTCTATCGATTAGCAAATGAATACCACCAAACTATCGAGGTTAGATTATACTATATAATCGTACTCATTGATAGCTCAAATGATAACACTTGTAACCATAAGTCCATCATTTATCTTAGGATTAAGATAGACTCTCCGATTGTCTTGATAATGAAAAGACTTTTATCTATTGACGGTTCTAGAAAAAAGTATTTCATAGTGATCCAGTTTAATGCACCCAGTGCATCGGATTCTTTTACTCGAAGACCCTTTGATGATTTTAGACTCATCACAACACATTTGATCCCACTCAAATGCTAGTAAAAGAATTCTACAACTTTGACAAGATAAAGGTGCCCAACCTTTAACTTAAGTTGTGAACGTTATTCAAGACTAACTAAAGAATTGTGTCTACCTCATACATATCCAGATGTACGAACAATTCTTCTTTTCTCATAGTCTTTTGACCTTATGATTATTTACTTTGACAATTATAATAATAAATGCTATAAGATTTTGTTAATAAACAGAAATCACTTTATTAATATGAAAAGATTGTCAAGTACAATATTACACTCTTGCTATTTGGCATAATCCTAACAATTTCTCTGTTCTAATTTCTCTCTATATTCCCACTGCTTTTGAGGCCAGTGCACCTAATTTTGCTTTCTCTTCATCTGTAAATAGCGATTCTTCAAACATGGCAAGGACTCCAAGAACCAGTTGTGGCAGGCGGTAGGGTCCTAGAGTCCCTAAAGAGTCCCTGTTAGGCGCTCAGATAGTGATTGACTCTGATGTTGAGGATCATCAGCGTGATAGTTTACATTTTGCTTTTGACCGTCTGAATGCCTTCAATACCAAGGTAAATGTGGTTGGCGATCAAGAACTTCCCCAGTATAGGAGGAGGTATGATATTCCTGATTCTGTTCTTCTTATTCATTCGGGCGAGTGGGCCGCGTGGAACCCGCCGAGCAATGCTGTCGCCATTTATGGGTCGATGTTGGGTTGTAGGGTTGCTCTTCCCCTTCAGCTGTTCATTACCAGGTTCCTGGCCGATGCCAAGCTTGCTCCTACTCAGCTCGCACCGAACAGCTACAGTATCTTAATGTGCTTATGCTTGTGCTTGTGCTTGATGTGGAAGATGATGGGTCGTAGGTCGCCGACCCCTCGCGAGATCCGTCATTTTTACGTTTTGAGGCAGTCAGGCCATAGTGGCACTTATTACCTTCAGTCTACTACCATGGAGAATTAGATCCCTGAAGGCTTGACCAATCCCGGTCAAGTAGGGATTTCCAATGATGAGAAGAAGAAGGGTTTTATTTGGGGGTTCCCTACTTCAAACAAGAGATGGAAGAACAGCTGGTTTTTCGTTAGCGGTGAGTGGGGAAGGAACACACCTGCGGATACTCACCGTAATCTTCTAGCGAGGAAAGTTCCGAGAAACTTTACGTCTTCAGATTCCTAGTCGAAGACTCTCCCTGTTTTGTCTAATCATGAGATAATAAATGTGGCGGAGGATGCTATTATTGATTTGACCAAGAGAGGTCAAGAGTATCTTCTTGATGAAGCTAAGATGATTGCTTGCCACATCTTTCCACGTTTGTCCACTAGGCGATGCCGCTGTAAGTCTTCCTTCTGGTTCCTTTGTTTCAAACTTTTATTAACCTGTGTTTAGTAACACATTGTTTCTGTTTTGTAGTGAGTGATTTTGACGTCGTTTGCGACGAGCAAGCCTGAGCTATAAACAATTCTAAAGCCGCTAGTCATAGGCATGCTGCAAGTTTGTCTGAAAAGGGAGTTGCACCGTCAGAGGGTGACGACTCTCAGGACAGCGAGGAGGGAGGTGATGTTCCTACTCCTGTCGCGGAAGTCGTTCAGCCTCGTGGGAACAATGTGATTGTTCGAATGCCCATTCCCAGTCGTAAAGGAAAAGAGAATGTTGGTGCCTCTAGGGTGAATGAAAAAGTTCCTATTTTTGATGCCAAAGTGCCTGAAGCCCCCGAGGACCCGTCCAGCAACCTTAACCCAAGAAATGGTCGGGGAAAGCGTCAGGCTGAGAGTACCCCCGAGCATGTTGTTCGTCCAGCGAAGCGGGCTTCTAGGGTTATTCAATACGTGCTCTCATCTGATGAGGAAGGCAATGGTGAGCCTGTGCGTGCTGAGGTTCCCCATGCTGGTGGAGTCAGTTCAGGGGTTTCTCCTGAATTTGATCAAGCTACGGACTTAACCCCTCATTCGGAAGGGGTTAGTGATACAAGGGCTACATTTCCTTCATTTGCTGCATGTGCTCCTTCGAGCATTGATGTGTAGGATCCTGCTTCTGCTCTTGATAAATCTGGGTCATTAGCCCCTTCGACGGGCATTGGCGCACAGGGTACTGCTGCATAGGCTGATGTCTCTGGGCCCTCATCTCCAAATGTTGGTGATAAAAATACCGCTGCTCAAGCAAACATTCCTGGACCATCATCTGACCTTGTTGCGGGTCTGGGAGATTCCTGAGAAGAGCCTTCTGCAACTCCAGCCGACCAAGGCGAGGGGTCTGGCATTGTTTCCTTGTTTGACTTTTCCACCATCGAGCTCCTAAATCATTTCATAAACAATGATGTTTATATCGGTAAGGGTTGGGGGCATGTGAAGGATAAATCGTGCAACAAGAAGATGGAATTCATTTTCAACTGTTATTCTTTGGTAGGTTCTTTAACTTCCTCCTCTTCATCCATTTTTACTTGTTGTGTCACCTTTTAACTGTGTTTTTGTTCAGATGATGTCTGAAATGGCGGATAATTATAGACGCAGGAATGCAGTTTGAAGGAGAATCAGCGCTTGCAAGATCAAGTTTCTCGTTCGACGCTTGACAAGCTTTCAGCTGAGGGAGTCTGCTGATGGGTTCTTAGCTGCTCAACTTGCCGCTGAAGAAAAACTATTCACAACTGAAGAAGAGATTAAGCTACTGAGGGAGCAACTTTCCAGAAGTTAGGATGCCCTCGCTGCTCGCATGGAGGCGGAAAGGCTGGAGGAAGAAGCTAGGGATAGGGCTGAGCGGGAGTCCGAAACCTGCGAAACTAGCTGTTAGGATTATGCTCAATAGCAAGAGTGTAATAATGTAATTAACAATCTTTTTCATATTAATAAAGTGATTTCTGTTTTAAACAAATCTTATAGCATTTATAGTTTAATAATTGTCAAAGTAAATAATCATATGGTCTAAAGACTATGAGAAAAGAAGAATTGTTCATACATCTGGATATGTATGTGGTAGACACAATTCTTTAGTTAGTCTTGAATATCGTTCACAACTTAAGTTAAAGGTTGGGCACCTTTATCTTGTTAAAGTTGTAGAATTCTTTTGCTAGCATTTGAATGGGATCAAATGAGATATGATGAGTCTAAAATCATCGGAGTGTCTTCGAGCAAAAGAATCTAGTGCACTGGGTGCATTGAATAGGATCACAATGAAATACTTTATCTATAACCGTCAGTAGATAAAAGTAATTTCATTATCAGGACAATCGGAGAGTCTATCTTAATCCTGAGATAAATGATGGACTTATGGTTGCAGGTGATATCATTTGAGCTATCAATGAGTACGATTATATCGCATAGTCTATCCTCGATAGTTTGGTGATATTCATTTGTTAATCGATAGAGGACTTCATTTATAGATATGGACATCGTGGCTCCATTTATTAAATGAGAGTATAATATCATCATATGGATGTTTTGAGGTAATTGGATATTAAATCTCAACGTTGAGTTTTCAATAGTGTCTATTGAAAACATGGTTTCTGGACAAGTCAAAATATCCAAGTTCAAAACGTGGTCATATGAGTAAATATGGTAACTTGGAGAGTTATAGGCGGTCTATGAACTCTTGGCGATTACTGATATTAATCACGAGGATACACTATCTCCAATATGATTGTCTAGGGTATGAATGAGGAAACAACTTCCTTTTCTGTCTTTATTTAAGAGTTCAATTTTAGCTCTTTAGTGGAATGAGTTAAAATTAATGGATCGGACCTAAGTGAATCATTTGTTGATTGTGATTAGGTTATGTCTATTGAAGCTTAAATTTAGATAGCCCGCCAAGATCCCCAATCCACACGGACTTGCATGGATCACTTGATATATTCTACCGGACCAATTTAGGGTCCATCTAGAATTGCATTTAATATATTAAGAATATAATTTGCACATTATTTATCTAATGGGCTGCTAAATTATATTTATATATTAATGGATGACATGTGGGCTTGTTTCTTTTAGTAAGAATGTGTCTAGTTCACATGTGGGCTTTTTATTTAAAGTCCTATGGATTAAATGAAATAAGAAAAATAATATTTGGCCCAATATATTATATGGGGCGGCAAGGTGCTATAATAGCCTTAAATATTATTTTGTTTTCATTGTTTAATTAAATAAGAATTAATTAATTTATTAATTAATTGTTTAATTAAGAAACAAATCTTTTATGATTAGGAAATATGATTCCTATTGGTATACTATTGGTAGTAGTGTACTTAAATTAAAAGACTTGTTTGACAAGGAAATAAATAATTAATTTTATTTATTTAATCAAATAAGAAGTCTTATTTGAGTCAAATAAGGAATAAAAGATTTATGAGTTGGATTAGGGTTTGAACTCTTAGAAAGTGAATTAGGGTGCAACTAAAACTCCTATATTTTTGGAGTAAAAATTGCGGCAACCCTAGTCCATTTGAAAAAAAGAATTCGGCCACCCTTAAAAGAAAAAGAAGAGAATTTCGGCCATAAGGGGTTTTTGTGTGCAGAAATTTTATTTTTTCTTCTTTTTCTCAACTCATAGATAAAGAGTTTTTATTCTACTAAAAACAAAAGGAACATAGATTATTCTTTGATGGTATATTGTTTGCTTATTCATCAATAAGCTTGTGTATACTACATCGATCTAGGTTCACGCGAGTTTCGATCATAAGATTGAGAACTCAAAAGTGACCGGAATAATCTTAGGTTTCTTTAGATTGTTTTTGGGACTAACGAATCAAGAAAAGTTTGTTATATCCGCTCTCAGGTTTGCAATTCAAAGAAAGGGAGACCACGCTCCTAGGTGATCCACGTTCGTGCTAGGATTGAAGATCTTGCGGATTACCATCAACGTAAGTCAATCGGATCACGCGACAAGAGGTATTAATCTTTTGTTATTTATTATATATCTTTAATTAATCAAAAGGGTTTAAGGTTCATAAAAATGGAAAAATTTTAAAAGCTACTCAAACTATTTTTTTTTAGTCTCGCTTCCGCTGCGGGTATATTTTTCCCTACATATACTACTATTAGTAGTGTATTAAATATAAAAGACTTTATTTGTTTAGTCAAATTAGGAAGTCTTTTATATAGTCACAAATTCACTAAAGAGTTGGATTAGGGTTTGAATTCTAAGAAGTCTTTTGTGGAAACATAAATCTTAGTTGGAAAAGGATTTTGGTGACCACCTTGTTAAACAAGGCTAGAATTCGGCAACCCAAAATTTTTTAGGGCAAAAAATTTGGTCTCTATATATTACAAGGGATGAATTTCGGCCAACCCTAGTTTTTGCCTTTGAAGAATTAATTTTCTTTTGCTAAAGTGGAAAAATAAAATCCTACTCTAAGACTAGTGAGAGATTTCGGCCAAGAGGGGTTGTGAGAAAAGAATTATTCCTATTTCGATAGTGTATTTCGATAGTGCACTAGTGATCTTAACATCAACAGATCTTGTGCACAATTTCGAATAAGGTTCATGCGAATTTCAATCTAACGATTATGAATTCAAAAGTGATCAGAACATTCTTAGCAACCTTTTGGAGTTTGTTGTGACTAACAAAATCAAAAAAAAAAAAAAATTGTTGTCCATTCTCAGGTTCACAATTCAAAGAGAAGGGAAACACGCTCATAGGTGATTCACGTTTGTGATCGGGTTTGGAAGATCTTGCGGATTACCATCGACGCATAGTCAATCGGATCATGCGACAAAGGTATGATATCTTTTCGTATATATGTTTAATTAATTAAAGGGTTAAGGTTTAATATGGGAAATTTTTTTAAAAATATACTAAACTCCTTTTAGTCTCGCTTCTGCCGCGTGCAAACGTTTTTCCCTATAGAAATTTGTTTCAAAATTACACAAATATGACTCAATTTTATCTGCAACCTCTTTGTTTCCAAGCTCAAGAGCTTGCATCATTTGGTTGAAAAGAAAAGTGCATCGAGAAGGATCCATAAAAACTCACTAGAAATGTTGCCATAAGGAAAAGAGGGGGGTTGCAGCAAAATCACACTTCAAAGCAATCAAGAAAACCCCAATGTGCAGAAAAACAAGAACTCGGAATAACCCAGGAGACTGTGACGGAGGAAGAAGAAGAATCGCCAAAAACTTGACATGGAACCTAAAAATATTTATATATGTGTGTCTATACAACCTAGGGGGGGGGGGGGGGGGGGTATGAATGGGTTGTTAATCGATTATTACCAATTTTTCGATTAGTCAAAATTAATCACAATTAACCCATTTCAACAAACAATAAAAATCAAGTAAAAGTGCGGAATTTAAAGAACACCTGATTTTTACGTGGAAACCTTCATCAAGGAAAAACCACGGGCTGATATGTGCGCCACACACGATCCTCGAATCCACTACTTGTAATGGTGTTTACAACCTAGGTTGACCACATCAAACCCTACATGGTCACTAACCCACCACTACTACCCGCAGGCCTTTAATAGTGAACCTAGACCAAAGTTGCTTGAGCACTGCACACTAGTAGTCACAAGACTTAATTCTCAATGAAGAGATCAATAACCTATGTGAATATTTGACAATATCCAAAATGCAAATAATGCTAGGCTACACTAAATGCTTATCTAGAGATTAAATGATGGCAATAAAATCAATCCTAGATATCAATATGTCTAAATGAATGCTCATAAAGACCTAACTAGATATAGATATGAAAACCTAAAATCTAGTCATCAAACAAAAGCCAATCAACATAAGTTGTCATTAAACAAGGCAAGGACAATAAATGCAATCAAGAAATACAATCAAGGAGTCCTAAACAACAATGTCTAAATGCAAAGCATAGAGACTTAGCTAGAGGGCAAAATGGTCCTAAATGCTAGCTATCACAATATAAAACCCAATCATGTCATAACTTCACTAAATATGCAATAAGAGTGAAGATTTGCTAAACTAAGCAATAAAAGACATGTCTTGACTAAGATAGAACAATAAATGAAGATGCTGTGTTTGTTCTACTTACCAAGTCATAAATGAAGAAGGACCCATGGAAGATTGATGCATGAAACATGTTAGATGCACATGGGTTTTGGGTTTGGAGAGTTAAAGAAGCAAGCTTGAAGCTTTCTCTCTCTAGGAAACTCTTAATCTCTCTCTAGGGTTGTGTATCTTTTGTTTCCTTAAATACAAATGAGAGAAAAAGATGTATTTATAGTGTAGAGATGATAGCCCTATCAAATACATGAATTTTGCTTCAAAAATGAGTCAAATCGGACTCCAAATGAGTGAGATAAGGCCAAATTACGAAACAGGATCGGAGCATTGCACTGGTCATTAGGCGCAGCCACACCAGTGCCACATCTCTGGACCAAAAGTGCTGGTCAAGTAGCGCTGGTCAAGTAGCGCCACACCAGCGCATAGGCGCGACAGCGCAACAGCTCAAGATTCGAGCGCTCCGAAACATGACCAAACGACATCGAAACCTTTCGTATAATATATCGTTGGAAAGGTATGGAAGTCTACTTTCTAATCCAATTTATGGAATGAATTACAATGTCTATAGAAAAAGTTATGGTCAATAGCGTGACCAAAGGTAAGAAACGGACAACAACAGAGTTGCCCTGTTTGGTGGTCACTTTGGAGATTTCAAAACCAATCCAAACGGTCATGAAATATTACGAATAATATATCGTTGGAAAGGTATGAGTGTCTAGTTTGTCTAGAATTTTACAAAACTTAATTTAAAACTTTTTGTAAAAAGTTATGGTCACAAGACCATACAAAGGTCAGTTTTGAAAAACATTTAAATCATTGAAATCCAATATTTTGAACCTAGACACTTTACTCCAATCAACCAAACCAAATCTAACACTTATCCAAGAGAAGAATGAGACCTTCTCAAGTGGTCAACCATTGTGCTAAGACATGCACACCATCGTGCAAGTGCGGACGTTTCCGATCACTCAAAAGGAAACGAATTACACCACACTTAAGACTAACATGAAGTGCAAGTGTGGTTGTGAATAAATAACATGCATGGGAAAGGATAACATCATAAAAATCACCAAGCATGTGACACACAAAAGATATGAAATATATGAAAATGCTTAAGTGTGATGATAAATCATATAAGCACACAATTACGAGAACCACAAATGCAATCATATAAATGCAATGAAATTGAGTGTGTGCTAAAAGACATAGATGCACAAATCAATGAAACAAATGCATGGTAACAAATGCAAGATAGATAAAGATGCATGCAAGTGTGTGTGCACCTAATCTCTTTAAGAATCAAGTCAAGTGATATGCCTTTTGAAGCTCTTGATCTTGAAGTCACCGGGATGCTTGGAAGCTTGCCTTGATAATCATCAAGATGACCTAAGCTACACACAACACAATCATCCCCAATGTGGTATGTCATGAAATAAGTCAATCATAAAATAGAGGTCCTTACAGAACCAGAAGCTCAAAGGATTGTAGAGAAGTTTTTCTGCAGAAAGAGAAGAGGAAACGAAGCGAAATAGAGGGAAGTGGTGGGCAGTGTAACAGTCCCATCCTTATAAAGGGGAAATTCAAAATTCAAGAAAATTAATAAGTACAAAATGGCATTGATAAAGTAAATCGTCTGTAAGCGAGGCAATGATGGAAAGCATCCACCAAGCAATGAACGCGTGGCATCACAGGGACACACTCAATAGGCACGCCGTCATTTCACCACGTCACAACAAAAGCCAAACGTTTGAAATCTTGTGGTTGAAAATAAAAGGCTTGTCATGGAAGCTTCAAACAATGAAATTGGCGCGCATCTGAAAAAATAAAATAAAAAATAGAGGAAAGAGAGGGAAACAACTCTACAAAGAATCAAAAACGACAAAACCAAAAGGCACAAGTAAACATATAAATACTGCTCGCAGAACCAAAGGAGTCAGAGGGCCCAACCTATTTTGGATTGGCTCGAAGTATTTATGGGGGTATTGTTGTATATGTATATTCGGTCAAGGGACACGTTAGCAGAATGTACAGAAAAGGCGGGTCAAAGTATAACCATGTCACTCTTGGACCAGTCAACGAAGGGAAATATCGGCTAAAAAGTGTACCAGTTGGCAACCTTATCTAGAATCAGTCTAAATCAGAAGCACGCTCGCCAGAGTAGGCCGATCAAGAAAATAGAAATTTGTGTTCGCCAACCTAAATTGCTCATCTGGACTTATGCCATCAAGAAACAACCTTATTTCAGTATACCTTCTACAGCAAGGATTCGACCAGATACAAAGCATGAAGGTAAGTCTTATTCCAAATAGGACACAAACTGTTCTTGATAAAAAGAGTCCGAAACAGGAAACAAAACCCTAAAAACATCTACAACACCAGATTCCATGTACAAATCAGAATAGGAACTCCCCTATTAACACAGCATAGGCAAGGGAAACCCTAGTAAAACTAGTATAAATAGGACCGTAAATCCCATGGAAAAGGGGTTCGACATTAGAGAGAGAAAAAAACAATTGTATGAGAGATCTGAGTGTGTAAAACTACAGTAATCAATAGTGTTATTCTTCTACCCTCAAAGGGCGCTGTGGTTTTTTCCCATTCAAGGGTTTTTCCATGTAAAACTTGTCTTTCATGCATTGATTTATTTATCTTTTTATTCGTTTTAATTAAGATATAATTGTTGAGTGTGGCAATCCAAAATTCACCGTCAACAAAATGTATAACAAAAATTTACAACAAAGAAAATACAGCAGAAAATTAAAATAAAATATTAAAATTACATCCCGGGATTAATATAACATTGAAAAATATTACAACCATTAAAATGAACCCTAAACCCATTGTACCATATAATTAACAATCAACTATGTTTTAAAATTAAACTATTTAATTAAAAACAACATACAATCAATTAATATAGTGCCTACACATTCATACATATCAGGAGCATCGAAATCGGTTCTCCTATTCTGAAAAATTGGCTTTGATACCAATTGTCGGGACCCCGGTTTACAGATCGCACAGTGGAAGGAACTTTAAAATTTTTTATTTCATAAAGAAATACTACAATTAGTAAACCCTAGGATCTATATTTTGGAATAGTAAAAATAAGAAATCGAAATTGAAATATATAAAAGAGAAAAGAAGAAATAATTTTCTTCATATCTACATAGGAGGCTCCTTCACTTTAATACGATCCGCTCCTAATTTGAACCACTTGATCTTTCTCGCTATCTCCTGGAACTGGCAATGGCGTGTGGGCGCATCATGGTATTCAGGAACCTACATGGAGGTGGAAGAGAAGAACACA
Source organism: Acer campestre (assembly GCA_954870605.1). Taxonomy (NCBI): domain Eukaryota; kingdom Viridiplantae; phylum Streptophyta; class Magnoliopsida; order Sapindales; family Sapindaceae; genus Acer; species Acer campestre. Next base: position 12,070,074 of record OX940804.1, read on the forward strand.
CAAAAGGACAACACTTGTTCTTTTAATTGTGAAGTGCGGCCACCCTTAATCTTGTAAAGAACAACAATCAAAAAATATATTTAATTTTTTTTTTTGGCCGCACCCAACTTCACTGTTTCTTCTTTTTCTTTTTCTTTATACTCAAAACCCTTTTGATTGTATATTTTGTGTTCTGCATGTATCAATCAGTTTTTCTAAAATATATATATCATATATATATTTATAAAATAAACTAATCAAATTTTATTTTATTTTATTAAAAAATCTTTTAAAAGATATCTGATATCTTTTAATAGATATTAATAAAGTTTGAATTTAAACTTTTTAAATTCAAATTCAATATTTAATTAAAAATAAAATAATCACATTATCTTATCTTTCAAAATTAAAAATCAAAGAACACCCTCCAATAAAAATTAATTACATAATTAAATAAGCTTATTATTTAATTGTTATAAAAATTAAATTCATTAATTAAATAATCTCATTATTCAATTAATTTCCGAATAGATACGTGTCACTTTCGTAGCACAATCAATTGGACAATCCAATTAATTAAACGTGACCCTTGCTACCTAAATCGATCGGGCTAGCAAAGGGATCTAGTGGACCCACAGTATTTTGAGCTTAATCTTAAGAAATAATTAATTAAACTCTTTAATTAATATTTCATGATTATTAACTTCGGGGTTATTCCACTAAAACCCCAAAGCTGCACTTTCTCAACTGTAAACGTTTTTACACAAATCAATAACTCTTGGTGTCCATCGATATAGCTATTACATATGGTATGATCCTCAACAAGTAGTTCATAATTAGAGCTGGGTCATAATGTCCGTTATACCCTTTTAATTATATCTTTCCTTTAAGTACCATTGATTCTCTAATGAACTATAGATCCAACATTCCTTACGGAATTAGGAGAGCGCTCATATTGTTCAAGCCCCGAATTAACCCTTAAGGGAACTACTATCTACTTCTCACAAGAAGGAGTGGATTCCACTATTGTGTGCAGACCTTCTCAGCCATAAGCCAAACCACGATTCCAACATACAAAGCTATTGATCGGGAATACAACTCCGATCTCACCTATGGTATATCAAAAACCATGAACTAACTTGAAGAAGTCGATAAGACACTCAAGATTAAGATCACCCATATATAACCATCATTTGTTGATATATATGAATCTCATCTTGTAACGGATCTTGGTGAGAGATTCATATAGATCATGGCCCAGTCCTATATGATCACATCATATAAGGTGCCTCCATTCTCGTATCACCATATGAATAGTCTAGGTTAAGATCATTGTACATTATGGAATGGACCGCAGTTGTAGATTAACCACAAATAAAGTACCTATGTCTATTTTCTATCTGCAGACTCTTTAGATTGCTCATCTCAAACTGAATACCTCTGTATATGACACTCATATACTCAGTTAGATATTACATCCGGCAATCTTGGATGTTAAGTACATATGATATAAATAAATGTATGAGACAATTTGAATGAATAAACTACTTCTTTTATTTATGTTTCATTCACATTTACAAATTACAAGCTTTATGGCAAAAAGCCTAACATGTTGGTCATTGGAAGAGTTGGTGACAATAACTCCATGATCTACACCAACTTCTTCTGTAATCACTTGTTCAATATTTATTCCTATGTCTCGAGCATGAGAAGCAATATGTGAATCAGGATTTCCTTCGTCATCATCCAAGGAGGCAGGTCTAACCCAGTTAAAAATGGGATTCTCATTATCATCTCCTGCTTCAGCAGCTACTTGAAGTAGATCCATAAAATCAGTTTGATTTACTTTATCTTTTTCAACTGCCATATCCCTAAGCAGTAATGCTACACATTGATGAGCCGTTGTCATGTACTCAACAAAATAATGTTTTAAATGTGATCGTTTTGAAAACCAATTTCACCACTTAAAAATCCACTTAGATAGAAAATTAGTAAAGTGGTAAGTAGGATTCGTTCCAAAGGGAATTAGAGTAATTAGTTGAATAAATTAATAATTCCTAATGCGATAAAGTAAATCATAAGCTATGGATGGTTGTATGGTTTGTCAAGCCATCAAACATACATGTAAAATAAACCTAATAAAACTAATAAAATAGAATGCTCAACAAATCTAGATAAGATATATGAAATAAACAATTAATAGGAATTCTAGGGGAATGATAGAGTAGCTAATGCACTATCTACACAATCAGGGACCAATCTCATTCAAAGGTGTTGTTTAGACCGTCACTACGAACCCTAAACAACTTCCCACTGCAATGCCTAGCCGATTAAGGAGAGGGGGTCATGGTGGGATCGGTTAGTGATGATCAAATGGTCTAGGCAATCGAGGTTGATAACCCCTCCAAAAGCCTATCCTATTCACTATGTGCTACAATCAATCAAGTGTGTCAATAACTCAATCAATTTTCTCACAAATAAATCCTATAACATATTGTAATCAACAAGTGGGTCAATTCTCATTTAATCACATAAGTGCAAGATCTAATAAAAAAGTAAATAAAACTTAAATCATGCAAACATAATATTTAAAGCTTTAATAAATACTCATGTCCAAAAAGTCTCTTAAATCATCCCCTAAAATGGGGGCTTTAATTGCACATAAATACAAACAAGAAATGGAAGTAAAATGGAGAGAAATCACCATTGGGTCTCTCTTGTAAGCTTGATCCTTCCTTGAGCTTCCTTGCTTGAATCTTGTGCAAATAGTGGGTGTTGAGGATGTGTTTAGATAGGTGGAGTCATATGGAAAGTGACAAAGGAAAGGAGTGGAGAAGATGGAAAGAGAGGAATGATTTAGGTGGAGTAATCTAGATGTTGAGTTTTAGGTAGAGGAGAAATGGAGAGATTAGGAATGGTAGAAAGGATATTTATTGGCTATCAAGAATTACCAAGTGTTATCAATTCTTAGCATAAAATGGTGTATTTATATGTTAGAAAAGCTAGGGTATGAAATGGGAATGAAAGAATAAGAATACCCCTAAAAAATGGTTTAAAAAACGTCCATTTCGTTGCTTCTAGAAAGTGGTATCGCCCTGGGGTCGCCCTAGGGTCGCCACGGAATGCCCAGCAGTAACTAAAATGAGCATAACTTTCCCTAGAAGACTCGGAATTGCAATCCGTAAAAACTGCTGGAAAGTAGACTTCCGAGGCTTTCCGAATAAATGTAATCATAAATGTGGTTTGATATAAGGATAGAGATATGCCTCTTTTAAAATGAATGACCTGCACACATTTTTTACAATTTTAGCCCCTTTTGCCACCAATATTACTCCAATGCCTCTAAACTTTTAAAATACCTGAAAACACTTAATTCACACCATTAAATCATGGGATATTGCCCGAGAATCATGCAAAAAGAGAAGGTAGCGAGGGCCAAAATCATACCAATTTTGGTTTGATCAAATACCCCCAAACCTATCTTTTGCTCGAGAACGAGCAAAATAACATAAGCACACATGGACATATGTCTAAATATCACACAATCAACATTAAAGTGCCAAATCTTTGAAAAAGACTCAAAAGTCAATATTCAATTTTGCAACCATAAGTGAAAAGATTTAATCAACGTTGTGCTCATTAAGAAAAAATGCATCTAAGAGATGCTAAGTGAAGATTAAAGTCATGCCATTCTAAGTAAACATTGCACTCAACGCGATCCTACATTCAAGATGATAAAGCTTCAAAATCTAGAGTACTATTCGGTAGGGAATGTAATTCGCCTCGACATCTAATCCTCACCGGATTCTCTCATTTTCACACGGACTCCTTGGCTTCACTTACAATCCATATGCAATATGAGTTTATGTTCAAGATATCAAATATAATTGCACATGATCATTTAAAAACACAATTTCTAAAAATTTGTCTCATGAATGGAATTGAAAGCCATGAACCGGAAAGAACATTCATCAACCAAAATTTCCAAAGTGGACATCCCTAAAGATCAAATAGGTCTTTTGTTTGGTTGTAATGGGGCCAAAGGTGAATGGTGAGTCAATAAGTAGGAAAAATTGATTGCAAACACCCAAAGGTCACACTAAGGCATACATTCTAAATTAAGCACAATTTGCTCATTACAACATTCCATATTCCACACTTTGGTGTCCAGGCTTACGATTTAATATGTGCATTTTCTACTCTTAATTTTCATTGAGTAGCTCATTTAATTTCATCTAGGCAATTTGTGCCGCTTTCATCTTTTCTTTTTCTTTCTTTTGCATTGCTTTTCTTTTCTTTTCTTTGCTTGTCTTTTCTTTTCTTTTTCAAGCATAACATTTCATCTTTTAATGTGTTTGCACATACATATTTGCCTAGGAACACACCTTACATTTTAATACTCCTTAAAGCTTACATTCAACCCCTAAGCCTTAGCAAATACAAGGTAAGTCTAGTGTATAGGCTATATGATTTATGCTGATGTGGTTCATGAATGAAAAGCTTAAATTGTGTTTGGCTTCAAATGGGCAATGGAGCACACACATTAGAGGGATTGTGTTATAATATATGTGGCTTTTTACCACATGTATTATACACACAAATATCACCTAAATATCTCCCATAATATCTCATATAATATCTCCCAAAATATCTCCCATAATATCTCATTTAATATCTCCCATAATATCATATAATATCTCCCCATAATATCTTCCAAAATATCTCTCCATTTTCTCTCCACTTGCTTGTGATGTAATCGATGATGTGCAAGTTGGTGGTGTTGCTTTTTGCTCACTATATATATCAGCTCTCTCTCTTGTAAATGGGGTTCCAAGAATAAATAATATGAAGCACAAATTTCTTTGATCTTGTCTCTCTCGCCTGATCTCTCTCATCTCTTTTTCTCATCTCTTTTATTTCTTTGTTATTTATCATTCTTTGATTTACAACACGTTATCAGCACGATCGTATGTAAGTAAAAAGTATCTCCAGGTGAGTGATTTATTTACGGCTTGATATTCGTGTATATAAGTAAAAGGGATCCCTGATGGGTGATTTACTTTAAATCTCAATATTCTGGATCTATATATATTTCGTATACAAAATGGCTGTGCCGTTAAACGGAACATATATATATAGTCCTGAATTTATTTTCTCTAAATCTCAATTTACTTTAAATCTCAATATTCTGGATCTATATATATTTCGTATACAAAATGGCTGTGCCGTTAAACGGAACATATATATATATAGTCCTGAATTTATTTTCTCTAAATCTCAATTTACTTTAAATCTCAATATTCTGGATCTATATATATTTCGTATACAAAATGGCTGTGCCGTTAAACGGAACATATATATATAGTCCTGAATTTATTTTCTCTAAATCTCAATTTTCTCTAAATCTCAATATTCTTGATCTATATATATTTCGTATACAAAATGGCTGTGCCGTTAACGAACATATATATATAGTCCTGAATTTATTCTCTTTAAATCCCAATATTATAGTTCTGGATTTAATTTTTATGCACATAACATGTGAGCTCAGCCTCCTGGAATTGATTTTACAGGACATATATACCGTTCTGGAACTGTTATTTACAGGACATATATACCGTTCTGGAACTGTTATTTACAGGACATATATACCGTCCTGGAACCGTTATTTACAAGACATATATACCGTCTTGGAACTGTTTATTTACGGAACATAACAGGTGAGCTCAGCCTCCTGGAATTGTTTATTTACAGGACATATATACCGTTCTGGAACTGTTCATTTTTCACAATATATGAGATTGGTTAGACCGACAAACCAGAACTTAAAATTTCTGGAATTATGATATTTAAGTCGGTACGGTTTTGAAAACCGATGAAAAACTGGAATTCTTGATCCAGTGTTATATTCATGAATGCCATACGGCACGGTATTGAAAACCGATGAGAACCTGGAATTCTGGATCCAGTGTCATATTCATGAATGACGTAGTTCATTATTTGGAACCTGGGGTTTCAAATCCACTCATAATCTGAATTTTTCTTGATTATAATTATATATGAACTTACAGTTTATGGTCGAATCGGAAGTTCGAAAAATCATTATGATCTATGATTTTATTTTATCTCATATATATAAAGTGATATGTTTACATATCATTCATTTGAGAAAAATGATTTACACATCCAACAGGATGTTGTGAGTATCGTAAAAGGGATTTAAGATCCTAAACGAATAATGAAATTGGAATTAATATTTTATCCATTTCATACACATCCAACAGGATGATGTGAGTATCATAAAAATGATTTAAGATCCTAATGTTTAATGAAATTGGAAATAATATCTTATCCATTTCATACATGCTTGATACTCATGAAGAGCAATATTCAGAGAAGGATCTACACATCCAACAGGATGTTGTGAATATCATAAAAATAATTTAATTTAAGATCCTAACGTATAAATAAATTGGCAATAATATTTTTATCCATTTCATACACATCCAACAGGATGATGTGAGTATCACTTAAAAGGATTTAAGATCCTAACGTATAATGAAACTGGATGTAATATTTTATCCATTTCATTCAAGTTTGATGCTCCTGGAGAGCAAAATTCAGAATTGCTGAAAAAAGAGGAGAATTTTGAAATCAGTAGTCTACTTGACAGTAGATGAACTTGATGAACATGTGAATGTGATGGGTGTTGGATAATCAGATCATCTGATCTAGTATCACCAAACCCCGATCTGAGTTTGCTTCTGGGTTGGTGGGTTTTTCAACCCAGACCCATCGCCCATCGGGTCAACGCCACCTAGTCGGTGAGCTTCGTCATTTTTCGCACCAGCCTAGTTCGTTTTTACAATGGCAATAAATGATCGTCGGTCATGACCCACGATCTGGTCTAGATCGATCACAGAGCTCGTTTTTGCTCTGGGCCACTTTTGGAAAATTCGATATTTTTCATGGACTGTTTTGTAATTATTTTGGGCCATATTGTAATTTTGATAAAATTTTGGATCAATTTATAATTACCAAAACTTATTGGTCCAGTTTGCAATTTTCAAAAGTTTTGGGGCTGATTTATAATTAAAAAAAAATTGAGGGGCCTTTCCGTAATTTTACAAAATCAAAGGCAGTTTTGTAATTTCTCTTTAAAAAAAAAAAAAAATAGATAATTTTTTTTTTAAAAAAAATTTATTATAAAAAAAAAAAAAAAAAGAGGGAGGGGTGATTATTATCATTTCACATGAAATACAAAATGACATTACAAATAATGTCCATAAAATTTATAGAAGGAAAAATATATGTCTTGCTGAAAGTGCAACGACTCATAATTCTGCAGAGTCAGAAATATTTTATGAATTCGACTAGAGAAAATGTTATTAATGTATTAGGTCCAACGGATCTGATAGAAAGCTCTGGAAGAGCCATGATATTGTTATCAAACAATACTAAATTATACATCAGGTCTAACGGATCTGATAGAAAGCTCTGGAAGAGCCACGATGTTGTTATCAAACAATTCTCAATTGTGTATCAATGATACTTTATATCATTCAAGCAGAACATAAAGAAATCTGTTTAGATCAAAGACATATAACTTTACTAATATCATATTGAGATCATTAATAATAAGAATGGTGAATACCTGTGCGTGATTCAAGCCAGAAGCTGATTATAGAAAAGCTGTGTTCTTTATCATCCGGATTATATTGTTAATCAGAAAAGGGATGTATGTGGATATATTCATCCATCAAATAAAACCATATCATTCTAAAGTTGGTTTTGAATCCCTATCATTCAAAGGGATATATGTGGACATATTCATCCACCAAAAGAACCATTTCATTATTTTATGGTTCTAGTTGATGCATCTACGAGATGATCACATGTTTATGTATTATCAAACATCTCCAGTTGAGATTGATGTTCAACATCCAGCTTTCGCATGTACTTATAATTAGAATGGATCAGCGGAATCACTTATCAAACGTTTCCAGGTAATTACGAGAACTTTATTATTTCAATTCAATTACCAATTTCTATATGGGACGTTCTATTATATGTTGATATATTCATCTATGATCACTACTTATCATCATTATTTACCATTACAACTTGTAATTGGTCATTGACTTACTCACGTTTTTAAAGATATTTGATTGTGTAGTATATCTCCTTATTTCGTCTCTATCATGATCTAAGATAAGAATTATATATCATTATGAGATTAATATTGATTTTTGATTAATCTCTATTAGATCATTTAAACTTCTGAGAGTTTATATTTTTACGCACAATCTGTATATTATCATATTGATTAAATTCCAAATGGAAAGTTTCTCCAGAAAGAGTAAATGAAAAGTTACTCTTATAGAAAATAGAGATACCAGTTCGGTTCTCTATATATAAATGTGTCTCATTTCAATCTTTGTATCACTCAAATATAAAAGATAATTGATCATCAGATAATTATTAATTTGTTACTTCATATATTAAAGGTAACAAGATTTATAAGTTGTCATCTCATAAACCCCGGCCGGGTGATTGTTCCTAAAGAACGATCTGAGTAAAAAGCAACAAATAAATCATCTGATACATATTATAATTCATAAGCTTATGAACCTTTTTGAAAGGTATTATTATCAGGATCCTAATGTAAGCAAAACTCGAGTTATAAATAAATCCACTTTCTCTAAATCAACTCTGTAAGAGTCTGACATATTTAATGAGACACAAGTCTATGAAAAGACTAAATTCACTGTAATGGAAGAAATCTCAACAGAGATATAAGTATATTGAAATTGAGAAAATTTCTATACGAGTCTATGAAATGACTAAATCCATTGAAATGGAAAGAAATCTCAACAGAGATACAACTATATTGAAATTAAGAAAATTTCTATAAAATCCATATAGTGACTAAATCCATTGAAATGGAAGAAATCTCAACAGAGATTCAAGTATATTGAAATTGGAAAAATTTCTATAAATCATATAAGAGAAATGTGGAATCATAAAGAAACAATCATTGATGATGTATTTTTATACACAGTAGCGCTACTGAAATTATAAATGATAATTATGATATTCATAATATCAATGATTGTATACAAAAGGCATGATTAGCCTAAGTGAAAAGAAGCAATTCAAGAAGAATTGACTTCATATGCCAAACATAAAGTATTTAGACCAATAGTACTCCAGACACCTGGAGATGTCAAACTAGTTGGATACTAATGGGTCTTTATACGGAAAACGTAATGAGAAAAACGAGATCGTGAGATATGAGGCACGACTCGTAGTACAAGGTTTCTCACAGAAACTTGGTATTCAATAGTGATGAATACAATTACGTTTCGAATTTTTGATAAATTTGGCTGCCTTTACAAGGCTTGAAATACGTCCTCTAGACGTAGTAATCATTTATCTATATGATTCACTCAATACAGACATTTATAATCCCGGAAGGATTTAAAATGCTAGAAGCATGTAAATCGAGATCTCGTAATCTGTATTTGATGAACATACAAAAATCCTTATATGGATTAAAAACAATCTGGACGAATGTGGTATAATCGTCTCAGTGAATATCTGATAAAATAAGGGTATAATAATTATATTATATGCCCAAGTGTTTTCGCAAATAAATCAGAATTCGAATTTACTATATTCACAACATATGTTGATGATATGAATTTAATTGTAGCTCCTGGAGAGCTCTTGAAAACTCTTGAATTTTTTTATAAATGAGTTTAAAATGAAAGACATGGGAAAGAAAATATTATCTTGACCTGAAGGTCGATCATAGATCAAATGAAATGTTTGTCCATCAATCAGAATATATTGAAAAGATTCTGAAAAGATTCCATATGGATATTACTCTATAAAGCAAGTCTTTGCTTGTACTCCCTCCAATCATTTATGATGTTATTTCATTTCATGAAATAAACATCTGTATACCCCAGTTTAGCAATCTAGAAGATTGTTTTAAAAGAACTTTTATCAGGGGGAGCGTCCCATCAGGGGGAGCATATCAAATGAAATATATTAATTATATTAATTATATTGGGGCATATGTGCATTGTACTCTTTTCCTTACAATCAGGTTTTCATCCCATTGGGTTTTTCTGATAAGGTTTTTAATGGGGCAATTCTCTACGCATACCCAAAAATCATTTGATCCACAAAATTATCATAAATATTACATTGGTTCAATATATCATCGTATATATGTTATCTTGATCAAAAATATCATTGTAAATATTACTTTGATCTTGCTAATCATCGTATATATATTACCTTGATCCAAAAGATCATCATAAATATTACTTTGATCCGATAGATCAATGGATATATTTGCTCAGGTTTTTATCCCACTGGGTTTTTCCTAGCAAAGTATAATTATGAGAAATGTTTTGAAGAAAACATTAACTATTAACATATTTGCATTGTACTCTTTTTCCCTTCGATCAGGTTTTGTCCCACTGGGTTTGATACGATCCTCGTTGATTGTAACAAGGATGATGCCTCGGATCGTTCTAACCTCTGGTTCGGATGGAAACCGCGACCCAACACCTATAGCGAGATGTGAACCTTGGTATAAGGAAGACGCCACAATCAAGGATAGAAGACTTGATTGATAAGTCAAGGAGGAACGCCACAGAGAAAATCTGATAAGTTCCAATTAGTTCCCAAGGAACAAAAGAGAAAACTCTCTCATTTTTCATTCAAATTCCAAGCTAACCAAAATCATAGAGGTTGGTTCCTTTTATACTAAAACCCTAGAAGACAAGGTAGGCAACATGCCTAATTTAAGGAAAAGACAAGGTAGGCAACATGCCTAATTTAAGGAAAAGACAAGGTAGGCAACATGCCTAATTTAAGGAAAACAAAAAATTAAAATTGAAATTCCTCCAAATGAAATTCCTCCAAAAGCCCAAGTCTTCTCTTATTTGGCCCAATCCATTGCCTTGATGACATTAATTAAGCCTTGGTCTTCATGTGGGCTTATCTTGGGCTCCAACAATTTAGAATCAGCCCAAGTGTCTTGGATCAGGCCATTGAGTGCCTCTTTGAATCTCCTAGCCCTAGCCCTTGTTATTGGCCCAACCGGAACATGCAATGGGTCCCTAGGTGCAGCTCCCTTATTCTCATCATTCCCTCCCTCTTGAAAAGGATTTGTCCTCAAATCGTCACCTACATCAAAAGGAGACAAATCAGAAACATTGAAGCTTGCACTAACATTATACTCACCTGGAAGATCTAACTTGTAGGCATTGTCATTGATCCTTTCAAGCACTTGAAATGGGCCATCTCCCCTAGGAAGTAATTTAGAACGCCTTTGGACTGGGAACCGTTCCTTCCTCATATGCAACCACACCCAATCTCCTGGCTCAAACACAACTTTCTTGCGCCCTTTATTAGCTTGGTTGGCATATTGTTCAGTTCTCCTCTCAATATTTTGCCGAGTCTTTTCATGGATTTGCTTAACAAAATCTGCCTTTTTCTTACCATCCAAGTTAACATGCTCATTCACAGGTAAAGGAATTAAATCCAAAGGAGTTAACGGATTAAAACCATACACAATTTCAAAAGGCGAAAAATGAGTTGCAGAATGCACACTCCTATTATAAGCAAACTCTACATGCGGCAAACAATCCTCCCATGTTTTCAAGTTCTTTTGTATTATAGCACGCAACAAGGCAGATAAAGTTCTATTAACTACTTCAGTTTGACCATCAGTTTGTGGATGACAAGTAGTAGAAAATAAAAGTTTAGTTCCTAACTTGCCCCACAGAGTTTTCCAAAAGTAGCTTAAGAACTTAGCATCTCTATCCGAAACAATGGTTTTAGGCATGCCATGCAATCTAACAATTTCTTTGAAAAACAAATCAGCAATATGTGATGCATCATCAGTTTTATGACAAGGAATGAAATGTGCCATTTTAGAAAACCTATCAACAACCACATATATAGAATCTCTACCCCTCTTTGACCTAGGCAAACCCAGCACAAAATCCATAGAAATATCAATCCAAGGTCCACTAGGTATAGGCAAAGGAGTATACAAACCATGAGGCTGAACCCTAGACTTAGCTTGTCTACATGTAATGCATTTCTCACAAATTCTCTCTACATCACGTTTCATATGAGGCCAAAAGAAGTGTTCATGCAAAACATCTAGTGTCTTGGCTATACCAAAGTGCCCCATCAAACCTCCCCCATGTGCTTCTCTAACAAGCAATTCATGCAAAGAACTCTTAGGCACGCATAATTTAGTTTCTCTAAACAAAAATCCATCATGCCTATAAAACTTGCCAAATGCAACATTTTCACATGCATTGAATACATTGCCAAAATCAGCATCTTCCACATACAATTCTTTAATGTAGTTAAAACCAAACAATCTAGCATCCAAAGTGGAAAGTAAAACGTACCTTCTAGACAAAGCATCAGCGACGACGTTTTCCTTACCTTTCTTGTACTTGATCACATATGGAAATGTTTCTATGAACTCCACCCACTTGGCATGCCGCTTATTTAGCTTATGTTGCCCCTTTAAATGCTTTAGGGACTCATGATCCGTGTGGATCACAAATTCCTTTGGCCAAAGGTAGTGTTGCCAAGTCTCCAACGCCCTAACCAACGCATACATCTCCTTGTCATAGGTAGGATAATTCAAGGCTGCTCCATTTATCTTCTCACTAAAAAATGCAATGGGACGTCCTTCTTGCATTAGAACAGCTCCAATACCTATTCCTGAAGCATCACACTCAATCTCAAAAGCTTTAGCAAAGTCAGGCAAAGCAAGCAAAGGTGCATTAGTTAGTTTGTCCTTAATCAAGTTAAATGCCTTTTCTTGTTCATTACCCCACTTAAATCCCACATTCTTTTTGATAACTTCAGTTAAAGGTGCAGCTAGACTACTAAAGTCTTTCACAAACCTCCTATAGAAACTAGCCAACCCATGAAAACTTCTCACTTGTCCCACATTTGTCGGTTTCGGCCACTCCCTAATTGCCTTAACCTTTTCCTCATCAACCCCAATTCCCTTAACACTAACAACAAAACCCAGAAATACAAGCTTATCTGTGCAAAAGGTACACTTTTTTAAATTAGCAAACAATTTTTCTGTTCTTAAAACACCTAAAACAAGTTTTAAATGTTCAACATGCTCATCCAAAGTCTTGCTATAAATCAGAATGTCATCAAAGTAAACAACCACAAATTTCCCAATGAAAGCACGCAATACATGGTTCATTAATCTCATGAAAGTACTTGGTGCATTAGTTAACCCAAAAGGCATAACTAACCACTCATATAAACCATATTTTGTTTTGAAAGCAGTTTTCCACTCATCACCTTCTTTCATCCTAATTTGATGATATCCACTTTTAAGATCAATTTTTGTGAAAACAATAGAACCATGCAATTCATCAAGCATATCATCTAATCTAGGAATAGGATGTCGATACTTTACAGTGATATTGTTGATGGCACGACAATCAACACACATCCTCCATGTTCCGTCCTTCTTAGGCACAAGCAATACGGGAACCGCACAAGGACTCATACTCTCACGAACATACCCCTTTTCCATGAGCTCCTCAACCTGTCTTTGAAGTTCCTTTGTCTCCTCGGGATTACTTCTATATGCGGGCCTATTTGGAATTGGCGCTCCGGGTACAAAATCAATTTGGTGCTCAATCCCCCTTATTGGCGGTAAACCAATAGGCATCTCCTCGGGAAACACTTCACCAAAGTCCTGTAAAAGGGAAACAACAACACTAGGCAAAGAAGAGTCAATTTCGTTAGCACTAAAACAAGCCTCTTTGTACAAAAGTACAATCATTGGCTGATTTGAAAACAAAGCCCTTTTGATCTCACTCCCTCGTGCATAAAAGCTCACTTGTTTTCTCTCCTTTTTTTTCTCATCAGCCTTTTTTTCTTTTTTTGCTGTTTCGGACTCCCTCCCTTTTGTCTCTCTTTCTTTTGAGCTCTCACTCTCCTTTTTAACATCTCTCTCTTTTTTTAACCTCACTTGATCTTCATATACTTGGCTTGGGGTTAAAGGTACAAGAGTGATTGGCCTTTTATTGAGTACAAATGAGTATCTATTTGTATATCCATCATGAGTCACATGCCTATCAAACTGCCATGGTCTTCCTAAAAGAATATGACTCGCATCCATTGGTACCACATCACAAATAACTTCATCTTTATATTTTCCAATTGAAAATGACACCAACACCTGTTTATTCACCTTAACTTCCCCACTATCATTCAACCATTGTAGTTTATAAGGTTTTGGGTGCTTCAAAGTTGTCAAATTCAATTTTTCCACCAAAGTAGTGCTAGCCACATTAGTACAACTCCCCCCATCAATAATCATACTACATACCTTGTCATTAACATGGCAGCGTGTGTGAAAGATGTTATCACGTTGTACCTCATCCTCTTCCTTGGCTTGAGCACTAAGAGCTCTTCTTGCGACCAAAAGCTCTCCACCTACCGGATATTCGAAGTCACTTGCATCCTCTAAAGGTGGCATAGACTCATCATCAGATTCTTCCTCGGATTCGATATCACCATCATCCCTCAAAACCATTACTCTCTTATTTGGGCATTGTGATGCAATATGACCTGCTCCCAAACACTTAAAGCATTTAATGTCACGGTTTCTAGAAGGTTGAGGATCTAATTTACCTTGATTTAATGAGCCTCCGGCCTTATGATCTTTAGGAGGTTCGGCTTTGGCCTTGAAACTAGGCTGGTCCTCTTTCTTGCTCCAATTCGGTTTCCATGATGATGAAGAACCCGAATTTTGCCCAACCCGTGTGGAACCCTTCCTCTTCAATTGTTGTTCCACTTTGATGGCCATGTGTACCATGTCAGTCAATTCAACATAGTGTTGCAACTCCACTACATTTGCAATGTCTCGGTGTAACCCATTTAGGAACTTAGCCATTGTCGCCTCTCGGTCCTCCTCCACATCAGCTCGAATCATGGCTATCTCCATCTCCTTGTAGTAGTCTTCTACACACTTAGACCCTTGAGTAAGAGTTTGCAATTTTTGAAACAAACCCCTGTAGTAGTGACTTGGAATGAATCTCCTCCTCATAACAATTTTCATATCCTCCCATGTCTCAATAGGTCTTTCTCCATTCCGTCTCCTACTCATAATCAATTGATCCCACCAAACAATAGCATAATCGGTGAATTCTATGGCTGCCAATTTCACTTTCTTCAATTCGGAGTAATCATGGCAATCAAACACCAACTCTATTCTTTTCTCCCACTCCAAATAAGCTTCAGGATCAGTTTTACCTTGGAAGGTTGGAATCTTCACCTTGATATTACCCAAATTATTATCAACCCTCTCTCCATACCTATCTCCTCTATTCCCATACCTATCTTCTCTATTCCCATACCTATCTCCTCTACCTCCCATTCCACGCCTAAATCTTCCCGCACCCACATTGGACATGCGATCATCCCCTTCCATGTCGTTTTCATCCCCATAATAATCATTAACTTCTTCCCTTACCGGAACTCTCTCTCTCCTACGTGCTTGGTGAACGGGTCGTGGCTGTTCTGCACGTGCGTTTTCCACTTTATCTAAGCGCTCATGTAAGTGCTCCATTTCTCCCCTCATCATTCGTCTCATCTCCCCTACTAATGCCTCCTTCCAATTCTTTAGATCTGCTGGAATGGAAGAATCCTCAGTAGTGCCTTTATCTTTGTTGTCAGACATGTTTTTCCTGCAAGAAAAAGATTAGAAAATAAAAAAAGGACCTCACGGCACTCCCTCACGTGTTTCGCTCGAATAATCAATTCACTCAACACTCGTGTGTTTCACTCATCATATTCGGCTTTTACCCTTAGTATTTTCTCACCACTCTTGCCTTTTTCCACTCACAATTTCCTCAAAAGTTCTTATCAAACTAACCAAACAATAATCAGGATTTCTTAGCTACGTTCACAAGAAACTTAGATTTGCTAGGTTCACACAAACGAAATACAATGAAACTGAAATAATAGGGCTGTTTCTACTACCAAGAATAGATATATATATATATATATTTTTTTAATGCTACTACTGCACGAAACCAGAAGAAGAAGGACAAAGATTGATATAAATTCAAATACAAGATCGTTCAAAATTTTTTTTTTTTTTTTTTTTTTTTTTTTTTTTTTTTTTTTTTACCGACCTTGATCAACAAGCAAGATCTTCTGAATTTTTTTTTTTTTTTTTTTTTTTTTTGAGTACTGAACTTGAACGGAATTCAAAGGAAGACGAAGAACAAAGATAGATAAAACCTGATGTTAGATGCCGAAGCTCTGATACCAACTGATACGATCCTCGTTGATTGTAACAAGGATGATGCCTCGGATCGTTCTAACCTCTGGTTCGGATGGAAACCGCGACCCAACACCTATAGCGAGATGTGAACCTTGGTATAAGGAAGACGCCACAATCAAGGATGGAAGACTTGATTGATAAGTCAAGGAGGAACGCCACAGAGAAAATCTGATAAGTTCCAATTAGTTCCCAAGGAACAAAAGAGAAAACTCTCTCATTTTTCATTCAAATTCCAAGCTAACCAAAATCATAGAGGTTGGTTCCTTTTATACTAAAACCCTAGAAGACAAGGTAGGCAACATGCCTAATTTAAGGAAAAGACAAGGTAGGCAACATGCCTAATTTAAGGAAAACAAAAAATTAAAATTGAAATTCCTCCAAATGAAATTCCTCCAAAAGCCCAAGTCTTCTCTTATTTGGCCCAATCCATTGCCTTGATGACATTAATTAAGCCTTGGTCTTCATGTGGGCTTATCTTGGGCTCCAACAATTTAGAATCAGCCCAAGTGTCTTGGATCAGGCCATTGAGTGCCTCTTTGAATCTCCTAGCCCTAGCCCTTGTTATTGGCCCAACCGGAACATGCAATGGGTCTCTAGGTGCAGCTCCCTTATTCTCATCAGGGTTTTCCTGACGAGGTTTTTAACGAGACAATCAAAAGGAGCAAAGTTCTGAGCAGACATATGTGCACTATACTCTTTTTCCCTTCGATCAGGTTTTATCCCACTGGGTTTTCCTGACAAGGTTTTTAACGAGATAGTTTTGAGAGCATCCAGCATCACAAGATCCAGGAGATCATTGTATATATTTTACTTAGGTTTTATCCAATTGGGTTTTCCCTAAAAAATTAATACATGTGGTATAAATCCAAGGGGGAGTGTTATAATATATGTGGCTTTTTACCACATGTATTATACACACAAATATCACCTAAATATCTCCCATAATATCTCATATAATATCTCCCAAAATATCTCCCATAATATCTCATTTAATATCTCCCATAATATCATATAATATCTCCCCATAATATCTTCCAAAATATCTCTCCATTTTCTCTCCACTTGCTTGTGATGTAATCGATGATGTGCAAGTTGGTGGTGTTGCTTTTTGCTCACTATATATATCAGCTCTCTCTCTTGTAAATGGGGTTCCAAGAATAAATAATATGAAGCACAAATTTCTTTGATCTTGTCTCTCTCGCCTGATCTCTCTCATCTCTTTTTCTCATCTCTTTTATTTCTTTGTTATTTATCATTCTTTGATTTACAACAGATTGGAAATATTTAGGCAAATTTAGTGGTTTTTCACATGCATTGCCTAAAATTATTTCTAAAGGTTTGTCCACAAAGTCAATTAAGGCATCCACAAGCAATCCATATGTTCTATAGCAAACAACATTTAAGTGCGAATGAGACATTTTAAATATGCATAACATGTGTGTTTGAATGAGTGTTTAAAGAGTAAAAACTTTCCCTCAAAATTATGCTTTTTAGGCCGTGTTTGTGAACCTCACGGGAAGTCTCCTATTTTAATTCATAACCTTCAAGCACGATTGAGTATTCACTCCAACATCAAGGGAAAAGAACTAGCGTGCTTTGCTCAATACAACCCTAAATGGCATGAAGTTAATCTAAACTAAGCACGGCAAAAATGCACAATTCCTTACTTGCACAGACAATGGCACAATCTCTACAAGCAAAATATGCTCAAGCATGGCATTATCACAAAATTTTCAAAAATTTTGAAACATTTAGGCTCAAAACATTTGCACACAATTGCAAACAAGAGACGGTGTTGCGCACACAGCCCCAAACCTAAATTAGACATTGTCCTCAATGTCTTTGGGGCATATAAACCGGTAAACGCAGCGCAACTGATGACTCGCTTTTTGTGTCGTTACCAAATTGCGAATTACCAAAAGAATGTTATCAAATGAATCTTTACACAATATATTTTAAGTTTTGAAAATGAGTAATGTGGTAAGCTTAGAGTTCGTTCCACAGGGAATTAGAGTAATATGTTGAATTAATTAGCTAATCTATAAACAATAAAATAAATCATAAATGATGGATGAGTGAATGGGTTGTCAAGCCATCAAACATACATGTAAAATAAACCTAATAAAACTAATAAAATGGAATGCTCAACAAATCTAGATAAGAAATGTGGAATAAACAATTAATAGGAATTCTAGGGAAATGATAGAGTAGCTAATGGACAATGAGCAATTCATACATGGCTTCTTTAATGCACTATCTACACAATCTAGGACCGATCTCATTCGAATGTGTTGTTTAGACCGTCACTACGAACCCTAAACAACTTCCCACCGCAATGCCTAACGGATTAAGGAAAGGGGGTCACGGCGGGATCGGTTAGTGACGATCAAATGGTCTAGGCAATCGAGGTTGATCACCCCTCCAAAAGCCTATCCTATTCACTATGTGCTCTAATCGATTAAGTGTGTCAATAACTCAATCAATTTTATCACAAATTAATCCTACAACATATTGTAATTAACAAGTGTGTCAATAACTCAATTAATCACATAAGTGCAAGATCTAATTAAAAAGTAAAAAACTTGAATCATGCAAACATAATATTGAAAGCTTTAATAAATACTCATGTCCAAAAAGTCTCTCAAATCATCCCCTAAAATAGGGGTTTTAATTACACATAATTACAAACAAGAAAAGGAAGTAAAATGGAGAGAAATCACCCTTGGGTCTCTCTTGTAAGCTTGATCCTTCCTTGATGCTTCCTTGCTTGAATCTTGTGCAAAGAGTGGGTGTTGAGGATATATCTAGATAGGTGGAGTCATATGGAAAGTGACAAAGGAAAGGGGTGGAGAAAATGGAAGGAGAGGAATGATTTAGGTGAAGTAATCTAGATGTTTAAGCTTAGGTAGAAGAGAAATGGAGAGATTAGGAATGGTAGAAAGGAGGTTTCTTGGTGGTCAAGAGATTGTCAAAAAGAGGAAAAATAGTGATGTATTTATAGGTGTGAAAAGCTAGGGTATGAAATGGGTATGAAATGACGAGAATACCCCTCCTGAATGCCAACACTGGAATTCCTACGCTGGAATTCCAACGTGGTCGCCACTTGTCCTTGGCGACCTCAAATGGCGACCTCTCATGGGTTCTTCTGTCGCCATGGCGACCAAATGGCGACCAAGTGGCGACCATGACCACTTTGGAATTCCTACGTTGGAATTCCTATGTGGTCGCCATTTGCAAGTGTAGGTCGCCATGGCAACCTCAAATGGCGACCATGAGATGCTTTGCAATTTCCTCTGTCGCCATGACGACCATGTGGCGACTTTTCTTGCTCAAATAGCGAGAATGCCCTGTTTCACCTATTTGTGAGTCTTTTTGCACTAAATTCTTCATCTTCTTCGCAAATGCTCTTGAGTTCTAATAAAACCTGAAAAAACTTAATTTACACCATTAAATCACGGGATAATGCCCAAGAATCGAACAAAAGGAGAAGGAGATGGGGACCAAAATCATACCAATTTTGGTTCGATCAGCAACACACATCCACAATCAAAGAGTTTCAAAAACACATTTTATGTCCATTTAAAAATTTATCCCACGAATAGAATCAAGTGTTGCATTCATTAACATCCTATATATTCATCATCAACTCAAGAGATATGGCAATGTAAGTTCATCAAGAGTCACATCACAATCCATATGGACAAAATATGTGATCATTCAAGCCTAAATCCACTATCAAAAACAATCCACACCCTTATTCTAAACAAGAAACTAAAAAGCAAGAAATTAAAAAAATTAAAAAGCAAGAAAGAAATTGTACCTAGGTGGGGTGCCTCCTACCTCCGGCACTCCAAACTCGAAAATGTTGCTTTTCTTAGGATAAGACTCTCGCCCTTTTTATGAGCACTCTTGGCTTGCTCGTCCCTCTAAGACTCGTAAGTTGTCTTTGTTTCATCCCAAGAGATAAAGAAACCTTGCTTCAATGCACAAGCAACACAACACACTTCCTCAACAAGCAATAGAAAATCTACACAAGAACTAAGCACATTAGAAAGTTCTGGCAAATAAAAATATACTCAATACATGCAATTGCCAACAAGAGCTTGGAACACCATTTATTGCTTTAAAAGAAACAAATTTAACCAACTAAAAACACAATGCGAAAGAACATCTATATATGGAGGACAAAATTCCAAAAAACTGGTGACTTTTGAATTCGACCTATGTTCGCTCTTTAGTGCATATTTTCAAAAATACTCAATGAAACCCTCCAATTTTAGAACAGGAAGATAGACATGTAAATGCACACTTTTCATTTAGAAAACATTTCAAAATTCAAATTGGAAAAGTGTGGAAACGGATTTCAAAAATGGTTCACGTGTAGAATTTCAAAACAGGGCATCGCCCATGACCTTTGGTCGAAGAAACATTCATAACTTTTGAACCCCCACCCAGAAATTTATGTTCTTTATACCATTGGAACCATATCAAAATATCAAAGAACAAAACGTGGGAAAAATAATTTATTTCCTCGCCAATAAGTACAGTTTAAATGAAACATTTGGCCTCAGAATTTCAAAACAGGGAACTTTCACAAAGGTCAAAGAAAAACTTGAGAAAATAAAATGAAAAATGACTTAAATAATGAATCCACACCCCCAAACCTAATCTAAACATTGTCTTCAATCTATATAAGACATTGAGATGCATGGACAATGAATAAACGAAGCATGAAGGGCAAGAACTCAAAACACAAACCACTTAAATACCCTAGGCACTAAACATAACACAAACAAACCACACACTTATTCTAAACAAAAATGTAAAAACTAAAAAGAAAATAAAATGAACAAAGAAAGAAATTATAGCTAGGTGGGGTGCCTCCAACCAAGCGCTTGGTTTTCTACTTGGATTGGTCAACCGAATTCCAAGGTTTCGAAGATAAGCCGACGTGAGATTAGATCTTGGAAATATTTGGTGTGCATTGGCGTGTTCCTAGTCACAACAAGCAACGGCAAGTAAAAGTGCACTTGAAAAAGTGGTTTAGAAAGTTTAGAAAACATCCTATACCAATTGCTTTTGTGTAGGCAACATGGATGAGCAATGGGAGGGACATAAGGCATGGACACCTCGTATAGGAGCGGTGCCTCAAAAGAGACATCATTCGCTTCCTTCGCTATATCTTCTATCTCCTCCTTTTTTATTTCCTTTCCAGAAACACAAGGATAATCATTAGAAAGTTCATGGCCAACTTCGGTTTCGACATTCTCACCATTTGAAGGGATGGTGGTAGCATTTTCCTTCTCCAGATTGCTCGAAGACTATTCATGCACCCAACTTTCCATGGTTTTAGCAATAATCTCAAAGTGCCTTTTCATTCTTCTAATTGAGGCTTCCATCCTCTCATCTCGTTGTTGCCACATTTGATCTTGTTGTTGCCATCCTTGTTCGTTGGCTTGTATGGTGCCTTGAGATCTTTGTTGGAAGGCTTGAGCACTTTGAATAAAATCCTCTTGAGATCACATATAGGCATTAGCTTGAGTGTCTTGATCTCTCCTCCAATCCAGCTTGTACGAATCGGCATACCGTTCATAGCTTGACCCCGGATTGTTGAAATCATCACATGGTTAATGCAAAGGCCACGAATTGTAGGAATTTGGAGCTTGGGCTTGTCCTCCATCATTGGAAGGCTCTCCTCTTAAATGGCAACCCCATATCTCGTGCCCATGCATTCCACA
Organism: Acer campestre; assembly: GCA_954870605.1. Taxonomy (NCBI): domain Eukaryota; kingdom Viridiplantae; phylum Streptophyta; class Magnoliopsida; order Sapindales; family Sapindaceae; genus Acer; species Acer campestre. Next base: position 12,092,163 of record OX940804.1, read on the forward strand.
AAATGTGCATGCTATAGCCTCCGCTTGTCCTATTCCTGAAGTCCTTGAAGCAAACAACTCCATTTGCTTATTAAATTCTTCCAAGTGCATAGTGAAAGGATCCCTTGCTCCTGAAAAGAAAAATAAAAGAAAAATAAAAGGAAAACGAAACAAGTCTAGAAAATCTAAAATAACAAAAATGACAAACAACTAAAAAAAAATTTAACTATAAAAAATGAATAACAAAAGAAATATGAAAATTCTAAACCAAAAAGAAAGGTTAAGTAATTCAACAATCGCTTTAATTCCCCGGCAGCAGCGCCAATTTTGATGAGCCATCGTCATGTACTCAACAAAATAATGTTTTAAATGTGATCATTTTGAAAACAAATTTCACCACTTAAAAATCCACTTAGATAGAAAATTAGTAAAGTGGTAAGTAAGATTCGTTCCACAAGGAATTAGAGTAATTAGTTGAATAAATTAACAATTCCTAAATGCGATAAAGTAAATCATAAGCTATGGATGGTTGTATGGTTTGTCAAGCCATCAAACATACATGTAAAATAAACCTAATAAAACTAATAAAATAGAATGCTCAACAAATCTAGATAAGATATACAAAATAAACAATTAATAGGAATTCTAGGGAAATGATAGAGTAGCTAATGAACTATGAGCAATTCATACATGACTTCTGTAATGCACTATCTACACAATCAGGGACTGATCTCATTCAAAAGTGTTGTTTAGACCATCACTACCAACCCTAAACAACTTCCCACCGCAATGCCTAACCGATTAAGAAGAGAGGGTTACGGCGGGATCGGTTAGTGACAATCAAATGGTCTAGGCAATCGAGGTTGATCACCCTTCCAAAAACCTATCCTATTCACTATGTGCTACAATCAATCAAGTGTGTCAATAACTCAATCAATTTTATCACAAATAAATCTTATAACATATTGTAATCAACAAGTGTGTCAATTCTCATTTAATCACATAAGTACCAGATCTTATTAAAAAGTAAATAAAACGTAAATCATGCAAACATAATATTTAAAACTTTAATAAATACTCATGTCTAAAAAGTCTCTCAAATCATCCCATAAAATGGGGGTTTTAATTACACATAAATACAAACAAGAAACGGAAGTAAAATGGAGAGAAATCACCCTTGGGTCTCTCTTTTAAGCTTGATCCTTCCTTGAGCTTCCTTGCTTGAATCTTGTACAATGAGTAGGTGTTGAGGATATGTCTAGATAAGTGGAGTCATATGGAAAGTGGCAAAGGAAAGGAGTGGAGAAGATGGAAAGAGAGGAATGATTTAGGTGGAGTAATCTAGATGTTGAGTTTTAGGTAGAGGAGAAATGGAGGGATTAGGAATGGTAGAAAGGAGGTTTCTTGGCAATCAAGAATAACCAAGTGTTATCAATTCTTAGCATAAAATGGTGTATTTATATGTTAAAAAAGGTAGGGTATGAAATGGGCATGAAAGAACAAGAATACCCCTAAAAAAATGGCTTGCAAAACGTCCATTTCGCTGCTTCTAGAAAGTGGTGTCGCCCTGGGGTCGCCCTAGGGTCGCCGTGACGACAGGGAATGCGCAGCAGTTACTAAATTAGGCATAACTTTCTCTAGAAGACTCGGAATTGCTATCCGTAAAAATTGCTAGAAAGTAGACTTATGGGGATTTTTGAATATATATAATCTGAAATGTGGTTTGATCTGAGGAGAGAGACATGCCTCTTTGAAGATAAATGATCTACACACACTTTTTACAATTTCAGCACCTTTTTCCACCAATATTAATCCAATGCCTCTAAACTTTATAAATACTGAAAACACTTAATTCACACCATTAAATCATGGGATATTTCCCAAGAATCAAGCAGAATAAGAAGGAAGTGAGGGCTAAAATCATACCAATTTTTGTTTGATCACACATCCCACCTAAATCCCACCTTTTTCATCCTACCACATGTGGCATGTGAGGTGTCAAATGGTGAGTGGATACATTGGGTAGGTGAAATAAATCATCATTAATGTGTATCCACTCACAATTTGACACTTCACATGCCACATGTAGTGGAATGAAAAAAGGTGGGATGCTTAGCATTATTGATCCCTAAGTTTGAACTTCATATTATAATAACAATAAATAAGTTGTTCAAGCTTAAAATAGGCAAGATGGTTCCTTTGTTTTGTGTGGATTAAAGCAAATGTGGACTAATTTCTTTCACATGCAGAAGATGATGATGTTTGTGATAGTATGCGAACTGCTATTGCACTCAATGATGGAGCACAGTTTCCATACGTCACCCACCAATCAGCTGTAATAAAACTTATTAAGTATTATAAGTATGAATATTATTTAAATAATATTATTATTTATTATTAATATGTAAATTTTTGTAATAAAAGTTATATACCCGCTTGCATTTTGTTTCTAGCTGCAATGGCTGCTCGTTCACCAAAACTTTTCCTTCCATCCTTAAAGTATGTGAGCTACATTCATGAGATCAATATGTATATAATATATATTAATATGACACAATACTCACACAACACTCATATATATCAAAAAAAAAAATTCAGATTGCTTTCACAAAATTTTTCATATTTTAAACGTCCACTTTGTGGTTCTTTATCCAATTTTACTTCAAGTCCTCAATAATTTTACTAGTGACTATTATACTGGAAATTTTTATAAATTTGTTAATGCTTCTTCTAAAATAATTTTCAATCTAAATTATTTTAACAATAATTTAATTGTTTAGGATTAATAAAATTATTTTAATAATATGCAAAATATCCATGGACATTCGGGGTGAAATTCATAAAATTTCGGGAATTTCAGGAATACTGGGAGATTTTTACGGATATTTCGAAATCGACCAGATATTTTGCAAGATATTGGATATTTGCCTGTTTCAATATCGGTCTCTCTAAAATATGGATATATCGGTGGATATTTCGGTATATCTATCGATTTTACTTTCTCAAACTTATGAATATCTTCAAAGCGAAGGCATTCATAAATCTTTGCAAATCTTGGTTCATTTCTCTAGTGATTTTTACTCAAATCCCTTCAAGGTGAGTGAAAGTTCTTCCATTTTTATTTGTTTCTATTCATGTGAAACTTATTTTCATCATTTGAGAGTGTTTGTATTTTGACGAGCTTTCGAGTAAGGTAGTAGTCGACTCGATCTATCATAAATAATTGAATTTTGTTGCCTAAATTTTAGGTATGATAGTGCAGGGGTTGTACGACCAAACGGTGGAGGTTTTATAGAATTTGACTCGATTGTTTGGATTCCGACAGTCGTCGTATCTGTGTAATTTTTGTATTCGATATTATTTTTGTATTTTGATAAGTTTGACAAAGATATTTCGATATATTAAGGGTCGACTCGGTCATTAGAAATATTCACGTTCATACGTAATAGGGTCAACTTGACCGTTTTTTATTAGAGAATCGCTTATATGTGTAATGGGGTCGACTTGACCGTTTTTATTACAAATAATTCGCGTAAATGCGTAATGAGGTCAACTCGACCATTTTTGTGAATGCGTAAATGCGTAAATGTGTATGTGAGGTGATTAGGTGAAATCAAAACAAGCATTTGCATTAAAGAAAACACACAACATCATGCAATGAATGTGTAATGCAATGCTCCCCCTCAACGGGTTACTCCCTCTCAGTAAGCAATCTCCCCAATATGTGAATTAGTTACTCTCAATTAGAAAATCTCCCTTACCATAAACTACTCCCCCTTTTTATTGAAATTCCCTTAATCACTTATAATGTAAAATATACCTAAGGGGGTGAATAGGTGTATGCCCAAATTTTGGCACTTGTTTTCCACACAACCAATTTACACACACTTAGAGTATTTAAAAAGTAGATTGTTTTAACAAGTTAATATGAATTCAATTAGACAAGTGTTAAAACAATACAAGTTAAAGTATGTAAAGAAACTAAAAGCACTAAATCAACTCAAGTAATTTTTACGTGGTAAAACCTCCAAAGAGGAAACATCCACGGGTTGATGCCACAACCACTATCAAACCGCAATTCACTATGACAAATAGAAGATACACATTCAAAGAGCAATCAACACATGAAACACTCTCTAAGATAACACTCCTATTCTACCCTCGAGCCTAGTGAATCACTTTGCCTACTTTCTATCCAAGATGTGACCAACACACCTCTAGGAAGCAACTTCCTATCCAAGATGCTCATGTCTCTAGGAAGCTTTCATGCTTGTCTATCCAGATCCTCTTGATCCTAGCTAAACATAGATTAAATAAACATATATAGCTATCACAATACAACACTCAATCAATACACCACATACAATCTCTATGTTATATCTAGAATTATATTCTAAGAGCATACAAGTAATAAAAGAGGTGGCTTATTAAGAAAGACACTAAAATTAGATGAAGTTAGGGAAAACCTTACCAAGCAAGATGTGATGTTGCAAAACCTTGCATGGATGCATCCTATATGGTCATTGATGATGCTTGATGAACTTTGATGCGCAAAGGAATGACTTTGAGTGTTTAAAGGTGAGTTCTTGTGAATTTTTTCTCTTGAAAAATGTTTTAAGGGAAAAATATGATTTTTGAAATCTTAAGGACAACCTAAGAATATAACAATCTTTATATTGGGCTCCCAAATGATGCAACGTTGTTTTGATAAAAACAGGGCAAACCGCTGCGGGTACCGTTGCCAAAACCATAGCGGTGCATTAAAAAATGCATCAAGTATGAAGACCGTTGTGCCTACCACTATGGCTTCCACAGCGGTTAAGGTAGCGGTATGCACTGGGCACAAAACCGCTATGCCTACCGCTGCGGAAACCCACAGCGGTCAGGAGAGCTCGAAACAGAGCAACTCACTGTTGTGGCTACCGCTGTGGATATAGCAGCGATATCGATAGCGGTTCCCTGAATCATGCAAAGCCTAAGAGAGAAAATATGCAATCTTAAGCTACTAATGGCATGACTTTGCATCATAATGCCTAACTGGTTATGGCATTTCATTGTACAAGATGCAATCATATAGAAACATGCAAGAAGAGAGATTAATGAACATGAATACACACAATAAAAACACACAACATACAACAAATAAACATATGCATGAGTTGTGAGTGTGTGCAACTATATCTCTTCAAAGCAAGTAAGCACTTAGAATTTTACCTTTGGTGCTTCTTCTCTTGAGGACTTGAGAGGGCCTTGGTTTTGCAAAGAACCAACCATCAAAAGCCTAAGCTACCCTTACATCAAACCCCACATGTGGTTTGTCACTGAAATAAGCTAATCAAACTTGAGGAACTTACAAAAAAGAAAAAGGGGATATTTATATGAGAATCACAAAAGATAGGGTTGAAATCTCGGTATGCTAATGTGGCACTTAAACGACGGTTGAAACGGCGGCCAGGCCACCGATTGGTGGCCACCGAATTAGATTTGGGAGCCAGTATTATTTATCGGCGGTTTCGATCTGTGGTTGAATTATGGTCACTAAATTGCATCAGACTGCTTTAGAGACAAACGGCAGTTTCAAACTATGGCCAGACTGTCGATGTGAATCGCAGAATGCTTATTCTCTTGTAAAATGACCATTTTGCCCCAAAAAGCTCTCCTTTTGTCACCTTTAATCCAAAATCACAAAGTTTCTTCATCGATCAGCCCTAAATCCCAAAAGTACCTGTACAATCAAAATCGAGCCATTAAATACATGAGTTTACTTTAAAATCGAACATAAGCATCGAAAATAAGGGGTGTATTCTTATGTATGTAATAATTCGATCATCAACACTACCTCTTGTGCAGTTATTGTCAACAAGAAATTGAGTGAGGCGCTCATACCAAGCCCTCAGTGCTTGTTTCAACTTTCAACCCATATAAAGCCTTTTTGAGGTGATAGACATGGTTAGGGTGGTGTGCATCCACAAACCTTGGGTTGATCAACGAACATTTCCTCTTGTAAGAAGCCATTAAGAAAGGCCCTCTTCACACCTATTTGGTGCAATTTGAACTTGTGCAGACAAAATATGGATAAGAGAAGCCTTATAAACTCTACATGGGCAATGGGAGAAAATGTCTCCCCAAAGTCAATACCCTCAATTTGAGAGTACCCTTGTGCAACAAGCCTTACCTTGTTATGCACAATGTTGCCATCCTTATCGGATTCATTCCTATACACCCATTTGGTGCCTATGACATTAGTGCTTTTAGGTCTAGGAACTAGAGTCCAAACCACACTCCTTTCGAATTGGTTTAGCTCTTCTTACATGGCAAAAACCCAAATTCATCATTTAAGGCCTCGTCAACCTTTTTGGGTTCAATTTGAGAGGTGTAGCATGTGTAACTAATTAGATTAGCTATTTGACACCTAGTCCTATTACCCTCATTGACATCTCCAATAACATCATATTTGTTATGGAGATGTCTAGCCCATGAAGCAGGTTCTTTAGAGTTCAAAGGAGGAACTCTATCAAGAGGTTGTATGTCCTTTTCATCGAGGTTAGACCTTCCATCAATAGGGGTCTCCATAACCTTCTCCAAAGGAGAATCATCAACTACAACATCCTCATCCTCATGGTTAATAGTATTAAGCCTACTATCATCTATGACAACATTAGATTATTCCATAACATTTTGAGTCTTCAAGTTGAAAACTCTATAAGCTCTATTATTCAAGGCATAGCCAATAAATATTCCCTCATCACTCTTGGCATAAAACTTGCCAAGTTGATTACAGTCATTAAGAATGTAGCATTTGCTTCCAAAGGAGAGGAAGTAGCTAACATTTGGCTTTCTACCTCTCCACAACTCATAATAGGTTTGCCTAGTGCCGGGCTTTAGGAAGAATTTATTTCCTATATAGCAAACCGTGTTAACTACTTCGGCCCAAGTTCTGTTAACCGCCAAAAATGGCAGGGATTCAAAGAAGAATTTTCCTTTTACACTTGGGAACATATTAAGATAGAATGGCATCATAGAAGAGCATCTCGGTACCCCGCCACTAAAGTAACCGGGCAGGCCTTATATCAATCCAGATCAAAATCAAAGGCTCCTAGACTCCCAGGTACCAGGAAACATAGAAGCCAAGTTCCTAAGGACTCCATTATTGTAGAATCCTAGTACTCCACTACCACCCAGTACCTTGATACCCTGAAACTCTAGTACCATGACCCAGTTGGAGGTGGGATACCTATGTACCCCGATCCCTCCTAAAGCCGGCCAACCAAGCAATAAGTAGTGAATTAATGGACTACCAAGTATCAAGGTAAGAGCAGGTAGGCCAAGATCAAGCTACTAAGAAGGACAGTGAGATGACAACGTTTTAATAACAAGGAAATTGACTCATTCCCACCACTTAAGAGTCCTATTTGAAAGCAATGTCAACTCTATAAAATTTAGCCAAATAAGGGATCGCTTGATTCCTAGAAGGAATGCTACGATCTTTTCGCCAATTGCCATGGAACGTCCCAAAAATCTCTAGGTCACTGGACCGAATTTAGAGGAGTGCTCAACAAGAATTGGGATGTATATATATGACATGTTACCATACATAAAAGGGAGGAAAACTTGATCCCAAGAACCCTAGAGTATTCTTCTCCACTTATCGACACGCACGAGAGCTCCATCACCAACTGAGTTTTGTCCCTTCACCATAGCCATTAAAAATCCACATTTTACTATATGATGTGTTCGCTATCAATAAAAATGTGTTACATGTGATCTTATTGCCATTTTACTTTGATTCACAATTGTCGTTATAGTTGATTTGTTTTATTGAGTGCTTATAGGTATCGAACTACTTGATATCTCTCCGACTGTGATCCACCCCGATTTCAATCATAAAAAATTGTTTATTGGAAATTCACCCTAGCGACAATTTTCAGTTAACACTTTTGGCCACGTCTACGGGGAGCTTGTAAGATCCTTTATTTGTATTGGCTTGATTCTATTGCAAAACTCTCTATATTTGTATTAGTTGTTGCTTAGGTGATTCTTGGAAGAAAGAAGCTTCAAAGGTGAAGAAGCAACATCTTGTGCAAATTTCATCTTCAAGGGGAACATCACGTACTTGGATGCTAAGGTATTAAGATTCTTCTTCCTCTTACAAGGCGTAAGCACACACACACACAATTCATACTTGTGTGTCCCTGCATCGTGGTTCAAACATTTGGTATAACACTTTCACACACATTTAAGTATGCCTTGAGTGTGTAAGACCTTTTCATTTAGTGGATGGCTTTGCTAGTGGTTGTGGTATCAACCCGTAGATGTTTCCTCTTTGAGATTTTACCACATAAAAACAATGTTTCTCATTTTTCCCTTTAAGTTTTTGTTAATCTTTTGCATTTTACTTGTATTGATTCTCTTGTATATTGATGATTCACATGCATTGATTCTTTCTATGCAATTGCTATATCTTTTCAAGTATTCATTCCATTCTTATATTCTGCATTTTTAATATTGGAAGAATTTGGAACTATACCTATTCAGCCCCCCTCTAGGTATAAAACACTATTGTTTTAAGGGAATTTCAGTTGGTATCAGAGCGGGTGTCTAAACGCACTTAGATAGATCCTTTTTTTAGTGTTTTTGTTTTATTTGTGATAGTCATGATTAAGGAAGTGTGTTCCTATATGGCTTCTTTTGTTGAACATATTGACTTGGATGAGAAAAAGATCAATGATCTTATTCTTGAAAATGAAAGCTCATCTAAAGTTAATGTGTCCCTCAATAAGGAGCTAGAGAATCATGGACTAAGCTCAAAAGAATTCAATGAACTTAAAGACAAAATCCTAAGTCTAGAAATGAACTTAAAATATAGTAATGATAGACTTATCATCTTGAAGAAAGAAATTGAGCAAAGGGATAGTTCTTTTGTTAATGCTAAAAGGCTAGAAAACATGTTTAAAGCCAAACTTAGTGAGCACTTATATCAAGAGAAAAATTATAAACAATGGCTTAATAAATCACGTGAAGATGTTAGGAAAAGTGATGACATCTTAGAAAAATATGCCATTAAAAATAGGTTGCTTATTGATAAGCTTGATGAGGCAAATAGGATAATTCAAAAGATGTCATCTAGTTCTAATAAGGTTGAAACCCACACTAAAAGTGGTAAGCATCCTTGTGACAAAAGAGGTTTGGGTTATATAAATGAGAAGGAGACTCCTTCATCTAACAAATCTATTTTTGTCAAAGCAAGTGTTGAATCAAATGTAGGTACTCTCTCTCATGGTAAAGTAATGAAAGCTATCGGAGGTGCCTCTACATCAACAAGGATCTCAAATGAAAGATCACAACAAGATCAAAGTCAAAATGCATCTACTTCAATGGCAAAAGTTGGAGCATCAAAGGTTGCACATCAAAGAGGTAAAATTGTGAGAAGACCAAGTGCTTTGGAAGCAAATGCAAACGGTAAAATTCTCAAATTCATACCTATTTGTCATCATTGTAATATGATAGGACATATTCGACCTAGGTGCTTTGAATATATTCAGAAATGCAAACTTGATAATGCTTTTCATGTTATGTCTTTGAATGGTCCTAGGCAATCATCCATGTATGAATTTAGTACTAGACCTAGGAAGACCTTGGAAAAGCATGTTGTGAAGAATCTTATTGATGACTTGCTTGTTAAATCTTGTGTTATGCCTCACTCTACTATGCATAAGAAAGTTGATAATGCTTTGTTTGATAGTTTTGAAAATGTGACCAATGTGGTCAAGGTGCATGTTAAAAAGTCTAACATTGAGTCAAAGTATGATAATGGTAAGAGTAAGAAGCGTATTGTGAAAAGTGTGTCGGTGAGAAAATAAACACCTAATTGTCTAGTTGCACAATATTCTTTGCGTGTCAACTTCTCCTACTCTTGGTACCTAGATAGCGGTTGCTCTAGAAAATGACCGGGAACAAAGAATTCTTTAAGAATCTTATGTTAAAGGATGGAGTGTAAGGATTCCCATTATTGATTGGCTTATTTTGTGAACAAACCACAAGTTGGGGTTTGAATTGTAAGGGTAGATTAGGTGATGGAAGACCAACATCAAAGGCCCTATTCAAGACCTCAAGGTGACAAGCACTCAAAGGTATATTTCTTGTGCTTAGTTTTCTTTGAAGAGATCTAGAAGCACACACACACTTAGCATACTTGCATTTGTGTGCATACTCTTCACATGTCACATTACACACTTGCACTTTGTTTGATTATATCTTGTTATGTGTTTGTTTGTGTCGTGTAATTCGTTTCCCGAATATGTTCGGAAACGTCCGCGCTTGCACGATTATGTGCTTGGTTTTGCGTGAAGACCGCTCTTGGTGATAGCCTTGGCTTTCTCCTTGGATTCACCACTTTTGGTGAATCGGCGGTTTAATCGGCGGCCCTGGCCGCCGAATGAAACCGCCGTTTTGGACCAGAGGTCTCTGGTCTGATTCTGCGGTTAGATCGGCGGTCTGGCTGCCGATTTGAAACCGCCGTTTCATACCTAATGCATTTATTATTCTCGAGTTGTGTTCTGCGGTTTACTTGGCGGTTTCGAAACCACCGAATGAAACCGCCGTTTTCTCCCCTGTTCTCGAGATGAATTCTGCGGTCATGATCGGCGGCCTAGCCACCGAATGAAGCCGCCTAATGAAACCGCCGAATTAGATATTTTAGGTCGGTTTCTTTCTCGGGTTCAATTCTGCGGTCAGATTCTGCGACCCCGACCGCAGAATGAAATCGCCGTTTGAGCGTTTCAAGGGCAATCTTGTCTTTTCACATGCCCTGTTTCTTGATGACTATATATATCATACTTTCTCATTTCTCTAACTTAGTTCTCTGATTCTAAAGAACCCTAAAGTTCAAAAAGAGAAACTTGAGATAACAGAAATCAAGAACTCATTTTTATACACACAAAACCATTCTCATATGCATCAAAAGATCATCTAGCATTTTCTAGCATAGTTAGGATGCTTGCTTGCATGGGTTTTGCTCAACACACTTGCTTTGGTATGTTCTTCACTAATCTCATCTAAGCTTAGTGTTTTATTTATCAAAGAAATCTCTTATATTATTTGTATGCTCTTAGAATATATTCTAGATACAAAATAGAGATTGTTGTGTTGACATGTTTGAGTGATGTATTTTGATAGCAACATCTAGGTTATTTTTATCTATGATTTGCTAAGCTTTATGACATGTCATTTAGCCATTGTCATCTAGGATTGCATTTATTGTTATCTAATCATCCTAGATAAGCATCTAAGGTTACCTAGCTTTATTTGCTCATTGAATATCATTTTATATTCACATAGGTTGTAATCTCTTCATTGAGAAGTAAGTCTTGCATGTAGCTTCCGGGATTAGGTTGCTTAGATTGCAAGCAATTGGACTAGGTCCACTTATACCGGGATTAGGTTGGTGTGTTGATTATTGATCGGGATTAGGTTGTAATCATTTCACATTTAGTGGATTCGAGGTTCGAGTGTGGCGCACTATACAGCTCGTGGTTTTTCCCGTGAGGGTTTCCACGTAAATATCAAGTGTCCTTTATAATTCCGCACCATATTACACTTGTTATTGTTTTTGACTAGTTTGGGGCATTTTCGTAATTTGACTAATCGCGAAAATTTGGTAAAGTTGGTAAAATCTATTCACCCCCCCTTTAGATTAATATTAGAACACACCGTGTTATTTGTTTCAATTGGTATCAGAGCGGGTTCCTAGACATACATAGGTGATCCTTGCTCATTTTGGTGTGTTTTGCATTTGTGTGATTTTTGTTCATTCATACATTTTGCATTCATTTTATTTCATTCATATTTACAATGAGTGGAAACGGTGGCAACAACGAGGGTGCTTCTAGCACGCGTCCTCCTCTCCTCACCGGTGATAACTACTCCTCATGGAAGGGGAAGATGGAGGCGTACTTATGCCAAATCCATGATAGGGCATGGATGGCCATTGAAGACGGATACGCTCCTTCCTTGATGACTCCCACGGGTGGTGGAGAAGAAGTTCTCAAGCCTAAGGCACAATGGACTAATGGAGAGTTTGAGACTTCTAAGTGGAATAGGAAGGCAATGCATGCCATCCTATGTGCCATGGATGAGAACCAATACAAGTTGGTTCAAATTACTAGGATTGCCAAAGAGGCATGGGAAATCCTAGAGACGGCTCATGAAGGAATCGAAGTGGTCAAGGATTCAAAACTACAAGTCCTCCAAACTAGTTTTGAGACCATTAGGATGGAAAAGCATGAGCACTTCAATGACTTCCAAGTGAAGTTGATGGACATTGTGAATCAAAGTCATCAACTAGGAGACCCGTATTCGGATAGGAGAATCAAGCAGAAAATTATGAGATCTCTCCCCGATAGATTCGAGTATAAGGTGACGGCTTTAGAGGAAAATAGTGGCTATAAGGATATAAAGCCGAGCGAAGTCATTGGAAGACTTCTCGCTTATGAGTCTAGGAAGGCTCCTATCTCTACTCCTCATAAAAAGCAAAAGGGAATTGCTTTGAAAGCATCAAAGGATGAAAAGGAGGTGAAGAATGACTCGGATGAAGACATGGCCTTATTTGTGAAAAGATTCAATAAGGTTATGAAGTTTGGGAAGAGAGGATTTGGTATGAGAGGCCAAGACTTGAAGAAGAAGGGTCCCTTCAAGAAGTTTGAACCAAGGCAAGAGAAGACTGAAAGAAAAGGGGTCCGTTGCTTTGAGTGTGGTGGAATTGGTCACTTTGCTCCCGATTGTGCTAATCACAAGGAAAAGAAGAAGGGAAAAGTGATGGCCGCCACTTGGAGTGGAAGTAGTGATGACTCCAATGAAGAAGATGAGTCTTCAAATGATGAAGACATCATGGCTAACTTCCTAGCCTTTGCCTCCTCTCACAAGAGCAAAAGTGGTAGTGAAAAAGAGGAAGAGAGTCAAAGGGAAAGTGACTCTAGTGAAGATGACTCCGATGCTAACTCCACTAATGAATATGTGGAGAAAGAAGTGTTAGTTGAATATCTTAAGGAGTTTAGGAGCTTAGAGATGAAAACCACTAAGAAAATCAAGATGTTGAGAGAAGAGAATCTTGAGCTTTCATCTCACAATGACCACTTAAGTGAAGAAGTGGAAAGACTTAAGAAGAGAGAAGATAAGCTAAGAGAGGAGTTAGCTTTATCTAGGAGGAATGAAGAAGGTTTGAAGAGGGAGCTTGATGAAGCTAAGAAGTCACTTACTAGGATGGACTCTAGCACCAAAAAGTTAGACCACATGCTTGGTGTTGGAAAGAGTCCATGTGACAAGAGAGGTCTAGGGTTTGAAGATAGTCAAGAGACCTCCTCCTCTAAGAAGACCGTGTTTGTTAAGGGCTTGGGCAACATAGAAGCTTCACCGGTGCACACTCCTAGGAAGAAGATAGATCTAGGACAATGTTCCAAAAGTGCACAAGTGAAGGTGGTGTCAAGAAGGCAACCTCAAGCCAACATTCCTTATCATTTGGCTCAAAAAGGGAAGAAGACAATCATGCAAGTCCAACATTGGAAGCAAGATAGACCGTTTCAACAAAGGAGATGGATTGAACCCATTCAATCACAAAGGCAAGGGAAGGCTCCCATAAATGCTCAAGGCAATGGTATGATTTCTCATTTCATTCCAATTTGTCATTTTTGTGGTTTTAATGGTCACATTCGACCAAATTGCTTTCGTTATATAAAAATGTGTAGAACTCGAAGCATGATTGAAAAGAGAAAGATAAGAGCCAAGATGCATGTTCCTAGGAATAATAAGACTAATTTGCATGATCCTAGGATTACTAGTGCCCATGTACCAAAGACCATTAAGAAAGAAAATGTTGTTCTTAAGTGGGTTAGAAAGAATGAAAATGTTTGCCATGTTGCACAAATTGCCTTAAAGGAAAATTCTTCTAATCTTTGGTATCTTGATAGTGGGTGCTCTAGGCACATGATGGGAAACAAGAGTTTCTTTGAGACTCTTGTTATGGAGGAAGGAGGAAATGTCACCTTTGGTGATGGATCCAAAAAGAAAGTCATAGGGAAAGGAACCATTTCCGTTCCCGGATTACCCTCCTTATCTAATGCTTTACTTGTTGATGGCTTGAAAGCCAATTTGATTAGCATTTCTCATCTTAGTGATGAAGGATATTCCGTCTTGTTTAGCAAAGATAATTGCTCTATCCTAAAGCCCAATGGACAAACCTTATTGAAAGGTATGAGATCTAGTGACAATTGCTATTGTCTTGAAGCTAGAATAGTCTCAAACAATGTGTCCAAGGATGAGCAAATTGAGTTGTGGCATGAAAGACTTGGCCACATGAACTTTCGGGATCTACGGATCCTTGGAAAGTTTGAATGTGTGCGTGGCCTCCCTAAGCTTGGGATGAAAGCCAATGGTATTTGTGGACCTTGTCAACAAGGAAAACAAACTAAAGTCATGCACAAAAAGGGCAAGTATCTCTCCACCAAGGAGCCCCTAGAGCTTCTCCACATGGATCTTATGGGTCCTATGCAAACCGAGAGCTTGGGTGGAAAGAGATACATTCTTGTATGTGTAGATGATTTCTCTAGGTTCACATGGACATATTTTCTTAGAGAAAAATCCGAAACTTTTGATAAGTTTAAAATGCTTTGTACTAAACTTCAAAATGAAATGAATTCTAACATTAAAAGCATAAAACGGATAAGAAGTGATCATGTGAGGGAATTTGAGAATGCTTCATTTGAAACCTATTGTGATAGTATAGGTATCTCCCATGAGTTTTCAGCTCCTAGGACACCTCAACAAAATGGAGTTGTTGAGAGGAAAAATAGGGTCCTTCAAGAGATGGCCCGTGTGATGTTGCTTAGCAACAATGTGCCTAGGAATCTATGGGCCGAAGCAGTCAACACGGCTTGCTATATAGGAAATAGAGTTTTCCTAAGGCCCGGTACTAGGAATACCTCCTATGAGTTATGGAAAGGTAAAAGGCCAAATGTTAGCTACTTCCACACATTTGGAAGCAAATGCTACATTTTAAATGACCAAGATCAACTTGGCAAATTTGATGCCAAGAGTGATGAGGGTATCTTTATTGGCTATGCCTTAAATAGTAGAGCCTATAGAGTTTTCAATAAGAAAACTCTAAGTGTCATGGAATCATCCAATGTCGTATTTGATGATGAAAGGCTCAAGTCTAGTAATCATGAGGAGGAGATAATTTTTAGTAATGACTCTCCTTTGGAGAAGGTTGATGTGACTCCTAATGTGGGGACGTCCAATGTTGTTGATAATGACACACAACCTATTGATAGAGTTCCTAACTTGGACTCTAATGAACCCGCTCCTTGGGTTAGAAGACTCTATAACAAAGATGATGTTATTGGAGATGTGAATGAGGGTGTTAGGACTAGAAGGCAAATAGCTAATCTTATTAGCTTCACTTGCTACACCTCTCAAATAGAACCCAAAAAGATTGATGAAGCTTTAAATGATGAATTTTGGGTTCTTGCTATGCAAGAAGAGCTAAACCAATTCGAAAGGAATGAGGTTTGGACTCTAGTTCCTAGGCCTAAGACCACAAATGTCATAGGCACAAAGTGGATATATAGGAACAAATCCGATGAGGATGGCAACATTGTGCGTAACAAGGCAAGACTTGTTGCACAAGGGTACTCTCAAATTGAGGGTATCGATTTTGAGGAGACTTTTGCTCCTGTTGCCCGCTTAGAGTCCATTAGGCTTCTCTTGTCCATCTCTTGTGTGCACAAATTCAAATTGCACCAAATGGATGTAAATAGTGCCTTCCTCAATGGCTTCTTGCAAGAGGAAGTGTTTGTTGAGCAACCCAAGGGGTTTGTGGATGCACACCACCCCAATCATGTCTATCGCCTCAAGAAGGCTCTTTATAGGTTGAAACAAGCACCGAGGGCTTGGTATGAGCGCCTCACTCAATTCCTTGTCAACAATGACTACACAAGAGGTAGTGTTGACAAGACATTATTCATCAAGAAAGACAATTATGAGCTTTTTATAGCTCAAATATATGTTGATGATATAGTGTTTGGCTCCACCAACAACATCAAAGTCCAACAATTTGTTGATGTTATGTCTCATGAATTTGAGATGAGTCTTGTTGGTGAGCTTAGTTACTTCCTAGGTTTGCAAATCAGGCAAATGAATGATGGGATCTTCATAACCCAAGCCAAATATGCCAAAAACCTAGTGAAGAGGTTTGGTCTTGAAAAAGCCAAGCATTGTGATACACCCATGAGTACCACTTTGAAGCTAAGCAAATATGCTAGTGGTAAAAGTGTGGAACAAACACTATATAGGGCCATGATAGGAAGCTTGCTTTATTTGACCGCAAGTAGGCCCGATATATCCTTTAGTGTGGGTGTGTGTGCTAGGTACCAATCCGATCCCAAGGAGTCCCATCTCTCTTCCGTCAAGAGAATCATTCGATTTGTGAATGGGACTTCTAATTATGGGATTTGGTACTCGTTTGACACTAATGCTAGTCTTGTAGGCTTTAGTGATGCGGATTGGGCGGGAAATTGTGATGATAGGAAAAGCACATCGGGCGGTTGCTTTTTCCTTGGAAACAATCTTGTTTCTTGGTTTTGCAAGAAGCAAAACTCAATTTCCTTGTCCACGGCGGAGGCCGAATACATAGCCGCGGGGAGTGGATGCACACAACTCCTATGGATAAAGCAAATGCTAGTAGACTACGGATTCAACCAAGGTACACTCACTCTCTTTTGTGATAACATGAGTGCTATTAATATTTCCAAGAATCCGGTTCAACACTCTAGAACTAAGCATATTGACATCCGTCATCATTTCATTAGAGAACTAGTTGAAAATAAATGCATTGTACTTGAGCATGTAGGTACAAATGATCAACTAGCGGACTTGTTTACAAAACCTCTAGATGCTACTCGATTTAAAACTCTTAGTAGATCTATTGGGATATGTCTTGTGGAGTGATGAGTTTTTTGTGATTGACCACATAAGGGGAACTCAAGCAAAGAGAGCTTTTTGTATACTAGATGCATGCAAAATATTTGAAAGATCTTGTGCTTCTCTTTTAATTGCTTGAAGTAAGCTTGGTTGGACATATGTATATTTGCTTTTATTTCAATAAGTGTGAACCATGCTTTGTTTTCAATCCATGTCATATTCATGTTCAAACATGCATTTTATGGACTAGGAAATTTTCATAGGAAGTATGATTTGAATGACCTATAGTTATTTCCATGACATGATGATTCTTAATTGACATGCTATTGAACTTGAAAAGCATGAAATTCAAATGCCATGCTAAATTGAAAAAGCATGAATTGATGATTGCATATTCTTAAATGCAAAACAATGTGTGAAAAAGCTAGTGAGACTAAATTTGATAAAGGATCATGTATCCATTCAAAGGATGTTTCAATCCAAATGTCTCTCTTTCTTTATTTGTTGAACATGGTTACTATCATACGGGTTTCATACCTGGAAAAATCAAATAGGGTGCAAAGTCGCTCATGCCATGTTTCGCTTATAAAGTTGGATATAGTTGTTGTTAAAAATCAAAATCAATAAATTCTCTATATCTTTGCTTCTCTCATGACAGATGGTAAAATTGGTTTGAATTCTTTTTGAAACCGTTGTCATTTGCTTTGCCAAATACCATTGTATTTTGGACTTGAATGCAACATGTCTTGTTTGCAAAGCATTTTTATTTCACACATTTTCTTAAAATAAATCTCCTTGATTCTCTCCAATTAATTGAGTGCATAAAGTGGCTTATTTGTCTATGCATTATCTTGTATGCTACTATCTCTCTTTGCTATGAGTGACCCGGTTGGGGACTACTCCTTTGCCTATATCATGACAAAAAGGGGGAGTAGGATGTGATTAAGGGGAGTTGCAAATTGTAGTAGTTAATGTGCATTTGGGGAGATTTCATATTGAGGGGGAGTAACCCTTTGAGGGGGAGCATTGCATACTCATACATTGCATGATATTGTGGTTAAAAGTTTCATATGCAAATGCTTGTTTTTCTTTCACTTGATCATCTCACATACACTTGCTTTGGAAGTGTAATCTAATTGTTTTGAAGGTTTGGTAATTCTACAAGAGATTGAAGACTTGAAGTTTTATTTTCTTATCTCTTTGTACTTTGTAATGTAGAATTTCCCGTAGTTTCAATTATCTTGTGAGGATCAATGTGAGTGGTGGTTTTGTCACGAAATAGCCAAAGGGGGAGATTGTAAGGATTCCCATTATTGATTGGCTTATTTCGTGAACAAACCACAAGTTGGGGTTTGAATTGTAAGGGTAGATTAGGTGATGGAAGACCAACATCAAAGGCCCTATTCAAGACCTCAAGGTGACAAGCACTCAAAGGTATATTTCTTGTGCTTAGTTTTCTTTGAAGAGATCTAGAAGCACACACACACTTAGCATACTTGCATTTGTGTGCATACTCTTCACATGTCACATTACACACTTGCACTTTGTTTGATTATATCTTGTTGTGTGTTTGTTTGTGTCGTGTAATTCGTTTCCCGAATATGTTCGGAAACGTCCGCGCTTGCACGATTATGTGCTTGGTTTTGTACGAAGACCGCTCTTGGTGATAGCCTTGGCTTTCTCCTTGGATTCACCACTTTTGGTGAATCGGCGGTTTAATTGGCAGCCCTGGCCGCCGAATGAAACCGCCGTTTTGGACCAGAGGTCTCTGGTCTGATTCTGCGGTTAGATCGGCGGTCTGGCCGACGATTTGAAACCACCATTTCATACCTGATGCATTTATTATTCTCGGGTTGTGTTCTGCGGTTTACTCGGCGATTTCGAAACCGCCAAATGAAACCGCCGTTTTCTCCCCTGTTCTAGGGATGAATTCTGCGGTCATGATCGGCGGCCTAGCCGCAGAATGAAACCGCCGAATTAGATATTTTAGGTCGGTTTGTTTCTCGGGTTCAATTCTGCGGTCAGATTCTGCGGCCCCGACCGCAGAATGAAACCGCCGTTTGAGCGTTTCAGGGGCAATCTTGTCTTTTCACATGCCCTGTTTCTTGATGACTATATATATCATACTTTCTCATTTCTCTAACTTAGTTCTCTGATTCTAAAGAACCCTAAAGTTCAAAAAGAGAAACTTGAGAGAAAAGAAATCAAGAACTCATTTTTATACACACAAAACCATTCTCATATGCATCAACAGATCATCTAGCATTTTCTAGCATAGTTAGGATGCTTGCTTGCATGGGTTTTGCTCAACACACTTGCTTTGGTATGTTCTTCACTAATCTCATCTAAGCTTAGTGTTTTATTTATCAAAGAAATCTCTTATATTATTTGTATGCTCTTAGAATATATTCTAGATACAAAATAGAGATTGTTGTGTTGACATGTTTGAGTGATGTATTTTGATAGCAACATCTAGGTTATTTTTATCTATGATTTGCTAAGCTTTATGACATGTCATTTAGCCATTGTCATCTAGGATTGCATTTACTGTTATCTAATCATCCTAGATAAGCATCTAAGGTTACCTAGCTTTATTTGCTCATTGAATGTCATTTTATATTCACATAGGTTGTAATCTCTTCATTGAGAAGTAAGTCTTGCATGTAGCTTCCGGGATTAGGTTGCTTAGATTGCAAGCAATTGGACTAGGTCCACTTATACCGGGATTAGGTTGGTGTGTTGATTATTGATCGGGATTAGGTTGTAATCATTTCACATTTAGTGGATTCGAGGTTCGAGTGTGGCGCACTATACAGCTCGTGGTTTTTCCCGTGAGGGTTTCCACGTAAATATCAAGTGTCCTTTGTAATTCCGCACCATATTACACTTGTTATTGTTTTTGACTAGTTTGGGGCATTTTCGTAATTTGACAAATCTCGAAAATTGGGTAAAGTTGGTAAAATCTATTCACCCCCCTCTAGATTAATATTAGAACACACCGTGTTATTTGTTTCATGGAGGATGGGTCACCTTTGGTGTTGGCACTAAGAAGCAAGTTCTTGGCAAGAGAACTATATGTATCCTTGGATTGCCTAAACTTCTCAATACTTTGTATGTTGATGGGTTACAAGCTAATCTACTAAGCATCACTCACTTGTGTGAAATCTTTCAGGAAGTTAGCTTTAATATTGATGTGTGCACTATAATTGATAAAAAGGGCAATGTTGTCCTTAGAGTCAAAAGGTCAATAGACAATTGCTAAGGTCTATAGACAATTGCTATTGTCTTGAAATAGATCCTATAACTTGCAACATGGCACATGAGTGCAATAAGCTTGACTTGTGGCATCAACATTTGGATCACATGAATTTTAAAGACTTCAAAAGGCTTTAAAAACATGGCATTGTTAGAGGTCTTCCCAATCTTGGTAAAAAGCTAGAGGTTGTTTGTGAACCTTGCCAATTAGGTAAACAAACCAAAATGCCTCACAAAAAGAACTCTTATATAGCTACCAAGAGACCTTTAGAGCTTGTGCACATGGACCTAATGGGGCCAATTCAAACTGAGAGCATCAATGGCAAAAAGTACATTTTTGTATGTGTTGATGATTACTCTAGGTTTACTTGGGTTTGTTTTCTTAGAAACAAGACCAAGGCTTTCGATTACTTTAAAAAATTTTGTAATCAAGTTCAAAATGAAAAAGGTCTTGATATCAAGTCAATATGTTGCATTAGGAGTGATCATGGGATGAAATTTGAAAATGCTAAATTTAGTGAGTTTTGTGATGGTTTAGGGATTTCTCATGAGTTCTCGGCACCTAGAACTCCTCAACAAAATGGAGTTGTTGAGAGAAAAAATTGTGTCTTGCAAGAGATGGCTAGGGTCTTACTCAAGAGCAAGAAATTCCCTAGAAACCTTTGGGCCGAAAAGGTCAATACCACTTGTTATGTGTCTAATAGAGTTTTTAGAAGGCCTGGCACAAAATAAATGTCCTATGAGCTATGGAAGGGCAAAAAGCCTAATGTTAGTTACTTCCATACTTTTGGGAGTAAATGTTATATTTTGAATGATAGAGATTACTTGGGTAAATTTGATGTTAAAAGTGATGTTGGTCTCTTTCTTGGGTATGCTATTAATAGTCGTGCTTATAGAGTGTTCAACTTGAATACTAAGACTATTATGGAATCTATCAATGTTAAGATAGATGACCTTAGCATGCTTAATTTGTGTGATGATAATGATGTCAATGAACCTAATGAAAATCTTGTTAATGACATTATTGCACTTATTGATGTGGCTAGTAGTGAATCTAGTCAAGATGATGACAAAGATAGTTGTATCGAAGTTCAAAGTCAATGATTGAAAAATATTTTAAATGATAATCAACAAAATGACCAAGTTGTTGAAAATTCTCCTCATCCTAGACTTCAAAATCTAAACTATCAAGATGACATCATAGGTGACTTAAATGAAGGGGTTAGAACTAGAAATCAAATTGCTAACCAAATTTATTATGCTTGCTATACTTCTCAAATTGAACCCACAAATATTAATGAAGCTTTTGTTGATGAATATTGGGTTGGGGCTACGCAAGATGAACTCAATCAATTTGTGAGGAATGAAGTGTGGTCCTTGGTTCCTAGACCTAAAGATATAAATGTAATTGGCACTAAATGGGTTTTTAGGAATAAGACCGATGAAAGTGGCAAGATTGTGAGAAATAAAGCAAGACTAGTGGCTCAAGGTTACACTCAAGTTGAGGGTGTAGACTTTGATGAGACCTTTGCACCGGTTGCTCGTCTCAAGTCCATTAGACTTTTGTTGTCCATTGCATGCATTAAAAAGTTCAAACTATTTGAAATGGATGTCAAAAGTGCTTTTCTAAATGGATACCTTCAAGAAGAAGTGTATGTTGAACAACCTAAGGATTTTGAAGACTCACACTCTCCTAATCATGTGTTTAAATTGAAAATGGCTCTTTATGGCCTTAAACAAGCTCCAGGAGCTTGGTATGATAGGTTGACTCAATACCTTATTGACAAACATTATAGGAGAGGTGGCATTTATAGAAAATTGTTTATCAAACATCATGATCATGATATTTTTGTTGCACAAATATGTTGGGTTTTTGCCCTAAAGCTTGTAGTTTGTAAATGTGAATTGAACAAGAAATAAAAGAAGTAGTTTATTCATTCAAATTGTCTCATACATTTATAATAGCATGTGTACTTAACATCCAAGATTGCCGGATGTAATTTCAAACCGAGTATATGAATGTCATATACAGATGGATTCAGTTTGAAAGGAGCAATCTAAAGAGTCCGTAAATAGCAAATAAAGCTGGGTACTTTATTTGTGGTCAATCTATAGCTGCGGTCCATTCCGTAATGTACGATGATCTTATCCTAGATCATTCATATGGAGATATGAGAATGGAGGCACCTTATATGATTTGACCATATAGGACTGGACCATGATCTATATGAATCTCTCACCAAGATTCGTTAAAAGATGAGATTCATATATATATCAATAAATGATGGCTATATATGGGTGATCTTAATCCTAAGTGTCTTATCGACTACTTCAGGTTTGATCGTGGTTTTTGATATACCATGGGTGAGATCAGAGTTGCATTCCCGGTCAATAACTTCGTATGTTGGAATCGCGGTTTGGTTTGTGGCTGGGAAGGTCTGCACACAATAGTGAAATCCACTCATTCTTGTGAGAAGTAGATAGTAGTTCCCTTAAGGGTTGATTCGGGGCTTGAATAATATGAGCGCTCTCCTAATTCCGTAAGGAATGTAGGATTTATTGTTCATTAGAGAATCAATGGTACTTAATGGAAAGATATAATTAGAGGGGTATAACGGACATTATGACCTAGCTCTAATTATGAACTACTTGTGGAGGATTATACCATATGTAATAGCTATATCGATGGACACCAAGAATTATTGGTTTGTGTAAAAACATCTACAATTGAGAGAGTGCAACTTCGGGTTTTGAGTGGAATAACACCGAAGTTAATAATCATGAAATATTAATTAAAGAGTTTAATTATTTATTTCTAAGGATTATTGGAGCTCAAAATACTGTGGGTCCATTAGGTCCCCTTGCTAGCCCGATCGATTTAGGTAACAAGGGTCACAGTTAATTAATTAGATTGTCCAATTAATTGTGTTACAAAAGTGACTCGTGTCTATTCAGGAATTAATTGAATAATGTGATTATTCAATTAATGAATATTAATGATTATGTTAATTAAATAATTAGATTATTTAATTGAGTAATTAATCATTAGATGGAGGGTGTTGATTGATATTTAATTTTGAATGAAGAAAAGATAATTTGATTATTTTATTTTCATTTAATTAAATATTTAAATTTGAATTTGAAAGAGTTTTGAATTCAAATTAAATCAAATAAATTAATTAATATCTTTAAAAGATATTCGATATCTTAAAAGATTTTATTAGTTTAAGTTTAAAAATTATATATATTTGATATATGTTATTTTGAATATATAAGACAATTTTGTATCTGATACAAAAAAAAAAAAAAAAAAAAAAAAAAAAAAAAGAGTTGTTTAATAATTTTTTTTTAGGCTTGCTGCATTCTATACACAAAAGCAAAAGAGTTGTTTTGTGTGTCTCTACTACCTCCATTCAAGTTCCTGAGTACCGTGACGCGCCCACACGCTGATCGAACCAAAATTGGTATGATTTTGGTCCCCATCTCCTTCTCCTTTTGATCGATTCTTGGGCCTTATCCTGTGATTTAATGGTGTAAATTAAGTGTTTTCAGGTTTTATTAGAACTCAAGGGCATTTGCGAAGAAGATGAAGAATTTGGTGCAAAAAGACTCACAAATAGGTGAAACAGGGCATTCTCGCTATTTGAGCAAGAAAAGTCGCCACATGGTCGCCATGGCAACAGAGGAAATTGCAAAGCATCTCATGGTCGCCATTTGAGGTCGCCATGGCGACCTACACTTGCAAATGGCGACCACATAGGAATTCCAACGTAGGAATTCCAAAGTGGGAATGGCCGCCACTTGGTCGCCATTTGGTCGCCATGGCGACAGAAGAACCCATGAGAGGTCGCCATGGCGGCCTAGAAAGACAAGTGGCGACCACGTTGGAATTCCAGCGTAGGAATTCCAGTGTTGTCATTCAGGAGGGGTATTCTTGTCATTTCATACCCATTTCATACCCTAGCTTTTCACACCTATAAATATATCACTATTTTTTCTCTTTTAGACAACTCTTGACCACCAAGAAACCTCCTTTCTCCACCATTCCTTTTCTCTCCATTTTCTCTCCTACCTAAACTTAACATCTAGATTACTTCCCCTAATCATTCCTTTTCTTCCCATTTTCTCCACAAATCTCCTTAGTCACTTCCAATTAGACTCCACCTATCTAGACACATTCTCATCATCCACTCTTTACACAAGGAGCATCAAAGGCAAGGAAAGGATCAAGCTTACAAAAGGAGACCCATGGGTGATTTCCTAATCTTTTACTTGCCTTCCCTTTGTTTGTAATATGTGTAATTAAATCCCCTTTCTAGGGTTTTGATGTGAGAATATTTGGATTGGGATTTGCTTGAGCTTTAATATATTTTAATCTCTATTTGTGTTCTATTCATTTTATAATTAGATTCTTTGCATTATATAATTGACATGTATACCCACTAGTTGATTATAATCTTGCTTAGGATAATTTGTTATATAATCTTGATTGGATTGACAACCTTAATGGATTGAGAACTTAGTGAATAGGATAGACTGTCGGAGGGTATATCAACCACGATAATCTAAGCCGTTAATTGTAACAAATCGATCCCGCCGTGACCCCCTTTCCTTAATCGGTTAGGCATTGCGGTGGTAAGTTGTTTAGGGTTCATAATAATGGCCCAAACACATTTTAGAAATCAATTGGTTAACATTTGTGAGATTTGTTCACTAAAGTAGCTTAATAAGCATTTCCCGTAATTCATTTGTGATCTCATTAATTCCCTAGCTATTCTCTTAATTGTTTATTCCATTTTCTTATCTAGATTTGTTAAGTACTCTTTTAGTAGTTTATTAGGTTTATTTTTCATGTATGTTTGATGGCTTGACAACCCATTCACTCATCCATATTTTTATGATTTATTTTATTGCATATAGATTAGTTAATTTATTCAACTAATCACTCTAATTCCCTATGGAACGAATCCCACTTGCCACTTTACTAATTTTCTATCTAAGTGGTGAAAAATCGGTTTTCTAAAAGATCACATTTAAATATCATTTTGTTGAGTACACAAACGACGCTCATCAAAATTGGCGCCGCTGCCGGGGAATTAAGCGGTTGTTGAATCAATTAACTTTTCTTTGTTTAGGTTTTATTAATTTTTAGTCTTTTAGTTGTTTTTAGTCTTTTAGTTTCTTTTTACTTCTTTGGTAGTTTTTGTTTCTTTTGTTTTAGGATTCTATGGATTTCTTCATGCAAAATCAAGGGCCTAGTTACGAGACTCATGGGAATGGCTTCAATGCGGATTGGTGGATGAACCAAGATTCCTTCTCATCATGCCAATCAAATGCCATAGATGATGAGAGGAAAAATTTCATGGAGGATCACTTTCGGGAGATTGAGAGCATCCATGCTTCTCAACGAAAGACCATGGAGTTATTCCAATCCACACAACGAGCATATGAGGAGAGGATGACCAACCATGTGTCACCTAGTTGGCCGGATCAATCACTAGAATCGGTTTATCCCAAACAAGGGAGGACAAGGAGCCGTGTGCACGCTCTTGTGCAAGTATTTGAGAAGAATGCGGAAGTTGTGGAAGAACCGCCAAGGAACCAAGAGCAAAGCACGAAATTGGAGGAAAAATTGTCTTTGCTTCAAAAGAGATTGGTGACAACCTCCCAAGGAAAGGAAGAGTTGGAAAGGAAAATACAACTCATGGAAAATGAGTTGGAAGAAAAGGAGGCCTTGGGGAAGGTGAAGATTGAAGAGCTTGAAGTGAAAAATGAGAAGCTCACTCTTGAAGTAAACATGCTCAAAGAAGAAAAGGCTACCTTACGAAGGAAGGTAGGAGAAGTCTCCAACAAGAACTAGGAGTTGGAAATACAAGTTGAGAGACTTGAAGTTGAGAGGAATTCCACATTACAGGAATTAGAAGACCTTGCAAGGCTATTTGAAGAATTCGAAGAAGAGTATGCAAGGAAGACAAGGAAGTTGCTTGTGGAAGTGGAGTGGAAGGCAAAAGCTTTGGAAGAAACGAAGGAGGCACTTGGTATGAAGGATGAAGCCCTCAAAATAGCAAAAGTGAAGGAGTGTGACTACATTGTCTATTTAGACAAGGTGGAAAAAGAGGTCAAGGTGCTACAAATGAAGCAACATCAACGGCCACATAGTCACCAACCAAGAGGGAGTTTTCTTAACCATCCTCCTATTTGCTATTTTTGTTTTCAAAAAGGGCACTTCAAAGCTCAATGTTTTAAATTCCATAAGCATGAAAAATTGAGAAAATCTAGGAATAGGAAGAGTCCACCTAGAGTCAAGCAAATTTGGGTAAGAAAAGACTTGGTTGAACAAGTTAGACCCAAAAGAAAAGAAAAGGGGAAATCAACTCAACTTGTTTGGGTTGTGAAAAAGAACATATTTCCAAACTTGATAAAACCTCCTTTAGTTGATGACACCCCTAGCACATGTACATGATTTTGAAAATTCTTTTTTGTGCATTTAATTTTTTATGCTTTATTTGTTTAGTTTATTTCTTTTAAATAAATGGTGTTCCAAACTCTTGTTGGCAATTGCTTATATTGGTTTTATTTTGCTAGAACTTTCTAATATGTTTTGTGAGTGTATAGATTTTTCTATTGCTTCTTGAGGAAGCAAGTGAGTGTTGCTTGTGCGGCAAGGCAAGGTTCTTTATCTCTTGGGAATAAACAAAGATAACTTGCGAGTCTTGGAGGGACGAGCAAGCCAAGAGTGCTCATAAAAAGGGCGAGGACTTTATCCTAAGGAAGCAACATTGTGAGAGTTCGATGTGTGGGAGCACCATGCCATGTCTTGCCTAGACGTTAAATCGTGTGCTTGGTTGAAGGCAACCCACTTAGGTACATTTCTTTTCTAGTTAAATTTTTTTTTTTTTTGTCTTTATTTTATTTTTGCTTAGAATAAGGTTGTGAGTTGTTTGTGATAGTGGATTTAGGTTTGAATGATCATATATTTTATCCACATGGATTGTGATGATGACTCTTGATGAACTTGCATTAATATATCTCTTGAGTTGATTATGAGCATATAGGATATTCTTGAGACACTTGGTTACAATAATTGGGATAAATTTTAATATGGACATTGATGTGTTTTTAAACTCTTTGATTGAGGATGTGTTGCGCCGAATTTACCGGTATATGCCCTAAAGACATTGAGGACAATGTCCAATTTAGGTTTGGAGGTGTGTGCGCAACATCGTCTCTTGTTTGCAAATTGTGTGCAAATATTTTGAGCCTAAATTTTTCAAAATTTTTCGAAAATCTTGTGAGCATATTTTGCTTGTTGAGATTGTGCCCTTGTGTGTGCAAGTGAGGAATTGTGTATCTTTGCCTTGCTTAGTTTAGATTAACTTCATGCCATTTAGGGTTGCATTGCTCAAAGCGCGCTAGTTCTTTTCTCTTGATGTTGAGTGAATATTCAATTGTGCTTGAAGGCTAGGAATTAATAGTGGAGACTTCCCGTGAGGTTCACAAACACGGCCTAAAAAGCGTATTTTGAGGGAAAGTTTTCACTCTTTAAACACTCATTCAAACACATGTTATGCATATTTTAAAATGTCTCATTCGCACTTAAATGTTGTTTGCCATAGAACATATGGACTGCTTGTGGATGCCTTGATTGACTTTGTGGACAAACATTTAGAAATTATTTTAGGCAATGCATGTGAAAAGCCACCAAATTGGCCTAAATACTTCCTATCCCTCTAATGTGTGTGCTCCATAGCCCATTCGAAGCCAAACACAATTAAGCTTTTCATTCATGAACCACATCAACATAAACCATATAGCCTAAACACTAGACTTACCTTGTACCAAATGGTTTGCTAAGGCTTAGGGGTTGAATGTAAGCTTTGAGGAGTATCAAAATGTAAGGCGTGTACTTAGGCAAATTTGTATGTGCAAACACATAAAAAAAAAAGATGAAATGCAATGCTTGAAAAGAAAAAGAAAAGACAAGCAAAGAAAAGAAAAGAAAAGCATGCAAAAGAAAAGAAAAAGAAAAAGAAAAAGAAAAAAATGATGAATGAGGCACAAAATGCCTAGATCAATTTTGTGGAATTAAATGAGTTACTCAATGAAAATTAAGAGTAGAAAAATGCACAAAGTAAATTGTAAGCCTAGACGCCTAGTGTGGAATATGCAAGTTGTAATGAGTAAGTTGTGCTTAATTTAGAATGTATGCCTTAGTGTGACCTTTGGGTGTTTGCAATCCATTCTTCCTATTTATTGACTCACCATTCACCTTTGGCCCCATTACAACCAAATGAAAGACCTATTTGATCTTTAGGGATGTCCACTTTGGAAATTTTGGTTGATGCATGTTCTTTCCGTTCATGGTTTTCAATTCCTTTCATGAGACAAATTTTTAGAAATTGTGTTTTTAAACAATCATGTGCAATTATATTTGATATTTTGAGCATAAACTCATATTGCATATGGATTGTGAGTGAAGCCTAGGAATCCGTGCGAAAATGAGAGAATCCGGTGAGGATTAGATGTCGAGGCGAATTATATTCTTGTCCTAAAGGCATTTTGGTTTTGAAGTTTAAGCATCTTGAATGTGGAATCGCATTGCGTGCAATGTGTACTTAGAGTGTCATGTCTTTAATCTTTATTTAGCATATCTTACATGCATTATTTCCTAATGAGCAGAACGTTGGTTTAATCTCTTCACTTTTGGTTTTGCAAGTCAAAATATTGACTTTTGAGTCTTTTGCAAAGAGTTGGTGCTGTAATGTGATTATTTGATTTTTAGACACATGTCCATTGTGTGCTTATTGTTTGTTTTGCTCGAGGACGAGCAAAAGATAGGTTTGGGGGTATTTAATCGAACCAAAATTGGTATGATTTTGGTCCCCATCTCCTTCTCCTTTTGTTCGATACTTGGGCATTATCCTGTGATTTAATGGTGTAAATTAAGTGTTTTCAGGTTTTATTAGAACTCAAGGGCATTTGCGAAGAAGATGAAGAATTCGGTGCAAAAAGACTCACAAATAGGTGAAACAGGGCATTCTCGCTATTTGAGCAAGAAAAGTCGCCACATGGTCATCATGGCGACAAAGGAAATTGCAAAGCATCTCATGGTGGCCATTTGAGGTCGCCATGGCGACCTACACTTGCAAATGGCGACCACATAGGAAATCCAACGTAGGAATTCCAAAGTGGGAATGGTCGCCACTTGGTCGCCATTTGGTCGCCATGGCGACAGAAGAACCCATGAGAGGTCGCCATGGCGACCTAGAAGGACAAGTGGCGACCACGTAGGAAATCCAGCGTAGGAATTCCAGTGTTGGCATTCAGGAGGGGTATTCTTGTCATTTCATACCCTAGCTTTTCACACCTATAAATACATCACTATTTTTTCTCTTTTAGACAACTCTTGACCACCAAGAAACCTCCTTTCTCCACCATTCCTTTTCTCTCCATTTTCTCTCCTACCTAAACTTAACATCTAGATTACTTCCCCTAATCATTCCTTTTCTTCCCATTTTCTCCACAAATCTCCTTAGTCACTTCCCATTAGACTCCACCTATCTAGACACATCCTCATCATCCACTCTTTACACAAGGAGCATCAAAGACAAGGAAAGGATCAAGCTTACAAAAGGAGACCCATGGGTGATTTCCTAATCTTTTACTTGCCTTCCCTTTGTTTGCAATATGTGTAATTAAATCCCCTTTCTAGGGTTTTGATGTGAGAATATTTGGATTGGGATTTGCTTGAGCTTTAATATATTTTAATCTCTATTTGTGTTATATTCATTTTATAATTAGATTCTTTGCATTATATAATTGACATGTATACCCACTAGTTGATTATAATCTTGCTTAGGATAATTTGTTATATAATCTTGATTGGATTGACAACCTTGATGGATTGAGAACTTAGTGAATAGGATAGACTGTCGGAGGGTATATCAACCACGATAATCTAAGCCGTTAATTGTAACAAATCGATCCCGCCGTGACCCCCTTTCCTTAATCGGTTAGGCATTGCGGTGGTAAGTTGTTTAGGGTTCATAATAATGGCCCAAACACATTTTAGAAATCAATTGGTTAACATTTGTGAGATTTGTTCACTAAAGTAGCTTGATAAGCATTTCCTGTAATTCATTTGTGATCTCATTAATTCCCTAGCTATTCTCTTAATTGTTTATTCCATTTTCTTATCTAGATTTGTTAAGTACTCTTTTATTAGTTTATTAGGTTTATATTTCATGTATGTTTGATGGCTTGACAACCCATTCACTCATCCATATTTTTATGATTTATTTTATTGCATATAGATTAGTTAATTTATTCAACTAATCACTCTAATTCCCTGTGGAACGAATCCCACTTGCCACTTTACTAATTTTCTATCTAAGTGGTGAAAAATCGGTTTTCTAAAAGATCACATTTAAATATCATTTTGTTGAGTACACAAACGACGCTCATCACACGCCGTTGCCAGTTCTGGGAAATAGCGAGGAAGATCAAGTGGTTCAAATCAGGAGCAAATCGAATTAAAGTGAAGGAGCCTCCTACGTAGGTATGAAATCGTTTCACCTTCTTTAATTGTTTTCGATTATTACTGTACAAATAGGTTTAGTTTATGATTGCATTAAAAATTTTAAAAACCTTTCCGCTGCGCAATCTGTAAACTTGGGTACCAACAAAATATATGTTGATGACATTGTTTTTGGCTCTACTAATAAAACAAGGTTGATGAATTTGTTGATGTGATGTCAAGTGAATTTGAAATGTGGTAGGTGAGTTGAATTACTTTCTAGGAATGCAAGTAAAGCAAAATAGCTTGGGCATAATGTTGAATCAATCTAAATATGCTAAAAATCTTGTTAAGAGATTTGTCCTAGAAAATGGAAAAGATTTTGAATCTCCCATGAGCACCACTCTTAATCTTGACAAAGATGAAAAGGGAAAAAGTGTTGACCAAAGCCTTTATGGAAGCATGATTGGTACTCTACTTTATCTAATGGCTAGTAGACTAGACATTTGCTTTAGTGTAGGCTTGTGTGCTAGATTCCAAGCAAATCCCAAGGAATCTCACTTAAAAGTCGTCAAGAGGATCATTAGGTACATCAAAGGAACTCATAGTCTTGGTCTATTTTATTCATTTGATACCAATGATATCCTTGTAGACTATTGTGATACCGATTGGGCGGGAAACATAGATGTTCATAAAAGCACATCCGATGGTTACTTTTATGCTGGGAATAACTTGATTTCTTGGTCAAGTAGGAAACAAAATTCTGTTTCCCTCTCTTTTTCCGAAGCCGAGTACATTGCGACTGGAAGTGCATGCACATAATTACTTTGGATAAAACAAATCCTTAAGGATTATGAGATAGAACAAGGAAAAATGACACTTTATTGTGATAACTTAAGTGCCATTAACATCTCTAAAATTCCGGTTCAACACTTCCGCACAAAGCACATTGATATTAGGCATCATTTCATTAAAGATCTTGTTGAACCTTCTATTGTTACTCTAGAGCATATACCTATTAAAAATCAACTTGTGGACTTGTTCACCAAGCCCTTGGACAAAGAGAGGTTTAAAACTCTTAGAATGTCCATCAGCATGATTTGTGTTGATTGATGTGCTTGTGTGATTGTGAGTGGCTTGATAAGCAAAACTTTATTTGTATATTAATATCTTTGAGAGCTACTCACTTTGACAAATAATGATCTTAAGCTAATAACTCTTATTATTTCTAGATCATGCACTTGAGCTTGAAAAATCTTATTTTTTGTAAAGTGCACAAATGCTTTTCTTATATGTTTTAGTTTTGAGTAAATGTGGTTGAAAGTATGTAGATTATGGATGCATCTAGAAGCCTATTGCTTAGTACATGATAGATGACCTATGGTACGTATCCATTTTGCTTCGGCACTATATAGTATTTAATGAGCACCCTCTTGGAAAGGGCTACACACATTGGTTGTGAAGCCGCCCAATATTGGAAAGGGCTACGCCTTTGTGATGAGTGAAAGTTGCCAAGAGGTGTATATGTTTTTGTTAGAAAAATCAAAGAATCGTTGAAAAGAATAATTAAAAAAAAATCTTTGATTCTAAGCCTAAAAGAAAAGAAAAACAAAAGGCTTAATGGTGTATAGTAGAGAATTGTGAAAAGCTCGGGTTGACAAATAGAAATAGGAAAACGAGTCACATGCACACACATTTTCACATGTTGATAAATATTCTTTTAAAGCAAAAACATAGATGAATATCAGTTTGACCTATTTTTGGAAATGCTTTAGTTGGATAGGTGTGAAAATTGTTTGCATGTTGATATCACAATTACTCCTTCTATATATGTGAGAAGCATTCACACACACACACACACACATATTTTGCTTATGTGCTTTATTCATTAGCAATGTGAGAATATTTTTGATAGATTAATGAAAATCTATGATTCTCTCTTGGACTTTGAAAAGTGATGAAATATTTTCTCTTATTGCTTGAATGTGTGAATGTGTGAGTCCCTTGTGAACAAATCTACTTGGTGATAATATGTGGAGCATATGTTAAGGGGGAGCTTTAGTTTATTCAACTACGGTTTCTATACGATTTGTTTGCTTAATATCTTGTTCTTTATCTCTTGTGCCCTTTGTCTATTCTTTGACAAAAAGGGGGAGAAACCTCACTATATAAGGGGAGAAACCTCACCATGGAGAGATACCTTACCATGTTCAATATGGAGAGATTTTCATTGTGTGAGTTTTGTACCTCTTTATGCTTATTGGAGACTTTGTCTTAAGGGGGGGAAAAGAATTCTTGCCTTATTGTGTTAAGGATCTAAGGGAGATCTTTTAATATGGAAACATTTATACTCTTGAGATAATGCATTTGTTTGTAAGAGATAAGGGAAGTTTTGTTATTTGTTTTTGTGATAATAACTATCCATTCTTCTTTGGAAGAAGATCTCTTGTTGGTTTGTTTTTTTTTTTTTTTATCATAGGTACCTTGAAGTTCAAAGAAGGGATTCTTGAAGACTCAAGAAGACTTGAAGATCTTTTAGTCTAGGGATCTCTTTGTAATGTGAGGTGAGAGAATGCTATCAACATTGAATTTATTGGAGTGATCAATGTATGGTGAGGATGAGGTCTTGCCATGGAATAGCCAAAAAGAGAGATTGTAAGATCCTTTATTTGTATTGGCTTGATTTCATTGCAAAACTTTCTATATTTGTATTAGTTGTTGCTTAGGTGATTCTTGGAAGAAAGAAGCTTCAAAGGTGAAGAAGCAACATCTTGTGCAAATTTCGTCTTCAAGGGGAACATCACGTACTTGGATGCTAAGGTATCAAGATTCTTCTTCCTCTTGCAAGGCGTAAGTGCACACACACACACACACAAGTCATACATGTGTGTCCCTGCATCATGGTTTAAACATTTGGTATAACACTTTCACACACATTTAAGTATGCACATGCATTTATCTCATTGTTAACAATCTTGTAGAATTGCATGTTTTCTCACTATCACTTAGATATGGCATGCTTGTGTTGTATAGTGTTTATTTGGTTGTGTTTCTTATATTTTGGACTTGAACATGATCTTATTTTATTCCTAATTGAGTCCCGGTTATTTCGGTTACTCATTCATTAAGTTTCGAGTCCATATGACGTAGTTATGCTACTTTGCATTCTCATTTGTTGAGTTGTCTTCATTGTCATTTTTCGAGATGAATTCTCAACCTTTTATATAGTCATCATTGTGCGTGAGGGAGTCATGATTTGTAATCCAAAAATGGATTCAAAATCGGAGTTTGGAGGCTCGGATACGGCCGAAGAACGCGTACGGAGAGCGAGAGGAGCTAGCATTGCCAAAGGCACCGGCTTAGCTTGGGAGGCCACGTGTGGGCGATGTGTGCCACACGGCTAGGGCACCTCTCTGCCTACGTGTGGCACACACACCCCACACGTGGAGGTGACATGGCCAGCTGTGGTTGGTCGGTTTCTTTCCCTCTCTTTCTCCTTTAAATACAATTTTCCTTCCCTCCAAACACAACTTGAAAAAATTGAGAAGAAAATAAATTGTGCAGAATTTTCTCTATGTTTTTAGTATCTTGATTCAATCATATCTTTCTCATTTCAACTCCGAATCACTTGATTCAAAAGCAAAAAATGTTGGTCTTGATGAGAGCTACAAACCCCAAGCATTTTCATAGCCATTTGACCTCATGAGTTTCTGCTGTGATCAAATCTCAGTCCGAGATTTATGTTTGTAAGTGATCCATATTCTTCTTACTTTCATTGTTGATCATCTCTTTAATCTTCTTATTTGATTGATGAAAAATGTTATGAATGATGTTAATTCACATGCTAAGGTTATATGATTGATTTATTTTTTGAGTTTATCTTTTGTGATTTCATATAAACATATTTTTGATAAACTAGAATAACATGAACTTGATTCTAGAAATACATTGTGATCTTGATTGTTGATTTCTAGGTTTAGTTACATGTTCTAAGAGCTATGAAACAAATTACGGTGTGTTCAATATTAATCTAGAGGGGGGGTGAATAGATTTTATCCAATTTTACCCAATTTTCGTTAATGGTCAAGATTACGAAAATACCCTTCTAGTCAATACAAAATATAGCAAGTGTAATATGATGCGGAAATTAAAAGACACTTGATATTTACGTGGAAACCCTCACGGGAAAAACCACGGGCTATGTAAGTGAGCCACACTCGAACCTCGAATCCACTAAATGTGTAAAACAATTACAACCTAATCCCGGAAGTAATCACACACCTACCTAATCCCGGTATGAGTGAACCTAGTTCTAATGCTTGTGATTTATGCAACCTAATCCCGGAAGCAACACAAGACTTAGTTCTCAATGAAGAGAATACAACCTAAGTGAATATATGAAATACTCAAAATGCAACAAGAGCAAGGCAACTCTATATGCTTACCTAGAATGATGATATATCAATGAAATCAATCCTAGATATCAAAAGCTAAATGACATATCATAAAGCTTAGCTAATCAAGATTCAACCAAACCTAGATAGCTATCACAATACAACACTCAATCATTTTTCATCACAAACAATCTCTATCTTGTATCTAGCATGTGAATATAAAACATACAAGTAAATAAAGAGATTTCTTGACAAGAAAGAAACTAAACTTGTATGAAGTTAGTCAAAATCTTACTAAGCAAGTTGTGATGATGCAAAGCTATGCATGAATGATCCTAGATGACTTTGATGAATCAAATGTAAAGCTTTGAGTGTTTAAAGGTGAGTTCTTGATGATATTTCTCTCAAGGGTTTCTCTTTTTGCTTTAGGGTTCTTAGGAGTCAAGGAACTAACTCAGAGAAAAGAGAAAGCATGATATTTATATTCATCAAAAAACAGGGCATGTGAAAAGACAAGAATGCCCCTGAAAACGCACAATCGGCGGTTTAATTCTGCGGTCGGGGCCGCAGAATGTGACCGCCGAATTGAGCCCGAGAAAGAAACCGACCTAAAATATCTAATTCGGCGGTTTCATTCGGCGGCCAGGCCGCCGATAATAACCGCAGAATTCATCCCGAGAATAGGGGAGAAAACGGCGGTTTCATTCGGCGGTTGGAAACCGCCGATGTAACCGCAGAACACAACCCGAGAAAATAAATGCATCAGGTGTGAAACGGCGGTTTCAGATCGGCGGCCAGACCGCCGATCTAACCGCAGAATCAGACCAGAGACCTCTGGTCCAAAACGGCGGTTTCATTCGGCGGCCAGACCGCCGATAATAACCGCCGATTCACCAAATGTGGTGAATCCAAGGAGAAAGCCAAGGCAATCACCAAGAGCGGTCTTCGCGCAAAACCAAGCACACGTATGAGCAAGCGCGGACGTTTCCAAAAATCAACGGAACACGAATTACCAAAACACAAACACACAACAAGATACAAAACATAAGGTGCATGTGTGAAAGTGACATGTGAAGAGAATGCACACAAATTAACATATGCAAAGTGAGTGTGTGCACTAATCTCTTCAAAGAAACACTAAGCACAAGAATATACCTTTGGCGTGCTTGTCACCTTGAGGTCTTGAGGGCATAAGCTTGATCCTTAAACACCTAAAACTACCCTTACAAGTCAAACCCCAACATGTGGTTTGTCTACGAAATAAGCCAATCAAAATGAGAATCCTTACAATCTCCCCCTTTGGCTATTTCGTGACAAAACCACCTCTCACATTGATCCTCACAACAAAATATAAACTACGGGATATCAAAGATAATCTACATTACAAAGAGAAAGAGTAAACATCTTCAAGCCTTCCATCTCTTGTAGAATTATCAACCCTTCACAAAAAAGATATTACACTTTCCAAAGCAAGTGAATGTGAGATGATCAAGTGAGAATAACTAAGCATTTGCATATTAAACTTTTAAAACACATCATCATGTAATGAATGAGTATGCAATGCTCCCCCTCAAAGGGTTACTCCCCCTCAATTTGAAATCTCCCCAAATGCACAATTGCTACGCTACAACAATTAGCAACTCCCCTTACCACATCCTACTCCCCCTTTTTGTCATGATATAGGCAAAGGAGTAGTCCCCAACCGGGTCACTCATAGCAAAGAGAGATAGAAGCATACTAGATAATGCATAATTAAAGAAGCCACTATATGCACTCAATTAATTGGAGAGAATCAAGGAGATTTATTTTTATTGAAAATGTGTGAAATAAAAATGCTTTGCAAACAAAACATGTTGCATTCAAGTCCAAAATACAATGGTATTTGGCAAAGCAAATGACAAAGGTTTCCAATTTGAATTCAAACCAATTTTACCATTTGTCATGAGAGAAGCAAGGATATAGAGATTTCATTGATTTCAATTTTTAACAACAACTATATCCAACTTTATAAGCGAAACATGGCATGAGCGACTTTGCACCCTATTTGATTTTTCCGGGTATGAAACCCGTATGATAGTAACCATGTTCAACAAATAAAGAAAGAGAGACATTTGGATTGAAACATCCTTTGAATGGATACAAGATCCTTTATCATTTTTAGCCTCACTAGCTTTTTCACACATTGTTTTGCACTTAAGAACATGCAATCATCAATTCATGCTTTTTCAACTTAGCATGTCATTTGAATTTCATGCTTTTCATATGCCATTAGCATGTCAATTAAGAATCATCATGTCATGGAAATAACTATAGGTCATTCAAATCATACTTCCTATGTAAATTTCCTAGTCCAAAAATGCATGTTTGAACATAAATATGACATGGATTGAAAACAAAGCAAGGTTCACACTTATTTAGATAAAAGCATATATACATATGTCCAACCAAGCTTACTTCAAGCAATTAAAAGAGAAGCACAAGATCTTTCAAATATTTTGCATGCATCAAGTATACAAAAAGCTCTCTTTGCTTGAGTTCCCCATATGGGGTCAAAACAAAAACTCATCACTCCACAAGACATATTCCAATAGATCTACTAAGAGTTTTAAATCGAGTAGCATCTAGAGGTTTTGTAAACAAGTCGGCTAGTTGATCACTTGTACCTACATGCTCAAGTACAATGCATTTGTTTTCAACTAGTTCTCTAATGAAATGATGACGGATGTCAATATGCTTAGTTCTAGAGTGTTGAACCGGATTCTTGGAAATATTTATAGCACTCATATTATCACAAAAGAGAGTGAGTGTACCTTGGTTGAATCCGTAGTCCACTAGCATTTGCTTCATCCATAGGAGTTGTGTGCAACCACTCCCCGCGGCTATGTATTCGGCCTCCGCCGTGGACAAGGAAATTGAGTTTTGCTTCTTGCAAAACCAAGAAACAAGATTGTTTCCTAGGAAAAAGCAACCACCCGATGTGCTTTTCCTATCATCACAATTTCCCGCCCAATCCACGTCACTAAAGCCTACAAGACTAGCATTAGTGTCAAATGAGTACCAAATCCCATAGTTAGAAGTCCCATTCACATATCGAATGATTCTCTTGACACAAGAGAGATGGGACTCCTTGGGATCGGATTGGTACCTTGCACACACACCCACACTAAAGGATATGTCGGGCCTACTTGCGGTCAAATATAGCAAGCTTCCTATCATACCCCTATAAAGTGTTTGTTCTACACTTTTACCACTAGCATCTTTGCTTAGTTTCAAAGTGGTGCTCATGGGTGTGTTACAATGTTTGGCTTTCTCAAGACCAAACTTCTTCACTAGGTTTTTGGCATATTTGGCTTGGGTTATGAAAATCCCATCACTTAATTGCCTAATTTGCAAACCTAGGAAGTAACTAAGCTCACCAACAAGACTCATCTCAAATTCATGAGACATAACATCAACAAATTGTTGGACTTTGGTGTTGTTGGTGGAGCCAAACACTATATCATCAACATATATTTGAGCTATAAAAAGCTCATCATTGTCTCTCTTGATGAATAGTGTCTTGTCAACACTACCTCTTGTGTAGTCATTGTTGACAAGAAATTGAGTGAGGCGCTCATACCAAGCCCTCGGTGCTTGTTTCAACCCATAAAGAGCCTTCTTGAGGCGATAGACATGATTGGGGTGGTGTGCATCCACAAACCCCTTGGGTTGCTCAACAAACACTTCCTCTTGCAAGAAGCCATTTAGGAAGGCACTCTTAACGTCCATTTGGTGCAATTTGAACTTGTGCACACAAGAGATGGACAAGAGAAGCCTAATGGACTCTAGGCGGGCAACGGGAGCAAAAGTCTCCTCAAAGTCGATACCCTCAATTTGAGAGTACCCTTGTGCAACAAGTCTTGCCTTGTTACGCACTATGTTGCCATCCTCATCGGATTTGTTCCTATATATCCATTTTGTGCCTATGACATTAGTGGTCTTAGGCCTAGGAACTAGAGTCCAAACCTCATTCCTTTCGAATTGGTTTAGCTCTTCTTGCATGGCAAGAACCCAAAACTCATCATTTAGAGCTTCATCAATCTTTTTGGGTTCTATTTGAGAGGTGTAGCAAGTAAAGCTAATAAGATTAGCTAGTTGCTTTCTAGTCCTAACACCCTCATTCACATCTCCAATAACATCCTCTTTGTTATGGAGTCTTCTAACCCATGGAGCGGGTTCATTAGAGTCCAAGTTAGGAACTCTATCAATAGGTTGTGTGTCATTTTCAACAACATTAGACCTCCCCACATTAGGAGTCACAACAACCTTCTCCAAAGGAGAATCACCACTAAAAATAATCTCCTCCTCATGTTTACTAGTCTTGAGCCTTTCATCATCAAATACAACATTAGATGATTCCATAACACTTAGAGTTTTCTTATTGAAAACTCTATAGGCTCTAATATTCAAGGCATAGCCAATAAAGATACCCTCATCACTCTTAGCATCAAATTTGCCAAGTTGATCTCGGTCATTTAAAATGTAGCATTTGCTTCCAAATGTGTGGAAGTAGCTAACATTTGGCCTCTTGCCTTTCCATAACTCATAGGAGGTATTTCTAGTACCGGGCCTTAGGAAAACTCTATTTCCTATATAGCAAGCCGTGTTGATGGCTTCGGCCCATAAATTCCTAGACACATTGTTGCTAAGCAACATCACTCGGGCCATCTCTTGAAGGACCCTATTTTTCCTCTCAACAACTCCATTTTGTTGAGGTGTCCTAGGAGCCGAAAACTCATGGGAGATACCTATACTATCACAATAGGTTTCAAATGAAGAATTCTCAAATTCTCTCCCATGATCACTTCTAATCCGTTTTATGCTTTTAATGTTAGAATTCATTTCATTTTGAAGTTTAGTACAAAGCATTTTAAACTTATCAAAAGTTTCGGATTTTTCTCTAAGAAAATAAGTCCATGTGAACCTAGAGAAATCATCTACACAAACAAAAATGTATCTCTTTCCACCCAAGCTCTCGGTTTGCATAGGACCCATAAGATCCATGTGGAGAAGCTCTAGGGGCTCCTTGGTGGAGAAATACTTGCCCTTTTTGTGCATGCTTTTAGTTTGTTTTCCTTGTTGACAAGGTCCACAAACACCATTGGCTTTCTTCCCAAGCTTAGGGAGGCCTCGCACGCATTCAAACTTTCCAAGGGTCCGTAGATCCCGAAAGTTCATGTGGCCAAGTCTTTCATGCCACAACTCAATTTGCTCATCCTTGGACACATTGTTTGAGACTATTCTAGCTTCAAGACAATAGCAATTGTCGCTAGATCTCATACCTTTCAATAAGGTTTGTCCATCGGGCTTTAGGATAGAGCAATTCTCTTTGCTAAACAAGACGGAATATCCTTCATCACTAAGATGAGAAATGCTAATCAAGTTGGCTTTCAAGCCATCAACAAGTAAAGCATTGGATAAGGAGGGCAATCCGGGAACGGAAATGGTTCCTTTCCCTATAACGTTCTTTTTGGAACCATCACCAAATGTGACATTTCCTCCTTCCTCCATAACAAGAGTCTCGAAGAAACTCTTGTTTCCCGTCATGTGCCTAGAGCACCCACTATCAAGATACCAAAGATTAGAAGAATTTGCCTTCAAGGCAATTTGTGCCATATGGCAAACATTTTCATTCTTCCTAATCCATTTAAGAACAACATTTTCTTTCTTAATGGTCTTTGGTACATGGGCTCTAGTAATCCTAGGATCATGCAAATAAGTCATATTATTCCTAGGAACATGCATCTTGGCTCTTGTCTTTCTCTTCTCAATCATGCTTCTAGTTCTACACATTTTAATATATCGAAAGCAATTTGGTCTTATGTGACCATTAAAACCACAAAAATGACATATAGGAATGAAATGAGAAATCATACCATTGCCTTGAGCATTTATGGGAGCCTTCCCTTGTCTTTGTGGTTGAGTAGGTTCAATCCATCTTTTTTGTTGAACCGGTCTATCTTGCTTCCAATATTGGACTTGCATGATTGGCTTCTTTCCTTTTTGAGCCAATTTGTGAGGAGTGTTGGCTTGAGGTTGCCTTCTTGACACCACCTTCACTTGTGCACTTTTAGAACTTTGTCCTAGATCTATTTTCTTCCTAGGAGTGTGCACCGGTGAGGCTTCCATGTTGCCCAAGCCCTTAACAAACATGGTCTTCTTAGAGGAGGAGGTCTCTTGATAATCTTCATACCCAAGACCTCTCTTGTCACATGGACACTTCCCAACACCTAGCATGTGATCCAACTTTTTGGTGCTAGAATCCATCCTAGTAAGTGACTTCTTAGCTTCAACAAGCTCCCTCTTCAAACCTTCTTCATTTCTCTTAGATAAAGCTAACTCTCCTTTTAGCTTATCTTCTCTCTTATGAAGTCTTTCCACTTCTTCACTTAAGAGATCATTGTGAGATGAAAGCTCAAGATTTTCTTCTCTCAACATCTTGATCTTCTTAGTGGTTTTCATCTCTAAGCTCCTAAACTCCTTAAGATATTCAACTAACACTTCTTTCTCCACATATCCATTAGTGGAGTTAGCATCGGAGTCATCTTCACTAGAGTCAATTTCCCTTTGACTCTCTTCCTCTTTTTCA
The DNA here is from genome assembly GCA_954870605.1 of Acer campestre. Classification (NCBI taxonomy): domain Eukaryota; kingdom Viridiplantae; phylum Streptophyta; class Magnoliopsida; order Sapindales; family Sapindaceae; genus Acer; species Acer campestre. Next base: position 12,133,906 of record OX940804.1, read on the forward strand.
CTACCACTTTTGCTCTTGTGAGAAGAGGCAAAAGCTAGGAAGTTAGCCATGATGTCTTCATCATCCGAAGACTCATCTTCTTCATTTGAGTCATCACTACTTCCACTCCAAGTGGCGGCCATCACTTTTCCCTTCTTCTTTTCCTTGTGATTGGCACATTCGGGAGCAAAGTGACCAATCCCGCCACACTCAAAGCAACGGACCCCTTTCCTTTCGGTCCTCTCTTGCCTTGGTTCAAACTTCTTGAAGGGAACCTTTTTCTTGTCTTGGCCTCTAAAACCAAATCCCTTCTTTCCAAACTTCATAACCTTGTTGAATCTTTTCACAAACAAAGCCATGTCTTCATCCGAGTCATTCTTCACCTCCTTTTCATCCTTAGAAGCTTTCAAAGCAATTCCCTTTTGCTTTTTAGGAGGAGTAGTGCTAGGACCCTTCCTAGACTCATAGGCTAGAAGTCTTCCAATGACTTCACTCGGCTTCATATCCTTATAACCACTATTCTCTTCTAAAGCTGTCACCTTTGACTCAAACCTATCCGGTAGGGATCTCATAATCTTTTGTTTGATCCTCCTATCCGAATAAGGATCACCAAGTTGATGGCTTTGGTTGACTATGTCCATCAACTTGATCTCGAAGTCGTTGAAGCACTCATTCTCCTCCATCTTGAGCATCTCAAATTGAGTTTGGAGAACTTGAAGCTTGGAGTCCTTCACAACTTCGGTTCCCTCATGTGCAACTTCTAGGATTGTCCATGCCTCCTTAGCAATCCTAGTGTTTTGAATCAACTTGTATTGATTCTCATCCATGGCACATAGGATGGCATGCATAGCCTTCCTATTCCATTTTGACGCCTCAAATTCTTGTGCACTCCATTGTGCCTTAGGCTTCAAAACTTCTTCTCCTCCACCCGTAGGAGTCATCATGGGAAGATCATATCCATCTTCAACCGACATCCATGCTCGGTCATGAAGTTGACATATGTAGGATTCCATCTTCCCTTTCCATGAGGAGTAATTCAATCCGGTGAGAAGAGGAGGACGTGTGCTAGAAGCCCCCTCGTTGCTACCACCGTTTCCACTCATTGTGTTTATGAATGAGATGAAATGGATGCAAAATGTATGAATGACCAAAAATCACACAAATGCAAAACACACCAAAATGAGCAAGGATCACCTATGTATATCTAGGAACCCGCTCTGATACCAATTGAAACAAATTACGGTGTGTTCAATATTAATCTAGAGGGGGGGTGAATAGATTTTATCCAATTTTACCCAATTTTCGTTAATGGTCAAGATTACGAAAATACCCTTCTAGTCAATACAAAATATAGCAAGTGTAATATGATGCGGAAATTAAAAGACACTTGATATTTACGTGGAAACCCTCACGGGAAAAACCACGGGCTATGTAAGTGAGCCACACTCGAACCTCGAATCCACTAAATGTGTAAAACGATTACAACCTAATCCCGGAAGTAATCACACACCTACCTAATCCCGGTATGAGTGAACCTAGTTCTAATGCTTGTGATTTATGCAACCTAATCCCGGAAGCAACACAAGACTTAGTTCTCAATGAAGAGAATACAACCTAAGTGAATATATGAAATACTCAAAATGCAACAAGAGCAAGGCAACTCTATATGCTTACCTAGAATGATGATATATCAATGAAATCAATCCTAGATATCAAAAGCTAAATGAGATATCATAAAGCTTAGCTAATCAAGATTCAACCAAACCTAGATAGCTATCACAATACAACACTCAATCATTTTTCATCACAAACAATCTCTATCTTGTATCTAGCATGTGAATATAAAACATACAAGTAAATAAAGAGATTTCTTGACAAGAAAGAAACTAAACTTGTATGAAGTTAGTCAAAATCTTACCAAGCAAGTTGTGATGATGCAAAGCTATGCATGAATGATCCTAGATGACTTTGATGAATCAAATGTAAAGCTTTGAGTGTTTAAAGGTGAGTTCTTGATGATATTTCTCTCAAGGGTTTCTCTTTTTGCTTTAGGGTTCTTAGGAGTCAAGGAACTAACTCAGAGAAAAGAGAAAGCATGATATTTATATTCATCAAAAAACAGGGCATGTGAAAAGACAAGAATGCCCCTGAAAACGCACAATCGGCGGTTTAATTCTGCGGTCGGGGCCGCAGAATGTGACCGCCGAATTGAGCCCGAGAAAGAAACCAACCTAAAATATCTAATTCGGCGGTTTCATTCGGCGGCCAGGCCGCCGATAATAACCGCAGAATTCATCCCGAGAACAGGGGAGAAAACGGCGGTTTCATTCGGCGGTTGGAAACCGCCGATGTAACCGCAGAACACAACCCGAGAAAATAAATGCATCAGGTGTGAAACGGCGGTTTCAGATCGGCGGCCAGACCGCCGATCTAACCGCAGAATCAGACCAGAGACCTCTGGTCCAAAACGGCGGTTTCATTCGGCGGCCAGACCGCCGATAATAACCGCCGATTCACCAAATGTGGTGAATCCAAGGAGAAAGCCAAGGCAATCACCAAGAGCGGTCTTCGCGCAAAACCAAGCACACGTATGAGCAAGCGCGGACGTTTCCGAAAATCAACGGAACACGAATTACCAAAACATAAACACACAACAAGATACAAAACATAAGGTGCATGTGTGAAAGTGACATGTGAAGAGAATGCACACAAATTAACATATGCAAAGTGAGTGTGTGCACTAATCTCTTCAAAGAAACACTAAGCACAAGAATATACCTTTGGCGTGCTTGTCACCTTGAGGTCTTGAGGGCATAAGCTTGATCCTTAAACACCTAAAACTACCCTTACAAGTCAAACCCCAACATGTGGTTTGTCTACGAAATAAGCCAATCAAAATGAGAATCCTTACAAGCTAGAATACTTTGATTGTGATATTCTATAGTCTAGTTCTTGTTTGATTCACATGCTTAGGTTTTTGAATATATTTTGTGATTGATTTGTGATAACCATAATCTAGATTCTCTAGTTGCATGTTTATAGAGTGTGTTTGATCTACTTGCTCTATTTGTTTATGATTGCATCATATTGCTTGTGTGCACTTCACTTAGATCATTGCCTTTGCCTTGTAATAGGTTGAAGTCTGTTTCAAAGTGAGTGAAGCTTTGTATTGAGCAAGAAGACTTGGCTAGGAATGATTTCCGGATAGCCAAGCAAAAGTCTTAGCAAGGAGTTTTCATACTCCGGATAGCTAAGCTAGGAAGCTTAATTAGGATCACCTTGATCTAGATTGCTAAGCAAGGAAATCTTCCTAGAGGCTTGTTAGCCTTAGATAGGGAGTTGCTTTCTAGAGGTGTAGGACACACCTTGGATAGAGAGTAGGCTAGGTAGTTCACTTGGCCTTGAGGGTAGATTAGGTGTTGATAGCTTAGGGTGGATATCTTGTGTTGATAGCCTTGAGTGTGTAAGAACTTTTCATTTAGTGGATTGCTTTGCCGGTGGTTGTGGTATCTGTAGGGAAAGCGAGACTAAAAGAGAGTTTAGTATATTTTAAAATTTCTCCAAGTTTGAACCTTAACACTTTAATTAATTAAACATATATACCAAAAGATATCATACCTTTGTCACGTGATTCGATTAACTATGCATCGATGGTAATCCGCAAGATCTTCCAACCCGATCACGAACGTGAATCACCTAGGAGCGTGGTCTCTCTTCTCTTTGAATTGTGTACCTGAGAATGGACAACAAAAACTTTTCTGATATTTGTTAGTCACAATAAACTCCAATAGATTGTTAAGAAGGTCCCGGTCACTTTTGAATTCACAATCGTTAGATTGAAACTCGCATGAACCTTATTCGAAATTGTGCACAAGACCTCTTGATGTAAAGATCATTAGTGCACTATCGAAATAAGAACAATTCTTCTTACAATCTCTCTTGGCCGAATTTCACACTAGTCTAAAAGTTGGATTTTATTTTTCTTTAGCAAAAGAAAAATTTCTCAATTGCAAAAACAAGGGTTTTTGAAAATATATGAAGAATATATATATATATATATGTCTATTGGCCGGCAATCAATTGCCAAAATATATATATATATGTGCACTCATACTGCACGCACTTTTAATATATATATTTTTTATATATTGCAATTATTGCACACCTAATATATATTTATATCTAGTGCAATTACTGCACGTCTAATATATCAATGTATATTTAGTGCAATTACATATATATCTCATGCACGAATCCAACTTGCATAAAGACTATAGTGCACCAATTCAATGTGCATTAAAACTCTATAGTGCACGAATTTAACTTGCATTAAATATCTAGTGCATGAATTCAACTTGCATTAAAATATATAGTCCAAACCATAATCCAACTCTTTAATGTATTTATGACTATATAAAAGACTTTCTAATTTGACTAAATAAATAAAGTCTTTTATATTTAGTATAATACCAATAGTAGTATACTACTAGGAAACATATTTCCTAATCATAAAAAGATTTGACTTTTAATTAAATAATTAATTAACATATTAATTAATTTCCATTTAATTAAATAATAAAATAAAACAATATAATGGGCTAAAAATTATCCATTGCCGCCCATGACTAGAACTTGGGCCTACATATTGTTTTCTTATTTTATTTAATCCATTTGGACTTTAATAAAAAGCCCACATGTAAACTAGACCCATTTTTACTAAAAGAAACAAGCCCACATGTCTTTCATTAATATATTAATATAATTTAAACAGCCCATTAAATAAATAATGTGCAAATTATATTCTTAATATATTAAATACAATTCTAAATGGACCCATAAATAGTCCAGTATAACATATCAAGTAATTCATGTAAGTCCGTGCGGATTGGGGATCTTGGCGGGCCTATCCAAATTTAAGCTCCAATAGATATTACCCAATCACAATCAACAAATGATTCACTTAGGTTTAATCTATTAATTTTAGTTCATTCCACTAAAGAACTAAAATTGCACTCTTAAATAATGATGGAATAAGTTAACGATATTCATTCATACCCTAGATAATCATATGGGAGATAGTGAATCCTCGTGAAGAATATCAGTAATCGCCAAAAGCTCATAGACCGCCTATAGCTCTCCAAGTTACCATATTTACTCATATGACCACACTTTGAACTTTGATATATATTATGACTTGTCCAGAAGTAATCTTTCAATAGACACTATTGAAAACTCAACGTTAAGATTTCATATCCAAAACCACATAGCATCCATATGATGATATTCTACTCACACTTAATAAATGGAGCCACGATGTCCATATCTAAAAATGAAGTCCTCTATCGATTAACAAATGAATACCACCAAACTATCGAGGATAGACTATGCTATATAATCATACTCATTGATAGCTCAAATGATAACACTTGTAACCATAAGTCCATCATTTAACTTGGGATTAAGATAGACTCTCCGATTGTACTGATAATGAAAAGACTTTTATCTATTGATGGTTCTAGAAAAAGTATTTCATTGTGATCCAGTTCAATGCACTCAGTGCACTAGATTATTTTACTCGAAGACCCTTCGATGATTTTAGACTCATCACAACACATTTGATCCCACTCAAATGCTAGTAAAAGAATTCTACAACTTTAACAAGATAAAGGTGCCCAACCTTTAACTTAAGTTGTGAACGTTATTCAAGACTAACTAAAGAATTGTGTCTACCTCATACATATCTAGATGTACGAACAATTCTTCTTTTCTCATAGTCTTTCGACCTTATGATTATTTACTTTGACAATTATAATAATAAATGCTATATAAGATTTTGTTAACAAATAGAAATCACTTTATTAATATGAAAAGATTGTCAAGTACAATATTACATTCTTGCTATTGAGCATAATCCTTACAATCTCCCACTTGCGCTATAGCAAATGTGTCATATCTCTCATTCCCATGTTCTCTAGGTGCCCATCAAAACTCTTCTGTGGTAGAGCCTTTGTGAAGGGATCTGCTAGATTTTCTGCTGACGCGATTTTGGTAATCATCACGTCACCCCTATGAACAATCTCCCTAAGAAGATGATACTTCCTTTCAATGTGTTTTCGTCTCTTATGACTTCTTGGTTCTTTCGAATTAGCCACTACTCCACTGTTATCATAGTAAATAGTGATCTGCTTATTCGCACTAGGAACCACTTCTAAGTCAATCAAGAATTGGCGGAGCCAAATAGCCTCTTTGGCAGCTTCGCATGTAGTAACATACTCAGCTTCCATGGTGGAGTCAACAATACATGATTGCTTGATACTCCTCCATATGACTGTTTCTCCTCCAAGAGTAAACACAGATCCTGACGTGGATTTTCTGGAGTCAGAATTCGACTGGAATTCAGAATCTGTATACCCTACGGGAATCAAATCCTCTCCAGAGTATACAAGCATATTGTCTCTCATTCTCCTAAGATACTTGAAAATATGCTTGACTGCCATCCAATGATCAGGACAAGGTTTCGATTGAAACCTGTTAACTATGCCAACAACAAAACAAATATCTGGTCTAGTGCAGAGCATTGCATACATGAGACTTCCAACTGCTAATGCTTATGGAACCCTACTCATGAATTGCTCTTCATGCTCATTCTTAGGAACTTGTTCCTTAGAAAGTTTGATTCCATACCTGAAAAGTAACATACCTTTCTTGGAATCCTGCATGGAAAATCTAGACAAGATTTTATCTATGTATGAAGCTTGGGATAGTGCAATCGTTCTATTCTTTCTATCCCTTATTACTTGGATACCAAGAATATAACTTGCTTCTCCTAAGTCCTTCATATCAAATTGTTTTGCTAACCATTCTTTTACTGATGTCAATACACCTACATCGTTTCTAATGAGTAGTATATCATCAACATAAAGAATTAGGAAAACCAACTTGTTGCCCTTGATCCTTTTGTATACAGAAGGTTCGTCAAGGTTCTGAACAAATCCAAAACCTTTCACAACTTGATCGAACCTTATGTTCCAGGATCTTGATGCTTGCTTTAATCCATATATGGATTTTTGCAACTTGCATACCTTTTCCACTTGGCCTTTTTCAATGAATCCTTCTGGTTGCATCATATAGATGCTTTCGTCAAGACTTCCATTAAGGAAAGCTGTCTTGACGTCCATTTGCCAAATCTCTAAATTTAAAGATGCCACAATGGATAAGAGTATCCTAATGGATTTAAGCATGGCCACAGGAGAGAAGGTTTCCTCGTAATTGATACCTTCTGTCTGTGTGTAACCTTTAGCTACTAATCTAGCTTTAAAGGTTTCCACCTTTCCATCCATACCTCTTTTCCTCTTGTATACCCATTTGCACCCAATGGGTTTTATCCCTTTAAGCAAGTCTACAAGGGACCAGACTTTGTTATACAATCTCAGATTGCATTGCCTTTTGCCAATGGCGACAATCAACATCCTCCATTGCTTCCTTATATGTGTAGGGATCATCGTCATCCGGGAGATTCTCGATTCTCTACTAATTCTCCCAGACCGATGTATCTCTCAAGTTGTATTACAACCCTCCCACTACGACGAGGAATGGCAGGTTGTTGATCTTGTGATGGTACGAAACTTATAATTGGGCTAGGTTGTGAAAACTCTTGTGGAATTGTATCTTCTGACATCTCATTCAGAACAATTCTACTTTTAGGTATAAACTCATTCATATAGTCCTTTTCCAGAAATTTAGCATTTGTCGAAACAAATAATCTAAGATCTGAAGGACTATAGAAATAATACCCTTTAGTTCCTTTTGGATACCCCACAAATATGTATGTTTCTATACGGGACTCCATCTTTTGTCTTTCCTTTTAACACATGTGCAGGACAACCAAATATCCTTAAGTGTTGTAAACTAGGCTTTTGCCCAGTCCACAACTCATGTGGTGTTTGAGGAACCAACTTCGATGGTACATCGTTTAGAATGTGCATTGCAGTTTGTAGAGCATATCCCCAAAAAAGAAACAGGGAGTGTTGAATAACTCAACATTGACCTAACCATATTCAAAAGAGTTCTATTTCTTCTTTCTGCCACCCCATTCTGTTGATGTGTACCTAGTGCAGAAAACTGAGAAATGATCCCATTATCAATAAAATATTGCTAAAACACACCAGATAGATATTCTCCACCACGATCAGATCTCAAGATTTTTATGTGTTTCTCTAGCTGATTCTCCACTTCAACTTTGAATGCTTTGAACATGTCAAAAGCATCCGACTTATGTCTCATGAGATACACATAGCCAAACCTTGAATAACCATTTGTGAAAGTGATGAAGTACACATATCCACCTCTAGCTTGAATGCTCATAGGACCACATACATTAGTATGCATTAATCCTAAACATTCAGTGGCTTTTGTGCCTTTGGTCCTGAACGACCTTTTGGTCATTTTACCTTCCAAACAGGATTCACAAGTTGGTAGATCATCAACCTTTAAGTCACTTAAAAGTCCATCACTAACCAATCTTTTAATCCTATCAAGGTTAATACGACCTAGGCACAAATGGCATAGGTAGATTTCATCTTATGATAATTTTACTCTTTTATGATTATGTTGCGTTAATTCTGTGTCTAACAAGTGAGAGATATTTCTATGTAAAAAGAATAGACCATTTTCCAATGTACCTTTGCAAACAAATTTTTCATCCTTACTAGTAATAAAATTTTTATTATAAGTTACTGAATATTCAAATTTATTTAAACGAGAAACTGAAATTAAATTTCTCTTGAATTGAGGTACATAATAAATGTCTATCAAATATAAATGCCTACTAGCATCTAGATTAACGCTAATATCTCCCATTGCACTAGCAGACACTAACGCTCCGTTGCCTAAATGCAAATTGATTTCATTCTTATTGAACCATCTCCTTTCTTGAAACCCCCATAAGGAATAATAAACATGATTAGTGGTTCCAAAGTCTACGATCCAAGAATCTGTAGAATCTGCCAGAAAAACATGATTCATGATAATTCACATTACCTTGTTCCTTCTTATTCTAAGACTTTGGGCAATTACATTTCCAATGTCTCTTTTCACCACAAAAGAAGCACTTCCTTTTGATCTTGGTTACTTTCTTAGTCTCCATCTTGGTAGGCCCAAGTTGCTTTTTCTTCTATTATTCCTTGACCTTCTGACGGGTCTTAATAGTAGCAACTTTACCAACCATATGAATCTCTTCTAGAGACATCATCATATCAACAATAGACCCTATTCCTTCATGCTGCTGTTGCAACACGTCGGAGATGGTAGCCATTTGGCCATCTCATTAGAGGTCATCCACTGCTCATACTCATCTCTTTGCATCACATTCGATTCACTAGTAAGAGCAGGTGGTTTAGGAGTAGTCAGAACAAAATTTTTCAGCTTGCAATAACAACCCAATTTTACTTTTCCATGTGACATAATTATTACCAATTAAAGTTTTATTTTTTTAGGATAATCATTAGGGATGGGATCATGATTTCTTAACAAAAAATATATATGAGTAAATAATCATGGTTTAGCATTTTCAAATATTTATCTTGAATTAAATATTTATAATTCAATCGTAAAATTCAATGTTCGATCCAACACCCATAAATGTTACGCCTCCTTTGGGAGTTCGCACCATTTGTTAGTTGGACTAGGTCCCACCTAATTGTTAACATAACAACCAACGTTTTCAATTTTAGCCTTGTGATTTTATTAACAAGAACTCTTGGGAGGATATCAATAAAACCACATTGAGTGTACTACCAAGATTTCGACCCTCAATATATTCCCTCACGAAAATCCCTCCTTGGGGAGTAGATCTCGTTTGAGTCAATTGTCTAGTCTATCCTTGTAAGGAAGTATCTTGCTATATTTCATTCATAGACGCCCCTTTGGGGGATTACCAAAAAACAATATAGCTCAACTAACCTTGGAGGCCATAGGTGTTTTCGATACACCTTCTCCCACTCAATTATTTTAGGCATGTGATTAAATCCCATAGAATGATTTACCAAGTTATCTAGATGCCAATTAGATACCTAAATCATTCAATGCATGTTCATACCAAAAGAGATATATGAGTGACACTCCTATTCTACATGACATGTTATCAAACAATAACAAATATTGTAATATTTACACAAAGTAAATAACCACAATTTTGATCCATCCTAGAAAAGCAAGTAAATTACAATTGTTTGGAAAACAAAAAATCTCCTTTCTTGGCGAACAAATCTTCAAGCGGCCCATGGATCACGTGAGCACCCACGGCTGCCCAATTGGCGTGCACACTCCACAACCCTAACAAGGGCTGCCGTGTGCAGCCCATGGACTCCATGGGGCTGCCATGCACAGCCCACAGTCCAACATGCACAGCTGCGTGTAATTTTGCGCACGTGCACGTTGCTATGGTGCGCATGGTCCCAAACTCGTTCCGGTTGCCATTAATGCTTCAAGTCTTCGAATCTTCGATGCTTGAACATATTACATACATATTTAAACAATAAAATTACTGCAGTAAATTTTTTTTTTTATTCACAGCAGTATTTACTAAAAAAAAATACTGCACTTATTTTTAAATACATAAAAAAAATACTGCAGTTAAATTTAATACATTAAAAAAAACTTAGCAAATACCAAGAAGGAAATTGTGACGATAATAGGCCACCCTTCTTGTTACAATTCCGAAACAAAAATGCAATGAAATTCTAGGATCAAAATCGAGCAATAACAATTCACTTTATATCAAAATATAACATATATAAATCCATACATTCCAATGTAATTATATATGAGAATACCTAGAGTGCCATCTCTTTCTAAACATGCATAATCACAATAAAAAGAAAAAGATTCACGTATATATACGTTAATTAATTAAAGGGTACAACTAGGCTTTGATACCAATTGTAGGGAAAAATACGTCCACGTAGTGGAAGCGAGACTAAAAGGGAGTTTAGTATATTTTAAAATTTTTCCAAGTTTGAACCTTAACCCTTTAATTAATTAAACATATATACCAAAAGATATCATACCTTTATCGCGTGATCCGATTGACTATGCGTCGATGGTAATCCGCAAGATCTTCCAACCCGATCACGAACGTGAATCACCTAGGAGCGTGGTCTCCCTTCTCTTTGAATTGTGTACCTGAGAATGGACGACAAAAACATTTCTGATATTTGTTAGTCACAATAAACTCCAATAGATTGTTAAGAATGTCCCGGTCACTTTTGAATTCACAACCGTTAGATTGAAACTCGCGTGAACCTTATTCAAAATTGTGCACAAGACCTCTTGATGTAAAGATCACTAGTGCACAATCGAAATAAGAACAATTCTTCTCACAATCTCTCTTGGCCGAATTTCACACTAGTCTAAGAGTTGGATTTTATTTTTCTCTAGCAAAAGAAAAATCTCTCAATTGCAAAAACTAGGGTTTTTGAAAATATATGAAGAATATATATATATATGTCTATTGGCCGACAATCAATTACCAAAATATATATATATATATGTGCACTCATACTGCACGCACTTTTAATATATATATATATATTATATATTGCAATTATTGCACACCTAATATATATTTATATCTAGTGCAATTACTGCACGTCTAATATATCAATATATATTTAGTGCAATTACATATATATCTCATGCACGAATCCAACTTGCATAAAGACTATAGTGCACGAATTCAATGTGCATTAAAACTCTATAGTGCACGAATTTAACTTGCATTAAATATCTAGTGCATGAATTCAACTTGCATTAAAATATGTAGTCCAAACCCTAATCAAACTCTTTAGTGTATTTGTGACTATATAAAAGACTTCCTAATTTGACTAAACAAATAAAGTCTTTTATATTTAATATAATACTAATAGTAGTATATTACTAGGAAACATATTTCCTAATCAGAAAAAGATTTGAATTTTAATTAAATAATTAATTAACATATTAATTAATTTTCATTTAATTAAATAATAAAATAAAACAATATAATGGGCTAAAAATTAGCCATTGCCACCCATGACTAGAACTTGGGCCTACATATTGTTTTATTATTTTATTTAATCCATTTGGACTTTAATAAAAAGCTCACATGTGAACTAGACTCATTCTAACTAAAAGAAACAAGCCCACATGTTTTTCATTAATATATTAATATAATTTAAACAACCCATTAAATAAATAATGTGCAAATTATATTCTTAATATATTAAATACAATTCTAAATGGACCCACAAATAGTCCGGTAGAATATATCAAGTGATTCATGTAAGTCCGTGCGGATTGGGGATCTTGGCGGGCCTATCTAAATTTAAGCTCCAATAGATATTACCCAATCACAATCAACAAATGATTCACTTAGGTTCAATCTATTAATTTTAGTTCATTCCACTAAAGAACTAAAATTGCACTCTTAAATAAAGATGGAATAAGTTAACGATATTCATTCATACCCTAGACAATCATATGGGAGATAGTGAATCCTCGTGAAGTATATCAGTAATCGCCAAAAGCTTATTGTTAACCGCCAAAATTGGCGGAGGACCAAAGAAGAATTTTCCACCTCGACACAAGAAGGCTATAACAATACCCAACCCGGATACCACGACAGAGTGGACCCCGGTTAATCCCAACACATAACTCTCTCAGCGGGGTCCACCCCGCCAAGCATCTTAGCTCAACAAAGAAACCGAGAACCAAAAATAATCACTAGAACTCACAGCGAGATCAAACCCGGCTATAACCGGGCTTCCTATGAACCCCGCTACACCCCGATACAGCTTCCTATGGACCCAGCAGCACCCCGACACGGAGTTCTAATGATCACCTTACTACAAAGCTGTCTAGATATCCCCCTACTGCCATCAGCAGGGTGCTTACTAGATGTAGGAAGCCCGCTAGAGCAGAGGAGCACCAGGAAGCAGGATCCAAAACACCAAGAACTAAAAGCTCCACAAAAGAGCCAGTAAGACGTCACCGTACAAAGGAGGTACACTCTTTCCCGCCAGAAAGTCCTAATTTGAGCAGGACATTATAGTAGGAATCCTACTAGGAAGGTGAGTGATTGACTCCTCCTAGGAAGGAAAGACTGAATTCAGCGCATTAAAAGCTCCGATTTTATTTCCTAAAAAGGAGGATCCTGCAAGCGGCCAAACCCTAGTCCGGGATTGTAGGGGTGCATGGCAAGCAAACAGGACCTATATATATAACAACTTATTCATCGAAGAAAGGATCGAAAGGAAGAAACCCTACACTCTACTTATCGACAGACACAGATTTATCTCCACCATCATCCCACTTATCGACCGAAATCTCCATATCGTTGCTGTGATTCATATTTTCAATCAAAACCTTCATGTAATCTAATGTCTTAGTAGATTTATAGTCGGTATATTCATGTAATGGAAAAGAGAGATCAATAAGACGAATTCCTATTCGATTTCACGTGTTCTTTATCATGCATGCATTGGCAGGGACATAGTTGGTATCGAACTACTTGATACCCCTCCGGCCAGGATCAATCTCGATCTTGCCCCTTTTAAAGTGGTTATTTGGATTATCGTCCTTTTAACGATTTTCGGATAACACTTATAGACCGCCTATAGCTCTCCAAGTTACCATATTTACTCATATGACCACACTTTGAACTTGGATATATATTATGACTTGTCCAGAAGTCATCTTTCAATAGACACTATTGAAAACTCAACGTTAAGATTTCATATCCAAAACCACAAAGCATCCATATGATGATATTCTACTCACATTTAATAAATGGAGCCATGATGTCCATATCTATAAATGAAGTCCTCTATTGATTAACAAATGAATACCACCAAACTATCGAGGATAGACTATGCTATATAATCGTACTCATTGATAGCTCAAATGATAACACTTGCAACCATAAGTCTATCATTTATCTCAGGATTAAGATAGACTCTCCGATTGTCCTGATAATGAAAAGACTTTTATCTATTGACGGTTCTAGAAAAAGTATTTCATTGTGATCTAGTTCAATGCACCCATTGCACTAGATTATTTTACTCGAAGACCCTTCGATGATTTTAGACTCATCACAACACATTTGATCCCACTCAAATGCTAGTAAAAGAATTCTACAACTTTAACAAGATAAAGGTGCCCAACCTTTAACTTAAGTTGTGAATGTTATTCAAGACTAACTAAAGAATTGTGTCTACCTCATACATATCCAGATGTACGAACAATTCTTCTTTTATCATAGTGTTTTGACCTTATGATTATTTACTTTGACAATTATAATAATAAATGCTATATAAGATTTTGTTAACAAACTGAAATCACTTTATTAATATGAAAAGATTGTCAAGTACAACATTACACTCTTGCTATTGCACATAATCCTAACAGTATCAACCCGTGGATGTTTCCTCTTTGAGGTTTTACCACGTAAAAACATTGTTTCTCATTTTTTGCTTTAAGTTTTTGTTAATCTTGTATATTTTACTTGTATTGATACTCTTGTATATTGATGATTCACATGCATTGATTCTTTCTACACAATTGCTATATCATTTCAAGTGTTCATTTTATTCTTATATTGCGCATTTTTAATATTGGAAGAATTTGGAACTATACCGATTCACTCCCCCTTTAGGTATAAAACATTATTTTTTTTAAGTGAATTTTAGAGCTACTCCTATCCCATTTACAAAAGCTACCTAGCTCTACCCAGAAGATACAGAAGATGAGACTTCGATCCTCTCAGGGGCAGCCAGCTCCATCGGGACCGTATTCCCTCGTTTCCACTCGGAGAAACCAAAGGAAGGGAAAACGAACGAGAAGCCATATCCCGGCACTGATTCCTTTGCCCAATACGGGCTCCGAGCTCTAGGACCCTACGATCCAGGAGATAAATCAGGATGCTATGGAATAGCATGTTGCTGCCTATTTGGTAAACATCTACCTCCGGATAATCACCTAAGGGATACCCTTCAAAGAACCCAAGGTGGTAGGAGAGGCGGGACCTAGTACTTGGGTACCAGTTTTTGACAGACTTGAACCACCACTGCCAGTTCCAAGTAATCCTGGAAATTTCAGACCCTAACAAATGAAGTTAGCGTTTGACATTCCTCTAAGGAAGAACCAGCCAGCGACTAAACTAGCAGCAGAGAAGAGGGCTCCGTAGCTAGATGCAGGTGGTAGTACCGGGCCGAGGAGAAACCCGTGGGGTACCTGGCCTTAGAAGGAGGAGCGTAAGGAGGCAACCGTGATATCCAAAACTTCGGATAATGAAGGCTCGATAGTTCAATCCAGGCATGAGAGGTCCAAGCGCCTTGAAGGCCAAATGGCCAAAATGGTGAAGGAACTCGAGAAGCTAAGGAAGGGGAAGCACCGGAGTATCCGGAAGAACCCTTTGAGGGAGATGAATGCACCCTTCTCTAGGAGGATTAGAGAAGCAGAGTTACCCACCAAATCCAAGATGCCCGCCGAGAAATACTTTGGATCGGAAGACCCCGTGAGCCATATGGAGAGTTTTGTCCACCAGATGGAGGTCTAGAATGCTACCCAGTCAACGATGTGTAGGATGTTCCCTTTCCATCCTAACGAACTATGCCAAGAATTGGTTAAGAAAGTTACCTCTAGGTAGCGTGGATTCTTTTACAAAGCTTACTACAGATTTTTGTGCTCAGTTTCAGGGGATCAAGCCTCGTCCCAAGAACCCCGTCCTACTCAAGTATGAGATCCAAGAGTGGGGTGAGATGCTGACATTCTATGCAGAGAAGTTTCACAAAGAAGTGATCCAGATGGGAGTGTTTACCGAGAAGGAGACCTTGGTAAATTTCAGAAGGAACCTGTGGGCTGGTAGATTATTCTGGTCGTTTGCCAAGCATCCTCCTGAAACTTACCAAGAAGCCTAGGACAGAGCGTTGGAACAGGTGGACATAGACGAACAGCTCCAAGTTAAGGTCGAGCATGATGAAGCCCGATCAGCCAAGCGTACAAAGAAGAAAGCTCCAAAGCCTGCACCTGCAAAGAAGTTCTAGAATCATCCTCCAAACCGGTATACCTACCGGCCACCACCTATTTCCTAACATCCGGATAGATATCCTGTAAGGAGGATCCCTCTTAGAACAACGCCTCCACCAAGAGAGGTAGCCAAGATAGCTGGAGAAGAGGATTGGTACAACCATTACACCCCACTTAATGCATCCAAAGAGACTATATACCTCGCCATCAGTGACAAAGGTTTGCTCAGTAAGCCTGATCCCATGAAGATCCTGGTTGACTAGAGGTATCGCTACAAGTATTGTGACTTTCATGAGGACATGGGGCACAACACTTTCAAGTGTTATAGCCTCTGCAACTAGATCGAAGGATTGGTATGGGGGACTTTTGATTGAATTTTTGCAACAGGTACGGGATAGCATCAAGATGGGGAAGGAAGTACAAGGGGAGATGCGGGATGCAGAAGAAAGAAGAAAGGATAATGGAAAAGACTTGATGCAGTAGATCCAAGTAATTCACACTATCAGTAGAGGCCCTACACTAGAAGGAACTTCTAACAACTCGAGGAAGAACCATGCTAGAAAGATCCCGAGGCTTTCTACTGGGCAAGATGTACTCCAGGTTTCCAGGGGATCCTTAGACTGTCCTCGCACAACCCAGATCATTTTCACGGAGGAGGATGTCTACAACACAATCCAACCACATGATGATCTGATGGTGATCACAGTACAGATAGCCAATTGCTAGGTTCACTGCATTCTGATAGACACCGGAAGCAACGCTGATATTATGTTCAAAGGAGCATTAGAAAAGCTCACCCTGAAGAATTCATTCTACAATAGATATATAATGCCTTTGTATGGATTCACTGGGGACTCCCTTATGCCGATCATATCCAAGATCCTGCTAGTGATAATCGGAGAACCACCCCTCCAGTTAAACACCATGATAAATTTCGTGGTGGTTGACACCTTTTCTGCTCACAATGCAATCCTTGGGAGACCCTTCCTGTTGAGAATTAAGGGGGGGGGGGGTGCTATCCATTTATCATAATGTCTGAAAGTTCCCAGTAGGAACCAAGGTAGGAGAAGTCCGGGGGGATCAAAAAGCAACCCGCAGTTGTTATGCAGTGTCCACTAATCCTACCGTGCTTGTTAAGTAGTGCACACATGTAACCGGTGAACCAAGCCAGGAGGTACCAAAGTAGGATCACTATGTCCTGGAAGAAGGAGATGTACCAGATATGGTAGTAGAATAGGCAGAAGAAGAAGAAGAGCAGGGATGGACTAGTGGGCACCCCGTGGAGCAATTAGAAGAAATACCTGTCAAAAAGGGCGATCCAACAAAAGTAGTGAAGATAGGAGGCGCGCTGGATTGTGAGGTCAGGAAGAACCTGGTAAAGCTCATTGAAGATTACAATGACATTTTTAGCTGGAGTCATGATGAAGTGCTAGGTATCCCTCTCAACTTAGCTGCTCACAAGTTGGCAGTAGATGTAACCTTCAAGCCAATCAAACAGAAGCGGAGGCATTCCAACGCTGAGCGGAATGCCGCAGTGCAAGAAGAGGTAGATAAGCTTCTAAAAGCTATATTCATCAGAGAATCCCGCTACCCCGAATGGATTGCCAATGTGGTCATGGTAACCAAATCCAATGGAAAGTGGCGTATGTGCGTGGACTACACTGACCTCAACCGGGCTTGCTTGAAGGATAGCTTCTGTTTGCCTAAAATAGATCAATTGATTGATTCTAGTGTAGGTAACAAGCTTCTAAGCTTCATGGATGCTTTTTCTGTTAGGATTATGCTTAATAGCAAGAGTATAATATTGTATTTAACAATCTTATCATATTAATAAAGTGATTTCTGTTTTAACAAAATCTTATAGCATTTATAATTATAATTGTCAAAGTAAATAATCATAAGGTCAAAAGACTATGACAAAAGAAGAATTGTTCATACATCTGGATATGTATGAGGTAGACACAATTCTTTAGTAAGTCCTGAATAACGTTCACAACTTAAGTTAAAGGTTGAACACCTTTATCTTGTTAAAGTTGTAGAATTCTTTTACTAGCATTTGAGTGGGATCAAATGTGTTATGATGAGTCTAAAATCATCGAAGGGTCTTCGAGTAAAAGAATCTAGTGCACTGGGTGCATTGAACTAGATCACAATGAAATACTTTATCTAGAACCATCAATAGATAAAACTCTTTTCATTATTAAGACAATCAGAGAGTCTATCTTAATCCTGAGATAAATGATGGACTTATGGTTACAAGTGTTATCATGTGAGCTATCAATGAGTACGATTATATAGCATAGTCTATCCTCGATAGTTTGGTGGTATTCATTTGCTAATCGATAGTGGACTTCATTTATAGATATGTACATCGTGGCTCCATTTATTAAATGTGAATTGAATATCATCATATGGAAGTTTTGAGGTTTTGAATATTAAATCTTAACGTTGAGTTTTTAATAGTGACTATTGAAAGATGACTTCTGGACAAAGTCATAATATATATCCAAGTTCAAAGTGTGGTCATATGAGAAAATATGGTAACTTGGAGAGCTATAGGCGGTCTATGAACTCTTGGCGATTACTGTTATTCTTCACGAGGATTCACTATCTCCTATAAGATTGCCTAGGGTATGAATGCGAATCATTTACTTATTCCATCTTTATTTAAGAGTGCAATTTTAGTTCTTTATTGGAAGGAACTAAAATTAATAGATTGAACCTAAGTGAATCATTTGTTGATTGTGATTGGGTTATGTCTATTGGAGCTTAAATTTGGATAGGCCTGCTATCCCCAATCCACACGAACTTGCATGAATCACTTGATATATTCTACTGGACTAATTAAGGGTCCATCTAGAACTATATTAAGGCATGTGAACTTGTTTCTTTTAGTAAGAATGAGCCTAGTTCACATGTGGGCCTTTTAATTAAAGGTCCAATGGATTTAATAAAATGGAAAAAATCATATATGGGCCTATCTTAGTGTGTGGGCGGCAAGGCTTATATAATAGTCTAAATATATTATTTTATTTTATTTTATTATTTGATTAAATGGAAATTAATTAATTGATTGATTATTTATTTAATTAAGAATCAAAATCTTTTTTTGACTAGGAAATATGTTTCTTAGTGTTATACTATTGGTAGTAGTAGATTAAATATAAAAGACTTTATTTGATAAGTAGATAAATAAGGGATTTATTTATCTAGTCTAATTAGGAAGTTTTTTATACAGTCACAAATACACTAAAGAGTTGGACTAAGGTTTGAATATTATATACATGGCAAGTTGAATTCGGATTGCTATACAAATATATAATATATATGGCAAGTTAAATGCAGGATATATATATTATATAGTGGAAAGTAGAATTCACCAATACATATATATATATTTATATCTTATTGATTGAGGAAATAGAACTCAGTCATAGATATATATAAATATTCGGTCATAGATATATACATATAATATATTGACAAAAAGTTGTCGGCTAATATATAGGTGGGCAAGGAGAATTCACGCGTAGAAATATATATATATATATATATATATTGGCAAGTGATTTTGCGGCCACAATATGTATATTCTTGTTAACTGCCAAAATTGGCAGAGAACCAAAGAAGAATTTTTCACCTTGATACAAGGAGGACATGGGAATCCAGATACCATCCGGCTACCCCAAGAAGGGAGGGATCCCAATAAATCCGGATACATTCCCCCTCCAGAGGGATCAAGCCCAGCCATTCCTTAGCTTCTTATGAACCCTGCGGTATCCCGATATGGAGCTCCACTAAGTACCCCAGTTCACAGTTTAGCTTACAGTATCCCAACATGAAGTTCCACTTGGTATCCTGATACGGAGCTCCACTAAGCACCCCGGTTCACAGCTCAGCTCACAGTATCCCGACATGAAGTTCCACTCAGTATCCTGATACAGAGTTCCACCAAGCACCCCGCTACTGTATCATCCAGATATCTCGCTACTTCATCGGCTAGATATAGGAGTGCATGGGAAGCAACGGGGCCTATATAAACAACATGATACACACCAAAGAGGGGATCCAAAAATCACCTCCTAAAACCCTATGTTCAGTTCTACTTATTGACACATACGAGTTCGCCACCACCATTATCTCCATCGCCTACTGAAGCTCTACACTCCACCTTGGCCTAGAAAAACACAACTCTTGTATTCATGAAATAAAGCTACAATCAATAAAGATCTCATTTATTTACCATATTTTCTACATTCAAATTGCATTTGTTATATTAGGAACATTATCGGTATCAAACTACGTGATACCCCTCCGACCGGGATCGATCCAGATCTTGGTCCCTTAAAGTTATTATTTGGAGATTCACTCTAGTGACGATTTTTCGGTAACAGTTTTGGCACCGTCTGTGAGAAGATTTATTTTCCCAACCAATCTCGAAATAGCCTAATTCTACTTAGAGATCTTCAGAATGAGACTTCGATCCTCCTAGGCCCATCCCGATCCATCAAGACCCCAGTCTTTCGCTTCCACCGAGAGAGCCCAAAGGCAGGGTAAAGGGTCCAAGAATGAGAATCCTGCATTAATGCCTCTTCCAACTACTGACCCTTTGCCTCAGGACCTTGCTAGGTAAGAAGTCAATCGGGATGTCCTAGAACAACAAGCCGTAGCATACATAGAAGCCTTCCGGCTCCAGATGATAGCCTAGGGAATCCCCTTTGAAGTAGCTGGGATCCCAGGGGACATTGGCCCAAGTACCCAGGTACCGGTGTTTGACCGACTAGGGCCACCTCTCCCAGTCCGACAGGCGGATCTCAGACCCAGACTAGTGAAGTCCGCAATTGAGATTCCCCCTAGGAGAGTCGAATCTCCTCCAAAACCAAGGGCAAATGAGAGGGATCTGTATCCTGATTCAAAAGGAAGCGCTAGATCCCAAAAGAGCTCCAGAGGAAAACATTAGAGAGCTAAGCGAAAGGAAGTGGTCATTAATTCAAAAACTTCAAAAAAAAAGGCTCAGTAGCCCGATCCGGGAACAAGAAATCCCATCGCTTAGAAGATCAAATGGCCAAGATGGCAAATGAGCTAAAGGAATTGAAGAAGGGAAAGCACCAAGGAATCCGGAAGAACCCCCTGGATTAGATGAATGCACCTTTCTCTAAGAGATTCAGGGAGGCGGGGTTACCTCCCAAATTTAGGATTCCCTCTGAGAAGTATTCCGGGGCAGAGGATTCGTCAGCCACCTGGAAAGCATTGTCCACCAGATGTGTAGGGAAAAACGTTTGCACACGGCGGAAGCGAGACTAAAAAGAGTTTACTATAGTTTTAAATTTTTTCAATATTTTGAACCTTAACCCTTTAATTAATTAAACATATACACCAAAAGATATCATACCTTTGTCGCGTGATCCGATTGACTATGCGTCGATGGTAATCCTTAAGATCTTCCAATCCACTCACGAACGTGAATCACCTAGGAGCGTGGTCTCCCTTCTCTTTGAATTGTGTACCTGAGAATGGATAACAAAAACTTTTCTGATCTTTGTTAGTCACAATAAATCCCAAGAGATTACAAAGAATGTCTCGGTCACTTTTGAATTCAAAATCGTTAGATTGAAACTCGCGTGAATCTTATTCGAAAGTGTGCACAAAACCTTTTGATATAAAGATTACTAGTGCACTATCGAAATAAGAACAATCTCTTCTCTCAATTCCTCTTGGCTGAATTCTCACACTAGTCTAAGAGATGGATTTTATTTTTCTCTTATCAAAAAAGAAAATAATTCTCAATTTGCTTAAAACTCTAGGGTTTTTGCCAATATACAAAAGAATATATATGCATATATATTGCTGCAAATTACTTGCCAATATATTGCTGCATGCCTTAATGCATATATATAACATATATATATCCGCATTCATGCATATATAATGTATATTTCTACATGCATTCATGCATATATAATGTATATTTCCACATGCATTTATGCATATATATAACATATATATATATATATCTAAACCCTAATCCAATTCTTTAGTGTTTTTTTGACTATATAAAAGACTTCCTAATTTGACTAGATAAATAAATCCCTTATTTATCTACTTATCAAATATAGTCTTTTATATTTAATATACTACTACTAATAGTATAATACTAGGAAACATATTTCCTAATCAGAAAAAGATTTGATTCTTAATTAAATAATTAATTAACATATTAATTAATTTCCATTTAATTAAATAATAAAATAAAACAATATAATGGGCTAAGAAAATTAACCTTGCCGCCCATTACCAAAACATGGGCCATTTATTGTTTTTCTTATTTTATTAAATTCATTTGGACTTTAATAAAAAGCTCACATGTGAACTAGACCTATTCTTACTAAAAGAAACAAGCCCACATGCCTATCATTAATATATTAATATAATTAAACAGCCCATTAAATAAATAATGTGCAAATTATATTCTTAATATATTAAATATAATTCTAGATGGACCCATAAATAGTCCGGTAGAATATATCAAGTGATTCATGCAAGTCCTTGTCGATTGGGGATCTTGGCGGGCCTATCTAAATTTAAGCTACAATAGACATAACCCAATCACAATCAACAAATGATTCACTTAGGTTCAATCTATTAATTTTAGTTCATTCCACTAAAGAACTAAAATTGCACTCTTAAATAAAGATGGAATAAGTAAATGATTCTCATTCATACCCTAGACAATCTTATAGGAGATAATGAATCCTCGTGAAGAATATTAGTAATCGCCAAGAGCTCATAGACCACCTATAGCTCTCCAAGTTACCATATTTACTCATATGACCACACTTTGAACTTGGATATATATTATGACTTTTCTAGAAGTCATCTTTCAATAGACACTATTGAAAACTCAACGTTAAGATTTAATATCCAAAACCATAAAGCATCCATATGATGATATTCTACTCACATTTAATAAATAGAGCCATGATGTCCATATCTATAAATGAAGTCCTCTATTGATTAGCAAATGAATACCACCAAACTATCGAGGATAGACTATGCTATATAATTGTACTAATTGATAGCTCAAATGATAACACTTGTAATCATAAGTCCATCATTTATCTCAGGATTAAGATAGACTATCCGATTGTCCTGATAATGAAAAGACTTTTATCTATAGACGGTTCTTGAAAAGGTATTTCATTGTGATCCAGTTCAATGCACCCAGTGCACTAGATTCTTTTACTCGAAGACCCTCCGATGATTTTAGACTCATCATAACACATTTGATCCCACTCAAATGCTAGTAAAAGAATTCTACAACTTTAACAAGATAGAAGTGCCCAACCTCTAACTTAAGTTGTGAACGTTATTCAAGACTAACTAAAGAATTGTGTCTACCTCATACATATCTAGATGTACGAACATGACTTTGCATCCTAATGCCTAAACATATCTTGGCATATTAATGACCTAGATGCAATCAAATAAAACATGCAAGAAGAGATGTTCAAGAACATGCATGCACTCATACAAAAACACACAACATACAAGTATTAAAGATATGTATGAGTTGTGTGTGTGCACAACTAGATCTCTTCAAAGCAAGTAAGCACTAGAATTTACCTTTGGTGCTTCTTCTCTTGAGGTCTTGAGAGGGCCATTAGATGATCACCAATTCCTAGGCTACTCTTACATCAACCCAACATGTGGTTTGTCCATGAAACAAGCCAATCAACAAATGGGAATCCTTACATAGTTTAACAATAAAAATTAACTCTACTTAATGTTAGTTTAATTAACTAAGATGATCACACGTTAACTATGCTAAGATTCAAATTGATTAGTAAACAATTACAACTATTGGATTCAAATTATAATTTAAAGGATTGGAAGGGAATAGATTTTTTCAAGTAACAACTTACTATCTAATCAGCCATTCATTAAGCTCAATCACAAAGTCCCTAACATGCATCTATTCATGTCAAATTATAAGGCATTAAATCCTCAACTTTAATCACAACCTAAGGCTAGGAGAGTGAATAAAGGAGGTTTACTCAAAGGTGTTAGTAAAGATTCACAAAGTGAGCAAATCTTTACAGCTTAGATGGCATAGGAGGTACATCCATAAGTGGTCTTTGATGCATTTAAGTTCATCAAGGTTGTTGTGCTTTCAATGATAAATTGGTGGTTGCAACTACCAATCATAAATGGAATAATAGCACATACATGACTTGAGAAGGTGAAATAAACTTGATTGATTATATAGTAAAGTTAAATTACAAGAACTACATCTAATCCCTTAACAAGGAGGATTTAGTTACACATAGAGTCAAAGTTACTAAGAAATACAATTGAAGGAAACATCACCGATTACAAACTCTTGTGAAGTGGAAATGATCCTCTTTGCAATCCAAGTAATAACTTCTTCTACGGAAACTTGAAGTAAACTAAACTAAGGTACCAAAGTGGGTGTTTGATTGCCTAGAAAATTGCCAAGAAAAACTAACTTGGCTTTTCTAAGAGAAAAATATCTAAAATATCACTATGTCTAACTACCTCTATTTTTCTACATACATAGTCGAAATCATGATAATGAACATAGAGAAAGATCGAATCTTTGAGATATATGTATTAATTGCCAATGCTTTATCTATGATTCTATAACCTGTGCAAGTACTTACCTTAGTAGTATAAATTTATTTACGTTTTACATTTAGTTGTATATACCTTTTTTGTGATTCTATCAACTTGCTTTGTAGGAGAAATGTAAGAATTCATTGAAGATGGAATGACTGATTTTGAACAACTAGGATGGTTAATGGATCATGCAACCATGGAAATTGGAACAAAGGAAGAACTGGAGGATGATGTGATAAATATGCTAGTATGGGCTAGTGGTGAGGGTCATATAGAGGAAGAGAGTGGAGAGGTCCCCAACAAAGGATCAATTCCGAGCTCTAGCTCCACACCTAAGTTAGAATTGAAGCCGCTACCATCTACCTTGAAGTATGCTTTTCTTAAGCAAGACGAATCACTCCCAATGATAATAGCTTTAGATTTGAGTCCACAAGAAGAAGAGAAACTTCTTGGTGTTTTGAGACAGTTCAAGGGAGCTATTGGATGGAGCTTGGATGACTTATTGGGAATTTCAAAATCTTTTCCATTTTCTAGGCCAAATCTCTTAACAATATTTTTAGCATATTTAGATTGATTCAACATTATGCCCATGCTAGTTTGCTTTACTTGCATTCCTAGAAAGTAATTTAACTCACCCACCATACTCATTTCAAATTCACTTGACATCACACTTACAAATTCATCAACCTTGGCTTTATTAGTAGAGCCAAAAACATTGTCATCAACATATATTTGTGCAACAAAAATATCATGATCATGATGTTTAATAAACAATGTTCTATCAATGCCACCTCTCCTATAATGGTTGTCAATAAGGTATTGAGTCAACCTATCATGCCAAGCTCTTGGAGCTTGTTTAAGGCCATAGAGAGCTTTTTTCGATTTAAACACATGATTAGGAGAGTGTGGCTCTACAAAACCCATAGGTTGTTCAACATACACTTCTTCTTCAAGGTATCCATTTAGAAAAGCACTTTTGACATCCATTTGAAATAATTTGAACTTCTTAACGCACGCAATGGGCAACAAAAGTCTAATGGACTCGAGACGAGTAACCATGTCTCATCAAAGTCTACACCCTCAATTTGAGTGTAACCTTGAGCCACTAATCTTGCTTTATTTCTCACAATCTTGCCACTTTCATCAATCTTATTCCTAAAAACCCATTTAGTGCCAATTACATTTATATCTTTAGGTCTAGGAACCAAGGACCACACTTCATTCCTCTCAAATTGATTAAGTTCTTCTTGCATAGCCCTAACCCAATATTCATCAACAATAGCTTCATTAATGTTGTTGGGTTCAATTTGAGAAGTATAACAAGCATAAGAAATTTGATTTCTAGTTCTAACCCCTTCATTTAAGTCAACTATGATATCATCTTGATAGTGTAAGTTTCGAAGTCTAGGATGAGGAGAATTTTCAACAACTTGGTCATTTTGTTGATTATCATTTAAATCATTTTCCAATCCTTGACTTTGAACTTCAATACAACTATCTTTTTCATCATCTTGACTAGATTCACTACTAGCCACATCAATAGGTGCAAAAATGTCATTAACAAGATTTTCATTAGGTTCATTGACATTATTATCATCACACAAAATAAAAATACTAAGGTCATCTATCTTAACATTGATAGATTCCATAATAGTCTTAGTAGTCAAGTTGAATACTCTATAAGCACGACTATTAATAGCATACCCTAGAAAGATACCAACATCACTTTTAGCATCAATTTACCCAAGTGATCTCTATCATTCAAAATATAACATTTACTCCCAAAAGTGTGGAAGTAACTAACATTAGGCTTATTGCCCTTCCATAGCTCATAGGACGTTTGTTTTGTGCTAGGCTGATCAAACCAAAATTGGTATGATTTTGGCCCTCATTTACGACTCTTTTTGCTTGATTCTCGGGCATTTCCCCGTGTTTAATGGTGTTAAATTGAGTGTTTCAGGTTTTATCAGGTTTCAAGAGCAATTGGGATGAAGTTGAGGACTTGTGTGCAAAAAGGCTCACAAATGGGAAGAAACAGTGCATTTTCGCCACTTAGGCAAGAGGAGGTCGCTACATGGTCACCATGGCGACAGAGGATTATTCAAAGCTTCAGAAGGTCGCTACCTGGTAGCCATGGCGACAGAAAGTCTCAAAAATGCATTAGGTGGGTCGCCATAACGACCCACCCTTCCAAATGGCGACCTCACACATTTAGGCAGGGTCGCCGCATATGGTCGCCATAACGACCTTCATGTGTAAGTGGCGACCTTTTCACAATTTGCTCATGGTCGCCACTTGCTAAATAGCGAAAAAGATGGTGTTCATGGCGACCTTTGCATCTAACCGTTTTGCGCACCAAGGTCACCATAGCGACAAAATAGCGAACTTGGCGCCACATCAGCGAATCAAGCAGTTATCAGTACATGTCCAAGAGTGTGTATATAAATAGTGGCCTTTCATCTTCAGAGGAGATCCAGACCTTAGAGAGCAAAAAATTGATCAAAGTAAGATCTAGCT
Organism: Acer campestre; assembly: GCA_954870605.1. Taxonomy (NCBI): domain Eukaryota; kingdom Viridiplantae; phylum Streptophyta; class Magnoliopsida; order Sapindales; family Sapindaceae; genus Acer; species Acer campestre. The sequence continues at coordinate 12,161,101 of OX940804.1, forward strand.
TTTTCATCCATGGCACACCATTCCTCATCCTCAATTTCTCTACTAGTACTCATCTAATCCCATCCAAACCTCAACACCAAACCTTGACTACTTCCCTAAATCATTCCTCTCCTACCATTTCTCCACCCAAAATTCCTTTGTCACTTTCCACCATAACATACACACTTCAAGACATATCCTCTACTTCCATTCCTTGCATTTAGGAGCATAAAGGAGAAGCATGATCAAGCTTAAAGAAGGAGGCAAAAAGGTGATTTCCTTACTATTTACTTCTTTTTATTTATTGCTAATATGTGTAACTAAACCCCTAATCTAGGGGATAGATTTGAGGATCATTTGGGTGCGGGTATTAGCTTTAGCTTGCAATGAATCTCTTATGTGTTCTATTCATTCAAATTATTAGATTCTATTCATTATGTAATTGACTTGTATATCACTTATTAATTGCAATCTTGAGTAGAGTAATATGTTATATATTCATATTTGGATTGACACTCCTTGTGTGATTAAGAACCCATTGAATAGGATAGATTAGTGGTGGGTATATCAACCCCACTAATCTAAGCCTTTAGTGGTTAACATAAAGAGATTGGTACATTAAAGTGGCTATAAGGCATTACCCACACTCAAGTGCTAATCAATCTATTCCCTAGCTATCTTATTAATTGTTTTCATCACTATTCTTATCAAGGTTGTTGCGTATTCTATTTTTCATAACACTTGTGTATTTTCAATTTAGTAGTTAGCATTGGTGGTTTTTGAAACTACACATCTATCAAACATTATGATTTATTTTACTTGTCCAAGATTAGTCAATCTATCTAATTAGCACTCCATATCCCTGTGGAACGAACTTGCTTACCATTTGCTATAAAATCACATTTTAAAGGATTTAAGTGGCTTAAAAGGGTTTTCAAAGATCAAACAAAATTACATCATTTTTGTGAGTGCACGACAGCTCATCAAAAATTGGCACCGTTGCCGGGGAATCGGTAGCGTTGATTACATAGATTGACTTTTCTTAATATTTTATTAGTATAGTTTAGATTATTAGATTAGTATTTTGGTTGTTGGTTATTAACTTGTTCATAGTGTTGTTTTACTTTTTTCTTTCCTTGTATCTCTTTATCTATTCCTTTTTCAGGTGCTCAGTTTTATGCACGGTAGGAGATGTCTAGGTAGAGGAGTTCATCCCCCACTGGAAGGCACTAGTCGTGTGAGAGAGTTTGAAGCAATTCCGAGACAAACTATGAGTACCGAAGGACAACAACCTATGAGGGAGGACGAAAGCCCTTTTAGAGAAGAGATGACTGAAGAAACTCCCACCAACCGTGGTCAAAGGATGACCATGGGAGAGTATGCCCTGCCGGATATCGGGAACCAACCATCATCGATTGTGCTAGACCCGGTTGCTAGGGGATATGAACTTAGGACTATGCACGTCAACCTTTTGCCCGTATTTCATGGGAAGCTGAATGAAGATTGCCTACAGTTCATGAAGGAGTTCAGCGCAATTATTGAGACGTTCCCTATTATGCATCTCTCTCGCGAGCAATTGCATATGCGTTGCTTCCAGTACTGTATGAAGGATGCGGCTATGACATGGCTAATGGGGCTTAGGCCAGGTCATTGACAAGTTGGAGTCAGATTTACACAGTATTCTTCAATAGATTCTTTCCGACTAGGAAGGCAAAGGAGTTGAAGGTCAAGATTGCGGACTTCTATGAGAGTGAAGGGGAGTTATTTCATGAATCTTGGGAGAGGTATCAACGTCTTGTGGCCCAATGCTCTCCTCACATGTTCACCGAGGAGTATAAGGTATCTTGCTTCCAAGAAGGTCTCACTCGTTTTTCCCAAGTATTGGTGGATAATACTTGTGGAGGTTCATATGACACCAAGACCGCCTCTGAGATATATGAAATTTATGAGATGTTAGCACAAAACTCCTAACAAAGGAATGTAAATAGTATTCGAGGTGGGAATTTTGATGTGAATGCTAGCACGGAAACCACCATTGAAATCTCAAGGATAAACAAGAAGGTGGAGTCCTTGACTTCACATATTGAGATCATGGGATTTCCGAAGGCGGGGGTGAAGTTGCTAGGAAGATAAGAAGGAAGCTCTAGTGGTCAATTCAGTGAGAACGAAGGGTTTGATGACACATTTCAAGGTCAAGAGCAAGATGAGGTACAAGCTATGGGATTCCAAGGACAAGGAAACAATTCCTATTCTAACAAATACACTAAACCATGGAGAAACCATCCCAACCTCTCTTGGTCAAAAAACAACAACATCTTGAACGCACCACCTAGGAATCAACAACAAAGAGGAAACCAACAACAAGGAATGAACAATCAAGGTGGTAACACACAAGGAGGATACCGTCAAAGAGAACCACAAGGTGGATATCAATAAGGAGGATATCACCAAGGAGGATACCCCCAAGGAGGAAATCAATGGGGAGGAAATCAATGGAACAACAACAATAATGCTCAACCTAGCTCATGCCAACCTCGCCGAAACATTGATGAAGAAATGAGAGGGATGATGCAAGGTTTCCAAAGAGCCGAGCATACTGAAGTTTCCAAGCCACACCGAACAAGCTAAGGAAGGGAATTTTGTCAAGAAGGATGGAGCTAGAGATGAAGCAATGTTGTTTGAAGAAGCATATGTTTAGAAGGTTGATGATCCCGAAAATTTTGTGATCCCCATATCAAATGGTGATAGTAGGGGTGCTTAAAAGAGTACTTGACTTAGGAGCAAGTGTTAGTATCATGCCCCTAGCAATTTATGAGAAATTGGGTTTGGTAGGTTTGAAGCCAACCGGAAAGAAGCTCATGTTAGCGGACCAAACTTCACTAACATCATGTGGTGAGATAAAAGATGTACCAATTTTTATAGATGGAGTAGTGGTCCTAACTGACTTTGTGGTGCTAAACATCGAGGACAAATCCAATGATGATAGGGAGTGGCAAGTTCTACTTGGTAGACCATTTATGGCTACCACTCAAATGAAGAATGATGTGTGCAAAAGGAGAGTTTTAATGCATTCATTTGAGAAAGAACTTGAGATTGACATCACCATGTGCAATGATGACCTAAAAAGCATTGGGAGTTGCTATGTGGTGGAGGTGCAGCCACTAAAGACAATGGGTGGAAAAGTATGTGACTTGGTACAATTGTATGAAAAGAATAGCCAAGAAGATGAAGAGGAGAGCATAGGTGACTTCGAGATTGAAGGACTCAAGAATGCCAACCAAGAGCTCATGCTTGAAGTAGAGGTGCTCAAGACGGAGAAGTATACTCTAAATAAGAAGCTTGACGACTTAGGAAAACAGAATCATAAGCTTAAGAAGATCAATGTGGCTCTCACCAAGGAGAATGAGGTAACGGTGAAAGAGCTTGAGGATTTGGCTAAGCTCACCGAAGAATTTGAGGAAGAATCATCACGAAAGATGAGGAAGGCCATTATGAGTATAGATGCCAAGAACAAGGCACTTGAGGAAGTGAAGGTGGAATTAAGCAAGAGAGAGATGTTCTTGAAGGTTGCTAAGGTGAAGGAGTGTGACTATTTGGTGGAGATAGATCGGATGGACCAAGCCATCAAGAAACTCACCAAGGACGGTCCCTCAAGGCCTCAACCTCCAATGCAAAAAGGGAGAACTCCTTCGTATCCTCTAACTTGTTATTTTTGTCATACGAAGGGTCATATTAAATCTAGGTGTTTTGAATTCTTGAAGCATGCTAATTATGATAGAACTAGACCTAGAATGAGATCTAACCATGTAAAGAAAATTTGGGTTAGGAAGGATTTGGTAAATCAAGTCTGGGATGAATCTATGGGTCCACTGTAGGTAGTCAAGAGGAAAATGAATGATTGCATAGTTGACTCGTGTGATGAGCATCACGGTCCCAATTCGCATGTTATGATGCGGTAGTGTGGACTTGCACTTTTTAGATTTCATGCTATGAATAAGTGATTTTGTGTTTTAGTTTTAGCTTGTGGTGTGTTTCTTTTGTTAGCTTTGTTTTTCTAATAAGTATCCATTTATTCTTGCTAGTTGTGTGTATTGTGAGCTTATGTGTGTATTGTGATTCACTGTAGATTCTGATCAAAAATGCACTCGGAAAAGGACTTCAAGTGACTGTCGTAGTTTGGTAACCATTTGCAAATAGCGACCTCATAAATGGCGACCTCACTTACAAAGGAAATTTAGGGTCGTCATTTACAAGGTCCCTATGGTGACCAACTAATGCAAGTGGGGACCTGATTAGACCTGATGTGGTCGCCATGAGGTTGCCATGGCGACCGAGAGGCACAAGTGGCGACATAGGGCGTTCAAACTATAAGTGTTCAAAGCAAATTAGAACACCGCAACACAACAACTTCCCTTTTCTCAAATTCTCTCAATTTATAAGCCGTGGCACGCACGTAATCGTCAAATTCGGTAAGCAATCACTCTAGTTCTTCAATTTTTCCATTCAAATCCTTCCTACATTGCATCTAGATACACTAGCGATGGTTTTGAGTTTGATTTGAAGTGAATAGTGCATAGGATTGGAGTTTGTGTGGTTTTGATTCATATAGAAGTGTTGAGACATTGTTGAAGTGGTTATGTTTGATTGTGGAGCACTCGGAGAGTATGGGATTGGTGTAGAAGCGTTGTTGTGCTGCCAGATTTTTGACAGAATTCTCAGTTTCGAATTGTGTGATACTATGGCACCTAAGATGAAATTGCCAAGTAAAGGAGGTAAGGGTAGCAAAGCCCCCACTCCTAAGAAGAAAGTGGTCCCAGAATGTAAGCTGAACAGGAATTTCTAGGACCGAATGGAGACATTTGGTGAGAAGAAGATGTGGCCTGAGAGGGGAATAGATTTGGATAGTTTAGTGAATACCCTAGCTCCCAGCAACAGTGAATGACATGGGATTGGAAGGATTAGCAGCCACTCCTCCACACTACAGTGAGAGTTTGGTGAAGGAGTTTTATGCAGGAATGAATCCCGGGGATACATGAGGGATGGTCCTATTCTAGTGAGAGGGGTTCTCGTTTATCTGAACGCAACAGACATTAACATCTACTTCGGGACAACATTGTTGGATTTTGATGGGCTGCGTGAACAGATGGTGGAAGGGATCACCACAAACCTTTTGTATGTGAAGAATTCAGTGGAGTTTGCAAACACTTTGACCATCACTCCTATGACTATCTGGATGACAAAGAGATTCCTTTTCAAGCAGTTGAACTTGAAGATTGAGCCCGCCTTTTGGCACATCTTCCTCAACACGTCACTTAGGCCGGTTACCCATAGATCCACAGTCCCATTTGAGGTAGCCAGGATTCTGCATAGTATCATTGAGAGGCAGCCTATTGATGTGGGTATCATAGTGAAGATGGAGATTTAGAGGATTTGGAGGAATGAATCAGAGTCAGACATCCTCCCTCTTCAATGTTTGATCACATAGGCTTGCAAGTTGGCGGGTGTAGATGTAACCAGGGATGTACTTAAGCCCCCCATGTCTGATATGGATTTGACCACTTGGCGACGCTTGATGATGAAGCGTTGGGAGTTACCAACTGGCGGGAAGCGTAGGAGAGTGCATAGTTCAGAGACTAGCACTATTGCTAGGGCAGAGTTTGAGAGAGTTGTTCCCGATGAGGACCATTTTGATGATGATGAGGATGAGGAGGTTCTTGTTGTTGATGATCCTAGGCAGCCTTTAGGTCTTCAGATTTTGGATGGAGTAGAGTGCATCATGGGCAGTCAAACTGCTGATCTCAATATACTTCATGCTGATAATCTGGTGTTGGAAGAAAGGCAGAAGGCCTCAGAGAGCACAAAATTGATCAAAGTAAGATCTAGCTTTTTCATCCATGGCACACCATTCCTCATCCTCAATTTCTCAACCTGTACTCATCTAATCCCATCCAAACCTTAACACCAAACCTTGACTACTTCCCTAAATCATTCCTCTCCTACCATTTCTCCACCCAAATTCCTTTGTCACTTTCCACCAAAACATCCACACTTCAAGACATATCCTCTACTTCCATTCCTTGCATTTAGAAGCATAAAGGAGAAGAAGGATCAAGCTTAAAGAAGGAGGCCCAAGGGTGATTTCCTTACTATTTACTTCTTTTCATTTATTGCTAATATGTGTAACTAAACCCCTAATCTAGGGGATAGATTTGAGGATCATTTGGTTGTGGGTATTAGCTTTAGCTTGTAATGAATCTCTTATGTGTTATATTCATTCAAATTATTAGATTCTATTCATTATGTAATTGACTTGTATATCACTTGTTAATTGCAATCTTGAGTAGAGTAATATGTTATATATTCATATTTGGATTGACACTCCTTGTGTGATTAAGAACCCATTGAATAGGATAGATTAGTGGTAGGTATATCAACCCCACTAATCTAAGCCTTTAGTGGTTAACATAAAGAGATTGGTACATTAAAGTGGCTATAAGGCATTACCCACACTCAAGTGCTAATTAATCTATTCCCTAGCTATCTTATTAATTGTTTTCATCACTATTCTTATCAAGGTTGTTAAGTATTCTATTTTTCATAACACTTGTGTATTTTCAATTTAGTAGTTAGCATTGGTGGTTTTTGAAACCACACATCTATCAAACATTATGATTTATTTCACTTGTCCAAGATTAGTCAATCTATCTAATTAGCACTCCATATCCCTGTGGAACGAACTTGCTTACCATTTGCTATAAAATCACATTTTAAAGGATTTAAGTGGCTTAAAAGGGTTTTCAAAGATCAAACAAAATTACATCATTTTTGTGAGTGCACGACGGCTCATCATAGGCCTTCTAAAAACTCTATTAGACACATAACAAGCGGAATTGAACGCTTCGGCCCATAGGTTTCTAGGGACTTTCTTGCTATTGAGCATGACCCTAGCAATCTCTTGCAAGACACGATTTTTCCTCTCAACAACTATATTTTGTTGAGGAGTTCTAGGTACCGAGAACTCATGGGAAATCCCTAAACCATCACAAAACTCACCAAATTTAACATTTTCAAATTCCGTCCCATGATCACTCCTAATGCGACATATTTTCTTGATATCAAGACCTTTTTCATTTTGAACTTGATTACAAAACTTTTTAAAGTAATCAAAAGCCTCGGTCTTGTTTCTAAGAAAATAAACCCAAGTAAACCTAGAGTAGTCATCAACGCATACAAAAATGTACTTTTTGCCGTTGATGCTCTCGGTTTGAATTGGCCCCATTAGGCCCATGTGTACAAGCTCTAAAGGTCTCTTGGTAGCTATATAATCATTCTTTTAGTGAGGCATTTTGGTTTGTTTACCTAATTTGCAAGGTTCACAAACAACCTCTAGTTTTTTATCGAGATTGGGAAGACCTCTAACAATGCCATGTTTTTCAAGCCTTTTTAAGTCTTTAAAATTCATGTGACCCAAACGTTGATGCCACAAATCAAGCTTGTTACACTCATGTGCCATGTTGCAAGTTAAAGGATCTATTTCAAGACAATAGCAATTGTTTATAGACCTTTTGACTCTTAGGACAACATTGTCCTTTTTATCAATTATAGTGCACACATCTTTATTAAAGCTAACTTCCTTAAAGATTTCACACAAATGAGTGATGCTTATTAGATTAGCTTTTAACCCATCAACATACAAAGTATTGTGAAGTTTAGGCAATCCTGGGATACATATAGTTCCTTTGCCAAGAACTTGCTTCTTGGTGCCATCACCAAAGGTGACTGATAATCGCTTTTTCCGTCGTTGAAAGAATCGCGAGGATCAAAAGATTTTTTTCTATGTAAAAGGGGTTTCCTACGGAATGTGCTCTAAATTAGCAAAAGACTAGTAAAGCAGCAAGCGAGGGTATCATTTCGCAGGGAGGTGTGATTCATCAACCATTTCAGGTTCTAGTGTTTATTGTAAGCATGTAAATAGAATGCGAAAAGGTGAGAATGGTGTGTGTGAAATGTATGTACAATGTGGTGTGTGTGTGAGTAAAGAATGAAAATGAAAATAAATAAAAACAAAGAGAATATGGAATGGTAAGATTGGTGTTTAAAGTGATAAATAAAATGGTGGATAAGAGAGATGCATGAAAATGGTCACACAAGGTTCAACAAGTTCACCATACATAAGTGCACAAATAATTGGTTGTTAGACATTAAGGACATCCAATTTTAGTTAAGGGTTCGTTCTTGCCTCAATCCGATTTATACCCATTCATAGAGCTAACGGTCAAAGAGTGTGTTGAGAACCTCTCAAACACGAAAACCTCAACCAACATATATGAACGCATTCTACAAACCGATGCTAAATTGAGTCCCAATATTAACACGATAATGCAAAATAGTAACGTTAGGTACAATGAATGTGGAAAGATTGATTGTATCTCCAACCATAACTCACCTAAAGCCCCTAGCATGAGAGATAGCCAAAGACCAATTATTGTAACTCTAACCATGACTCACCTAAAGCCCCTAGAGTGAGAAATAGCTAAAGTCCAATTGTTAACAAGAACAATGAACCAAACCCTTCTAATATGGCAATTTATAGGTTCACCCACTCTTCCTAGCTAATTAGCCAAGATTATGCCTAAAGAGCCCCTCCACAGGCACAATCCTAACTCTAAGTCACTCAAACCCATTCATGACATGTAATTTTGACCTTCCATCAACGTACAAACACAAAATGGGATATTTGATTACAACTACTCCTAATTTACATTAATCTACTCCTAATCCCATCCATGAATACATATTAATTTCCAATCTCCATACACAAGCATTTCAAGATAGAGATATATTCAATAAAAGCAAGAATGAATCAAAACACAAATTAGATATAAAAACAACCAACATATATATTGAGCACAAATATAGGTTTATAAATATTCCCAAGTGGGGATTACACATTTAAGAAAACAAGAAATACAAATAGATGAGTTAAAGGAGACAATCCTTGAAGAAAACTTCCTCCAAGTCCTCCATGAAGCCCTAGCTCGAAATTGGTCAAAAGACCCTCCTTTCTCCCTTCAATCTACTCCTAAATGGGTGGATGATGGGTAGAAGATGAAATGGAAGGCATCCTTGGAGGAAAAACATCCATGGATGCCCTTGAAAGCTTCTCTCTCTCTCTTTTGGATGGAAGAAAATGAAGAAGAAGAAGAAGAGGAAGTGTGTGGAAAATGTATTCTGGTAGGAGAGAAGAGAATAAGGTATATATATAGTGTTGGTAGGTTAGGGCTGAAGGTTGGGGTGAAAGGATGAAACAGTCCCTGAAATTCGCCCAAAAAATGACTTTCTGGAGTGAATCGGTGGTTTGGTTCGGCGGCTAGGCCGCCGTTTGAAGTAGCCGTTTAGACCTGACAGCATTTCAGCATTTCAGCATCGCACACCATTACGGAAATGTGCATAACTTCCTGTAGAAAGCTCGGAATTGAAATTCGTAAAATGTTCTAGAAACTAGACTTCCGGTGCTTTCTGAATATATAAAGATATCAATGGGTTCGATCTGAGCAGAAAGATACGATCCCCACAAGTTGTACGTTCTACACAAGCATATACAATTTCTTCCGTTTTTTGGCTCATTTTGCCTCCCAAACTAATCTTTAAGCTCAAAACATTATTGTAGGGAATATGGACCTACACAAGACTCAAACAAAATATTATATACAAAAATACACTTGAAAACAAGACAAACGATTGGAAATGGGGGACCTCAAATAGGTATAAAATAGTCCGATCAAATACCCTCAAACCTATCTTTTGCTCGTCCTCGAGCAAAACAAAGAGAACAAAAATTGAAATAACAAAATAAAAATAAAAACAACACATAAAAACAAATAAAAGATAAAAACTATGCTAGTCCACTTCCGTAGGAAACACGGTGGCACTTAGCATGTGCCACAAGCCTTTAAACCACTAGGCGATCCCTAGAGGAGGAGTTATAGTCTCTTGAGGGTTTACAGCTACGACACCCACAAACGTATAATCTGCAGTAAAATTTGAGATGCAAATCCGCGTATACCAAGCAAAGACTACACATGCATGCTAGAATCTCAAATATACCAATTAATAACAATGTATCACACAATGCAAGTATGCCAATACTTAGGATGTTTTCGGTTTACAAAACAACTATGCTCGTATGCCCAAGATAAAATTCGCCTCGACTCTAATCCTCACCGGATTTCAGTCATATTTTCACTTAGAACTTAGGCGCACTCTCTAGCAAACATATGCGATTTGGAGTTTAGGTAAATGGAATCAAATATAATCACATATGAGTATTTTCCAATGACGCACATTTTCTGAAAATGGATCTCATGAGAGGAATTGAAATGCCACGAACGTGGAAAGACATGCATTGACTCGCATTCCCAAGATAGACTTGCTAAGAGATCAAATGGGCTTTCCCTCACTTTTGTTGGGACCGAGGTAACTTGTGGTAGTGTTTGAGATGTAAGAGATGGTGGGAGCGGGTGTAGGGAAAAATACCGTATAGTACACACAGTGGAAGCGAGACTAAAAAAAATAGAGATTTAGTAGCTTTTAAAAATGTTTCCATTTATGAACCTTAACCCTTTTAATCAATTAAAGATATATATTATCTAACAAAAGAAGAATACCTTTTGTCGCGTGATCCGATTGACTTACGTCGATGGTAATCCGCAAGATCTTCAATCCTAGCACGAACGTGGATCACCTAGGAGCGTGGTCTCCCTTTTCTTTGAATTGCAAGCCTGTGATTGGACAAAACAAACTTTTCTCTTCTTTGTTAGTCACCAAAACAATCAAAAGAATACTAAGATTATTCCGGTCACTTTTGAGTTCTCAATCTAATGATCGAAACTCGCGTGAACCAAGATCGATGTTGTACACACAAGCTTATTGATGAATAAGCAAATAGTATACCATCAAAGAATAATCTATGTCTCTTTTATGTTTTTAGTAGAATAAAAATTAATCTTTCTATGAATTGAGAAGAAGAAGAAAATAGAATCAAGCACACCAAAAAACCCTAAGTGGCCGAATTCTATAAGTCCACTTATATATGTGGCAAAATTTTCTTTCTTTCTTTTTATTAGGGTGGCCGAATCTCTAACCTAAAAGGGACTAGGGTTGCCGCAATACTCAAGCCAAAAGGAGTTTGTATTGCACCCTAATTCCTATTTAGTTTAAGACTCCCAAACCCTAATCCAACTCATAAATCTTTTTATTCTTTTATTTGACTAAATAAAAAGACTTCTTATTTGATTAAATAAATAAAATTAATTATTTATTTCCTTGTCAAACAAGTCTTTTAATTTAAGTATACTACTACCAATAGTATACCTTTAGGAATCATATTTCCTAATCAGAAAAGATTTGTTTCTTAATTAAACAATTAATTAATAAATTAATTAATTCTTATTTAATTAAACAATGAAACAAAATAATATATTAGGTTAATTAATTCACCTTTGCCGCCCCACTTAAAATAAATGGGCTATGTATTATTTTCTTATTTCATTTAATCCATTGGACTTTAAATAAAAAGCCCACATATGAACTAGACCCATTCTTACTAAAAGAAACAAGCCCACATGTCATTCATTAATATATAAATATAATTGAGCAGCCCATTACATAAATAATGTGCAAATTATATTCTTAATATATTAAATGCAATTCTAGATGGACCCTTAAATTGGTCCGGTAGAATATATCAAGTGATCCATGCAAGTCCGTGTGGATTGGGGATCTTGGCGGGCTATCTAAATTTAAGCTTCAATAGACATAACCTAATCACAATCAACAAATGATTCACTTAGGTCCGATCCATTAATTTTAACTCATTCTACTAAAGAGCTAAAATTGAACTCTTAAATAAAGACAGAAAAGGAAAATGTTTCCTCATTCATACCCTAGACAATCATGTTGGAGATAGTGTATCCTCGTGATTAATATCAGTAATTGCCAAGAGTTCATAGACCGCCTATAACTCTCCAAGTTACCATATTTACTCATATGACCACGTTTTGAACTTGGATATTTTGACTTGTCAAGAAGCCATGTTTTCAATAGACACTATCGAAAACTCAACGTTGAGATTTAATATCCAATTACCTCAAAACATCCATATGATGATATTATACTCTCATTTGATAAATGGAGCCACGATGTCCATATCTATAAATGAAGTCCTCTATCGATTAACAAATGAATATCACCAAACTATCGAGGATAGACTATGCGATATAATCGTACTCATTGATAACTCAAATGATATCACTTGCAACCATAAGTCCATCATTTATCTCAGGATTAAGATAGACTCTCCGATTGTCCTGATAATGAAATGACTTTTATCTACTGACGGTTATAGATAAAGTATTTCATTGTGATCTAGTTCAATGCACCCAGTGCACTAGATTCTTTTGCTCAAAGACACTCCGATGATTTTAGACTCATCATATCTCATTTGATCCCACTCAAATGCTAGCAAAAGAATTCTACAACTGTAACAAGATAAAGGTGCCCAACCTTTAACTTAAGTTGTGAACAATATTCAAGACTAACTAAAGAATTGTGTCTACCACATACATATCCAAATGTACGAACAATTCTTCTTTTCTCATAGTCTTTAGACCTTATGATTATTTACTTTGACAATTATAATATTAAACTATAAATGCTATAAGATTTGTTTAAGCCGGAAATCACTTTATTAATATGAAAAAGATTGTTAATTACAATATTACACTCTTGCTATTGAGTATAATCCTAACAGCGGGAAGGATAAAGTTATTAACCATGCTAAGGTGTGTTTACACATTACACTTTATAACAAAATTAGCTCTATTACACAATACAATATAAGCGTCTAGGCTATAAAATTTACATTGAACTATTGTGCTACAATTGTACCCTTATTAGTGAGTAACTTTACCATTAAAGAACTAGGAGGCATAAGTGTTTTATATTTCAACACTTATTCTATTTTTTTCTTTTTCCTTTTTTTTTTCCTTTTTTTTTCTTTTCTTTTTGTAAGCCTTTGCCTAGCACAATTTACATATATTTGCCTAAGTACACACTTTTACAAAATTTAGAGCTAGCTTCTCCTAAGCTATACACCTCAACATGATCAATAACTAAAGAATGGATATGTGTTTGGCTTCAATTTGCAATGAATATAGGGGTATGGGAGTGTTTAGGCTATTTTATTAGTTATGCACACACTCAAGCTCAAAATCATTTCTAAAAGTCCATCTACCAAGAGAATACAAGTCTCAACAAGCATTCCACATGATGAAGTTCTATGGCAATCAATGCAAAATTGATGTACAATGAGATCACAATGAAGAAAAAAAATCGAAGAGTGTATAAGAGTAGAAACAAAACCCACAAACTTTCATTATTTAGGCATAGTGTAGCTCACGGGTAGTCTCCACAATTTTCCTAGGCTAACAAGCATAGAAGTCTCATCCACCTCAACATCAAAAGATTGGCACTGTACAAGCAAATTTAAGCGACACACGGAGCTAAAATCATACATGTGTCTATCTCTACCGACACGCAAAGAAAAACAACTCAACAAAAATGGACTCTATTTCCAAAAAAATTTGAAATTGATCATTTGTGCAGAGATTTGAAAATTTTCTAAACGTAACAAAAATAAAAAACAAAAATAAACAATGAAGGCGTCCACACCCCCAAACCTAAACTCAACATTGTCCTCAATGTTGCTCAAATCATAAAATAAGGGCAATGCTTAGCAAAATTCGGAGATGAGAACAAAAATAAAAAGCTAACAACAAAACACAACAAATCCTAAGATCTAAGCACAATACAAATCCACTCTTAGATCTAAATAAAAATAAAAGTTACAAACACTACAAGCATAGCATTTTAATAATAAGCACATAATCGACAACTACATCCACAATTGCTCCATTTAAACTCAAAATTCAGAGGATGCCTCTTGTGGCTGCAACCAACTTGGCCATTGTGGCGCTGCCGTTTCACTTGGGAAGATGTCTTAGCAAGATAACCGCACCATATGGTTCTCTCGTGCGGTCCATCCGACCTGAAATTTCTTTTCCTTGCACAAGCACAACTCAAACAACATTAAATGCATATGCTATAAATAAATAAAAAATCCTAAACACATACATATATATCCGAAAAGCAAATAAATCTAAAAATTCACAGAACCTAAAAAAAAAAAAAAACAAGAAACAATCAACGAATACGCCTCCCCGGCAGCGGTGCCATTTTTCGATGAAAGAATCGCGAGGATCAAAAGATTTATTTCTATGTAAAAGGGGTTCGCTATGGAATGTGCTCTAAACTAGCAAAAGACTAGTAAAGCAGCAAGCGAGGGTATCGTTCCGCAGGGAGGTGTGATTCATCAACCATTTCAGGTTCTAGTGTTTATTGTAAGCATGTAAATAGAATGCGAAAAGGTGAGAATGGTGTGTGTGAAATGTATGTACAATGCGGTGTGTGTGTGTGTGAGTAGAGAATGGAAATGAAAATAAATAAAAACAAAGAGAATATGGAATGGTGAGAGTGGTGTTTAAAGTGATAAATAAAATGGTGGATAGGAGAGATGCATGAAAATGGTCACACAAGGTTCAACAAGTTCACCATACATAAGTGCACAAATAGTTGGTTGTTAGACATTAAGGACATCCAATTTTAGTTAAGGGTTCGTTCTTGCCTCAATCTGATTTATACCCATTCATAAAGCTAACGGTCAAAGAGTGTGTTGAGAACCTCTCAAACACGAAAACCTCAACCAACATATGTGAACACATTCTACAAACCGATGCTAAATTAAGTCCCAATATTAACACGCTAATGTAAAACGACAACGTTAGGTATAATGAATGTGGAAAGAGTGATTGTATCTCAAACCATAACTCACTTAAAGCCCCTAGCATGAGAGATAGCCAAAGACCAATAATTGCAACTCTAACCATGACTCACCTAAAGCCCCTAGAGTGAGAAATAGCTAAAGTCCAATTGTTAACAAGAATAATGAACCAAACCCTTCTAATATGGCAATTTATAGTTTCACCCACTCTTCCTAGCTAATTAGCCAAGATTATGCCTAGAGAGCCCCTCCAAAGGCACAATCCTAACTCTAAGTCACTCAAACCCATTCATGACATGTAATTTTGACCTTCCATCAACATACAAACACAAAATGGGATATTTGATTACAACTACTCCTAATCCCATCCATGAATACATATTAATTTCCAATCTCCATACACAAGCATTTCAAGATAGAGATATATTCAATAAAAGCAAGAATGAATCAAAACACAAATTAGATATAAAAACAACCAATATATATATTGAGCACAAGTATAGGTTTACAAATATTCCCAAGTGGGGATTACACATTTAAGAAAACGAGAAATACAAAGAGATGAGTTAAAGGAGACAACCCTTGTAGAAAACCTCCTCCAAGTCCTCCATGAAGCCCTAGCTCGAAATTGGTCAAAAGACCCTCCTTTCTCCTTGCAATCTACTCTTAAATAGGTGGATGATGGGTAGAAGATGAAATGGAAGGCATCCATGGAGGAAAAACCTCCATGGATGCCCTTGGAAGCTTCTCTTTCTCTTTTGGATGGAAGAAAATGAAGAAGAAGAATAAGAAGAAGAAGAAGAGGAAGTGTGTGGAGAGTGTATTCTGGTAGGAGAGAAGAGAATAAGGTGTATATATAGTGTTGGGAGGTTAGGGCCGAAGGTTGGGGTGAAAGGACGAAACAGTCCCTAAACTTCGCCTAAAAAATGACTTTCTAGAGTGAATCGATGTTTTTGTTCGGCGACCAGGTTGCCGTTTGAAGTAGTTGTTTAGACCTGATAGCATTTTAGCATTTCAACATCGCGTATCGTTACGGAAATGGGCATAACATCCTGTAGAAAGCTCAGAATTGAAATCCGTAAAATGTTTTGGAAACTAGACTTCTGGGGCTTTCTGAATATATAAAGATATCAATGTGGTTCAATCTGAGCAGGAATATATGATCCCCACAAGTTGTACATTCTACATGAGCATATACAATTTCTTCCGTTTTTAGCTCATTTTGCCTCCCAAACTAATCTTTAAGCTCAAAACCTTATTGTAGGGAATATGGACCTACACAAGGCTCAAACAAAACATTATATACAAAGATACACTCGAAAACGAGACAAACGATCGGAAATGGGGGACCTCAAATAGGTATAAAATAGTCCGATCAGTGACCCATACTTCATCCTTTAATACAAGATCCTTTAACATGCTTTTCCAAGGTCTTCCTAGGTTTAGTACTAAATCCATGCATGGATCAAATATATATCATGAAAAGCATTATCAAGTTTGCATTTTCGAATATATTCAAAGCACCTAGGTCGAATATGTCCTATCATATGACAATGATGACAAATAGGTATGAATTGAGAATTTTACCATTTGCATTTGCTTCTAAAGCACTTGGTATTCTCACAATTTTACCTCTTTGATGTGCAACCTTTGATGCTCCAACTTTTGCCTTTGAAGTAGATGCATTTTGACTTCTATCTTGTTGTGATCTTTCATTTGAGATCCTTACTGATGTAGAGGCACCTCCGGTAGCTTTCATTGGTTTACCTTGAGAAAGAGTACCTACATTTGATTCAACACTTGCTTTGACAAAAAATAGATTTGTTAGATGAATGAGTCTCCTTCTCATTTATATAACTCAAACCTCCTTTGTCACAATGATGCTTACCACTTTTAATGAGGGTTTCAACCTTATTAGAGCTAGATGACATCTTTTGAATCATCCTATTTTCCTCATCAAGCTTATCACTAAGCAACCTATTTTTAATGGCATATTTCTCTAAGATGTCATCACTTTTCCTAACATCTTCACGTGATTTATTTAGCCATTGTTCATACTTTTTCTCTTGATTTAAGTGCTCAATAAGTTTGGCTTTAAGCATGTTTTCTAGCCTCTTAGCACTAACAAGAGAACTATCCATTTGCTCAATTTCTTTCTTCAAGATGTTAAGTCTACCATTGTCATATTTTAAGTTCATTTCTAGACTTAGGATCTTGTCTTTAAGTTCATTGTATTCTTTTGAGCTTAGTCCATGATTCTTTAGCTCCTTATTGAGGGACACATTGAGTTTAGATAAGCGTTCATTTCAAAAATAAGATCATTGATCTTTTTCTCATCCAAGTCAATATGTTCAACAATAGAAGCCATAGAGGAACACACATCCTTAATCATGACTATCACAAATAAAACAAAAACACTACAAAGAAAGGATCTATCTAAGTGCATATAGACATCCGCTTTGATACCAAATGAAATTCCTTAAAGCAATAGTGTATAATATACCTAGGGGGGAATAGGTATAGGTCCAAATTCTTCCAATATTCAAAAATAGCGGAATATAAGAATGAAATGAATACTTGATATGATATAACAATTGTATAGTATGAATCAATACATGTGAACATCAATATACAAAAGAATCAATACAAGTAAAATATGGAAGATAACAAAAAACTTAAAGCAAAAATGAGACACAATGATTTTACGTGTTAAAACCTCATAGAGGAAACATCCACGGGTTGATACCACAACAACCGGCAAAGCAAATCCACTATAAGAAAAGGACTTACACACTCAAAGATATCAACACAATGATATCCACCCTAAGCTATCACCTCCTAATCAACCCTCGGGCTAATGATTCACTAAGCCTATTTCCTATCCAAGGTGTGTCCTACACCTCTAGGAAGCAACTTCCAATCCAAGGCTCACAAGCCTCTAGAAAGATTTCCTTGCTTAGCAAGCTAGATCAAGAGATCCTAGTCAAGCTTCCCTAGCTCAACCATCCGGAGTACCAAACTCCTTGCTAAAACTTTTGCTTTGCTATCCGAAACACATTCCTAGCCAAGTCTTCTTGCTAAATTAAGGCTTCACTCACCTTAACAAGAGACTTCAACCTTTCCACAAAGCAATGATCTAAGTGATGCAAATGATGCAAATCACAATCAAACAAAGCTAGATGATCAATCAAGCTCTATGTACATGCTTAAAGACATTCGAGGATATTCTATCAACAAACAATCACAAATGTATCTAGAAATCAAAGCATGTGAATCAATAAGAACAAGATATGAGTATTCAATATATCACAAAAGAATCTTAGTTCTTAGATCATGAAATTAGACCTAGACAATATCATGAGGCACATCATATATATCATGTCTAGCTAAATCAATTTCAAGTTCAATCAAGTTTAGCTAAATATGTTCAAATGAAATCACAAAGCTAAAACTCAATAATCAATCAATCATACAAACCTAGAATGTGAACTAACATCATTCATAATACATTTCACCAATCAAATATGAAGATTAAAAGAGATGATCAAAAATGAAAATAAGAAGAAAATGTTTCACTTACAAATATGAACCTCATACTGAAATAAGCTCACAGATAAAAATCACAAAGTCACTTGGCTCTGAAAATTCTTGGAGCTTGTATCTCTCATCAAGACCAACATTTTTGGCTTTTGAATCAAGTGATTTGGAGTTGAAATGAGAAAGTTATGATTGAATCAAGACACCAAAAATCATGAAGAAATTATGCAAACTTTCTTTCTTTTCAATTTTCTTCAAGTTTTGTTTGGAGAGAAGGAAAATGTTTTTAAAAGGGAGAGAGAGGGAAAGGAACAGACCAACCATAGCCTTCCACATCACCTCCACATGTGGGGCGTGATGTATAAAATCGTGTTATAAAAACCTAACTCGCAAGTGCACGAATCGTGAGATAAGTACAGCAACAAGTAGAGATCGTTCCCACGAGGAAAAGTAATTTATTGACTATAACTAATTCTAATTAAAGCTAAGCAAGTAACAATAACCAAGAGATTTGAGATTGATTGATTGATTGATTAGAGATTAAAACTAGATTAAACTAAGAAAGCAGTTAACAAGAATATGTGAATATGATCAAGAGGTGAGAGAACTAGGTCATCAATGCTCCCCAACTACGTTTACTCAATGCTTCGAATCGACTTTGATAAAAGATATTAATCAAGTTAAGGGTTCGATCTTAAATTATGTATGATTGGTACCATGTGGTCTCGGAATGGATAAAGTATTCTCCACTACAGTCTACCTCAAAACCTGTGTATAAACAATAACAAAAAATCAATTAATCACAAACCAAGCGTTCTCAATTACAGTCTACCTCAAAACCTGTGTATAAACTGTAACCAAAAACCCACAAAACACAAACCAAGTATTCTCAACCACAGTCTACCTCAAAACCTGCGTATAAACTGTGACTGAGAACCCATTAAGCACAAGAACAAGAGAACCAAAATTTACGTGCAATATCCTGTTATGATAAATTTTATCCATTCAATTGAATATTGGCTGAGAATGGTGAAACTCACTCGCATCTCAACCTTTAAATTATCAAAAACCCTAAATTCAAGCCTAGCATAAACCATGCATCAACAAGAATAAATAATCATGAATTGAATGAATCGAAACTTGAATTTAAGAAAATATAGTCAATTCTAACAAAGAGTATTCATAGAGGTTCACATTAATTTCCTAGTATGGAGTTAGTTACACATAGTTTAAATAAAGAAAAGAGAGAAGTGAATGATAAAACTCATGGAAACAGTTAACACTCTTCCAATCTCTGATGCTGAAATCTTCTCCTTCGTTTTCGAATCTTCTATGTGTAAGGTGGATGAGAGTTTTTAAGTGATTTTGTCTGTCTAGAATGTTTTCTATTTGCTGGAGACGAACCAGACCTCTAAGATAGAAGAATCGTCTATTTATAGCGTCATGGGCCACTGGGTGAAAAAGCCGTATTTTCTCTCAGAATGGCCAAACTGCTGCCATGCGGCAGCGGTCTTGAGAATTTAGGAACGCTGCGTTTTTGGCAGCGGTCTAGCAGCGTTTTTGATAGTGACCTCCTCTGCTCCATTAATCGCTGTGATGAATGATACTGAAAATAGCAGCAGTCCCGAGAGCGTTTTGCTCAATTGCAGAAAAGACCCTTGATTTCTCCAAAATAGCATTTATCATCTGAAATTCTTCAAACATAACAATTTGATCCAGAAACCTGTAAACACTCAAACACACCAATTAAACCCCTAAAAGACTCGAGAAACAAGCAATTGATTAGAGGAATGGGGATCAAAAACATATACAATAAATGATCGATCAGGGCACGTGTGGCCCACGTGGGCAGAGAGGTGCTCTGGCCATGTGGCACACAGCCTCCACACGTGAGCCCTCAAGCTTTGCCTTAGGCCATGCTTGCTCCTCTCGCACTCCGTAAGCATTCTTCGACTGTATCCGGGCCTCGGAACTCCAATTTTGATAACATTTTTAGATTATGAATCGTGACTCCCTTACGCACATTGAAAACTATGAAACTTTGATAAAAGTTTGAGAATTCATCTCGGAAAACGATGATGAAGACAACTCAACGAATGAGAATGCAAAGTAGCATAGCTATGTCGTATGGACTCGAAACCTAATGAATGAGTAACCGAAATGACCGGAACACAATAAGGAATCAAATAAGATCATGTTCAAGACCAAAATACAAGAAATACAAATAAAAAAAATACTATGCAACACAAGCATGTCATATCTAAGCGACAGTGAGAAAACATGCAAATCTACAAGATTGTCAACAATGAGATAAATGCATATGCATACTTAAATGTGTGTGAACGTGTTATACCAAATGTTTGAACCATGATTCAGGGACATGCATGTATGAATTGTGAGTGTGTGCGCTTACACCTGTAGGGAAAAATATCGTAGTACACGCAACGGAAGCGAGACTAAAAATAGATTTAGTAGCTTTTAAAAAATTTTCCTTTTATGAACCTTAACCCTTTAATTAATTAAACATATATATATATATAATCAACAAAAAGAAGAATACCTTTTGTCGCATGATCCGATTGACTTACGTCAATGGTAATCCGTAAGATCTTCAATCCTAGCACGAACGTGAATCACCTAGGAGCGTGGTCTCCCTTTTTCTTTGAATTGCAAACCTGAGAATGGACAAACAAACTTTTCTTTTCTTTTGTTAGTCACAAAACAATCAAAAGAAGACTAAGATTATTCCGGTCACTTTTGAGTTCTCAATCTAATCATCGAAACTCGCGTGAACCTAAATCGATGTTGTACACACAAGCTTATTGATGAACAAGCAATTAGTGTACCATCAAAGAATAATCTATTCACTCTTTTTTGTTTTTAGTCGAATAAAATCCTTTCTATGAATTGAGAAGAAGAAGAAAGTTGAATAAAGCACCACACACTATATGGCCGAATTCTCTTCCTTTCTTTCTTTTAGGGTAGCCGAAAATCCTCTTCCTAAAAGGACTAGGGTTGCCGCAAATCACACTCCTAAAATATAGGAGTTTTAGTTGCACCCTAATTCACTTCTAGTTTTAAGACTTCAAACCCTAATCCAACTCATAGATATTTTTATTCTTTTATTTGACTAAATAAAAAGACTTCTTATTTGATTAAATAAATAAAATTAATTATTTATTTTCTTATCAAACAAGTCTTTTAATTTTAGTATACTACTACCAATAGTATAACTCTCGGAATCATATTTCCTAATCAGAAAAGATTTGTTTCTTAATTAAACAATAAATAAATAAATTAATTAATTCTTATTTAATTAAAACAATGAAACAAAATAATATATTAGGTTAAATATACACCTTGCCGCCCACCATACATACATATTGGGCCACATATTATTTTCTTATTTCTTTTAATCCATTGGTCTTTAAATAAAAAGTCCACATGTGAACCAGACCCATTCTTACTAAAAGAAACAAGCCCACATGCCTTTTATTAATATATTAATATAATTGAGTAGCCCATTAAATAAATAATGTGCAAATTATATTCTTAATATATTAAATGCAATTCTAAATGGACCCATAAATTGGTCCGGTAGAATATATCAAGTGATCCATACAAGTCCGTGTGGATTGGGGATCTTGGCGGGCTATCTAAATTTAAGCTTCAATAGACATAACCTAATCACAATCAACAAATGATTCACTTAGGTCCGATCCATTAATTTTAACTCATTCCACTAAAGAGCTAAAATTGAACTCTTAAATAAAGACAGAAAAGGAAGATGTTCCTCATTCA
This sequence comes from Acer campestre, assembly GCA_954870605.1. Lineage (NCBI taxonomy): Eukaryota > Viridiplantae > Streptophyta > Magnoliopsida > Sapindales > Sapindaceae > Acer > Acer campestre. The sequence continues at coordinate 12,183,317 of OX940804.1, forward strand.
TACCCTAGACAATCATGTTGGAGATAGTGTATCCTCGTGATTAATATCAGTAATCGCCAAGAGTTCATAGACCGCCTATAACTCTCCAAGTTACCATACTTATTCATATGACCACGTTTTGAACTTGGATATTTTGACTTGTCCAGAAGCCATGTTTTCAATAGACACTATCGAAAACTCAACGTTGAGATTTAATATCTAATTACCTCAAAACATCCATATGATGATATTATACTCTCATTTCATAAATGGAGCCACGATGTCCATATCTATAAATGAAGTCCTCTATCGATTAACAAATGAATATCACCAAACTATCGAGGATAGACTATGCGATATAATCATACTCATTGATAACTCAAATGATATCACTTGCAACCATAAGTCCATCATTTATCTCAGGATTAAGATAGACTCTCCGATTGTCCTGATAATGAAAAGACTTTTATCTACTGACGGTTATAGATAAAGTATTTCATTATGATCCAGTTCAATGCACCCAGTGCACTAGATTCTTTTGCTCGAAGACACTCCGATGATTTTAGACTCATCATATCTCATTTGATCCCACTCAAATGCTAGCAAAAGAATTCTACAACTTTAACAAGATAAAGGTGCCCAACCTTTAACTTAAGTTGTGAACAATATTCAAGACTAACTAAAGAATTGTGTCTACCACATACATATCCAGATGTACGAATAATTCTTCTTTTCTCATAGTCTTTAGACCTTATGATTATTTACTTTGACAATTATAATATTAAACTATAAATGCTATAAGATTTGTTTAAACCAGAAATCACTTTATTAATATGAAAAAGATTGTTAATTACAATATTACACTCTTGCTATTGAGCATAATCCTACCAACACCTTGCAAGAGTAAGAAGAATCTTGATACCTTAGCATCCAAGTACGCGATGTTCCCCTTGAAGACGAAATTTGCACAAGATGTTGCTTCTTCACCTTTGAAGCTTCTTTCTTTCGCGAAACACCTAAGTAACAACTAATACAAATATAAAGAGTTTTGCAATGGAATCAAGCCAATACAAACAAAGGATCTTACAGAAGAAGTAAAGTTTTGAAACATCTTTCCATAACCACTCTCTTTTAGAAAAGCAATCTTTGATTAAACACTTTAGTTTATCATCTTTTTAGGGATATTTAGATCTGTCTTGACATCAAGGAAGGTTTTGTTGAGCAAGCAAAGGGGAAGCATCAAGAACACCATGAGCTTTCTTTCCCTTTCTCTTTCCTTTCCTTGTTTTTTATTTCATTATGAGTAGCTAAATCCCTCTTGTTGGGGATTCAATGTTTTTAAATATGTGAACACTCTTTGGAATGATTCAATCTATCTTTTATATCCATTGAGTTTGCACTTATGCTTAAATTATCTTCATGTTGTTTGTTGAGTAGGAATCTTACTTTGATTTACAAGCATGATATTTGTGCATGAAAAGTAGATCTAGATCTTGGTGAAACAACTTTGATTGGATTTTGCTTAAAGCTCTATGAGAGGTTAATTTAGTCTTGACTAACCCAGATCTAGGTTTGAGCAAATTGATAAAGAGGGCATTAGACACTTTTGACCCTTCCTCTTAAATATGTATTTAAATTGATAGTGTAAGTTATTAAGTTTCTCAAGTTTGATTGGCTTATTTCGGTCACAAATCACATTTGGGGTGTGTGATGTAATGGTATATTAGGCTTCTAATTGTTGGTGATCAAGCTCAATAAAGGCCCTCTCAAGATCTCAAGATGATAAGCAATTGTGATTTGTGACAGAGTTTGTTGGACTTGAGATTTTCGTTCCAACTCAACAAAGGCCCTTCCTTTTTTTTTTTCTTTTTTCTTTTTTTGAAATGTAACACCAATTGTGACAGAGTTTGTTGGAACGTAACGAGATCAACATCTATAAGCACAGCCTTATAGATTAATTTGAACAAGTTATTGTTATAGAAATCCTTCAATAAACATAATGGAATCTATTAATTTTTAGCATAAATTATTCTCCTACGATTTTTGAGTATCGAAAGAAACCAATATCGATCTACATTGAGCAAAAAATAAAATAAAAAACAGTTGGTTTAATAGCGTCAAATTTGATTGGAAACAACCATAAAACAAACATACATGAAATTTCCCACCAATGCAAAAACCATGAAAAAGTGTTTTATCCAAGTGGGAAATTTTTTCAGAAATACAACTTGTGAGGGTTCCTAATGCTTGGCTTCTTTCTCGCAATTAAATTTGTCATTCTTTGTAAACTTTTGTAACTGATCAATAAAATAAAACAAATTAAATTTCAATCCCATGCATTTAATAAAGTTAGGCCCAAGTCAGCCAAATAAAATCTGACCTTATATTGCCCTTGCAATCGAGGGGCTATCCGCAATCCTTTCACACATAAGGCAACGTATGGGACCCTAATTAATAATTTATTTATTTTTGCTTTAAAATTTTTGGTGAGTTTTATATTTTGACCATTAAATAATCACACGTTTCCAACTCAACTGTATCGATTTGACACCATCTTCCATCACCCCAACTAAAATTATCTTGTAATTAAAGAAAATTCTAACTGTGATGCACAACTAATGGCTTTCTTGAAAACAAATGTCTTTAATTACAATTTATGGCAAGATTTGCATCCAAGTTTTATTTATTTTTTATTTTATTTATTTTTTAGTTTTTACAATATCAATTTATCCACCTATCTATACCAGATTTTTTTTTTTTTTTTTTGAAACTTTTACCATTGATAGGATTCGAACTGTTGACTTGGGAGTCATTTACCCAAAACCTAAGCTCGTCCATCTACCAGCTGAGCTACACCCCTATGGGCGATTTGCACTCAAGTTTCTTGAAATAATTGTCACCAAATCAAATTTTGTTGGTCAGTATCTATCATAACTTAATAGATTTATTCATATTTATACCTACCAACGAATTTTCAACTATATTAAACTTTTCGTTCCTATGGGCGTAACTCAGCTGATAGATGGATAAGTTTGGGGCTTGGGTAAATGATTCCCAAGTTAGAGCTCGAATCCTACCAATGGCCAAAAAGCTTCAAAAAAAAATATCTGGTCTTAAAAATACATGGTCTTGGATTAATAGATACTATAAAATAAATAAATAAATAAATAAACTATATTAAACTTTTCATGAGGTCATAATCTAAGAGAAAATAAAAGTTCTTGAATGAAGAATAAATAAATAGTTCGATGTTTAAGTAACAAATTTGAATTGATATAGCTGAGAGCATCTCCAATGCAGCTATGAATTGTGAAAAATTGGATACCAACTAGGATAAACAGATATTGAGTTTAAATATACTTCTCCTTGCAACCATCTCTATTCAATGTCAAGCTGATGTGGCAAAAATAAAAGCAGACACTGTCAACATTACTATCTGCTTTTAGACAGTCTATTAGACACTGTCAATGTGATTGACTCAGCAATTACATTTATGACATAGAAAGTGATTGGTGTTTGTATTAAAAAAATAATATTGTTTGTTAAAAAATAAAATAAAATAAAAAAGCAAAGTCATAAAAAATATGCATTTTGAACAGAAGCCATTGGAGACTAAATGTTGATTTGGTTATCTATCAACTATACATTTTTGACATATAGAAGGCAATTCTTTTGAGATTGTTGCCATGTCAATAATTTTTGACAAACAATTCATACTTGCATTGGAGATGCTCTAATGTCTAACAAAACATACTGATTATATCAGTAAAATTTTAATATAATTGTATGTCAAAAACATAATAATAATTTGATTGTGAGGAGATAGCTAGAAATTCTTAGGAAGGATGTATGTGTTACAATTTGTCCCTAACCTATTAATTAATTAATTATTATTATTATTTTTGAAGTATTACATGAATTCAGGGTTTTTTGAGAAGGAAGATGACTCGAACCCGCAACCTCGTGGTGCAGGTGTGAGGGGTTTACCACCAAACCAACCTCATTTTCGTAATTTAAGTTTTGGTCTAATCAATTATTTTCAAGGCATGTTTTTATTGATCTCTCCTAAAATTGTATGTCAAAAACGTAATAATAATTTGATTATGAGGAGATAGCTAGAAATTCTTAGGAAGGATGTATGTGTTACAATTTGTCCCTAACCTATTAATTAATTAATTAATTATTATTATTATTTTGAAGTATTACATGAATTCAGGGTTTTTTAAGAAGGAAGATGACTCGAACCCGCAACCTCGTGGTGTAGGTGTGAGGGGTTTGCCACCAAACTAGCCTCATTTTCGTAATTTAAGTTTTGGTCTAATCAATTATTTTAAAGGCAGTTTTTATTGATCTCTCCTAAAATTTGGTTTGATTGAAAATAACTGAAATTCACTCTTCTTGTAGAGAAAAACTTAAGTGCATCCAATGCACCACATTGGAATCTGATTATGGTGCATTGGATCCACTCAATGAGTAACACGTGTCACTCAAATTTAATTTTTCCTCCACCTCAGATTCTCTCTCCTTCGTTGTCTATCAGATTCTCTCTCTCCCATTTTCTCACGCATTGATTGGATCCATCATCGATGCTCCTTCTCCAGTGCCATTTGACTCCGACGATAGTTGGATCTAGAAGATTGGACAACACTGAGTTCATTGGAGCGATCAGTTTTGTCGAATTCATGACGGATTGGCATAGATCTAATGACAAAGGTTTAGTGACAGTTCGGGTTTGGATTCGTTTCTCTCTCCACACAGCCCGAATCTGAAAACGGACACTTGGGTTACAACGGCTAGCAACCGACGAACGTTTTCCCAGTGGTTTTGTCGGTCAACTCACCAATGATGATGTCAGCGGCAGTAGTTTTGTCAAACTTCAAATGACAGTTTGACCACCAAGACAATTTCGTTTAGCGACAACCCTTTTGAGAGATCGAAAGTTCATCACTTTCGTTGGTGTCGAATCACTTGCTCTGGCGGTCAGTGCTTGACAGTGGTCTGAAAATGAGAGAGAGTGGCGTCTGATAGATAGAAAACGAGAGAAAAAAATGAGGTGTTAGAAAAAATAAAATTTAGAGTGACACGTGTCACTCATTGAGTGCAGCACAATCAGAATCTAGTGTGGTGCATCAAATGCACCCAAGTTTTTTTTTTTTTTTTTTTTGTTTTGTTTTTTTTTTTGGTATTGAGGATCCCGAACTTCGTCTAGGCACCCATCCGCTTGTCCTCCCCAACTATGTGACACATACATAGTCAACTTGTTGGTTCTTACGGTCTATTTATAAGATGTTATGGAGTAGGACAGATAGAAAACTTTGGCCCTCACCCCCGGCCACATAAAGATGCAAGCGAGTAAATCAAAACTTGCCTTCGTCTGGGTAGGATTCGTACCGTTGACGTGGGAGTTACCAGTGCCCCAAACTTGTCCTTCCACCAGCTGAGCTAGCGCTCTAATGGTTGGCCACAATATAATTGCCAAGAGTAAACTAAGAACTTGAGATTTTCATCTTAAACTTTGGACCACCAAGGCAACCACCTTGCGGTTGGATACACCCAAGTTTTTCTCCTTCTTTTGAATGGGTATCCTTGACGTCATGAAAATCATTAAGAACGACCTTTTATACGATCATCATTAACCACTTTTACATGGAAAGTTGACCAGTATTAAAAAAAAAAAAATAGCGGTCGGAATTTTGGTATTTTTGCGATATAGTAAGCGATAAATGTAATTTTCATTTAAAAAAAAAATAAAAACTTAAAATATTTAGTTCTTCAGTGCATCCAATCACATAAGGCACTCACACCATGATGTTGTAATTTTATTGGCTTACGTATGTATGTTCAGTGTTCAGAACTACAAATACATATTTATTTATATTATAATAATAATTATTATTATTTACTTGGATAAGAGAAATTCAAATTTGGGTTTGAGAGGAGTCGTTTAAAAGATTTATTGCCTTCTACCACTATTTATTTATTTATTTGTAATTTTACAATTTTTGGGTTCGTAGGTAACACGATTCACGATAAGATGAGATTGACCTAGTGATTTGTTCCTTACAACACCACCATGAGTTTATAGGTTTGAGTCCATCCTCACCCCTAAATCCTAAATTATTGAAATTATTTAAAAAAAAATAATAATAATAACATGATTCGAATGCAGTCTGGTTGATATGGTTATGAAAGATATATTATAGAAACAACCTCATAGGTTAAAATACAGTATTTTAATTTTTATAAGACACACAGTGAACACTAATGAAATTGGTATTACATTTAATCTTGATAAATTTTGAAATAAAAAAAAAAAAAAAAATTAATAATGATATTTGAGAGAGAGTGCATAGAAGTTGGGGTTAGGGGGTAGTTAGAAAATTTGGGGTTAACCAGAAAACTCCAATGTATGATGTATCCCCACTCCACTCTCCCACCCATAAAGATGCATTAAATTAGTAGGAGTACCAGACCATCACTACAGCTGTGCCAAGTTACACCTACAGCAAGAGAGAAGGACAACACTTGGGTACTGACCGATAAGTATCCAAGGTGCAGACCATCCATTAGTTGATAGCCACATAATCTACAAGCAAGGATAAAATTGAAAAAAGTGAAAGAGTTTTGCCACATGGCAACACCTCATTGTGTGGTTATGGGTGGTCAGTATGCTTTGGGTACTGACTGATCAGTACCAAGTATTTTCCAAGAAAGAAAGCAAAAAATAACACATTCAAGCTTTTTGGTCATTATTGACATTTTCGGCATACGATAGTGACATTTTGATTAAGAGCTCTAACTGTATTTTGAAATTTTTAAGAAGATCGAGCTTATTATAAGTAGGTGACTTGGCCGGTGAGGCTTTGCAGATAGATAGATAGATAGATTTACAAGTACCCCAGTTGTCGTTGCGTACCCGTAGAGAAGTTTCACTGGTACTGGAAGACGATTTTATTAATTTTTAATTTCAATTTTTAGCTTTAAATACCAACCTGAATTCTTTTCTCTCTTGTTCTAGTATCCACACTCTTATCTGGGTATTTCTTGTTTCTTTCTCTTGGGTTACTATTTACAACTAGCTACAACAGATAAAAAGAAGAAGAAGAAGAAAGGTTTATACTTGTAGAAGATTTAGAGTAGCTTGGTTTCTGTAAAGAAAATGGCAGTTGCTCCATTGTCAGCTTGGCCTTGGGAGAACTTGGGGTTTTACAAGGTGAATTTTGGATTTTGTTCTTTGATATGATGTTGTTGTTGTTGTTGTTGTTGTTGTTGTACACTGCTGATGATCTGTTGATGTTTTTTTTATGATGATGATGATCAGTATTTGCTGTATGGACCTCTAGTTGGAAAATTTGTATATTCAAGGATGCAAGAGAAGAGCCCAGATGAAACTTGGTGTCTCCATATTCTCATCTTATCTATGCTCAGAGGAATCATTTATCTGCTGTGGAACGTTTACAGTAACATGCTTTTCTTGACCCGCAATCGCCAGATTATTCAAAAAGGGATTGATTTCAAGCAGATTGATACAGAATGGGACTGGTACTAATTTACTTTTATCAACAATCTTGGATCATCATCTTGTGTCAATTCTTATACTTCTGTTTTGCAGGGACAACTTCATAATTCTTCAAGCTCTAATGGCTTCAATGGCCTACTACATGTTCCCTTGCTTTGAAAACCTCCCTTTGTGGAACACAAAAGGCTTTATTGCATTATTTATACTCCATGTTACAGTCACAGAGCCTCTATACTACTTCATACACAGACATTTCCACAAAAATCACTTCCTTTTTACCAATTATCATTCATTTCACCATTCATCTCCAGTGCCTCAGGCCACCACAGGTACGAATTCAAATCTTTCATGTCCGATTAAATTTCTCTTTTCTTCATCTAGTTAACTAGGCCTGGTTTCTGTGGTCTTGGTACAGCTGGAAATGGAACGTTTTTGGAACATATTGTACTTAGTACAGTCACAGCCGTTCCGATCCTCGGAGCCTCTGTGATGGGATATGCATCAACAGGCATGATTTATGCCTATGTTTTTGTTTTCGATTTTCTAAGATGCTTGGGACACTGCAATGCTGAGATTATTCCTCATAAATTGTTCAAGACTATTCCGTTTCTTCGATATATTCTCTATACTCCCACGTAAGTTAATTAATCTCGTTTTAGTTAATTATGATTTTCTAATGATTGTTATGATCGTATATATGGTTTGAAAAAAGAAAAAAGAAAAATGTAAGGCTTTCCTAATCAAACTTTGATCAGTTTGTACAAGAGGGTTAATTAAGAAACATTTCTACAATTGTATAATGATTGTTTATTTTTGGAGAGATATATATGTATAAAAAAAAGGTGTATAGAAGAAAAAATATATCTGGAATCTTCTGTTTTAGTAAAAAAATAATAGCATAAAATTGAGTAGTTGGATATTCATTACAATTATTTATTGATGTTATGTACTTAATGTGTACAGATACCACAGCCTGCACCACACAGAGATGGATACCAACTTCTGCCTGTTTATGCCTCTTTTTGATGCCCTTGGGAACACACTTAACAGCAAATCATGGCAACTGCACGAGAAAATTACTTCTTCTTTAGGTAGTTGTCGAACACTGAATTTGGTTCTTCATTACTCATCCACGGACATTGTGTATACGAAAGGGGTGTGGATATGAAATTAATATCCATACCCTAATCACATATCGTCATAAATTTAAAATATATTTAATTTAATTTACTCTTAATCCAGGAAACAAGGGAAGGGTACCAGATTTTGTTTTCCTAGCTCATGTTGTGGATGTGACCTCCTCAATGCATGTACCATGCTTTTTGAGATCAATGGCATCATTGCCCTTCGAAACGAGGCTGTTTTTGCTGCCTTGTTGGCCAGTTGCTTTTGTGATTATGCTAATGATGTGGGCTTGGTCTAAGACCTTCCTCGTCTCTTTCTATTATCTTCGAGGCCGCTTGCACCAGACCTGGGCTGTTCCTAGATATGGATTTCAGGTATATAATGTAATTGATCATCCGTTAGCTTAAAACTTTTGGCTTTAGTGGTTATTAAGTAAATGTTTTGTTTCCAGTATTTCTTGCCATTTGCTCGAGATGGTATTAATAAGCAAATTGAAGAGGCCATCCTGAGGGCTGATAGGATTGGTGTTAAGGTTATAAGCCTTGCTGCATTGAATAAGGTTTGTTCGATTGTTTTTTTTTTCTTTTCAATTTTTTCCCATTTTTGTTTTTAAGTTAAAAAATTATTTTACACAATAAATTAAGCTCTGCTGGTTCCTAGCAAGGTAGTTGGAGGAATTAAATTTAGTAGTGAATGGAAAGTAGACCTTTTACTTTTTTTTGCATTAACAGGACAGTGTACTGTCATTGCCTTTGAAAAATATCTTTCTGTTTTACCATCATAATTCACACTATATAATCATCTGTATTTGTTTCTGTTCAAATCCAGTACTGTCTTAAATTTTAATGGACAAACATTGAAGTAGAAGTAGGTACTAGGTGAGATAGAAAAGTCATTAATTTTGATTGTCCAACATGAGATAAATGATAATTTAGATTTGTAATTGATCACAAAATTGGGCAAAATAAGTTTCATGTTAACTGATTGATTAATGGTGTTGTACACAGAACGAATCACTAAACGGTGGAGGAACCCTGTTTGTTAACAAGCACCCAAACCTGAGAGTGAGAGTTGTCCATGGAAACACCTTAACTGCTGCAGTGATTCTCAATGAGATCCCAAAGGATGTTAAAGAAGTTTTTCTTACAGGAGCTACTTCAAAGCTTGGAAGAGCAATTGCTCTCTACCTCTGCCAAAGGAAAGTTAGAGTCATGGTAAGTATTTTCCCACTAATTGTTCTTCTATACAAATTTTACGATAAACAAATGCAAAAGGCTAGCGACTTTAGTTTCGGTACTTTTAATGTCACAACTTGTAATTTTGCTTAGCCTTATTTTGGTATACATACAAGTAGCAGACATCAATAATGCAGACACGGCTTTGAATATGAAAATGTTGTCATTTATGAATTGATCAGCTTGAACCAGCAAACACTGTTGCCTTTATTAAACAACAGATCGAGTAGCTAAGTTGTTAGGTTAGATGAAGCCTAAGTTAATTAATATCTTTATGTATTAACTTCATTTGTCATTTTGTAAAACTGTTTTTGAATACTAAAGTGGAATTGGGAAACTAAAATTAGAAAATAATTAAAATTGATTGTGTGGTAATGAAATCACTGCAGATGTTAACTCTGTCAACTGAAAGATTCCAAAATATTCAAAAGGAAGCCCCTGTGGAATGCCAAAACTATCTTGTTCAAGTGACAAAGTACCAGGCAGCTCAAAACTGCAAGGTAACCATTTTAATAAACCTCTCCTGAAACTTGTGATCCATTTCTAAATGTAAGCATGATTTTACTGGTGTGACCTAAATAGACATGGATAGTTGGGAAGTGGATCACACCAAGGGAGCAAAGTTGGGCTCCATCAGGAACACATTTTCATCAATTTGTGGTCCCACCCATCTTGCAATTCAGAAGAAACTGCACTTATGGTGATCTTGCAGCTATGAGATTACCTGATGATGTTGAAGGCCTTGGAAGCTGTGAGGTGAGCACTTTTATTTCATAAGCTCCCCCCTTTCCACACTTTTCCACACATTCATTTTCTTCCACGCGTTTAATTATCAGGAATCCTAATTAGGGAAAGGGAACTTAATTACTAATTTGTGATTCCGGTGTTTACTAAAATCAGTTAGAAATCAGATTATGTAGGTCTCACATATAAATCAAGAATTAAGTTTCTAGCAGAAAAAGGGACTAGATTTTCTTGAGGTTTGTTAATAAAGAATTTCAGTGTGTATAGAAAAGGAAAATTGAAAGACACATATAACTAGTGTGACTAAAAGGTTGTTAAAAGTGAAGAAGTTACAGGTTGATCACACAATATTTATAGTTTCTGTTAACACTTTATGTTTCCATTCTCATAAAACATTCATTTATTAATGAATTGTTTAATTGTTGAAACAGTACACCATGGATAGAGGAGTAGTTCATGCATGTCATGCAGGTGGAGTGGTTCATTCATTGGAAGGTTGGACTCACCATGAAGTTGGAGCACTTGATGTTGACAAAATAGATTTAGTCTGGAAAGCTGCACTTAAACATGGTATCAGGCCAGTTTCAAGCCTCTGATATCAAGATTTTTTTATAAATTTATGAGTGGAAAAGAACCATGTATGATCATCCACACGAAATTCGCAGTAATTGTAATAAGAACCATCTCCCATCTCTCTATTTACCTCTTTTTTCTTTTTTTCCTTTTTCGATGAATAACAAACAGAAATATGGATCAAGTTTATGATGACATTCACCTAATTATGAATTAATGTTGTGTAGTATATATGTACTTGCTTTCATTGATAACTTAATGAAGCAAAGCTATAATTTTATATAAAAATTGTTTGAATCCAAATCAGACAATTAAATTCAATTCAATTTGTTTAAACCAGCAAGGCCAACTTTTGATTTGAAAAATGGACATCACATGTGGTTCAACTTAATTTTTTGGAGGTTATTTTATTTTATTTTATTTTATTTGACAATATCTGTTAATCCAAGACCGGTTATTTATTTAAAAACTTTCGCCATTAATAGGATTCGAGCAGCTAACTTAAGAGTCATTTGCAATTTGGAGTTTTTGTTACAATCTCAATAGAACATAGATGTCGGATGTATCAAAGCAGATTAATGGTGTGGCCGTGTGGCAGAGTTGCATGCTATGCTGCTCCATAAAATGTCCCTCTCTAATTATTGATTTATTTCTACTTTTGGAAGACTATAGTGCTAGACCAAGGGTGGAGGTAGAGCCTAGACTGGGCTGTAGACGGGTCCAATATTAATATATATATATTATGATTATTATTATTCTTCCAAAAAAAATCATTGATAAATTAATTAAATTAAATCGTAAAGTTTATAATTATGGATTTCAATTTAACTTCGACTCAATATCTCCTCATAAAGGTCACCATCTAATGTGGTTTAACGATAAAAATGCTTATTTAGTTTGATAATGTCTCTAGTTGAGTCACCGCCGGTGCATAAAATAAAACATAAAATAAATAAAAAATCTTATCATAAAGCTCAAATTCATGTTTTAAACATTTGATAATTAACTTAGTTAAGTAAGCCAACAAATGTGTAGCTCAATTGGTAGATGGACGAACTTGAGGCTTGAGCAAATGACTCCCAGATCAGCGGTTTGAATCTTACCAACTTAAGTAAGCCCATTTAAACCCAGTAGTTTTATTGTAATAGGTCTCACTTTCAAAATTGTGTCGTAAATTATATTTGAATAAAACGAAAGGTCAAAACATTTTCACTTGATTCTTTCTGCTTCAACTTTAACAATAGAACAAATATTTTCCGCTATGAAACTTATTATTATTATTATTTTAAAGTATTACATAATTTTTTTTTGGAAAGAAATGACTCGAATCCACAACCTCATGGTGTGGGTGTGAACGATAAGCCACCGGACCAATCTCATCTCATCCGTCATAAAACTTGTGTTCATGTCCCTCGTCTCGATTTGGCTATTGAATTGAGGGCATAACAGGAAATTGAAAAATATAATAGAATGAAAACCTAGCCGCCAGACCCGCCACCGTCCCAGCCCAACCCTGTTGTCGTCCGACCAAGAACCGCTTGGTCCACTCCAATCCCGTTGCCGCCATAACCCCGTCGCCGATCATCCCTTCCCACACCAGTTTCAATTTCGAAAGGTCACAAACCACTAACCCTGTCGCCGTCACAACTCTCTCGCCGATCCGATCTCACGTGGGTGTTCTATCACGACAGCTGCTGCGACTCTGCCGCTTTGCTTTCCGACCAGCCTCCTTACCTTTGCTGCACAGTTGCCTCGCCATCCTCCACCGTTCTTCTGAAGCTTCTCTTTTGCTGAGAACTGATTTTTGCCTTATAAACTTGAATAAAGTGATTATTTGTGTGGTTATTTGTGTGTTTAGTTGTTCTCCCATGTTTGTTTAGCCCTATGACTTCTATAGAATTATTGGATCTCTTTCCTGAGCTTAAACAGCGGACTAGAGCCCCTTCAATCCAAATAGACTCTCACATGGATGAACTTTCAAATCCCAAACCAGTAATGAAATCTTATGCCCAAGTGAACAACTCAACTTGAAGAATTCATGCTACAACAGTTGCACCTCACCTTTATAAGGGTTCACAAGGGACTCTGTCATGCCTACGGGATCAAAAATCCTGCCCGTCATAGTTGGAGATGCTCCTCTTCAACAAAACGTGATGACAAAATTCATTGTAGTAGACACCCCGTCTGCTTACAATGCAATTTTGTGTAGACCATTCCTGTCAGGGATTAGGAGGTACTATTCATCTACCACAACGTCTTGAAATTCCCAGTAGGAACCAAAGTAGGAGAAGTTAGGGGTGATCAATAGGCAGCCCACAACTACTACGCGATGTCTACCAACCCCGCAGCGCTTGCTAGATAGTGTGCACATGTGTTTGATGAACCAAGCCATAATACACTGGAACATGATCATTATGTTTTGGAGGATGGAGAGGTATCAGACATAATCATAGAGGAACCGAAGGAAGAAGAGCGGGGAGTTTGAGATGGGAGTTTTCCAATATTATTACTTATATATATATATTGTGCAAGGCCATATATATCTCGGCCACATTCTTTGAAAAAATAATATACATTTTTCTGACATGAATTCTGCTTTTATATATATATCATATATATCTCGGCGTTATCTTGCCATATATATTATATATTATAGCAATCCGAATTCAACTTATCATGTATATAATATCCAAACCTTAATCCAACTATTTAGTGTATTTGTGACTATATAAAAGACTTCCTAATTTGATTAGATAAATAAATCCTTTATTTATCTACTTATCAAATATAGTCTTTTATATTTAATATACTACTACTAATAGTATAATACTATGAAACATATTTCCTAATCAGAAAAAGATTTGATTCTTAATTAAATAATTAGTTAACATATTAATTAATTTCCATTAAATAAAATAATAAAATAAACAATATAATAGGCTAATAAAATTAACCTTGCCACCCATGACCAAAACATGGGCCATATATTATTTTTCTTATTTTATTAAATCCATTTGGACTTTAATAAAAAGCCCACATGTGAACTAGACCTATTCTTACTAAAAGAAACAAGCCCACATGCCTATGATTAATATATTAACATAATTAAACAGCCCGTTAAATAAATAATGTGTAAATTATATTCTTAATATATTAAATACAATTCTAGATGGACCTATAAATAGTCCGGTAGAATATATCAAGTGATTCATGCAAGTCCGTGTGGATTGACGATCTTGGTGGGCCTATCTAAATTAAAGCTTCAATAGACATAACCCAATCACAATCAACAAATGATTCACTTAGATTCAATCTATTAATTTTAGTTCATTCCACTAAAGAACTAAAATTGCACTCTTAAATAAAGATGGAATAAGTAAATGATTATCATTCATACCCTAGACAATCTTATAGGAGATAGTGAATCCTCGTGAAGAATATCAGTAATCGCCAAGAGCTCATAGACCGCCTATAGCTTTCCAAGTTACCATATTTACTCATATGACCAGACTTTGAACTTGGATATTATTATGACTTGTCTAGAAGTCATCTTTCAATAGCCACTATTGAAAACTCCCATCTCAAACTCTTCTTCTTTAGCCTCTATCTCTAATCTCTCCAAATCTTGCCTCGGGATTGCTCTCCTCTGCTCTCTCATCTGTTGCTTCAACTCTTTTGGACAGAGGAGCCTCGCAATCCCTTCCTTGCATTTGGCCACCTCATTATAGGCTCTCATTCCAACTATGCCCTTAGGGATCTCAATCCTATCCTAGGGTCTATCAACCCGGAATCCTGCATCACGTGCAAAGTGAGTAATCAAACACGGGAAAACGAGGCTCAGATTGGACTTCTGTCCTGATTCTGCTATCTGCCTCACTATCGTTCTCCCAACATCGAACTCCAACTGGTTCTTCATCTGGTAGAGCATGATAGCCATTTCCTCGTTGACATCTATACGGTGCTGGCTCAGCATCAATGAATAGCTGAAGTAGATGTGCCAGAAGTGCTTACTGAATCCTAGCTCTCTCTGGTGGACCTTCCGGTCCCTGGTCTCCCAAGGGATGTCCTCGATCCCTGTAAGTGCCACTATAAACTACTGGTTGTACTGCTGGAAAAGATCGTTAAGCTTGTACCATTCTTCCCACAAAGGGTTGTCTGGAGTCATCAAGTACTAGTTGATCTGCTCGATGGTCATAGAGATCGGCTTGTTGCGGACCACCACCGGAGCACCCAGTTTAAACTGGTCCGAGTCTATGCTCACGTAGAACTATTGGACTATCTTCCGGTTTGCCCTCTTCGGGAATGAAACATACGCTTCACACCTCCTTCGACGGATCTCCTCGAATACAGTCGTGTGACCCAACTCGTTGAAGCTAACGCCCCTCTTTATTACCATTGGATGCTTGGAGGTGCTCTGGAGCCTTATATTGAAAATTTCTTCCGGTGATGGTCCCGGGATAGAGGGTTCCTTCCCCTTTCTCTACCTGGGGGCATCACCTCCCTTAGGAGCTTGGGATGCCTTCCTTTTAGGTGCCATCTGTGGTTGGAATAAAAGAAAAACACAAAAGACTCCGCAAATATTAGTATTTGGGTTAAATAACCCCACAATTCAAAAATATATGTTATCATCTTACTATATATGTGCGCTATGTGTGTGTGTGCTCAAATTAAAAACTTAACAATATGTCAATCCCTAAAGGTGCTTAACATCACCTCAATTTGCCTATCACAAAACACAACAAAAGCTTCCCCTATTAAAATAGTTCGATTCTCAATTGTGTGCTCACAAGGCATCATGCCTAACTGATCAAACCAAAATTGGTATGATTTTGGCCCTCATTTCCTTCTCTTGTTGCTTGATTCTTAGGCATTATCCTATGATTTAATGATGTAAATTAAGTGTTTTCAGGTTTTTATAAAGTTCATAGGCATTGGAGTAATATTGGTGGCAAAATGAGCTTAAATTATAAAAAGTGTGTGCAGATTATTCATCTTCAAAGAGGCATATCTCTCTCCTTAGATCAAACCACATTTCCAATTATATATATTCAGAAAGCCCCGGAAATCTACTTTCCAGCGGTTTTTACGGATTGCGATTCTGAGTCTTCTACAGAAATTTATGCCTATTTTAGTAACTGCTGCGTATTCCCTATCGCCATGGCGAACTCCACTTTCTAAAAGCAATGAATGGACGTTTTTCAAGCCATTTTTGAGGGGTATTCTTATCCTTTCATGCACATTTCATACCCTAGCTTTTCTAACATATAAATACACCATTTTATGCTAAGAATTGATAACTCTTGACATCTCTTGAAAGCCAAGAAACCTCCTTTCTACCATTCCTAATCCCTCCATTTCTCTTCTACCTAAAACTCAACATCTAGATTACTCCACCTAAATCATTCCTCTCTTTCCATCTTCTCCACCCATTTCCTTTGTCACTTTCCATATGACTCCACCTATCTAGACACATCCTCAACACCCACTCTTTGCACAAGATTCAAGCAAGGGAGCTCAAAGAAGGATCAAGCTTACAAGAGAGACCCAAGGGTGATTTCTCTCTATTTTACTTCCTTTTCTTGTTTGTATTTATGTGTAATTAAAAACCTCATTTTAGGGGATGATTTGAGAGACTTTTTTGACATGAGTATTTATTAAAGCTTTGAATATTATGTTTGCATGATTTAAGTTTTATTTACTTTTTAATTAGATCTTGCACTTATGTGATTAAATGGGTATTGACACACTTGTTGATTACAATATGTTGTAGGATTTATTTGTGATTAAATTGATTGAGTTATTGACACACTTAATCGATTAGAGCACATAGTGAATAAGATGGGCTTTTGGAGGGGTGATCAACCTCGATTGCCTAGACCATTTGATTGTCACTAACCGATCCCGCATGACCCCCTTTCTTTAATCGGTTAGGTATTGCAGTGGGAAGTTGTTTAGGGTTCGTAGTGACGGTCTAAACAACACATTCGAATGAGATCGGTCCTTGATTGTGTAGATTGTGCATTAAAGAAGCCATGTATGAATTGCTCATTGTCCATTAGCTACTCTATCATTTCCCTAGAATTCCTATTAATTGTTTATTTCATCTATCTTATCTAGATTATTTGAGCATTTCATTTTATTAGTTTTATTAGTTTTGTTTTATATGTATGTTTGATGGCTTGACAACCCACTCACTCGTCCATTTATCTATGATTTATTTTATCGTATTTAGATTAGCTAATTAATTCAACCAATTACTCTAATTCCCTGTGGAATGAATCCTACTTGCTACTATACTAATTTTCTATCTTAGTGGTGAAAAATCGGTTTACAAAACGAACAATTTTTAAATATCATTTTGTTGAGTACACAACGATGGCTCATCAAAATTGGCGCCACTGCCGGGGAATTAAAGGGATTGTTGAATTACTTAGTTTTTCTTTGTAGTTTAGAATTTTCATATTTCTTTTGTTATTCATTTTTATAGTTAGATTTTTTTTTAGTTGTTTGTCATTTTTGTTATTTTTAGATTTTCTAGTCTTGTTTTTGTTTTTGTTTTATTTTTGTTTTATTTTTCTTTTCAGGAACAATGGATCCTTTTGACTTGCAATTGGCCATATTCAACTGAGACATGGAGTTATTTGCCTCAAGGCACTCGAAGGAAGAAGGAGCTCATGACTCAAATTCTTCCAATATAGGGCCGAAGGATGGGAGTGCCGAGGAAGAAATGCTAGAGACCATCCGAGCATCACAAATGACATACGAGCATACGTTGAATGGATGTTTGGAGGCAAGTGCACTTAGGTTTTCGGGATTAGAAGCTTCGTTGGGCAGGATAGAAGTGCACATTGGAGACATCATGGAAGCCATGCAAGCACAAGAGAGCCAAGAGTAGTGGTGTCAAAATGTGCCGGGCCTGGAGGGCTCGGCACGGCCGGCCCGCCCAGACTGGCGGGCCGTTCCTGGCACGGCCCACAGAATGGCCCGGGTCGGGCCAAGTTTTACGGCCTGGCGGGCCGGCCCGGAACGGGCCAACAGGCCGACGGGCCAAGCCCACCAGGCCGAACGTTAATTTTTTTTTTATTTTTATTTTTATTTTTATTTTTTTACAGTTGAAAAGTAGTTTTTTATTAATTTTTTTAAAATTTTGACCGTCAGCTGACAGCTGACGTCAGCAAACGGTCACATTTTTAAAAAATCTGCAATATTTCTTTTTGACCCCTCATCTCTTCTATTTTATATTTTTACCCACATTTCAAATTTCTCTATAAATACCCCCACCCATTCCTATTTCCCCACTTTCTCTCAAATCTCAATCTCTCATTCTCTCATTCTCTCCATAACTCCATTCTCCAAGTCTCCAACTCTCCATTATTCTCTCTAAATTCTAATCTCTATTTTCTAATAATTTCATTATTACAATCTTACTATCTCTCTCTCTCTCTCTCTCTCTAGTCTCTACTCTCACTCTCTCTCTATTCTCTACACTAATAATCTACTATTATAAATTTATAATATTATATTACTAATATTATTCTCTAATCACTCCACCAAAGCTTGAAGGTATGTTTTTCCTTTAAATGTTATTAATTAATTTTATTCTTTAGTTTTTAAATTTTATATTTATACTTAATATATTTATGCTTAGTTATTAATTTTGATATTTATTCTTATGTTTTATACTTTTATATGTATTTGATATTAATGGGGTTTTTATGGTTAGTAACTTGGTATATTTATGAGTTAATATTTGTATGCTTTGTTATAAATTCTAATATTAAATCTTAGAATCTTTGATTTAAGTTAATTTATCATTTTATGAATTTATGTCTAGTAATTAATTTTAATATTTGTATATTTTAATTATTTTTTTAGTTAGTAGATTGATGATTTTATGTTTAGTAATTGATTTTAATGTTTATGCCTTTATGGTTAGTAAATTTATGATGTTATGTTTATTAATTAATTTGAATATTTTTAATTTTTTATGCTTAGTAATTTAGTATAATTATGATTAAATGCTTAGTAATTAATTTGAATCTTTGTATGCTTAGTATATTTATGATTAAATGCTTAGTAATTAATTTGAATATTTGTATGCTTATTATATTTATGTTTAAATGCTTAGTAATTAATTTCAATGTTTGTATGCTTATTATATTTATGATTTTATATTTTTATGCTTAATATTTATGTTTAAATGCTTAGTATATTTATGTTTAAATGCTTAGTAATTAATTTTAATGTTTATGGTAGTAAATTGATGATTTTAATATTTATGTTTAAATGCTTAGTAATTAATTTTAATGTTTATGGTAGTAAATTGATGATTTTAATATTTATGTTTAAATGCTTAGTAATTAATTTTAATGTTTATGGTAGTAAATTGATGATTTAAATATTTATGTTTAAATTCTTAGTAATTAATTTTAATATTTGTATGCTTAGTAATTAAGTATATTTATGATTTTATGATCTTATGCTTAGTTTAATACTTTAATAGTTTTTAATGAATAATGAGTTAATATTTGTGTTGTAGGAAATGGAATATCATCCTCAATTTGTGGACGGTCTTAATATGGATGATGATTTTTTTGACCTTTCCGGGCCGGCGGGTACGACACCGGGACCTTCTGCTTCTGGCGCAACACCGACGTCATCACGTGTCCCCAAACCTAAAAGGCACACATCAAACGTATGGCAGTGTTTTGATATAGTACAGAAGACTATGCCAGACGGTAAAGTCATGGACAGAGCTCAATGTAAGTTTTGTCCTAAGAACTATGTCACTTCTGCGGGAGGGACTGGTCATTTACGAAGGCATATGGACAAATGCATGCCTGCACACGGACAGGTAGACACTACAACCCAGACACAATTACAACGGCACCCAGACGGGTCCGTTTCAACATGGCGTTACGACCCCATGGTTGCTAAAGATTGCATGGCACGTTACATTGCATGCACTGATCAACCGATTAGTTTCGGTGATAATGCTTTTTACGAAGAATTTATTCAAACTGCATACTGCCCCCAATTTAAACCTGTTTCTAGAAACAGTACTAGGAACGATTTGATAAAATGTTTTGAAACCCTACGAGAGAAGTTGAAGGCTGAATTACATCAGCTAACTGTCTCTATTGCATTAACTTCCGATATTTGGAACGCATGTTCCAAACAGGACTATTTAACTGTCACGGGACATTATTTAGACTCTGATTGGAATTTACAAAAAAAAGTTCTTGGTTTTCGTCCTATGGAGTATGCACATACCGCATTAAATATTTTTAATGTCATTACATCCGTTTTAGAAACTTATGAAATAACCGATCGCATCATTTCTATCACATTAGATAATGCATCTGCAAATACTAGCTCTATTGCATTGTTTTTTGAAAAAAATATCCCGCAACATGGGGCTTATTTTTTCCATCAACGGTGTGCATGTCATATCATAAATTTAGTTGTACAATCTGGTATGAAGTTAGTAAGCGATCGTATAGAACACATCAGAGATGCCCTTGCTTGGATCTCCAGTTCTAATCCAAGATTGGGTGAATTTGGTAGATACTGTAAAACCTTCGGTCTACGACCCCGAAGATTCCTAACAGATATGCCGGTAAGGTGGAACTCTACTTACTTAATGCTTTTAAATGCTTTAGAATATGAGACACCTATTACTGGTTTTTATAACTTGAAAATGTCTCAAGTTGGCAGTCCATTACTCACCACAGATGATTGGCATGTAGCAAAGGTATTTGTTGAATTTTTAAAGGTTTTTTATGATTCCACTGTAATTCTTTCTGGGGTCTATTACCCCACATCTTGCCTGGCAATCCATCATGTTGTGGAAATGTCTGAATTATTAAACAATTATAGGGAAGATGAAATCTTAGGCCCTGCAGTTGTTGCCATGGAAAAAAAGTTTACAAAATATTGGTCTACAATTCCTTTACTTTATGCTTTAGGTGTTATAATAGATCCTAGGGTTAAGTTATCTGGTCTTGAAACATTGCTAGATTATCTTGGTAATATTTTGAGCATAGATTATTCTACACAGATTACTGACATTCGAACCAAGTTGTTCGAAGTTTTTAGTTCTTATGAGCACAGGTATAGGGACGTTGCGCAGCAACCATTAGAATTACCAGACACACTCCCGAATCAGACAAGTTGGAACATTCTAAAACGTCGAAAAAAAGTAGGCGCATCAAGTTCTTCTTCAGGAGCTAGTGCAAGTGCAACCTCCGGTGCCGAACTGAAAAGCTACCTTGACGCTCAATACGACGACAGGGCGGAGAGGTTTGACAGAGACAAAGAGAAGGGATTTGATCTGTTGGTATGGTGGAAGACCTACAGCTATAAATATCCGGTCCTGTCACACCTAGCACGTGACATACTGGTTATCCCTGTTTCCACTGTTTCCTCAGAACAGGTTTTCAGCACGACTGGAAGAATTGTTGAAGACAGAAGAAGTTCGATGACTCCAGAGATGGTGGAGGTATTGGCATGCGTTCGGGATTGGGAGCATGCTCGAAAGAGGTTGCAAAATGAAACGGTAGACGAAGAATTTGTTCAAAATTTCAGTAATTTATATGTCGAAGAAAGTTCCGGCAGTAACCAAATTTAGGTAGGTTATACATGTACATTAACTTGTAATACGATTGCACTCTTTTTCCCTTACCAAGTTTTTATCCCACTGGGTTTTTCTTGGTAAGGTTTTTAATGAGGCAATCATGAATCATGTAAATATGTAATACTGACACTGAGACTCCGAAATAAATAAATAATTCTTCATTTCATATTTTCATAATTTCATCTATTTTTATTTTGTTTAAGCTTTTAGCTTGATTTCATCTAAAATAATAAGTCTTTCTATTTTCTACATTTTTTTAACCGATTAAACTAATAAATAAGTTAGACAAATTACAATTACAATTTACAAATATTTAAACAATATTATAAATTTATAATGTAACAATTTAAACAATATTATAAATTTATAATGTAATAAAGAAACAAACTAACAAATAAAATAACAAATTAACAATTGATGAATTGAATTTGAATACTTGATTTGAAATTTTGAATTAAAAATTTAAAATATTGGAAAAAAAAAATTCAAAAAGGAAAATAATTTCTTTGTAAAAAAAAAAAAAAAAAAAAAGTGAAAACGGTCGGCCTGCCGGGTCGACCCGGACAGGCCTGGCCGACCCGGCAGGCCGACCGTTTTCACTTTTTTATTATTTTTTTTTAAAAATTTTGACCGTTGCTGACGTCAGCTGACGTCAGCAAACGGTCAGATTTTTCAAATTAACTTAAAAATTTCAGTTTCCCCCCTCATCTCTTCTATTTTATATTTTTACCCCATTTCAAATTTTTCTATAAATACCCCCACCCATTCCAATTTCCATACACTTTCACTTTCTCTCAATCTCTCATTCTCTCAATCTCTCAATCTCTCAATCTCTTAAATCTCAATTCTCTACACTAGTCACTAGTTCTAGTATTACTATCAACTAAATAACTAATCTACTATTCTAAATTTATAATACTATATTATTTTCAATTATTCTCTAATCTCTCCACCAAGGCACCAAAGCTCAAAGCCTCAAAGGTATGTTTTTGTTTTAAATGTTATTAATTAATTTTATGTTTTAGTTTTTAAATTTTATATTTATACATAATATATATATATATGCTTAGTTTTTAATTTTGATATTAATTCTTATGTTTTATGTATATTTAATATTTATGGCTTTATGCTTAGTATATTTATGAATTAATATTTTTAATTTTTTATGCTTTGTTAATTGTTATAAATTTTAATATTTTAATGCTTAGTATATTTATGATTAAATTTAAATGCTTAGTAATAAATAATATATTAAATATTAATAAGTAGTATATTACTATATTTATAATTTATGATTAAATTTAAATGCTTAGTATATTACTAATTTACTATATTGTAGGAAATGGATCATCATCATCCTCAACTTCCGACGGAAATGGTAGCGGGACCTTCTGGTTCCGGCGTAACACAGACACCACGTCAGCCCGGCCGTATTCCTTCAAATTCAATAATATGGCAGTGTTTTGACAAAGAAGAAATACCAAAGCCAGACGGTGGGTCACAACAAAATATCGTTGTAAGTTTTGTAAACTCTTATTTGCCAGTTCTGATACAGGGGGAACCGGTCATTTGAAAAATCATATGAGCAAATGCAAGACTAGACACAGACAGGTTAACCCTATAATTATAACCCGGACATAGCTACAACAGAACAGAGACGGGCCCGTTACGACTCTATGTATGCAGAGTTAGAGAGTAGAGATTGCACTCTTTTTCCTTTACCAAGTTTTTATCCCACTGGGTTTTTCTTGGAAAGGTTTTTAATGAGGCAAGTAGGCAACCATGTAATAATGATAATCCGAAATAAATAAATAATTTTTCAATTTTCATTTCATAATTCATATTTTCATGTATTTTTTATTTTCTTTAATATTTAATCTTTATTATCTTTATTTATTTTAATAATAAATCTATCTATTTTTTTAAATACACTTAACTTAATAAATAAAATAGACAAATTATAATGAAAATAACATAATTTAAATTATTTAAACAATTAAATTAATTGAATTAATTATTAATATATCTAATATTCTAATTATCTAAATGAAAAAAATATATATATATATATATGTGGCACGTGCCGGCCCGGCCCGGCCCACATGGCACGTGCCAGAAGCACGTGCCGGGCTTCACATACTTGGAAACGGGCCGGCCCGGCCCGGCCCGGCAAATCCCTGTGCCGTGCCAGGCCGAGCCCGTTTTCTTGAACGGGCTCACTTGGCCCGGCACATGTGGGCCGGGCCGGCCCATATTGACACCACTAGCCAAGAGTTCCCAAATCCACCTATGCTAGAAGAATCTACCACCATCCATTGGAAGGGTGAGAACATAGAACTCAATTATTTTCATAATTGTGCTAAGGAGTCTTCTAGTGTTGTAGATGAAGAAGTAGGAGATGAGGAGACGAAGGAAGAAATGAAAGAATCAAAGACTTATGCCCATCCCACTATTTCTCAATGCCGCCTACTTAAAAGCATTTGGTATAGGTTGTTTCCTAAACTTATCAAGCCACTTTTTCAAGTGAACATTTACTTGCCTTTGCTTTATGTGATTAGGAACACGCCGTGTATGACAAATACTTCCAAGACCTAATCGCATATAGGCGTATTTTCGAAGCCTTGGAATTCGGTTGACCGATCATGTAGCACGTCTAGCGGGGATGTAAAACCAAGCGCTTGGTGGGAGGCACCCCACCTAGGTATAATTTCTTTCTTTGTTCATTTTACTTTTCTTTTTGGTTTTTACATTTTTGTTTAGAATAAGTGTGTGGTTTGTTTGTGTTGTGTTTAGTGCCTAGGGTATTTAAGTTGTTTGTGTTTTGAGTTCTTGCCTTCCATGCTTCGTTTATTCATTGTCTATGCATCTCAATGTCATATATAGATTGAAGAAAATGTTTAGATTAGGTTTGGGGTTGTGGATTCATTATTTGTATCATTTTTCATTTTATTTTTTCAAGTTTTTCTTTGACCTTTGCGAAAGTTCCCTGTTTTGAAATTTCTGAGGCCAAATGTTTCATTTAAACTGTACTTCTTGGTGAGGAAATAAATTATTTCACCCATACTGCGTTCTTCAATTTTTCTATACGGTTCCAACGATATAAAGAACGTAAAATTTTGGGGAGGGTTTAAAAGTTATGAACGTTTCTTCTGTAGGGAAAAATACTGTAGTACACGCAGCGGAAGCGAGACTAAAAATAGATTTAGTAACTTTAAAAAATTTTCCTTTTTATGAACCTTAACCCTTTAATTAATTAAACATATATATAATCAACAAAAGAAGAATACCTTTTGTCGTGTGATCCGATTGACTTACGTCGATGGTAATCTGCAAGATCTTCAATCCTAGCACAAACGTGAATCACCTAGGAGCGTGGTCTCCATTTTTCTTTGAATTGCAAACCTAAGAATGGACAAACAAACTTTTCTTTTCTTTTTGTTAGTCACAAAACAATCAAAAGAAGACTAAGATTATTCCGGTCACTTTTGAGTTCTCAATCTAATGATTGAAACTCGCGTGAACCTAAATCGATGTTGTACACACAAGCTTATTGATGAACAAGCAATTAGTGTACCATCAAAGAATAATCTATTCACTCTTTTATGTTTTAGTAGAATAAAATAATCCTTTCTATGAATTGAGAAAAAGAAGAAGATTGAATCAAGCACCACCCACTCTAGGTGGCCGAATTCTATAAGTCCAAATATATAGGTGGCCAAATTTTCTTCCTCTTTTTTTCTTTTAGGGTGGCCGAAAATCCTACTCCAAAAGGGACTAGGGTTGCCGCAAATCACAACAAAAAGGAGTTTGTGTTGCACCCTAATTCCCATCTAGTTTAAGACTTCAAACCCTGATCCAACTCATAGATCTTTTATTCTTTTATTTGACTAAATAAAAATACTTCTTATTTGATTAAATAAATAAAATTAATTATTTATTTTCTTATCAAACAAGTCTTTTAATTTTAGTATACTACTACCAATAGTATAACTCTAGGAATCATATTTCCTAATCAGAAAAGATTTGTTTCTTAATTAAACAATTAATTAATAAAATAATTAATTCTTATTTAATTAAAACAATGAAAAAAAATAATATATTAGGTTAAAAAGCACCTTGCCGCCCCACTCATACAAATGGGCCATATATTATTTTCTTATTTCATTTAATCAATTGGACTTTAAATAAAAAACCCACATGTGAACCAGACCCATTCTTACTAAAAGAAACAAGCCCACATGTCTTTCATTAATATATTAATATAATTGAGCAGCCCATTAAAAAAATAATGTGCAAATTATATTCTTAATATATTAAATGCAATTCTAAATGGACCCATAAATTGGTCCGGTAGAATATATCAAGTGATCCATACAAGTCCGTGTGGATTAGGGATCTTGGCGGGCTATCTAAATTTAAGCTTCAATAGACATAACCTAATCACAATCAACAAATGATTCACTTAGGTCCGATCCATTAATTTTAACTCATTCCACTAAAGAGCTAAAATTGAACTCTTAAATAAAGACAGAAAAGGAAGATGTTCCTCATTCATACCCTAGACAATCATGTTGGAGAGAGTGTATCCTCGTGATTAATATCAGTAATCGCCAAGAGTTCATAGACCGCCTATAACTCTCCAAGTTACCATATTTACTCATATGACCACGTTTTGAACTTGGATATTTTGACTTGTCCAGAAGCCATGTTTTCAATAGACACTATCGAAAACTCAACGTTGAGATTTAATATCCAATTACCTCAAAACATCCATATGATGATATTATACTCTCATTTAATAAATGGAGCCACGATGTCCAGATCTATAAATGAAGTCCTCTATCGATTAACAAATGAATATCACCAAACTATCGAGGATAGACTATGTGATATAATCGTACTCATTGATAACTCAAATGATATCACTTGCAACCATAAGTCCATCATTTATCTCAGGATTAAGATAGACTCTCCGATTGTCCTGATAATGAAAAGACTTTTATCTACTGACGGTTATAGATAAAGTATTTCATTGTGATCCAGTTCAATGCACCCAGTGCACTAGATTCTTTTGCTCGAAGAAACTCCGATGATTTTAGACTCATCATATCTCATTTGATCCCACTCAAATGCTAGCAAAATAATTCTACAACTTTAACAAGATAAAGGTGCCCAACCTTTAACTTAAGTTGTGAACAATATTCAAGACTAACCAAAGAATTGTGTCTACCACATACATATCCAAATGTACGAACAATTCTTCTTTTCTCATAGTCTTTAGACCTTATGATTATTTACTTTGACAATTATAATATTAAGCTATAAATGTTATAAGATTTGTTTAAACCAGAAATCACTTTATTAGTATGAAAAAGATTGTTAATTACAATATTACACTCTTGCTATTAAGCATAATCCTAACAATCTCCCACTTGCGCTATAGCAAATGTGTCATATCTCTCAAGCTCATGTTCTCTAGATGCCCATCGAAACTCTTCTGTGGTAGAGCCTTTATGAAGGGATCTGCTAGATTTTCTGCTGACGCGATTTTGGTAATCGTCACGTCACCTCTTTGAACAATCTCCCTTAAAAGGTGATACTTTCTTTCAATGTGTTTACCTCTCTTGTGACTTCTTGGTTCTTTCGAATTAGCCACTGCTCCACTGTTGTCATAGTAGATAGTGATCTGCTTATTCGCATTAGGAACCACTTCCAAGTTAATCAAGAATTGGCAGAGCCAAACAGCCTCTTTGGCAGCCTCGCATGCAGCAACATACTCAGCTTCCATGGTGGAATTAGCAATACAAGATTGCTTGATACTCCTCCATATAACTACTCCTCCTCCAATAGTAAACACAGCCCCTGATGTGGATTTTCTGGAGTCAGAATCTGATTGGAAATCAGAATCTGTATACCCAACGGGAATTAAATCCCCTCAAGAGTATACAAGCATATTATCTCTCGTTCTCTTAAGATACTTGAAAATATGCTTGACTGCCGTCCAGTGATCAGGACCAGGTTTCGATTGAAACCTGCTAACTATGCCAACAGCAAAACAAATATCTGGTATAGTACAGAGCATTGCATAAATGAGACTTCCAACTGCTGAGGCATATGGAACTCTACTCATGAATTACTCTTCATGCTCATTCTTAGGAACTTGTTCATTAGAAAGCTTGATTCCATGTCTGAAAGGTAACATACCTTTCTTGGAATCCTGCATGGAAAACCTAGACAAGATCTTGTCTATGTATGAAGCTTGGGATAATGCAATCGTTCTATTCTTTCTATCCCTTATTACTTGGATACCTAGAATAAAACTTGCTTCTCCTAAGTCCTTCATATCAAATTGTTTTGCTAACCATTCTTTTACTAATGTCAATACACCTACATCGTTTCCAATGAATAGTATATCATCAACATAAAGAATCAGGAAAACCAACTTGTCGCCCTTAATCCTTTTGTATACACAAGGTTCGTCAAGATTCTGAATAAATCCAAAACCTTTTACAACTTGATCGAACCTTATGTTTCAGGATCTGGATGCTTGCTTTAATCCATATATGGATTTCTGCAACTTGCATACCTTTTCCATTTGGCCCTTTTCAATGAATCCCTCTGGTTGCATCATGTAGATGCTTTCGTCAAGACTTCCATTAAGGAAAGCTGTCTTGACGTCTATTTGCCAAATCTCTAGATCTAAAGATGCTGCAATAGACAAGAGTATCCTAATGGATTTAAGCATGGCCACAGGAGAGAAGGTTTCCTCGTAATCGATACCTTCTTTCTGTGTATACCCTTTAGCTACCAATCTAGCTTTAAAGGTTTCCACCTTTCCATCCATACCTCTTTTCCTCTTGTATACCCACTTGCACCCAATGGGTTTTATCCCTTTAGGCAAGTCTACAAGGGACCAGACTTTGTTATCGAACATAGATTCAATCTCAGATTGCATTGCCTTTTGCCAATGCCGACTATCAACATCCTCCATAGCTTCCTTGTAAGTGTAGGGGTCATCGTCGTCCGGGAGATTCTCCACTGATTCTCCCAGACCGATGTATCTTTTGGGTTGTGTTCTAATCCTCCCAGTACGATGAGGAATGGTAGGTTGTTGATCTTATGTTGGATCGGAACTTACAATTGGGTTTGGTTGTGTAACCTCTCGTGGAATTGTATCTCCTGACATCTCATTCAGGACAATTCTACTTCTAGGCACAAAATCATTCATATAGTCCTGTTCCAGAAATTTAGCATTTGTCGAAACAAATACTTTAAGATATGAAGGACTATAAAAATAATATCCTTTAGTTTCTTTTGGATACCTTACAAATATACATGTTTCCGAACGGGACTCCATCTTTTCTGTCTTTCCTTTTAACACATGCGCAGGACAACCAAATATCCTTAAGTGTTGTAAACTAGGCTTGCGCCCAGTCCACAACTCATGCGGTGTTTTAGGAACAGACTTAGATGGTACATCGTTTAGAATGTATATAGCAGTTTGTAAAGCATATCCCCAAAAAGAAATAGGAAGTGTTGAATAACTCAACATAGACCTAACCATATCCAAAAGAGTTCTATTTCTCTTTTCTGCTACCCCATTTTGTTAAGGTGTACCTGGTGCAGAAAACTGAGAAACTATCCCATTATCAATAAGATATTGCTGAAACTCACGAGATAGATATTCTCCACCACGATCAGATCTCAATATTTTTATGTGTTTCTCAAGCTGATTTTCCACTTCAGATTTGATTGCTTTGAACATGTCAAAAGCATCTGACTTATGTCGTATGAGATACACATAGCCAAATCTTGAGTAATCATCTGTGAAAGTGATGATGTACTCATATCCACCTCTAGCTTGAATGCTCATAGGTCCACATACATCAGTGTGTATCAATCCTAAACATTCAGTGGCTCTGGCACCTTTGGCAGAGAACGTCCTTTTGGTCATTTTACCTTCCAAACAAGATTCACAAGTTGGTAGATCATCAACCTTTAAGTCACTCAAAGGTCCGTCACATACCAATCTTTTAATCCTATTAAGGTTAATATGACCTAGGCGTAAATGCCATAGGTAGGTTTCATCTTTTGATAATTTAACTCTTTTATGATTAGGTTCCGTTATTTCTGTGTCTAACGAGTGAGAGATATTTCTATGCAAAAAGTATAGACCGTTTTCCAAAGTACCTTGGCAAATAATTTTGTCATTCTTACTAATAATAAAAACTTTATTAAAAGTAACCGAATATCCAAATTTATTAAAACAAGAAACTGAAATGAAATTCCTCTTGAATTGAGGTACTCTTGAATTGAGGTACATAATAAACGTCTATCAAATCTAAATACCTTCTAGAATCCAAATAAACTCTAATATCTCCCACTGCACTTGCAGACACTAACGTTCCGTTGCCCAAGCGCAAATTAATTTCATTCTTACTCAGCCTTCTCCTTTCTTGGAACCCCTACAAGGAATAACAAACATGATTAGTGGCTCCAGAGTCTATGATCCAAGAATCTGTAGAATCTGCCAAAAAACATGTTTCAAGATAATTCACATTACCTTCTTCCTTCTTGTTCTAGGACTTTGGGCAATTTCTTTTCCAATGTCCCTTTTCACCACAAAGGAAGCATTTCCCTTTGATCTTGGTTACTTTCTTGGTCTCCTTCTTGGTAGGCCCAAGTTGCTTTTTCTTCTGTTGTTTCTTGACCTTCTGACGGGTCTTAACAGTAGCAACTTTACCAACCATATGAATCTCTTGACCTTTGCTATTCACTAGGATCTTTTCAGCACTTTGAACATCTTGTATCAGGCCTTGTAAGATGTATTCCTTTTTGTTCAAAGTGTAGTCCAATTTGAACTGATCAAAGGAATCTGACAATGAATTGACAACCATATCAATTTTTGTCTCACCATCTATCTCAGCGCCATGCAGTTCAGCAATGTTGAGATGTGCTATGACTTTCATCATGTGATCCTTCACAGCCTGTCCAGGTTTCATCCTAAGATTAATAAATGGAGCTACGATGTCCATATCTATAAATAAAGTCCTCTATCGATTAACAAATGAATATCACCAAACTATCGAGGATAGACTATGTGATATAATCGTACTCATTGATAACTCAAATGATATCACTTGCAACCATAAGTCCATCATTTATCTCAGGATTAAGATAGACTCTCCGATTGTCCTGATAATGAAAAGACTTTTATCTACTGACGGTTATAGATAAAGTATTTCATTGTGATCCAGTTCAATGCACCCAGTGCACTAGATTCTTTTGCTCGAAGACACTCCGATGATTTTAGACTCATCATATCTCATTTGATCCCACTCAAATGCTAGCAAAAGAATTCTACAACTTTAACAAGATAAAGGTGCCCAACCTTTAACTTAAGTTGTGAAAAATATTCAAGACTAACTAAAGAATTGTGTCTACCACATACATATCCAGATGTACGAACAATTCTTCTTTTCTCATAGTCTTTAGACCTTATGATTATTTACTTTGACAATTATAATATTAAACTATAAATGCTATAAGATTTGTTTAAACCAGAAATCACTTTATTAATATGAAAAAGATTGTTAATTACAATGTTACACTCTTGCTATTGAGCATAATCCTAACATCTTCGACCAAAGGTCATGGGCGATGCCCTGTTTTGAAATTCTGCACGTGAACCATTTTCGAAGTCCGTTTCCACACTTTTCCAATTTGAATTTTAAAATGTTTTCTAAATGAAAAGTGTGCATTTACATGTCTATTTTCCTGTTCCAAAATTGGAGAAGATTTTATTGAGTAATTTTGAAAATATGCACTGAAGAGCGGACATTGGTCGAATTCGAAAGTCACCAGTTAGTTGGAATTTTGTCCTCCAAAAATAGATGTTCTTATGCATTGTGTTTTTAGTTGGTTAAATTTGTTTCTTTTAGAGAAATAAATGGTTTTCCAAGCCTTTTCGAGAATTGCATGTGAAAATAAATATTAACGAGTCCTAATATAATCTAGAGGGGGGGTGAATAGATTTTAATCCCTTTTTACCAATTTTCGAGATTAATCAAGATTACAAACACAACCCCAACTAGTCAACAAATAAAATCAAGTGTAGAGAATGCAGAAAGTAAATAACACGTGATTTTTACGTGGAAACCCACACGGGGAATAAAACCACGGGCTGTTTTGTGCGCCACACTAGAACCTCAATCCACTACTTGCAAATACGATTACAATCTAGGTTGACCGCATCACACCTAAGATTACTGATCTGTCTTTGCTACCCACGGGCCTTTAGAAGTGAATCTAGTTCATGCTTGCAAACTACCAAAAGGTAAATATAAGACTTGACTCTAATTGAAGAGATAAAACAACCTAGTGTGAATATGTGCAATATTCAAGATGCTCAAAATGCAAGGTTAGACATTTTAGCTTATCTAGGCAAGGATGAACATGTTAGACATTCCTAGATATCATTTTACTAAGTGGCATGCATATAACATAACAAAATAGACAAACAAAGTCCTATATGCAATATCTACCACAATACAACTCACAAAACACAATAACACAATCTTGAAACTAATTCAAGTCATAAAAGAGCAATCTTGAAACTAGTCAAGTAATAAAAGAGAAAGAAACATGTGAAGTGATGCAAAGATGTTCTAACTACAAGTCATGTGATCAAGTATGAAAACCCTATGAGAATCAAACTAGAACATGCTAGATGATGAATGAAGCATACAAGAATGATGGGTTTTGATGTTTGGAGTGATAAAAGAGTGTTCTTGATACCTTAGCTTAGAAGCAACCTAGAAGCTCTCAAAAAGATGTAATTTTTGCTCTCTAAGTGTTTACAAGGCAACATATATATAAAGAGATGCAATCAAAATGATGTCGTTTTATGGACAAACATCAGAGGTCGCCATTTGTCAAATGGCAACGAAGTGACGACCTCAGCTTTTCTTCTAGGTCGCTGTTTGTGGTTGCCATTTGCAAATGGCGATAGGGATGGCAACGGGGCAGATCGGGGTCGGGGAATGCTTTACCATCCCCATCCCTGCCTCCCAAAACCGTCCCCATCCCCATCCCCATCCCCGCATTAAGAGAAGCGGGGCCGGGGCCGGGGATTCCCCGTTGGAGGGGCCTTCCCCATACCCGCCCCATTCCCCGTTTAATATAATTATATATTTAAAAATTACAATTTAAAAAAAAGTATAAATTCAATTATATATTATAAATATATATAATATATATATTGACAAACGTGGTGTCAAAATATTCAGTTATATATTGACAATCGTGGTGTCAATAAATATCTATATATATAATATATATAAATTCAATTATAAATATATATAATATATATTCAATTATATATTCCAACAAATCATAACCTAGCCAAATGTGGTGTCAATATATATAAATGATTAAAAAAAATCTGAATATTATATATTATATTATAAATATATATATATATATAATATATATCGGGGCGGGGAGGGGGCGGGGGGTGCTTCCTCCGTCCCCGCCCCGCTTCAACTTCGGGGACAAGACTTTGTCCCCATCCCCGACCCGTCCCCCGAATATTGTCCTCCATCCCCGCCCCGAATGGGGCGAAGCCCCACGGGGCCCCGGCCCCATGGGGAATATTGCCATCTCTAAATGGCGACCAAATGGCGACCTCAAATTTTCTTCTAGGTCGCCATTTGCAAATGGCGACCTCTGATGCAACACACAAAAAAACCTTCTATGTCGTCATTTGTCTCATGGCGACCTCACACCCGATGCTTTTTCAAGTAAAAAATCATTCTATCGCCATGGCAACCCAACAAATGGCGACCTACACAAATGGCGACCTTTGTGTACAATGTGCAAGTGAAATGTGACATGTGAAGAAAATACACACAAAGGCAAAGCATACATATGCAACCATTTGAAGTGAGTGTGTGCAACCTAAATCTCTTCAAATAAAGAAGTCAAGATCAAGTAGCTACCTTCCATGAAGCTCTTGAAATCCACAATGAGGTCCTTAAGCATTTGAGTAGAATTTCTTCAATTATAAACTACCCTTACAAGATTAAACCCCATTGTGATTTTGTCACCGAAATTAGCCAATTAAAAAGTGAGGCACTAATAGCATGTATTGAGTATATCTTTATTTGCCGGAACTTTCTAATGTGCTTAGTGCTTGTGAAGATTTTCTATTGCTTCTTGAGGAAGTGTGTTGTGTTGCTTGTGTGTTGAAGCAAGGTTTCTTTATCTCTTGGGATGAAACAAAGACAACTTGCGAGCCTTAGAGGGACAAGCGAGCCATTAGTGCTCATAAAAATGGCGAGAGCCTTATCCTAAGAAAAGCAACATTTTGGAGTTTGGAGTGTCGGAGGTGGGAGGCACCCCACCTAGGTTCAGTTTCTTTCTTGCTTTTTAATTTGTTTTATTTCTTGCTTTTTAGTTTCTTGCTTAGAATAAGGGTGTGGATTGTTATTGATAGTGGATTTAGGCTTGAATGATCACATATTTTGTCCACATGGATTGTGATGTGACTCTTGATGAACTTACATTGCCATATCTCTTGAGTTGACGATGAATATATAGGATGTTAATGAACGCAACACTTGATTCTATTCTTGGGATAAATTTTTAAATGGACATAAATTGTGTTTTTGAAACTCTTTAATTGTGGATGTGTGTTGTGCCACGTTTATCGGTTTATATGCCCTAAAGACATTGAGGACAATGTTTAATTTAGGTTTGGGGGTGTGTGCACAACACCGTCTCTTGTTTGCAATTATGTGCAAATGTTTTGAGCCTAAATTTTTCAAAATTTTCGAAAAATCTTATGATAATGCCATGCTTGAGTTTATTGTGCTTGTTGAGATTGTGCCTTTGTGTGTGCGAGTAAGGAATTGTGTATCTTTGCCTTGCTTAGTTTAGATTAACTTCATGCCATTTAGGGTTGCATTGCTCAAAGCGCGCTAGTTCTTTTCTCTTGATGTTGGAGTGGATATTCAATTGTGCTCGAAGTTTAGGAATTAATAGTGGAGACTTCCCACGAGGTTCACAAAAATGGCCTAAAAAGCGTATTTTAAGGGAAATTTTTCACTCCTTAAATACTCATTCAAACACACATGTTAAGCATATTTTAAAATGTCTCATTCGTACTTAAATGTTGTTTGCCATAGAACATATGGACTGCTTGTGGATGCCTTGATTGACTTTGTGGACAAACCTTTAGAAATGATTTTAGGCAATGCACGTGAAAGAACCACTAAATTGGCCTAAATACTTCCAATCCCTTTATGTGTGTGCTCTATTGCCCATTTGAAGCCAAACTCAGTTAAGCTTTTCATTCATGAACCACAACAACATAACCTATAGCCTAAACACTAGACTTACCTTGTACCAAATGGTTTGCTAAGGCTTAGGGGTTGAATGTAAGCTTTTAAAGAGTATTAAAATGTAAGGCATGTATCTAGGCAAGTATGTATGTGCAAACACATGAAAAAGATGAAATGCTATGCTTGAAAAAAAGAAAAGAAAAAGACAAGCAAGGAGAAGAAAAGAAAAGCAATGCAAAAGAAAGAAAAGAAAAAAAAAATGAATGAGGCACTAAGTGCCTAGATCAATTATGTGGAATCAAATGAGCTACTCAATGAAAATTAAGAGTAGAAAAATGCACAAAGTTAATTGTAAGCCTGGACGCCAAAGTGTGAAATATGCAAGTTGTAATGAGTAAGTTGTGCTCAATTAGAATGTATGCCTTAGTGTGACCTTTGGGTGTTAGTTATCAATTCTTCCCATTTATTGACTCACCATTCACCTTTGGCCCCATTACAACCAAATGAAAGACCTATTTGATCTTTAGGGATGTCTACTTTGAAAATTTTGGTTGATGCATGTTCTTTCCGGTTCATGGTTTTCAATTCCATTCATGAGACAAATTTTTAGAAATTGTGTTTTTAAATGATCATGTGCAATTATATTTGATATCTTGAG
This sequence comes from Acer campestre, assembly GCA_954870605.1. NCBI lineage: Eukaryota > Viridiplantae > Streptophyta > Magnoliopsida > Sapindales > Sapindaceae > Acer > Acer campestre. Next base: position 12,219,129 of record OX940804.1, read on the forward strand.
CATAAACTCATATTGCTTAAGGATTGTGAGTGAAGCCTAGGAATCTGTGTGAAAATGAGAGAATCCGGTGAGGATTAGATGTCGAGACGAATTACATTTTTTTTCAAATGGCACTTTAGTTTTGATGCTTTAGCATCTTGAATGTAGAATCGCGTTGCATGCAATGTGTACTTTGAGTGACATGACTTACATGCATTATTTCCTAACAAGCACAACGTTGGTTTAATCTCTTCACTTTTTGGTTTTGCAAGTCGAATATTGACTTTTGAGTCATTTACAAAGAGTTGGTACTTAAATGTTGATTGCATGATTTTTAGATATATGTCCATTGTGTGCTAATGTTTGTCTTGCTCGAGGACGAGCAAAAGATAGGTTTGGGGGTATTTGATCAAACCAAAATTGGTATGATTTTGACCCTCATTTCCTTCTCCTTTTGATTGATTCTTGGGCATTATCCCATAATTTAATGGTGTAAATTAAGTGTTTTCAGGTTTTTATAAAGTTCAGAGGCATTGGAGTAATATTGGTGGCAAAAGGGGCTGAAATTGTAAAAAGTGTGTGCAGATTATTTATCTTCAAAGAGTCATATCTCTCTCCTCAGATCAAACCACATTTCCAATTACATATATTCGGAAAGCCCTGGAAGTCTACTTTCTAGCAGTTTTTACGGATTGCGATTCCGAGTCTTCTGTAGAAAGTTATGCCCATTGTAGTAACTGATGCGCATTCCCTATCGCCACGGCGACTCTAGGGCGATGCCATGGCGAACTCCACTTTCTAGAAGCAATGAATGGATGTTTTTCAAGCCATTTTAAAGGGGTATTCTTGTCCTTTCATGCCGATTTCATACCCTAACTTTTCTAACATATAAATACACCATTTTATGCTAAGAATTGATAACTCTTGACATCTCTTGAAAGCCAAGAAACCTCCTTTCTACCATTCCTAATCCTTCCATTTCTCTTCTACCTAAAACTCAACATCTAGATTACTCCACCTAAATCATTCCTCTTTTTCCATCTTCTCCACCCATTTCCTTTGTTATTTTCCATATGACTCCAACTATCTAGACACATCCTCAACTCCCACTCTTTGCACAAGATTCAAGCAAGGGAGCTCAAGGAAGGATCAAGCTTACAAGAGAGACCCAAAGGTGATTTCTCTCCATTTTTCTTCCTTTTCTTGTTTTCATTTATGTGTAATTAAAAACCCCATTTTAGGGGATGATGACTCACTTTTTGTGTCGTTACCAAATTGCGAATTACCAAAAGAATGTTATAAAATGAATCTTTACGCAATATATTTTAAGATTTGAAAATGAGTATTGTGGTAAGCTTAGAATTCGTTCCACAGGGAATTAAAGTAATATGTTGAATTAATTAGCTAATCTATAAACAATAAAATAAATCATAAATGATGAATGAGTGTATGGTTTGTCAAACCATCAAACATACATACAAAATTAACCTAACTAAAAATAAGATGATATGAAAAATAGAAGCCTCAAAATCTTGATAAGAAAAATGGATGTAAACAATTAATGTTGATGCTAGGGAATTGATTGATTAGCAAGTAGGTATGGGTATTGCTTTTTAAGCCACTTTAAGGACCAATCTCTACATGTTAACCAATTTAGGTTTAGATTAATGTGGTTGATATACCCTCCACTAATCTATCCTATTTATTGGGTTCTTAATCACTCAAGTGTGTCAATCCAAAAGTGATTATATAACATGTTATTCTAAACAAGATTGTAATTAACAAGTGGGTATACAAGTCAATCACATAATGAATAGAATCTAATGAATTAATAAATAGAAAACATATAGAGATTCATTACAAGCTTAAGCAAAAACCCACAACCAAATGTTTATCAAATCAATCCCCTAGATTAGGGGTTTAATTACATATAGTAGCAATCAAATAGAAAACAAGTAAATGGTAAGGAAATCACCCTTGGGCCACCTTCTTTAGTGCTTGATCCTTGTTCTCCTTTGATGCTCCTAGTGCAAAGAATGGAAGATGAGGATATGTCTAGATGGGTGGATGGCTTATGGTGAGTGACAAAGGATTTGTGATGGAGAAAATGGTAGGGAAGGAATGGTCTAGGGAAGTAATCAAGATTTGGTGTGAGGTTTTGGATGGAAAAGATAAGTCCAAGTATAGAAATGGAGGAGTTTGGGAGATGATTAATGGAGAAAAGGGAGATTGGTAGGAGAGAATAGGCTTGAATAGGCTTAGTAAGGCTTTGAAATCTGTAAAAGTTGATGAATTTATAGGCTAGGAAAGCTAGGGTACGAAATGGGTATGAAATGACAAGAATACCCCTCCTGAAAGCCAACATAGGAATTCCTAAGCTGGAATTCCAACGTGGTCGCCACTTGTCCTTCTAGGTCGCCATGGCGACCTCAAATGGCGACCTCTCATAGATTCTTCTGTCGCCATGGCAACCAAATGGCGACCAAATGGCGACCATTCCCACGTTGGAATTCCTACTTTGGAATTCCTATGTGGTCGCCATTTGCAAGCGTGGGTCGCTATGGCGACCTCAAATGGCGACCATGAGATGCTTTGCAATTTCCTCTGTCGCCATGGCGACCATGTGGCGACTTTTCTTGCTCAAATAGCGAGAATGCCCTGTTTCACCTATTTGTGAGTCTTTTTGCACCAAATTCTTCATCTTCTTCACAAATGCCCTTGAGTTCTAATAAAACCTGAAACACTTGATTTAATGACATTAAATACGGGGAAATGCCCGAGAATCAAGCATAAAGAGATGGGAATGAGGGCCAAAATCATACCAATTTTGGTTCGATCAAATACCCCCAAACCTATCTTTTGCTCGTCCTCAAGCAAAACAATCACAAATCAACCCCCAAAGACATGCATCAAGCCATTTCAAATATTTTCAATAACATTCTAACTTACTGAAACAAGGATCTACTATCCAATCATTAACATGCGAAACCAAAATGAGGAGATTAACACAATGATGCATTAGTGAGGACTTAAACATGTAAGATAATGTCAAGTAAAGATTAAGAGCATGCCACTTTAGATATCATTGTACGCAATGCGACCTTACATTCAAAATGCCAAAGCTTCAAAGCAAATGTGCTATTCGGTTTAGAATGTAATTCGCCTCGATCTAATCCTCACTAGATTCTCTATTTTCTTCTCTTTGATTCCTAGGTTTTGCTCAAAAGTACATATGCAATATGAGTTAATGTCATTGATATCAAATTGATTGCATATGATGTTATTTAAAGCGCAATTTCTGAAAATGAGGTCTCATGAATGGAATTGCAAATCATGAATTAGAAAGAACATGCAAACACCAAAACTCACAAGTGGACATCCCTAAAGATCGTGAAGGTCTTTCTTAGGTTGTAATGGGGCTTAGGTGAATGGTGAGCCAATAAAATGGGGCAATAGGTAACAAGGAACCCAATGATTCATACTAAGGCATACATTCTAATAATGATTCCCAATTGCTTTCACACATTTGTTCACGCCTTTGGCACCCATTACTTACAATATTATTTCAAATGCATATTCACTACTCACTTTTCTTGAGTAGCCTATTCAATTATTAACCCTCTATCTAGGCCACTTGTGCCTAATTCATGGTTCTCTTTTTCATTTTGTTTGGCTTTGCCCTTTCTTTTCTTTTCTTTTGCATACATCTTTTATTTCAATTTTTTTTTCTTTCTTTTCTTTTCTTTTTCTTTTGCTTTTCTTCTTCTTTTCTTTTTCTTTTCATCCACTCTTGCATTTCAATACTCTTTTACATAACTTTACATGCCTAGGTACATGTATCAACATTTTCTCTTTAAAGAGCTTACAACCATATCCTAAGCCTTAGCAAAATCATTTGGTTAAGGTAAGTCAATTATGTAGGCTATATGGTTCGTGTGGATATGGTTCAAAAATGAAAAGCTTAAGATGTGTTTGGCTTCAAAAGGGGTTTGGGAGCATACACATTTAGAGGATATGGAAGTGTTTAGGCCAAATTACGGTTTTTCACATGCATTGCCTAAAGTCATTTCTAAAGGATTGTCCACAAGCAAATCAAAGCATCCACAAGCAGTCCATAATATTCTATGACAAGCAATATTTAAGTGCAAATGAGACTTATTCATGTTTAAAAGAGTGTTTGAGAGTGAGTGTTTAAAGAGTGAATATTTGACAACTCAAAATACGCTTTTTAAGGCCGTGTTTGTGATCCTCACAGGAATCTCCACTATTAATTCCTAGCCTTTAAGCAAAATTGATTATTCACCCGAACATTATGAGAAAAAGATTAACGCACTTTGTTCAAAGACACCCTAAGTGGCATGGTGTTAATCTAAACCAAACAATGGCAAAGATGCACAATTCCTCACTACTTCATGTATAGCACAATCTCAACAAGCAAAGTATGCTTAAATATGGCATTATCGCAAAAATTTGAAAAATTCGGCTCAAATTTGAAAAACCAAGCAAAGTGAGCAAAGTGGTGTTGTGCAAATGTACCTCCAAACCTAAACTGGACATTGTCCTCAATGTTCATGGGAGGAAAAAATTTTCAAAAGGCACAACCTAACAAATTCAAAGCAAAAGATGCATATATGTCCACAAATAATCAATGTATTTTCAAAAATTTTGGCAAAGTGCCCTCTCATCCTAATATGCACAAAATCATCTAAAAAGATGCTCAATCAAGTATGGCATATACCTCAAAAATCCTATAATTCAAAAATCATCAATTAAGCACATTCATCCTAAATCCACTACCAAAATTCATCTCACACCCTTATTCTAAGCAAAAACGAAATAGAGATAAAGGAATTCAAAAATGATGAGACTACTTAAAAATTAAACTATGAAAGAAATATACCAAGTGGGTTGCCTCCCACCAAGCGCTCTATTTAACGTCTAGGCAAGACATGGCATGGTGCTTCCGCACTTCGAACCTCCAAAAATGTTGCTTCCTAAGTGATAAGGTCCTCGCCCTTCTTATGAGCACTCTTGGCTTGCTCGTCCCTCCAAGACTTGCAAGTTGACTTTGTTTCTTTCCAATAGATAAAGAACCTTGATTTAATGCACAAGCAACACACACTTGCTTCCTCAAGAAGCAATAGAAAAATCTAAACACTCACAAAACTCATTAGAAAGTTCCGGCAAATTATACTCAATTCAAGCAATCGCCAACAATAGCATGAAACACCAATTATTCAAAAGAAATAAACAAAATAAGCAATCAAAATAAAAAGCATAAAAATAACATGCACCAATATTTTCAATGTTGTGCATTTGGGGTGGGATGAAGATTAACTAAGGGTGGTTTGATTAAGTTGGGAAATTCACTCTTCTTTACAACCCAAATAAATGTAGATGATTTCCCCATCATTTCCTTTCCCTTCTTTCTCATTTGGTTCATTGCGTCTTTCCTCACCCAAATTTTTCTTATCCTAGGTGGACTCCTCCTATTCCTAGGCTTCTCAACCCATACCTTCCCAACATGCCTATATGTCTCTCTATGTCTAAAATTCCCTCGTGTGCCTTGCCTCTCATTTTCATGGTTTGGTGGTCTCAAGTGACCTATCTTATGGCAATGATGGCACATGGTGATAGAGTTAGGAATGATACCTTCTTTGTGGTTCTTTGTTGGAGGTGGAGGTGGAGGGTTCTGATTCCTCCTTTTTGCCTTTCTCCTCCTTGCTTTGCTAGGATTCGGTTCCTTGACCTTGGCACTTGAAGATGCTTGACTCAAGTCGAGCATTTCTTCTCTTTCTTGCTTAGACCTTGTAAATTTCCCAAGGTGGTCAACTTCCTTCGTCTTCATTATCTCCAAAGCCTTGTCCCTTGTTTGAATTTCGGCTTGCATTAGTGATGAGGTCGTTTGTGTACTCAACAAAATAGTAATAATATAGAATTTTGGTTGATTCTTGAAAACTCTTTTAAAGCCACTTAAATCCTTTTAAAATGTGATTTGATAGCAAAATAGTGAGCAAGTTCGTTCCACAGGGAATGAAGTGTTAATTAGATAAATTGACTAATCTTAAGACAATAAAATAAATCATATTGTTTGATAGATGTGTGGTTTCTAAAACCACAAATGCTAACTACTCAAATGAAAATACACAAAATATGTTATGAAAAATAGAATACTCAACATCTTGATAAGAATTGTGATAGAAATCAATTAATGAGAGAACTAGGGAATAGATCGATTAACACTTGGATGTGGGTAAGCTAACTAGCATCATTAATGTACCAATCTCATTATGTTAACCACTTAGAGGCTTAGATTAGTGGGGTTGGTATACCCACCACTAATCTATCCTATCCAATGGGTTCTTAATCACACAAAGATTGTCAATCCACATGTAAATATATAACAAATTATTCCACTCAAGATAGCAATCAACAAGTGATATACAAGTCAATTATAATGAATGGAATCTAATTAATTTGAATGAATAGAACACATAAGAGATTCATTACAAGCTAAACTAAACCCACAACCAATTATTCCTCAAATCTATCCCCAAGATTAGGGGTTTAGTTACACATATTTGCAATGAATGAAAAGAAGTAAATGATGAGGAAATAACCCTTGGGTCACCTTCTTTAAGCTTGATCCTTCTTCTCCTCTATGCTCGTAGATGCAAGGAATGGAGGTTGAGGAAATGTCTTGGAATGTGGGTGTTTTGGTGGAAAGTTACTAAGGATTTTGGTGGAGAAATGGTGGGATGAGGAATGATGTAGTGAAGTAATCAAGGTTTTGTGTTGAGGGTTGGATGGATTAGATGAGTTCAAGGAGAGAAATGGAGGAGGATGAATAATGTTCCATGGATGATGATCTAGATCTGAAATGAGTGTTCTCTGAATTTTTGCTCTGATTTTCGATGCTTGAAGATGGAGAGACGCTTCATATATATACTCACTCATGGACATGTACTGGTAACTGCTTAATTCGCTGATGTGGAGTCTAGGTCGCTATTTGGTCGCTATGGCGACCATGGAGCGTAAAACGGTTAGATGAAAAGGTCGCTCCGAAAACCATCTTTCTCGCTATTTGTCAAGTGGCGACCATGACCAAAATGTGTAGAGGTCGCCACTTGTATCCTCTAGGTCGCCATGGAGACCATAAGTGGCGACCCTGGAAATGTGAAGAGGTCGCCATTTGTACCATCAAGGTCGCCATGGCGACCCTAAGTGGCGACCATGCCTTGAGTGCACTAGGTCGCCACTTGCAAGGGAGGTCGCCATGGCGACCCCAAGTGGTGACCCCACCTGATTGTTTTTGTGACTTTCTGTCGCCATGGCGCCCAAGTGGCGACCTTCTGATGCCTTTGGGGACTCCTCTGTCGCCATGGCGCTCAAGTGGCGCCCTCTTATGTCCAAGTGGCGAAAATGCCCTGTTTCCTCTCATTTGTGAGACATTTTCGCACAAGTCCTCCACCTTCATCTCAATTGCTTCTGAAACCTAATAAAACTTGAAACACTCAATTTAACAACATTAAACACGGGGAAATGCCCGAGAATCAAGCAAAAAGAAACAGAAATGAGGGGCAAAATCATACCAATTTTGGCCTGATCAAATACCCCCAAACCAATCTTTTGCTAGTCCTCGAGCAAACACAATAACAAGCACACCCCCAAAAACATGCATAGAGATATTTCAAAGGTTTTTACTTCAAATGATCAATGTGCGAAGCCAAAATGAAGAGATTAAAACAGTTATGCCATGGTGAGGATTTAAACATACAAGAGCGTGTACAGTTATGATTAAAAACGTGCCACCTTAGACATAATTGTACGCAATGCGATCTTACATTCAAAATGCCAAAGCTTCAAAGCAAAGGTGCTATTAGTTTAGAATGTAATTCGCTTTGATACTAAACCTCACCGGATTCTCTCTTCTTTTCTCCAAGACTCCTAGGTTCACTCAAATTTGTGCATGTGCAATATGAGTTCATGTTATGGCAACAAATTGATTGCACATGCTAAACATTAAAACGCAATTTCCTGAAAAGTGTGTTAGGATTATGCTCAATAGCAAGAGTGTAATAGTGTAATTAACAATCTTTTTCATATTAATAAAGTGATTTCTGTTTTAAACAAATCTTATAGCATTTATAGTTTAATAATTGTTAAAGTAAATAATCATAAGGTCTAAAGACTATGAGAAAAGAAGAATTGTTCATACATCTGGATATGTATGTGGTAGACACAATTCTTTAGTTAGTCTTGAATATCGTTAACAACTTAAGTTAAAGGTTGGGCACCTTTATCTTGTTAAAGTTGTAGAATTCTTTTGCTAGCATTTGAGTGGGATCAAATGAGATATGATGAGTCTAAAATCATCGGAGTGTCTTCGAGCAAAAGAATCTAGTGCACTGGGTGCATTGAACAGGATCACAATGAAATACTTTATCTATAGCCGTCAGTAGATAAAAGTAATTTCATTATCAGGACAATCGGAGAGTCTATCTTAATCCTGAGATAAATGATGGACTTATGGTTGCAGGTGATATCATTTGAGCTATCAATGAGTACGATTATATCGCATAGTCTATCCTCGATAGTTTGGTGATATTCATTTGTTAATCGATAGAGGACTTCATTTATAGATATGGACATCGTGGCTCCATTTATTAAATGAGAGTATAATATCATCATATGGATGTTTTGAGGTAATTGGATATTAAATCTCAACGTTGAGTTTTCAATAGTGTCTATTGAAAACATGGCTTCTGGACAAGTCAAAATATCCAAGTTCAAAACGTGGTCATATGAGTAAATATGGTAACTTGGAGAGTTATAGGCGGTCTATGAACTCTTGGCGATTACTGATATTAATCACGAGGATACACTATCTCCAATATGATTGTCTAGGGTATGAATGAGGAAGCATCTTCCTTTTCTGTCTTTATTTAAGAGTTCAATTTTAGCTCTTTAGTAGAATGAGCTAAAATTAATGGATCGGACCTAAGTGAATCATTTGTTGATTGTGATTAGGTTATGTCTATTGGAGCTTAAATTTAGATAGCCCGCCAAGATCCCCAATCCACACAGACTTGCATGGATCACTTGATATATTCTACCGGACCAATTTAAGGTCCATCTAGAATTGCAATTTAATATATTAAGAATATAATTTGCACATTATTTATGTAATGGGCTGCACAATTATATTTATATATTAATGGATGACATGTGGGCTTGTTTCTTTTAGTAAGAATGGGTCTAGTTCACATGTGGACTTTTTATTTAAAGTCCTATGGATTTAATGAAATAAGAAAAATAATATTTGGCCCAATATATACATGTGGGGCGGCAAGGTGCTAAAATAGCATTTAATATTATTTTGTTTTCATTATTTAATTAAATAAGAATTAATTAATTTATTAATTAATTGTTTAATTAAGTAACAAATCTTTTCTAAATAGGAAATATGATTCCTATTTGTATACTATTGGTAGTAGTATAATTAAATAGAAAGACTTGTTTGACAAGGAAATAAATAATTAATTTTATTTATTAAATCAAATAAGAAGTCTTTTATTTTAGTCAAATAAAGAATAAAAGATTTATGAGTTTGATTAGGGTTTGGAAATCTTAAACTAAATAGGAATTAGGGTGCAACTAAATCTCCAATATTTTAGGAGTAAAATTGCGGCAACCCTAATTATTTTTGGTAGAGATTTCGGCCACCCTAGGGCAAAAAGGAAGAGAAAAATTTGGCCACCTATATAAGGCAACTTATAATTTCGGCCATCCCTAAGGCTTGTGTGCAGAATTTTCTTCTTCTTCTTCTTCTCAACTCATTGTTAGAGATCTATTATTCTACTAAAAACAAAAGGAACATAGATTATTCTTTGATTGTATTCTAGTTGCTTATTCATCAATAAGCTTGTGAATACTATATCGATCTAGGTTCACGCGAGTTTCGATCATAAGATTGAGAACTCAAAAGTGACCGGAATAATCTTAGGTTTCTTTAGATTGTTTTTGGGACTAATGAATCAAGAAAAGTTTGTTTAATCCAATCACAGGTTTGCAATTCAAAGAAAGGGAGACCACGCTCCTAGGTGATCCACGTTCGTGCTAGGATTGAAGATCTTGCGGATTACCATCGACGCAAGTCAATCGGATCACGCGACAAGAGGTATTAATCTTTTGTTTATTTTTATATATCTTTAATTAATCAAAAGGGTTTAAGGTTCATAAAATTGGAAAAATTTTAAAAGCTACTCAAACTATTTTTTTAGTCTCGCTTCCGCTGCGTGCACGTATTTTTCCCTACAAAGTGATCTCATGAATGGAATTGCAAGCCATGAATTAGAAAGAACATGCATCAACCAAATTGTACAAAATGGACAATCCTAAAGATCATGAAGGTCTTTTCTTTGGTTGTAATGGGGCCTAAGGTTATGGTGAAACAAAGAATGGAAGAAATGGATATCAAGGGACCTAATGATTTCATTAAGGCATACATTCTAATTCTTTAAGTTCCACAAGATTCACACATATGTTCACACTTCAAGGTGTCCAGGCTCACAATTACACATGTGTATGCTACTCCTATTTTCAACTTGAGTAGTTCAATTACTTCTCTTCCTTTTCTAGGCCCTTTGTGCCTAATTTCTTGATTCCTTTTTCTTTGCTTTTCTTTGCTTGCCAATTCTTTTCTTTTCATGCTTTTCATCTTTTTTTTATTTTTATTTTTTTTATTTTATTTTATTTATTTATTTATTTATTTATTTATTTTATTATTTTTTTTTTATTTTCTTTTCTCATTTTCACACATCTCTTGCTTTGCAAGACTCTTACACACATTCACATGCCTTGGTACACACCTTATATTTATAATTTCAAAATTTTACATTGAGTTCCTAAGCCTTAGCGAATCATTTGGTCAAGGTAGGTCAAGTATTTTAAGGCTATAAGGTTCATGTAGATGTGGTTCATGAAAGAAATGCTTCAAATGTGTTTGGCTTCAAAGGGGCTTGGGAGCACACATATTCAAATTGGTTGGAAGTGTTTAGGCCAAAGAGGTTTTCACATGCATCGCCTAAAATCATTTCTAAAGATTCGTCCATTAAGCAAAATAAGGCATCCACAAGCAGACCATAATATTCTATGGCAAACAACATTTAGTGCAAATGAGACCAAAACATGCTTGTATGAGTGTTTAGAGTGAGTGTTTAAAGAGTGAATGTTTACAACTCAACGTATGCTTTTTAAAAGCTGTGTTTGTGATCCTCACGGGAATCTCCACTATTAATTCTTAGCCTTCAAGCAAATTTGATCATTCACTCAACATTAAGAGAAAAAGATTAACGCATTTTGTTCAATGACACCCTAAGTGGCATGGTGTTAATCTAAACCAAACACTCACAAACATGCACAATTCCTCACTACATCATGTAAAGAACAATCTCCACAAGCAAAGCATGCTCAAATATGGCAATATCGCAAAAATTTTAGAAATTTTGGCACACAATTCTTTTGAAAACCAAGCATCATGGCGTTGCGCAAAAGCACCCCCAAACCTAAATTTGACATTGTCCTCAATGTTCAAAGGTGGAAAAAATAAAGACAACAAGCGCAACCCACTAAGTTTCAAGCAATAATCCAACAAGCAAGAGCAAAAACAAAATATCCAATCATCCGGCATATTGCCCTCCAAATATTCATACATAAAATCCCAACAACACATATAACAATGAAGCACAAATGTCCTAAATCCACTACCAAAATCCAATTCACACCCTTATTCTATGCGGAAACAAGATAAAGGCAACAATGAGAAATAAATATTAAAAGGAAAAAGAAATGCGAAAATTAAAAGTATATGAAAATCAAAACTACTTAAGCAAAAAGGAAGAGCAATCGTTACCCAATCGGATCAGTCAATTCTTCATTTGAAACAGGCTCCCAAGTTGGGTCTCCTCCCCTATACGGCTTCAACCGATGGCCATTCACCTTAAACCTATCACCCTTTTTCAAACTTTCAATTTCAACGGCGCCATGAACAAACATTTGCACAACTCTGTAAGGTCCTGTCCATCTTGACTTAAGCTTACCCGGAAATAACCTCAAACGGGACTCAAATAGGAGTACTAACATTCCCGGATGGAAATCTTTCCTTCTTAGCTTCTTATCATGGTAGAATTTGGTCCTTTCCTTGTAAAGCCTAGCGCTCTCATAAGCTTCTAAACGGAACTCCTCAAGCTCACTAAGTTGTAGCTTCCTTTCCTCTCCCGCTTTGTCAAGATCTAGGTTTAGCTTCCGAATAGCCCATAAAGCGTTGTACTCAAGCTCCACCGGTAAATGACATGCTTTCCCAAATACTATCCGGAAAGGACTCATTCCTATCGGGGATTTGTAGGCTATCCTGTATGCCCACAATGCATCACTCAGTTTAGATGCCCAGTCTTTCCTAGTCCCGTTGACAGTTTTTTCTAGTATTTGTTTAATGTGCCGGTTACTCACCTCCACTTGTCCCGAGGTTTGAGGATGGTATGGAGTTGCCACTTTGTGCCGAACCCCATATTTCTTCAATAAGGCCTTGAAAACTCTATTACAAAAATGACTTCCACCGTCACTTATTATTGCCCTTGGTGTTCCAAACCTTGCGAAGATACATTCCTTGATGAATCCAACAACCACGTGACTATCATTTGTTCTAGTGGGGATTGCTTCCACCCACTTAGATACATAATCCACTGCCACCAAGATAAAGTTGTAACCATGGGAAGTAACAAAGGGCCCCATAAAATCTATCCCGCATACATCAAACAACTCGATCACATGCTCACTATTCAATGGCATCTCATCCCTTTTCCCGATGTTCCCCGACCTTTGGCATCTATCACACCTTAAACAAAATTCATAAGAATCCTTTGCCAAGGTTGTCCAATAGAATCCGCTTTGGAGAATTTTCAACATTGTTTTCTTACCACTATAATCTCCTCCACACTCACGCTCATGGCAAAATCTCAAAATTTCTCCTTGCTCGTTTTCTGGAACACATCTTCGGATAATCTGATCTGGACCTCGTTTAAACAAGTATGGCTCATCCCAGAAGTAAAATCTAGTGCTAGCTATGAACCTTTTCCTTGCTTGAGAATTTAATTCCAAAGGGATAACCTTTGATGCCAAAAAATTGACGATGTCTACAAACCATGGGTCTTTATCCTGTATTACCCACAACTGTTCGTCGGGAAAACACTCTCTTAGTGGAATCACATCATCCTCCATAAGAGTTCCTTGAGTTAGTCTACTCAGATGGTCCGCCACTACATTTTCACAACCCTTCTTATCCCTAATCTCAAGGTCAAATTCTTGCAATAAAAGTATCCACCTAATCAATCTTGGTTTTGCGTCTTTTTTGTGCAAGAGATACCGAATAGCAGCATGATCCGTATAGACAACTACCTTGACGCCCACCAAATACTGCCTAAACTTTTCCAAGGCAAATACTATTGCCAACAACTCCTTTTCCGTAGTTGAATAATTCATCTGAGAGTCATTGAGAGTCCTTGAGGCATAGTAAATGACATGTGGAAGCTTTTCTATGCGCTGTCCCAAAACTGCCCCTATAGCATAATCGGATGCATCACACATAAGCTCAAAGGGAAAACACCATTGCGGTGGCATGATGATAGGAGCCGAAGTTAAGGCCTCCTTCAAAGTCTCAAAGGCAATGCCACAAGCTTCATCAAAATTGAATTCTACATCCTTTTGAAGGAGGGTACATAATGGTCTTGCGATTTTTGAGAAGTCTTTAATGAACCGCCTATAAAACCCCGCATGCCCCAAAAATGACCTAATATCCTTGACCGACCTAGGTGGAGGTAAACTTTTCATTACTTCGATTTTAGCCTTGTCGACCTCAATGCCCTTCTCGGAAATCACATGCCCTAGCACAATACCACTTCTAACCATAAAGTGGCATTTCTCCCAATTGAGCACTAGGTTCGTCTCCTCACATCTCTGAAGTACCAACGATAGATTCCTCAAACATTCATCAAAAGAAGCTCCAAACACCGAGAAATCGTCCATGAAGATTTCTATTATGTTCTCAACCATATCCGAAAAGATTGAGGTCATACACCTTTGAAAAGTGGCCGGTGCGTTGCATAACCCGAAAGGCATCCTCCTATACGCATACGTGCCAAATGGACACATAAACGTAGTCTTTTCTTGGTCTTCCGGAGCTATGGCTATTTGGTTATATCCTGAGTACCCATCTAAAAAACAGTAATGACTATGACCGGCGAGACGCTCCAACATTTGGTCAATGAAGGGAAGAGGGAAGTGATCTTTTCTGGTGCCAGTGTTCAATCTCCTATAATCTATGCAAACCCTCCATCCAGTCTGTAGCCTTTGTGGAATTAATTCATTCCGCTCGTTCTTCACTACCGTGATTCCGGATTTCTTGGGCACCACGTGTATGGGGCTTACCCACTTGCTCTCCGAAATTGGGTAGATGATTCCCACATCTAACAGCTTCAATACTTCCTTTTTGACCACCTCTTGCATGACAGGATTCAGTCTCCGTTGTGCCTCCCTAGTCGGCTTTGTGTCCTCCTCCAACCGGATCTTATGCATGCACAATGTCGGGCTAATTCCCTTGATATCATCCAGTGTCCATCCTATAGCCTTTCTATATTTCCTCAAGATCACAAGCAATCTCTCCTCCTCACTTGAGTCTAGGTTAGCTGCAATGATAACCGGAAAGGCTTGATTCTCTTCCAAGAAGGCATACTTCAAGGTCGAAGGTAGTTCTTTCAACTCTAGTTTCCTTGGGGAAGGTTCATCCTCATTGCTCCCCTGTTGTTCTACCAAATCACTTCCTTCTCTACTATCCTCCGTAACCACTTCGTCTACTACTTCTTGATAACATACCCTCATGTTAGCTTCTTCCTCAATCTCATCTAAGATATCCACACTGTAGCAATCGTGTGCCCTAATTGGACAAGCCAAGGATTCAAACACCTTATACTCCACCACTTCATCCAAAACCTTCAATGTTAACTTTCCCTCATGCACATTAATCACTGCCTTTGCTGTAGCCATAAAGGGTCGTCCCAATAGAATCACTGAGTCTTTTTCATCCGGGTCGGTCTCCATTTCTAATACTACAAAGTCTACAGGGATAATTAGCTTGTCAACTTGGATAAGGACATCCTCAACTATTCCTCTAGGTTGCCTAGCTGATTGATCCGCCAAAATGAGGGACATTTTCGTTGGTCTCAACTCGTTCAACCCCAACTTCCTATAGATAGAGAACGGCATTAAGTTGATGCTGGCCCCTAGGTCAAGCATAGCCCTTACTTGACCCTCTCCACCAATTGTTATATTGATTATGAAACTCCCTGGATCTTTAAGCTTCGGCGGAAGTCTCTTCTGAATAACTGCACTTGCATTCTCGTCGAGTCTCTCTTGATTCTTCGGCCTAAATCTGTACTTCTCCTTATTTAGTTCTTTGAAAAATTTCCCATATGCCGGCATCTTCTGAATTGCCTCTAGAAGAGGTAGATTGATTGATACTTTAGAAAGCACATCATAGATATCTTTGAACGATTGCTCTAATCTATCCTTCTTCAACCTTCCCGGGTACGGTACTCTCGAGACACTAGGATTTATAGATGTGTTGATATTAGGATTCCCCCTCAGTGATTCTAACTCTCCCGGGCTTAGACCCTTTTCCCTATCAATGGTCTCTCTCTCCGGCACCACATCCTCTTTACCATTACCCTCTGTATGTAAGTTGTTGTTGCCACTAGCATCATCCTCATTCCTTCCATTGTTCACTACTCTACCGCTTCTCAAAATGGCTTTTGCACTACCAAGATGGAGAGAGTTGCTTGAGCCCAACACCTCACCGCTTAACACTCTCTCCGTAATCCTTCCTACATGCCCTTCAAGTCTGCCGATCGATTCTTCTAGCTTTAAGAACCGACTATGACTAGCCTCCATAAATCCATTTAAAAGCTTCTCATAGGTTGCTTGTGTTTCATGAAGGCTTCTTCTCAACTCGTCTTCTATACCTCCTACATGGAACTCTACCTCCTCGGGTGCCCGTACTTCGCTATCCTCTTCTCTGGAGGACCTTGTAGCAAATGTTGTCATTTCTCTCGTGAATTTTTCCATTTGTTCCGCTAGAGAATCCATTTCCTGAAATTTACACAATACACACTACCCCGTAAAAAGAATTCGAAAGAAACCTAAAATGAAATACTATTTGCTAATATGAGCAACAAAGAAAATGCAAACTAAAAAGAAAAGTCAATCTATGTAATCAACGCTACCATTCCCCGGCAGCGGCGCCATTTTTTGATGAGGTCGTTTGTGTACTCAACAAAATAGTAATAATATAGAATTTTGGTTGATTCTTGAAAACTCTTTTAAAGCCACTTAAATCCTTTTAAAATGTGATTTGATAGCAAAATAGTGAGCAAGTTCGTTCCACAGGGAATGAAGTGTTAATTAGATAAATTGACTAATCTTAAGACAATAAAATAAATCATATTGTTTGATAGATGTGTGGTTTCTAAAACCACAAATGCTAACTAATCAAATGAAAATACACAAAATATGTTATGAAAAATAGAATACTCAACACCTTGATAAGAATTGTGATAGAAATCAATTAATGAGAGAACTAGGGAATAGATCGATTAACACTTGGATGTGGGTAAGCTAACTAGCATCATTAATGTACCAATCTCATTATGTTAACCACTTAGAGGCTTAGATTAGTGGGGTTGGTATACCCACCACTAATCTATCCTATCCAATGGGTTCTTAATCACACAAAGATTGTCAATCCACATGTGAATATATAACAAATTATTCCACTCAAGATAGCAATCAACAAGTGATATACAAGTCAATTATAATGAATGGAATCTAATTAATTTGAATGAATAGAACACATAAGAGATTCATTACAAGCTAAACTAAACCCACAACCAATTGTTCCTCAAATCTATCCCCTAGATTAGGGGTTTAGTTACACATATTTGCAATGAATGAAAAGAAGTAAATGATGAGGAAATAACCCTTGGGTCACCTTCTTTAAGCTTGATCCTTCTTCTCCTCTATGCTCGTAGATGCAAGGAATGAAGGTTGAGGAAATGTCTTGGAATGTGGGTGTTTTGGTGGAAAGTTACTAAGGATTTTGGTGGAGAAATGGTGGGATGAGGAATGATGTAGTGAAGTAATCAAGGTTTTGTGTTGAGGGTTGGATGGATTAGATGAGTTCAAGGAGAGAAATGGAGGAGGATGAATAATGTTCCATGGATGATGATCTAGATCTGAAATGAGTGTTCTCTGAATTTTTGCTCTGATTTTCGATGCTTGAAGATGGAGAGACGCTTCATATATATACTCACTCATGGACATGTACTGGTAACTGCTTGATTCGCTGATGTGGAGTCTAGGTCGCTATTTGGTCGCTATGGCGACCATGGAGCGTAAAACGGTTAGATGAAAAGGTCGCTCCGAAAACCATCTTTCTCGCTATTTATCAAGTGGCGACCATGACCAAAATGTGTAGAGGTCGCCACTTGTATCCTCTAGGTCGCCATGGCGACCATAAGTGGCGACCCTGGAAATGTGAAGAGGTCGCCATTTGTACCATCAAGGTCGCCATGGCGACCCTAAGTGGCGACCATGCCTTGAGTGCACTAGGTCGCCACTTGCAAGGGAGGTCGCCATGGCGACCCCAAGTGGTGACCCCACCTGATTGTTTTTGTGACTTTCTGTCGCCATGGCGCCCAAGTGGCGACCTTCTGATGCCTTTGGGGACTCCTCTGTCGCCATGGCGCTCAAGTGGCGCCCTCTTATGTCCAAGTGGCGAAAATGCCCTGTTTCCTCTCATTTGTGAGACATTTTCGCACAAGTCCTCCACCTTCATCTCAATTGCTTCTGAAACCTAATAAAACCTGAAACACTCAATTTAACAACATTAAACACGGGGAAATGCCCGAGAATCAAGCAAAAAGAAACGGAAATGAGGGCCAAAATCATACCAATTTTGGCCTGATCAATTAGCCACATCCTCTTTGCAAAGTCTTCCTTGATCTCTTCAAGCTCCTGCAATGATGTACTCTTTTCGGCCTCACGTCTCTCAATTTGTTCTTCGAATTCTTTGATTTTGGTGGAGACTTCGCCATTTTGCTTCTTGAGAGTACCATTTTCGGCTCTGAGCATCTTTACTTCAAGAATGATTTTCTTGTTCAATTCTTGAAGCATGCTCTCCCTTGTTTTTACCAAGGCTTCCTTGCCTTCTAACTTCTTCTTCAAGAGTTGTATCTTCCCTTCGTAATCCTTGGTGATTTCCTCTTGTTGGAGGGAAGTTGTCATGATTCTTTCTTGAAGTAGAGCATTCTCCTTTTTCAATACATCCATCGCCATCACTAGGTCTTCACTCATGCTAAAAATCTTCTTGTTCATCTCTAGTGTGATCTTGCAAAGATCTTCTTCTTTCAATTGATACAAGACTTCTATGTTGTGTTGAGTTGTGGCATTGATGGAGTTGTTGAAATTTTCTTCAAATGTGGACTCTATTTCTTGGTCCGGCCAAGTAGGTGACGTATAGTCATTCCTATCTTCCGATGACCTTCCCATTGGCACGTAGCTTGGCCTCGAGTTTTGCACAAGGAAATCCATAGAGTCCTGAAACCAAAATAAACAAAAACTACCAAAAAAGTAAAAAGAAACTAAAAAGACTAAAAACAACTAAGAGACTAAAAATTAATAAAAACTAACAAAGAAATGAAAATAACTAAAAAGACTAAAAACAACTAAGAAAAGCTAATTGAATCAACTATCGCTTTAATTCCCCGGCAGCGGCGCCAATTTTGATGACTCGCTTTTTGTGTCGTTACCAAATTGCGAATTACCAAAAGAATGTTATAAAATGAATCTTTACGCAATATATTTTAAGATTTGAAAATGAGTATTGTGGTAAGCTTAGAATTCGTTCCACAGGGAATTAAAGTAATATGTTGAATTAATTAGCTAATCTATAAACAATAAAATAAATCATAAATGATGAATGAGTGTACGGTTTGTCAAACCATCAAACATACATACAAAATTAACCTAACTAAAAATAAGATGATATGAAAAATAGAAGCCTCACAATCTTGATAAGAAAAATGGATGTAAACAATTAATGTTGATGCTAGGGAATTGATTGATTAGCAAGTAGGTATGGGTATTGCTTTTTAAGCCACTTTAAGGACCAATCTCTACATGTTAACCAATTTAGGTTTAGATTAATGTGGTTGATATACCCTCCACTAATCTATCCTATTTATTGGGTTCTTAATCACTCAAGTGTGTTAATCCAAGAGTGATTATATAACATGTTATTCTAAACAAGATTGTAATTAACAAGTGGGTATACAAGTCAATCACATAATGAATAGAATCTAATGAATTAATAAATAGAAAACATATAGAGATTCATTACAAGCTTAAGCAAAAACCCACAACCAAATGTTTATCAAATCAATCCCCTAGATTAGGGGTTTAATTACACATAGTAGCAATCAAATAGAAAACAAGTAAATGGTAAGGAAATCACCCTTGGGCCACCTTCTTTAGTGTTTGATCCTTGTTCTCCTTTGATGCTCCTAGTGCAAAGAATGGAAGATGAGGATATGTCTAGATGGGTGGATGGCTTATGGTGAGTGACAAAGGATTTGTGATGGAGAAAATGGTAGGGAAGGAATGGTCTAGGGAAGTAATCAAGATTTGGTGTGAGGTTTTGGATGGAAAAGATAAGTCCAAGTATAGAAATGGAGGAGTTTGGGAGATGATTAATGGAGAAAAGGGAGATTGGTAGGAGAGAATAGGCTTGAATAGGCTTAGTAAGGCTTTGAAATCTGTAAAAGTTGATGAATTTATAGGCTAGGAAAGCTAGGGTACGAAATGGGTATGAAATGACAAGAATACCCCTCCTGAAAGCCAACATAGGAATTCCTAAGCTGGAATTCCAACGTGGTCGCCACTTGTCCTTCTAGGTCGCCATGGCGACCTCAAATGGCGACCTCTCATAGATTCTTCTGTCGCCATGGCGACCAAATGGCGACCAAATGGCGACCATTCCCACGTTGGAATTCCTATGTGGTCGCCATTTGCAAGTGTGGGTCGCTATGGCGACCTCAAATGGCGACCATGAGATGCTTTGCAATTTCCTCTGTCGCCATGGCGACCATGTGGCGACTTTTCTTGCTCAAATAGCGAGAATGCCCTGTTTCACCTATTTGTGAGTCTTTTTGCACCAAATTCTTCATCTTCTTCACAAATGCCCTTGAGTTCTAATAAAACCTGAAACACTTGATTTAACGACATTAAATACGGGGAAATGCCCGAGAATCAAGCATAAAGAGACGGGAATGAGGGCCAAAATCATACCAATTTTGGTTCGATCAGGGGATCATTTGAAAGACTTTTTGGGCATGAGTATTTATTAAAGCTTTGAATATTATTTTTGCTTGATTTAAGTTTTATTTACTTTTTAATTAGATCTTGCACTTATGTGATTAAATGGGTATTGACACACTTGTTGATTACAATATGTTGTAGGATTTATTTGTGATTAGATTGATTGAGTTATTGACACACTTAATCGATTAGAGCACATACTGAATAGGATAGGCTTTTGGAGGGGTGATCAACCTCGATTGCCTAGACCATTTGATTGTCACTAACCGATCCCACCATGACCCCCTTTCCTTAATCGGTTAGGTATTGCGGTGGGATGTTGTTCTGGGTTCATAGTGACGGTCTAAACAACACATTCGAATGAGATCGGTCTTTGATTGTGTAGATTGTGCATTAAAGAAGCCACGTATGAATTGCTCATTGTCCATTAGCTACTCTATCATTTCCCTAGAATTCCTATTAATTATTTATTTCATCTATCTTATCTAGATTTGTTGAGCATTTCATTTTATTAGTTTTATTAGGTTTGTTTTACATGTATGTTTGATGGCTTGACAACCCATTCACTCATCCATTTATCTATGATTTATTTTTTCGTATTTAGATTAGCTAATTAATTCAACCAATTACTCTAATTCCCTGTGGAACAAATCCTATTTGCCACTTTACTAATTTTCTATCTAAGTGGTGAAAAATCGGTTTACAAAACGAACACTTTTTAAATATCATTTTGTTGAGTACACAACGACGGCTCATCACTAACTCATTCATGTGTGTGCACACAATTCAAGTGTACAATTATGTGCAAACAAAGATTGCACAATGACAAAAAGTGTGCAACTATACAATGTATACCAAAATGTGCAATAGAATTGCTCATCTGCAATGACGTGTGTACCAAATTCAAGAATGCCAATATGTAATTCACGTGTGTGCACACAATGAGTGTACAAATATGAGCAATGCAATTGTACAACTAAAATGTGTGTGTCATACATTGCGTGTGAATTCATATGCCCATTGGTACCTTGATTAAAAATGCATAAGAGTAACACACTCACATACACCCATTCATATTTTCCCTTGCATGTATCACAATCATTCCAGTCAAAATAGGCACAAATTTCTCAACCACCTTCATCAAATATTCAAATGCACCTCAATACATTGCCTCAAATGGTTCCATATATCACAAATTAACCCCTCATGGGCAGATAAACACCAAAATTTTGATCACATAGCAAATCTTACAATAATATCATAGAAAATGAGCATTTAACACAATCACATCTGCACACATGCTCTAAACCACAATCAAACATGTTTCTAACGCCAATTGTAACTAGGATTACTCAGTTGAGTCAATACAACAGTGCCTATACCAATTTCATCACTAATTTGACCAAAAGCAAACCCTAACTCTAACAAATTGTGAAATTTACCCAACTCTTAGGGAATAATGGTCAAAATTAGGTTTAGAATGATTACATAACACATAAATACTTAATTGATTCAAGAAAAACCATTTTAATCCACAATTTTTGTATAAACCCTAACAATTAACAATTTGGCCGAGTTTGGATGAATTTTCAAAGAGAAGAATGATGTTCACATACCTTTTTCGAGAAGCTTGACTTGATTTCCAGCAAGAATTAAGTAGGATTTTGGTGGAATTGGACGCGGGAAGAAGAAATTTTTTTGAAAAGAGTAAAGTGCTCGTGAAAACGACAGGTGGGTTTCTATAGTGGGCCAAATTTTTGGACTTCCAAGGGTTTAGTTCCGCAGATGGAAACCGCAGGGTCCTAAAAATTGCCAAAAACCCTACATTTTACATGTATGAGGGTGCCGCGGGTTTCTTGGATATTTTGACTTGTCTAGAAGCCTTGTTTCAATAGACACAATTGAAAACTCAACGTTAAGATTTAATATCCAATACCTCAAAACATCCATATGATAATATTATACTCTCATTTCATAAGAGGAGCCATGATATCCATATCTATAAATGAAGTTCTCTATCGATTAGTAAATGAATACCACCAAACTATCGAGGATAGACTTTGTTATATAATCATACTCATTGATAGCTCAAAAAATAAAAAACGCTTGTAGCCATAAGTCCATCATTTGTCTCAGGATTAAGATAAACTCTCTAATTGTCTTTATAATGAAAAAACTTTTTATCCACTGACGGTTCTAGATAAAGTATTTCATTACGATCATATTCAATGTACCCGGTGCACTAGATTCTTTTACTCAAAGACACTTTGATGATTTTAGACTCATCATAACACATTTGATCCCACTCAAATGCTAGCAAAATAATATACAACTTTAACAAGATAAAGGTGTCCAACCTTTACCTTAAGTTGTGAACATTATTCAAGATTAACTAAAGAATTGTGTCTACCTCATACATATCTAGATTTACGAACAATTTTTCTTTTCTTATAGTCTTTTGACCTTATGATTATTTACTTTTGACAATTATAATAATTAAACTATAAATGCTATAAGATTTGTTAAAACAAAAATCACTTTATTAATATGATAAGATTATCAAATACAATATTACACTATTGCTATTAAGCATAATCCTAACATTTTATTCCTCCTTCTCGCTCTGTCCTCGCTTGGCGCTTGTTTCATGGTAAGATTGCTACAGACATTGCATTGCGTGCCAGAGGTCATATTTCCCCATCTCGTTGTCGGTTTTGTTGTGCTGCAGAGGAAGACTTAAGACATCTGTTTCTTGACTGTTCTTTTGTTTTGGGTTGTGGGATGCTGTTTCCTCTACATTTGGTCATAAGCTTAAGTTAGATGGTACTTGTTTGGACCTTTGGCAGGAGGCGATAAGGGTTGTTTTTAGCACTCAACTGAAAGCTCTCTGGCCGACTTCTATCATCATGGTTTTTTGGGTGGTGTGGTTCCTCCGGAATCAAGCTAACTTTGAGGGTGGCTGATGAGGTCGTTTGTGTACTCAACAAAATACGCTTTATATGTTCGTTTTGAAAACCTTGTTTAACCACTAGAAAATCCACTTAGATATTAAATTAGAAAAGCGGTAAGTAGGATTCGTTCCATAGGGAATTAGAGTGATTAGTTGAATAAATTAACTAATTTAATTGCAATAAAATAAATAAATAAAAATGGATGGTTGTATGGTTTGTCAAGCCATCAAACGTATATGTAAAATAAACCTAATAAACTAATAAAACTAATAGAATGCTTAACAAATCTAGATAAGATAAATGGAATAAACAATTAAGAGAATTGCTAGGGAATTAATAGGATCACAAGTGAATTATGGGAAATGCTTCTCAAGCTACCTTAGTGAGCGAATCGCACAAATGTTAACCAATTGATTTCTAGAATGTCTTTAGACCATCACTATAAACCCTAAACAACTTCCTACCGCAATGCCTAATCGATTAAGGAGGGGGGGTCATGGTGGGATAAGTTTGTTAAAATTAACGGTTTAGATTATCGCGGTTGACATACCCTCCAACAATCTATCCTAGTCACTATATTCTCAATCCATCAAGGTTGTCAATCCAATCAAGATTATATAACATATTATCCTAAACAAGAGTATAATCAACTAGTGGGTATACATGCTAATTATATAATGCATAGAATTTAATTATAAAATGAATAGAACTCAAATACAGATTAAAGTATATTAAAGATTAAGCAAAGCCCAATCCAAATGTTCTCACATCAAAACCCTGGAAAGGAGATTTAATTACACATATTACAATCAAAGGGAAGGCAAGTAAAAGATTAGGAAATCACTGTTGGGCCTCCTTTTATAAGCTTGATTCTTTCCTTGCCTTGGATGCTCCTTGTGCAAAGCGTGGATGATGAAGATGTGTCTAGATAGATGGAGTCAAATAGGAAGTGACTAATGAGATATGTGGAGAAGATGGGAAGAGAGGAATGATTAGGGGAAGGTAATCTAGATGTTAAGTTTGGGAAGAATAGAAAATGGTGGGATAAGGAATGGTGGAGAAAGGTGGTTTCTTGGTGGTCAAGAGTTGTTTAAAAGAGGAAAATAGTGATGTATTTATAGGGTTTTGAATTTAGGTCACGGATGGTCAATTACCCAAAATATCCGCTAGACTTGTCAAATTACCATTTTGACCCCTCAAAGGGGTGTTTCTTATTATTTTCCAACCAAAAACAGCTAATCAAATTTGAACACAGTGTGTTCGCTGTGAGCTTCAATGGTGACATATTTGGCGATGCAAGTGGCTACGCAATCAGGTGCTAAAACAACTCCTTGTCGCCATGGCGACAATTAATGTCACTATGTGGTCGCTATTTGGGGAGGAGGCGACAAGGGAGGCGTGACACCATGACTGGACTAGATTTCATGATATATTTCCAGTGGTTGTGGGGAGTCGAGATGGGACCGATCACGTTCATGGTGAGCTCCCCGTCCATTTGGGACTGATTGGCCGACAATAGGTCGATTTACGGTGGGTTTAGGAAGCTAGGGTTTGGAGCTCGTTAATGGAGGTCAGGCGAGAGGAAGAAGATGAAATTAGGATGAAGGTGGGGTGTCTCAACAGGTCATTTGGGTGTGCTTAGGCTGTTGGTCTTTTGACTTGAATGGGGTGCGTTTAGAAACAAGATGGGGTGTAATCAGGTGCACCTTGAGGAATGTGGCCAGCGTTTCGGCTTGCTGTTAAGCCCACGCGTGAGGCCCAATTTATTTGCCTACTTGAAACACACCATTTCAATAAATGAGGACTGGTGGGGTGCGTGTAGTAATGGCCTGAGGTGTCTACAGCCTTGAGCATTTGTTCTTTATTGGGGGTGTACTTAGCAGTAGGCCGGGGCTCAATAGGAGGCCTAAACCCAGCATAAAACGCACCGCATAACTCATTGACATGGCATGTTTTGCCTGCTTTGCTTGGCAAATTATGAACAACACCCCTGATCTATTGTAAAATTGCACTAACTTCAATCTTCCTTCAGTGATTGCACTTTAGCCCATATTTCACCAAAATTACTCCAATGCCCCTGAACTCTGTAAATCCCTGAAAACACTTAATTTTCGCAATTAATCATAAGATAATGCCCGAGCATCAAGTAAAAGGAGAAGGAAGAGAGGGCCAAAATTATACCAATTTTTGTTCCATCAAATATCCCCAAATCTATATTTTGCTCGTCCTCGAGTAAAACAAACATAAGCACACAATGGACAAGTGTCTAAATATCATGCAATCAACAATTAAGTACCAACTATTTACGAAAGACTCAAAAGTCAATATTCGACTTGAAAAACTAATGGTGAAGAGATTAAATCAATGATGTGCTCATTAGGAAAGAATGCATGTAAGAGATGCTAAATGAAGATTAAAATCATGCCACACTAAATACACATTGCACTCAATGCAATCCTACATTCAAGATGCTCAAGTTTCAAGACTAAAGTGCTATTAGGAAAAGAATGTAATTCGCCTCGACATCTAATCCTCTCCGGATTCTCTCATTTTCACACAGATTCCTAGGCTTCACTCACAATCCATATGCAATATGAGTTTATGCTCAAGATATCAAATATAATTGCACATGATTATTTAAAAACACAATTTCTAAAAATTTGTCTCATGAATGGAATTGAAAACCACGAACCGAAAAGAACATGCATCAACCAAAATTTTCAAAGTGGACATTCCTAAAGATCAAAAAGGTCTTTCATTTGGTTGTAATAGGGCCAAAGGTGAATGGTGAGTAAATAAATAGGAAGAATTGATAACAAGACCCAAAGGTCACACTAAGACATACATTCTAAGTTAAGCATAATTTACTCATTACAACTTGCATAATCCACACTTTGGCATCCAAGCTTACAATTCACTATGTGCATTTTCTACTCTTAAATTTCATTGAGTAGCTCAATTAATTTCACATAATTGATCTAGGCACTTTGTGCCTCATTCATCTTTTCTTTTCTTTTCTTTTCTTTGCTTGTCTTTTCTTTTCAAGCATTGCATTTCATCTTTTAATGCGTTTGCACATACATATTTACCTAGGTACACGCCTTACATTTTAATACTCCTCAAAGCTTACATTCAACTCCTAAGCCTTAGCAAACCATTTGGTACAAGGTAAGTCTAGTGTATAGGCTATATGGTTTATATTGATGTGGTTCATGAATGAAAAGCTTAATTGTGTTTGGCTTCAAATGGGCAATGGAGCACACACATTAAGGGGATTGGAAGTATTTAGGCCAATTTAGTGGTTTATTCACATGCATTGCCTAAATCATCTTTAAAGGTTTGTCCACAAAGTCAATTAAGGCATCCACAAACAGTCCATATGTTCTATAGCAATCAACATTTAAGTACGAATAAGACATTTTAAAATATGCTTGACATGCGTGTTTGAATGAGTGTTTAAAGAGTGAAACTTTCCCTCAAAATATGCTTTTTAAGGCTGTGTTTGTGAACCTCATGGGAAGTCTCCACTATTAATTCCTAACCTTCAAGCACAATTGAATATTCACTCCAACATAAAGAGAAAGGAACTAGCATGCTTTGCTCATTACAACCCTAAAGGACATGAAGTTAATCTAAACTAAGCAAGGCAAGGATGCAATATTCCTTACTCGCACTCACAATGACACAATCTCAACAAGAAAAATATGCTCAAGCATGGCATTATTACAAGATTTTCGAAAATTTTAAAAAATTTAGGCTCAAAACATTTGCACACAATTGCAAACAAGAGACGGTGTTACACATACACCCCCAAACCTAAATTAGACATTGTCCTCAATGTCTTTGGGGCATATACCAGTAACTTCGACGCAACACACATCCTTAATCAAAGAGTTTAAAAACACATTTTAATGTCCATTTAAAAATGTATCCCAAAAATTGTAATCAAGAGGCTCAAGAATATCCTATATGCTCATAATTAACTCAAGAGATATATCAATGTAAATTTATCAAGAGTCACATCCCAATCCATGTGGACAAAATATGTGATCATTCAAGCCTAAATCCACTATCAAAAACAACTCATAACCTTATTCTAAGCAAAAATAAAATAAAGATAAAAACAAAATTTAAACTATAAAAGAAATGTACCTAAGTGGGTTGCCTCCCACCAAGCGCACGATTTAACTTCTAGGCAAGACATGGCATGGTGCTCCCGCACTTCGAACTCCAAAATGTTGTTTCCTTAGGATAAGGTTCTCACCCTTTTTATAAACACTCTTGGCTTGCTCGTCCTTCCAAGACTTGAAAGTTGTCTTTATTTCATCCTAAGAGATAAAGAAACCTTGCTTTATCATACAAGCAACACAACATTTGCTTCCTCAAGAAGCAATACAAAATCTACACAAGCACTAAGCACATTAGAAAGTTCAGGCAAATAAAAATATAATCAATACATACAATTGCCAACAAGAGCATGGAACACCAATTATTCAAAAGAAATAAACTAAACAAAAAAAGCATAAAAATTAAAATGCATAAAAGAATTTTTCTAAATTATGTACTTGTGCTAGGGGTGTCATCAACTAAAGGAGGTTTTACCAAGTTTGGAAATTGGTTATTTTTCACAACCCAAACAAGTTGAGTTGATTTCCCCTTTTCTTTTCTTTTGGGTATAACTTGATCAACCAAGTCTTTTCTTACCCAAATTCGCTTAACTCTAGTTGGACTCTCCCTATTTCTAGATTTTCTCAATTTTTCATGCTTATGGAATTTAAAACAATGAGCTTTTAAGTGCCTTTTTTGCAAGCAAAAATAGCAAGTAGGAGGATGGTTAAGAAAACTCCCTCTTGGTAGGTGACTATGTGGCCTTTGATGTTGCTTCATTTGTAGTGCTTTGACCTCTTTTTCCACCTTGTCTACATAGACAATGTAGTAACACTTCTTGACTTTTGCTATTTTGAGGGCTTCATCTTTCCTACCAAGTGCCTCCTTCATTTCTTCCAAAGCTTTTGCCTTCCACTGCGTTTCCATAAGAAACTTCCTTGTCTTCCTTGCACATTCTTCTTTGAATTCTTCAAATAGCTTTGCACGGTCTTCGAATTCCCTTGATGCGGAATTCCTCTCAACTTCAAGTCTTCCAACTTGTATTTCCAACTCTTTGTTCTTGTTGGAGACTTCTCCTACCTTCCTTCGAAAGGTACCATTCTCCTTTTTGAGCATGCTTACTTCAAGAGTGAGCTTTTTGTTTAAAGTTTCAAGCTCTTCCACTTTCACCTTTCCCAATGCCTCCTTTTCTACCAACTCCTTTATCACGTGTTGTAACTTTCTCTCCAATTCTTCCTTCCCTTGAGAGGTTTCCACCAATCTCTCTTGAAGTAAAACCAATTTTTCCTCTAACTTCGTGCTTCGCTCTTGGATCTTTGGCGATTCGTCCTTGGTTTTCACACCGTTCTCATATACTTGTACAAGATCGTGTACACGGCTCCTTGATCTCCCTTGCTCAGGATTGACTGATTCTAGTGATAGGTCCGGCCAGCTAGGTAACACATGGTTGGTCATCTTCTCATCATGTGCTTGTTGTGCAGATTGGAATAACTCCATGGTCTCTCGTTGAGAAGCTCGAATGTTCTCAATCTCCCAAAAGTGATCCTCCGTGAAATTTTTCCTCTCATCATCAATGGCGTTTGATTGGTATAATGAGAAGGAATCTTGGTTAGTCCACCAATCCATTTTGAAGCTATTCCCATGAGTCTCATAGCTCGACCCTTGAAAATCCGTGAAGAAATCCATAGAATCCTGAAACAAAAATAAACAAAAACTACCTAAGAAATAAAAAGGAACTAATAGACTAAAAACAACTAAGAGACTAAAAATTAATAAAAACTAAACTAAGAAAAGTTAATTGATTCAACAATCGCTTTAACTCCCTGACAGCGACGCCAATTTTGATGAGGTCGTTTGCGTACTTAACAAAATACGTTTTATGTGTTCATTTTGAAAACCTTGTTTAACTACTAGAAAATCCACTTAGATATTCAATTAGTAAAGTGGTATTCCATAGGGAATTAGAGTGATTAGTTGAATAAATTAACTAATCTAAATGCAATAAAATAAATCATAAAAATGGATGGTTGTATGGTTCGTCAAGTCATCAAACATACATGTAAAATAAACCTAATAAACTAATAAAACTAATAGAATGCTTAACAAACCTAGATAAGAAAAATGGAATAAACAATTAAGAGAATTGCTAGGGAATTTTTGGGATCACAAGTGAATTATGGGAAACGCTTCTCAAGCTACCTTAGTGAGCGAATCTCACAAATGTTAACCAATTGATTTCTAGAATGTGTTTAGACCATCACTATGAACCGTAAACAACTTCCTACCGCAATGCCTAACCGATTAAGGAGAGGGGGTCACAGTAGGATTGGTTTGTTACTGTTAACCGCCTTTTCTGGCAGAGGACCAAAGAAGAATTTTCCACCTCAACACAAGAAGGGTATAGGAGTACGAACACCATCTGGCTACCCCGACAAGGTGGACCCCGACTGATCCGAGTGCACTTCCCCTCCAACGGGGTCCAACCCAGCCTTCTTCCAGTTTATTTCTTAAAACCCCGCCAGCATCTTAGTTCAGAAATATGGCCACAAGCCGGACTTCTCGCTAGAACTCACAGCGAGGTCTAGCCCCGCTGAGACCGGGCTTCCGCTGGACCCCGCAGTACCCCGATATACCAAGATCCCGGCAGTACCCCGCGGTACCCCGGTACCCCACGATACCCCGCGGTACCCCGGTACCCCACGATACCCCGCGATACCCCGCAGGACCCCGCAGTACCCCACAGGATCCCGCAGTACCCCGGAACCCGGTGACTGGTCCTCCAAACTCCTCCCGACTATCTAGCATATACCAAGGAAGAGCTTGACCACACCAAGAGTTTAAGTAAACAAGGAAATTGCCTTGTTTCCCGCCATTCAAGAGTCCTATATTAAAGTGGAGTCAACTCTTTCAGTTCTAAAAGGAATCACTTGATTCTAGGGAATCAATCCCACGATCTTCTCGCCTATCAACATGGAAACGCCCCGTAAATTGCTAGGTTATTGGATTGAATTTAGGGGAGTGAGCAACAAGAAATAAGACCTATATATATGACATGATTTTCGACAGTGGAGGGGGCTTCTTTGGCTAGCATCTTCTTTTTGGCTTCTTTTCGCAGAGGTGGCTGGGGGCTTCTTCCCCAACAAGGCTACCTTTTATTCTTCTTTTCTACTGGATAGAGGGAAGGGCCGATGCCCACATATTATTGTAAGCTCTCTGAAGCACTTATGTTGTATTATTCTCCTACTTGCGTAAGCTCCCCGGAGCACGCCTTATTGATAAATATATAAATGATCCCTCTCCACCGGATACTACCTAGGGGTTTTTCAGCATATGATCATGCGTGATGCTTTTTCCCCCTAGGCCAGTCCACCTTCTATCAAAAAGATTTGTCATTCTCTCCCTTGTATCTATTTTATTACACATGTATGTAACTTTATCGTTGAAGAGCTCATATCCCATATCCTACTCGCTTGCTTGCTATTCGGATCGGGGAATCACAATGGAGATCTAGAAAAGAGTACGGGATGCGGGACTCGGGATACGGGGTATGAGGGACGGGATACGGGGTACCGAGTACCGAACGCAGGGTATCGGGGTCCATAAAGAGGGATCACAGCCCTTACTCCGACATGGGAACCCCCAAGCGCCATCTTCTCCATGAGCTTGAAGCCCCGACAGTCGGGATGATTTTTTCTCCTACCTACTGCACCTCACTCCAGAATTTCTTACTCATACAAACCATGGTACCTAGAGGTACCTACCCCGCTGCAGCCTGCCGGGTAGCAGTCTGAGGGTGTTAATTGGAATTCCTCATCCAGAGCGAATTTTCGGTTAACAGTTACAATTAACGGTTTAGATTATCACAGTTGATATACCCTTCGACAATCTATCCTAGTCACTATGTTCTCAATCCATCAAGGTTGTCAATCCAATCAAGATTATATAACATATTATCCTAAACAAGAGTATAATCAACTAGTGGGTATGCATGTCAATTATATAATGCATAGAATCTAATTATAAAATGAATAGAACACAAATAGAGATTAAAATATATTAAAGCTTAAGCAAAACCCAATCCAAATGTTCTCACATCAAAACCCTAGAAAGGGGATTTAATTACACATATTACAATCAAAGGGAAGGCAAGTAAAAGATTAGGAAATCACCCTTAGGCCTCCTTTTGTAATCTTGATCCTTTCCTTGCCTTTAATGTTCCTTGTGCAAAGAGTTTATGGTGAGGATGTGTCTATATAGGTGGAGTCAAATGGGAAGTGACTAAGGAGATATATGGAGAAGATGGGAAGAGAGGAATGATTAGGGGAAGGTAATCTAGATGTTAAGTTTGGGAAGAACAGAAAATGGTGAGATAAGGAATGGTGAAGAAAGGAGATTTCTTAGTGGTCAAGAGTTTTTCAAAAGAGGAAAATAATGATGAATTTATAGGGTTTTCAAATTAGGTCTCGGGTGGTAAATTACCAAAACACCCCTGACCATGGTAAATTACCATTTAGTCCAACAAAGGGGGGAATTTTATAATTTTCCCCACCAATTAGAAATGCACAGAGAGGAAGGTCACTGTTTGGTTCATGGTGACCCTAGGGCGACCCAGATGGGGACACCATCAGATGCCAAAACAGCTCTCTGTCGCCATGGCGACATCGAACGAACAAACCGCGACATTGATTGGGTGCTCTTAGTGGTGATGTCACGGTTTCGAAGTTGGGGGCGACATGGAGGCGATGGCCATGGATTTCTGGAGGTAATTGGAGGAGTTTTGGGGAGCCGAGAAGGGGTCCATCTAAATTCACGTGACTCCGGTGAGTGTTTGGGCCAGAAATAAGCCAGAATAAGGCACGGGATGGGTGCTTTCTGGTAGGTTACAGCTAGGGTTTGGACTGCCTCCATAGCTAGTCTGTCATGGTGAGGAAGAAGATGAATTGAAGAAGATTGGGTGTACTCTGCAAGGGGCTGGGGTGCACATAGCAGCTTTTGCTTTGCCTTCATTGGGGTGCATTTAGAATAGAACTGGGGTGCGATCAGTCTTGATAATTTGTCTTTTTAAGGGATGCAATTAGAATGACCAGGGGGTGTGCATAGCAAGGATCCATCTGCTGTGGACAAGGAATTGGGCTTGTGCTTGGGCGTGTGCATAGAAGTGGCTTAGGGTGCACACAGGCGTTAAGTGCCTTGCCTTCTTTGGGGTGCAATTAGAGGTAGGCTAGGCGCGTTTAGAAGCTACACCCATATCCAAAGCGCGTCGTTTCAATAATGCTGACGTGGCGTGTCTTGCCTAATTTGCATGGCAAATTACAAAAGCTCTCCTAATCTTTTCCTTATTTGCAATATCATTAATCTTCCTTCAATAATTACACTTTTGCCCCTAATTGACCAAAATTACTCCAATGCCCCTGGACTCTTTAAATTCCTAAAAACACTTAATTTACATAATTAAATCACAGGATAATGCTCGAGAATCAAGCAAAAGGAGAAGGAGGAGAGGGTTAAAATCATACCAATTTTGGTTCGATTAGTGGCAAGCCTATTTTTTCTGATGCTCTTTTCATGCTTTGGCGTTCCATTCGCGAGGCAGACTCACTTCAGTCTAGCACTATGAAGAATTCAGTGGATGAACTTCAGATTCTTCAACGACTTCATATCTCTAGTCGTCGTTGCAAGGCTCCTCACATTTAAGGGATTAATTGGCACCCTCCCCAGTCGAGTTGTCTTAAGGTTAACATGGACGGGGCTGCTTTTGGTAGTCCCAGTCTTGCTAGTTGTGCAGGGGCTTTTCACACATGCAGGGGTTTCGTTAAAGGTTGCTTTGCTATTCCTCTTGGTGTTTGCTTTGCTTTTGAGGTTGAATTGGCCTCTACAGTCCATGCTATTGATTATGCTTGGTCTTTTGGCTAGCGTCGGTTGTGGTTGGAGAGGGATTTGACTTTTGTAGTGGATATCCTTCGTTCTAGGTCTCGTAAGGTTCCTTGGTGTTGGAGCCCCGCTTGGGATAAGTGTTGGAGCTTAATATCTCAAATGGACTTTGCTATCACTCATATTTATTGGGAAGGTAACCAAGTTATAGATAGTTTAGCTTCCAAGAGCCCTAGTATTGTCTCTCCTACATGGTGGTGAACGGCTCCGAATTGTTGCAATTCCTTTATTTTCAATGATTTTTGTAGCAAACCTTCTTTTAGATTCTGTTGATCTATTTTCTTCTTTTGTTATCTTTCTTTTTATTTAACAAAATGTTGGGATGGGGTTGATTATGATCCCCAACAACCTTAATTAAAAAATCATCCCCATATATATATATATATATATATTATATGCATTTTGAAGGGTAAAACTCATCTCCTTTTTTGGACTTAGGTATAACCTTTTTTTATATTACTAAAATTTGATCTTAGAATTATTTTTGACTAGATATAGAGTTTAGCACAATTTGTTAGCCGGACATCCTAATCATGCTACAAGAAAAGGCAATGTTTTTTATATATGTACGAATTATGATGAGATGCAAATATGCAATTCACCATTACAAGAAAATGGATGATGTATGGGTTCGACCATCATTTATTTATTTACTAGGGTGAAATCCATTTTAGTCCCTCTAGTTTGACCTATTATACAAACCAATACCCCAGTTTTAAGCTTTATCTTGATAGGTCCCGCTTGTTTCCAAAAATCCGCATTTCAGTCCCCGCTGTCCAATTCTGTTAGGGTTTGTAAACATTATGTCCAAGTGGTGAGGGTAAAATCGTAACTTACATAACAAATATAAAAATCTGATTAAAAGTAATTATTAATTAATTTAATTAAAAAATAAACATTAAAAAATATTTAAAAAAATCTTTTAACACCATTCTCTCTCTCTCACGATCTCTGATCCCTCAAGTGTTTCTCTCCATCTTCTTTTTCTTCTTCTTTCAAACTTCATCTTCTTCACCAACTCTCTGACGAATTGAACCTAGCTCCGCACCCATTCGAACCCAAAAACCCCTCCACCATCAAAATCGAACCTGAAAACCCTTCCCACCACCAAAATTGAACAACCATAAACAAAACCCAAACTCTCTCTCCCTCCCTCTCTCTTCATCGCCGGGATTCACACCCAACCCTGAATCAATCCCGCTGCCGCACCGAGTCAATTTCACACAACCCTAAATTAATCTCTGTCTTTTTTCTCTATCTCTAGTTTTTTGGGTTGGTTTGGGGGTGGTGGTGTTTGTGGGTGGCTAGGGTTTTGGTGATTATAGTTGAAGGTGATGTGTCGATGGATGATAAGACCATCTCCAACCATGTGCCAATCTCTAATTTGCTACAAGATTTCACTCCAACCGTGCACCAATCTTTGCGCTAGAGTAGAGCATAAGCAATTTTGTCACCAGATCTAGTGATGGTCGGTCTGTTGCTCTACTTTGCTTATTTTTTTTTTTTTTTTTTTTCAGTTCCTCCATTTTTATGTAATCACGTAATGACCATTATTAAGATTAAGAGTTGTGATTCAGTTCCCCTATTTAAAAGCTTTGTTTAATCAAAGTTTTACCCCTATTAAATCAAATGTATTCCAATTGCATTCTTTTAATTATCTAATGCTTTTGGTTAAATTATATTTGTTTTAATTTAATTATTATTTAAATTAACTGATCATTTTGTGGAATGAATATACCAATTCAAAGAATTAAATGATGATTAATATGTACTTTTGAAATGTACAAACGTAGTTAAATTGCCTAAAGCACACCTAGGGGGTGAATAGGTTTTTATGCATTTTCAATCCCTTGAAACAAACTCAAGTTCGTCCCTCAAGGTAGCTTACATTACAACACATAAACCATATAACAAGTACAGACAAGATAAGCATGTGAAATTAAAGCATTGTCCATACGTCAACAAACATTCAAGAGGTAGAATAACAATAAAAACTTATCAATAATGAATACTAGTATATCAAATGATATCCAATGTGTTACCAGTATAGAACACATTACTATTATACACAAATGAATCAGTATACAATATACAAAAAGAATTATATACACATCTAAGATCTAAATGTTTTGCTTACAAATCACACTTAACAAAATCTTGTTCCAAATACATCACAAGTGAATATTGAGCAACAAGGTTAAAACATATACAAATATGAGAGAGAGAGAGAGAGAGATAGAAAGAATTAACAGGATTTTTTTAACGTGGTAAAACCTCCAAGGAGGAAACATCCATGGGTTGAACTACAACCATTGGGAACTATATATATTGGATGATAGATTAGAAATTCTTCAAAAGTGACCAACCTATGATCAACTCTCTATTGGAGTCTATGTCTACCCAATCCCTATTGGAAGATGTGAAATCCCTCAATGATAACCACCATATATTGGAGTCCATATCTAACCAACATCGTTGGAAGATTAGAAATTCCTCAAGAGTGCATACACATCCCATGTACCTCTCTATATTGGAGTTTATGTCAATCCAAATGCCCAGGCCTACCAATAATGTATCCAACGCCCTATCCAAGGCACTCATGCCTCTAGAGAACCTCCAATGCATAGCTATCTGGACTTCCCAATCCTAGCTATGACTTCTTGCTTGGTTATCTGGACTTCTTGTCCTAACCAAGTCTTCCTTGCTTGACTATCCATACACAAGTCAAATACATTCCATGGAAACTAGACTTAAATCATGTGAGAACACAAGTCAAATAGTTTAGATGCAAAACTTAAATTAAAACTATAGCATGTGAAAAACACCCAACACATATGGCTCCTAGTTTCATTCAACAAATCCAACACTTGAATCAATCATATACATGAATCACATATTCAAGATATTAGAAACATACACAAAAAATGCTAGAATCACAAAATGTGTTCAATGAATATTCTAGCCAACAATTAGAGCAAGAATATAATGAATAATCAATTAAATCCTATTAGGCTCTAAATACAAAACAAAAACAAAAAAAAACAAAAAAACAAAAAAAACAAAAAAAACACAAATACTAATTCTAGATTTGTTCAATAAGAGGATCTAATCACATGTTAAGGTTATTGATCATAAAGTACATCAATCAATACACAAATAACCCTAGATATCAAACTAATCACAGTACAACTCTCAAACATGTGAAAAACCTAGAATCCTAGAAAACTAGTTCACATATGTCTCTAATTAAACTTTGATTAGGTCTAATTATAAAGATATATTTCTCAATAGCATTCACTCTACATACACATACATACAGAAGATAACCCCAAGCAAACTGAAGGTTATAAAAGAAGAAAACACAAAGATAAGACAACTACCTATGGATCACAAGCTGGTTCGTTTTTCTGGGCAGATCCACTAGAAAACTCGATCAAATAGCTACAAGATCACTTGGAAAATGTAGAGGACTCGATTACAAAGATTCTCCATTTTGAATCACTCAATTCCAATTTCGTATGAGAAAGTTATAGTGTTTGGAATGTGAGAAAAAGTTGAGAGAAAATTCTGCACATGAGTGTTTCTAATTTTTCTTTTTGGAAATGAATGGGAGGGAAAGGAAGATTTTAAAAGAGAGGAAGAGAGAGATTTGATGTGGCCAATAGGAGGCTACCATGTGACCCCCCATGAGAGGTGCATGAACCTCATGGGGGCAGAGGGGTGTGTTGCCCATGAGCATCACGCGCCCCTCATGCCCTCCTCAAGCATGCCCTTTGGCCAATGCTTGCCTCCCTCGCGCTCTTCTCGCGTTCTTCAACCGTATTTGGGCCTTCAAACTCCTAATTCAAATCCGTCTTTGGATTATGAACCATGACTCCCTTACAGAGGATGACTACAAAACTTTGACAAAAGGATGAGAATTTGACTCGATACACAAAGATGAAGACAACTCAACGAATGTGAACGAAAAGTAGCTTAGCTTCCTAATATGGACTCGAAACCTAATGAAAGAGAAACCGAAATGATCGGGACTTAATAACGATTCATATGAGATCATGTTCAAGTCCAAAAAAAATAAAACATAAACAAATAAACACAAAGTCACACACGTATGCCATTTCCTAGATATAGTCCTAGAA
This sequence comes from Acer campestre, assembly GCA_954870605.1. Taxonomy (NCBI): domain Eukaryota; kingdom Viridiplantae; phylum Streptophyta; class Magnoliopsida; order Sapindales; family Sapindaceae; genus Acer; species Acer campestre. The sequence goes on from OX940804.1 coordinate 12,256,720, forward strand.
CATGCAAATTCACAATGTTTATAAAATAAAATCTAATGCATGTGCATACATTACCAAGTTTGTGAGAGTGTTATATAAATGGTGTACAACTATGTAGGGACACAAATGAATGCCATGTGTATGTGTGCCTAATCCTTGTAAGAGAGATGAGGTCTAATATACCTTTATTGTGCAATGTAGCACATTCCTCTTAGAAGAAACCATCTTGCAAGAATTGTAGCCAAGTATTTCTTTGAAGCTTTGAGTCATCATCTCTAAGACCACTAGTCAAATACAAGAAAAACATCGTTTTGATATGGAATACATGCCAAGATGAACAAAAAATCCAACAATCTCCCCCTTTGGCAAATTCAATGTCAAAACCCTTATACATATAGTAAAACAAATAAAAAGAAACTTTGTCACAATGAGTTACACATTTCTAGATAAATTTTCGTCAACAAGTCTTGAACTATGTCTTGGTCTTCTCTTGATATCACCTAAAAACAACTTGAATGCACAAGAATAACCAAAAGACAACACATATGGCAATATATATTCTTTGGCAAGAAAATAAAACATTGAAGTTCAAATGGATCATGTATACTCCCCCTTAATACATGCTATCCAACAAAATATTCTAGCCAAGATCAACAAAAAATATTAAAAGCCATAAAGTTCAAACTTCATACCAAAAAACACCAAAAACTAAAATATAAAAGAAATGAGACTAAGCAAGCTATAAACTATTGAAACAAATTAAGGTGTGTACAATATTAGTCTAGAGGGGGGGGGTGTGGTGAATAGATTTTTACCCTTATTACCAATTTTCGCATTTAGTCAATTTACGAAAATACCTCTATCTAGTCAATTCAATATATCAAGTGTAATATGTACGGAAATATAAATGACACTAGATATTTTACATGGAAACCCATACTGGGAAAAACCACGGGCTGTTATGTGCGCCACACACGAACCTCAAATCCACTAATTGTGATAACTTTTACAACCTAATCCCGATTAATAACCCACTACCACTACCTGCAGGCCAGTAAAAGTGGACCTAGTCCATGCTCACAATCCCGGTAGTCACTCAAGACTTGGTTCTTCGAAGAGATCACACCCTAAGTGAATATGAAAGATATCCAAATATGCAAATAGAGCTAGGGTTATATGTTGACAATAAAATCAATCCTAGATATCAAAATAACTATATGACATGGCATACAACTTTAGCTGTGTTAAGGATAACAAATCCTAGATACAATAGCTATCAAAAACAATCTAAATCATATTAATGAGATCAATCTAGCTATATGGCATATAAGCATGAAAACCTAGCTATTATAAATAACCCAATCAACACATAATCTCAATCATGTATGTGGAAATTAATCTAAACACATACGAGTAATAAATGAGATAAAATTGACAAGTATGAATACAAATTATGTAAGATAATAGTGTTCAACTCACCATACATGTGTGTTGAAGAAGACCCATGCATTAGCACATACTAGATGATCCTAGATGATGCTTAGATGATAATTTATGGATGTGGAAATGGGTTTAGAGAAATAAAGATGTAATCTTTAAGCTTTTTTCTCTCAAGTCTCTCTAAATATCACTCTAGGGTTCTTAGAATGTGAAACTTGTGTTCTGAACAAGAGATAAGGATGTATTTATAGAGACCAAAAATAGGGCATGTGAAAAGTCAAGTTTGCCCCTGAAAAAGCATGATCGGTAGTTTAAATCGGTGGTTGGGACCGTCGAATTGAAACCCGAGAATGCTAGTTTCAAATGACACTTTCATTTGGTGGTTCCATGACCGCTGATCACAACCGCCGATTTGGACCCGACATAATTATATCAATCAGGTCTCAATCGGCGGTCTGGCCACCGATCATAACCATCGTTTCACCAAAAGTGGTGAAATAGAATAAGAAGCACAAGAGCTCCTCCAACGACGATCATCGTGCAAAACCATGCACACCAATGTGAACGCACAGACATTTCTGAACATACTCCGGGAAACGAATTACACAACACTTAAAACTAACATACATGAAGTGCAAGTATGGGAAGTGAATGCATCTAATGCCTAAACATGTCGTGGCATTTCAATGAACAAGATGCAATTACTTAAACATGCATAAAGAGACTTCATGGCGTTGCATCCTAATGCGTAAACATGTTATGACATTTCAATGAACTAGATGCAATCAAATAAACATGCATGAAGAGATATTCAATGAATGATGAATGCACACATATAAAAACACGCAACATACAAGTATTAGATATATGCATATGTTGTGAGTGTGTGCAACTAGATCTCTTCAAAGCAAGTAAGCACTAAAATATACCTTAGGTGCTTCTTCTCTTGAGGTCTTGAGAGGGCCTTGGTTGTGCAAATCACCAACCATCAGAAGCCTAAGCTATCCTTACATCAATCCCTAATGTGTGGTTTGTCCACAAAGTAAGCCAATCAAAATATGAAACCTTACAATCTCCCCCTTTGGCTATTTCATGACAAAACAACCACTCACATTGATCCTCACACCAAAAATAGAAACTAAAGGGATTTTCTACATTACAAAGAGATAAATAAAAGCTAGATCTTCAAGTCTTCAATCTCTTGTAGAACAATCAATCCTTCAAAACAAAGTTTCTATACTTTCCAATACAAGTATATGTGAGATTAATCAAGTGAGATAAAACAAGAATTTGCAATAAAGAATTTCACTTAAAGAAAACATGCAACATCATGTAATGAATGTGCAATGCAAATGCTCCCCCTCAACGGGTTACTCTCCTTCAATTGGTAAACTCCCCATTCAAGCAAATGCTACATCAATTTAACAATTAGCATTCTCCCACTAACTACATACTACTCCCCTTTTTTTGTCATGAGATGGGCAAATGAGTATTCCCCAAACCGGGTCTCTTGTAGCAAAGAAAGACAGTAGCATACAAGTCATTTGCATAATCATATAATGCACTTTATGCAACTCAATTAATTGGAGAGAACAAGGAGATTTATTTTTATTAAAATCTGTGATTAAAACGCTTTGCATACAATTCATATTGCATTGAAGTCCAAAAATCAATGGTATTTGGCAAAGCAAATGACAAAGGTTTCCTTTAGGAATTCAAACCAATTTCACCATTAGTTATGAATAAAAGCAAGGATATAGGAAATTCATTGAATTCAATTTTAGAATAACTATATCCAACTTTATAAGTGAAACAAGGCATCAGCGACTTTTTGCACCCTATTCACTTTTTCCGGATAAGATATCCATATGATGGTAGCCATGTTCAACAAATAAAGAAAGAGAGACATTTGGATTTTAAAATCCTTTGAACAGATACAAGATCCATTATTCATTTGCATCTCATAAGCTTTTCACAAAAAGTCTTGCATTTAAATTGCAATCATCAATTCATGCTTTTTCATTTGAGCATGTCATTTGAATTTCATGCTTTTCACATATTAAGCATTTCAATTAACAATCATCATGTCATGGAGATCATTGTAGGTCATTCAAAGAGTACTTCCTATGTATATCTCCTAGTCCAAAAATGCATGTTTGAACATAAATATGACATGGATTGCAATATAAGCATGGTTCACACTTATTGAAGAAAAAGACATATAAGCATATGTGTAACCAAGCTACTCAAGAAATTAATAAAAAAGCATAAAAAATTTCAAATTTTGCATGCGACAACTGTGCAATTGCTCTCTTTGCGTGAGTTCCCCATATGGGATCAATTCTGTACCGTATTAGGGACAGAGACAATTCCCTTTAGACATACTTAGTCCATTAGACTTGGTAGTAACCAAAGGTGTAATATGAGCACAAATGCTTGGGTGCTAATCTTTCCTATTCAGCCTAGATTCCAACATATCATTTTTAGTGGTCAAAATATTGAGTCCACTAGGTTTCCTAGGATTATGCATAACCCTACGGTTCAACCTCTTTTCTATCATGATCTCTATTCTACACCTCTTGATTTCATTAAAGCAATTTGGTCTTAAGTGACCAATTATACCATAATAATGACAAGTAGGTCCAAAAGAAGAATTCATACCATTGCATTGAGTTCTCATCGAGCCATTGCCATATTTATGAGTTCGTCTTTGATGTTGCACCGATTGGCTTGTGCTTGGACCATGAGCCGGAGGATGGTTGATTAGGGTATCAAAGTACCTATTTTATACCCCTTATTCCCATTACTTTATGCTTGTTTCTCGGGTAAAACCGGGTATTTAATGGATTAAATAAGTGATTCAGATAAATAGGGAAACTCAGGGTCATTGTTGTCATTTTGGACATTTCAAGGGCTAAAGTGCAATATTCGGGACTTTATTGAATATTCTGTGAACAAGGGAAAGATTAGGGGTACAAATTGTAATTCGCCAGTAAAGCACAGCATCAGCCTACCATGTCACCCTTGGAACAACATCGTTTATGGCATATGGCACATTAGCCTGACGTCAGCTCATCTTCCTTAAGCAGCCAGGTCGACCCGCCAATCCGACGACCCAACTCAAAATGGTTGAGACCTGGCCTTCAACCCGATTGATTCTTGCTATTTTTCGACCATTTTTCTGGTGCTGTTCCACCCAGATCGGTATCCAACTTCTCGGTGGTCCTAATAAACCCACTTTGAGCCTCCCATGCACAAGGTTTCCATCTCCTCCAAGTCCTTCAACCTCCATAGCCAAACCAAGCTTCAAACTCACTTCCAGCGGGTTCTTTCATGCCCAAAGATGTCCAAACTCATTGAGTCTTCATAGTTTCATGCCGATGGAACATTCCCGCAAACCAGAAAGCCACAACTCGCTGCCAAACTTCCATTTTCGACTGTGACTTCCGTTGGCGGGAATGAACCCGCGAGCCAAGGGATCCAAACCCGCGAGGTCAACTGACTTGGGAGATATTTTCATCCAAAGCTTGCCCAATCCTTCCCTTTATAAATATACCTCTTTTGCCAACTTAAACACAATCCCTAATATCCAAAAAATATCCTAAATAGCTTAGAAATACCGTAGAATAGCCTAGAATAACTTACAACCTCTTCAAGGAACACTCAACCCACCTTAGCTAGTCAGTAAGCTTGGTTGCATGTTGATTTCAAGCTTTGGAAAGCAAGAGCTTGAATTATTGTGAAGACTTCACCAAGATATTGGGTCTTCTCTCTTTCTCTCTTATTTCCTTTAGTTTGTAATTATATGTGTAACTAAACTATTGATGTTAGGATATGGTGTACTTGTAATATTATCTATGATATTTGTTGATTATCTATGTTGGCCTTCAATATATGTATGTGTTAGACAAATTCGAATGTCCAATCAAGGCTTTGGAAAAGAAAGGGATTAAACGAAAATCAACCAAGAAGCCCCGCAATACCCAAAGTGGAGCAAGCCTTCCGAAGGTTAACCACAAGCAAGCCGAAGCAATGGCAAAAGACTACAAAGGTATTATTTCTAACTTCTCTCCTACATGTTATTTTTGCCATATTAAGGGTCACAAAAAGGCCCAATGTGCTAAATATGTTGAATTGTGCAAAAATTGAAAAAACATGCTTAGGAGGAAAGTGAGAAAAGTTAGGGAAGCTTGGATCCATAAGGACAAACTAGACCAATAAAAGAGACTCCTTTTGTTGCAAGGAATGATACACCTAGTAATAAGGTGTGGGTAGTAAAGAGCCATAATGAAAATCATGAAAAATTGAAAATACCTTCGAACTTCCACAAATTGCATGATTACTTTTTGAGTGAATTACATGTTTCATTACACGTATGAACATTTTAATGTATGCTTGCATGTGAATGCACTATAGCTTCTAAAGAAAGCTCATTTTTAGGTATTTTGTTATTTTTATGATTAGTTTAGTGTTAAGAGTCTTGAGTCTCTTATTTATCCACTTATCATGATGAGATGCATGGAAATAGATAGGTTTGGGGGTTTATACTCCTTACTTATATTTGCATAGCATGTGCTTGTGGTATTTTTGGTGTGATTTTTCTGTGTGTAGAGGCTGGAATCAAGAAGAAATGCCCACCGCGGGATGAGTCCACGGGAATAAGCCCGCTCAACAAAGCTGCGAGGTTCTCTTGGAACCTTTGCGTGAGAAGAAACCGCAGGAAAGAACCAGCGAACCAGAAGGAAGAAACGCCCGAAGTTCACCGTGACTTCATATTCGTGGGAATAAGCCCGCTGGCTAGAAGACACAAAGCCGCGGCATTATCTGGAAGAACCTCCGTGACTTCAAGCTCATGAGAATAAACCCGCATATTAGGGAATCAAGCCCGCATGGATTCTAGAGAATTGCCTGCCAGAAGAGACCCTAGAACAAAGCCGCGCCACAAATGCACCATCAAACCATACCACGAAGTTGCACCAACCTAGGAATGCTAAATCTCAGGTCTAATCTTCTACTTTTGAGCTTTTACTTCAAGTTGATCTTTTGCTTAGCTTAAGAGTGTGAATTGATTGTGTTTGCCTAGTGACTAGGATTGATTGTGTGATATGATTAGTGGTGGATATGTATGATTGTATATATTTGTTTACATGTTAGTGGTAGATATTAGGATTGTATATATATGTTATTGTTGTATTTTTGTTTTTATTTTTATTGTTTAACTTAAAACCTTGTAAAGGTGCCCTGTTTTGAATTTTTGAGGCGAAATGTTTCTTAAAAACTGTACTAATCGGTGAAGAAATAATTTTTTCTGCCCATGTTGCATTCATTTATTTTTCAATATGGTTCCAATGGTATAAAGAATGTAAAGTTCTGGGCGGTGGTTTAAAAGTTATGAGTGTTTCTTCGACCGAAGGTCATGAACGTGCCCTGTTTTCAAAATTTTGTACGTGACCTGTTTTCGACATCTGTTTTCCCAATTTTTTGATCTGAATTTTGAAATATTTTCTTCATGAAAAGTGTTCATTTGTATGTCTATATTATTATGTCAAACTTTGACCAAGTTTTATGAAGTATCTTTGAAAATATGAATTGAAGAGCAGACACTGTTCGAATGCAAAAGTTGACAGTTTTCTTGAAATGTTGTCCTCTATTTTTAAAAGTTTCTTTCACATGGTATTTTTGTTGTTTGGTTTTTAAATTTTGTGTTTTGTTATACGCGTTGTATATATGTGTTGTTGTAGTATAGTGGTAAGTATTGTACATATGTGTTAGTATGTTTTGTGCTCGGATTTCCAAATCATGAACTCTTTGTCCATCTACTTCAATTTTTCAACATTGAGGAAAATGTCGGGTTTAGGTTTGGGGGTGTGGACTCCTTATTGTCATTTTTTTTATTTTCTTTTTGTGTTGTGAATATTGTGTTTTTGTCGAAATTTTTGAAATTTTTGCGAATTGAGCCATCTTTAAACAAATTGTTTGAATGAGATGTTTTGAATTGTGCCGTTAAGGAGTTTTTTTGCATGTGTTAATTGCTGAGTTTAGGCTAACTTCTTGTCAGTATAGGAATTTTTTACGCATAATCTGAATTTAGTCCCTTTCTCTTAGTGTCTAAGTGGATGAGACTCCATACTCAATTGTTAGGATTAATAATGGAGACTACCCGTGAATTTTGTGCCTTAGCGTTCATTTCTGAGGGTAAATTATGTTTCTATTCTTAAACACTCTTCGAATGTGTTTTTGATTGTGATCTCATTACATCAATTGCATTGTTTGCTATAGAACACTCATAATTGTGGATAACATGTTGGAATTTGTATTCCCTTTGTAGACGGACTTTTAGAAATGATTTTAGGACTTTTGTTAGTGTTTCACGACTAAATTGCCTAAACACATCCGTATCCCTATTATGTGTACTTCATTGCAAATGTGGCCGAACACTTAACCTTCCCACATCACTCACATCACCCACATATCCTAAACACTTCACCTTCCCATAGTTATTAATTTTGTTAAGGTGTACAAATTAGAAGATTCAATTGATAAGCTCTAAAAACTATAAAAGCGTGTACTGATCGAACCAAAATTGGTACGATTTTAGCTCTCATTCTCGTCTCATTATGCTTGATTCTCAGGCATTTCCCTGTGTTTTAATGTGGTTTATTAAGTGTTTTCAAGAATTTACAGAGTTTAGGGGCATTGGAGTAATTTTGGTAAAATAGGGGCAAGAGAATAATTATTGGAGGAAGAATTGAAGTTTTCACAATTATGGAAGAATGTAGGGGTGCTGTCTATAATTTTCCATCAGATCAGGCAAACAGTGCAGCGTAGGATAGTGATTCGGTGCTTTTAAACAGTGGGAGAGTGGGCTTCTGATTGCACCCCAGCCCATTTCTGTGTGTAGACCAAACAACTTAAACGGTGCATTTCAATAAGGATGCCCAAGAAATTGCCCAAACGCATGGTTGCTCAAGCCCAAAAGCACCCCAGCTGCGTCCTTATTGCACCCCAAAAGTGAGTCCAAGCAGCCAGCCCAGTGATGCACAAGAAGACTTAGCGCGCCCAGGCCAGCATTGATTGCATCCCATCTGACACAAGAAGAGCTAGCCTAACTACACCCCTGCCCTGTGCTTATTGCACCCCAAAAGGGATGAAGCTGTGCCACATCATTAAATGGCATGGTGCATTTTGATAAGCTTCCCAATACACCCCAAACTCTTTTTAAGTACAACCCCTCTCTTAGACAATGTGCAGCTGCTGTGCACACCCAAATTCTCTCCTAATTGCACCCCAACATAGACAAAAATGAGACAGCTACGTTCACCCCAGCCTGTGTACTAAATGCACCCTAACTTACTATTCATCATCTCCTCCATTCTCACACGAGCAGCCATGCCTTGAACTCCTCCCAAACCCTAGCTTTTGTGGCCACCTTTTTCAACAACCATCGACCTACCGGTGGTCGGAAACCAACCGGAATTAACGGCCAAATCAATGGTTTTCCAGTCGTTCAACTTTTAGTCCTCCAAATCACCAGAATCAAAGCTACAAATTCCGGTCCACCTTCCCCTATTGTCACGCCCACGTCACCCTTTTGGTCGCCATTTGTCGTTCGAGGTCACCATGGCAACAAGGGATGATTTTCCACACTCGATGGCTTCGCCATATTGTCCCCATTTAGTTGCCATTGATGCAAACCGCGATAGCCTCTGTGTTCATCTTTGATTTGTGAAATTTGGGTAGAAAATTACAGAAAAGCCCCCTTGAGGGGCCAAAATGGCAATTTGACAAGTATAGGGGTGTTTTGGTAATTAGCCATTCGTGACCTATTTTGAAAACACTATAAATTCATCCCAGTTTCAATTGGAAAAAAAAGCTCCTATTCTCTCCTACCTATCTTCTTTCCAACCTAGGATCACCATCAATCATCTCCTAAATTCCTCCATTTATATACTTGAACTAATCTTTTCCATCCAAAAACTCACACCAAATCTTGATTGCTTTCCTAGATCATTCCTTCCCTACCATTCTCTACATCACAGAACCTTTGTCACTCACCATTAGCCATCCACCTATCTAGACACATCCTCTTCTTCCATTCTTTGCACTAGGAGCATCTACGGAGAACAAGGATCAAGCACTAAAGAAGGAGGCCCAAGGGTGATTTCCTTATCATTTACTTGTTTTCTATTTTATTGCTACTATGTGTAATTAAACCCTTAATCTAGGGGATTGATTTGATAAACATTTGGTTGTGGGTATTTGCTTAAGCTTTGTAATGAATCTCTATATGTGTTCTATTTATTTATTCATTAGATTTTATTCATTATGTGATTGACTTGTATATCCACTTGTTAATTACAATCTCGTTTAGAATAACATGTTATGCAATCATTCTTGGATTGACACCCTTGAATGATTAAGAACCCAATAAATAGGATAGATTAGTGGAGGGTATATCAACCACACTAATCTAAACCTAAATTGGTTAACATGTAGAGATTGGTTCATTAAAGTGGCTTGAAAAGCACTACCCATACCCACTTGCTAATCAATCAATTCCCTAGCATCTATATTAATTGTTTGCATCCATTTTTCTTATCAAGATTGTGAGTCTTCTATTTTTCATATCACCATATTTTTAGTTAGGTTTATTTTGTATGTATGTTTGATGGTTTGACAAACCATACACTCATTCATTTATGATTTATTTTATTGCATATAGATTAGCTAATTAATTCAACATATTACCCTAATTCCCTGTAGAACGAATCTTAAGCTTACCGCTTTACTAGTTTTCAAAACTTAAAGTATATTGCATAAGAATTCATTTATAAGCATTCTTTTGATAATTCGCAATTTGGTAATGACACAAAAAGCGAGTCATCATGTACTGAGGCGTATTTTATATTTGTGCTAAAAGAGAGGCTCTCAAAAATTAAGTGTTAAGAAAAAAATAAAGCACTTAAAGCCTTTGTACTTCAATGCAAATGTTACTCAAAATAGAGTAATCAATTAGCACAAATTGAAATTAAAGATGTAACCTAGACGCTTGTTCACAAATGTGTAAATTAAGGTGTATTGTATAAACACCTTGGCTTGATTAGTAACTTTCCATATGCTTTCCATATGCTTTCCATATACTTTCCATATCGTATCTCTACCATTCCATACACCACATATCACCCTTGGCCAAAATATAAATTAGGGAGAGTCCAATTGATCTTTTAGGAAGTCTATTTTGGGAATATGAGTTTTAATATGATCTACCATGTTCATGGCATTCAATTCCTTCATGAAATCAATTCACGTAAAATGTGCGTTATTTTGAATACTCAAATGCGTTATATTTTGATTGCCATGTACATAACTTCCAAATCGCATGTGTTTGATAAACAGTGTGCCTAGGACTTTGAGAGAAAAATAGAGTGAAATCCAATGAGGATTAGAGTCGAGGCGAATTACATCCGAAGCATTTGAATATGTATTTGATGCTATGCCATTAAGAGTGTGGGATTTGCATTACATGTTTCATTCAATTTGAATGACTTTAGGTTGCCCATCACGCAGCAGTTCTCACATGTGTTATTCCTCATAAGCACAACTCTTTTGATATCTCATTTTGTATGGCTTCGCAAATTGTTTTTAATTGTAGTTTTTAATTTTTAGCTTTGCGTCTGTGGGTATCGTAGCGGTATACCCTCAGAAAACTACACTCCTCCTACTAGGGACACCTAGGGGTTTAAAAGGCTTGTGGCACGTGCTAAGTGCCATTGTTTCTCCCATGACAGTGGACTAGTTAGTTTATGTTTATTTATGCCTAGTATGTTTTGTTTATATATTTATGTTTTGTTTTGCTCGAGGACTAGCAAAAGTTAGGTTTAGGGGTTTGATCGGGGTATAAAAGTACCTATTTTATACCTCTAATTCCTATTACTTTATGCTTGTTTCTCGGGTAAAACTAGGTATTTAATGGATTAAATAAGTGTTTCAGATAAATAGGGAAGTTCAGGGGCATTGTTGTCATTTTAGACATTTCAGTGGCTAAAGTGAAATATTCGGGACTTTATTGAATATTCTGTGAATAAGGGAATGATCAGGGGTACAAATTGTAATTCGCTAGCAAAGCACAACATCAGCCTACCACGTCACCCTTGGAAAAGTGTCGATTTGGGCATATGGCGTGTCAGCATGATATCAGATCGTCTTCCTCAAGCAGCCGGGTCTACCCGCCAACCCAATGACTCGACCTGAACCGGTTCAGACCCGGCCTTTAACCCGATCGATTCCAGCCATTTTCTGACAATTTTTCCGATGCCATTCCACCTAGATTAGCAGCCCACTTCCCGTCGGTATCAATGGACCCACTTTGAGCCTCCCATGCACAAGTTTTCCATCTTATCCAAGTCCTCCAACCTCTATAGCCAAACCAAGCTTCAAGCTCACTTCTAGCGAGTTCTTTCACGCCCAAAGATGTCCAAACTCATTGAGTCCTCACAGTTTCATGCCGATGGGACATTCCCGAGGACCAGAAAGCCACAACTCACAACCAAACTTCCATTTTCGATCGTGACATCCGTTGACAATAATGAACCCGCGACCAAACCCACGAACTCGACCGACTTGGGAGATATTTTCATCCAAAGCTTGCCTAATCCTTCCCTCTATAAATATACCTCTTTTGCCAACATAAACACAATCCTTAATATCTAACAAATATCCTAAATAGCTTAGAAATCCCCTAGAATAGCCTAGAATAACTTACAACCTCTCCAAGGAACACTCAACCCACCTTAGCTAGTAAGTAAGTGATCGAACCAAAACTGGTATGATTTTGGCCCCCATTTCCTTCTCTTTTTGCTTGATTCTCAGGTATTATCCCATGATTTAATTGTGTGAATTAAGTAATTTTCAAGTATTTATAAGGTCCGGGGGCATTGGAATAATTTTGATCATTTGGGGGTAAAAGTGTAAATTATGAGGGAAGTTCATAGTTTATCACAAATTTAAAAGAATGCAGGGGTGCTGTTTGTAATTTTCAAAGAAAGCAATCAAGCGCGCCACGCAGGCAAGTGAAACAGTGCGTTTAGGTAATTGGGCCTTTAAGTGCAGCCCAGGACATTGCTAAATACACCGCATAAGAGGCAAGCCCAACCCGCATGCTTAAGTTAAACGGTGCGTTTAGAGGCAGGCTTGGCCTCTGAACACCCCCCCAGCCTTTTCTCAATGCACCCTAAAGAAGGCAGTAACCATGCCATGTGGATTAGTGAAACGGTGCATTTCACACTCTAAACGCACACCAGGTGCCTTCTAAATGCACCCCCCCTCTTTATGATAGTTGTTGATGTGCTGCACGTCTCCCTTCTTTGCTAAATGCACCCCCTTAGACTAAAGGCAGCTGCTGCAATGCACCCCATACGCCTGCTAAAGATACCCCAACAACTATGCATCTTCTCCTTCCTTTAGCTCATGCGTGTAGTAGCCATGCCCTAAATGCCGCTATTTTTTGTCCCCATTTTCTAACCTATTTCTGGCCACTTTTTGGCCGGAATTAATGCCAAACCCAATGGCAACCCAGTCGCAACCTTTTCCACACTCCAATTGGCTAGAATCCGGCCACCCAAATCACGCCCAATTTTACCTAAGTCACCCCCAATCCCAAATCATGACAAAACTGCATAAATCGAGGTCACGGTTTGCATTCCTAGGTCGCCATGGTGACAGGGAGTTGTTTTGGCACCTGATTGCTTTGCCACTTGCATCTCTAGGGTTTCCATGAACACCAAAGTAGCGACCTCTTTGTTGTGCATTTCTGATTAATGGGGAAAATTACAAAATTCCCTCCTCTGTTGGACTAAATGGTAATTTGACAAGTATAGTGGTTGTTTCGGTAATTAGCAATTCGTGACCTGATTTGAAAATAGTATAAATTCATCCTCTTTTTTCTAATTTGAATCCAATCCTATTCTCTCCTACCTATCTCCTTTCCAACCTAGGATCACCATCAATCATCTCCAAAACTCCTCCATTTCTATACTTGAACTAATCTTTTATATCCAAAAACTCACATCAAATCTTGATTACTTCCCTAGATCATTCCTCCTCTACCATTCTCCACATCACAAAACCTTTGTCACTCACCATTAGCCATCCACCTATCTAGACACATCATCTTCTTCCATTCTTTACATTAGGAGCATCTAAGGAGAACAAGGATCAAGCACTAAAGAAGGAGGCCCAAGGGTGATTTTCTTATCATTTACTTGTTTTCTATTTTATTGCTACTATGTGTAATTAAACCCCTAATCTAGGAGATTGATTTGATAAACATTTGGTTGTGGGTATTTGCTTAAGCTTTGTAATGAATCTCTATATGTGTTCTATTTATTAATTCATTAGATTCTATTCATTATGTGATTGACTTGTTGAGTGATTAAGAACCCAATAAATAGGATAGATTAGTGGAGGGTATATCAACCACACAAATCTAAACCTAAATTGGTTAACACGTAGAGATTGGTCCATTAAAGTGGCTTGTAAAGCACTACCCAAACCCACTTGCTAATCAATCAATCCCCTAGCATCTATATTAATTGTTTACATCCATTTTTCTTATCAAGATTGTGAGTCTTCTATTTTTCATATCACCATATTTTTAGTTAGGTTTATTTTGTATGTATGTTTGATGGCTTGACAAACCATACACTCATTCATTCATTTATGATTTATTTTATTGCATATAGGTTAGCTAATTAATTCAACATATTACTCTAATTCCCTGTGGAACGAATCTTAAGCTTACCCCTTTACTAGTTTTCAAAACTCAAAGTATATTGCGTAAGAATTCATTTATAAACATTCTTTTGATAATTTGCAATTTGGTAACGACACAAAAAGTGAGTCATCAAAATGGCGCCGCTGCCAGGGAATTAAAGCGATATGTCATCTAGCTGATTATATGACTATATGTCATCTGGTTGGCTGGACCAAGGAATAAAGTTCGCATTTGAAGAAAATTTTAACAATTCCATAATTGCCGGAACTCAACACAACAAAGAAGTCTTGTATCAATCGAAAGAAGAAGATCTTTGCAAGATCACGCTAGAGATGAACAAGAAGATTTTGAGCATGAGTGAAGACCTAGTGATGGCGATGGACGTATTGAAAAAAGAGAATGCTCTAATTCAAGAAAAAATCATGACAACTTCCCTACAACAAGAAGAAATAACCAAGGATTACGAAGAGAAGATACAACTCTTGAAGAAGATGTTAGAAGGCAAAGAAGCCTTGGAAACAACAAGGGAGAATATGCTTCAAGAATTGAACAAGAAAATCATACTTGAAGTAATGATGCTCAGAGCCAAAAATGGTACTCTCAAGAAGCAAAATAGCGAAGTCTCCTACATGAACAAAGAATTCGAAGAACAAATTGAGAGACTTGAAGCCGAAAAGAGTACAACCATTGAAGGAGTTTGAAGAGACCAATGAGGACTTTGCAAAGAGGATGCAGCTAATGCAAGCCGAAATTCAAACATGGGACAAGGCTTTGGAGATAACGAAAAAGAAGGAAATTGACCACCTTGTGGAACTTGCAAGGTCTAAGCAAGAAAAAGAAGAAATGCCTGACTTGAGTCAATCCTTTTCAAGTGCCAAGGTTAAAGAGCCGAATCCCAGCAAAGCAAAGAGGAGGAAGGCAAAAAGGAGGAATGAGAACCCTCCACCTCCAACAAGGTATCATTCCTAACTCTATCACCATCTGCCACCATTGCCATAAGATAGGTCACATTAGACTACTAAACCAAGAAAATGAGAGGCAAGGCACACAAGGGAATTTTAGACATAGAGAGACATATATGCATGTTAGGAAGGTGTGGGTTGAGAAGCCTAGGAATAGGAAGAGTCCACCTAGGATAAGAAAAATTTGGGTAAGGAAAGAATTAATGAACCAAATGAGAAAGAAGGGAAAGGAAATGATGGGGAAATCATCTACGTTTATTTGGATTGTAAAGAAGAGTGAATTTCCCAACTTGGTCAAACCACCCTTAGTTAATCCTAATCCCACCCCAAACGTACAATGTTGAAAATATTAGTGCATTTTATTTTTATGCCTTTTGTTTTGTGTGTTTAATTGGTTTGTTTATTTTAAATAATTGGTGTTTCAAGCTTTTGTTGGCGATTGCTTGAGTTGAGTATATTTTTATTTGCCGGAACTTTCTAATGTGTTTTGTGAGTGTGTAGATTTTCTATTGCTTCTTGAGGAAGCAAGTTTTTGTTGCTTGTACATAAAAGCAAGGTTTCTTCATCTCTTGTGATGAAACAAAGACAACTTGCAAGTCTTGGAGGGACGAGCAAGCCAAGAGTGCTCATAGAAAGGGCAGGGGACTTATCTTAAGGAAGCAACATTTTGGAAGTTCGAAGTGCGGAAGCACCATGCCATGTCTTGCCTAGACGTTAAATCAAGTGCTTGGTGGGAGGCAACCCATTTACGTACATTTCTTTCATTGTTTAAATTTTCTTTTACATTTCTTTCATTGTTTAAATTTTCTTTTAATTAGTCTCATCATTTTTGTATTCTTTTCTTTATTTCATTCTTGCTTAGAATAAGGGTGTGAGATGAATTTTGGTAGTGGATTTAGGATGAATGTGCTTAATTGATGATTTTTGAATGATAGGAATATTGAGGAATAGGCCATACTTGATTGAGCATCTTTTTAGATGATTTTGTTCATGTTAGGAGGAGAGGACACTTTGCCAAAATTTTGAAAATACATTGATTATTTGTGGACATATATGCATCTTTTGTTTGGATTTGTTGGGTTGAGCCTTTTGACAAATTTTGTGTTAGGTTTTTGGTTGTTGTTGGCATATATTCCATATCAAAACGTGTTTATCTTGTAATGTTTATGTGGTCATATTGATGATGATACAAAGCTTCAAAGAAAGATTTGACTATGGTACATGCAAGATGATGGCTTGATAAGGGAAAGTAGCTTCATTGCTCATCAAAGGTATAATTGACCTCATTCCTCTTACAAGACATAGGCACACGCACACAAATCATTCATATGTGTCGCTGCATTGTTGTGCACCATTTATATAACACATTCACATGATTTTATATGCTCATGCATTGAACTCAAATGTTCATACATTTTAGAGTTGCATGTTCTAGGACTTTGTCTAGGAAATGGCATTCATATGTGAACTTGTGTTTGTATGTTTGTGTTTCTTGTGTTTTGGACTTGACCATGGTCTTATTTGATTCCTTATTGAGTCCCGGTCATTTCGGTTACTCATACGTTAAGTTTCGAGTCCAAACGATGTAGCTACGCTACTTTTCGTTCTCATTCGTTGAGTTGTGTTCGTCGTCGTTTTCCGAGATGAATTCTCAACCATTTTTCAAAGTTTTGTAGTCTTCATCTTGCATGAGGGAGTCACAGTTTGTAATCCAAAAACGGATTCGAATTCAGAGTTCGGATGCCCGAATACGGCTGAAGAACGCGAGAGGTGCGCGGAGGAGGTTGCTCGGCCAAAAGGCCAAGCTAGTTGGCCACGTGTGGACCACGTGTGCCACACGGCCAGAGCTCCTCTCTGGCCACGTGTGGCACATGCTGACCACACGTGGAGGTGGCTGAAAGGTCTTTTTGTTTTGGACAATTTTGCCCTTCTTCCATTCTTTTTAAATCTCTCCATTTCCCTCCATTCTTTTCCAAGAAGAAAAAGTGTGAAATCCCGTCTATGATTTTCTCCCAAATTTTCTCAACTTCCAAACACCATAACTTTCTCATACGGAGTCGGAATTGAGTGATTCAAGTTGGAGATTGTTTGTATTCGAGTCCTCTACCTTTTCCAAGTGGTTGTACAGCTGTTTGATTGATTTTCTGACAGATCTCCTCGGAAAATCGAACCAGCTCTTGTAATTGAGGTAGAGTTCATAACTTTGTGATTTCATCTTTTTTAACCTCCAATTTTCTTGGGGTTTCTTCTTCTATATGTATATGTTTGTTTAGTGAATGCTATAGAGAAAGGTAGCTTCATAATCAATCTAATTGAATAGTCTAATTAGAGACACATGTTGACTAGAATCTTTGATTCTTTGTTTTTAACATGATTGGGAGTTGTATTGTGATTAGATTGATATCTAGGATTGTTTGAGACTTGATTGATCAAGTTTATGATTAATAATCCTTTATATGTGACTTTGATCCATGATTGATGAAATCTAGGATTAGAGCCTTTATATGTGTTTTTAGAGATATTTAGGATTGATTTGTTTTTAACATATCTCCTATCTCTAAATCTTTGGCTAGAATACTTGTTGAATACATTTTGTGATTCTAGCATTTTTATGTATGTTTATAACATCTTGAACTTGTGCCTCATGTATATGTTTTGTTCAAGTGTTATTTGTATGAATGAATCTAGTAGTTTTTATGTGTTAATTGTATTCACATGCTCTAGGTTTTCATTCATGTTTTTGCATCTAGATTTCTATTGCTTGCGTTTTCACATCTCTAGATCTAGTTGTTCCATGGAATGTATTGATCACATGTTCTATGTTGTTTTGATTGTTTGCATCATTTGCATTCACATGATCACACTAGGAAGTCTTTGTAAAAGGCATGAAGTCTTGGCTAGAGTTGGGATGACTCGGATAGCCAAGCAAGAAGTCTTGCCTAGAGTCGGGAGGACTTGGATAGGTAAGCAAGAAGTCTTGTCTAGAGTCGGGAGGACTTGGATAGACAAGCAAGAAGTCATGGCTAGAGTCGGGAGGACTTGGATAGTCATGCATGGGAGGCTTTCTAGAGGCACGTGTACCTTATATAGAGAGTTGGCTTATATATTGGTAGGCCCGAGTGTTTGGTTAGACATAGAGTCCGATAGAGCGGGGTACATGGGATGTGTATGCACTCTTGAGGAATTTCTAATCTTCCAACAATGTTGGTTTTGGTATGAGTTCCAATATGTGGTGGTTTACATCATTGAGGGATTTTGTATCTTCCAATAGGGATTGGGTAAACATAGACTCCACATGGGTTAGTGACTAGGATTGGTCATTTTGTGGAATTTCTAATTTACTTTCCAAATATATATAAGTACCCAATGGTTGTAATTCAACCCGTGGATGTTTCCTCCTTGGAGGTTTTACCACGTTAAAAAATCCCTTGTGTTAATTCTTTCTATCTCTATCTTTTATATTTGTTTTTGTGTATGTTTTAATCTTGTAGTACTATCTTCACTTGTGATGTATTTGGAAACAAGATTTTGTAAAGTGTGATTTGCAAGCATATCCATTTTGATCATAATTGTAAATATAATTCTTTTATTCATTGATTTTTTGTGTATAGGTATTCTTTGATTGATTCTTGTACATATTGGGCACTATTGTAAATACAAGAATTATTTGTATTAAGTTTAATATAGTTTCTTCTCTAGCAAGTTGTAGTGTTCTTATATTGTAATACTTTAAATACAACTTGTGGAATGTGCACTTCATTGAATATACTTGTATATGAGATACATGGTTTATTAATATATGTTATGTAGACTAAGGGTGGTGAATTGAGCATACATGTGTTAATTTTTTTCTCATAACAATCTTGTTAAAGGTCAATTTGTATGCTCACCAAGGTTTTGTCACTAGTCACGAAAGAGTTTTTAAAACTAGTGTGTCAACCTATTCACCCCCCCTCTAGGTTGTTTAGTATAACCTTGTAGGCATTTTCAATTGGTATCAGAGCGGGTCACTTAAAGCAATTAGTGTGATTCGGGATCTACAAGGTTATTTACTATGATAACAACCTTTAGTCTATAATTGTTTGTTTTGGTTGTCCTCCTTTGTGATTGGGTAAAATATTTGTTTTGTTGAAAATGCTCATGGAAGACTTTACTAAGTCTAGTGATGAGCAAGCTTGGTTGGATTGTCAAGAAAGGTTTCTCTTCTCCATGTTTTATATTTGATGGAGTAATTTCTCTAAACCAATATATTCATGAAGTATGAATGAGGTTTATTTTTGAGAAGTTAAAACTTTTAGATTATTAGTGGTGTAAGTTTTTAAACACCTTGTTCTTAATAAAAATTCAAATATGGCAAAAGAGGCATGGAATTAATTCCAAGCTACTTGTGAAATAGGTTCTTCTTGTTTTATATTTCATTTGTCTACTAACAATTTTGTTGATAAGCTTGAAAAGAATGTTAGTGACAAAAGCAAAGAAGAAGAAGTTTTCCCGGAGGATGATCGTTCTAGACTTGATCTCGTCTTTGCAATTCCATGAAGAGGATTGTAAATCAAAGACCACCACTTCAACTTGATGGCAATAGCTCAATCGCTTGAGAAGGAAAGAGATAAAGCTTTGAAGGAAGTTGAAGTGAAGAATGAAGTGATCAATTGTCTAGAAGAGAAGACGGTTGAAGTTGCTCTTGTGTTATATAGTTTAATGATTGATTTTGCTAATAATTTGTTTTTTTCTTTTAGGAAACTATCAAAGGCATGGAAGAGGAGTTGGCAATCATGAAGACCAAAGAGCTTGGTGTTCTTCATGAAGATTCAAGTGACTTAAGCTTTGTAGTTGAGCATGTTGAGTCTCCTACAACTTAGGCAAGTCACTAAGGAACAAAAGGATTTCAAAGGCCAATCTTCCAAGGTCAAGTGCAAAATCAAAAGTAGTTAGGAGTCTTCACCGTTGGTACACTCTCACCTAAATAAGTATCATCTCCATGTGTATTCCGGTTTGCCATTTTTGAAATGTCGTAGTGCATACTAAATCTAGATGCCATGTGTTTATTAGACTGTGCAAACTAGGGAATGAGATGCATGTTAGTGAGATGAGAAAATCTTCTATGAATGTTTCTTGCATGATATCTCTTTGAATTTTGTGCTTGATAATGATAATCATGTGATGAAAATTGCTAAGAAGATTTGGGTGAAAATGAGTGATTTACATGATCATATGCATAGTCTTGATAATATCTTTGTTGATGGCAATAATGTTGTGTATGACATGAGAATATCTTTATAGAGAAGATAGTTGATGATTTATCTTCTAGATATAATATTGCCTTGAGAAATGATCATGATGGTTTATGTGTTTGTGCACCCAAGACCAAATGGGTCAAGGGTGAGTGCTCTTACCATTAGTGTAAGTTGCACATGTGAGTGTGCTTTAAGATTAGTGTCTAGTTTTGAGTAACTTAGCTAGCTAGCTTTGTTTCTCTATGACTTTGACATGAACTTAGCTATCTCACAAATATTGTTATGATAGTCAAAATCCGTTGATTAACTTTTGAGAAGTTGTACATCATGAAATCTATATGGTAATGATTTTTGTTAAGTCTTTTGAAGAAAGTCATTTTTGTATTTGTTTGAGTTGAAATGTTTAGCCTTTAGTCTCTTGGAATCGACACACCTATAACTTGTTGTCATGAGGACATACAAGCCAAGAGGACTCATAAAAAGGGTGAAGGCTTTGCATTTGATGAAAAAGCTTGCTTAGGTATTTCTATATCCTAATGCTTGCTTTCTAGCTTTTCATCTTTCAACTCTATGTTTGCATTACATCATGTAGCATGTCATATTAGAGAACTAGTATAGCATTCATATGGTTCTCATTGACATGTGCTCTCTAAAGATCTTTTAGTGGTATGTTCACAATGATCTTATTCATGATGCTTGAAATGCTTGTGTGATTGTGGGTGGCTTGATAAGCAAATTTTTTTTTTTTTTTTTTATATCAATATCTTTGAGAGCTACTCACTTGAGAAGTAATGATCTTAAGCTAATAACTCATATTGTTCCTAGATCATGCACTTGAGCTTGAAAAATCATATTTTTTGAAAAGTGCACAAATGCTTCTCTTATATGTTTTAGTTTTGAGTATATGTGTTTGAATATGTGTAGATAGTGGATGCATTTAGAAGCCTATTGCTTAGTACATGATAAATGACCTATGATATGTATCCATTTTGCTTCGGCACTACATAGTATTCAACGAGCACCCTCTTGAAAGGGCTACACACATTGGTTGTGAAGCCGCCCAATGTTGGAAAGGGCTACGCCTTTGTGATGAGTGAAAGCCGCCAAGAGGTGTATATGTTTTTGTTAGTAAAATCAAAGAAGCGTTGAAAAGAATCATTAAAAAAAAAAAAAAAAAAAATCTTTGATTCTAAGCCTAAAAGAAATAAAAAAAAAAAAAAAAAAAAAAAAAAAAACAAAAGGCTTAATGGTGTATAGTTGAGATTGTGAAAAGCTCGGGTTGACAAATAGAAACGGGAAAACGAGCCACATGCACACACACGCTCACATGTTGATAACTATTCTTTTAAAACAAAAATCCGGATGAATATCGGTTTGACCTATTTTTGGAAATGCTTTAGTTGGATAGGTGTGGAAATTGTTTGCATGTTGATATCACAATTACTCCTACTATATATGTGAGAAGCATTCACACACATATTTTGCTTATGTGCTTGATTCATTAGCAATGTGAGAATATTTTTGAGAGATTAATGAAAATCTATGATTCTCTCTTGGACTTTGAAAAGTGATGAAATATTTTCTCTTATTGCTTGAATGTGTGATTGTGTGGATTCTATTATGAACAAATTTTCTATCTTGATCTTAAATAGAGTTCTTATCAAGGGGGAGCATAGTTTGCTAGGCTTTGTTCTCTTTTGTGAAATGTTCACATGCTTCGATTTGATAAATGTTGGCATATTGTTTTAGTTGATATGTTGAATCTTGAAGATGTTATTTCGTATGTCTTGATATGCATGATGATTCTTTATAATGATATATGCCTTTGTATGTTTAATCACAATTAATGCATGAATCTTTTTGTAATAATTGTATGATTGTGTTTGCAATCACCTTCTCCTTGTTTGGGGTTGTATAGTAGTTGAGATTGCAATCAATTTCTTCATTCTTGAGGTTGATAAGAGAGTGATTGCAATGAGTTCCTCTTTGTATGGGGTTGATAGTAATGTAGTTATAATCAATTCTATTGATTGTAGTTGCAGAAAATTCCTCCTTGCTTAGAGTGATAGTAGTTGTGGTTGTAATCGAATCTCTTCTTGAATGGGTCGAGATGATTGTTGTTGATACCAATTCCTTCATATTTGGGGTTGATATGATTGTTCATGCAATTGTTGAACTTGGTAGATATGACCCATGTGCTTAAGAGTAAAATTTATGTTTTTGTGATTCATTGTCCCTGTGAACAAATCTACTTGGTGATAATATGTGGATCATATGTTAAGGGGGAGCTTTAGTTTATTCAACTATGCTTTCTATACGATTTGTTTGCTTAATATCTCGTTGTTTATCTCTTGTGCCCTTTGTCTATTCCTTGACAAAAAGGGGGAGAAATTGTATACCTCTCCTTTGTGCTTATTGGAGACTTTGTCTTAAGGGGGAGAATTCTTGTCCTAAAAAGGAGAAAAGAATTCTTGCCTTATTGTGTTAAGGATCTAAGGGAGAGCTTTTAATGTGATAACATTTATTCACTTGAGATATTGCATTGTTTGTTAGAGATAAGGGATGTTTTATTTTTTGTATATGTGATAATATCTCACCATTCTTCTTTGGAAGAAGATCTCTTGTTGGTTTGCTTCTTTTCTTATAGGTACCTTGAAGTTCAAAGAAGGGATTCTTTAAGACTCAAGAAGACTTGAAGACCTTTTAGTCTAGGGATCTCTTTGTAATGTGAGGATGAGAGAATGCTATCAACATTGAGTTTATTGGAGTGATCAATGTATGGTGAGGAGGAATCACACCGGGAGATTGAAGAGCAAAATGTTAGAGTTGAGCTTCAAGATGAGAAGATCAAGTTATTGGAAAGGAATGCCACTACTCCAAAGCATTATGCAAGATCATTCAATTGCTCAATTTTCATCGGTGGTAAAAGAGACTAGAATGGCCTTGAGGTATATTTTTCTTATTTCCTTTTCTTTGGCTTCATATCATGTCAAAAAGGGGGAGAATGATAGGGGAGATATATGGTAGTTCTAGCTTTCTTATTTCTCAAGATATTATGTTTTTAGTGTATTTTGTTTTCTTGAACAATATGGCTTGTAATATTGGCTAGAATATTTTGTTTGATGGCATGTATTTAGGGGGAGCATACATGTTATCAATATGGACTTTAATTGTTTTATTTTTCTTGCCAATATATATATCTTTTGCCATATGTGTTGTCTCTTGGAGATCTTTGTGCTTTCAAGCTATTTTATAGGTGATTTCAAGAGAAGACCAAGATGAAGTTCAAGACTTGTTATTGGAAATTTTGTCTTAGAGTGTAAATCATTGTACACATCGTGACCAAATTTTCTTTGTAATTGTTTTAGTATTTGTACAGGGGTTTTGACATGGAATTTGCCAAAGGGGGAGATTGTTAGGTTTTTGGTTGTTGTTGGCAAATATTCCATATCAAAACGTGTTTATCTTGTAATGTTTATGTGGTCATATTGATGATGATACAAAGCTTCAAAGAAAGATTTGACTACGGTACATGCAAGATGATGGCTTGATAAGGGAAAGTAGCTTCATTGCTCATCAAAGGTATAATTGAACTCATTCCTCTTACAAGACATAAGCACACACACACAAATCATTCATATGTGTCACTGCATTGTTGTGCACCATTTATATAACACATTCACATGATTTTATATGCTCATGCATTGAACTCAAATGTTCATACATTTTAGAGTTGCATGTTCTAGGACTTTGTCTAGGAAATGGCATTCATATGTGAAATTGTGTTTGTATGTTTGTGTTTCTTGTGTTTTGGACTTGAACGTGGTCTTATTTGATTCCTTATTGAGTCCCGGTCATTTCGGTTACTCATACGTTAAGTTTCGAGTCCAAACGATGTAGCTACGCTACTTTTCGTTCTCATTCGTTGAGTTGTGTTCGTCATCGTTTTCCGAGATGAATTCTCAATCATTTTTCAAAGTTTTATAGTCTTCGTCGTGCATGAGGGAGTCACAGTTCGTAATCCGAAAACGGATTCGAATTCAGAGTTCGGATGCCCGAATACGGCTGAAGAACGCGAGAGGTGCGCGGAGGAGGTTGCTCGGCCAAAAGGCCAAGCTAGTTGGCCACGTGTGGACCACGTGTGCCACACGGCCAGAGCTCCTCTCTGGCCATGTGTGGCACACGCTGACCACACGTGGAGGTGGCTGAAAGGTCTTTTTGTTTTGGACAATTTTGCCCTTCTTCCATTCTTTTTAAATCTCTCCATTTCCCTCCATTCTTTTCCAAGAAGAAAAAGTGTGAAATCCCGTCTATGATTTTCTCCCAAATTTTCTCAACTTCCAAACACCATAACTTTCTCATACGGAGTCGGAATTGAGTGATTCAAGTTGGAGATTGTTCTTATTTGAGTCCTCTACCTTTTCCAAGTGTTTGTGCAGCTGTTTGATTGATTTTCTGGCAGATCTCCTCAGAAAATCGAACCAGCTCTTGTAATTGAGGTAGAGTTCATAACTTTGTGATTTCATCTTTTTTTAACCTCCAATTTTCTTGGGGTTTCTTCTTCTATATGTATATGTTTGTTTAGTGAATGCTATAGAGAAAGGTAGCTTCATAATCAATCTAATTGAATAGTCTAATTAGAGACACATGTTGACTAGAATCTTTGATTCTTTGTTTTTAACATGATTGGGAGTTGTATTATGATTAGATTGATATCTAGGATTGTTTGAGACTTGATTGATCAAGTTTATGATTAATAATCCTTTATATGTGACTTTGATCCATGATTGATGAAATCTAGGATTAGAGCCTTTATATGTGTTTTTAGAGATATTTAGGATTGATTTGTTTTTAACATATCTCCTATCTCTAAATCTTTGGCTAGAATACTTGTTGAATACATTTTGTGATTCTAGCATTTTTATGTATGTTTATAACATCTTGAACTTGTGCCTCATGTATATGTTTTGTTCAAGTGTTATTTGTATGAATGAATCTAGTAGTTTTTATGTGTTAATTGTATTCACATGCTCTAGGTTTTCATTCATGTTTTTGCATCTAGATTTCTATTGCTTGTGTTTTCACATCTCTAGATCTAGTTGTTCCATGGAATGTATTGATCACATGTTCTATGTTGTTTTGATTGTTTGCATCATTTGCATTCACATGATCACACTAGGAAGTCCTTGTAAAAGGCATGAAGTCTTGGCTAGAGTTGGGATGACTCGGATAGCCAAGCAAGAAGTCTTGCCTAGAGTCGGGAGGACTTGGATAGGTAAGCAAGAAGTCTTGTCTAGAGTCGGGAGGACTTGGATAGACAAGCAAGAAGTCATGGCTAGAGTCGGGAGGACTTGGATAGTCTTGCATGATAGGCTTTCTAGAGGCACGTGTTCCTTATATAGAGAGTTGGCTTATATATTGGTAAAAAAAAGGTGTTTGGTTAGACATAGAGTCCGATAGAGCGGGGTACATGGGATGTGTATGCACTCTTGAGGAATTTCTCATCTTCCAACGATGTTGGTTTTGGTATGAGTTCCAATATGTGGTGGTTTACATCATTGAGGGATTTTGTATCTTCCAATAGGGATTGGGTAAACATAGACTCCACATGGGTTAGTGACTAGGATTGGTCATTTTGTGGAATTTCTAATTTACTTTCCAAATATATATAAGTACCCAATGGTTGTAATTCAACCCGTGGATGTTTCCTCCTTGGAGGTTTTACCACGTTAAAAAATCCCTTGTGTTAATTCTTTCTATCTCTATCTTTTATATTTGTTTTTGTGTATGTTTTAATCTTGTAGTACTATCTTCACTTGTGATGTATTTGGAAACAAGATTTTGTAAAGTGTGATTTGCAAGCATATCCATTTTGATCATAATTGTAAATATAATTCTTTTATTCATTGATTTTTTGTGTATAGGTATTCTTTGATTGATTTTTGTACATATTGGGCACTATTGTAAATACAAGAATTATTTGTATTTAGTTTAATATAGTTTCTTCTCTAGCAAGTTGTAGTGTTCTTATATTGTAATACTTTAAATACAACTTGTGGAATGTGCACTTCATTGAATATACTTGTATATGAGATACATGGTTTATTAATATATGTTATGTAGACTAAGGGTGGTGAATTGAGCATACATGTGTTAATTGTTTTCTCATAACAATCTTGTTAAAGGTCAATTTGTATGCTCACCAAGGTTTTGTCACTAGTCACGAAAGAGTTTTTAAAACTAGTGTGTCAACCTATTCACCCCCCCTCTAGGTTGTTTAGTATAACCTTGTAGGCATTTTCATTTTGCCTCCCATGAACCTTGAGGACAATGTCCAATTTAGGTTTGGGGGTACATTTGCTCAACACCACTTTACTCACTTTGCTTGGTTTTTCAAATTTGAGCCAAATTTTTCAAATTTTTGCGATAATGCCATATTTAAGCATACTATGCTTGTTGAGATTGTGCTCTACATAAAGTAGTGAGGAATTGTGCATCTTTGCCATTGTTTGGTTTAGATTAACACCATGCCACTTAGGGTGTCATTGAACAAAGTGCGTTAATATTTTTCTCATAATGTTAGGGTGAGTTATCAATTTTGCTTAAAGGCTAGGAATTAATAGTGGAGATTCCCGTGAGGATTACAAACACGGCCTTAAAAAACGTATTTTGAGTTGTTAAATATTCACTCTTTAAACACTCACTCTCAAACACTCTTTTAAGCATGTATAGGTCTCATTTGCACTTAAATATTGCATGTCATAGAATATTATGGACTGCTTGTGGACAAACATTTAGAAATGACTTTAGGCAATGCATGTGAAAAACCGTAAATTGGCCTAAACACTTCCATACCTTATAAATGTGTGTGCTCCCAAGCCCCTTTTGAAGCCAAACAGATCTTAAACTTTTCATTTGTGAACCACATCTACATGAACCATATAGCCTAAATAATTGACTTACCTTAACCAAATGATTTTGCTAAGGCTTAGGATATGGTTGTAAGCTCTTATAAGAGAAAATGTTGATACATTAACCTAGGCATGTAAAGTTGTGTAAAAGAGTATTGAAATGCAAGAGTGGATAAAAAGAAAAAGAAAAAGAAAAAGAAAAAGAAAAGAAGAAGAAAAGCAAAATAAAAAGAAAAGCAAAGAAAAAGAAAAGAAAAAGAAAAGAAAAAGATTGAAATAAAAGATGTATGCAAAAGAAAAGAAAAGAAATGAAAGGGCAAAGCCAAATAAAATGAAAAAGAGAACCATGAATTAGGCACAAGTGGCCTAGATAGAGGGATAATAATTGAATAGGCTACTCAAGAAAAGTTGAGTAGTGAATATGCAATTGAAATGATATTGTAAGCAATGGGCGCCAAAGGCGTGAACAAATGTGTGAAAGCAATTGGGATTCATTATTAGAATGTATGCCTTAAGTATAAATCATTGGGTTCCTTGTTATCTATTGCTCCATTTTATTGACTCACCATTCACCAAAAGCCCCATTACAACCTAACAAAGACCTTCACGATCTTTAGGGGTGTCCATTTGTGAATTTTGGATTTTGCATGTTCTTTCTCATTCATGATTTGCAATTCCATTCATGAGACCTCATTTTCAGAAATTGTGCTTTAAATAACATCATATGCAATCAATTTGATATCCATGACATAAACTTATATTTCATATGTATTTTTGAGCGAAATCTAGGAATCAAAGAGAAGAAAAGAGAGAATCCAGTGAGGATTAGATCAAGGCGAATTACATTCTAAACCAAATAGCACATTTGCTTTGAAGCTTTGGCATTTTGAATGTAAGGTCGCATTGTGTACAATCATATCTAGAGTGGCATGCTCTTAATCTTTATTTGACATTATCTTACATGTTTAAGTCCACACTAATGCATCATTGTGTTAATCTCTTCATTTTGGTTTCGCATGTTAATGATTGAATAGTAGATCCTTACTTGAGTAAGTTAGAACTCTATTGAAAATATTTGAAATGTCTTGATGCATGTCTTTAGGGGTTGATTTGTGTTGTTTTGCTCGAGGACTAGTAAGAGATAGGTTTGGGGGTATTTGATCAAACCAAAATTGGTATGATTTTGGCCCTTATTTCCATCCCTTTATGCTTGATTCTCGGGCATTTTCCCCGTGTTTTAATGTTGTTAATTAAGTATTTACAGGTATTTTTAAGTTGAAGGGCATTGGAATAAAATTGTTGAATTAAGGGCAAAAGTGAAATAGTTGAGGAAGATTTGAAATTATCGTGATATTAGAAGAATGCAAGAGACTGAATCACAGTTTACCACACAAAATAGTTAGGCCACATCAGCTAATGAAATGCACCGTTTCATTTAAATGGACAAATCAGGCGGCCCAAATCACCTGGGCCAAACTTGTGCAGCCCAAATATCACACACCTAAATCACATGGCCCAAAATTATGCAGCCCAAATATCACACAACCAAAATCAAGCCCACATATGTTGCCCAAATCAAGATCAGTCCAGCCGTGTACACCCCAGCCCATCTTTTCAAACACCCCAAAAACCCTCTCCTAAATGCAGTCTAGCCTGCTGCTATACATGCCCAAATCAAACCACACTAACCCAAGTGCACCCCAGCCCAAAACTAAATGCACCCCACCTTCAATACACTTCATCTTCTTCTTTCAGCTCACGACCAGCCGTGGCACTTCTACTACAGCTGCCGAAAAAACTCTCTTCCCGTTATCGTCTCCGGTCAATTTCATGTCCAATCAAATGGTAAGCTCGAGGGGAACTTGATCGATGACTTCTCGACTCTCTAGACTTCACTAAAATCCACCAAGAATTCCGGTTCAGCCGTGGTCATCACTTCCAATTTTTGCCACTTCCCACCGCAACAACTTCGCAATTTGGTTCAAGCAATGTCACGGTTTTGCTCATTAGTGTCGCCATGGCGACATGGGATGATTTTCCACACCTGATGAGGTCGCCATATTGTCGCCCCAAGGTCGCCAATTAAAGCAAACCGCGACCCATATCTGTTCATCTCTGATTAGTGAAATTTTGTAGGCAAATTATGGAATGCACCCCTTGAGGGGCCAAAATGGAAATTTGATATGATTTTGACCCCCATTTCCTTCTCTTTTTGCTTGATTCTCGGGCATTATCCCGTGATTTAATTGTGTGAATTAAGTGATTTTCAGGTATTTATAAGGTCCGGGGGCATTGGAGTAATTTTGGTCATTTGGGAGCAAAAGAGTAAATTATAAGGGAAGTTCAGAGATTATCACAAATTTAGAAGAATACAGGGGTGCTGTTCGTAATTTTCTAAGAAAGCAGTCATGCGCGCCATGCAGGCAAGTGAAACGGTGTGTTTAGGTAATTGAGACTCTAAGTGCAGCCCAAGACATTGCTAAATACACCCCATAAGAGTCAAGCCCAACTCGCATGTTTAAGCGAAACGGTGCGTTTAGAGGCAGGCTCGGCCTCTGAACACACCCTCAGCCTTTTCTCAATGCACCCCAAAGATGGCAGCAACCGTGCCACGTGGATTAGTGAAATGGTGCGTTTCACACTCTAAACGCACACTAGGTGCGTTCTAAATGCACCCCCCCCCCCTCCCTTTGTAATAGTTGTTGCTGCTGTGCACAACTCCCTTCTCTGCTAAATGTACCCCCTTAGACTAAAGGCAGCTGCTGCATTGCACCCCACACAGCTTCTAAAGACACCCTAATAACTATTCATCTTCTCCTTCCTTCAGCTCACGCGTGCAGCAGCCATGCCCTAAACGCCACTGTTTTGTGTTCCCATTTTTCGACCTATTTCTGATGAGGTCGTTTGTGTACTCAACAAAATAATATAGTTTTTGGTTGATTCTTGAAAATTCTTTTAAGCCACTTAATCCATTTCTTTAAAATGTGATTTGATAGCAAAATAGTGAGCAAGTTCGTTCCATAGGGAATGGAGTGTTAATTAGATAAATTGACTAATCTTTGAACAATAAAGTAAATCATAGTGTTTGATAGATGTGTGGTTTCTAAAACCACCAATGCTAACTACTCAAATGAAAATAAACAAAAAATGTTAGGAAAAATAGAATACTCAACACCTTGATAAGAATAGTGATAAAATCAATTAATGAGATAGCTAGGGAATAGATCGATTAACAATTGAATGTGGGCAAACTAACTAGCTACTTTAATGTACCAATCTCATTATGTTAACCACTTAGAGGTTTAGATTAGTGGGGTTGATATACCCACCACTAATCTATCATATCCAATGGGTTCTTAATCACACAAGGATTGTCAATCCACATATGAATATATAACAAATTACTCCACTCAAGATAGCAATTAACAAGTGATATACAAGTCAATTATAATGAATGGAATATAATTAATTTGAATGAATAGAACACATAAAAGATTCATTACAAGCTAACCTAAACCCACAACCAATTGATCCTCAAATCTTTCCCCTAGATTAGGGGTTTAGTTACACATATTTGCAATAAATGAAAAGAAGTAAATAGTAAGGAAATAACCCTTGGGTCACCTTCTTTAAGCTTGATCCTTCTTCTCCTCTATGCTCCTAGATGCAAGGAATGGAAGTAGAGGATATGTCTTGGAATGTGGGTGTTTTGGTGGGAAGTGACTAAGGATTTTGGTGGAGAAATGGTGGGATGAGGAATGATGTAGTGAAGTAATCAAGGTTTTGTGTTGAGGGTTGGATGGATTAGATGAGTTCAAGGAGAGAAATGGGGGATGAGGAATAGTGTGCCATGGATGAAGAGCTAGATCTCAAATATGTTCTCTGATCTCTTTCTCAGATTTTCGATGCCTTTGAAGAAGAATGGTCGTCCTATTTATACACACTCTTGGACATGTACTGATAACCGCTTGATTCACTGATGTGGCACCTTGTTTGCTATTTCGTCGCTATGGCGACCCTGGTGAGTAAAACGGTTACAGGCAAGGGTCGCCATGAGAACCATCTTTTTCGCCATCTAGCAAGTGGCGACCATGACCAATTTGTGTAGAGGTCGCCACTTGCACCTCTAGGTCGCCATGGCGACCCTAAGTAGCGACCATGGCTTGATTGAACTAGGTCGCCACTTGCAAGGGTGGTCGCCATGGCGACCCCACCCGGTTCATTTGGAGACTTTCTGTCGCCATGACGACCAAGTGACGTCCAAATGGCGACCTTCTGATGTCTTGGAGAATCCTTTGTCACCATGGTGCCCATGTAGCGACCTCACATGTCTAAGTGGCGAAAATGCCCTGTTCCTTCCCATTTGTGAGGCATTTTTCACACAAGTCCTCCACTTCATCTCCATTGCTCTTGAAACCTGATAAAACCTGAAACACTCATTTTGACAACATTAAACATCGGGAAATACCCGAGAATCAAGCGAAAAGAAATGGAAATGAGGGCCAAGATCATACCAATTTTGGCTTGATCAATT
The DNA here is from genome assembly GCA_954870605.1 of Acer campestre. NCBI lineage: Eukaryota > Viridiplantae > Streptophyta > Magnoliopsida > Sapindales > Sapindaceae > Acer > Acer campestre. The sequence continues at coordinate 12,288,555 of OX940804.1, forward strand.
TCTGGCCACTTTTTGGCCGGAATTAATGCCAAACCCAATGGCAACCCAGTCACAACATTTTCCACCTTCCAATTGGTCAGAATCCGGCCACCAAAATCACGCCCAATTTTCCCTAAGTCACCCCCAATCCCAAATCATGACAAAACCGCGTAAATTGAGGTCGCGGTTTGCATTCCGAGGTCGCCAGGTGACAGGGAGTTGTTTTGGCACCTGATTGCTTCGCCACTTGCATCCTTAGGGTTGCCATGAACGCCAAAGTAGCAACCTCTTTGTTGTGCATTTCTGATTGGTGGGGAAAATTACAAAATGCTTCCCTTTGTTGGACTAAATGGTAATTTGCTAAGGTCAGGGGGTGTTTTGGTAATTTGCCACCCGAGACCTAATTTGAAAATCCTATAAATTCATCACATTTTTCCTCTTTTGGACAACTCTTGACCACTAAGAAACCTCCTTTCTCCACCATTCCTTTTCTCACCGTTTTCTCTTCTACCTAAACTTAACATCTAGATTTCCTTCCCCTAATCATTCCTTTCTTCACATCTTTTCCACAAATCTCCTTAGTCACTTCCCACTGGACTCCATCTATCTAGACACATCCTCATCATCCACTCTTTACACAAGGAGCATCAAACGCAAAGAAATGATCAAGCTTACAAAAGGAGGCCCATGGGTGATTTCCTAATCCTTTACTTGCCTTCCCTTTGTTTGTAATATGTGTAATTAAATCCCCTTTCTAGGGTTTTGATGTGAGAACATTTGGATTGGGATTTGCTTAAGCTTTAATATATTTTAATCTCTATTTGTGTTCTATTCATTTTATAATTAGATTCTATGCATTATATAATTGACATGTATACCCACTAGTTGATTATAATCTTGCTTATGATAATTTGTTATATAATCTTGATTGGATTGACAACCTTGATGGATTGAGAACATAGTGACTAGGATAGATTGTCGGAGGGTATACCAACCACGATAATCTAAACCGTTAATTGTAACAAACCGATCCCGCCATGACCCCCTGTCCTTAATCGGTTAAGCATTGTGGTGGGAAGTTGTTTAAGGTACATAGTAATGGTCTAAACACATTCTAGGAATCAATCGGTTAACATTTATGAGATTTGTTCACTAAGGTAGCTTGAGAAGCATTTCCCGTAATTCACTTGTGATCCCATTAATTCCCTAGTAATTCTCTTAATTATTTATTCAATTTACTTATCTAGATTTGTTAAGTATTCTTTTATTAGTTTATTAGGTTTATTTTTCATGTATGTTTGATGGCTTGACAACCCATTCACTCATCCATTTATCTATGTTTTATTTTATCGCATTTAGATTAGTTAATTTATTCAACTAATCACTCTAATTCCTTATGGAATGAATCCTACTTGCCACTTTACTAATTTAACATCTAAGTGGTGAAAAATCGGTTTTAAAAATGAACACATTTTAAATATCATTTTTTTGAGTACACAACGACGGCTCATTAGTAAGCTTGGTTGCATGTTGATTTCAAGCTTTGGAAAGCAAGAGGAGTTTGAATTATTGTGAAGACTTCACCAATATATTGGGTTGTCTCTTTTTCTCTCTTATTTCCATTAGTTTGTAATTATATGTGTAACTAAACTATTGATGTTGGGATATGGTGTACTTGTAATATTATCTATGATATTTGTTGATTTTCTATGTTGAGCTTCAATTTATGTATGTGTTGATTTAATTAACCAATGGATTAGCATGTAATACAATTTAAACCATTGATGTATGGGTCTCTATTCAAGGTTTAAGACCTATGTGCTTAATTGAAATCAACTTATTAATTAGATGATTGAACTTGTACACCAGTTTCCTAACATCATATTTCCCATACCTACTCACTCTCATTATCACTCTTGTATGACCATAGCATTAGTGGTAATTAGTTTAGCTTGTTAGTATAATTTAAATAGTTGTAGTTGGTAGTTTAGTGATTAGTTAGTTAATTGTCTAAGGGAATGACAACCCTTGGTTGTAGTTAATTCATGCCATCTTAGTGTAACCATTAGCCCATTAGTTAGTTAACTTGCTTGTGACCACCCTCCATTTACTTTTCTTGCATGTAATTAATGTAATTAGTGTAATTATATATTGTATATATTATCTAAGACCAAGAACTAGCTTAAGTGTACCACACCTCCTTATGGGAATGATACCCTTACTTGTAACTGCTATACGAATTGTTCGACTCGTATACTTGCGAAGGGTGTAACACTTGAATGTCCTATCATTTACGATAGTTTATAGAACTATCGCGTTTGCGACGCTATCAATGGTGCATTTGTGGTTTAGCTCTTTGAGGTGGATGAGCCGGTTGATGAGCATGCCTCAATGGTTGGTGAGACTTTGGTTGAGGCATCTTCAATAATAGAGGTTGGTCAAGGTTCATTGGAAGCATCGTCAAGGATGAGCTTTTAGAGGATTCACCCACAAAAAAACATTTCTTGGGGTGTTGAGACGGCGGCGGACAAATATGAGATATCTTATTCACAAAGGTGGTCTTGTCCGAGCTTGGTTTGTCTCATCATTTATAAATCCAAGCCCTCGCTTGTCATGGGGATTTTTTCCAATTCTTAACATGATGTCAAGCTTCTCCGATCCCAAAGTAAATTTGGCAAGTGACTTTCTTGCCTCCTCAAGCTCCTTCTCCAACATAACTTCATTCACTCTTACAAGTGACACTTCCTCATCTAAGTGAGTAGATTATCTTCTTTCAACCTTTGACCTTCATCTCTTTCCTTCTTCAAACATTCTTGAAGGTATTCAATGAACTCATGATCAAGGTTTCTCCCACTTGTGTCTATATGGGTATTTTCATCAAAGCTAGCTTCACTTAAGCTTGCTCTTCTTTGGTCTCCAAATTACCCTTCTTGAATTCTTCAAGTGACAAACACTAGGTGAGGGTTTGAGCTTCTTCTTGGTAGGAGACAAGAAAGGCGAAGTAGTTGTTCTCACACTCAATCAAGCTTGTGGAACATCCTTCAACTACTTCAACTTCACTATCACTCCAAGTAGCGATCATGGCTTCCCCTTCCTTCTTGGATGGGGTCATCTTCTTTTCCTCTTTCAGATGTCATTCTCTTATTGTGAGATTTCACAAATTTCCTAAATCTCTTTATCAAAAAGGTCACCTCCTCATTGAAGTCAATTTTTTCTCTCTCAAATTCACTCATAGTGTTTTGAGTCAAATGAATGAAAGATGTATGAAAAATCAACCATCACACAAAATGCACAACACACCAAAATGAGCAAAGGATCAACTAAGTATATCTAGGAACCCGCTCTAATACCAATTGAAACAAATTAAGGTGTGTTCAATATTAATCTATAGGGTGGGGGGTGGGGTGGAATAGATTTTATCAGATTTTACCCAATTTTCGTTATTAGTCAATTTTTCGAAAATACCCTATGTTAGGGTTATGCTCAATAGCAAGAGTGTAGGTTTCATTGGAATTTTTTTTACGTGGTAGTGTTGTGTTGTGTAAATTTCAGGTAATAGATTCTCTTGCGGAACAAATGGCAAATTTCACTAGAGAAATGACGACATTTGCCACAAGGTCCTCGAGGGGAGTGGAAAGCCAAGTAAGAGTGCCCGAGGAGGTGGAGTTCCATGAAGAAGGTATAGAAGACGAGATAAGAAGAAACCTTTAAGAAACACAAGCAACCTATGAGAAGCTTTTGAATGGATTTATGGAGGCCAGTCAAAGTCGGTTCTTAAGCTAGAGGAATCAATCGGTAGACTTGAAGGGCATGTAGGAAGGATTGCGGATAAGGTGTTAAGTGGAGAGGTGATAGGCTCAAGCGACTCTCTCAATTTTAGTAGTGCAAGAGCCATTTTGAGAAGCGGTAGAGTATTGAACAATGGAAGAAATGAGAGAGTCACTATTGACAACAACAACTCCCCTATAAAAGGTAATGATAAAGAAGATGTAGTGCCAGAGAGAGAGACCGTTCATAGGGAGAAAGCTCCAAGTCCGGAAGAATTAGAACCATCGAAGGGAAATCCTAGTAACAACACATGTCTTAACCCTAGTTTCTCCAGAGTACCATACCCGGGAAGGTTGAAGAAAGATAGGTTGGAACAATCGTTCAAGGATATTTATGATGTGCTTTCTAAGGTAACAATCAATCTACCTTTTCTAGAGGCAATTCAGAAGATGCTGGCGTATGGGAAGTTTTTCAACGAATTGAATAAGGAGAAGTACAGGTTTAGGCCGAGGAATCAAGAGAGACTTGATGAGAATGCAAGTGCAGTCATTCGAAGAGACTTTCGCCGAAGATTAAAGATCCAGGAAGTTTCATTATAAATATAACAATTGGTGGAAAGGGTCAAGTGAGGGCTATGCTTGACCTAGGGGCAACCATCAACTTGATGCCTTTCTCAATTTATAGGAAGTTGGGGTTGAATGAGTTGAGACCGACTAAAATGTCCCTCATTTTAGCGAATCAATCGGCTAGGCAACCTAGAGGAATAGTTTAAGATGTCCTTATCTAGGTTGATAAGCTAATCATCCCTGCAGACATTGTAGTACTAGAAATGGAGACCGATCCGGATGAAAAAGACTCTGTGATTCTTTTGGGACGCCCCTTCATGGCTACAGCAAAGGCAGTGATTAATGTGCATGAGGGAAAGTTGACATTGAAAGTTCTTGATGAAGTGGTAGAGTATAAAGTATTTGAGTCCTTGGCTTGTCCAATTGGGGCACATGATTGCTACAGTGTGGATATCTTGGATGAGATTGAGGAAGAAGATAACATGAGGGTATGTTATCAAGAGGTAGTAGACGAAGTGATTACTGAGGAAAGTGGAGTAGAAAATGGTTTAGTTGAACAACATGGGAGCGACAAGGATGAACCCTCCCCAAAGAAACTAGAGTTGAAAGAACTTCCTTCAAACTTGAAGTATGCATTCTTGGAGGATAATCAAAGCTTTTTCGGTTATCATTGTGGCTAACCTAGACTTGAGTGAGGAGCAGAGATTGCTTGTGACCTTGAGGAAATACAGAAAGGCTATAGGATGGACACTAGACGATATCAAAGTAATTAGCCAGACATTGTGCATGCATAAGATCCTTTTGGAAGAAGACACAAATCCGACTAGGGAAGTACAACGTAGGTTGAATCCAGTCATGCAAGAAGTCGTCAAAAAGGAGGTGTTGAAGCTTTTAGATGTGGGAATCATCTACCCAATCTTGGATAGCAAGTGGGTAAGCCCCATACATGTGGTACCAAAGAAATCCGGAATCACAGTTGTGAAGAATGAGCAAATTGAATTAATTCCGCAACAGCTACAGACTGGATGGAGGGTGTGTATAGATTATAGGTGTTAGGGTTATGCTCAATAGCAAGAGTGTAACGTTGTACTTGACAATCTTTTCATATTAATAAAGTGATTTCTGTTAGTTAACAAAATCTTATATAGCATTTATTATTATAATTTTCAAAGTAAATAATCATAAGGTCAAAAGACTATGAGAAAAAAACAATTGTTCGTACATCTGGATATGTATGAGGTAGACACAATTCTTTAGTTAGTCTTGAATAACGTTCACAAATTAAGTTAAAGGTTGGGCACCTTTATCTTGTTAAAGCTGTAGAATTCTTTTACTAGCATTTGAGTGGGATCAAATGTGTTGTGATGAGTCTAAAATCATTGAAGGGTCTTCGAGTAAAAGAATCTAGTGCACTGGGTGCATTGAACCGGATCACAATGAAATACTTTTTCTAGAACCATCAATAGATAAAAGTACTTTCATTATCAGGACAATCAGAGAGTCTATCTTAATCCTGAGATAAATGATGGACATATGGTTGCAAGTGTTATCATTTAAGCTATCAATGAGTACGATTATATAGCACAGTCTATCCTCGATAGTTTGGTGGTATTCATTTGTTAATCGATAGAGGACTTCATTTATAGATATGGATATCGTGGCTCCATTTATTAATTGTGAGTAGAATATCATCATATGGATGCTTTGTGGTTTTGGATATGAAATCTTAACGTTGAGTTTTCAATAGTGTCTATTGTAAGATGACTTCTGAACAAGTCATAATATATATCCAAGTTCAAAGTGTGGTCATATAAGTAAATATGGTAACTTGGAGAGCTATAGGCGGTCTATGAGCTCTTGGCAATTACTGAGATTCTTCACGAGGATTCACTATCTCCCATATGATTATCTAGGGTATGAATGAGTATCGTTAACTTATTCCATCTTTATTTAAGAGTGCAATTTTAGTTCTTTAGTGGAATGAACTAAAATTAATAGATTGAACCTAAGTGAATCATTTGTTGATTGTGATTGGGTTATGTCTATTGGAGCTTAAATTTAGATAGGCCCGCCAAGATCCTCAATCCGCACGGACTTGCGTGAATCACTTGATATATTCTACCAGACTATTTGTGGGTCCATTTAGAATTGTATTTAATATATTAAGAATATAATTTGCACATTATTTACACATTATTTATTTAATGGGCTGTTTAATTATATTAATATATTAATGAAAGGCATGTGGGCTTGTTTCTTTTAGTAAGAATGGGTCTAGTTCACATGTGGGCTTTTTATTAAAGTCCAAATGGATTAAATAAAATAAGAAAACAATATGTAGGCCCAAGTTCTAGTCATGGGCGGCAATGGCTAATTTTTAGCCCATCATATTGTTTTATTTTATTATTTAATTAAATGGAAATTAATTAATATGTTAATTAATTATTTAATTAAAAATCAAATCTTTTTCTGATTAGGAAATATGTTTCCTAGTAGTATACTACTATTAGTATTATACTGAATATAAAAGACTTTATTTGTTTAGTTAAATAAGGAAGTCTTTTATATAGTCACAAATACACTATAGAGTTGGATTAGGGTTTGAATATTATATACATGACAAGTTGAATTCAAATTGCTATAAAATATATATAATATATATGGCAACTTATTGCCAAGATATATATGATATATATATGAAAAGTAGAATTTATGCATATATGGGCACCGTGCACAATATAAATATATATATATTAGGCATGCAGTTATTGCAATATATATATATATTAAGCTATTGTGCAGTAACATATATATAATGATATATATTAGGCGTGCAATTAGATATATATTTTGGCAAGTGATTGGCGGCCAATAGATATATATTCTTCATATATTTTCAAGAACCTTAGTTTTTGCATTTGAGAGTTTTTTCTTTTGCTGGAGAAAAATAAAATCCAACTCTTAGACTAGTGTGAAATTCGGTCAAGAAAGATTGTGAAGAGAGATTGTTCTTATTTCGATAGTGCACTAGTAATCTTTACATCAAAAGGTTTTGTGCACAATTTCGAATAAGGTTCACGCGAGTTTCAATCTAACGATTGTGAATTCAAAAGTAATCGGGACATTCTTTGCAATCTTTTGGAGTATATTGTGACTAACAAAATCAAAAAAGTTTTGTTGTCCATTCTCAGGTACACAATTCAAAGAGAAGGGAGACCACGCTCCTAGGTGATTCATGTTCGTGATCGGATTGGAAGATCTTGTAGATTACCATCGACGCATAGTCAATTGGATCACGCGACAAAGGTATGATATCTTTTAGTATATATTGCTTAATTAATTAAAGGGTTAAGGTTCAATGTGGGAAAAATTTTAAAATATACCAAACCCTTTTTTTTTAGTCTCGCTTCCGTTGCGTGCACGTATTTTTTCCCTGCAATAGGAAATTGAACACTAGCACTAGAAAACACCATTTCCCTCTCCCCTTTATTGACCAAATGTTGGAGCGTCTCGCAGGTCATAGCCATTACTGTTTCCTAGATGGCTACTCTGGATATAACCAAATAGCCATACTCCTGAAGACAAAGAGAAGACTACATTTACATGTCCATTTGGCACTTATGCGTATAGGAGGATGCCCTTTGGGCTATGTAACACACCGGCCACCTTCCAAAGGTGCATGACCTCAATCTTCTCGGATATGGTAGAAGACATTATAGAGATCTTCATGGACGACTTTTCAATGTTCGGGGCTTCATTTGACGAATGTTCGAAGAATCTATCTTTGATGCTTCAAAGATGTGAGGAGATGAGTCTGGTGCTCAATTGGGAGAAGTGCCACTTTATGGTTAAAAGTGGTATTGTTCTAGGCCATGTGATTTTCGAAAAGGGCATTGAGGTCGACAATGTGAAAATCGAAGTAATGAAGAGTTTGCCTTCTCCTAGATTGGTCAAGGATATTAGGTCATTCTTGGGTCATGTGGGGTTTTATAGGCGGTTCATAAAAGACTTCTCGAAAATTGCAAGACCATTGTGCACCCTACTTCAAAAGGATGTAGAATTCAAGTTCAATGAAGACTGTAGAATTGCCTTTAAGAATTTGAAAGAGGCACTAACCTCGACTCCCATCATCATGCCACCACAGTGGAGTTTTCCCTTTGAACTTATGTGTGACGCCTCCGATTATGCCATAGGGGCAGTTTTGGGACAGTGCATAGAAAAGCTTCCTCATGTCATTTATTATGCATCAAGAACTCTCAATGACGCTCAAATGAACTACTCAACTACGGAAAAGGAGTTATTGGTGATAGTATTTGCCTTGGAGAAGTTTAGGCAATACTTTGTGGGCATTAAAGTCATTGTATACACGAATCATGCCGCTATCCGGTACCTATTGCATAAAAAGGACAAGAAGCCTAGGTTGATTAGGTTGATACTTTTATTGCAGGAATTTGACCTTGAAATTTGGGATAAGAAAGGGTGTGAGAATATGGTGGCAGATCATTTGAGTAGACTAACTCAAGGAACTCTTATGGAGGATGATGTGATACCGATAAGAAAATGTTTCCCCGATGAACAATTGTGGGTAATACAAGATAAAGACCCATGGTTTGCAGACATCGTCAATTTTTTAGCATCAAAGGTGATCCCTTTGGAATTGAATCCTCAAGCGAGAAAGAGGTTCATTGCTAGCACTAGATTCTACTTCTGGGATGAGCCATACCTGTTTAAGGGTGGTCAAGATCAGGTTATTATGAGATGTGTTCCGGAAAATGAGCAAGGAGAAATACTAAGATTTTGCTATGAACGTGAATGTGGAGGACATTATAGTGGTAAGAAGACAATGATGAAGATTCTCCAAAGCGGGTTCTATTGGAAAACCTTGGCAAAGGATGCTTATGAATTTTGTTTGAAGTGCGATAGATGCCAAAGGTCAGGGAACATTGGGAAGAGAGATGAGATGCCATTGAACAGTAAGCATGTGATCGAGTTGTTTGATGTATGGGGGATAGATTTTATGGGGCCATTTGTTACATCCCATGGGTATAATTTCATCTTGGTGGTGGTAGATTATGTATCTAAGTGGGTGGAAGCAATCCCCACAAGAACGAGCGATAGCCATGTGGTTGTTAGGTTCATCAAGGAAAATATCTTCGCAAGGTTTGGAATTCCTAGGGCAATAATAAGTGACAGTGGGAGTCACTTTTGTAATAGAGTTTTCAAAGCTTTGTTAAAAAAAATGGGTTTAGACACAAGGTGGCAACTCCATACCATCCTCAAACTTCGGGACAGGTGGAGGTGAGTAACCGGCACATAAAGCAAATCTTGGAAAAAACAGTCAACGGGAGTGGAAAAGATTTGACATCCAAACTGAGTGATGCATTGTGGGCATACAGGACAGCCTACAAATCCCCGATAGGAATGAGTCCTTTCCAAATAGTCTTTGGAAAAGCTTTCCATTTGCCGGTGGAACTAGAGTACAACGCCTTATGGGCTATTCGAAAGTTAAACCTAGACCTTGACAAAGCTAGAGAGGAAAGGAAGCTATAACTCAATGAACTTGAGGAGTTCCGGTTAGAGGCATATGAGAGCGCAAGGCTTTACAAGGAGAAGACTAAATTCTACCATGATAAGAAGCTTAGAAGGAAAGATTTCCATCTAGGAATGCTAGTACTCCTATTTGAGTCCCGTTTGAGGTTATTTCTGGGGAAGCTTAAGTCAAGATGGATAGGACCTTACAGAGTTGTGCAAGTGTTCGTGCATGGCGCCATTGAGATTGAAAGTTTGAAGAAAGGCAAAAGGTTTAAGGTGAATGGCCATCGGTTGAAGCCATATAGGGGAGGAGACCCAACTTGGGAGCCTATTTCAAACGAGCAATTGACTGATCCAATCGGGTAACAATTGTTCTTCCTTTTTGCTTAGTAGATTTTATTTTCATAAATTTTTAGTTTTTGCATTTCTTTTTCTTTTTGCTCTATATTGTTCCTTTTTGCCTTTATTTTGTTTCCGCATGGAATAAGGGTGTGGATTGGATTTTGGTAGTGGATTTAGGACATTTGTGCCTTATTGATATATCTTAACTGTTTGGATTTTGTGAATGGATTGATGTGAGGGCAATATGTCGGATTATTGATATCTTTTGTGATTGCCTTTGCTTGTTGGATTATTGCTTGAAATTTGTCAAGTTGCGCTTGCTTTGTTTATTTATACCACCCATGAACATTGAGGACAATGTCTGATTTAGGTTTGAGGGTACATTTGTGCAACGCCATTGTGCTTGGTTTTCAATTTGTGTGACAAATTTTTCAAAAATTTTTGCGATATTGCCATATTTGAGTAAGTTTTGCTTGTGGAGATTGATCTTTACATGATGTAGTGAGGAATTGTGCATCTTTGCTAGTGTTTGGTTTAGATTAACATCATGCCACTTAGGGTGTCATTGAACAAAATGCGTTAATCTTTTTCTCTTAATGTTGAGTGAATCATCAAATTTGCTTGAAGGCTAAGAATTAATAGTGGAGATTCCCGTGAGGATCACAAACACTGCCTATAAAAAGCATACGTTGAGTTGTAAAATATTCACTCTTTAAACACTCACTCTCAAACACTCATACAAGCATATATTGGTCTCATTTGCACTAAATGTTGTTTGCCATAGAATATTATGGACTTCTGTAGGGAAAAATAACGTACCCGCAGCGGAAGCGAGACTAAAAATAGTTTTGAGTAGCTTTTAAATTTTTTCCAATTTTATGAACCTTAAACCCTTTTGATTAATTAAAGATATATAAAGAAGTAATAAAAGTTTAATACCTCTTGTCGCGTGATCCGATTGACTTGCGTCGATGGTAATCCGCAAGATCTTCAATCCTAGCACGAACGTGGATCACCTAGGAGCGTGGTCTCCCTTCTCTTTGAATTGCAAACCTGTGATTGGATTAAACAAACTTTTCTCTCTTGTTCGTTAGTCACAAAAACAATCAAAAGAAACCTAAGATTATTCCGGTCACTTTTGAGTTCTCAATCTAATGATCGAAACTCGCGTGAACCTTGATCGATGTTGTATACACAAGCTTATCAATGATTAAGCAAATAGTACACCATCAAAGAATAATCTATGTTCCTTTTTCTTTTGTCTTAGTTGAATAAATTCTCTATCTATGAGTTAAGAAGAAGAAGAAGAAAAAAATTCTGCACCTTAAGCATTAGGGCTGGCCGAAAATTATATGTATACATATATAGGTGGCCGAAATTTTTTTTTTTTTTTTTTAGGGTTGGCCGAATTCTCTTCCTAAATTAATTAGGGTTGCCGCAATTTCCAAACAAAATTAATTAGTTTGAATTGCACCCTAATTCCTATTTAGAAAAGATTTCCAAAACCTAATCAAACTCATAAATCTTTTTATTCTCATATTTGACTAAAATAAAAAGACTTCCTGTTTGAATAAATAAAACTAATTATTTATTTCCTTGTCAAACAAGTCTTTCTATTTAATTATACTACTACCAATAGTATACCTTTAGGAAACATATTTCCTAATGAGAAAAGATTTGTATCTTAATTAAATAATTAATTAATGAATTAATTAATTCTTATTTAATTAAATAATGAAAACAAAATAATATTTTAGGTTAATATATAACCTTGCCGCCCCATATGTCTATTGGGCCAAATATTATTTTTCCTTATTTCATTTAATCCATAGGACTATAAATAAAAAGCCCACATGTGAACTAGACCCAATCTTACTAAAAGAAACAAGCCCACATGTCATCCATTAATATATAAATATAATTGTGCAGCCCATTACATAAATAATGTGGAAATTATATTCTTAATATATTAAATTGCAATTCTAGATGGACCCTAAATTGGTCCGGTAGAATATATCAAGTGATCCATGCAAGTCCGTGTGGATTGGGGATCTTGGCGGCTATCTAAATTTAAGCTACAATAGACATAACCTAATCACAATCAACAAATGATTCACTTAGGTCCGATCCATTAATTTTAGCTCATTCCACTAAAGAGCTAAAATTGAACTCTTAAATAAAGACAGAAAAGGAAGATGCTTCCTCATTCTTACCCTAGACAATCATATTGGAGATAGTGTATCCTCGTGAATAATATTAGTAATCGCCAAGAGTTCATAGACCGCCTATAACTCTCCAAGTTACCATATTTACTCATATGACCACGTTTTGAACTTGGATATTTTGACTTGTCCAGAAGCCATGTTTTCAATAGACACCATCGAAAACTCAACGTTGAGATTTAATATCCAATTACCTCAAAACATCCATACGATGATATTATACTCTCATTTGATAAATGGAGCTACGATGTCCATATCTATAAATGAAGTCCTCTATCGATTAACAAATGAATACCACCAAATTATCGAGGATAGACTATGCGATATAATCGTACTCATTGATAACTCAAATGATATCACTTGCAACCATAAGTCCATCATTTATCTCAGGATTAAGATAGACTCTCCAATTGTCCTGATAATGAAATTACTTTTATCTACTGACGGTTATAGATAAAGTATTTCATTTTGATCCAGTTCAATGCACCCAGTGCACTAGATCCTTTTGCTCGAAGACACTCCGATGATTTTAGACTCATCATATCTCATTTGATCCCACTCAAATGCTAGCAAAAGAATTCTACAACTTTAACAAGATAAAGGTGCCCAACCTTTAACTTAAGTTGTGAACGATATTCAAGACTAACTAAAGAATTGTGTCTACCACATACATATCCAGATATATGAACAATTCTTCTTTTCTCATAGTCTTTAGACCTTATGATTATTTACTTTAACAATTATAATATTCAACTATAAATGCTATAATATTTGTTTAAACCAGAAATCACTTTATTAATATGAATAAGATTGTTAATTACATTATTACACTCTTGCTATTGAGCATAATCCTAACATTGTGGATGCCTTATTTTGCTTAGTGGACAAGCCTTTAGAAATGATTTTAGGCGATGCATGTGAAAAACCACTATTGGCCCAAACACTTCCAACCAATGTGAATATGTGTGCTCCCAAGCCCCTTTGAAGCCAAACACATTTTAAGCCTTTCATTCAAGAACCACATCTACATGAACCTTATAGCCTTATGATAATTGACTTACCTTGACCAAATGATTTACTAAGGCTTAGGAAATCAATGTAAATTTTTGAACTTGAAAATGTAAGGTGTGTACCTAGGCATGTAAATGTGTGCAAGAGTCTTGCAAAGCAAGAATGTTTGAAAAGAAAAATTGAAAGGAAACATAAGCTTGAAATGAGTGTGAAAAGAAAAGAAAAAAAATGAAAAGCATCAAAAGAAAAGAATTGGCAAGCAAAGAAAAGCAAAGAAAAAGAGAACCAAGAAATTAGGCACAATTGGCCTAGAAGAGAAAGAAAAAGTAAATGAACTACTCAATTTGAAAATAAGAGTAGCATGCACATGTATAATTGTGAGCCAGGACACCGTGAATTGTGATAAATATGTGTGAAACTTGTGGAACTCCTAATTAGAATGTATGCCTTAGTGTAATCATTAGGTTCCTTGATATCCATCTTCCCATTCTTTGTTTCACCATGACCTTAGGCCCCATTACAACCAAAGAAAAGACCTTCATGACCTTTAGGATTGTCCATTTTGTACAATTTGGTTGATGCATGTTCTTTCTAATTCATGGCATGCAATTCCATTCATGAGACCACTTTTCAGAAAATTGCATTTTAATGATTATCATGTGCAATCAATTAGATGCCATAACATGAATTCATATTGGACATGCATGATGTTGAGTGAAACTTAGGAGTCTTAGAGAAAAGAAGAGAGAATCCGGTGAGGTTTAGTATCAAAGCGAATTACATTCTAACTTGAATAGCACCTTTGCTTTGAAGCTTTGGCATTTCGAATGTAAGATCGCATTGCGTACAATCATATCTAAGAGTGGCACGTTTTTAATCTTTACTTGACATACTCTTACATGTTGAAGTCCTCACTATTGCATCATTGTTTTTATCTCTTCATTTTGGCTTCGCATATTGACCATAAGAAAGTAATAACCTTTGAAATATCTCAATGCATGTCTTTGAGGGTTTCTTGTGATTGTTTTGCTCGAGGACTAACAAAAGATTGGTTTGGGGGTATTTGATCAAGTCAAAATTGGTATGATTTTGGCCCTCATTTTCGATTCTTTTTGCTTGATTCTCGGGCAGTTCCTCATATTTAATGGTGTTAAAATGAGTATTTCAGGTTTTATCAGGTTTCGAGAGCAATTGGGATGAAGTGGAGGACTTGTGTGAAAAATGTCTCACAAATGGGAAGAAACAGGGCATTTTCACCACTTAGACAAGAGGAGGTCGCTACATGGGCGCCATGGCGACAGAGGATTCTTCAAGTCATCAGAAGGTCGCCATTTGGTCGCCATTTAGGCGCCATGGTGACAGAAAGTCTCCAAAAGCATCAGGTGGGTCGCCACTTGGGGGTCGCCAAGGCGACCTACCTCTACAAATGGCAACCTCTCTCAAACAAGGCAAGGTCGCCACTTATGGTCGCCATGGCGACCTTGATGTTGCAAGTGGCGACCTCTTCTCATTTTGTTGGTCGCCACTTATGGTCGCCATGGCAACCTTGAGATGCAAGTGGCGTCCTCTACACAAATTACACTTGGTCGCTGCTTGCTAGATGGCGAAAAAGATGGTTCTCATGGCGACCTTAGCATTTAACCGTTTTACGCACCCAGGGTCGCCATAGCGACGAAACTGCGAACTAGGTGCCACATCAGCGAATCAAGCAGTTATCAGTACATGTCCAAGAGTGTGTATAAATAGAACGACCATTCATCTTCAAAGAGATCCGAATTCCGAGAGAAAAGAGCACCAAATACCTTCCTTGAGATCTAGCTCTCTCATCCATGGCACACCATTCCTCATCCTCCATTTCTCTCCTTGAACTCATCTAATCCATCCAAACCTCAACACAAAGCCTTGATTCCTTCCCTACATCATTCCTCATCCCACCATTTCTCCACCAAAATCCTTTGTCACTTTCCACCAAAACACCCACATTCCAACACATATCCTCTACTTCCATTCCTTGCATCTAGGAGCATAGAGGAAAAGAATGATCAAGCTTAAAGAAGGTGACCCAAGGGTTATTTCCTTACTATTTACTTCTTTTCATTTAATGCAATTATGTGTAACTAAACCCCTAATCTAGGGGATAGATTTGAGGATCAATTGGTTGTGGGTTTAGCTTAGCTTGTAATGAATCTCATATGTGTTCTATTCATTCAAATTATTAGATTCCATTCATTATGTAATTGACTTGTATATCACTTGTTGATTGAAATCTTGAGTGGAGTAATTTGTTATATATTCATATGTGGATTGACACTCCTTGTGTGATTAAGAACCCCATTGAATAGGATAGATTAGTGGTGGGTATATCAACCCCACTAATCTAAGCCTTTAGTGGTCAACATAATGAAATTGGTACATTAATGTTGCTATAAGGCATTACCCACATTCAATTGTTAATCGATCTATTCCTTAGCTATCTTATTAATTGATTTTATCACTATTCTTATCAAGGTGTTGAGTATTCTATTTTTCATAACATTGTTGTGTATTTTCATTTTAGTATTTAGCATTGGTGGTTTTAGAAACCACACATCTATCAAACACTATGATTTATTTTATTTTCTAAAGATTAGTCAATTTATCTAATTAACACTCCATTCCATGTGGAACGAACTTGCTCACTATTTTGCTATCAAATCATATTTTAAAAGGATTAAGTGGCTTAAATGAGTTTTTCAAGAATCAACCAAAAACTATATTATTCTTTTGTTGAGTACACAAACGACCTCATCATTTAGCTAAACACAAATGAGAGATAAACCCCAGAAATGTCAACTTCTTGTCTAAACGACTTGCACAAGCCGCAATATCACCAAGGTTTATGGGTTTGTTAGTCACTAAGGCATACACAATCTTGATCTTCTCTTTATTTAGTTTGGTAGCATCAGAAGACCTAACAAGATTGGCACAAACAAAGAGATGCCAAAAGGCACTAACCATAGTCAACTCACTTTGCCTAATAAATGCTCGTTTTCCCCACTCAAAATCAACATTGTCACAAAGAGTTCTACCCATCAAGTTAAGGTTTTCCAAGACATCAACATCAAGGAAATCCGATCAATATCCTCGGGCACCCCTAGAAATTCATTCAATTTCCAAGAGTTGACTCTAAAGACAACACCTCTCATATCCATAACGGCATATTCAACATTAGTACTGTTGACGGTGATTTTTGGATTGACTCGGTCAACAATATTATGTTAATAAAAAACGAATAAACAAAGAAAATCAATCAACACATGCAAGATGGATTTTACGTGGAAAACCCTTGAATGGGAAAAAACCACGGTGCCCCCTGAGGGCGAGAGAAATCACTATGAATTGCTTATAATTTACACACTCAAATCTAAATCTCTCATACAAAAACTTGATTATTCTCTCTAATCTCGAACCCTTTTTTAATGGGTGTTAAGGTTCTATTTATATTGGTTTTTTCTAGGGTTTCCCGTGCCCATGCCGTGTTGGTAGGGGAGTCCCTATTTTGTCTTGTATAAGGAGTCTAGAGTCTACAGATAACTTCTTTAGGGTTTGTTTTCTATTTGGACTCTTCCTTGTTTGAAGAAGATTATATTCTGTTCGGAATAGGATTTAATCCTTGAGTCTTGTATCTGATTGAACCCTCATTTTTGTCGTGGAAATATACTTGGAATTTGGATAATTGGATCTCCTTTTCCAGCTGTACATCTTCGGCGAACGCCTTATGTTGGCGAGCGCATTTCGCCTCTCCGTTGGACAACAGTTGTGGCGAACACTCTTTTTCTTTGAATCGGCGAGCGTACCTACTGGCACTTCTTTTGACTGATTTCCTCCTGTTGACGAGTCAATGGGTGACGTGTCTATGTCTTTATTGCTTCTTTGCTGACGTGTTCTTTTATCAAATTTACACATACAACAATACCCCCATAAATACTTCGAGCTGATCCAATGTGGGCTGGTCTCTTTGGTTCTGCGAGCAGTGTTTATATAATTTACTTATATTTCCTGACTTTCTTCATTTTCTAAAATTTTTGCAGATGTTTTTTCCCTCTCTTTTTTATTTTTGCCACGTGTTCCTTCTGATTTTAAATCTTCCACGGCAAGCTTTCATTTTCAGCCACAGAATTTCAAACGGAGTGAATTGATGTGACACGCTGCAACTGATGTCACGCCTGCGCACCACGCCTGCAATGATTTCGCGTCTGTTGGGAGTCCCCATAACGCCACGCATCCTTCATTTGATGGATGCTT
The DNA here is from genome assembly GCA_954870605.1 of Acer campestre. NCBI lineage: Eukaryota > Viridiplantae > Streptophyta > Magnoliopsida > Sapindales > Sapindaceae > Acer > Acer campestre. The sequence continues at coordinate 12,306,259 of OX940804.1, forward strand.
TCATCCCAGCCTTTACTCACAGGCGGCGTCGCTTTATCACAGTCGTTTTTCAATTATTATTTTTTCTTCAATTTCGTGTTTCCCCCTTTAAAAACGAAACTGCTCTACTCCGTTTCACTTTCTTTATTTCTTTTTGCTGTTATTTTTCTCAGAAAATATTCTTTGAGAAAAAATCTTCTTCTTCGAGAAAAACTCTTCCAAGTTTCCGATTCACAGACGTGTTCAAGTTTCCGGTGGTTTCTTTTGAAGCGCGGTTCTGTTGCTCATTTTTCTTCTCTTTTTCAAGAACATTTATCTCTGGTGAGTTTCCATGGATCTTCCTCAACGTGCTTTTCTTTTTAATCAAATGATGCAAGCCCTAGAGCTTGGTGATAAGGAAGTTGCTGATAAAATCGAGTCATATTTACGCAATTATAACCCATCTTCTCCTGTTCCCATTCCTCTTTATACTTCTTTTAACTCCGGATCCGATGCTCCTGATTTCATTTTTCTCTCAACTTCTAACAGCAATTCCTCAGATATGGCAAAGACTCCAAGCACTGCTGGCAGTGGTCGACGAGGGCCTAGAGCCCCTAGAGATTCTCTCATTGGTGCTCAAATAGTGGTGGGCTCAGATGTTGAGGACCATCGGCGAGATGCTTTATGTTTTGCGGCCGACCGCCCTAGTTCCTTTGATATTGAGGTAAATGTAGTTGGCGAGCAGGAGCTGGGAAAATATAGGAGAAGATATGACATTCCGAGCTCGGTTGTCCTTATTCCTTCGGGCGATCGAGCTGCATGGAATCCGCCGAGCGGCGCCGTCGCCATCTACGGTTCGATGTTCGGCTGTGGAGTGACTCTACCCCTTCAGCCGTTTATAGCCAGGTTTCTGGCTGACGTTAAGATTGCTCCGGCACAGCTTTCTCTAAACAGCTACAGGATTTTGATGGCCCTGGCTGTGATGTGGAAATCAATGGGTCGACGGTCGCCAACACCTCGTGAAATTCGTCATTTCTACGTCCTGCGACAGTCTGGCCATGGCGGGACTTACTATCTCCAGTCGACTGCTGTGGAGAATTGGATACCTGAGGGAGTGTCCAACGCGGGACAGGTGGAGATTTCAAGTGATAAGAAGAAAATGGACTTTGTCTGGAGTTTCCCCACCTCAAACAAGAGATGGAAGAACAGCTGGTTCTTCGTTGGTGGCGAGTGGGGAAGGAATAACCCTGCCGATCCTCGCCGAAATATTCGGGCGAGTAAAGTTCCGAGGCATTTTACTTTTCCTGAAGCATGGACGAGGGCTTCCCCTGCCTTGACCCCACACGAGGTGAAGAATGTGACTGATGCCGCAGTGCTCAGTTTAGCAAAGAGGGGTCAGGAGCAACTCCTCGATGAGGCTAGGATGGTCACTTGTGGTGTTTTCCCTCGCCTGTCTGCTAGGCGACGCCGCTGTAAGTCTCTCTCTTTAACCTATCATTAGAACTTGTTTCATTGGTTTTTGCTTTGGATGACTATCTTTTTCTTTTCAGTGAGCGAGTTCGATATAGTCTACGACTAACAGGCTCGAGCGGTGAAGAACTCTGAGGCCGCGAGCCAAAGACATGCCGCGGGCCTGGCTAAAGAAGGAGTTGCTCCACCTGAGGGTGGCGACTCTCCTGATGAAGATGGAGCAGGGGTTCCTGTTGTTACTGAGGTGATCGCTCGGTCACGCGGGGATGGAGTGGGAGCCTCATCTCACGCTCCCAGCCGCAAAGGAAAAGAGAAGGTTGGTGTTTCTGCGGTGGATACAGGGGCTCCTGTTTTTGATGCAAATGTCCCCGAGCCTCCTGTAGATCCCTCCAGCGATCTTAACCCCAGGAATGGTCGAAGGAAGCAACCCGCTGAGGCTACCCCCGAATGTGCCACTCGCCCCCCAAAAAGGGCTTCTAGGGTGGTTCAATATGTGGTCTCATCTGACGAAGAGGGGAATGGGGAGCCTGTTCGTCCCGAAGCTGCCAATGTTAGTGAACCGGGTTCCACAGTCCCTCAGGATGCTGATCCAGCCTCTCGACCAGAGAAAGGTGGTAGTGCAGAGACCGTTACCCCTTCGGCTGCACCGATCCCTACTTCGAACAACGTTGGTCCTTCAGTGTCTCCCGCGAATATTAGGGCGAGGGATACTGCTGTACAGGAGGATACCCTCAGGCCTTCATCTCCTCTTATTGCAGAGGGTAGGGATGCCGCTGCTCCGGCTGACATTCCTGGTCCGTCATCTGCCCCTGCTACAGGCTTGGGGGGTTCTCAAGAAGGGCCTTTTGTTGATCCGGCCGGCCCAGGTAAAGGTTCGGGAGCTGGGGTTGTGTCGTTGTCTAATTTTTCTCCTGCTGAGCTCCTCAACCATTTTATAAGTAATGATGTCTATTTTGGCGGAGGTTGGGAGCAAGTGAAGGGTAAATCATGCAACAGTAAGATGGAATTCTTCTTCAACTGCCATTCTTTGGTAATTTCATTGACCTTGTTTTTTCTTTCTATTACTCTTTACTTTACCCTCATTTTCTTCTTTTAAAACTTGTTTGGCTCGCAGATGATGTCTGAGATGGCGAGTAACTATCGGCGGGCGAACAAAGCGTTGAGCGACAGCAAGCTCTTGGAAAAGATAATCTCTCGCTCGGCGGCTGAGAAACTGTCGGCTGAGGAATTACATGCACAGCAAATTGCTAGAATGCAAGAGTCAGCCGATGGTTCCTTGGCTGCTCAGCTTGCTGCTGAGGAGAAGCTGCTCGCCGCTGAAGAACAAGTCAAGCTACTAAAAGAGCAGCTCGCCGATAGTCAGGAGGCGTTGGTCGCTCACATGGAGGGGGAGAGTTTGGCGAACGAGGCCAGGGAGAAAGCGGAACGCGAATCTGAAGATTTATGGCATCAACAGGCTACCCAAGACCTTCTTATGAGTGATTTGAAGGCTGTCTTAGAGGTTGATGTAGGGAAAAATTGTACCCGCAGCAGAAGCGAGACTAAAAAAAAATAGTTTGAGTAGCTTTTAAAATTTTTCCAATTATGAACCTTAAACCCTTTTAATCAATTAAAGATATATAATATATAACAAAAGAAGAATACCTTTTGTCGCGTGATCCGATTGACTTACGTCGATGGTAATCCGCAAGATCTTCCAATCCGATCACGAACGTGAATCACCTAGGAGCGTGGTCTCCCTTCTCTTTGAATTGTATACCTGAGAATGGACAACAAAACTTTTCTGATTCTGTTAGTCACTATAATCTCCAAAAGGTTGCTAAGAATGTTCCGGTCACTTTTGAATTCACAATCGTAAGATTGAAATTCGCGTGAACCTAATTCGAAAGTGTGTACAAAATCTCTTGATGTTAAGATCACTAGTACACTATCGAAACAAGAACAATTCTTCTCTCACAAACCTCCAGGCCGAATCACTCACTAGTCTTAGAGTTGGATCTTATTTTTCTCTAGCAAAAGAAAAAGCTCAATTGCAAAAACTAGGGTTTCGAAGATATACAAAGAATATTTTTATATATTTCTATTGCCGCAAAATATATATCAAAAATATATATATCTCTCGCGGCAAAATATATTCGCCCATTTATATAGCACTGCTTGTCTCCATGCATATATATGTATATCTATTGGCTGCACCGAATTCTCAATACATTAAATATGTACAAATTCTGCATGCCATATATATATTTATATTGTATATCTATATCTTGTATATATGCCTGCACCGCCATATATATACATATTATTGTCAAAAAACATATATATCTATATATATATATACTTTGACTTGAATTCTGCTTATATATATTATATTATATATCTCGGCAATAATTAAGTTGCCATATATATTATATATATTTTATAGCAATCTGAATTCAACTTGTCATGTACATAACATTCAAACCCTAATCCAACTCTTTAGTGTGTTTGTGACTATATAAAAGACTTCCTAATTTGACTAAACAAATAAAGTCTTTTATATTTAGTATAATACTAATAGTAGTATACTACTAGGAAACATATTTCTTAATCAGAAAAAGATTTGATTTTTAATTAAATAATTAATTAACATATTAATTAATTTCCATTTAATTAAATAATAAAATAAAACAATATTATGGGCTAAAAATTAGCCATTGCTGCCCATGACTAGAACTTGGGCCTACATATTGTTTTCTTATTTTATTTAATCCATTTGGACTTTAATAAAAAGCCCACATGTGAACTAGACCCATTCTTACTAAAAGAAACAAGCCCACATGCCTTTCATTAATATATTAATATAATTAAACATCCCATTAAATAAATAATTAGCAAATTATATTCTTAATATATTAAATACAATTCTAAATGGACCCACAAATAGTCCGGTAGAATATATCAAGTGATCCATACAAGTCCGTGTGGATTGGGGATCTTGGCGGGCTATCTAAATTTAAGCTTCAATAGACATAACCTAATCACAATCAACAAATGATTCACTTAGGTCCGATCCATTAATTTTAACTCATTCCACTAAAGAGCTAAAATTGAACTCTTAAATAAAGACAGAAAAGGAAGATGTTCCTCATTCATACCCTAGACAATCATGTTGGAGATAGTGTATCCTCGTGATTAATATCAGTAATCGCCAAGAGTTCATAGACCGCCTATAACTCTCCAAGTTACCATATTTACTCATATGACCACGTTTTGAACTTGGATATTTTGACTTGTCCAGAAGCCATGTTTTCAATAGACACTATCGAAAACTCAACGTTGAGATTTAATATCCAATTACCTCAAAACATCCATATTATGATATTATACTCTCATTTAATAAATGGAGCCACGATGTCCATATCTATAAATGAAGTCCTCTATCGATTAACAAATGAATATCACCAAACTATCGAGGATAGACTATGCGATATAATCGTACTCATTGATAACTCAAATGATATCACTTGCAACCATAAGTCCATCATTTATCTCAGGATTAAGATAGACTCTCCGATTGTCCTAATAATGAAAAGACTTTTATCTACTGATGGTTATAGATAAAGTATTTCATTGTGATCCAGTTCAATGCACCCAGTGCACTAGATTCTTTTGCTCGAAGACACTCCGATGATTTTAGACTCATCATATCTCATTTGATCCCACTCAAATGCTAGCAAAAGAATTCTACAACTTTAACAAGATAAATGTGCCCAACCTTTAACTTAAGTTGTGAACAATATTCAAGACTAACTAAAGAATTGTGTCTACCACATACATATCCAGATGTACGAACAATTCTTCTTTTCTCATAGTCTTTAGACCTTATGATTATTTACTTTGACAATTATAATATTAAACTATAAATGCTATAAGATTTGTTTAAACCAGAAATCACTTTATTAATATGAAAAAGATTGTTAATTACAATATTACACTCTTGCTATTGAGCATAATCCTAACAGTTGAAGCCGTTGATCGCTTTAAAAGATCTCCCGCATATGATGCACTCCTCCTCCGTGAGTTCGAACGAGGCATGCGTCAAGCGAAGAAGTTTTTTGCCTTGAAAGACCACTCAAATGAGAAAGCCCTAAGGCGCTACGAGCGAAACCTTCAGCGGCATATGGATGGTGCAGTGCGCTCGATAAAGAGCCAGCTGAAGCTGTGGAAGGCTCATTGCCATTATACTCAAGCGGAGCCCCTTCCTATGCACCTGGAGATCCCCACCAAACGCGCCTGCAACACTTACTATTCTGGCCAAAAGGGGAGCTTCACTGGGTCCGGTGCTGAACCTGACTTAGGTCCTGTGGCTGGTCGGGACTACACACCCTTCATGCCCGAAGGGGATGAGGATGTTGTTTGGCCGTCAGAGGACGAGGTGAGCGAGGAAGAGGGAGATGATGACGGGGGCCTTCCACCGGCGAGCGCTTAATTTCTTTTGTATCGTTTTTGTTTTAACTCTGTAAATATATTTTGACAAGTAAATAAAATGACGATTTTCTCGCAAAGTTGTTTCTTGCTTGTTCGCCTTGCATTTATTTCTATGTATTTTGGTTCAGCTGCCATTGCTGAGTTTCTGGCTCAAGCTTTAAAGCCTTTTATTACTTAGCTTTACAATCGCTAGTTTTTGTTTTTACCAAGTGTTTGTCAGGATGTGTCCGACCATACACTAGGTTTTACGTGAGCATACTGTTGGGACGTCTCCCGCTTTTGCTCACTGTTTTCTTTTTGAATGCTAGTTTTTCTTTACCCCCAGTGTTTTTAGTTCTCAGGGATTTTCCTGAATACTGTTGGCTGAACGCCTTGTACAGTTTCTTTTGGGGGTTTTATGCCTTTATTAATGGCGACTGCCTTTTTTATGTGACATTTTTCTCTAGCTCAGGCTACTTTTTGGCATATTTTGCCTTAAGCCTGCTGTAATACGGGGTTTTTCCCAGTTTTCTTGGGTGTTCGCCGGATTTAGATAGCTCAATTTTACTACCTTGGGCGATCCGTTCATCATGGCTGATCTGTGATTTCAACGATGGTAGATCTCTTAGTAATAAATTACTCTTTATTGATTATTTCCTGTAAACTCTAATGTCAAAAAACAAGAGAAACTTCTAAAAAGATGAATTTAAAGGAACAAAACATAATAAAAGGCCTTCTTTGAACTGGAGCATCAAGGGTAATAGATCTTCAGGTACTGAGCATTGCACGGTCGGGGTAGTTCGCCGATTCCTCTCTTTGCTATGTGATACGCTCCATGGCCCGCTATACCTGTGATGTGATATGGTCCCTCCCACTTATCTGCGAGTGATCATGCAGTTCTATCCTTCGTTCCGGGCGTCACTCTTTTTAGAACCAGGTCCCCTAGCGCAAATCTTCTGACTTTCACATGTGAGTTGTAATACCTCGCTGCTCTCTGCTGGTAGGCGGCGTTCCTTATTCGGGCGTGCTCCCTTCTTTCTTCTAGTTCATGTAAGCCACACTTCAGCATGTCAACATTCAGCTCTGGTTGAAAGAACTGTGTTCTTGGCGAAGAGAACGCCGTTTCAACCGGAATGACTGCCTCAGTTCCGAAAGCCATGGAGTAAGGTGTTTCCCCAGTGGAGTTTCTTTCTGTTGTCCGGTATGCCCATAACACCTGTGGTAGCTTTTCTGCCCAGTTTCCCTTTTTGACGGCCAGTTTGGCTTTCAGGTTATGCTTGATGATTTTATTTACTGCCTCAGTTTGCCCGTTTGTCTGTGGGTGAGCTGGGGAAGCGTAGTAGTTGTTGATCCCATATTTCTTGCATAAGTCTCTGAATTTCTTGTTATCGAACTGTGTCCCATTGTCAGTGATGATGGTGTTTGGTATTCCGAACCTGTATAGAATATTTTTCTTCACAAAGCTGGTTGTATTTGCTTCTGTGATGTGTACCAGTGATTCGGCCTCTACCCATTTGGTGAAATAATCCACTGCTACAATGGCATGTTTCGCCCCACCTGGCGCTATGGGCATTGGGCCGATCAAGTCAATTCCCCATATGGTGAATGGCCATGGGGAGGTGATGCTCTGTAAGTGCTCAGGTGGCTGGCGAATGTTGTTCGCGATCTTTTGACATGCTTCACATCTGGTCGCTATTCTTTTTGCATCGGCGAACATGGTCGGCCAATAGAATCCTTGCCTTAGTGCTTTATGGGCCAGGCTGATGCTTCCAGCGTGATTCCCACAGCTTCCACTGTGTATGCCTTTTAGGATTCCTTCTGCCTCTTCAGGCCCGACACATCTTTGCAATGTCCTCGAGAATCCTCTCCTATACAATTCACCGTTGAGGACCGAATATCTTGTTGCTCTGTATTTCAGTCGCTTGGCTTCTAGCAAGTCACTTGGGAGGGTGTCATTGATCAGGTATTCTCTGATTGGGGTTATCCAGTTGGTTGATACGTTCATGATGACCCCTACTTCTGCCTGCTCGGCTGTGCTAGGTCGAAGCAGATGTGCCATAGGGATTGTTCGAGGCTAGATATTGATCGTGGCAGATGCCAGCTTGGCCAAAACGTCTGCCTGCTCATTGGATCTGTACAATCCTATATTCTTTGAATCGCCTCAACAATTCCTTTGCTAGTCTGAGGTAGGCAATCATGTTGTCATCCCTTGCTTGGTATTCGTCGAGCACTTGGTTGACGATGACCTGAGAGTCGCTAAACACCTCAATCTCGTCAGCTCCTAGGGCCGTACATACTTTCAGTCCTGCTATCAGTGCTTCGTACTCGGCTTGGTTGTTGGTGGCTTTGAAATCAAACCGCAAGGCACATTCTACAGAATCTCCTTCTGGGGTGGTGACCACTATCCCTGCCCCGCTGCCATGCGTGTTTGATGAGCCGTCGACCCAAAGTTTCCAGCGAAAGTCCTTTCTTGTTTGATCTATCATCATCTTCGCCACTTCAGTATCTGGCTCGGTAAATTCTGCTACAAAGTCTGCTACTGCTTGGCCTTTGATTGCTGTTCTTGGGATAAATTCTATGTCGAATTCGCTTAACTCAATGGCCCATTTTGTAAGTCTGCCCGACACCTCTGGTTTTTGCAATATCATTCTCAATGGACAGTTGGTGTATACTCCTACCTTGTGTGCTTGGAAATACGACCTCAACTTCCTTGCTGCTGTTACTAGTGCGAGCGCCATTTTTTCAGCTGATGAATATCTCGTCTCAGCTGGCAGTAATGCTTTGCTTGTGTAGTACACTGGCTTCTGTATCCCATTCTCCTGTCTTATCAATACGGAACTGGTGGCTGCTTCTGTGACTGACAGGTACATGTACAGCACTTCCCCTGTGATGGGTTTTGACAGCAATGGTGCTCGGCCGAGGTATTCTTTCAGAGCGACGAAGGCCTGTTCGCAATCCTTGTTCCATTCTATCCCTTTGCCCTTCTTAAGTGCTTTGAAGAAGGGTAAGCATCGGTCTGTTGATTTTGCGATGAACCTGTTCAGTGATGCCAGGCATCCTGTAAGTTTCTGGACATCTTTCAAGTTCTTTGGGGAAACCATGTTGGCTAGTGCTTTGATCTTGTCAGGGTTCACCTCTATCCCTCTTTGATGTACTTGGTACCAGAGAAACTTACCGGATGGCACGCCGAACACACACTTTGAGGGGTTTAGTTTCATCCCGAATTTCGTTAACACATCAAATGTTTCTTGTAAATCGTCTACATGTCCCTCGGCTTTGACACTCTTGGTTAGCATGTCATCGATGTACACTTCCATATTCCTGCCTATTTGGTTAGCGAACATCTTGTTGACAAGCCGCTGATATGTTGCTCCAGCGTTCTTCAGGCCGAATGGCATGACTGTGTAGCAGTATAATCCTTGGTCCGTGGTAAATGCTGTCTTATCTTCATCCGGTTCATGCATCTTGATTTGGTTGTATCCTGAGTACGCGTCCATGAAGCTTAACAGCTCATGTCCGGCTGTTGCGTCGACCAGCTGGTCAATTCTTGGCAAGGGGAAACTATCCTTTGGGCAGGCTTTGTTGAGATCAGTGAAGTCTACACACATCCTCCACTGATTGTTCTTCTTCTTTACGAGCACAACGTTCGCTACCCACTCAGGATACTTGACTTCTCTGATCGATCCTGCCGCGAGCAGTTTGGATAGTTCTTCCCTTATTGCTGCACTTCTCTCAGGGTTGAAACTTCTCCTTTTCTGTATTACCGGCTTGCAGTCTTTGCTTACTGCTAGATGGTGTGTGGTTACATTTGCATTGATTCTTGGCATATCTTCGTGGCTCCAGGCAAAGATCTCCTTGTACTCCCTCAATAGATTCACTACACCTGTTTTGACCTGCTTCGTCATGCTCGCTCCGACTTTGACCGTCTTATTAGGCTTTTTTTCGTCCAGGATGACAGTTTCTGTTGGTTCTTCTTTTTCTCTGTTGGTCTCATCTCTCGGGTCCAGCTCAAACGTTTCAGGGTTCTCTTCTTTCGTCTCTCGGTCGAGTTGAAATACGCTTAAGGTTTCTGCTCCAGTCCTGTCTTTAAAAATTGACAGGTTGGCCCGGCGAGCCATTTCTTGCGACCCTTTAAGTTCTCCAATCCCAACCTCTGTCGGGAATTTTACTTTTAATGCGTGAGTGGACGTGACTGCCCGCGCCTTGTTCAGAAAGGGTCGGCCGAGTAAAGCATTGTATGGCCAGTTATAAATATCAACTACCACGAAATCCAGGAGGATGGTCCGTCGACAAGGTGCTGTCCCAAATCTCACAGGCAGTTTCACCGTTCCCAAAGATCTTACTTCTGCTCCTCTGAATCCTTTTAGAGGCACATGGAACGGTTCTAAGTCTTTCCTGTCTAGCCGAAGTTCGTCATACACTCTGGCGCTCAAAATGTCCGCAGAACTTTTGTTGTCTATCATCACTCGGAGGACATCCCGGTGTGCTATTTGTACCCCCACAACTATTGCATCATTGGGTTTGGCATCAATTCCTTCTGAATCTTCGGTCGTGAAAGTTATCGGGTCATGGCCTTCCCTTGGTTTTTTGTGGCTTCTCTGCACAGAGTTTACCTCAAAGTCCCTGCTTTCATACATTACTTCCCTGACTTCTGACATCCTTTCTCTATTGCTTCTACCGGTGTGAGGTCCTCCAAAGATCGTATTTATAGCCACGCTTGGGCTGCCTTTCCTCGGGCTTCTTCTTTCTTGTCCACCTCCTCGATGGCTATCTTGGCGACCCATGTTTTGGTCCCCCTTTAGTGTGAAATCTTTAAGGTGCCCCTCTCTGATCAGACTCTTGATGTGATCCCGTAATTGAAAACACTTAGAGGTGTCGTGCCCATGGTCTTTATGAAATTGGCAATATTTCGTCGTATCTTTTCGGGCATTAGCTGACTGTTGTCGAGGGTACTTGGCGAGCCCCTTGTCTTCTACTACAGACAGTATGTCCTCCTGTTCGCCATTTAGGGGAGTGTAATTACTGTACCTGCCTCGGAACCTACTGGTTCTGTTACTACCTCGGCTTTCTTGGGGCTTGCTTCTCCGGCTCTTTTCCTCTTTTTGGTGGTCGCGAGACTGGCCCTTTGTTCTCTCATCCTTGGTTTCTGACCTCACGTCTGGTTTGTGACCATGGACGTAACTACCCCCTTGGGCAACTTCTTCTTCTTCTGCTAATGTATAATCTCCAGCTATATCCATCATCTCTTCATATGTCTTGGGTCGGTCTCTCCGTAGGTCAAAAGACAAACGTCCGCTTTGCAACCCATTAGTGAAGGCTGCTATGACAGCTACATCGTTTGCATCTTCTATTTGAGTGACCTCCTTCCCAAACCTAGCTAAATAATTTTTAGCGACTCGTTACTTTCTTGTTTCAGATTCGACAATTGAGCCAGCGACTTTCTCCTTTGCACACTCCCCATGAATTGCCTTATGAATGCCTTGCTGAAACTGGAAAAATTGCTAATACTCCTGGCTGGCAGACGCCCAAACCATCTAGAGGCGAGGTCGCCGAAAGTTTACGGGAATGTTAGGCACAAGAGGCCGTCATTGGATGCGTACTGGGCCATGACATTACGAAATCTGCGGATGTGTTCCTTTGGATCCCTATTCTCCTTATACTGCTCGATGGTTGGCATCCTGAATCTTTCGGGGAACCGGGTGTGAGCGATATGATCGAAAAACGGATTGTCTGACTCATCATCCGAAGATATATTGTGCCTGTACCGCTTAGCCATTGCTGAGACCTTCTTCGAGAGTTGTTGAAGGGTAACGCTTCGATGACCAGTTGGTTCCCCCTCTTGGTCGAGCCTGCTTTTGACTATCACCCTTCGATAATCGTCTTCCCTGCTACCGGTACTTCTATTACCTCCTAAGTCATCTGTACTCTTGGACCTCTGCTGCCGCGTCCTCTTTGATCACAATCCTCTTCTCGGCTGGGGACTCCTGTCCTCTAACGAGATCGACCGCCGCCTCCTGCAGGCTCTATTCATCCTGTCGTCGGCGGGTCCCATATGTGCTCGCCCATGATACCGTTTTTCTGGGTAATCCTCGTCCAGCAGGTTCTCTCCCTTCTTCCGCCTTCTTTCACCCAAGGCCTCTGGCGAATCTTGGGGGGTTTCTTCCGCAATTGGTTTTGCCTGAGTACCGGGAGTTACGACATGGATTTCTGATCGCACCCTCCCTGTGGGATGATTTCCCGGAGTGCTGGTCGTTAGTTCATAAGGAGACAAGGCTCCCAACCCTATGGGAAGCGTAAGTCCTATCTTGTTGGCCTCATTGACCAAGTTCACCAAAGCAGTATGAAAATGCTGCAGAGTTTCGTTGGCTACTCTCGTCCCTGGAGTTGCTGCAGATTGTTCCCCTATTGTCAACGTCTCCTCCCCTAGTATAGTTGCCGCTTGAGGGATCTGTTCATTATTGGGAACTTCATCCCTGCCGCTACCGTTGCTCATGCTGTGACTGTTTTTATAAGGATTCCTGGAAGTTTTTATACTCTTCTTCCCCTCCTTCTAGCGCCAATTGTTGACGGTGATTTTTGGATTGACTCGGTCAACAATATTATGTTAATAAAAAACGAATAAACAAAGAAAATCAATCAACACATGCAAGATGGATTTTACGTGGAAAACCCTTGAATGGGAAAAAACCACGGTGCCCCCTGAGGGCGAGAGAAATCACTATGAATTGCTTATAATTTACACACTCAAATCTAAATCTCTCATACAAAAACTTGATTATTCTCTCTAATCTCGAACCCTTTTTTAATGGGTGTTAAGGTTCTATTTATATTGGTTTTTTCTAGGGTTTCCCGTGCCCATGCCGTGTTGGTAGGGGAGTCCCTATTTTGTCTTGTATAAGGAGTCTAGAGTCTACAGATAACTTCTTTAGGGTTTGATTCCTATTTGGACTCTTCCTTGTTTGAAGAAGATTATATTCTGTTCGGAATAGGATTTAATCCTTGAGTCTTGTATCTGATTGAACCCTCGTTTTTGTCGTGGAAATATACTTGGAATTTGGATAATTGGATCTCCCTTTCCAGCTGTACATCTTCGGCAAACGCCTTATGTTGGCGAGCGCATTTCGCCTCTCCGCTGGACAACAGTTGTGGCGAACACTCTTTTTCTTTGAATCGGCGAGCGTGCCTACTGGCACTTCTTTTGACTAATTTCCTCCTGTTGACGAGTCAATGGGTGACGTGTCTATGCCTTTATTGCTTCTTTGCTGACGTGTTCTTTTATCAAATTTACACATACAACAAGTACTTTCCTTGTACTCGTGATAGAATTCTCTAACCATGGTATCATTAACTATTACTAGCATGTTAATCCAAGTACTCCATTTTCTTTCAAAAATGACCTTATGAACATCAAATCCATACCTTTCTCTTGTAAAATCTTTTTGCACCCAAAAACTCCCAAAGGTTTCAATTTATTGGCTTTGGTTATCTTGGAAGAAGAAGTAGGATTAGAATTGTCAACGAGCTTTGTAGGATTGCTAACCGCAACTTTCTTAGCTTTTCCCATGACCTTGTATCACTAAAACACTAAAAACACAAGCGAGTGGAAACATCAAAGCGAGTTAGTGACCAATAAACATATAAGAAGGCAAAAACATCATTTCTGAACAAATCAATATGCATATAAAGAAATGGCATAGCATCTTAAAGATTTATCGAAAACAAGAATAATGCCAACAAACAATAGTCTTGAAGAATCATGTGAAAAAATCACAAAAGAGAACAAAAACATAGCATATAATGCTCCCCCTAGATAAATGCCCCATCTAAGATCTAGATAGACAAATTGTTCACAAGAATCGCCATACAATCACATCACCAATCAATTTTAATAGATTTTTCAAATAAGCTTCAAAAGCAATGAGGGTTACACCTAGATTTTCAATCACTCTCAAAATACCAAATAAGCAAACGTGAGTGTGTGAAGATTTTGCTTCAAGAATATGAAAATAAGTATTTTGATAATCAAACATGCAAACATTTTCAACATCTATTCATCTCAAGCCTTTCCGTAAAAAAGTCAAACCGATTATCATCTAAAATTTTACTTTTAAAAAGAATAGATTTCAATATGCGAGCGTTGTATGTGCATGTGGCTCATCAATCCATTTCTATTTGACAACCCGAGCTAATTTGATTATTCAACTATACTCCATAAAGCCTTTTTGTTTTGTTTGAGGCTTGAATCAAAGATTTTTTTTTTCAATGATTCATTTCAACACTTCTTTGATTTTTTTTTAACATAAACATATACACCTCATGGCAGCTTTCACTCATCACAATGGCGTAGCCCTTCCCTACATTGGGTGGTTGCACAACAAGGGTATGTAGCCCTTTCCTTAAGGGTGCTCATTAAGTTCTATGTTGCCGAAGCAAATGGATACCAACCATTGGTCATTTTTAAACATACTAGTCCTTAGGACTTCAAGTTGTATCCAAAACTTACATTAATTAAACTCAACACACTTAACCAAGCATATAAGAGAAGCAAAGTATATTTTTGAAACCAAGTTTTATGGCTTAAAAGCACATGATCAAAAAGCAAGTAAAGAGACTTACTTAAGATCTTTACTTCTCAAGAAAATAACTATCAAAGAATATGAAGCTCATATTTTTCAAAACATGCCCCTCAACAATCATACAAACAATAACACATATCATGATTAAGATCAATGCGAACAATTATCACCAAAAGATCTTAAAAGAGCAAATGTCAAGGAAGACCATATAAACACTATACTAGTTCTCTAACATGACATGCTTCATGAAGTGGTACAAACAATGAATTGAGAGATGAAAATTTAAGTAACAAAGCAATATGATTTAGAGATACCTTCGCAAGCTATTTTTCATCAAATGTAAAGCCTTCACCCTTTTTACGAGTCCTCTTGGCTATGAGGTGTGTCGATTCCAAGAGACTAAAGACTATGCATTTCAACTCAAACAACCAAAAAAAATTGACTTTCTCTAAAAGTCATAACATGATTGTCACTATATAGATTTCATAAACAACTTCTCAAAAGTTAATCAATATATTTTGACTATCATAAGAGGAATGTGAGATAGCTAAGTTCATGTCAAGTTATAAAGATACAAAGCAAGGAAGCTAAGTTTCTTAACGACATAACACTAATCTTAAAGTTAACTCACATGTGCCACTTACACTATTGGTAAGAGCACTCACCCTCGACAAACTTTGTCTTGGGTGAACCTACACAAACATCATCAAGATTCTTATTGACAACAATGTTGAATCTAGAGTAAAGTTTTTCTACCACTTGATTCACAAGAATATCATTGATACTCTTCTTTTCAACATTGCTAGCAACACATGCTTTGTCAATTTTAGCAAGATTTGCATTCTTAACATTCTGGACATTTTTAACATGCTTTGAGACATTATCATGCTTTCCATATTCAAAAGCTTTAGCATGCTTAAAATGAAGTTCAATCTCTCTATCCCTAGATGCATTTCCTACTTTGTAATATTCAATGAATTTAAAGAACTTGGGCTTGATATAGCCTACGGTATTGCAAAAATGACATGGGAACAAAAGAAGAGATTTTACCTTTTGCAGTTGGAGAAGCACAAATGGGAGTTTCAGGGGTACCTTGTTCTTCAATTTGTTATTGGTCTTGGAACGTCTCTTCTTAGGAGCTTTCTTGTAAATAATGACCTTGCTTGTAGGAAATGATGCTTCTATGAGCTTTTCCTTAACTACCAAGTTGCTTGAGCCTCCTAGAGACAAACTAGAGATGATCATATCCTTCTCAAGAACAAACCCTTTAACTTCTCTGAGCTTCTTGGCAAGAGCATTCTTTTTGCCCAAGAACCTCCGAGTTGTTGAAACAAACTCATCCATTTGTAACTTGATCAAAACACCCTTCTCATCCACCTCCCTTAAGGCTATCTTCAAATTTTCTTCAAGACATTTCACCTTAGCCAAAAGATTAATGTAGGTTGAATTTTCACTTAAACATTCTTGATGATTCAGATTAATCTCCTTGTCCAAAGAATCTTGACAAACATACTCTAGAGTAGAGTGAGAGGCCATGAAGGCAACAAAGTTGCTCACTAGCTATTCTTCACTAGAAGACTCATCACTTGAGCTCTCCTCTTCACTAGAGTCATCATCATCACTCCATGTGGTCGCCATAGCTTTTCCTTTCTTGTCCTTCTTAGCATCAACACTAGGACATTCCGAAGCATAATGTCCAAGCTTTTTACACTTGAAACATTGAACCTTACAATTGCTCTTAGCATGACCTCTCCTCTCATGAGTAGGAGTAAATGACTTCTTGACTTCCTTATCCCTTGAGTACTTGCCACTTGGCTTGGCACCTTTCCTCATAAACTTTCTAAACTTCCTAACCAACAAAGCCATCTTCTTGTCATCCTCACTACTAGCTTATTTGACGACTTTGAGAGCTAAACCCTTGTTCTTAGCCTTAGGCTTCATGTACATCTCAAAGGTTTGAAGAGAACCTAGCAACTCATCTATACTCATGACGTCTACGTCCTTGCTCTATTCAATGGCTGTTACCTTGGCTTTGAACCTCTTTGGAAGTGATCTAAGAATCTTCCAATTTAGTCTATTACAAGAGATAGGAACTCCAAGGGCTTGTCATTGATTAGCAATGTCTAGTAGCTTGAATTGAAAGTCCTCAAACTTATCTTCCTCACACATTTGCAATGTCTCAAATTGAGTTGTGACCATTTGAAGCTAAGACTTCTTCACCGCTTTAGTCCCTTCATTGGTGACTTGGAGAACGTCCCACGCCTCCTTTGCGGTCTCTAGGTTTTGGATGTAGGAAAATTGTCTACTATCCACACCTCCGAAAATAGCATTCACACTCATAACCCATGCATGTTGTTGTGTGTAAATATTTGTGTACTTACATGGTTAATTGATTATATCATTGGTTGATATATGCCATGACATATTAGGCATTAGAATGCATTCAAATGTCACTTCCCACACTTGCAATTCATGTATGTTTGTCTTAAGTGTGATGTAATTCATCTGCCGAAGTTATTCAGAAATGTCCGCGTGTGCACGTTGGTGTGCATGATGTTGCGTGAAGATTGCCCTCGGAGAATGCTCTTGGCTTCTCCTTTGGTTTCACCATTTTTGGTGAAACGGCGGTTTGATCAGTGACCTTGACCACCGAATGGAAACCGCCGTTTGATTCTAGACAATTCTGGACTTATTCTGCGGTAACGATCGATGGCCAAACCACTGTTTTGACCTGATTGAATTTTAAATGGGTCAGAAATTGGTGGCCTGAAATCAACGGTTTGACAGGGGAATTAACAGCCATTTGAAACATGGGTCCTCTATCCCAATTCGACGATTTTCATCATTTCTCATACTCGACTGCCGATCCATTCCAGTGGTGATGTTTTGCATTCAGCGGTAAGTGATCGGCGGCCTGACTGCCGATTGAAACCGCCGATCGTGTGCTTTAAGGCAAACTTTAAAAAACGACATCACTTCACTTGGATCTCATATATATATGTCTTGAAAGCCTTTGGTCATTTTGTGAGAGCAAAAATTACATCTTTTGAAAGCTTTTGAGTTTCTTCCAAGCTAAGGTATCAAGACTTCATCTTTATTACTAAAAAACACAAAAACCCATCATACTTGTATGTTTCATTCATCATCTAGCATGTACTAGTTTGATTCTCATAGGGTTTTCATATTTGCTCACATGACTTGTAGTTAGAACATTACTTGCATCACTTCAGATGTTCTTTCTTTACAAGATAGCCTTTTTATTACTTGACTAGTTTCAAGATTGCTTCTTTATGACTTGACTTAGTTTCAAGATTGTGTTTATTGTGTTTTGTGAGCTGTATATTGGTAGATATTGTATATAGGACTTTGTTTGTCTATTTAGCTATGTCATATGCATGTCATCTAGCAAAATGATATCTTGGAATGTCTAACATATTCATCCATGCCTAGATATGCTTAAATGTCTAACCTTGCATTTTGAGCTGTTAGGATTACGCTCAATAGCAAGAGTATAATATTGTATTTGACAATCATATAATATTAATAAAGTTATTTCTATTTTAACAAAATCTTATGGCATTTATAATTATAATTGTCAAAGTAAATAATCATAAGGTCAAAAGACTATGAGAAAAGAAGAATTGTTCGTACATCTAGATATGTATGAGGTAGACACAATTCTTTAGTTAGTCTTGAATAAGGTTCACAATTAAGTTAAAGGTTGGGCACCTTTATCTTGTTAAAGTTGTAGAATTCTTTTGCTAGCATTTGAGTGGGATCAAATGTGTTATGATGAGTCTAAAATCATCGAAGGGTCTTCGAGTAAAAGAATCTAGTGCACTGGGTGTATTGAACTGGATCACAATGAAATACTTTATTTAGAACCGTTAATAGATAAAAGCCTTTTCATTATCAGGATAATCGGAGAGTTTATCTTAATCCTGAGATAAATGATGGACTTATGGTTACAAGTGTTATCATTTGAGCTATCAATGAGTACGATTATATAGCATAGTCTATCCTCGATAGTTTGGTGGTATTCATTTGCTAATCAATAGAGGACTTCATTTATAGATATGAACATCGTGGCTCCATTTATTAAATATGAGTATAATATCATCATATAGATGTTTTGAGGTTTTGGATATTAAATTTTAACGTTGAGTTTTCAATAGTGACTATTGAAAGATGACTTCTGGACAAGTCATAATATATATCCAAGTTCAAAGTGTGGTCATATGAGTAAATATGGTAACTTGGAGAGCTATAGGCAGTATATGAGCTCTTGGCGATTACTGATATTCTTCACGAGGATTCACTATCTCCTATAAGATTGTTTAGGGTATGAAAAAGAATCATTTACTTATTCCATCTTTATTTAAGAGTGCAATTTTAGTTCTTTCCACCAATTTTAGTTCTTTAGTGGAATGAACTAAAATTAATAGATTGAACCTAAGTGAATCATTTGTTGATTGTGATTGGGTTATGTCTGTTAGAGCTTAAATTTAGATAGGCCCGCCAAGATCCCCAATCCACACGGACTTTCATTAATCACTTGATATATTCTACCGGACTAATTATGTGTCCATCTAGAATTTTATTTAATATATTAAGAATATAATTTGCACATTATTTATTTAATGGGCTGTTAAATTATATTAATTTATTAATGAAAGGCATGTGGGCTTATTTCTTTTAGTAGGAATGAGTCTAGTTCACATGTGGGCTTTTTATTAAAGGTCCAATGGATTTAATAAAATGGAAAAATAATATATGAGCCTATCTTTGTGTATGGGCGGCAAGGCTTAAATAATAGTCTAATATATTATTTTATTTTATTATTTGATTAAATGGAAATTAATTAATTGATTGATTAATTATTTAATTAAGAATCAAAATCTTTTTCTGACTGGGAAATATGTTTCTTATTGTTATACTGTTGGAAGTAGTATATTAAATATAAAAGACTTTATTTGGTAAGTAGATAAATAAGGGGTTTATTTATCTAGTCAAATTAGGAAGTCTTTGATATAGTCACAAATACACTAAAGAGTTGGATTAGGATTTGAATTCTAAAAGATTGATTGAAGGTTTTTAGTGGAAACACAAATCCTTTTTTTTGTAGATGATTTCGGTCATCACCTTGTTAAAAAAAAAAAAAAAAAAGAATTCGGAACCATAGTTTTGAGAAAGAATTCAGAACCATAGGTTTTTGGGAAAAAGAATTCGGAACCATACTTTTGGAAAGAATTCGGCACCATAGTTTCTTTGGAAATAATTCGGTACCATAGTTTTTGTAACTATGGATTCGGCCACCATAGTTTTTTTAACTTTGGATTCAGCCACCCTAAGGTCTTGGACTTGAGAGTTATTTTCTTTTGCTAGAGAAAAATAAAATCCGTCTCTTAGACTAGAGTGATTAATTTAGGCCAAGAGGATTAGAGAGAAAAGTTTGTTCTTATTTTGATAGTGCACTAGTTACTTTTACACCAAAAGGTTTAGTGCACAATTTCAAATAAGGTTCACGCGAGTTTCGATCTAACAATTGTGAATTCAAAAGTGACCGGAACATTCTTTGTTGTCTCTTAGATGTTTTTGTGACTAAAGAAAAAGAAAAAGTTTTGTTAATCCATCATCAAGTACATAATTCAAAGAGAAGGGAGACCATGCTCCTAGGTGATTCAAGTTTGTGATTGGATTGGAAGATCTTGCGGATTACCATCAACGCAACATCAATCGGATCACGCGACAAAGGTATGATATCTTTAGTATTATATGTTAATTAATTAAAGGGTTAAGGTTCAAAATATGGAAAATTTTTAAAATATACTAAACTCTTTTTTTGCTTCTGCTGCATTTATTTTTCCCTACAATTGGTATCAGAGCTTGGTTGTACCCTTAATTAATTAACGTATATATACGTGAATCTATTTCTTTTTATTGTGATTATGCATGTTTAGAAAGACATGGCACTCTAGGTATTCTCACATATAATTACATTGGAATGTATGGATTTCTATATGTTATATGTTGTTATAAAGTGAATTGTTATTGCTCGATTTTGATAATAGAATTTCAATGTATTTTTGTTGTGGAATTGTAACAAGAAGGGTGGCCTATTATCGTCACAATTTCCTTCTTGGTAGTTGCTAAGTTTTTTTTTAGTGTATTTAAAATAAGTGCAGTTTTTATTGTATTAAAATTTAGTGCAGTTTTTTAATGTATTAAAATACTGCAGTGATTTAAAAAAAAAAAAAAAAAACTGCAGTATTTTATTGTTTAAATAATGTTGTAATACGTTCAAGCATCGAAGATTCGAAGACTTGAAGAATTGGAAGCAACCGGAACAACTTTGGGACCGTGCACACCATAGCGACATGCATGCACGCAAGATAGCATGCAGCTATGCTTGTGGGGCTGTGGGCTGTGCACGGCAGCCCCATGAAGTACCATGGACTGTGCACGGCAGCCCTTGTTGGTGTTGTGGAGTGCGCACGCCCATAGGGGCAGCCGTGGGATGCTCAAGTGATCAATGGCCGCTTGAAAACTTGTTCGCCAAGAAAGGAGTTTTTTATATTCCAAACAAATATAATTTACTTGTTTTTCTAGGATGGATTAAAATTGTGGATATTTATTTTGCATAAATATTACAATATTTGTCATTGTTTAATGACATTTCATATAGAATAAGAGTGCCACTCATATATCTCTTTTGGTATGAACATGCATTGAATGATTTAGGAATCTAATTGGCATCTAGATAACTTGGTAAATATTCTATGAGATTTAATCACACGCCTTAAATAATTGAGTTGGAGAAGGTGTCTTGCAAACACCTATGGCCTCCAAGTTTAGTTGAGTTTTATTATTTATTGGTAATCCCCTTAAGGGGCGTCCATGAATGGAATTTAGCAAGATACTTCCTTACAAGGATAGACTAGACAATTGACTCAAACGAGATCTATTTCCCAAGGAGGGATTTTCGTGAGGGAAAATATTGAGGGTCGAAATCTTGGTAACACACTCAATGTGGTTTTATTGATTTCCTCCCAAGAGTTCTTGTTAATAAAATCACAAGGCTAAAATTGAAAACGTTGGTTGTTATGTTAACAATTATGTGGGACCTAGTCCAACTAGTAAATGGTGCAAACTCTCAAAGGAGGTGTAACATTGATGGGTGTTGGATCAACCATTGAATTTTACGATTGAATTATATATTTAATTCAAGATAAATATTCGAAAGTGCTAAATCATGATTATTTACTCATATATAATTTTGTTTTATTAACAAATCATGATCCCATCCCTAATGATCATCCTAAAAGATAAATATTTTAACTAGTGATAAATATGTCACATGGAAAAGGAAAATTGGGTTGTTGCTGCAAACTGAAAAACATAAATTTGTTCTGACTACTCCTAAACCACCTGCTCCTACTAATGAATCTAATGTGATACAAAGAGACAAGTATGAGCAATGGAAGACCTCTAATGAGATGGCCAAATGGCTACCATCTTCGACGTGTTGCAACAGCAGCATGAAGGAATGGGGTCTGCTGCTGATATGATGATGTCTCTAGAAGAGATTCATATGGTTGGTACTGTTGCTACTGTTAAGATCCATCAGAAGGTCGGGGAATAATAGAAGAAAAAGCAACTTGGGCCTACCAAGAAAGTAACCAAGATCAAAAGGAAGTGCTTCTTTTGTGGTGAAAAGAGATATTGGAAAAGTAATTGCCCAAAAGTCTCAGAATAAGAAGGAACAAGGTAATGTGAATTATCTTGAAATATGTTTTCTGGCAGATTCTACAGATTCTTGGATCGTAGACTTTGGAGCCACTAATCATGTATGTTATTCCTTACGGGGGTTTCAAGAAAAGAGAAGGCTGAATAAGAATGAAATCAACTTGCGTTTAGGCAATGGAGCGTTGGTATCTACTAGTGCAGTGGGGGATATTAGTGTTAATCTAGATTCTAGTAAGCATTTAGATTTGATAAACATTTATTATGTACCTCAATTCAAGAGAAATTTAATTTCGGTTTCTTGTTTAAATAAATTTGAATATTCGGTTACTTTTAATAAAAAAATTATTATTAGTAAGGATGACAAATTTATTTGCAAAGGTACATTGGAAAATGGTCTATTCTATTTACATAGAAATATCTCTCATTTGTTAGACACAGAATTAACGCAACCTAATCATAAATGAGTAAAATTATCATAAGATGAAACCTACCTATGCCATTCGTGCCTAAGTCATATTAACCTTAATATGATTAAAAGATTGGTAAGTGATAGACCTTTAAGTGACTTAAATGTTGATGATCTACCCAACTTGTGAATCCTGTTTGGAAGGTAAAATGACCAAAAGAGTCACTGATTGTTTATGATTAATGCATACTAATGTATGTGGTCCTATGAGCATTCAAGCTAGAGGTAGATATGAGTACTTCATCACTTTCACAAATGATTACTCGAGATTTGGCTATGTGTATCTTATGAGACATAAGTCGGATGTTATTGACATGTTCAAAGCATTTAAAACTGAAATGGAAAAACAGCTTGAGAAACACATAAAAATCTTGAGATTTGATCATGATGGAGAATATCTATTTGGTGAGTTTCAACGATATCTTATTGATAATGGGATCATTTCTCAGTTTTCTACACTAGGTACACCTTAACAGAATAGGGTGGTAGAAAGAAGAAATAGAACTCTTTTGAACATGGTTGGGTCGATGTTGAGTTATTCAACGCTTCCTATTTCTTTTTAGTGATATGCTTTACAAACTGTAATATACATTCTAAACGATGTACCGTCGAAGTCGGTTCCTCAAACACTGCATAGTTGTGGATTGGGTGAAAGCCTAGTTTACAAAACTTAAGGATATTTGGTTGTCCTGCACATGTGTTAAAAGGAAAGACAGAAAAGATGGAGTCCCGTATGGAAACATACATATTTGTAGGGTATCCAAAAGAAACTAAAGGGTATTGTTTCTATAGTCCTTCATATCTTAAAGTATTTGTTTCAACAAATGCTAAATTTCTGGAAAAGGACTATATGAATGAGTTTATACCTAAAAGTAGAATTGTCCTGAATTAGCTGTCAGGAGATACAATTCTACAAAAGGTTTCATAACCAGCCCAATTGTAAGTTTCGTACTATCACAAGATCAACAACCTACCATTCCTCATCGTAGTGGGAGGGTTATAAGACAACCCGAGAGATACATCGGTTTGGGAGAGTCAGTAGAGAATCTCCCGGACGACGATGATCCCTACACATATAAGGAAGCAATGGATGATGTTGATAGTCGCCATTGGCAAAAGGCAATACAATCTGAGATTGAGTCCATGTTTAATAACAAAGTCTGGTCCCTTGTAGACTTGCCTAAGGGGATAAAACCAATTGGGTGCAAGTGGGTATACAAGAGGAAAAGAGGTATGGATGGAAAGGTGGAAACTTTTAAAGCTAGATTGGTAGCTAAAGGTTATACACAGAAAGAAGGTATCGATTATAAGGAAACCTTCTCTCCCGTTGCCATGCTTAAAACCATTAGGATACTCTTATCCATTGCGGCATCTTTAGAATTAGAGATTTGGCAAATGGACATCAAGACAGCTTTCCTTAACGGAAGTCTTGACCAAAGCATCTATATGATGCAACCAGAAGGATCCATTGAAAAAGGCCAAGTGGAAAAGGTATGCAAGTTGTAAAAATCCATATATGGATTAAAGCAAGCATCCAGATCCTGAAACATAAGGTTCGATCAAGCTGTGAAAGGTTTTGGATTTGTTTAGAACCTTGACGAACCTTGTGTATACAAAAGGATCAAAGGCGACAAGTTTGTTTTCCTAATTCTTTATGTTGATGATATACTACTCATCGGAAATGATGTAGGTGTATTGAAATTCCCTTTAAAGTTTAGTGTTTTATACCTAGAGGGGGGTGAATAAGTATAGTCCCAAATTCTTCCAATATTCAAAAAGATGCGGAATATAAGAATGAAAATGAATACTTGTAATGATATAGCAATTGTATATTATGAATCAATTCATGTAAGCATCAATATACAAAAGAATCAATACATGAGAACATATGGAAGATAAGGAAATATAAAGCAAAAATGAGACACACTGTTTTTACGTGGTAAAACCTCAAAGAGGAAACATGCACGAGTTGAATCCACAACCACCAGCAAAGCAAATCCACTATATGAAAAGAACTTACACACTCAAAGCTATCAACACTATGATTTCCACTTCAAGCTATCAAGTCCTAATCACCTCTCAAAGGCCTAGTGAATTACCTAGCCTACTCTCTATCTAAGATGTATCCCACACCTCTAGAGAGCAACTTCCTATCCAAGACTAAAAAGCCTCTAGGAAGATTTCTTTGCTTAGTAATCTAGATCAAGAGATCCTAGTTAAGCTATCCTAGCTCAACCATCCGGAGTATTAAAACTCCTTGCTAAGACTTCTTGCTTAGTTATCCGAATCACCTTGATTCTAACTAAGGCTTCTTGCTTGGCTATCCGGAAACCTTTCCTAGCCAAGTCTTCTTGCTCAAGTCAAATAGGCTTCACTCACCTTGACAAGAGACTTCAACATATTACAAGGCAATGATCTAGGTGATGCAAATGGTGCAAGCACACACAAATAGAGTAAGTAGATCAAACACACTCTATGAACATGCTTAATGATAATCTAGAATATACTATCAACACACAATCACAAATCTATCTAGAAATCAAAGCATGTCAAAACAATAAGAACAAGATTAAGATATTCAATATATGTCACAAAAATCTTAGTTCTTATATCAAGAAATTGAGCCTAGAAGATAACATGAAGCACATTATAAAAACAATTTCTAGAATCAATTTCAATCAATCTCAAGTTTAGCAAAAATATGTTTAAGAGAAATCACAAAGCTAAACTCAATTAACTAATCAATCATACAACCCTAGCATATGATCTAACATACTTCTCAACATATTTCAACAATCAAATAGAAATAATCATAGAGATGATCAAATGAAATTGCAAGAGAAGAAGTATCACATACAACTAATGGACCTCGTACTGAAAATCAGAGTGTTGTGAACAATGAGAAAATCAAATGCCTCTGAAAATGCTTGGGATTTGTAGCTCTTGTCGAGACCAACAATTTTGGCTTTTGAATCACTCGATTTTGAGTTCGTATGAAGAAGTTATGATCAAAGTAAGTAAATCAAAATCATGAACAATTTTGCAGAAAATCAGATTTGATATTGTTCAAGTTATTTGAAAATGGAGGGAAGAGAGGTCATTTAAGGAGGAGGGAAGAGGGGCATATTTGTCCAAAAAATAGAGGAATTTCAGCCATGCCCACGTGTGGTCAGCGTGTGCCACACATGGCCAGAGAGTGATCAGGCCAAAATTGGTATGATTTTGGCCCTCATTTCCATTTCTTTTTGCTTGATTCTCGGGCATTTCCCCGTGTTTAATGTTGTTAAAATTGAGTGTTTCAGGTTTTATTAGGTTTCAGAAGCAATTGAGATGAAGGTGGAGGACTTGTGCGAAAATGTCTCACAAATGAGAAGAAACAGGGCATTTTCGCCACTTGGACATAAGAGGGCGCCACTTGAGCGCCATGGCGACAGAAGGTCACAAAAACAATCAGGTGGGGTCGCCACTTGGGGTCGCCATGGCGACCTCCCTTACAAGTGGCGACCTAGTGCACTCAATGCATGGTCGCCATTTAGGGTCGCCATGGCGAACTTGATGGTACAAATGGCGACCTCTTCACTTTTCCAGGGTCGCCACTTATGGTCGCCATGGCGACCTAGAGGATACAAGTGGCGACCTCTACAAATTTTGGTCATGGTCGCCACTTGACAAATAGCGAGAAAGATGGTTTTCAGAGCGACCTTTTCATCTAACCGTTTTACGCTCCATGGTCGCCATAGCGACCAAATAGCGACCTAGACTCCACATCAGCGAATCAAGCAGTTACCAGTACATGTCCATGAGTGAGTATATATATGAAGCGTTCTCTCCATCTTCAAGCATCGAAAATCAGAGATAAAATTCAGAGAACACTCATTTCAGATCTAGATCATCATCCATGGAACATTATTCATCATCCTCCATTTCTCTCCTTGAACTCATCTAATCCATCCAACCCTCAACACAAAACCTTGATTACTTCACTACATCATTCCTCATCCCACCATTTCTCCACCAAAATCCTTAGTAACTTTCCACCAAAACACCCACATTCCAAGACATTTCCTCAACCTCCATTCCTTGCATCTAGGAGCATAAAGGAGAAGAAGGATCAAGCTTAAAGAAGGTGACCCAAGGGTTATTTCCTCATCATTTACTTCTTTTCATTCATTGCAAATATGTGTAACTAAACCCCTAATCTAGGGGATAGATTTGAGGAACAATTGGTTGTGGGTTTAGTTTAGCTTGTAATGAATCTCTTATGTGTTCTATTCATTCAAATTAATTAGATTCCATTCATTATAATTGACTTGTATATCACTTGTTGATTGCTATCTTGAGTGGAATAATTTGTTATATATTCACATGTGGATTGACAATCTTTGTGTGATTAAGAACCCATTGGATAGGATAGATTAGTGGTGGGTATACCAACCCCACTAATCTAAGCCTCTAAGTGGTTAACATAATGAGATTGGTACATTAATGATGCTAGTTAGCTTACCCACATCCAAGTGTTAATCGATCTATTCCCTAGTTCTCTCATTAATTGATTTCTATCACAATTCTTATCAAGGTGTTGAGTTTTCTATTTTTCATAACATATTTTGTGTATTTTCATTTGAGTAGTTAGCATTTGTGGTTTTAGAAACCACACATCTATCAAACAATATGATTTATTTTATTGTCTTAAGATTAGTCAATTTATCTAATTAACACTCCATTCCCTGTGGAACGAACTTGCTCACTATTTTGCTATCAAATCACATTTCAAAAGGATTTAAGTGGCTTTAAAAGAGTTTTCAAGAATCAACCAAAATTCTATATTATTACTATTTTGTTGAGTACACAAACGACCTCATCAGAGAGCTGGCTGGGCCGTGTGGCACACGTGGTGGCCATACCATGGCCTTTGGCCAGCTTGCTCCTCTCGCGCACCTCGCACGTTCTTCGACCGTATTCGGTCATCTGAACTCCGAATTCGAATCCGTTTTTAGATTATGAACCATGACTCCCTCACACATGATGAAGACTATAAAACTTTGACAAATGGTTAAGAATTCATCTCGGAAAACGACGACGAACACAACTCAACAAATGAGAATGAAAAGTAGCGTAGCTACATCGTTTGGACTCGAAACTTAACATATGAGTAACCGAAATGATTGGGACTCAATAAGGAATCAAATAAGACCATTTTCAAGTCCAAAACATAAGAAACACAAACATACAAATACAAGTTCACATATGAATGCCATTTCCTAGACATAGTCCTAGAACATGCAACTCTAAAATGTATGAGCATTTGAGTTCAATGCATGAGCATACAAAATCATGTGAATGTGTTATATAAATGGTGCACAATAATGCAGGGACACTTATGAATGATTTGTGTGTGTGTGCGCTAACATCTTACAAGAGGAAGAAGAATCTTGATACCTTAGCATCCAAGTAAACGATGTTCCCCTTGAAGACGATATTTGCACAAGATGTTGCTTCTTCACCTTTGAGGCTCTTTTCTTCCAAGAAATACTTAACCAAATACTAATACAAATATAGAGCATTTTGCAATGGAATAAAGCCAATACAAATAACGGATCTTACATGTATTGACATCAGTAAAAGAATGGTTAGCAAAACAATTTGATATGAAGGACTTAGAAGAAGCAAGTTATATTCTTGGTATGCAAGTGATAAGGGATAGAAAGAATAGAATGATTACACTATCCCAAGCTTCATACATAGATAAAATCTTGTCTAGGTTTTCCATACAAGATTCCAAGAAAGGTATTTTACCTTTCAGGCATGGAATTAAACTTTCTAAGGAACAAGTTCCTAAGAATGAGCATGAAAAGCAATTCATGAGTAAGGTTCCATATGCGTCAGCAGTTGGAAGTCTCATGTATGCAATGTTCTACACTAGACCAGATATTTGTTTTGCTATTGGCATAGTTAGCAGGTTTCAATCGAAATCTGGTCCTGATCATTGGACGGCAGTCAAGCATATTTTCATGTATCTCAAGATAACGAGAGACAATATGCTTGTATACTCTGGAGGGGATTTGATTCCCGTAGGGTATATAAATTCTGATTTCCAATCAGATTTTGAATCTAAAAAATCAACATCAGAATCTGTGTTTAGTCTTAGAGGAGGAACAGTCATATGGAGGAGTATCAAGCAATCCTGTACTGCTGACTCTACCATGGAAGCTGAGTATGTTGCTGCATGTGAAGCAGCCAAAGAGGCTGTTTGGCTCCGCCAATTCTCGATTGACTTAGAAGTGGTTCCTAGTGTGAATAAGCAGATCTCTATCTAACGTGACAATAGTGGAGCAGTGACTAATTCGAGAGAACCAAGAAGTCATAAGAGAGGAAAACACATTGAAAGGAAGTATCATCTTCTTAGGGAGATTATGCGTAGGGGTGACGTGACGATTACCAAAATCGTGTCAATAGAAAATCTAGCGGATCCCTTCACAAAGGCTCTACCACAGAAGAGTTTTGATGGGCACCTAGAGAACATGGGAATGAGAGATATGACACATTTGCTATAGCACAAGTGGAAGATTGTTAGGATTATGCTCAATAGCAAGAATATAATATTGTCTTTGACAATCTTATAATATTAATAAAGTGATTTCTGTTTCAACAAAATCTTATAGAATTTATAATTATAATTGTCAAAGTAAATAATCATAAAATCAAAAGACTATGAGAAAAGAAGAATTGTTCATACATCTGGATATGTATGACATAGACACAAGTCTTTAGTTAGTCTTGAATAACGTTCACAACTTAAGTTAAAGGTTGGGCACCTTTATCTTGTTAAAGTTGTAAAATTATTTTGCTAGCGTTTGAGAGGGATCAAATGTGTTATGATGAGTCTAAATTCATCGAAGGGTCTTCGAGTAAAAGAATCTAGTGCATTGGGTGCATTGAACTAAATCACAACGAAATACTTTATCTAGAACCGTCAATAGATAAAAGTCTTTTCATCAGGACAATCAGAGAGTTTATCTTAATCCTAAGATAAATGATGGACTTATGGTTACAAGTGTTATCATTTGAGCTACCAATAAGTACGATTATATAGCATAGTCTATCCTCGATAGTTTGGTGGTATTCATTTGCTAATAGATAGAGGACTTCATTTATAGATATGGACATCGTGGCTCCATTTATTAAATATGAGTCGAATACCATCATATGGTTGTTTTCAGGTTTTGGATATTAAATTTTAACATTGAGTTTTCAATAGTGTCTATTGAATGATGACTTCTGGACAAGTTATAATATATATCTGTAAGTGCCTCACTCTTTGATTGGCTTATTTTGTTGATAAAAATCACAATGGGGATCTATCTTGTAAGGGTAGCTTAGGATTGAAGTTTTTCTTCTCAATTGCTTAAGGTCCTCATTGTGGATTTCAAGAGCTTCATGGAAGGTAACCACTTGATCTTGACTCTTTATGTGAAGAGATTTAGTTGCACACACACACACACATTTCATGATCTTATGTTCTATATTATTTGTTGTGTATTTTGTGTTGTTGCATATTAGTTTTCATGCATGATCACTCTATCATTGTGTATTTATTCTTTGGCATGTTTATTGGCCTTGGAAGTTGCTTGAAGGCTTTTATAGAGGTCAATTTTTACCTCAGACCGCTCCCAGGACCGCTGTGATTATCTTCGCAGTGGTAAGACAGCGGTTCACAGACAGTGGAGACCGCTCCCGGTACCGCTCCCAGACCGCTGCCATTTTATAGGCAGCGGTGGCCTTGGCAGTGAAGACCGCTGCCAGACCGCTGCTTCTTTGGCAGCGGTACGGCAGCGGTCCTCTGCGACGGTTCGCGTCTTGTTTTCCAAACGACGCCGTTTTGCTCTGCCTCTTATATATATATGTGTCTTGTTTGCCTTGGCTTCTTTTTAGAGAGAAAAATTACACTTTTGAGAGCCTTTTGAGTTGCTTCTAAGCTAAGGTATCAAGAACACTTTTTTATCTCTCAAAACATCAAAACCCATCATTCTTGCATGATTCATTCATCATCTAGCATGTTCTAGTATGATTCTCTTAGGGTTTTCATCTTTGCTTACATGACTTGTAGTTAGAACATCTTTGCATCACTTCACATGTTCTATCTCTACAAGATTGCTCTTTTATTACTTGACTAGTTTCAAGATTGCTTCTTTATGACTTGACTTAGGTTAAAGATTGTGTTATTGTGTTTTGTGAGTTGTATTTGTTAGGATTATGCTCAATAGCAAGAGTGTAATAGTGTAATTAACAATCTTTTTCATATTAATAAAGTGATTTATGTTTTAAACAAATCTTATAGCATTTATAGTTTAATAATTGTTAAAGTAAATAATCATAAGGTCTAAAGACTATGAGAAAAGAAGAATTGTTCATACATCTGGATATGTATGTGGTAGACACAATTCTTTAGTTAGTCTTGAATATCGTTCACAACTTAAGTTAAAGGTTGGGCACCTTTATCTTGTTAAAGTTGTAGAATTCTTTTGCTAGCATTTGAGTGGGATCAAATGAGATATGATGAGTCTAAAATCATCGGAGTGTCTTCGAGCAAAAGAGTCTAGTGCACTAGGTGCATTGAACTAAATCAAAATGAAATACTTTATCTATAACCGTCAGTAGATAAAAGTAATTTCATTATCAGGACAATCGGAGAGTCTATCTTAATCCTGAGATAAATGATGGACTTATGGTTGCAGGTGATATCATTTGAGCTATCAATGAGTACGATTATATCGCATAGTCTATCCTCGAT
Organism: Acer campestre; assembly: GCA_954870605.1. Classification (NCBI taxonomy): domain Eukaryota; kingdom Viridiplantae; phylum Streptophyta; class Magnoliopsida; order Sapindales; family Sapindaceae; genus Acer; species Acer campestre. The sequence goes on from OX940804.1 coordinate 12,337,715, forward strand.
AGTTTGGTGATATTCATTTGTTAATCGATAGAGGACTTCATTTATAGATATGGACATCGTGGCTCCATTTATTAAATGAGAGTATAATATCATCATATGGATGTTTTGAGGTAATTGGATATTAAATCTCAACGTTGAGTTTTCGGTAGTGTCTATTGAAAACATGGCTTCTGGACAAGTCAAAATATCCAAGTTCAAAACGTGGTCATATGAGTAAATATGGTAACTTGGAGAGTTATAGGCGGTCTATGAACTCTTGGCGATTACTGATATTAATCACGAGGATACACTATCTCCAATATGATTGTCTAGGGTATGAATGAGGAAGCATCTTCCTTTTCTGTCTTTATTTAAGAGTTCAATTTTAGCTCTTTAGTGGAATGAGCTAAAATTAATGGATCGGACCTAAGTGAATCATTTGTTGATTGTGATTAGGTTATGTCTATTGGAGCTTAAATTTAGATAGCCCGCCAAGATCCCCAATCCACACGGACTTGCATGGATCACTTGATATATTCTACCGGACCAATTTAAGGTCCATCTAGAATTGCAATTTAATATATTAAGAATATAATTTGGACATTATTTATGTAATGGGCTGCACAATTATTTATATATTAATGGATGACATGTGGGCTTGTTTCTTTTAGCAAGAATGGGTCTAGTTCACATGTGGGCTTTTTATTTAAAGTCCTATGGATTTAATGAAATAAGAAAAATAATATTTGGCCCAATATATACATGTGGGGCGGCAAGGTGCTAAAATAGCATTTAATATTATTTTGTTTTCATTATTTAATTAAATAAGAATTAATTAATTGTTTAATTAATTGTTTAATTAAGTAACAAATCTTTTCTAAATAGGAAATATGATTCCTATTTGTATACTATTGGTAGTAGTATAATTAAATAGAAAGACTTGTTTGACAAGGAAATAAATAATTAATTTTATTTATTAAATCAAATAAGAAGTCTTTTATTTTAGTCAAATAAGGAATAAAAGATTTATGAGTTTGATTAGGGTTTGGAAATCTTAAACTAAATAGGAATTAGGGTGCAACTAAATCTCCAATATTTTAGGAGTAAAATTGCGGCAACCCTAATTATTTTTGGTAGAGATTTCGGCCACCCTAGTGCAAAAAGGAAGAGAAAAATTTGGCCACCTATATAAGGCAACCTATAATTTCGGCCACCACTAGTGCTTGTGTGCAGAATTTTCTTCTTCTTCTTCTTCTCAACTCATAGTTAGAAATCTATTATTCTACTAAAAACAAAAGGAACATAGATTATTCTTTGATTGTATTCTAGTTGCTTATTCATCAATAAGCTTGTGAATACTATATCGATCTAGGTTCACGCGAGTTTCGATCATAAGATTGAGAACTCAAAAGTGACCGGAATAATCTTAGGTTTCTTTAGATTGTTTTTGGGACTAACGAATCAAGAAAAGTTTGTTTAATCCAATCACAGGTTTGCAATTCAAAGAAAGGGAGACCACGCTCCTAGGTGATCCACGTTCGTGCTAGGATTGAAGATCTTGCGGATTACCATCGACGCAAGTCAATCGGATCACGCGACAAGAGGTATTAATCTTTTGTTTATTTTTATATATCTTTAATTAATCAAAAGGGTTTAAGGTTCATAAAATTGGAAAATTTTTAAAAGCTACTCAAATTATGTTTTAGTCTCGCTTCCGCTGCGGGTACAATTTTTCCCTACAGTATTGTGGTAGATAGTGCATATAGGACTTTGTTTGTCTATTTTGTTATGTTTTATGCATGCCACTTAGTAAGATGATATCTAGGATTGTCTAACATGTTCATCCATGCCTAGATAAGCTAAAATGTCTAACCTTGCATTTTGAGCATCTTGAATATTACACATATTCACACTAGGTTGTTTTATCTCTTCATTTAGAGTCAAGTCTTGTATTTGCCTTGTTGGTAGTTTGCAAGCATGAACTAGGTTCACTTCTAAAGGCCTGTGGGTAGCAAAGACGGATTAGTAATCTTAGGTGTGATGCGGTCAACCTAGATTGTAATCGTATTTGCATGTAGTGGATTGAGGTTCTAGTGTGGCGCACTAAACAGTCCGTGGTTTTTCCCCGTGTGGGTTTCCACGTAAAAATCATGTGTTATTTACTTTCCGCATTCTCTACACATGATTTCATTTGTTGACTAGTTGGGGTTATTTTGTAATCTTGATTAATCTCAAAAAATCGGTAACAAGGGATTAAAATCTATTCACCCCCCCTCTAGATTATATTAGGACTCGTTTATATTTATTTTCAATTGGTATCAGAGCGGGTTCCTTAACATAATTAGGAGATCCCTTGCTCTTGTTAAAGTCTTTTGCATTTGTTTGCATTTCTTTGTGTGTTTGGCCTATTTGTGTGCATTCATATCATTCTCACCCAAACACTATGAGTGGAAATGGAATTGGAGGCAAAGGTGCCTCTATCACAAGACCCCCTTTGCTTACCGGGGTCAACTACGCATCATGGAAGGGCAAAATGGAAGCTTATGTGTGCCAAATTCATGATCGGGCTTGGATGGCGATTGTTGATGGATATACGCCACTTATGATGACTCCTACGGGAGGTGGAGAGGAAGTTCCCAAGCCAAAGGCACAATGGACCCCTTAAGAGTTTGAAGCCTCAAAATGGAACAACAAGGCCATGCATGCCATTCTATGTGCCATGGATGACAACCAATACAAACTCATCCAAACCACTAGGATAGCAAAGAAGCTTGGGATATATTGGAGACGGCTCATGAAGGAACCGAGGTGGTAAAGGACTCCAAGCTTCAAGTCCTCCAAACACAATTTGAGACTATAAGGATGGAGGAGGATGAGTGCTTCAATGACTTCCAAGTGAAGCTTATGGATATAGTGAACCAAAGTCACCAACTTGGTGATCCCTACTCGGATAGAAGAATTAAGCAAAAGATCATGAGGTCGCTTCCCGAGAGGTTTGAATCTAAGGTGACGGCGCTGGAAGAGAATAGTGATTACTCAAAGATGAAGCCAAGTGAAGTTATTGGTGTAGGGAAAAAATATACCCGCAGCGGAAGCGAGACTAAAAAAAAATTAGTTTGAGTAGCTTTTAAAATTTTTTCCTTTTATAAACCTTAAACCCTTTTAATCAATTAAAAATATATAATATATATAACAAAAGATTAATACCTCTTGTCGCGTGATCCGATTGACTAACGTCGATGGTAATCCGCAAGATCTTCAATCCTAGCACGAATGTGGATCACCTAGGAGCGTGGTCTCCCTTTCTTTGAATTGCAAACCTGTGATTGGATTAAACAAACTTTTCTCTTGTTCGTTAGTCACAAAAACAATCAAAAGAAACCTAAGATTATTCCGGTCACTTTTGAGTTCTCAATCTAATGATCGAAACTCGCGTGAACCTTGATCGATGTTGTATACACAAGCTTATCAATGATTAAGCAAATAGTACACCATCAAAGAATAATCTATGTTTCCTTTTTGCCTTAGTAGAATAAAAAATCTCTTTCTATGAGTTAAGAAGAAGAAGAAGAAATAAATTCTGCACTCAAGCCTTAGGGGGTGGCCGAATTCTATAAGAGGCCTTATACAGGTGGCCAAATTTCTTCTTCTTTTTACCCTAGGGTGACCGAATTCTTTCCCCAAAAATAACTAGGGTTGCCGCAAATCCTCCTACAAAAAGGAGTATGATTTGCACCCTAATTCCTATTTTGTTTAAGACTTCCAAACCCTAATCAAACTCATAAATCTTTTATTCTCTTATTTGACTAAAATAAAAAGACTTCCTATTTGATTAAATAAATAAAATTAATTATTTATTTCCTTGTCAAACAAGTCTTTCTATTTAATTATACTACTACCAATAGTATACCTTTAGGAATCATATTTCCTAATGAGAAAAGATTTGTTTCTTAATTAAATAATTAATTAATAAATTAATTAATTCTCATTTAATTAAACAATGAAAACAAAATAATATTTAAGGTTAAATAACCTCCTTGCCTCCCCATATATATTATTGGGCCAAATATTATTTTCTCATTTCATTTAATCCTTTGGACTTTAAATAAAAAGCCCACATGTGAACTAGACTCATTCTTACTAAAAGAAACAAGCCCACATGTCATCCATTAATATATAAATATAATTGAGCAGCCCATTACATAAATAATGTGCAAATTATATTCTTAATATATTAAATGCAATTTTAGATGGACCCTAAATTGGTCCGGTAGAATATATCAAGTGATCCATGCAAGTCCGTGTGGATTGGGGATCTTGGCGGGCTATCTAAATTTAAGCTTCAATAGGCATAACCTAATCACAATCAACAAATGATTCACTTAGGTCCGATCCATTAATTTTAACTCATTCCACTAAAGAGCTAAAATTGAACTCTTAAATAAAGACAGAAAAGGAAGATGTTTCCTCATTCATACCCTACACAATCATATTGGAGATAGTGTATCCTCGTGAATAATATCAGTAATCGCCAAGAGTTCATAGACCGCCTATAACTCTCTAAGTTACCATATTTACTCATATGACCACGTTTTGAACTTGGATATTTTGACTTGTCCAGAAGCCATGTTTTCAATAGACACTATCAAAAACTCAACGTTGAGATTTAATATCCAATTACCTCAAAACATCCATATGATGATATTATACTCTCATTTGATAAATGGAGCCACGATGTCCATATCTATAAATGAAGTCCTCTATTGATTAACAAATGAATATCACCAAATTATCGAGGATAGACTATGCGATATAATCGTACTCATTGATAACTCAAATGATATCACTTGCAACCATAAGTCCATCATTTATCTCAGGATTAAGATAGACTCTCCGATTGTCCTGATAATGAAATTACTTTTATCTACTGACGGTTATAGATAAAGTATTTCATTTTGATTCAGTTCAATGCACCTAGTGCACTAGACTCTTTTGCTCGAAGACACTCCGATGATTTTAGACTCATCATATCTCATTTGATCCCACTCAAATGCTAGCAAAAGAATTCTACAACTTTAACAAGATAAAGGTGCCCAACCTTTAACTTAAGTTGTGAACAATATTCAAGACTAACTAAAGAATTGTGTCTACCACATACATATCCAGATGTATGAACAATTCTTCTTTTCTCATAGTCTTTAGACCTTATGATTATTTACTTTAACAATTATAATATTCAACTATAAATGCTATAATATTTGTTTAAACCAGAAATCACTTTATTAATATGAAACAGATTGTTAAATACAATATTATACTCTTGCTATTGAGCATAATCCTAACAATTGGAAGGCTTTTGGCTTATGGCTTATGAATCTAGGAAGGGTCCTACATCTACACCTCAAAAGAAGCAAAAGAGTCTTGCCTTGAAAAGCATCAAGGTAGAAAAGGATGAAGAAGACTCAGATGAAGAAATTGCTTTAATAGCAAAGAAGTTCAAGCAATTTATGAGGTTTGAAAAGAAAGGGTTTGGCTCCAAGGGAAAGTTTGTGAAGAAGAAGGCTCCTTTCAAGAAAATGGAGCAAACTCAAGAGAAGGACCACAAGAAGGGTGTCCAATGCTATGAGTGTAGTGGTTTTGGACACATTGCTCCTGAATGTGCTAACTTGAAGAAGAAGAGAGGAAAATCCATGGCGGTGACATGGAGTGATAGTGATGACCTAGAAGAGGAAGATAAGTCTTCGGATGATGATGAAGACCAAGTTGCCAACTTCATTGCTTTCTCATCTTCTCACAATAGTAATGAGGTTGTAAGCGACAAAGAAGAAGAAAGTGACTCAAATGGTGAAAGAAACTCTTCTAGCTCAAATTTTGAGTTTGATGAAGAAATGGATTATGATGACTTCATGAGATTCTTTCATAACTCAAGATCAAAGAAGAAGAAGGAAATTCAAAAGTTGAAAGAGGAGAAGCTTGAATTGACTTCCAAGGTAACTCATTTGAGCAAGGAAATGAGTAAAGCTAAAGAGATGGAAGAAGGTTTAAAGATGGAGCTAGTCTTGGCTAAGAAGAATGAAGAAAGCTTGAGGAAAGAGCTCATGGAAGCAAGAGGTTTGATGGCTAAGATGACTTCCGGAACTGAGAAGCTTGACAAAATGCTTTCTTGTGGGAAGAGTCCTTGTGACAAAAAGGGGTTAGGATATGTGGAAGAAGTGGAAGCCATACCTTTGAAGAAGACAACTTTTGTTAAGAGCAAAGAAGTTGAAAGTGCTCAAACCCCACAACATTCAACTAAGTGGGTTGAAGTTGGTGAATCCTCCAAGCAAGCACAAGCAAGACCTCCACAAGCAAGAGCTCCACCACAAGCTAGAGCTCCTCAAGCTAGACCTCCTCAACCAAGACCTCCACAACAAAGGATCCCACAAGCTCAACATGGGGTCTTTCATGCTCAACCGAGGAGACATGTCAATCTTGCTCAACAACAAAGGAGAGAGTTACCTCAACTCCCAAGAGCAACTCAAAATAGAAGGAGGCCACAAATGCTTGCACAAGGCTATGGTATGAATCCTTATTTCTCTCCTACTTGCCATTTTTGTGGTATTGAAGGCCATATTAGGCCTAATTGTTTCAAGTATATTAAATTGTGTAGAAGAGAAAGCATGATTGAGAAAAATATGCTTAGAAGAGCTACAATGCATGCTCCTAGGAAATTTAGAGACAATGGACCAATGGCTCCTATGAATGACTTTGTTTCACCTAGATTATATAGGAATGATGATTATTATTGCTTTGTGGCCCAAGTTGCCTTGAAAGCAAATGCCTCCAACACTTGGTACCTTGATAGTGGGTGTTCTAGGCACATGACCGGAAACAAGAGTTTCTTTAAAACTCTTGTAATGGAGGATGGTGGATTCGTCACCTTTGGTGATGGGTCTAAGAAAAAAGTTATAGGGAAAGGTAACATATCTATTCCCGGGTTGCCTTCCTTGCCCAATGCTCTTTATGTAGATGGCTTGCAAGCCAATCTTATTAGCATATCACACTTAAGTGATGAAGGGCTTTCGGTTATGTTTGGCAAAATTGATTGCTCTATTCTTAAAGAAAATGGGCAAGTTTTGTTGAAAGGCAAGAGATCAAGTGACAATTGTTATTGTCTTGAGTCAAATCTCATCTCTTGTAACTTGTCCACTAGTGAGCAAGTTGAAGTGTGGCACCAAAGACTTGGCCATATGAACTATAGGGACTTGAAAGTCTTTGATAGATTGAATGTTGTTAGAGGCCTTCCCAAGCTTGGGAAAAAGGTTGAGGGTGTTTGTGGACCATGCCAACAAGGAAAGCAAACCAAGAGTGTCCACAAGAAAGGCAAATACCTTTCCACCAAAGAACCATTGGAGCTTCTCCATATGGACCTTATGGGTCCCATTCAAACCAAAAGCTTAGGTGGTAGAAGGTACATTCTTGTGGTTGTTGATGACTTCTCTAGGTTTACATGGACCTACTTCCTAAGGGAAAAGTCCGAAGCCTTTGAGAAATTTAAAATACTTTGTGTCAAAATTCAAAATGAGAAAACTTCTCACATTAAAAGCATTAAGAAAATTAGAAGTGATCATGGGAAAGAGTTTGAAAATGCTAGCTTTGAGAATTTTTACAATAGCTTAGGCATTTCCCATGAATTTTTGGCCCCTAGGACTCCTCAACAAAATGGAGTTGTTGAGAGGAAGAATAGAGTCCTTCAAGAGATGGCCCGTGTGATGTTGCTTAGCAACAAAGTCCCTAGAAATCTTTGGGCCAAAGCCATTAATAAGGCTTGCTACATAGGGAATAGAGTATTCCTTAGGCCCGGGACTAAACAAACATCCTATGAGTTATGGAAGGGTAGAAAACCCAATGTGAGCTATTTCCATATCTTTGGGAGTAAGTGCTATATACTTAATGACCGTGATCAACTTGGCAAGTTTGATGCTAAGAGTGATGAGGGCATTTTTATTGGATATGCACTTAATAGCAAGGCCTATAGAGTTTTTAATCTTAAGACTTGAAGTGTGATGGAATCATCAAATGTGGTCTTTGATGATTGTAGGCCAAAACATGATGACCATGAGGAGGATGTTTGTGAGTTAGATGACCTTCCTTTGAAGGAAAGTGGTGAGACTTCAAGTGGTGTGAAGTCAAACCAAGATGAAGAGGATGATTTACCTCTAAATAGAGTTCCTCCATTGGACTCTAATGAACCCGCTCCTTGGGTTAGAAAACTCTATGATAAGGATGATATCATTGGAGAGGTTAGAGAGGGTGTTAGGACTAGACATCAAATAGCTAATAAAATTAGCTATACTTGTTACACCTCTCAAATAGAACCCAAAAAGGTTGATGAGGCCTTAAATGATGAATATTGGGTTCTTGCCATGCAAGAAGAGCTAAACCAATTTGAGAGAAATGAGGTTTGGACTCTTGTTCCTAGACCTAAAAACACCAATGTCATAGGCACTAAATGGGTGTTTAGGAACAAATCCGATGAGGATGGCAACATTGTGCGAAACAAGGCAAGGCTTGTTGCACAAGGGTACTCTCAAATTGAGGGTATTGACTTTGAGGAGACTTTTGCTCCCGTTGCCCGCCTAGAGTCCATTAGGCTTCTTTTGTCCATTTCTTGTGTGTACAAGTTCAAATTACACCAAATGGATGTTAAGAGTGCCTTCCTCAATGGCTTCTTGCATGAGGAAGTGTTTGTTGAGCAACCCAAGGGGTTTGTGGATCCACACCACCCATCTCATGTCTATCGCCTCAAAAAGGCTTTATATGGGTTGAAACAAGCACCGAGGGCTTGGTATGAGCGCCTCACTCTCTATCTTGTTGACAATGGCTACTCTAGAGGTAGTGTTGACAAGACTTTGTTCATCAAGTGCACTAAAGATGAGCTATTCATAGCTCAAATTTATGTTGATGACATTGTTTTTGGTTCCACCAACAACTTGAAAGTTCAACAATTTGTTGATGTCATGTCTCATGAGTTTGAGATGAGCATGGTTAATGAACTAAATTACTTCCTAGGTTTGCAAATTAAGCAAATGCATGATGGGATCTTCATATCCCAAGCTAAATATGTCAAGAGCCTAGTGAAGAAGTTTGGCCTTGAGAATGCCAAACATTGTGACACACCCATGAGCACCACCTTGAAACTAAGCAAAGATGCTAGTGGAAAGGATATGGAGCAAAGTCTATATCGTGGCATGATAGGGAGCTTGCTTTACTTGACCGCAAGTAGGCCCGATATAGCATTTAGTGTGGGTGTTTGTGCTAGGTACCAATCTAATCCCAAGGAATCTCACCTTGTTGCGGTAAAGAGGATCATTCGGTTTGTGAATGGTACCTCAAACCATGGGATTTGGTACTCCTTTGACACTAATCCAAGTCTTGTTGGATTTAGTGATGCCGATTGGGCGGGAAATTGTGATGATAGGAAAAGTACATCGGGCGGTTGCTTTTTCCTTGGAAACAACTTGGTTTCTTGGTTTTGTAAGAAACAAAACTCAATTTCCCTATCCACGGCTGAGGCGGAATACATTGCCGCCGGTAGTGCTTGTACTCAATTGATGTGGATGAAACAAATGCTAGCTGAGTATGGCTTGGAGCAAGGTACTCTTACTTTATTTTGTGATAACATGAGTGCCATAAACATTTCTAAGAATCCCGTCCAACATTCTAGGACCAAGCACATTGACATTAGACACCACTTCATAAGAGAGCTAGTTGAGAGTAAAATCATTGCATTGGAACATGTGGGAACAAAAGACCAACTAGCGGATTTGTTTACAAAACCCTTAGACACTCTTAGATTTGGGAACCTTAGCAAGTCTATTGGGATTTGTCACTTGGGTTGAAGTGGTTTGTCTTGACCCCATATGGGGAGCTCAAGCAAAGAGAGCAAAGTTGCATGAACATGCATTGTGCTACATTGAAATATTTTATGCCTCTTCTTTAATTGCTTGAGATGATTGGTTGTTCATGTATATGTTTTTTCTTAATAAGTGTGACTTATTGATTTGCTTGCAAACCATGTTATAATTATGCTCAAACATGCATTTTTGGAATAGGAAATGTACTTTGGAAGTACTTGATGAATGACCTTTAATTGATTCCTATGACATGATGATTCTTTTTGTTGACATGCTTAAGTGAAAAGTATGATATGCTTAATTGCTTTATCTTGAATGGAAAATATGGGTGCAAAAGTAACTTTCAGACTTCAATCAATAAAGATTTTTATATCCATAGTCTCTCCCTCTTTATTTGTAGAACAAGGCTACTATCATATGGGAATCTCACCCGGAAAAATCTAATAAGGTGCAAAGTTGCCCATGTCTTGTTTTGCTTATAAAGTTGGATTTAGTTGCTCGTTAAAATTTGAAATGTTTAAACTCTATATTCTCATCTTTTTCCATGCAATGGGTGAAATTGGTTTGAATTCCTTAAGGACACCTTTGTTATTTGCTTTGCCCAATACCATTGTTTTTTTTAGTTTGATTGCAACATGTCTTGCTTGCAAAGCATCCTTGTCACACATGTTTTCTTTAAATAAAACTCCTTGAATCTCTTTTACTTAATTGAGTTGCATAAAATTGCTCATATGATGATTATGCATATGTTTTTTGTGCTACAAGCTCTCATTGCTAAATGCTTACCTATTAGGGGAGACTCCCTTTGTCTATCTCATGACAAAAAGGGGGAGTAAGGTTGGGGGAGAAAATTTCTTTTGGCATTGCATTGAGGGGGAGTTGAGAGTGAGAGAGTAACCCATGTTGGGAATTGATGCATTTAGGGGGAGTTGCTTTGCATTGCATGATTACATTAATTGATTGTATTTTTTTTTTGGCAATTACATTTTCTTTTGTTCAAGCACCTCTCACACTCTTGGCTCTTGAAAGGTATATTTCTTGTTGATTGTGTGTAGGTTGGAATTTTCTACAAGCTTGGAAATTTCTTGAAGATGTTCATGTCTTAGTCTAGGGCTTAATTGTAATGTAGAAAATTTTGTTGACCAACCAATTTTTTTTGTTTTTGTGAGGTTGTTTGTGAGTGGTGATTTTGTCATGAAATAGCCAAAGGGGGAGATTGTAAGTGCCTCACTCTTTGATTGGCTTATTTCGTTGATAAAAATCACAATGGGGATCTATCTTGTAAGGGTAGCTTAGGATTGAAGTTTTTCTTCTCAATTGCTTAAGGTCCTCATTGTGGATTTCAAGAGCTTCATGGAAGGTAACCACTTGATCTTGACTCTTTATGTGAAGAGATTTAGTTGCACACACACACACACATTTCATGATCTTATGTTCTATATTATTTGTTGTGTATTTTGTGTTGTTGCATATTAGTTTTCATGCATGATCACTCTATCATTGTGTATTTATTCTTTGGCATGTTTATTGGCCTTGGAAGTTGCTTGAAGGCTTTTATAGAGGTCAATTTTTACCTCAGACCGCTCCTAGGACCGCTGTGATTTTCTTCGCAGCGGTAGGACAGCGGTTCGCAGACAGTGGAGACCGTTGCCATTTTATAGGCAGCGGTGGCCTTGGCAGTGAAGACCGCTGCCAGACCGCTGCCGCTTTGGTAGCGGTACGGCAGCGGTCCTCTGCGACGGTTCGTGTCTTGTTTTCCAAACGATGCCGTTTTGCTCTGCCTCTTATATATATATGTCTTGTTTGCCTTGGCTTCTTTTTAGAGAGAAAAATTACACTTTTGAGAGCCTTTTGAGTTGCTTCTAAGCTAAGGTATCAAGAACACTTTTTTATCTCTTAAAACATCAAAACCCATCATTCTTGCATGATTCATTCATCATCTAGCATGTTCTAGTATGATTCTCTTAGGGTTTTCATCTTTGCTTACATGACTTGTAGTTAGAACATCTTTGCATCACTACACATGTTCTTTCTCTACAAGATTGCGCTTTTATTACTTGACTAGTTTCAAGATTGCTTCTTTATGACTTGACTTAGGTTCAAGATTGTGTTATTGTGTTTTGTGAGTTGTATTGTGGTAGATAGTGCATATAGGACTTTGTTTGTCTATTTTGTTATGTTTCATGCATGCCACTTAGTAAGATGATATCTAGGATTATCTAACATGTTCATTCATGCCTAGATAAGCTAAAATGTCTAACCTTACATTTTGATCATCTTGAATATTACACATATTCACACTAGATTGTTTTATCTCTTCATTTAGGGTCAAGTCTTGTATTTGCCTTGTTAGTAGTTTGCAAGCATGAACTAGGTTCACTTCTAAAGGCCCGTGGGTAGCAAAGATGGATTAGTAATCTTAGGTGTGATGCGGTCAACCTAGATTGTAATCGTATTTGCAAGTAGTGGATTGAGGTTCTAGTGTGGCGCACTAAACAGCCCGTGGTTTTTCCTCGTGTGGGTTTCCACGAAAAAATCATGTGTTATTTACTTTCCGCATTCTCTACACATGATTTCATTTGTTGACTAGTTGGGGTTATTTTGTAATCTTGATTAATCTCGAAAAATCGGTAACAAGGGATTAAAATCTATTCACCCCCCCTCTAGATTATATTAGGACTCGTTTATATTTATTTTCAATATCAAAGTTCAAAGTGTGGTCATATGAGTAAATATGGTAACTTGGAGACCTATAGGCGGTCTATGAGCTCTTGGCAATTATTGATATTCTTCACGAGGATTCTGTTAGGGTTATGCTCAATAGCAAGAGTGTAATATTGTACTTGACAATCTTTTCATATTAATAAAGTGATTTCTGTTTGTTAACAAAATCTTATATAGCATTTGTTATTATAATTGTCAAAGTAAATAATCATAAAGTCAAAGGACTATGAGAAAAGAAGAATTGTTCGTACATCTGGATATGTATGAGGTAGACACAATTCTTTAGTTAGTCTTGAATAACGTTCACAACTTAAGTTAAAGGTTGGGCACCTTTATCTTGTTAAAGTTGTAGAATTCTTTTACTAGCATTTGAGTGGGATCAAATGTGTTGTGATGAGTCTAAAATCATCGAAGGGTCTTCGAGTAAAAGAATCTAGTGCACTGGGTGCATTGAACTGGATCACAATGAAATACTTTTTCTAGAACCGTCAATAGATAAAAGTCTTTTCATTGTCAGGACAATCAGAGAGTCTATCTTAATCATGAGATAAATGATGGACTTATGGTTGCAAGTGTTATCATTTGAGCTATCAATGAGTACGATTATATAGCATAGTCTATCCTCGATAGTTTGGTGGTATTCATTTGTTAATCGATAGAGGACTTCATTTATAGATATGGACATCGTGGCTCCATTTATTAAATGTGAGTAGAATATCATCATATGGATGCTTTGTGGTTTTGGATATTAAATCTTAACGTTGAGTTTTCAATAGTGTCTATTGAAAGATGACTTCTGGACAAGTCATAATATATATCCAAGTTCAAAGTGTGGTCATATGAGTAAATATGGTAACTTGGAGAGCTATAGGCAGTCTATGAGCTCTTGGCAATTACTGATATTCTTCACGAGGATTCACAATCTCCCATATGATTGTCTAGGGTATGAATGAGTATCGTTAACTTATTCCATCTTTATTTAAGAGTGCAATTTTAGTTCTTTAGTGGAATGAACTAAAATTAATAGATTGAACCTAAGTGAATCATTTGTTAATTGTGATTGGGTTATGTCTATTGGAGCTTAAATTTAGATAGGCCCGCCAAGATCCCCAATCCGCACGGACTTGCATGAATCACTTGATATATTCTACCAGACTATTTGTGGGTCCATTTAGAATTGTATTTAATATATTAAGAATATAATTTGCACATTATTTATTTAATGGGCTGTTTAATTATATTAATATATTAATGAAAGGCACGTGGGCTTGTTTCTTTTAGTAAGAATGGGTTTAGCTCACATGTGGGCTTTTTATTAAAGTCCAAATGGATTAAATAAAATAAGAAAACAATATGTAGACCCAAGTTCTAGTCATGGGCAGCAATGACTAATTTTTAGCCCATTATATTGTTTTATTTTATTATTTAATTAAATGGAAATTAATTAATATGTTAATTAATTATTTAATTAAAAATCAAATCTTTTTCTGATTAGGAAATATGTTTCCAAGTATTATACTACTATTAGTATTATACTAAATATAAAAAACTTTATTTGTTTAGTCAAATTAGGAAGTCTTTTATATAGTCACAAACACACTAAAGAGTTGGATTAGGGTTTGAATATTATATACATGACAAGTTGAATTCAGATTGCTATAAAAAATATATAATATATATGGCAACTTAATTATTGCCGAGATATATAATATAATATATATAAAAGCAGAATTCAAGTAATATATATATACAAATATTTTATGATGGTAGTACGCAATATATATATATATACAAATATTTTATATAAAATGCATGTAGTGTTTTAAACAAATGCAAACACTTATAAGCAGCGTGCAGTATTTTGATTAAAAGCAATTTGAGTTGCGTGCAAGTTTGATATGCATATATTATAGGCATGCATTTATATATACTTAATTTTATATATGGTCTGCCACAATATATATATATATATTCTTTGATATATTTTGTAAAACCCTAGTTTTTGCAATTAAGATTTTTTTCTTTTGCTAGAGAAAAATAAAATCCAACTCTTAAACTAGTGTGAAATTCGGCCAAGAGAGATTGTGAGAAGAATGGTGCTTATTTCGATAGTGCACTAGTGATCTTTACATCAAGAGGTCTTGTGCACAATTTCGAATAAGGTTCAAGAGAGTTTCAATCTAACGATTGTAAATTCAAAAGTGACCGGGACATTCTTAACAATCTATTGGAGTTTTTGTGACTAACAGAAATCAGAAAAGTTTTGTTGTCCATTCTCAGGCATACAATTCAAAGAGAAGGGAGATCACGCTCCTAGGTGATTCACGTTCGTGATCGGATTGGAAGATCTTGCGGATTACCATTGACGCATAGTCAATCGGATCACGTGACAAAGGTATGGTATCTTTTGATGTATATGTTTATTAATTAAAGGGTTAAGGTTCAATATGGGAAAATTTTTTAAATAAACTAAACTCTTTTAGTCTCGCTTCCGCTACGTGCACGTATTTTTTTTTTTCCCTACAATTGGTATCAGAGCCTGGTTGTACCCTTTAATTAATTGACGTATATATACGTGAATCTTTTTCTTTTTATTGTGATTATGCATGTTTGGAAAGAGATGGCACTCTAGCTATTCTCATATATAATTACATTGGAATGTATGGATTTATATATGTTATATTTTGATATAAAGTGAATTGTTATTGCTCGATTTTGATCCTAGAATTTTAATATATTTTTTGTTTCGGAATTGTAACAAGAAGGGTGGCCTATTATCGTCACAATTTCCTTCTTGGTAGTTGCTAGGTTTTTTTAATGTATTAAATTTAACTGCAGTATTTTTTTTATTTTTTTTTATGCATTAAAAAATAAGTGCAGTATTTTTTTCATTAAATATTGCTGTGAATAAAAAAATAAAAAAAATTTACTGCAGTATTTTTATTGTTTAAATATGTATGTAATATGTTCAAGCATCGAAGATTCGAAGACTTGAAGCATTAATAACAACCGGAACGAGTTTGGGTCCATGCACACCATAGCAACGTGCATGCACGCAAAATTGCACGCAGCTGTGCATGTTGGACTGTGGGCTATGCATGGCAGCCCCATGGAGTCCATGGGCTGCACACGGCAGCCCTTGTTAGGGTTGTGGAGTGTGCACGCCAATTGGGCAGCCGTGGGTGCTCACATGATCCATGGGTCGCTTGAAGATTTGTTCGCCAAAAAAAGGAGATTTTTTGTATTCCAAACAATTGTAATTTACTTGCTTTTCTAGGATGGATCAAAATCGTGACTATTTATTTTGTGTAAATATTACAATATTTGTTATTGTTTGATAACATGTCATGTAGAATAGGAGTGCCACTCATATATCTCTTTTGGTATGAACATGCATTGAATGATTTAGGTATCTAATTGACATCTAGATAACTTGGTAAATCATTCTATGGGATTTAATCAAATGCCTTAAATAACTGAGTGGGAGAAGGTGCATTGCAAACACATATGGCCTCCAAGGTTAGTTGAGCTATATTATTTTTGGTAATCCCCCCAAGGGGCGTCCATGAATGGAATATAGCAAGATACTTCCTTACAAGGATAGACTAGACAGTTGACTCAAACGAGATCTACTTCCCAAGGAGGGATTTTCGTGAGGGAATATATTGAGGGTCGAACTCTTGGTAGTACACTCAATGTGTTTTTATTAATATCCTCCCAAGAGTTCTTGTTAATAAAATCACAAGGCTAAAATTGAAAACGTTGGTTGTTATGTTAACAATTAGGTGGGACCTAGTCCAACTAATAAATGGTACGAACTCCCAAAGGAGGCGTAACATTTATGGGTGTTGGATCGAACGTTGAATTTTACGATTGAATTATAAATATTTAATTCAAGATAAATATTCGAAAATGCTAAACAATGATTATTTACTTATATATATTTTTTGTTTTATTCAGAAATCATGGCCCCATCCCTAATGAATATCCTGAAAGATAACACTTTAACTGGAGATAATTATGTCATATGGAAAAGGAAAATTGGGTTGTTGCTGCAAGCTGAAAAACATAAATTTGTTCTGTCAACTCCTAAACCACCTGCTCCTGTTAGGATTATGCTCAATAGCAAGAGTGTAATATTGTAATTAACAATCTTTTTCATATTAATAAAGTGATTTCTGGTTTAAACAAATCTTATAGCATTTATAGTTTAATAATTGTCAAAGTAAATAATCATAAGGTCCAAAGACTATGAGAAAAGAAGAATTGTTCGTACATCTTGATATGTATGTGGTAGACACAATTCTTTAGTTAGTCTTGAATATTGTTCACAACTTAAGTTAAAGGTTGGGCACCTTTATCTTGTTAAAGTTGTAGAATTCTTTTGCTAGCATTTGAGTGGGATCAAATGAGATATGATGAGTCTAAAATCATCGGAGTGTCTTCGAGCAAAAGAATCTAGTGCACTGGGTGCAATGAACTGGATCACAATGAAATACTTTATCTATAACCGTCAGTAGATAAAAGTAATTTCATTATCAAGACAATCGGAGAGTCTATCTTAATCCTGAGATAAATGATGGACTTATGGTTGCAAGTGATATCATTTGAGCTATCAATGAGTACGATTATATCGCATAGTCTATCCTCGATAATTTGGTGATATTCATTTGTTAATCGATAGAGGACTTCATTTATAGATATGGACATCGTGGCTCCATTTATCAAATGAGAGTATAATATCATCATATGGATGTTTTGAGGTAATTGGATATTAAATCTCAACGTTGAGTTTTCGATAGTGTCTATTGAAAACATGGCTTCTGGACAAGTCAAAATATCCAAGTTCAAAACGTGGTCATATGAGTAAATATGGTAACTTGGAGAGTTATAGGCGGTCTATGAACTCTTGGCGATTACTGATATTAATCACGAGGATACACTATCTCCAATATGATTGTCTAGGGTATGAATGAGGAAACATCTTCCTTTTTTGTCTTTATTTAAGAGTTCAATTTTAGCTCTTTAGTGGAATGAGTTAAAATTAATGGATCGGACCTAAGTGAATCATTTGTTGATTGTGATTAGGTTATGTCTATTGCAACTTAAATTTAGATAGCCCGCCAAGATCCCCAATCCACACGGACTTGCATGGATCACTTGATATATTCTCCCGGACCAATTTAGGGTCCATCTAGAATTGCATTTAATATATTAAGAATATAATTTGCACATTATTTATGTAATGGGCTACTCAATTATATTTATATATTAATGGATGACATGTGGGCTTGTTTCTTTTAGTAAGAATGGGTCTAGTACACATGTGGGTTTTTTATTTAAAGTCCTATGGATTAAATGAAATAAGAAAATAATATTTGGCCCAATATTTTATATGGGGCGGCAAGGTGACTTAATAACCTTAAATATTATTTTGTTTTCATTGTTTAATTAAATAAGAATTAATTGATTTATTAATTAATTGTTTAATTAAGAAACAAATCTTTTCTGATTAGGAAATATGATTCCTATTAGTATACTATTGGTAGTAGTATACTTAAATTAAAAGACTTGTTTGACAAGGAAATAAATAATTAATTTTATTTATTTAATCAAATAAGAAGTCTTTTTATTTTAGTCAAATAAGGAATAAAAGATTTATGAGTTTGATTAGGATTGGGAAATCTTAAACAAAATAGGAATTAGGGTGCAATTCAAACTCCCTTTTTGTTTGAGAATTGTGGCAACCCTAACTCCGAATTGACTAAAGATTTCGGCCACCCTAGTTAAAAAAGAGGAAAGAAATTTTGCCACATATATAAGGCCACTTATAATTTTCGGCCAGACTAAGGTTTTAATGTGCAGAATTTTATTTTTCTTCTTCTTCTAAACTCATAGATAGAGAGCTTTTATTCTACTAAAACAAAGGGAAACATAGATTATTCTTTGATGGTATTCTAGTTGCTTATTCTTCAATAAGCTTGTGAATACTACATCGATCTAGGTTCACGCGAGTTTCGATCACAAGATTGAGAACTCAAAAGTGACCGGAATAATCTTAGGTTTCTCTTGATTGTTTTTGTGACTAACGAATAAGAGAAAAGTTTGTTTTATCCTATCACAGGCTTGCAATTCAAAGAAGAGGGAGACCACGCTCCTAGGTGATCCACGTTCGTGCTAGGATTGAAGATCTTGCGGATTACCATCGACGTAAGTCAATCGGATCACGCGACAAGAGGTATTCATCTTTTGTTATATATTATATATCTTTAATTGATTAAAAGGGTTTAAGGTTCATAAAAGGAAAAATTTTAAAAGCTACTCAAACTATTTTTTTAGTCTCGCTTCCGCTGCGGGTATATTTTTCCCTACAGCTCCTACTAATGAATCTAGTGTTTTGCAAAGAGATGAGTATGAGCAGTGGAAGACTTCAGATGATATGGCTAAATGTTATATCATGGCCATTATCTCCGACGTGTTGCAACAGCAGCATGAAGGAATGGAGTCTGCTGCTGATATAATGATGTCTCTAGAGGAGATGTTTGCTATGAGGTCTAGGTCGACTAAGAGAGAAGCAGTGACTGCTTTTATGAATCTTAGGATGAAACCTGGACAGGCTATGAAAGATCACATGATGAAGGTCATAGCACATCTAAATATTGCAGAACTTAATGGTGCTGAGATAGATGGTGAGACTAAAATTGACATGATTGTCAACTCACTGTCAGATTCCTTTGATAAGTTCAAGTTGGACTACACCTTGAACAATAAGGAATACACCTTGCAAGGCCTAATGCAAGATGTTCAAAGCACTGAAAAGATCCTTGTGAAAGGCAAAGGTCAAGAGATTCATATGGTTGGTAAAGTTGCTACTGTTAAGACCCGTCAAAAGGTCAAGAAACAACAGAAGAAAAAGCAACTTGGGCCTACCAAGAAGGAGACCAAGAAAGTAACCAAGATCAAAGGGAAGTGCTTCCTTTGTGGTGAAAAGGGACATTAGAAAAGTAATTGCCCAAAGTCTCAGAAAAAGAAGGAACAAGGTAATATTAATTATCTTGAAACATGTTTTTTGGCAGACTCTACTGATTCTTAGATCATAGACTCAGGAGCCACTAATCATGTTTGTTATTCCTTGCAGGGTTTTCAGGAAAAGAAAAGGCTGAATAAAGATGAAATCAACTTGCATTTAGGCAACAGAGCGTTGGTGTCTGCCAGTGCAGTGGGAGATGTTAGAGTTATCTTAGATTCTAGTATGCATTTAGATTTAATAGACGTTTATTACGTACCTCAATTATGTAGGGAAAAATACGTGCACGCAGCGAAAGCGAGACTAAAAAGAGTTTAGTATATTTTAAAAATTTTCCCATATTGAACCTTAACCCTTTAATTAATAAACATATACATTAAAAGATATCGTACCTTTGTTGCGTGATCCGATTGACTATACGTCGATGGTAGTCCGCAAGATCATCCAATCCGATCACGAACGTAAATCACCTAGGAGCGTGGTCTCCCTTCTCTTTGAATTGTATACCTGAGAATGGACAACAAACCTTTTCTGATTTCTGTTAGTCACAAAAATTCCAATAGATTGTTAAGAATGTCTTAGTCACTTTTGAATTCAGAATCGTTAGATTGAAACTCGCGTGAACCTTATTCGAAATTGTGCACAAGACCTCTTGATGTAAAGATCACTAGTGCACTATCAAAATAAGAACAATTCTTCTCACAATCTCTCTTGGCCGAATTTCACACTAGTCTAAGAGTTGGATTTTATTTTTCTCTAGCAAAAGAAAAATCTCTCAATTCCAAGACCTTAGGGTTGCCGATTCCAAAGTTACAAAAACTATGGTGGCTGGATCCATAGCTACAAAAACTATGGTGTCTGGATCCATAGTTACAAAAACTATGGTTCCGAATTCTTTCCCGAAAACTATGGTTCCGAATTCTTTCCCAAAACTAGGGTTCCGAATTCTTTCCCAAAAACTATGTTTCTGAATTCTTTCCCAAAAACTATGGTTCCGAATTCTTTCCCGAAACTAAGGTTCCGAATTCTTTCCCAAAAACTATGGTTTCGAATTCTTTCCCGAAACTATGGTTCCGAATTCTTTCTCAAAAACTATGGTTCCGAATTCTAACCCTAAACCAACTCTTTAGTGTATTTGTGACTATATAAAAGACTTCCTAATTTGACTAAACAAATAAAGTCTTTTATATTTAGTATAATAATAATAGTAGTATACTACTAGGAAACATATTTCCTAATCAGAAAAAGATTTGCTTTTTAATTAAATAATTAATTAACACATTAATTAATTTCCATTTAATTAAATAATAAAATAAAACAATATACTGGGCTAAAAATTAGCCATTGCCGCCCATGACTAGAACTTGGGCCTACATATTGTTTTCTTATTTTATTTAATCCATTTGGACTTTAATAAAAAAGCCCACATGTGAACTAGACCCATTCTTACTAAAAGAAACAAGCCCACATGCCTTTCATTAATATATTAATATAATTAAACAGCCCATTAAATAAATAATGTGCAAATTATATTCTTAATATATTAAATACAATTATAAATGGACCCACAAATAGTCCGGTAGAATATATCAAGTGATTCATGCAAGTCCGTGCAGATTGGGGATTTTGGCGGGCCTATCTAAATTTAAGCTCCAATAGATATAACCCAATCACAATCAACAAATGATTCACTTAGGTTCAATCTATTAATTTTAGTTCATTCCACTAAAGAACTAAAATTGCACTCTTAAATAAAGATGGAATAAGTTAACGATATTCATTCATACCCTAGACAATCATATGGGAGATAGTGAATCCTCGTGAAGAATATCAGTAATCGCCAAGAGCTCATAGACCGCCTATAACTCTCCAAGTTACCATATTTACTCATATGACCACGCTTTGAACTTGGATATATATTATGACTTGTCCAGAAGTCATCTTTCAATAGACACTATTGAAAACTCAACGTTAAGATTTAATATCCAAAACGACAAAGCATCCATATGATGATATTCTACTCACATTTAATAAATGGAGCCACGATGTCTATATCTATAAATGAAATCCTCTATCGATTAACAAATGAATACCACCAAACTATCGAGGATAGACTATGCTATATAATCGTACTCATTGGTAGCTCAAATGATAACACTTGCAACCATAAGTTCATCATTTATCTCAGGACTAAGATAGACTCTCCGATTGTCCTGATAACGAAAAAACTTTTATCTATTGACGGTTCTCGAAAAAAGTATTTCATTGTGATCCAGTTCAATGCAGCCAATGCACTAGATTCTTTTACTCGAAGACCCTTCAATGATTTTAGACTCATCACAACACATTTGATCCCACTCAAATGCTAGTAAAAGAATTCTACAACTTTAACAAGATAAAGGTGCCCAACCTCTAACTTAAGTTGTGAACGTTATTCAAGACTAACTAAAGAATTGTGTCTACCTCATACATATCCAGATGTACGAACAATTCTTCTTTTCTCATAGTCTTTTGACCTTATGATTATTTACTTTGACAATTATAATAATAAATGCTATATAAGATTTTGTTAACAAACATAAATCACTTTATTAATATGAAAAGATTGTCAAGTACAATATTACACTCTTGCTATTGAGCATAATCCTAACAATCTCCCACTTGCGCTATAGCAAATGTGACATATCTCTCATTCCCATGTTCTATAGGTGCCCATCAAAACTTTTCTGTGGTAGAGCTTTTGTGAAGGGATCCGCTAGATTTTCCGCTGACGCGATTTTGGTAATCTTCACGTCACCCTTATGCATAATCTCCTTAAGAAGATAATACTTCCTTTCAATGTGTTTTCTTGTCTTATGACTTCTTGGTTCTTTCGAATTAGCCACTGCTCCACTGTTGTCACAGTAGATAGTGATCTGCTTATTCGCACTAGGAACCACTTCTAAGTCAATCAAGAATTGGCAGAGCCAAACAACCTCTTTGGCAGCTTCGCATGCAGCAACATACTCAACTTCCATGGTGGAGTCAGCAATACATAATTGCTTTATACTCCTCCATATGACTGCTCCTCCTCCAATAGTAAACACAGATCCTGATGTGGATTTTCTGGAGTCAAAATCTGACTGGAAATCAGAATCTGTATACCCTACAGGAATCAAATCCCCTTCAGAGTATACAAGCATATTGTCTCTCGTTCTCCTAAGATACTTGAAAATATGCTTGACTACCGTCCAGTGATCAGGACCAGGTTTCGATTGAAACCTGCTAACTATGCCAACAGCAAAACAAATATCTGGTCTAGTGCAGAGCATTGCATACATAAGACTTCCAACTGCCGAGGCATATGGAACCCTACTCATGAATTGCTCTTCATGCTCATTCTTATGAACTTGTTCCTTAGAAAGTTTGATTCCATGCCTGAAAGGTAACATACCTTTCTTGGAATCCTGCATGGAAAACCTAGACAAGATTTTATCTATGAATGAAGCTTGGGATAGAGCAATCGTTCTATTCTTTCTATCCCTTATTACTTGGATACCAAGAATATAACTTGCTTCTCCTAAGTCCTCCATATCAAATTGTTTTGCTAACCATTCTTTTACTGATGTCAATACACCTACATCGTTTCCGACGAGTAGTATATCATCAACATAAAGAATTAGGAAAATCAACTTGTCGCCTTTGATCCTTTTGTATACACAAGGTTCGTCAAGGTTCTGAACAAATCCAAAACCTTCCACAGCTTGATCTAACCTTATGTTCTAGGATCTGGATGCTTGCTTTAATCCATATATAGATTTTTGCAACTTGCATACCTTTTCCACTTGGCCTTTTTCAATGAATCCTTCTGGTTGCATCATATAGATGCTTTCGTCAAGGCTTCCATTAAGGAAAGCTGTCTTGACGTCCATTGCCACATCTCTAAATCTAAAGATGCCGCAATGGATAAGAGTATCCTAATGGATTTAAGAATGGCCACAGGAGAGAAGGTTTCCTCGTAATCGATACCTTCTTTCTGTGTATAACCTTTAGCTACTAATCTAACTTTAAAGGTTTCCACCTTTTCATCCATATCTCTTTTCCTCTTGTATACCCACTTGCATCTAACGGGTTTTATCCCTTTAGGCAAGTCTACAAGGGACCAGACTTTGTTATTGAACATGGACTCAATCTCAGATTGCATTGCCTTTTGCCAATGGCGATAATCAACATCCTCTATTGCTTCCTTATATGTGTAGGGATCATCGTCGTCCGGGAGATTCTCCACTGATTCTCCCAGACCGATGTATCTCTCGGGTTGTCTTACAACCCTCCCACTACGACGAGGAATGGCAGGTTGTTGATCTTGTGATGGTACGGAACTTACAATTGGGCTAGGTTGTGAAACCTCTTGTGGAATTGTATCTCCTGACATCTCATTCAAAACAATTCTACTTTTAGGTATAAACTCATTCATATAGTCCTTTTCCAGAAATTTAGTATTTTTCGAAACAAATACTTTAAGATCTGAAGGACTATAGAAATAATACCCATTAGTTCCTTTTGGATACCCCACAGATATGCATGTTTCTGTACAGGACTCCATCTTTTCTGCCTTTCCTTTTAACACATGCGCAGGACAACCAAATATCCTTAAGTGTTGTAAACTAGGCTTTTGCCCAGTCCACAACTCATGCGGTGTTTGAGGAACCGACTTCGATTGTACATCGTTTAGAATGTACATTGCAGTTTGTAGAGCATATCCCCAAAAAGAAACAGGGAGTGTTGAATAACTCAACATTGACCTAACCATATTCAAAAGAGTTCTATTTCTTCTTTCTGCCACCCCATTTTGTTGAGGTGTACCTGGTGCAGAAAACTAAGAAATGATTCCACTATCAATAAGATATTGCTGAAACTCACCAGATAGATATTCTCCACCACGATCAGATCTCAAGATTTGTATGTGTTTCTCTAGCTGATTCTCCACTTCAGCTTTAAATGCTTTGAACATGTCAAAAGCATCCGACTTATGTTTCATGAGATACACATAACCAAAACTTGAATGATCATCTGTGAAAGTGATGAAGTACTCATATCTACCTCTAGCTTGAATGCTCATAGAACCACATACATTAGTATTAATCCTAAACATTCAGTGGCTCTTGTGCCTTTGGTCCTGAACGATCTTTTGGTCATTTTACCTTCAAAACAGGATTCACAAGTTGGTAGATCATCAACCTTTAAGTCACTTAAAAGTCCATCACTATCCAATCTTTTAATCCTATTAAGGTTAATATGACCTAGGCACAAATGGCATAGGTAGGTTTCATCTTTTGATAATCTTACTCTTTTAAGATTAGGTTGCATTTACTACGTGTCTAACAAGTGAGAGATATTTCTATGTAAATAGAATATACCATTTTCCAATGTACCTTTGAAAACAAATTTGTCATCCTTACTAATAAAAAATTTATTAAAAGTAACCGAATATTCAAATTTATTTAATTAAGAAACTGAAATTAAATTTCTCTTGAATTGAGGTACATAATAAATGTCTATCTAATCTAAATGCTTACTAGCATCTAGATTAACGCTAATATCTCCCACTGCACTAGCAGACACCAATGATCCGTTGCTTAAATGCAAATTGATTTCATTCTTATTCAACCTTCTCCTTTCTTGAAACCCCCATAAGGAATAACAAACATGATTATTGGCTTCAGAGTCTACGATCCAAGAATCAGTAGAATCTGCCAGAAAAACATGTTTCAAGATAATTCATATTACCTTGTTCCTTTTTATTCTGAGACTTTGCAAAATTACTTTTCCAATGTCTCTTTTCACCACAAAAGAAGCACTTCCTTTTGATCTTGGTTACTTTCTTGGTCTCCTTCTTGGTAGGCCCAAGTTGCTTTTTCTTCTATTATTCATTGACCTACTTCAGGATCTGTGTTTACTCTTGGAGGAGGAGCAGTCGAGTATCAAGCAATCATGCATTGCTGACTTCACCATGGAAGCTGAGTATGTTGCTGCATGCGAAGCTGCCAAAGAGGCTGTTTGGCTCCGACAATTCTTGATTGACTTAGAAGTGGTTCCTAGTGCGAATAAGTAGATCACTATTTACTGTGACAACAGTGGAGCAGAGGATAATTCGAAAGAACCAAGAAGTCATAAGAGAGGAAAACATATTGAAAGGAAGTATCATCTTCTTAAGGAGATTGTTCATAGGGGTGACGTGACGATTACCAAAATCGCGTCAGCAGAAAATCTAGCGGATCCCTTCACAAAGGTTCTACCACATAAGAGTTTTGATGGGCACCTAGAGAACATGGGAATGAGAGATATGACACATTTGCTATAGCGCAAGTGGGAGATTGTTAGGGTTATGCTCAATAGCAAGAGTGTAATATTGTACTTGACAATCTTTTCATATTAATAAAGTGATTTCTGTTTGTTAACAAAATCTTATATAGCATTTATTATTATAATTGTCAAAGTAAATAATCATAAGGTCAAAGGACTATGAGAAAAGAAGAATTGTTCATACATCTGGATATGTATGAGGTAGACACAATTCTTTAGTTAGTCTTGAATAACGTTCACAAATTAAGTTAAAGGTTGGGCACCTTTATCTTGTTAAAGTTGTAGAATTCTTTTACTAGCATTTGAGTGGGATCAAATGTGTTGTGATGAGTCTAAAATCATCGAAGGGTCTTCGAGTAAAAGAATCTAGTGCACTGGGTGCATTGAACTGGATCACAATGATATACTTTTTCTAGAACCGTCAATAGATAAAAGTCTTTTTATTGTCAGGGCAATCGGAGAGTCTATCTTAATCCTGAGATAAATGATAGACTTATGGTTGCAAGTGTTATCATTTGAGCTATCAATGAGTACGATTATATAGCATAATCTATCCTCGATAGTTTGGTGGTATTCATTTGTTAATTGATAGAGGACTTCATTTATAGATATGGACATCGTGGCTCCATTTATTAAATGTGAGTAGAATATCATCATATGGATGCTGTGTGGTTTTGGATATTAAATCTTAACGTTGAGTTTTCAACAGTGTCTATTGAAAGATGACTTCTGGACAAGTCATAATATATATCCAAGTTCAAAGTGTGGTCATATGAGTAAATATGGTAACTTGGAGAGCTATAGGCGGTCTATGAGCTCTTGGCGATTACTGATATTCTTCACGAGGATTCACAATCTCCCACATGATTGTTTAGGGTATGAATGAGTATCGTTAACTTATTCCATCTTTATTTAAGAGTGCAATTTTAGTTCTTTAGTGGAATGAACTAAAATTAATAGATTGAACCTAAGTGAATGTTTTGTTGATTGTGATTGGGTTATGTATATTGGAGCTTAAATTTAGATAGGGGCGCTAAGATCCCCAATCCGCACGGACTTGCATGAATCACTTGATATATTCTACCAGACTATTTGTGGGTCCATTTAGAATTGTATTTAATATATTAAGAATATAATTTGCACATTATTTGTTTAATAGACTGTTTAATTATATTAATATATTAATGAAAGGCATGTGGGCTTGTTTCTTTTTGTAAGAATGGATCTAGTTCACATGTGGACTTTTTATTAAAGTCCAAATGGATTAAATAAAATAAGAAAACAATATGTAGGCCCAAGTTCTAGTCATGGGCAGCAATGGCTAATTTTTAGCCCATAATATTGTTTTATTTTATTACTTAATTAAATGGAAATTAATTAATATGTTAATTAATTATTTAATTAAAAATCAAATCTTTTTCTGATTAGGAAATATGTTTCCTCGTAGTATACTACTATTAGCATTATACTAAATATAAAAGACTTTTTTTGTTTAGTCAAATTAGGAAGTCTTTTATATAGTCACAAACACACTAAAAAGTTAGATTAGGGTTTGAATATTATATACATGACAAGTTGAATTCAGATTGCTATAAAAAATTATATAATATATATGGCAACTTAATTTTTGTTGAGATATATAATATAATATATATAAATGCAGAATTCAAGTAAAAGAATATATATTTTATGATGGTAGTGCGCAATATATATATACAACTATGTTATATAAAATGCATGTAGTGTTTTAAACAAATGCAAACACTTATAAGCAGAATGCAGTATTTTGATTAAAAGCAATTTGAGTTGCGTGCAAGTTTGATAAACATATATTATAGGCGTGCATTTATATATACTTAATTTTATATATGGTCGGCCACAATATATATATATATTCTTTGATATATTTTGTAAAACCCTAGTTTTTGCAATTGAGAGTTTTTTCTTTTGCTAGAGAAAAATAAAATCCAACTCTTAGACTAGTGTGAAATTCGGCCAAGAGAGATTGTAAGAAGAATGGTTCTTATTTCGATAGTGCACTAGTGATCTTTACATCAAGAGGTCTTGTGCACAATTTCGAATAAGGTTCACACGAGTTTCAATCTAACGATTGTAAATTCAAAAGTGATCGGGACATTCTTAACAATCTATTGGAATTTTTGTGACTAACAGAAATCAGAAAAGTTTTGTTGTCCATTCTCAGGTATACAATTCAAAGAGAAGGGAGACCACGCTCCTAGGTGATTCACGTTCGTGATCGGATTGGAAGATCTTGTGGATTACCATCGACGCATAGTCAATCAGATCACGCGACAAAGGTACAATATCTTTTAATGTATATGTTTATTAATTAAAGGGTTAAGGTTCAATATGGAAAAAAATTTTAAAAAATACTAAACTCTTTTTAGTCTCGCTTCCGCTGCATGCACGTATTTTTTCCCTACATCAATAATGTTTTCCTTTATGTAATTGTTTCTGTATCTTATCTTTATAGTGATATTTGTATAATTTTTAATCTGTGTGATTCATGTTCAAAATCTGGGTGATTCCTTACCCCAATAATGTTTTCTATATTATGTGTATAATTTCTATGCTGAATGATGCATGTTCAAAATGTCGTTGTTTCCTCGCATCAATATTATTTTTTTGTTGCTATTACTTTTATTATCCTTCGATCGACACATTTTGTTACGATTAAAATTTTACTCATACTTCGATCATCCTGTTTTGACTTTGTATAGTAGTGGATGGGAATGGATCTCAAAGTAAGTCTGATAACAAGAAAGGATTGTTTTTCACACCAAATAATATGTGTTCTACTAGGGTTAATTATGTGCAATTTTCTTCATGGGAGGGCAGTGGCAATCAAGATGTTGATATCAATCATATAAAAAATATGAAATTTGATTCTATATGCAAGTCGTTTTATCTTGGTTATGCTAGGGATAATGGGTTTGGTATAAGAGTGACGAACTTGGACTATGACCGTGAAGGTAGAGTATTAAAGAGTGAAACAAATTACGGTGTGTATGAATGTTAATCTAGAGGGGGGGGGGGGGGGGGTGTTGAATAGATTTTAACAAATTTTACCCAATTTTCGTGTATGGTCAAGATTACGAAATACCCCTAATAGTCAATATAAATATAACAAGTTTAATATGGTGCAGAAATTAAATAACACTTGATATTTACGTGGAAACCCTCACGGGAAAAACCAAGGGCTAATAAGTGAGCCACACTCGAACCTTGAATATACTAAATTTGTTAAAGATTACAACCTAATCCCGGTATGTAATCACACACCTACCTAATCCAAAAGCAACACAAGACTTAGTACTTAATGAAGAGAATGCAACCTATGTGAATATGTGAAATACTTAAAATGCAACAAGAGCTAGGTAACCCTATATGCTTATCTAGGATGATGATATATCAATTAAAACAATCCTAGATATCAAAAGCTTAATGACATATCATAAAGCTTAGCTAATCAAGATTAAGTAAGACCTACATAGCTATCACAATACAACACTCAATCATATTCATCACAAACAATCTCTATCTTGTATCTAGCATGTGAACTTAAAACATACAAATAAATAAATAGATGGCTTGACAAGAAAGAAACTAAAATTAGATGAAGTTAGTCAAAATCTTACCAAGCAAGTTGTGATGATGCAAAACTATGCATGGATGATCCTAGATGAACTTGATGAATCAAAAGGAAAGCTTTGAGTGTTTAAAGGTGAGTTCTTGATGGATTTTCTCTTAAGTGTCTCTCTTTTAAGTTTAGGGTTCTAAGGAGTCAAAGAACTAAGTTTAGAAACAGAGAATATGGTATATTTATAGGCAACAAGAATAGGACATGTGAAAAGACAAGTTTTACCCTGAAACGCACGATCGGTGGTTTCATTCGGTGGCCAGGCCACTGATCACAACCGCCGAATTAGTCCCAAGAGAAATAGGGGAGCAATGACGGTTTCATTCAGCGGTTTCATAACCGTCAATCTAACCACAGAATCAACCTGAGAGATTAAATCAAACAAGTATGATTGACGGTTTCGAATAGGCGGTCAGGGCTGCCGATCATAACCGTCGATTCACCAAAAGTGGTGAAACCAAGAAGAAGCCAAGGCAATCTCTGAGAGTGGTCTTTGCGTAAAAACAAGCACACTATTGTGCAAGCGCTGATTTTTCTGAACATATTCGGGAAACGAATTACAAGACACAAATACATAACAAGATAAAATCAACAAAAGTGTATGTGTGAAAGTGACATGTGAAGAGAATACACACAATACAAATATGCTAAGTGTGTGTATGCTACTAAATCTCTTTAAAGAAAACTAAGCACTAGAGATATACCTTTGGAGTGCTTATCACCTCGAGGTCTTGAAAGGGCCTTAGAGCTTGTTCCTTAATCATCTAAACTACCTTTACAATCCAAACCCCAATATGTGGTTTGTCCACGAAATAAGCCAATAAATAAACGAGAATCTTTACAATGAGAAAGTGGGTTTGTGATAAGGAGGGATCAAGATAGGAGGAGTATTTGACCAATAAAAATAGGAAACGCAAGCCAAGGCTGTAGACAAGACAGAATTGCAAAGCTTGTTTCTCGATTGGCCTAGACAGTGATACTTTAAAGTACAATGTAAGGGTATTCATGGATGATCATTCACACAAACTAGCAACTTTTCGTGAGGTTTCATCCCATCGATCTCATAGAAACTTAGATGAAGGTGACTATGCCCAAATTGATGCAATGGCCAAAAACTTCATAAGAGGTTGTCAAACATTTGAGTACTTGGTTGACCAAAAAGAAGGATACTCCAAAATTGGATTCACTCAGAAGGATATGTGAAACTACCTTAAAGCAATAGTGTTTTATACCTAGAGGGGGGGTGAATAGGTATAGTCCCAAATTCTTCCAATATTCAAAAATGTGGAATATAAGAATGAAATGAATACTTGAAATGATATAACAATTGTATAATATGAATCAATTCATGTAAGCATCAATATACAAAAGAATCAATACAAGTGAACATATGGAAGATAAAGAAATATAAAGCGAAAATGAGACACAATGTTTTTACGTGGTAAAACCTCAAAGAGGAAACATCCACGGGTTGAATCCACAACCACCGAAAAAGCAATTCCACTATCCGAAAAGGACTTACACACTCAAACCTATCAACACTATGATATCCACTTCAAGCTATCAAATCCTAATCAACCCTTGGGCTAGTGAATCACTAAGCCTATTCTCTATCCAAGATGTGTCCTACACCTCTAGAGAGCAACTCCCAATCGAAGGCTCTCAAGCCTCTAGGAATATTTCCTCGCTTAGCAATCTAGATCACTAGGATCCTAGTCAAGCTACCCAAGCTCAACCATCCAGAGTACGCAACTCCTTGCTAAGACTGTTAGGTTTTTGGTTGTTGTTGGCATATATTCCATATCAAAACGTGTTTATCTTGTAAATGTTTATGTGATCATGTTGATGATGATACAAAGCTTCAAAGAAAGATTTGACTACGGTACATACAAGATGATGGCTTGCTAAGAGGAAATAAGCTTCATTGCTCATCAAAGGTAAAATCGACCTCATTCCTCTTACAAGGCATAGACACACACACACAAATCATTCATGAGTGTCCCTGCATTGTTGTGCACCATTTTTATAACACATTCACATGATTTTGTATGCTCAGGCATTGAACTCAAATGCTCATACATTTTAGAGTTGCATGTTCTAGGACTATGTCTAGGAAATGGCATTCATATGTGAACTTGTGTTTGTATGTTTGTGTTTCTTGTGTTTTGGAATTTTAATAGTGCTTAATTGATTCCTTATTGAGTCCCGGTCATTTCGGTTACTCATACGTTAAGTTTCGAGTCCAAACGATGTAGCTACGCTACTTTTCGTTCTCATTCGTCGAGTTGTGTTCGTCATCGTTTTCTGAGAGGAATTCTCAACCATTTTTCAAAGTTTCTTAGTCGTCATCGTGCGTGAGGGAGTCACGGTTTGTAATCCGAAAACAGATTCAAATTCGGAGTTCGGATGCCCGAATACGGCTGAAGAACGCGTGAGGTGCGCGAGGAGGTCGCTTGGCCAAAAGCCAAGCAAGGAGTGGCCACGTGTGGACCACGTGTGCCACACGGCCAGAGCTCCTCTCTGGCCACGTGTGGCACACGCTGGCCACATGTGGACTTGCAAAAGTCCCCCCAAAAATTTGGACAATTTTGCCCCTCCTTTCATTCTTTTTAAACCTCTCCAATTCCCTCCATTCTCTTTTAAGAAGAAAAAGTTTGAAATCCCGTCTATGATTTTCTCTCAATTTTTCTCAACTTCCAAACACCATAACTTTCTCATCCGGAGTTGGAATTGAGTGATTCAAGTTGGAGATTGTTCGTATTCGAGTCCTCTACCTTTTCCAAGTGGTTGTGCAGCTGTTTGATCGAATTTCTGACAGATCTCCTCAGAAAAACGAACCAGCTCTTGTAATTGAGGTAGAGTTCATAACTTTGTGATTTCATCTTTTTAATCCTCCAATTTGCTTGGGGTTTCTTCTTCTATATATATATGTTTGTTTAGTGAATGCTATAGAGAAAGATAGCTTCATAATCAATCTAATTGAATAGTCTAATTAGAGACACATGTTGACTAGAATCTTGGATTCTTTGTTCTTAACATGATTGTGAGTTGTATTGTGATTAGATTGATATATAGGATTGTTTGAGACTTGATTGATCAAGTCTATGATTAATAATCCTTTCTATGTGACTTTGATCCATGATTGATGAAATCTAGGATTAGAGCCTTTTTTGTGTTTTTAGAGATATATAGGATTGATTTGTTTTTAACATGTCTCCTATCTCTAAATCTTTGGCTAGAATAATTGTTGAATACATTTCATGATTCTAGCATTTTTGATGTATGTTTATGACATCTTGAACTTGTGCCTTATGAATATGAAATTGTTCAAGTGTTGTTTTGTATGAATGAATCTAGAAGTTTTATGTGTTAATTGTGTTCACATGCTCTAGGTTTTCATTCATGATTTTGCATCTAGATTTCTATTGCTTGTGTTTTCACATCTCTAGATCTAGTTGTTCCATGGAATGTATTGATCACATGTTCTATGTTGTTTTGATTGATTGCATCACTTGCATTCACATGATCACACTAGGAAGTCCTTGTAAAAGGCATGAAGTCTTGGCTAGAGTTGGGATGACTCGGATAGCCAAGCAAGAAGTCTTGCCTAGAGTCGGGATGACTTGGATAGGTAAGCAAGAAGTCTTGTCTAGAGTCGGGAGGACTTGGATAGACAAGCAAGAAGTCATGGCTAGAGTCGGGAGGACTTGGATAGTCATGCATGGGAGGCTTTCTAGAGGCACGTGTGCCTTATATAGAGAGTTGGCTTATATATTGGTAGGCCCGGGCGGTTGGTTAGACATAGAGTCCGATAGAGCGGGGTACATGGGATGTGTATGCATTCTTGAGGAATTTCTAATCTTCCAACGATGTTGGTTTTGGTATGAGTTCCAATATGTGGTGGTTTACATCATTGAGGGATTTTGTATCTTCCAATAGGGTTGGGTAAACATAGACTCCACATGGGTTGGTGACTAGGATTGGTCATTTTGTGGAATTTCTAATTTACTTTCCAAGTATATATATAAGTACCCAATGGTTGTAGTTCAACCCGTGGATGTTTCCTCCTTGGAGGTTTTACCACGTTAAAAAAATCTCTTGTGTTAATTCTTCCTATCTCTCTCTTTTATATTTGTTTATGTATATGTTGTTATCTTGTGACACATCAATTACTTATGAAGTATATTGATACAAGATTTTGTATAGTGTGATTTGTAAATATATTCTCTTGATCATATTTGTAAATACATTCTCTTTTGTATTTTGTTTAGAATTTTATGTATAGCAATATTTGTATATACTTGTAATGATTGAACATATATTCATATACAAGTATTCTTGCTAATTGTTTTTTGTATTTTCTTTATACCTCATACAACATATTGATACTTAGACAATGTATGAATGAACATATGATAACTTGTCTTAGTATGATTCCGTGATGTTTATGTTGTATGTAAGGCTACCTTGAGGGACAAACGTAAGTTTGTTCAAGGGATTGAAATTAGGCGAAAAACCTATTCACCCCCCCCCCCCCTCTAGGTACGTCTTAAGCAATTTAACCTTGTTTGTATACTTTCAATTGGTATCAGAGCGGGTCGTCGGACGGCACTCGACGAGATCCGGGTTATACTTACAAGTGAATTGCTTAGGTTTTTTGTTTGTGTTGGTTGTCCTCCTTTGTTGATCGGGAAATTATTTGTTTTGTTGAAAAAATGCTCATGTAAGACTTTCTTAAGTCTAGTGATGAGCAAGCTTGGTTGGATTGTCAAGAAAGGTTTCTCTTCTCCATGTTTTATATTTGATGGAGTAGTTTCTCTAAACCAATATGTTCATGAAGTATGAATGAGGTTTATTTTATTGAGAAGTTGAAATTTTTAGACCTTTTTGCCATTATTAGTGGTGTAAGTTTTTAAACACCTTGTTCTTAATAAAGATTCAAATGTGGCAAAAGAGGCATGGAATTAATTCCAAGCTACTTGTGAAATAGGTTCTTCTTGTTTTATATTTCATTTGTCTACTAACAATTTTGTTGATAAGCTTGAAAAGAATGTTAGTGACAAAAGCGAAGAAGAAGAAGTTTTCCCGGAGGATGATCGTTCTAGACTTGATCTCTTGTCTTTGCAATTCCATGAAGAGGATTGTAAATCAAAGACCACCACTTCAACTTGATGGCAATAGCTCAATCGCTTGAGAAGGAAAGAGATAAAGCTTTGAAGGAAGTTGAAGTGAAGAATGAAGTGATCAATTGTCTAGAAGAGAAGACGGTTGAAGTTACTCTTGCGTTATATAGTTTAATGATTGATTTTGCTAATAATTTGTTTTTCTTGTAGGAAACTATCAAAGGCATGGAAGAGGAGTTGGCAATCATGAAGACCAAAGAGCTTGATGTTCTTCATGAAGATTCAAGTGACTTAAACTTTGTAGTTGAGCATGTTGAGTCTCCTACAACTTAGGCAAGTCACTAAGGAACAAAAGGATTTCAAAGGCCAATCTTCCAAGGTCAAGTGCAAAATCAAAAAGAGTAAGAAGTCTTCACCGTCGGTACACTCTCACCTAAATAGTATCATCTCTATATGTATTCCGGTTTGCCATTTTTGAAATGTCATAGTGCATACTAAATCTAGATGCCATGTGTTTATTAGACAATGCAAACTAGGGAATGAGATGCATGTTAGTGAGATGAGAAAATCTTCTATGAATGTTTCTTGCATGACATCTCTTTGAATTTTGTGCTTGATAATGATAATCATGTGATGAAAATTTCTAAGAAGATTTGGGTGAAAGTGAGTGTTTCACATGATCATATGCATAGTCTTGATAATATTTTTGTTGATGGCAATAATGTTGTGTATGATATGAGAATATCTTTATAGAGAAGATAGTTGATGATTTATCTTCTAGATATAATATTGCCTTGAGAAATGATCATGATGGTTTATGTGTTTGTGCACCCAAGACTAAGTTTGTCAAGGGTGAGTGCTCTTACCAATAGTGTAAGTTGCACATGTGAGTTAGCTTTGAGATTAGTGTCTTGTTGTTAAGAAGCTTAGCATTTTTGCTTAGTATCTATACAACTTGACATGAACTTGGCTATCTCACATTCTTTGATATGATTGTCAAAATTTGTTGATTAACTTTTGAGAAGTTGCATATCATGTTATCTATATGGTGATAATCTTTGTTAAGACTTTTAGAGAAAGTCATTTTTGTTTGTTTGAGTTGAAATGCTTAGCCTTTAGTCTCTTGGAATCGACACACCTATAACTTGTAGTCATGAGGACATACAAGCCAAGAGGACTCATAAAAAGGGTGAAGGTCTTGCATTTGATGGAATTAGCTTGCGAAGGTATATCTTATATCACATTGCTTGCTTATCTATATTTCATCTCTCAACTCATTGTTTTAACACTTCATGTAGCATGTCATACTTGAGAACTAATATAGTGTTTATATGGTCCTCGTTGACATTTGCTTGTCTAAGATCTTTTGGTGATAATTGTTCACATTGATCTTTTGGTGAAGTGTGTTATTATTTGTTTGATTGTTGAGTGGCAAGTTTTTTTTTTTAAAAAAAAAATATGCTTCATATTCTTTGAAAGCTACTCTCTTGAGAAGTAGAGATCTCCGTTGTGCCTCCCTAGTCGGCTTTGTGTCTTCCTCCAACCGGATCTTATGCATGCACAATGTTGGGCTAATTCCCTTGATATCATCCAGTGTCCATCCTATAGCTTTTCTATATTTCCTCAAGATCACAAGCAATCTCTCCTCCTCACTTGAGTCTAGGTTAGCTGCAATGATAACCGGAAAGGCTTGATTCTCTTCCAAAAATGCATACTTCAAGGTTGAAGGTAGTTCTTTCAACTCTAGTTTCCTTGGGGAAGGTTCATCCTCATTGCTCCCTTGTTGTTCTACCAAATCACTTCCTTCTCTACTATCCTCAGTA
This sequence comes from Acer campestre, assembly GCA_954870605.1. NCBI lineage: Eukaryota > Viridiplantae > Streptophyta > Magnoliopsida > Sapindales > Sapindaceae > Acer > Acer campestre. The sequence continues at coordinate 12,374,293 of OX940804.1, forward strand.
ACCACTTCGTCTACTACCTCTTGATAACATACCCTCATGTTAGCTTCTTCCTCAATCTCATCTAAGATATCCACACTGTAGCAATCGTGTGCCCCAATTGGACAAGCCAAGGACTCAAACACCTTATACTCCACCACTTCATCCAAAACCTTCAATGTCAACTTTCCCTTATGCACATTAATCACTGCCTTTGCTATAGCCATAAAGGGTCGTCCCAATAGAATCACCGAGTCCTTTTCATCCGGGTCGGTCTCCATTTCTAATACTACAAAGTCTGCAGGGATGATTAGCTTATCAACTTGGATAAGGACATCCTCAACTATTCCTCTAGGTTGCCTAGCTGATTGATCCGCCAAAATGAGGGACATTTTCGTTGGTCTCAACTCATTCAACCCCAACTTCCTATAGATAGAGAACGGCATTAAGTTGATGCTTGCCCCTAGGTCAAGCATAGCCCTCACTTGACCCTCTCCACCAATTGTTATATTGATTATGAAACTCCCTGGATCTTTAAGCTTCGGCGGAAGTCTCTTCTGAATAACTGCACTTGCATTCTCATCAAGTCTCTCTTGATTCTTTGGCCTAAATATGTACTTCTCCTTATTTAGTTCCTTGAAAAATTTCCCATATGCCGGCATCTTCTGAATTACCTCTAGAAGAGGTAGATTGATTGATACCTTAGAAAGCACATCATAGATATCCTTGAACGATTGCTCTAATCTATCCTTCTTCAACCTTCCCAGGTACGGTACTCTCGAGACACTAGGATTTATAGATGTGTTGATATTAGGATTCCCCCTCAGTGATTCCAACTCTCTCGGGCTTAGACCCTTCTCCCTATCAATGGTCTCTCTCTCCGGCACCACATCCTCTTTACCATTACCCTCTGTATGTGAGTTATTGTTGCCACTAGCATCATCCTCATTCCTTCCATTGTTCACTACTCTACCGCTTCTCAAAATGGCTTTTGCACTACCAAGATGGAGAGAGTCGCTTGAGCCCATCACCTCACCGCTTAACACTCTCTCCGTAATTCTTCCTACATGCCCTTCAAGTCTACCGATCGATTCTTCTAGCTTTAAGAACCGACTATGACTAGCCTCCATAAATCCATTTAAAAGCTTCTCATAGGTTGCTTGTGTTTCATGAAGGCTTCTTCTCATCTCGTCTTCTATACCTTCTACATGGAACTCCACCTCCTCTGGTGCCCGTACTTCGCTGTCCTCTTCTCTTGAGGACCTTGTAGCAAATGTTGTCATTTCTCTCGTGAATTTTTCCATTTGTTCCGCCAGAGAATCCAATTCCTGAAATTTACACAATACACACTACCACGTAAAAAGAATTCGAAAGAAACCTATAATGAAATACTATTTGCTAATATGGGCAACAAAGAAAATGCATACTAAAAAGAAAAGTCAATCTATTTAATCAACGCTACCATTCCCCGACAGCGGCGCCATTTTTTGATGAGGTCGTTTGTGTACTCAACAAAATAGTAATAATATAGATTATGGTTGATTCTTGAAAACTCTTTTAAGGCCACTTAATCCTTTTAAAATGTGATTTGATAGCAAAATAGTGAGCAAGTTCGTTCCACAGGGAAAGGAGTGTTAATTAGATAAATTGACTAATCTTAGAGCAATAAAGTAAATCATATTGTTTGATAGATGTGTGGTTTCTAAAACCACAAATGCTAACTACTCAAATGAAAATACACAAAATATGTTATGAAAAATAGAATACTCAACACCTTGATAAGAATTGTGATAGAAATCAATTAATGAGATAGCTAGGGAATAGATCGATTAACAATTGAATGTGGGTAAGCTAACTAGCATCATTAATGTACCAATCTCATTATGTTAACAACTTAGAGGCTTAGATTAGTGGGGTTGGTATACCCACCACTAATCTATCCTATCCAATGGGTTCTTAATCACACAAGGATTGTCAATCCACATGTGAATATATAACAAATTACTCCACTCAAGATAGCAATCAACAAGTGATATACAAGTCAATTATAATGAATGGAATCTAATTAATTTGAATGAATAGAACACATAAGAGATTCATTACAAGCTAAGCTAAACCCACAACCAATTGATCCTCAAATCTATCCCCTAGATTAGGGGTTTAGTTACACATATTTGCAATAAATGAAAAGAAGTAAATGATAAGGAAATAACCCTTGGGTCACCTTCTTTAAGCTTGATCCTTCTTCTCCTCTATGCTCCTAGATGCAAGGAATGGAGGTTGAGGAAATGTCTTGGAATGTGGGTGTTTTGGTGGAAAGTTACTAAGGATTTTGGTGGAGAAATGGTGGGATAAGGAATGATGTAGTGAAGTAATCAAGGTTTTGTGTTGAGGGTTGGATGGATTAGATGAGTTCAAGGAGAGAAATGGAGGATGAGGTATAGTGTGCCATGGATGCTTCAGCTAGATCTCAGATTTGTTCTCTGTATTTTCTTCTCTGTTTTTGTGATTGCTTCTGAAAATGGAGAGACGATCTATTTATATGCACTCTTTGACATGTACTGATAACTGCTTGATTCGCTGAGGTGGAGTCTTGGTCGCTATTTGGTCTCTATGGCAACCCTGGTGCGTAAAACGGTTAGAAGAGAAGGTCGCCATGAAATCCATCTTTCTCGCTATTTGGCAAGTGGCGACCATGAGCAATTTGTTTAGAGGTCGCCACTTGCACCTCTAGGTCGCCATGGCGACCATAAGTGGCGACCCTGCAAAAGTGAGGAGGTCGCCACTTGCAACATCAAGGTCGCCATGGCAACCCTAAGTGGCGACCATGCCTTGAGTGCACTAGGTCGCCATTTGCAAGGGAGGTCGCCATGGCGACCCCAAATGGCGACCTCACCTGGTTGATTTGTGGACTTTCTGTCGCCATGGCGCTCAAGTGGCGCCCAAGTGGCGACCTTCTAATGTCTTTGGAGAATCCTCTGTCGCCATGGCACTCATGTAGCGACCTTTTATGTCCAAGTGGCGAAAATGCCCTGTTCCTTCCCATTTGTGAGATATTTTCGCACAAGTCCTCCACCTTCATCTCAATTGCTTCTGAAACCTAATAAAACCTGAAACACTCAATTTAACAACATTAAACACGGGGAAATGCCCGAGAATCAAGCAAAAAGAATCGGAAATGAGGGCCAAAATCATACCAATTTTGGCTTGATCATGCTCCTTGTGTAAAGATTGGATGATGAGGATGTGTCTAGATAGGTGGAGTCAAATGGGAAGTGACTAATGAGATTTGTGGAGAAGATGGGAAGAAAAGGAATGATTAGTGGAGGTAATCTAGATGTTAATTTTAGGTAGGAGAGAAAATGGAGAGAAAAGGAATGGTGGAGAAAGGAGGTTTCTTGGTGGTCAAGAGTTGTCAAGAGTTAGCATAAAATGGTGTATTTATATGTTAGAAAAGCTAGGGTATGAAATGGGCATGAAATGAAAAGAATACCCCTCAAAAATGGCTTCAAAAACATCCATTTTGCTACTTCTAGAAAGTGGAGGTCGCCATGGCGTGCCATAGGGTCGCCATGGCGACAGGGAGTGCGCAGCAGCTACGAAAATGGGCATAACTTTCTGTAGAAAACTCGGAATCGTAATTCGTAAAAACCTCTAGAAAGTAGACTTCCGGGGCTTTCCGAATATATGTAATCCAAAATGTGGTTCGATCTGAAGAGAGAGATATGCCTATTTGAAGATGAATGATCTGCACACGCTTTTTACAATTTCAGCCCCATTTGCCACCAATATTACTCCAATGCCTCTGAACTTTATAAATACCTAAAAACACTTAATTCACACCATTAAATCATGAGATATTGCCCAAGAATCAAGCAAAAAGAGAAGGAAGTGAGGGCCAAAATCATACCAATTTTGGTTCAATCAGATGGTGGATGGCGGCAGCGGAGTTGCCGGGACGACGGTGATCCGGCTGATGAGACGGTGGAGGTCCGGCAGTTGTCTGGTTGGTGTATAAAAGTAAAATATGTTATTTAATCAAATATTAAATAATGAAAAATTAAAAAAAAAATTATATAAATATCTTGACAGTTAAAAACTATCAAGAAAAAAAAATAATAAAATAAAAACTGTCAAGACTTTCCTTGACATTAGCATTGCTGACAGTTTTTAAAACTGTCAAGAATCCTTTTCTTGACAGTTTTAAATAGTCAACAAATGCCTTATTTTTTTGTAGTGTAGATAGCTATCACAAACAACACATAAACATTCAAAAGCTTAACTAGTTGATTAAAAGACAATCTATCAACCTAGGAATCAATAAATCACACAAGAATGTCTAAGACTTAGCTTTTAGGCAAAAATGACCTAATCAATTAAGCTATCAAAATACAAACCCAATCATGTCATAACTTCACAAAATATGCAATAAGAGTGAAGATTTGCTAAACTAAGCAATAAAAGACATGTCTTGACTAAGATAGAACAATAAATGAAGATGTTGTGTTTGTTCTACTTACCAAGTTAAGAAACCAAGAACACCCATGAAGATTGATGGATGAAAGATGTTAGATGCACATGGGTTTGGGTTTGAAGAGTTAAAGAAGCTTTCTTGAAGCTTTCTCCCTCTAGGAAACTCTTAATCTCTCTCTAGGGTTGTGTATCTTTTGTTCCCCTTGAATACAAATGAGAGAAAAAGATGTATTTATAGTGCTTAGATGATAGCCCAACAAATTTCATGAATTTTGCTCCAAAAATGAGCCAAATTAGACTCCAAATGAGTGAGATATGACCAAATTACGAAACAGGGGTGGAGCATTGTGCTGCTTGTCAGATGCCACACCAACGCCACATCTCTAGACCAAAAGCACTGGTCGAGTGGCGCCACACCAGCGCATAGGCGTGACAGTGCAATAGCTCGAGATTCGAGCGCTCCGAAACATGACCAAACAATATCGAAACCTTTCGTATAATATATCGTTGGAAAGGTATGGAAGTTTACTTTCTAATCCAATTTATGGAATGACATTTCAATGTCTATAGAAAACGTTATGGTCAATTGAGTGACCAATGGTCAGATTCGGATAACAGCTGTGATGCCCTGTTTTAGTGGTCACTTTGGAGATTTCAAAACCAATCCAAACGGCCATGAAATATTATGAATAATATACCGTTGGAAAGGTATGGGTGTCTAGTTTTACTAAAATTTTACAAAACTCAGTTTGAAACTTTGTATAAAATGTTATGGTCACAAAACCATAAAAAGGTCAGTTTTGAAAAACATTTAAATCATTGAAATCCAATCTTTTGAACCTAGACACTTCACTCTAAATAACCAAACTGAATCTACCACTTATCCAAGAGAAGAATAAGACCTTCTCAAGTGGTCAACCATCGTGCTAAGATAAGCACACCATCATGCAAGCACGGACGTTTCCGATCACACAAATGGACACGAATTACACCACACTGAAGACTAACAAACATGAAGTGCAAGTGTGGGATGTGAATGCATCCTAATGCCTAACATGTCATGGCATTTTAATCCTAAGATGCAATCAATAAAATATGCAAGAAGAGATATTTAAAAAACATGAATGGACACATATAAAAAACACACAATATACACAAGGTATGGATATGCATGGAATGTGTGTGTGTGCAACTATATCTCTTCAAAGCAAAGTAAGCACTAAGAAATTTACCTTTGGTGATTCTCCTCTTCAGGTCTTGAGAGCCTAAGCTACCCTTACAACAACCCCAAGTGTAGTTTGTCCACAAAATAAGCCAATCAATAAATGAGACCTTACAAGTAGACTTCTTCCCGCCAATTGAGAGTTCTATTTTAAACAAGTCAATTATGTAGAATCCTTCTACGAAGGAAAGACTTGATTCTTAAAGCTCCTACAAGATTGTCTCCTCCTAGGAAGGAAAGACTTGATTCTGATGATAAAAACTCCGAGATTGTCTCCTAAGAGGAAGGAAGTCCTGTAATCGCCAAGCCCGAGACCGAAACTATAGGAGTGCATGGCAAGCAACGGGACCTATATAAACAACATGATACACACCAGATGGAGGAGGGGAAATTCGCCTCCTAAAACTATATGTTCAGTTCTACTTATCGACATGTACGAGTTCTCAACCACCATCTCCATCGCCTACTGAAGCTCCATACTCCACCATTAGCCTAGAAAAACACAACTGTTATACTGATAATATAAAGTGACAATCAATAAAGATTCTGTTTGTTTACCATATTTTTTATTCAAACCGCACTTGTTTTGTTAAGAACATCGTTGGTATCAAACTACGTGATACTCCTCCGACTGGGATCAATCTTGATCTTGGTCCCTTAAAGTTGTTATTTGGAGATTCACCCCAGTGATGATTTTCGGGTAACACTAGTAAAGGGGAAAAACCCTAGAACCCTTTAGCCTATTCTATTTATCGACATGCACGAGAGCGCCACCACCTTCTCCTCCCCCAACTGAGATTCTCGACCATCACCATAGATAGAAAAAAAAAAAAAACAAATGTATCACTGTATAAACAATATTATGAATAAAAATCCTATTTATTCAGCTTAGTCCTCGTGTTTAGATCTTGTTTGTACTAAAAGGAACAATACAGGTATCGAACCACTTGATACCACTCCAACCAGAATCCAATCCGATCTTGGTTCTTAAAGTTGTTATTTAGAATTTCACCCAGTGACGATTTTCTGGTAACACTTATAAATAAGTAGAAACAAGTAAAGCTACATACTCGGAAGAGCGATAGAGATCCTAAAGTATCTCTCCAGCCGGTCTCCTTCGAAAGCATCCAGGGTAAGATACTTCATATTGGTGTAGCCCCTCCTCATGATCCTCTTGAGGATATCCCGGGATTCTGGAGAGAGCACTCCTTTTGCCCATTTATCCTTCACAGTGAATTGGGTGGGCACCGGGTACTCAATGCCCCCAACAAAGGCAGTACACCCCCAATCCCCCTCTACCATGATCCACTCATCTTTCCAGGGTGCAGCATACTTCACGTTCGCCTTGGGAATAAGGAACTTCATCTCGTTGTACACCCTCAAATAGAATTGACCCTAGGGTACCAGGTTAGCTATCTAGAATACATAGCAGAGCTCGTCAAATCCCGGCTCCCTCTCCAATTTGTCTCGCTCGCACTGCTCCTTCCAGATACCAAGAACCTGGTCAGGTGCTTCAAGAATCCCAGCAAGATCTGAAGGGGAGCTAACTCCAAAGCGACGAGGGCCCGACATAGAATGGGGTGGAAAGAAAGCCAGTGTAGGGAAAAATACCGTAGTACACGCAGCTGAAACGAGACTAAAAATAGATTTAGTAACTTTAAAAAATTTTCCTTTTTATGAACCTTAACCCTTTAGTTAATTAAACATATATATAATCAACAAAAGAAGAATACCTTTTGTCGCGTGATCCGATTGACTTACGTCGATGGTAATCCGCAAGATCTTCAATCCTAGCACGAACGTGAATCACCTAGGAGCGTGGTCTCCCTTTTTCTTTGAATTGCAAACCTGAGAATGGACAAACAAACTTTTCTTTTCTTTTTGTTAGTCACAAAACAATCAAAAGAAGACTAAGATTATTCCGGTCACTTTTGAGTTCTCAATCTAATGATCGAAACTCGCGTGAACCTAAATCGATGTTGTACACACAAGCTTATTGATGAACAAGCAATTAGTGTACCATCAAAGAATAATCTATTCACTCTTTTATGTTTTAGTAGAATAAAATAATCCTTTCTATGAATTGAGAAGAAGAAGAAGATTGAATCAAGCACCACCCACCCTTGGTGGCCGAATTCTATAAGTCCAAATATATAGGTGGCCAAATTTTCTTCCTCTTTTTCTTTTAGGGTGGCCGAAAATCCTACTCCAAAAGGGACTAGGGTTGCCGCAAATCACAAGCAAAAAGGAGTTTGTGTTGCACTCTAATTCCCATCTAGTTTAAGACTTCAAACCCTAATCCAACTCATAGATCTTTTATTCTTTTATTTGACTAAAAAAAAGACTTCTTATTTGATTAAATAAATAAAATTATTTATTTATTTTCTTATCAAACAAGTCTTTTAATTTTAGTATACTACTACCAATAGTATAACTCTAGGAATCATATTTCCTAATCAGAAAAAAGATTTGTTTCTTAATTAAACAATTAATTAATAAAATAATTAATTCTTATTTAATCAAAACAATGAAACAAAATAATATATTAGGTTAAAAAGCACCTTGCCGCCCCACTCATACAAATGGGCCATATATTATTTTCTTATTTCATTTAATCCATTGGACTTTAAATAAAAAGCCCACATGTGAACCAGACCCATTCTTACAAAAAGAAACAAGCTCACATGCATTTCATTAATATATTAATATAATTGAGCAGCCCATTAAATAAATAATGTGAAATTATATTCTTAATATATTAAATGCAATTCTAAATGGACCCATAAATTGGTCTGGTAGAATATATCATGTGATCCATACAAGTCCGTGTGGATTGGGGATCTTGGCGGGCTATCTAAATTTAAGCTTCAATATACATAACCTAATCACAATCAACAAATGATTCACTTAGGTCCGATCCATTAATTTTAACTCATTCCACTAAAAAGCTAAAATTGAATTCTTAAATAAAGACAAAAAAGGAAGATGTTCCTCATTCATACCCTAGACAATCATGTTGGAGATAGTGTATCCTCGTGATTAATATCAGTAATCGTCAAGAGTTTATAGACCGCCTATAACTCTCCAAGTTACCATATTTACTCATGTGACCACGTTTTGAACTTGGATATTTTGACTTGTCCAGAAGCCATGTTTTCAATAGACACTATCGAAAACTCAACGTTGAGATTTAATATCCAATTACCTCAAAACATCCATATGATGATATTATACTCTCATTTAATAAATGGAGCCACGATGTCCATATCTATAAATGATGTCCTCTATCGATTAACAAATGAATATCACCAAACTATCGAGGATAGACTATGCGATATAATCGCACTCATTGATAACTCAAATGATATCACTTGCAACCATAAGTCCATCATTTAGCTCAGGATTAAGATAGACTCTCCGATTGTCCTGATAATGAAAAGACTTTTATCTACTGACGGTTATAGATAAAGTATTTCATTGTGATCCAGTTCAATGCACCCAGTGCATTAGATTCTTTTGCTCGAAGACACTCCGATGATTTTAGACTCATCATATCTCATTTGATCTCACTCAAATGCTAGCAAAAGAATTCTACAACTTTAACAAGATAAAGGTGCCCAACCTTTAACTTAAGTTTTGAACAATATTCAAGACTAACTAAAGAATTGTATCTACCACATACATATCCAGATGTACGAACAATTCTTCTTTTCTCATAGTCTTTAGACCTTATGATTATTTACTATGACAATTATAATATTAAACTATAAATGCTATAAGATTTGTTTAAACCAGAAATCACTTTATTAATATGAAAAAGATTGTTAATTACAATATTACACTCTTGCTATTGAGTATAATCCTAACAATCTCCCACTTGCGCTATAGCAAATGTGTCATATCTCTCAAGCCCATGTTCTCTAGATGCCCATCGAAACTCTTATGAGGTAGAGCCTTTGTGAAGGGAACTACTAGATTTTCTGCTGACGCGATTTTTGTAATCGTCACGTCACCTCTTTGAACAATCTCCCTTAAAAGGTGATACTTTCTTTCAATGTGTTTACCTCTCTTGTGACTTCTTGGTTCTTTTGAATTAGCCACTGCTCCACTGTTGTCACAGTAGATAGTGATCTGCTTATTCGCACTAAGAACCACTTCCAAGTCAATCAAGAATTGGCGGAGCCAAACAGCCTCTTTGGCAGCCTCGCATGCAGCAACATACTCAGCTTCCATGGTGGAATCAGCAATACAAGATTGCTTGATACTCCTCCATATAACTGCTCCTCCTCTAATAGTAAACACAGACCTTGATGTGGATTTTCTGGAGTCAGAATCTGATTGGAAATCAGAATCTGTATATCCAACGGGAATTAAATCCCCTACAGAGTATACAAGCATATTATCTCTCGTTCTCTTAAGATACTTGAAAATATGCTTGACTGCCGTCCAGTGATCAGGACCAAGTTTCGATTGAAACCTGCTAACTATGCCAACAGCAAAACAAATATCTGGTCTAGTACAGAGCATTGCATACATGAGACTTCCAACTGCCGAGGCATATGGAACTCTACTCATGAATTGCTCTTCATGCTCATTCTTAGGAACTTGTTCCTTAGAAAGCTTGATTCCATGTTTGAAAGGTAACATACCTTTCTTGGAATCCTGCATGGAAAACCTAGACAAGATCTTGTCTATGTATGAAGCTTGGGATAATGCAATCGTTCTATTCTTTCTATCCCTTATTACTTGGATACCTAGAATAAAACTTGCTTCTCCTCAGTCCTTCATATCAAATTGTTTTGCTAACCATTCTTTTACTGATGTCAATACACCTACATCGTTTCCAATGAGTAGTATATCATCAACATAAAGAATCAGGAAAACCAACTTGTCGCCCTTAATCCTTTTGTACACACAAGGTTCGTCAAGATTCTGAATAAATCCAAAACCTTTGATAGCTTGATCGAACCTTATGTTCCAGGATCTGGATGCTTGCTTTAATCCATATATGGATTTCTGCAACTTGCATACCTTTTCCATTTGGCCTTTTTCAATGAATCCCTCTGGTTGCATCATGTAGATGCTTTCGTCAAGACTTCCATTAAGGAAAGCTGTCTTGACGTCCATTTTCCAAATCTCTAGATCTAAAGATGCTGCAATGGACAAGAGTATCCTAATGGATTTAAGCATGGCCACAGGAGAGAAGGTTTCCTCGTAATCGATACCTTCTTTCTGTGTATACCCTTTAGCTACCAATCTAGCTTTAAAGGTTTCTACCTTTCCATCCATACCTCTTTTCCTCTTGTATACCCACTTGCACCCAATGGGTTTTATCCCTTTAGGCAAGTCTACAAGGGACCAGACTTTGTTATCGAACATAGATTCAATCTCAGATTGCATTGCCTTTTTCCAATGGCGACTATCAACATCCTCCATAGCTTCCTTGTACGTTAGGGATCATCGTCGTCCGGGAGATTCTCCACTTATTCTCCCAGGCTGATGTATCTTTCGAGTTTTGTTCTAACCCTCCCACTATGACGAGGAATGGTAGGTTGTTGATCTTGTGTTGGATCGGAACTTACAATTGGGTTTGGTTGTGTAACCTCTCATGGAATTGTATCTCCTGACATCTCATTCAGGACAATTCTACTTCTAGGCACAAAATCATTCATATAGTCCTTTTCCAGAAATTTAGCATTTGTCGAAACAAATACTTTAAGATCTGAAGGACTATAAAAATAATATCCTTTAGTTTCTTTTGGATACCCTACAAATATACAAGTTTCCGAACGGGACTCCATCTTTTCTGTCTTTCCTTCTAATAGATGCGCAGGACAACCGAATATCCTTAAGTGTTGTAAACTAGGCTTGCGCCCAGTCCACAACTCATGCGGTGTTTTAGGAATAGACTTAGATGGTATATCGTTTAGAATGTATATAGCAGTTTGTAAAGCATATCCCCAAAAAGAAATAGGAAGTGTTGAATAACTCAACATAAACCTAACCATATCCAAAAGAGTTCTATTTCTCCTTTCTGCTACCCCATTTTGTTAAGGTGTACCTGGTGCAGAAAACTGAGAAACTATCCCATTATCAATAAGATATTGCTGAAACTCACCAGATAGATATTCTCCACCACGTTCAGATCTCAAGATTTTTATGTGTTTCTCAAGCTGATTTTCCACTTCAGCTTTGAATGCTTTGAACATGTCAAAAGCATCTGACTTATGTCGTATGAGATACACATAGCCAAATCTTGAGTAATCATCTGTGAAAGTGATGAAGTACTCATATCCACCTCTAGCTTGAATGCTTATAGGTCCACATACATCAGTGTGTATCAATCCTAAACATTCAGTGGCTCTGGCACCTTTGGAAGAGAACGTCCTTTTGGTCATTTTACCTTCCAAATAAGATTCACAAGTTGGTAGATCATCAACCTTTAAGTCACTCAAAGGTTTGTCACATACCAATCTTTTAATCCTATTAAGGTTAATATGACCTAGGCATAAATGCCATAGGTAGGTTTCATCTTTTGATAATTTAACTCTTTTATGATTAGGTTCCGTTATTTCTGTGTCTAACGAGTGAGAGATAATTCTATGCAAAAAGTATAGACCGTTTTCCAATGTACCTTGGCAAATAATTTTGTCATTCTTACTAATAATAAAAACTTTATTAAAAGTAACCGAATATCCAAATTTATTTAAACAAGAAACTGAAATTAAATTCCTTTTGAATAGAGGTACATAATAAACGTCTATCAAATCTAAATGCCTTCTAGAATCCAAATAAACTCTAATATCTCCCACTGCACTTGCAGACACTAACGTTCTGTTGCCCAAGCGCAAATTGATTTCATTCTTACTCAGCCTTCTCCTTTCTTGGAACCCCTGCAAGGAATAACAAGCATGATTAGTGGCTCCAGAGTCTATGATCCAAGAATCTTTAGAATCTGCCAAAAAACATGTTTCAAGATAATTCACATTACCTTCTTCCTTCTTGTTCTGGGACTTTGGGCAATTTCTTTTCCAATGTCCCTTTTCACCACAAAGGAAGCATTTCCCTTTGATCTTGGTTACTTTCTTGGTCTCCTTCTTGGTAGGCCCAAGTTGCTTTTTCTTCTGTTGTTTCTTGACCTTCTGATGGGTCTTAACAGTAGCAACTTTACCAACCATATGAATCTCTTGACCTTTGCTTTTCACAAGGATCTTTTCAGCACTTTGAACATCTTGCATCAGGCCTTGTAAGGTGTATTCCTTTTTGTTCAAAGTGTAGTCCAATTTGAACTGATCAAAGGAATCGGACAATGAATTGACAACCATATCAATTTTTGTCTCACCAACTATCTCAGAGCCATGCAGTTCAACAATGTTGAGATGTGCTATGACTTTCATCATGTGATCCTTCACAGCCTATCCAGGTTTCATCCTAAGATTCATAAAAGCAGTCACTGCCTCTCTCTTAGTCGTCCTGGACTTCATAGCAAACATCTCCTCTAGAGACATCATTATATCAGCCGCAGACTCCATTCCTTCATGCTGCTGTTGCAACACGTCGGAGATAGTGGCCATAATATAACATTTGGCCATATCATCTGAAGTCTTCCACTGCTCATACTCATCTCTTTGCATTATGCTAGATTCATTATTAGGAGCAGGTGATTTAGGAGTAGTTAGAACAAACTTATGTTTTTCACTTTGCAGCAACAACCCAATTTTCCTTTTCCACGTGACATAATTATCTCCAGTTAAAGTGTTATCTTTCAGGATGTTTATAAGTGATGGGGTCATGATTTCTGAATAAAAACAAAACATATATAAGTAAATAATCATGATAAAGCACTTTAAATATTTATCTTGAATTAAATATATAACTCAATCATAAAAATTCAACGGTGATCCAACACCCATAAATGTTACGCCTCTTTTAGGAGTTCGCACCATTTACTAGTTAGACTAGGTCCCACCTAATTGTTAATATAAGAACCAACGTTTTCAATTTTAGCCTTACAATTATACTGACGAGAACTCTTGGGAGGATATCAATAAAATTACATTGAGTGTGTTACCAAGATATCGACCCTCAATTTTCTCTCACGAAAATCCCTCCTTGGGGAGTAGATCTCGTTTGAGTCCATTGTCTAGTCTATCCTTGTAAGGAAGTATGTTGCTAAATTCCATTCATGGACGCCCCTTGGGGGGATTACCAATAAATAATTAAGCTCAACTAACCTTGGAGGCCATAGGTGTTACAAAAACACCTTCTCCCACTCAATTATTTAAGGCGTGTGATTAAATCCCATAGAATGATTTACCAAGTTATCTAGATGCCAATTTAGATACCTAAATCATTCAATGCATGTTCATACCAAAAGAGATATATGAGTGGCACTCCTATTCTATATGTCATGTTATCATACAATAACAAATATTATAATATTTAAGCAAAAATTAAATCGCAACAATTTTAGCCCATCCTAGAAAAACAAGTAAATTACAAGTGTTTAGGAATACAAGATCTTCAAGTGGCCCATCAACCATACGCTCATCCTTCGGCCTCCTCCCATGGGCGTGCACAGCCCACAACCCCACAAAGGGGCTGCCATACACAACCCATAAGGCCACACAAGGCTGCTGTGTGCAGCCCACCATGTAATGGGCTTGCCATGCGCAGCCCAATCCACTCCTAGGGTGCGCACGGTGCTCGTTCTTGGTTCCAGTTGCTTCCTTTTTCTTCATGTCTTCGATTCTTCGATGTAGAACGTATTACAACTTTATTTAAACAATAAAATACTGCAGTATTTTTTTTTTATTCACTGCAGTACTTTTACAAACAAAAACTGCACATAAAAAAAAAAAAAAAAAAACTGCAGTAAAAACTGCACTTAAAATAAATACAAAAAATAAAACCTAGCAACTACCAAGAAGGAATTATGGCGATGATAGACCACCCTTCTTGTTACAATTTCGAAACAAAAATTACATTGAAAATCTAGGACCAAAATCGAGCAATAACAATCCACATAAACATATATAAATCCATACATCCACATGTAATTATATATGCGAATACCTAGAGTGCCATCTCTTTCTAAACATGCATAATCATAATAAAAAGAAATAGATTCACGTATATATACGTTAATTAATTAAAAGGGTTCAACCTGGCTCTGATACCAATTGTAGGGAAAAATACCGTAGTACACGCAGCTGAAGCGAGACTAAAAATAGATTTAGTAACTTTAAAATTTTTTCCTTTTTATGAACCTTAACCCTTTAATTAATTAAACATATATATAATCAACAAAAGAAGAATACCTTTTGTCGCGTGATCCGATTGACTTACGTCGATGGTAATCCGCAAGATCTTCAATCCTAGCACGAACGTGAATCACCTAGGAGCGTGATCTCCCTTTTTCTTTGAATTGCAAACCTGAGAATGGACAAACAAACTTTTCTTTTCTTTTTGTTAGTCACAAAACAATCAAAAGAAGACTAAGATTATTCCGGTCACTTTTGAGTTCTCAATCTAATGATCGAAACTTGCGTGAACCTAAATCGATATTGTACACACAAGCTTATTGATGAACAAGCAATTAGTGTACCATCAAAGAATAATCTATTCACTCTTTTACGTTTTAGTAGAATAAAATAATCCTTTCTATGAGTTGAGAAGAAGAAGAAAATTGAATCAAGCACCACCCACCCTTGGTGGCCGAATTCTATAAGTCCAAATATATAGGTGGCCAAATTTTCTTCCTCTTTTTCTTTTAGGGTGGCCGAAAATCCTACTCCAAAAGGGACTAGGGTTGCCGCAAATCACAAGCAAAAAGGAGTTTGTGTTGCACCCTAATTCCCATCTAGTTTAAGACTTCAAACCCTAATCCAACTCATAGATCTTTTATTATTTTATTTGACTAAATAAAAAGACTTCTTATTTGATTAAATAAATAAAATTAATTATTTATTTTCTTATCAAACAAGTCTTTTAATTTTAGTATACTACTACCAATAGTATAACTCTAGGAATCATATTTCCTAATTAGAAAAAAGATTTGTTTCTTAATTAAACAATTAATTAATAAAATAATTAATTCTTATTTAATTAAAACAATGAAACAAAATAATATATTAGGTTAAAAAGCACCTTGCTGCCCCACTCATACAAATGGGCCATATATTATTTTCTTATTTCATTTAATCCATTGGACTTTAAATAAAAAGCCCACATGTGAACCAAACCCATTCTTACTAAAAGAAACAAGCTCACATGCCTTTCATTAATATATTAATATAATTGAGCAGCCCATTAAATAAATAATATGCAAATTATATTCTTAATATATTAAATGCAATTCTAAATGGACCATATATTAATTGCAGCCCATTTAAAGAGAAAAATGCAGCTGCTGATTACACCCCATTTCACTTCTAAACGTACCCCCCCCTTTTAGGCCAAACAAGTGCTGCTGCGTGCACCCCTGCCCCTTGCTGTTTGCACCCTAACTATTCATCTTCTTCTTCATTTCTCACGAGTAGCCATGGCTCCCTTCATCCAAACACTAGCTTCACCAATGACCATCTCCGGTGACCTACCATCAACCGGTTTCTGGCCGAAATTAACGGGCACACGACCGGCTCTCCGGTCGGAACAATTTCGGTGCCCCAAATGGCCAGATTTCAGCCACCCTCTTCATGCCCAAAATTACCTTAGGTCGCCCCTAGTCCCAAATCGTGACCAAACCGCGTAAATCAAGGTCACAGTTCGCATTCCGAGGTCGCCATGGCGATAGGGAGTTGTTTTGGCTCCAGATTCGTCACCATTTAGGGTCGCCCATTAGGTCGCCATTTGCCAAACCGTGAAACTCTTCTCTGTGAAATCTGATTGGCCAAGAAAATTACACAATGACCCCCTCTGTTGGACTAAATGGTAATTTGCCATGGTCAGGGGTGTTTTGGTAATTTACCATCCGAGACCTAATTTGAAAATCCTATAAATTCATCACATTTTTCCACTTTTAGACAACTCTTGACCACCAAGAAACCTCCTTTCTCCACCATTCCTTTTCACTCCATTTTCTCTTCTACCTAAACTAAACTTAACATCTAGATTACTTCCCCTAACCATTCCTTTTCTTCCCATTTTCTCCACAAGTCTCATTAGTCATGTCCCATTTGACTCCACCTATCTAGACATATCCTCATTATCCACTCTTCACACAAGGAGCAATCAATGGCAAGGAAAGGATCAAGCTTACAAAAGGAGACCCATGGGTGATTTCCTAATCTTTTACTTGCCTTCCCTTTGTTTGTAATATGTGTAATTAAATCCCCTTTCTAGGGTTTTGATGTGAAAATATTTGGATTGGGATTTGCTTAAGCTTTTATATATTTTAATCTCTATTTGTGTTCTATTCATTTTATAATTATATTCTTTGCATTATATAATTGACATGTATACCCACTAGTTGATTATAATCTTGTTTAGGATAATTTGTTATATAATCTTGATTGGATTGACAACCTTGATGGATTGAGAACATAGTGAATAGGATAGATTGTCAGAGGGTATATCAACCGCAATAATCTAAGCCGTTAATTGTAACTAATCGATCCCACCATGACCCCCTCTCCTTAATCGGTTAGGCATTGTGGTGGGAAGTTGTTTAGGGTTCATAATAATGGCCGAAACACATTTTAGAAATCAATTGGTTAACATTTATGAGATTTGTTCATTAAGGTAGCTTGATAAGCATTTCCCGTAATTCATTTGTGATCCCATTAATTCCCTAGCTATTCTCTTAATTGTTAATTGCATTTATCTTATCTAGATTTGTTAAGTATTCTTATATTAGTTTATTAGGTTTATTTTTCATGTATGTTTGATGGCTTGACAACCCATTCACTCATCCATATTTTCATGATTTATTTTATTGCATATAGATTAGTTAATTTATTGAACTAATCACCTTAATTCCTTGTGGAACGAATCCCACTTGCCACTTTACTAAATTTCTATCTAAGTGGTGAAAATCGGTTTTCTAAAAGATCACATTTAAATATCATTTTGTTGAGTACACAAACGACCTCATCAATAAGTTGGTTGGTAAAAGTAATAAATAAATATTAATATATGTGGTGTAGTTATAAGGAAGGGCATTTTGGGAAAAATTGGGTAGTTTTGCAATTGATTTTGATTTTAGGGTATAGATTTTGTGGTAGCCAAAAATGGCCCATAGGCCCACAATGCAAAGCCCAGGCTCATCTCACTTAGGCCCAATTTTGAATAGCCCAATGAGAAAGGCAGCAGCATGACTTGGTCGTTTGAAGACCAAGTCTGCCAGTAGTTGAAGTATATGTCCAGTAAACGAGATACTTGGGGAGAGAATATCTCTAGGAATCTAGCCCACGATCATATCGTTATATGATTTATCTAGTTCAAACGGTAACTTGGAGTCTCCTATAAATAGCAAAGCATTTTACACTGCCTAGGGAGATTGAAAAAAGCTTACAAAAGCATGCTAAAATTCTGCACTAAAGAATCCCGGCCACCGGAATCTGATTTTTACGATCATTACAAATTGTTGCTCAACCCAAGCATACTTGAGGCTAAAAATCTAACCCCACCTTCTTTTGTTTCGTGTTATCTTCATTTTTCTGTTCTTGTTCTTTTTGCAGGTTCAACATAGAAGGTATCTATATTAGGTCGATCGACCAAATTGTTTTGTAGGATTATTAAGCTAGCGACAACATCAGATTGACGGTTTAAACCAAGTTGCGTTGGGCCTAGCAAAACACGACCTGATCCACTTGGATTGTAGGTCGACCCCTTACAGTTTAGCGCCTACCGTGGGGCTCATCGCAACTTTATAAGCCAATCAATCGGAGCTTTCAAACGAACAACAACGATGTCTGGGGAAAGAACCATCCCAACCATCGAAGAGCAGATCGCTGCATTGGCCGCTTAAACAGTAGCAAATGCAGAAAAATTACGAGTGTTAGAAGCTGAAAACGCTGCAATCTGGGCAACTAATGAAGAACTGCGAGCTATGGTCAATGGCATAGTACCCAACAGCGAAGACGTGGAGCGCCTAGTTCCGGTCCTAAACGTTCAACAAGAAGTCGACCGACGAGCTCTGGACGTTCCAACAGGAGCAGGGATCCCAGATGTAAATCCAAATGTCGGGCAAACCCAACAAACACCTCAGACTGCTCGAGTCGACATCGACCTCAATAACTTGCATGTCCGAAATGAAAACGAGCAAGATCCTGTTACAGGAAGGCAACCTGAGAATGTCTTGGGGACACCCGTGTCACCCCAGTCGATGCCAGGTTTTGTAAAATCTAGACCTAACCCATCTACCATTGCTAATTTGGAATTTTCTGATAGGTTTGTAGAGATGAAAGCCCTTATATAAAGGATTTCGGGTGATCCAACTCTAATTAAAAGGAGCAATATGAACAGTTTTGCTGACTCACCTTTTGTCGATGCAATAGCACTCGTCGAGATGCCTAAAAAATTTAGCTTCCCAAATATGAAGCAGTACGAGGGGACGACCAACCCAGAAGACCACATAGCGCAATACAAGCAAAGAATATTCAGTGCAGCAATTCTGCGAGACCTATGAGAAGCGTGCATGTGCAAAGCCTTCAGATCTAGCCTCAATGGTCCAGCTCTACAATGGTACACTAATTTACCTAACAATTCTATTAACTCCTTTGCATAGCTTACAGACACCTTTGTGGAGCAATTTACAAGTAGTCGTAAGCTAGAGAAATAGTCGGACGACTTGTATACGATAACGCAGAAACATGGTGAAAATTTAAGGACTTACGTCGGTCACTTCAACAGAGAAAAAGTTCAAATCCCTCCCTACAATCAGGCAACCGCGATATACGCCTTTAGAAAAGGCCTTAGGTTTGACTCTAATCTCTATAAAGAACTGACCAAATACCCATGCATGACGATGGAAGATGTATTGGCCAAAGTGTGGGACCAAATAAAGTGGGAAGAAGATGAAGCTAATTGCATAGGCAAAAGCTGTAGGGAAAAATATACCAGCAGCGGAAGCGAGACTAAAAAAAATAGTTTGAGTAGCTTTTAAAATTTTTCCATTTTTATGAACCTTAAACCCTTTTGATTAATTAAAGATATATAATAAATAAAAAAAGATTAATACCTCTTGTCGCGTGATCCGATTGACTTACGTCGATGGTAATCCGCAAGATCTTCAATCCTAGCACGAACGTGGATCACCTAGGAGCGTGGTCTCCCTTTCTTTGAATTGCAAACCTGAGAGCGGATATAACAAACTTTTCTTGATTCGTTAGTCCCAAAAACAATCTAAAGAAACCTAAGATTATTCCGGTCACTTTTGAGTTCTCAATCTTATGATCGAAACTCGCATGAACCTAGATCGATGTAGTATACACAAGCTTATTGATGAATAAGCAAACAATATACCATCAACGAATAATCTATGTTCCTTTTGTTTTTAGTAGAATAAAAGCTCTCTATTTATGAGTTGAGAAGAAGAAGAAAAAATAAAATTTCTACACCAAAAACCCTTATGGCCGAAATTCTCTTCTTTTTCTTTTAAGGGTGGCCGAATTCTTTTTCCAAAATGGACTAGGGTTGCCGCAATTTTTACTCCAAAAAGATAGGAGTTTTAGTTGCACCCTAATTCACTTTCTAAGAGTTCAAACCCTAATCCAACTCATAAATCTTTTATTCCTTATTTGACTAAAATAAAAAGACTTCTTATTTGATTAAATAAATAAAATTATTTATTTATTTCCTTGTCAAACAAGTCTTTTAATTTAAGTACACTACTACCAATAGTATACCAATAGGAATCATATTTCCTAATCAGAAAAGATTTGTTTCTTAATTAAACAATTAATTAATAAATTAATTAATTCTTATTTAATTAAACAATGAAAACAAAATAATATTTAAGGCTATTATAGCACCTTGCCGCCCCATATAATATATTGGGCCAAATATTATTTTTCTTATTTCATTTAATCCATAGGACTTTAAATAAAAAGCCCACATGTGAACTAGACCCATTCTTACTAAAAGAAACAAGCCCACATGTCATCCATTAATATATAAATATAATTGAGCAGCCCATTACATAAATAATGTGTAAATTATATTCTTAATATATTAGATGCAATTCTAGATGGACCCTAAATTGGTCCGGTAGAATATATCAAGTGATCCATACAAGTCCGTGTGGATTGGGGATCTTGGCGGGCTATCTAAATTTAAGCTTCAATAGACATAACCTAATCACAATCAACAAATGATTCACTTAGGTCCGATCCATTAATTTTAACTCATTCCACTAAAGAGCTAAAATTGAACTCTTAAATAAAGACAGAAAAGGAAGATGTTTCCTCATTCATACCCTAGACAATCATATTGGAGATAGTGTATCCTCGTGATTAATATCAGTAATCGCCAAGAGTTCATAGACCGCCTATAACTCTCCAAGTTACCATATTTACTCATATGACCACGTTTTGAACTTGGATATTTTGACTTGTCCAGAAGCCATGTTTTCAATAGACACTATCGAAAACTCAACGTTGAGATTTAATATCCAATTACCTCAAAACATCCATATGATGATATTATACTCTCATTTGATAAATGGAGCCACGATGTCCATATCTATAAATGAAGTCCTCTATCGATTAACAAATGAATATCACCAAACTATCGAGGATAGACTATGCGATATAATCGTACTCATTGATAACTCAAATGATATCACTTGCAACCATAAGTCCATCATTTATCTCAGGATTAAGATAGACTCTCCGATTGTCCTGATAATGAAATTACGTTTATCTACTGACAGTTATAGATAAAGTATTTCATTGTGATCCTGTTCAACACACCCAGTGCACTAGATTCTTTTGCTCGAAGACACTCCGATGATTTTAGACTCATCATATCTCATTTGATCCCACTCAAATGCTACCAAAAGAATTCTACAACTTTAACAAGATAAAGGTGCCCAACCTTTAACTTAAGTGTTGAACGATATTCAAGACTAACTAAAGAATTGTGTCTACCACATACATATTCAGATGTATGAACAATTCTTCTTTTCTCATAGTCTTTAGACCTTATGATTATTTACTTTGACAATTATTAAACTATAAATGCTATAAGATTTGTTTAAAACAGAAATCACTTTATTAATATGAAAAATATTGTTAATTACATTATTACACTCTTGCTATTGAGCATAATCCTAACAAAATCAACAATTATTCAAACCGTAGCGGCGATCAAGTGGATAGACGGTCGAATGACAGAAGAGCAGGACCTTACTTGACTGGTGACAAACGATCTACACGATAATACGGTGAAGGTTCAAGCGATAGTCGACCACGAGTAGAAGTACCATAATACAATCTAAGCATTGAACTAGTCGACCTCGTAGCAATTATGAGGGAAATAGGCAAGACAATAAAATGGCCAAGGAAAATTAATGCACTCCCAGAATATCGTGATGCAAAGCTGAGATGCGAATTCCACGGAGATCATGGCCATCGAACTGAAGATTGTATCGCCCTCAAATTTGAAGTTTCGGAACTACCGAAATAAGGACATCTAAAGGAGTTTCTAATAGAGAAGGGGAAACAAACCCTGGCCAGACGAAACGACAAAAGGGTGACCAATGCAAACGACAGTCCACCAGAACCACCTCGACAAGACTGAGTTATAAATCTTATTGCAAGTGGTTCTGAAGTGAGTGGTGTTAGTTAGTCTGCCGCGAAGAGACACATGTGACATGTGTTAAACACGGAAATTCAACCAAGTCAAGAGCATCCATCGACCTACGACGAGACCGTCATCTTCAAATCTACAGATAAATCATATTTGTTTTCTCCTCATCATAATGCACTTGTTATTTCGTTACATATTGCCAACTGTTTAACAAAAAGAATTTTGATTGACAATGGTAGTTCATGTAACATTTTATTTAACAGTGCCCTAAGAGAAATGCAGGTTGACGAATCCAAATTAAGCAGACGGACGACGATGCTGATAGGCTTCAGTGGGGAGCAAAAAAGCACCTTAGGGGAAATCGTACAACCAATCTATGCTGAAGATGTGAACCTCTACATCAACTTCTTGGTACTTGATTGTCAGTCGCCCTACAACGTAATTCTGGGAAGATCGTGGATTCATGAGATGAAGGCAATCCCCTCGACCTATGATGTGTGAAATCGTGTTATAAAAACCTAACTCACAAGTGCACGAATCGTGAGATAAGTACAACGACAAGTAGGGATCGTTCCCACAAGGAAAAGTGATTTATCGACTAAAACTAATTCTAATTAAAGCTAAGCAATTAACAGTAACCAAGAGATTTGAGATTGATTTCATTTATTTGAGATTAAAACTATATTAAACTAAGAAAGCAGTTAACAAGAATATGTGAATGTGATCAAGAGGTGAGAGGACTAGGTCATCAATGATCCCCAACTACGTTTATTCAATGCTTCGAATTGACTTTCACAAAGAATGTTAATCAAGTTAAGGGTTCGTTCTTAAATTATGTATAATTAGTGCGATGTGGTCCTGGAATATATCAAGTACTCTCTACTGCAATCATTAGCAAACCCTGCATGTAAACTATAGCAGAAAATACATCAACCATACACCAAGCGTTCTCAGTTAAGTCATTAGCAAACCCTACATGTAAACTATAACCTAAAACCCACAAAGCACACAATCAAGTATTCTCAATCACAATCATTAGCAAAACCTGCATGTAGACTACGATTGAAAACCCATTAAGCACAAGAACAAGAGAACCAAAGATAACGTGCAATATCCTGCTACGATAAATTCATTCATTCAATTGAATTTGAATGAATGAATTTATCGTAGCAGGATATTGCACTCAACAAACTTTCTTTCACCAAAGATAAGGTGAAAGAAAGTTTGTTGAGTGATTTAGGTTATGAATGATGGCTGTCGAACTGTCTCCAGATGAACCCCCTTATGAATAGAAAACTCCTCTATTTATATCTGCTCGGGCTTCAGTGGAGAAACCTATTAAATCGTGGAGTCTTGGCCGGACCGCTGCCTGACCTCTGCCACTTTGGCAGCGGTGTGGCAGCGGTTTTCCACAATTGGGAACGCTGCCACTTTGGCAGCAGTTAGGGAACGTTTTGCATAGCGGTCTCCTCTGCCCGATAAACGCTGCGACGCCTCTCTATGAAAATAGCAGGGGTGTGAGAGCGCTTTTTGCTCAATTTCAGAAAAGACCCTTAACTTCTTCAAAATAGCACTTTTTATATGAAATTCTTCAAATAACTCAATCTGGTCCAATAACCTGAAAACACTCAAACACACCCATTAAAGCGCTAAAAGACTCAAGAAGCAAGCAATTGATTGGAGGAATGGGGATAAAAAAATATATACAATAAATGACCGATCAAATACCCCCAAACCTATCTTTTGCTAGCCCTCGAGCAAAACAGAAAACAAAAACCTAAAAACTAAACCTAAGAAAAACAAAACCTAACCAAGCCACTTTCGTAAGGAACATGATAGCATTGAGCGTATGCTACAAGCCTTTAAACCTCTAGGTGTCCCTAGTAGGAGGAATTTTGTCTTCTGATGGTTTACAGCTATGACACCCACAAACATATCCAGCGACATCCGATCATCCAAAATACAGCAAAATATGCCCAAGTTGAGACAACATGCAAAAACCAATAAGTAAAGACTAATACCCAGCCATAAATCTGAAAACATTGCATACTTTAAATAGAAAAGCCCAAACTCAAACATTTTAGCTTCGAGGACACATCATCAAATGCCATAGATATAATTCGCCTCGACTCTACTTCTCACGTGATGTCGATCATAATTCACACAGATCCTAGGCACAATCACTCATCAAGCATATGCGACTGGAATTATGCACAAGAAATATCAAGAATTATCGCATATGAATATATCAATGAAAGAACGCTTGATTTGTATGCAAAAGATCTTATGAAATGAATCAAACATTATGAACAAGATAATCACATGCTCTATCTCTACTTTCATAATAAGGATAACCAGCAGATCAAAAAGACTTTCATTTAGGTTGTAATGGGGCCATTGGGCGAGGGTTCAAGAAAGAACGGGAAATTGGAATTCAACAACCTATGATCATATCATGAGAGTCTTCCATTACCTTTTCGGCTTCACACAAATGTCTTGGTCTCCTTTACAAGTGGAATGAAACCACTTGATGTTGTCCAATTCTTCAAAATTCACCTCTCTCTTTGTCATACTCCTTTTGAGTAAATACAAGCTTTGCAATATAAATTGACTTTATTGCACCCATTAACATTTTTTTTTTTTGAATGCTTGCAATCTTCTTGACTCAATTACGCATTTTTTTTATTTTTTTTTATTTTTTGAAATCACAATAAATTGACTTTAGCTTCGAACTTTTTGGATTGAATGCAGCTCTTCTTCTCCTCGGTCTTTAGCATTGAAATCTGCACACAATTAGGTGCAGAAATAGAACCTTTTCTTCATTATCTCAAAATATGATCCCAAGCTATAGGGTCAGGCTTAAGATATCGGCTCATTGGGTTACGGTTGATGTGGTGAAGAAAGAAAAACAAGGCTATAGTGTTTGGCTTCAAACAGGGCTATAGAGCACACACATAAGGTAGGGAATATTTCAGGCCTTTTAAGTAGCTAAAACACACATAGTCTATCATCACTTCCACTGGTTCGTCTTACTCGAGATCCAAATATAACATGTGAAATCTTTTATGATGATTGTTCTATAATGCTCAATGTACTACCTATAGAGATTGAATCTAATGCTACGAACCTAGTAAGTGTTTAAAGAGTAGAAACAACAGAACCCTCATAGTGTGTCATATATGTACGCTTTTTGGTTTAGTGAACTCACAAGGGTAGTCTCCACTATTAATCATGGCAATTCAATTCAACATCCTATCCACTATCATATCAAAGCATGTCATAAGTTTTGAAAACTGCAATATAGTACTCTAAATGGCCAGATGTTAGTGTAAAATCATTGAGAAAAGCATATTATCTCTAGGGCACACTTCAAAGCACCTTGTCTTGAAAGACACAGGAACGACAGACTCTAAAACAAAACAAAACAAAACAAAAGGAGTCACACCCCCAAACCTAAATCCAACATTGTCCTCGATGTATGAAAATGAAAACATGACAACATGGATAAAGACAAGGCAGCGCAAATTTAACACAACAAGAGAAGAAAATAAACGAAGACAATCTTAATAAACATAATCCTCAAAAGTAAAAACTGAAAAACACAATATTTGAAAGTGTAAATGAAGGAGAAAAAGAAAAGAAAAGAAAAAGAAAAAGTGAAAAGAAACATATCAGTCTGTAGACTCAGGTCCGTCTACAGTGTCTCTAGCAGTCGTCCCCACGCTGCTGGCTCGATCCAGGCCCAAAAAAATCATCTCCAGGGGGTGCAGTGAAAGAATCTCCAAACTGGGCTGCGGTCTCTGGAAATGCAGCAGCAGCACCTGTCGCCCACAGCCACGAATCTCCTTCTTAATGAACCCGGCAACATCAATGTATCTCCCTGTCCTGATGGCTTAAAGAATCTGAGAGGCCTCCTTGAAGATATCCCCTATGTGGCTCGACGGCTTCAGAGAAGCCGAAATGAAGAGGTTCCAAAAAGCGCTCTCCAAATGCAAGTCACCTCTCAGCAACCTCTGCCCATTCCACCCAGCTGCTCCCTCTCTGCGTAGCGCACACCCAAGATCATACTTGTTCAGCCACACGGCATCAGCATCCTCTAAAGGAGGCAAGCCATAATACTCGTTGATCGACTTTGCTGTGATCACCACTGGCACCCTCCGAACAATCACCACCCCGTGTGTGGAGAACTGAGCGTCCACCATGTTTGCATAAAACTCACGGGCTAGGGTGATGTTGGCATTACAGGGTCGCCGAACATATCCTGTCCATCCCCTAGCCTCTATGGTGGCAGGGATAGGAGTCTCTCCCAACTCCTCCAGTGCCATCCCCCTCTCAAGAATGAATTTTCTCTCATTCTTCAGTCTGTCTCTATAATCAGGATGGCTGACATATGACAGCTCAACTGACCGTTTGTCTCTCCTCCTACTGGGGTCTGCAGGAGCATGGCCTCCTCTGATGACAGTCCTAACCATACCTGTTAGGATTATGCTCAACAGCAAGAGTGTAATATTGTAATTAATAATCTTTTTCATATTAATAAAGTGATTTCTAGTTTAAACAAATCTTATAGCATTTATAGTTTAATAATTGTCAAAGTAAATAATCATAAGGTCTAAAGACTATGAGAAAAGAAGAATTGTTCGTACATCTGGATATGTATGTGGTAGACACAATTCTTTAGTTAGTCTTGAATATTGTTCACAACTTAAGTTAAAGGTTGGGCACCTTTATCTTGTTAAAGTTGTAGAATTCTTTTGCTAGCATTTGAGTGGGATCAAATGAGAAATGATGAGTCTAAAATCATTGGAGTGTCTTCGAGCTAAAGAATCTAGTGCACTGGGTGCATTGAATTGGATCACAATGAAATACTTTATCTATAACCGTCAGTAGATAAAAGTAATTTCATTATCAGGACAATCGGAGAGTCTATCTTAATCCTGAGATAAATGATGGACTTATGGTTGCAAGTGATATCATTTGAGTTATCAATGAGTACGATTATATCGCATAGTCTATCCTCGATAGTTTGGTGATATTCATTTCTTAATCGATAGAGGACTTCATTTATAGATATGGACATCGTGGCTCCATTTATAGAATTAGAGTATAATATCATCATATGGATGTTTTGAGGTAATTGGATATTAAATCTCAACGTTGAGTTTTCGGTAGTGTCTATTGAAAACATGTCTTCTGGACAAGTCAAAATATCCAAGTTCAAAACGTGGTCATATGAGTAAATATGGTAACTTGGAGAGTTATAGGCGGTCTATGAACTCTTGACGATTACTGATATTAATCACGAGGATACACTATCTCCAATATGATTGTCTAGGGTATGAATGAGGAAACATCTTCCTTTTCTGTCTTTATTTAAGAGTTCAATTTTAGCTCTTTAGTGGAATGAGTTAAAATTAATGGATCGGACCTAAGTGAATCATTTGTTGATTGTGATTAGGTTATGTCTATTCAAGCTTAAATTTAGATAGCCCGCCAAGATCCCCAATCGACACGGACTTGCATGGATCACTTGATATATTCTACCGGACCAATTTAGGGTCCATCTAGAATTGCATTTAATATATTAAGAATATAATTTGCACATTATTTATGTAATGGGCTGCTCAATTATATTTATATATTAATGGATGACATGTGGGCTTGTTTCTTTTAGTAAGAATGGGTCTAGTTCACATGTGGGCTTTTTATTTAAAGTCCTATGGATTAAATGAAATAAGAAAATAATATTTGGCCCAATATTTTATATGGGGCGGCAAGGTGACTTATTAACCTTAAATATTATTTTGTTTTCATTGTTTAATTAAATAAGAATTAATTAATTTATTAATTAATTGTTTAATTAAGAAACAAATCTTTTCTGATTAGGAAATATGATTCCTATTGGTATACTATTGGTAGTAGTATACTTAAATTAAAAGACTTGTTTGACAAGGAAATAAATAATTAATTTTATTTATTTAATCAAATAAGAAGTCTTTTTATTTTAGTCAAATAAGGAATAAAAGATTTATGACTTTGATTAGGGTTTGGAAGTCTCAAACAAAATAGGAATTAGGGTGCAATTCAAACTCTTTCTTGCTAGAGAATTGCGGCAACCCTAGTCTATTTTTGGCTAGAGA
The DNA here is from genome assembly GCA_954870605.1 of Acer campestre. Classification (NCBI taxonomy): domain Eukaryota; kingdom Viridiplantae; phylum Streptophyta; class Magnoliopsida; order Sapindales; family Sapindaceae; genus Acer; species Acer campestre. The sequence continues at coordinate 12,402,856 of OX940804.1, forward strand.
TTTCGGCCACCCTAGGAAAAAGGAAGAAAGAAATTTTGCCACATATATAAGGGCACTTATAATTTTCGGCCACATAAGGTTTTTGGTGTGCAGAATTTTATTTTCTTCTTCTTCTCAACTCATAGATAGAGAGCTTTTATTCTACTAAAACAAAAAGGAGACATAGATTATTCTTTGATGGTATACTATTTGCTTATTCATCAGTAGGCTTGTGTATACTACATCGATCAAGGTTCACGCGAGTTTCGATCACAAGATTGAGAACTCAAAAGTGACCAGAATAATCTTAGGTTTCTTTTGATTGTTTTTGTGACTAACGAATAAAAGAAAAGTTTGTTTTATCCAATCACAGGCTTGCAATTAAAAGAAAAGGGAGACCACGCTCCTAGGTGATCCACGTTCGTGCTAGGATTGAAGATCTTGCGGATTACCATCGACGTAAGTCAATCGGATCACGCGACAAAAGGTATTCTTCTTTTGTTATATATTATATATCTTTAATTGATTAAAAGGGTTTAAGGTTCATAAAAGGAAAAATTTTTAAAAGCTACTAAACCTATTTTTTTAGTCTCGCTTCCGCTGCGGGTATATTTTTCCCTACAATTTGTATCAGAGCCTGGTTGAACACTTTTAATTAATTAACGTATATATACGTGGATCGTTTTCTTTTTATTGTGATTATGCATGTTTTAGAAAGAGATGGCACTCTAGGTATTCGCATATATAATTACATGTGATGTATGGATTTATATATGTTTTTATGTGGATTGTTATTGCTCGATTTTGGTCCTAGATTTTCAATGTATTTTTGTTATGGAATTGTAACAAGAAGGGTGGTCTATCATCACCATAATTCCTTCTTGGTAGTTGCTAGGTTTTATTTTTTTATATATTTAGGTGCAGTATTTTTTTTAATACTACTGCAGTTTTTTTATTTTAATTATAGTGCAGTTTTTTATGTGTAAAAAATACTGCAGTGATTAAAAAAAACAAAGTGAATACTGCAGTATTTATTATTTTATATTGCTGTAATATATTTGGGTGTTGAAGATTCGAAGACACGAAGAAAAATGAAGCAACCGGAACCGAGAACGAGCACCGTGCGCACCCTAGGAGTGGATTGGGCTGCGCATGGCAAGCCCAAAGCTTGGTGGGCTGCGCACGGCAGCCTTGCAAAGCCTCATGGGCTGCGCATGGCAGCCCCTTATGTGGGGTTGTGGGCCGTGCAATCCCAAGGGAGGAGGCCGAAGGATGAGCGTATGGTTGATGGGCCACTTGAAGATCTTGTATTCCTATATCATTGTAATTTACTTGTTTTTCTAGGATGGGCCAAAATTGTTGCTATTTATTTTATGCTTAAATATTACAATATTTGTTATTGTATGATAACATGACATATAGAATAGGAGTGCCACTCATATATCTCTTTTGGTATGAACATGCATTGAATGATTTAGTTATCTAAATTGGCATCTAGATAACTTGGTAAATCATTCTATGGGATTTAATCACACGCCTTAAATAATTGAGTGGGAGAAGGTGTTTTTGTAACACCTATGGCCTCCAAGGTTAGTTGAGCTTAATTATTTATTGGTAATCCCCCCAAGAGGCGTCCATGAATGGAATTTAGCAATATACTTCCTTATAAGGATAGACTAGACAATGGATTCAAACGAGATCTACTCCCCAAGGAGGGATTTTCGTGAGAGAAAATTGAGGGTCGATATCTTGGTAACACACTCAATGTAATTTTATTGATATCCTCCCAAGAGTTCTTGTCAGTAAAATTGCAAGGCTAAAATTGAAAACGCTGGTTGTTATGTTAACAATTAGGTGGGACCTAGTCTAACTAGTAAATGGTGCGAACTCTCAAAGGAGGCGTAACATTTATGGGTGTTGGATCACCGTTGAATTTTTATGATTGAGTTATTTATTTAATTCAAGATAAATATTTAAAGTGCTTTATAATGATTATTTACTTATATATAATTTTGTTTTATTAAGAAATCATGACCCCATCCCTAATGAACATCCTGAAAGATAACACTTTAACTGGAGATAATTATGTCACATGGAAAAGGAAAATTGGGTTGTTGCTACTGTTGGTTCCTTGAACCGGAACCGGAACCGGTATCCGCGCAGCGGAAGTGCGGTGGGCCCGGTTTTTTAAAATTTCAACAAAAACGTTTTAGCCAGATCGTTGTGATTATATTGATTCTAATATTTAACTATAAATAATAAGGAAGGAAATAGTTACCCTTGTAGACTTTCCGTGATTCGCTCGAATCGAGTTCCTCCACTGTAGAATCTTCGTGATTCCCTCAAACCAAGTTCTTCCACACCGAATCTCCAACACCAAAGAACCGACGAGTGGGCGTCTCGGTATTGAACAGAAAAATTCAACTCTTGAATTTCTGTACTAGTTGTGTACTCAACACTTGAGACAACTGGAAAAATATTGAGAGACTATCTCACAATATTTTTAGAGGCTTAGACCTTAAAAATAATTTTTTCTCTTTTGTTATCACTCTCTTGTTTAGAACTAATGTTTCTCATAACAAGAACTCTTCTTGTTTAGAACTAATGTTTCTCATAACAAGAACTCTTCTTGTTTAGAACTAGTGTTTTTCAAAACAAGAACTCTTCTTGTCTTGTTTTCATTAAGCTAAAAAATGAAAAAAAAACTCTTAATACATAAAATACTTCATTTTATGCTTCTTCAAAAATATGAGAAAAAACCTTAAGAGAGTGATAGAGAGTTATGAATATATATATAGTGGGTGGTGTAGTATTTTTCCACAATAATAGTACTAGGGTGGGTGGTGTAAAGAATCATAGAATAGGAGCTAGAATTCCACTATGCTTTAAATGCAATGATGAAAGAAAAAACAAAACAAAAGAAAAAACACTAGTTGAAAAGCAAGGGTATTTGATTTCCACCCACCCCATTCATGACTAAAAGTAACAATAATACATCCCACCCCAATTATTAAAACATATATATATAATTAAATAATCAAAATATTATTTTATACATATAATTAAATAATCAAACATTATTTAATACATATAATTAAATAATCAAACATTATTTAATACATATAATTAAATAATCAAAATATTATTTTATACATATAATTAAATAATCAAACATTATTTAATACATTAAATAATCAAACATTATTTAATAAATAAAACAATACATAAACTTCTTTATGTATAGATGATTAATTCCAAATTAATCACTAAGCCTCAGTATACCTTAATGTTCAATACAGTACTATAGAGATGGTATGGGGACACATGGACCTATAATTTCAAGCTCCAATAAATCTTCAATATTTAATTAAACTCTTTACTTAAATATTAGATTTATTAATTCCAGATTTATTCCACTAAAAAACTGGAACTGCACTCTTGTCATTATAGAATTAATTACTCGAATAGGAATCGAACAGTCCATTGATATAATCATTACATATAGATCAATCCTCCATTAACAGTTCGTAATATGAGCTAGGTTCAAATCCGTTGACCTCTCAATTACGTCTTTATCCTTGAGTGCCCGTGATTCTCTAATAAACAATTATCTATGATCTTATCATAAATTGAGCACTCCATTGTTCAAGACCAGAATCATTTACTCAAGAGAACTGTTTGTCTACTTTAATTGAGAGGGAATGGATTCCATCTTGTATATTATCATTCCCAGCTAAATATATCATCATGTCTCCAAGATACAAGGTTTTTAGGTTTGGTAATTAGAGCAAACCATACCGAGTAAGTCAAAAGACACAACTCTATAAGTAGGAGTCTGTTAAATACTCAGGATTAAGATCGTTCCATATATGACCATCTGATTGATAAAAGGGAATACTTTATTTCAAGACGGAGATTATTAAAGATTCCAATTTATCGCGTCCATGTCTTGTATAATCTTATTATACAAAGTACCTTCATTCTAATGTCACCACATCAACAGTTCGGATAAAACTGTTCCATTCTTAATGGGAATGAACCATACTAGTAATTTTAATTAATTAAAGATCCCAACTTTAATTATCAATTACAGACAATTAAGATTATTATATTAAACATAATCCTCATGTATATAACAACTTATATACTATGTTTAATATTACATTTAATAATCATGGAATTTTATGTTATTAATACAATATTAATAACATTAAATGCACACAAATATATGATAGAATGTCATTCTAATTATTAATTCAGCAAAAGATTAACAACACTTGTTCTTAGGGCACTTTCCCCAACAATCTCCCACTTGCCCTAAAGCAGATGAGACATGTCCTTTAACCCCAGTCCTTCTAGATGCCCTTCAAAACTCTTTGCCGGAAGAGTCTTTGTGAAGGGATCTGCGAGGTTGTCTTCAGATCTAATCTTCAGAACAGTCACATCACCACGATGGACAATCTCTCTTATAAGGTGATACTTTCGCTCTATATGTTTTCCTCTTTTGTGGCTTCTAGGTTCTTTTGAATTAGCCACGGCTCCACTGTTATCACAATAAAGTGTCATGGGTTTTTCCATATCTGGAACAACTTCCAGATCAGATAAAAACTTTCGGAGCCAGACTGCTTCTTTAGCTGCTTCACAGGCAGCCACGTATTCAGCCTCCATAGTGGAATCAGCTATGCAGGATTGTTTGATGCTTCTCCAAACTATGGCTCCACCACCAATGGTAAACACTGACCCAGACGTTGACTTTCGACTGTCTTTGTCTGATTGAAAATCAGAATCAGTGTGGCCAATAGGAATCAAATCCCTACCAGAATATACAAGCATATAGTTTCTCGTTTTCCTAAGATACTTGAGAATGTGTTTAACTGCTACCCAATGATCTAATCCTGGGTTAGACTGATACCGGCTGACCACTCCCACTGCATAGCATATGTCAGGTCTAGTACATAACATAGCATACATAAGACTGCCTACTGCGGAGGCATAGGGAATGTGTCTCATATTCTCTTCCTCTTGAGGTGTTTTAGGACACTGCTCTTTAGAAAGAGTAACTCCATGACGAGAAGGTAGATTACCTTTCTTGGAGTTTTGCATTGCAAACTTGATTAACATCTTATCAATATACGATGCTTGAGACAATGCTAACAGCTTGTTCTTACGATCTCGTATAAGTTGGATCCCAAGAACATAACTTGCCTCTCCCAAATCCTTCATTTGGAATTGGTTAGCCAACCATTTCTTTACATTTGATAAAGATTCTACATCATTCCCAATGAGAAGAATGTCATCAACGTAAAGAATTAAGAAGACCACCTTCTTTTCTTTGATGTACTTGTAGACACAAGGCTCATCAACATTTTGATCAAATCCATATGATTTAATTGCTTCATCAAATCTAATATTCCAAGATCGAGAAGCTTGCTTAAGTCCATAGATGGACTTTTGCAACTGGCAAACTTTTTGCTCTTGGCCTTTATCTATAAACCCCTCTGGTTGCACCATATAGATGCTCTCGTCAAGATGGCCATTCAAAAAAGCCGTCTTAACATCCATTTGTCATATCTCATAGTCATAATATGCGGCAATGGATAAGAGTATACGGATGGATTTGAGCATGGCTACTGGCGAGAAAGTCTCTTCATAGTCAACTCCCTCTTTTTTGGGTAAAACCCTTTGCCACTAGCCTAGCTTTGAAAGTTTCCACTTTCCCATCCACTCCCCTCTTTCTCTTGTAAATCCATTTACAACCAATAGGTTTAACCCCTTCGGGTGGGTCTACAAGTTTCCAAACTGAGTTGGAGTACATTGACTCCATCTCGAGATTCATTGCTTGTTGCCAATTCTCTTTGTCAGAATCTTCCATTGCACATCGATATGTCAATGGATCATCTTTACCAAGATCAGAAATCACAACTTGTGCTTCTCCAATTTGTCCATAGCGAGTAGGTTGTCTCACAACCCTCCCACTACGACGAGGTGGTAAATCATTCTGATTTTGAGTTGTGGTCTTCTCATTTTGTCGTTCGACAACAGTTGTCGATGTTGGTCTGACCTCATCAGAAAGTAACTCCTCAAGTATAACTTTACTACGAGGTTTGAAGTTTGTCATATAGTTATTTTCAAGAAATGTTGCATTTGTCGATACAAATACTTTATTATCTTGATGACTATAAAACAAACCTCCTCTCGTTCCTTTTGGATATCCTACAAATATGCATACTTCAGATCGAGGTTCCAACTTCCCAGTCCTACCTTTAAGTACGTGTGCAGGACACCCCCATATGCGAATGTGTCGCAAACTAACTTTGCTACCATTCCACAACTCTAAGGGTGTCTTAGGTATAGACTTAGATGGAACTAAATTAAGTATGTATACAGAAGTCTGTAGTGCATATCCCCAGAACGACATGTGTAATGATGAGTAACTTAACATGGATCTCACCATATCAAGCAATGTTCTATTTCTCCTTTCTGCGACACCGTTTTGCTGTGGTGTCCCAGGTGCAGTCAATTGGGATAAAATCCCATGTTCGATTAAATGATCCAAGAATTCATTATCAAGGTATTCACCTCCTCGATCTGATCGAAGAGTTTTAATCGATTTATTTAATTGCTTTTCAGCCTCGGCTTGGAATTCTTTAAACTTTCCAAAAGTTTCAGATTTCCTTTGCATTAAATAAATATAACCATACCTAGAATAATCGTCAATGAAAGTGACGAAATATTCATATCCTCCTCTTACTTGTACATTAATCGGACCGCACACATCAGAATGTATCAATTCAAGAGGTTCTTTGGCTCTTTGACCTTTTCCCGAAAAAGATCGTTTAGTCATTTTACCTTCCAGACAGGATTCACAGACTGGAAGAGTGCCAACTTTTAGCTCTCGTAAAGGACCTTCCTTTACCAATCTTTCAATCCTATGTAGGTTTATATGACCTAGTCTAAGATGCCATAGGTATGTGTTATCATCAGGAGAAATCTTTTGCTTTTTAGACTTTGGTTGTTCGACTTTGAGCATTTCAGTGTTAAGCAGTGTGTTAAAGGTTGGTCTTAAAAAATAGAGACCGTTGTCCAAAATTCCAGAACAAATATTTAAACCCTTTCTAGAAATAATAACAACTTTATCATTAAAAGAAACCTTAAATAATTGTTCATACAGTCTTGAAACAGAAATCAAATTTCTTCTAAAACCGGGAATATAATAAACATTGTTCAAAACAAGAAATTTATTATTAAAGAGAAGTCTCACTTCTCCCACTGCTTTAGCTGACACCATAGCCCCATTACCCACTCTCATCGTGTAGTCCCCATCGGCTAGTTCTGTTACAGAATCAAACATCTGCATAGAACAACAAACATGGTTAGTCGCACCTGAATCAACTATCCAGGAAGACATATCATTTTCAACTAAACAAGATTCTAGAACAAGTAAATCTGATTTACCTTTCTTTTTGATCTTAAGCTCTTCGAGGTACTTTTTACAGTTCCTCTTCCAGTGACCATCTATGCCACAGTGGAAACATTTTCCTTTGGCCTTTTTGTCAGAGCTCTTTGCTTTGTTGTTGTTGATTTTCTTAGCCTTGAAATTGCCCTTTTTGTTTTTCAACTTGCCACTTCCTTTATTCTTATTCTTCCTCTTGTTGGACTTTCCAGAAGAGGAAGTTGTAGCTTCGGCAACATTTGCCTCACCTCCTTTTTCATTCAAAATGGATTCGAAGGTTTGAAGCTCGTTAAGCAACTGAGTCATGTTGTACTTCAATTTATTCATGAAATAGTTACTTTTAAATTGAAGGAAGTTAGGGGATAGTGTTTCTAAAATCATCCCCACCTGTGTGGCTTCGTCGATATTGGCACCATGTATTTCCGCCTCATTAATGTGTTCAATCATTTTGAGCGTTATGCTCGCGGACTGAAGTACCCTTTTTCATTCTGGCGTTCATAAGCGCCTTTACAGCCTCATGACGAGACTGTTCAGAAGGGCGCCCAAACATTGCCTGTAGGGAGTCCATAATCCCTTTTGCGGTTTCAACCGTTTCATGCTTACATCTAAGCACGTCAGACATGCCTGCTAACAGGTAGCAGCGGGCTTTGTTGTTGGCATTTTGCCAACGATCATATGCCTCAGCAACATTTGTTGATGACTTGGCATGAGGGCGTGGAGGACATTCATCTGTTAGAACAAACTCGAAGTTTTCACATACAAGCACGATGTTCATGTTACTTTTCCATTTGACAAAATTTTCACCGGTTAAAGTTTCAGCAGCGAGTATCTTGATTATTGGATTGGACATGTTTGGTTTGCTGAAATTAAATAACAATCATTCATATTTAATATGTGTGCACAGTACATATATATCACATATATAAACTTCGGTAATGTAAATATGATGCATGGCGCATGTAAAAATACAGAAAAATTATTTACTCATTTACCACGATAATTCAATTTTCACAAATAACGTGCCGTCGTAGGATAGGTCATGCATTTGACAATTGAATTGAGACTTTCTCAATCAATAAAAGTTAAATCAAAATATCTCATATTTTTAACTTTCATTAATCACCGTTTACTTTGATCAAGATTGTAATTAACAAGCTTAATTACATCTTTTGAGTGTAACCTACCATTTCAGATTTTTCAGACTTAACTCAAAAATTGCCGCCGTAGGGTAGGTCAATTTTAAAATACATCTAAAAATCCTATCACATGGAAGACAACCTTGCTGTGACTCAAATGGACACCCTCCGTAGGGAGGACGAAATCAAAGCGTCTCGAGGCGCCATTTAAATCTCACGATGTTGTACTAATGGTAGAGACTATGGGTAATATTGTCATATTACCCTCTCCCACTCAATATTTTGAATTGCCGTATTTTAATTACAAAATATCCAATATTATGTAATAATAATAATTATAACAAATTATAAAACATTTTCTAATCTAAAACAGTTTTAGAATAGAATATGTATGCATGTCATGTTATAACGATTCCAGTAGGCACTTACTAACTAAGATGACATATTATATGCATGAACATATTATATAATTATCGCATAAAATATAATATGAAAAAGCAAAATAAAAACTAAATGAATTTTGGCCGAGTTCCTTTGGATATTTAAATTACAACCCATAAATAAATCAAATTACAAAAATGGTCTTGTTGTAATCTTTCTTCAGCATCCGATCCAATCTCATCGATTTGTTGATAACGCCATCCTCTTCAATATCCCAATTTACAAAAATCCTATACCCCTTGGGTTTACAAATTTTTATCTAAAAAATGAAGAAGCGATAAAACATAAAATCCAAAGGAACCATATAATTAACGACCAAAAATCATTTTTATTTACCATTCATCACATGAATAAAAAAGAACCATTAAATCACATTTAATGCAAAGCGCCTACTACCGGAATCAATTTTAATATTAAAATCAATATAATTTACAACGTGGCTCTGATACCAATTGTTGATTATAATCACCAATCTCATTGGTACCGATTGTAATTACAATTCCCAATCACATTGGCTATGGGCTCGGTCCCAACTCTTTGGGGTGACATCCATAGATACCTATCAAAGCACTCCTCTAAGGAGCCCCCGGGCGGAGAGCCACGCTTCGTCACACGATCACGCGTGAGAGTTCCCAGGGATCGATAGTCTCCACTATCTTTGCTCTGATACCAATTGTTGGTTCCTTGAACCGGAACCGGAACCGGTATCCGCGCAGCGGAAGTGCGGTGGGCCCGGTTTTTTAAAATTTCAACAAAAACGTTTTAGCCGGATCGTTGTGATTATATTGATTCTAATACTTAACTATAAATAATAAGGAAGGAAATAGTTACCCTTGTAGACTTTCCGTGATTCGCTCGAATCGAGTTCCTCCACTGTAGAATCTTCGTGATTCCCTCAAACCAAGTTCTTCCACACCGAATCTCCAACACCAAAGAACCGACGAGTGGGCGTCTCGGTATTGAACAGAAAAATTCAACTCTTGAATTTCTGTACTAGTTGTGTACTCAACACTTGAGACAACTGGAAAAATATTGAGAGACTATCTCACAATATTTTTAGAGGCTTAGACCTTAAAAATAATTTTTTCTCTTTTGTTATCACTCTCTTGTTTAGAACTAATGTTTCTCATAACAAGAACTCTTCTTGTTTAGAACTAATGTTTCTCATAACAAGAACTCTTCTTGTTTAGAACTAGTGTTTTTCAAAACAAGAACTCTTCTTGTCTTGTTTTCATTAAGCTAAAAAATGAAAAAAAAAACTCTTAATACATAAAATACTTCCTTTTATGCTTCTTCAAAAATATGAGAAAAAACCTTAAGAGAGTGATAGAGAGTTATGAATATATATATAGTGGGTGGTGTAGTATTTTTCCACAATAATAGTACTAGGGTGGGTGGTGTAAAGAATCATAGAATAGGAGCTAGAATTCCACTATGCTTTAAATGCAATGATGAAAGAAAAAACAAAACAAAAGAAAAAACACTAGTTGAAAAGCAAGGGTATTTGATTTCCACCCACCCCATTCATGACTAAAAGTAACAATAATACATCCCACCCCAATTATTAAAACATATATATATAATTAAATAATCAAAATATTATTTTATACATATAATTAAATAATCAAACATTATTTAATACATATAATTAAATAATCAAACATTATTTAATACATATAATTAAATAATCAAAATATTATTTTATACATATAATTAAATAATCAAACATTATTTAATACATTAAATAATCAAACATTATTTAATAAATAAAACAATACATAAACTTCTTTATGTATAGATGATTAATTCCAAATTAATCACTAAGCCTCAGTATACCTTAATGTTCAATACAGTACTATAGAGATGGTATGGGGACACATGGACCTATAATTTCAAGCTCCAATAAATCTTCAATATTTAATTAAACTCTTTACTTAAATATTAGATTTATTAATTCCAGATTTATTCCACTAAAAAACTGGAACTGCACTCTTGTCATTATAGAATTAATTACTCGAATAGGAATCGAACAGTCCATTGATATAATCATTACATATAGATCAATCCTCCATTAACAGTTCGTAATATGAGCTAGGTTCAAATCCGTTGACCTCTCAATTACGTCTTTATCCTTGAGTGCCCGTGATTCTCTAATAAACAATTATCTATGATCTTATCATAAATTGAGCACTCCATTGTTCAAGACCAGAATCATTTACTCAAGAGAACTGTTTGTCTACTTTAATTGAGAGGGAATGGATTCCATCTTGTATATTATCATTCCCAGCTAAATATATCATCATGTCTCCAAGATACAAGGTTTTTAGGTTTGGTAATTAGAGCAAACCATACCGAGTAAGTCAAAAGACACAACTCTATAAGTAGGAGTCTGTTAAATACTCAGGATTAAGATCGTTCCATATATGACCATCTGATTGATAAAAGGGAATACTTTATTTCAAGACGGAGATTATTAAAGATTCCAATTTATCGCGTCCATGTCTTGTATAATCTTATTATACAAAGTACCTTCATTCTAATGTCACCACATCAACAGTTCGGATAAAACTGTTCCATTCTTAATGGGAATGAACCATACTAGTAATTTTAATTAATTAAAGATCCCAACTTTAATTATCAATTACAGACAATTAAGATTATTATATTAAACATAATCCTCATGTATATAACAACTTATATACTATGCTTAATATTACATTTAATAATCATGGAATTTTATGTTATTAATACAATATTAATAACATTAAATGCACACAAATATATGATAGAATGTCATTCTAATTATTAATTCAGCAAAAGATTAACAACACTTGTTCTTAGGGCACTTTCCCCAACAGCTACAAGCTGAAAAACATAAATTTTGTTCTAACTACTCCTAAACCACCTGCTCCTACTAATGAATCTAATGTGATGCAATGAGACGAGTATGAGCAGTGGGAGACCTCTAATTAGATGGCCAAATGGCTACAATCTCATACGTGTTGCAATAGCAGCATGAAGGAATGGGGTCTGCTGCTGATATGATGATGTCTTTAGAAGAGATTCATATGGTTTGTAAAGTTGCTACTATTAAGACCCGTCAGAAGGTCAAGGAATAATAGAAGAAAAAGCAACTTGGGCTTACCAAGAAAGTAACCAAGATCAAAAGGAAGTGCTTCTTTTGTGGTGAAAAGAGACATTGGAAAAGTAATTTTCCAAAGTCTCAAAATAAGAAGGAACAAGGTAATATGGATTATCTTGAAACATGTTTTTCTGGTAGATTCTACAGATTCTCTGATCGTAGACTCTGGAGCCATTAATCATGTTTGTTATTCCTTACGGGGGTTTCAAGAAAGGAGAAGGCTAAATAAGAATGAAATCAATTTGCGCTTGGGCAACGGAACGTTAGTGTCTGCAAGTGCAGTGGGAGATATTAGAGTTTATTTGGATTCTAGAAAGCATTTAGATTTGATAGACGTTTATTAGGTACCTCAATTCAAGAGGAATTTAATTTCAGTTTCTTGTTTGAATAAATTTGGATATTCGGTTACTTTTAATAAAGTTTTTATTATTAGTAAGAATGACAAAATTATTTGTAAAGGTACATTGGAAAATGGTCTATACTTTTTGCATAGAAATATCTCTCACTCGTTAGACACAGAAATAACGGAACCTAATCATAAAAGAGTTAAATTATCAAAAGATGAAACCTATCTATGGCATTTACGCCTAGGTCATATTAACCTTAATAGGATTAAAAGATTGGTAAGTGACGGACCTTTGAGTGACTTAAAGGTTGATGATCTACCAACTTGTGAATCTTGTTTGGAAGGTAAAATGACCAAAAGGACGTTCTTTGCCAAAGGTGCCAGAGCTACTGAATGTTTAGGATTGATACACACTGATGTATGTGGACCTATGAGCATTCAAGCTAGAGGTGGATATGAGTACTTCATCACTTTCACAGATGATTACTCAAGATTTGGTTATGTGTATTTCATGCGATATAAGTCGGATGCTTTTGACATGTTCAAAGCATTTAAAGCTGAAGTGGAAAATCAGCTTGAGAAACACATAAAAATCTTGAGATCTGATCGTGGTGGAGAATGTAAGATCCGTTATTTGTATTGGCTTGATTCCATTGCAAAACGCTCTATATTTGTATTAGTAGTTGCTTAAGTATTTCTTGGAAGAAAAGAGCCTCAAAGGTGAAGAAGCAACATCTTGTGCAAATATCGTCTTCAAGGGGAACATCGCTTACTTGGATGCTAAGGTATCAAGATTCTTCTTCCTCTTGCAAGGCGTTAGCGCACACACACACAATTCATACATGTGTGTCCCTGCATCGTTGTGCACCATTTATATAACACATTCACATGATTTTGTATGCCCATGCATTGTACTCAAATGCTCATACATTTTAGAGTTGCATGTTCTAGGACTATGTCTAGGAAATGGCATTCATATGTGAACTTGTGTTTATATGTTTGTGTTTCTTGTGTTTTGGACTTGAACATGGTCTTATTTGATTCCTTATTGAGTCCCGGTCATTTCGGTTACTCATACGTTAAGTTTCGAGTCCAAACGATGTAGCTACGCTACTTTTCGTTCACATTCGTTGAGTTGTGTTCGTCGTCATTTTCCGAGATGAATTCTCAACCATTTTTAAAAGTTTCATAGTCGTCATCGTGCGTGAGGGAGTCACGGTTCGTAATCCGAAAATGGATTCGAATTCAGAGTTCGGATGCCCGAATACGGCTGAAGAACGTGAGAGGTGCGCGAGGAGGTCGCTTGGCCAAAAGCCAATCAAGGGGTGGCCACGTGTGGACCACGTGTGCCAGACGGCCAGAGCTCCTCTCTGGCCACGTGTGGCACACGCTGGCCACACGTGGACTGGCCAAAGTCCCCCCAAAATTTGGACAAGTTTGCCCCTCATCTTCCCTCCTCAAATGATCTCTCTTCCCTCCATTTTTTCATAACTTGAACATTCACCAAATCTGATTTTCTGCAGAATTGTTCATGATTTTGATTTACTTACTTTGATCATAACTTCTTCATAGGAACTCGAAATTGAGTGTTTCAAAAGCCAAAATTGTTGGTCTCAACAAGAGCTACAAACCCCAAGCATTTTCAGAGGCAATTGATTTCGTCATTTTTCGCAGCACTCTGATTTTCAGTACGAGGTCATTAGTTGTATGTGATACTTCTTCTCTTGTAATTTCATTTGATCATCTCTATGATTCTTTCTATTTGATTGTTGAAATATGTTAAGAAGTATGTTAGATCATATGCTAGGGTTGTATGATTGATTAGTTAATTGAGTTTAGCTTTGTGATTTCTCTTAAATACATTTTTGCTAAACTTGAGATTGATTGAAATTGATTCTAGAAATTGTTTTTATAATGTGCTTCATGTTATCTTCTAGGCTCAATTTCTTGATATAAGAACTAAGATGTTTGTGACATATATTGAATATCTTAATCTTGTTCTTATTGTTTTGACATGCTTTGATTTCTAGATAGATTTGTGATTGTGTGTTGATAGTATATTCTAGATCATCATTAAGCATGCTCATAGAGTGTGTTTGATCTACTTACTCTATTTGTGTGTGCTTGCATCATTTGCATCACCTAGATCATTGCCTTGTAATAGGTTGAAGTCTCTTGTCAAGGTGAGTGAAGCCTATTTGACTTGAGCAAGAAGACTTGGCTAGGAAAGGTTTCCGGATAGCCAAGCAAGAAGCCTTAGTTAGAATCAAGGTGATTCGGATAACTAAGCAAGAAGTCTTAGCAAGGAGTTTGAATACTCCGGATGGTTGAGCTAGGATAGCTTAACTAGGATCTATTGATCTAGATTGCTAAGCAAAGAAATCTTCCTAGAGGCTTTTTAGTCTTGGATAGGAAGTTGGTCTCTAGAGGTGTGGGATACATCTTAGATAGAGAGTAGGCTAGGTAATTCACTAGGCCTTCGAGAGGTGATTAGGATTTGATAGCTTGAAGTGGATATCATAGTGTTGATAGCTTTGAGTGTGTAAGTTCTTTTCATATAGTGGATTTGCTTTGCCGGTGGTTGTGGATTCAACCCGTGGATGTTTCCTCTTTGAGGTTTTACCACGTAAAAAACATTGTGTCTCTTTTTGCTTTATATTTCCTTATCTTCCATATGTTCTCTTGTATTGATTCTTTTGTATATTGATGCTTACATGAATTGATTCATAATATACAATTGTTATATCATTACAAGTATTCATTTTCATTCTTATATTCCGCATCTTTTTGAATATTGGAAGAATTTGGGACTATACCTATTCACCCCCCGTCTAGGTATAAAACACTAAACTTTAAAGGGAATTTCAATTGGTATCAGAGCGGGTGTCTAGACGCACTTAGATAGATCCTTTATTTGTAGTGTTTGTGTTTTATTTGTGATAATCATGATTAAGGAAGTGTGTTCCTATGTAGCTTCTTTTGTTGAACATATTGACTTGGATGAGAAAAAGATTAATGATCTTACTCTTGAAAATGAATGTTTATCCAAAGTCAATATGTCTCTCAATAAGAAGTTAGAGAATCATGAAATATGCTCAAAAGATTTTAATGATCTTGAAGACAAGATTCTAAGTCTTGAAATGAACTTGAAAGATAGTAATGATAGACTTGGTATTTTGAAGCAAGAAATTGAGCAAAGGGATAACTCTCTTGCTAGTGCTAAAAGGCTAGAAAACATTCTTAGAGTCAAACTTAGTGAGCACTTAACTCAAGAGAAAAAGTATGAACAATGGCTTAATAAATCACGTGAAGTGTTAGGTTTAGTGATGACATCGCCAAAAAATATGCCATTAAAATTACGATGCTTAATGAGAAACTTAATGAGGCCAATAGGATGATTAACAAGATGTCATCTAGTTCTAATAAAGTTGATTCCCTCATTAAAAGTGGTAAGCATCCTAGTGACAAAAGAGGTTTGGGTTATGTCAATGAGAAGGAGACTCCTTCATCTAACAAATCTATTTTTGTCAAAGCAAGTATTGAACCAAATGTAGGTACTCTCACTCAAGGTAAAGAAATGAAAGCTACCGGAGGTGCCCCAACATCAACAAGGAAGTTCAATGGAAGAACTCAACAAGATCAAATTCAAAAAGCATCATCCTCAAAAAGAAAAGGTTAAGCATCAAGGATTGCTCTTCAAAGAGGTAAATTTGTGAGAAAACCAAATGCTTTGGAAGCAAATGCAAATGGTAAATTTTCTAAATTCATACCTATTTGTCATCATTGTAACATGATAGGACATATTCGACCTAGGTGTTTTCAATATATTCGGAAATGCAAATTTGATAATGCTTTTCATGATATGTCTTTGAATGGTCCTAGGCAATCATCCATGTATGGATTTAGAACTAGACCTAGGAAGACTTTGGAAAAGCATGTTGAGAAGAATTGTGTTGATAACTTGCTTGCTAAATCTTGTGTTGTGCCTCACTCTACTATGCATAAGAAAGTTGATAATGCTTTGTTTGATATCTTTGAGAATGTGACCAATGAGGTCAAGGTGCATGTTAAAAAGTCTAACATTGAGTCAAAGCATGAAAAAGCTAAGAGTGAGAAGCATGTTGTGAAAAGTGTATGGGTTAGAAAAGACACATCTAAATGTCTAGTTACACAAAATGCTTTACGTGTCAACTCCTCCTACTCTTGGTACCTAGATAGTGGTTGTTCTAGGAACATGACCGGAAACAAAGATTTCTTCAAAAATCTTGTGTTAAAGGATGGAGGGTGGGTCACCTTTGGTGATGGCACCAAGAAGCAAGTTCTTGGCAAGGGAACTATATGTATCCCCGGATTGCCTAAACTTCGCAATACCTTGTTTGTTGATGGATTACAAGCTAATCTTATAAGCATTACTCACTTGTGTGAAATCTTTAAAGAAGTTAGCTTTACTAAAGATGTGTGTACTATTATCGATAAAGAGGACAATGTTGTCCTAAAAGTCAAGAGGTCTATAGACAATTGCTATTGTCTCAATGTAGATCCTCTAACTTGCAATATGGCACATGAGTGCAACAAGCTTGAGTTGTGGCATCAACGGTTCGGTCATATGAATTTTAAAGACTTGAAAAAGCTTGAAAAACATAGCATTGTTAGGGGTCTTCCTAGTCTTGGTAAAAAGCTAGAGATTGTTTGTGAACCTTGTCAATTGGGTAAACAAACCAAAATATCTCACAAAAAGAATTCTTATATAGCTACCAAGAGACCATTAGAGCTTGTACACATGGACCTAATGGGGCCAATTCCAACCGAGAGCATCAATGGCAAAAAGTATATTTTTGTATGCGTTGATGATTTCTCTAGGTTCACTTGGGTGTATTTTCTTAGTAGCAAGACCGAGGCTTTCAATTATTTTAGAAAATTTTGTAATCAAGTGCAAAATGAAAAAGGTCTTGATATTAAGAAAATATGTCGCATTAGAAGTGATCATGGGACGGAATTTGAAAATGCTAATTTTAGTGAATTTTGTGATGGTTTAGGAATATCTTATGAGTTCTCCGCACCTAGAACTCCTCAACAAAATGGAGTTGTTGAGAGAAAAAATCGTGTCTTGCAAGAGATGGCTAGAGTCATGCTCAATAGCAAGAAAGTCCCTAGAAACCTTTGGGCCGAAGCGGTCAATACCGCTTGCTATGTGTCGAATAGAGTTTTTAGAAGGCCCGGCACAAAACACACGTCCTATGAGCTTTGGAAAGGCAAGAAGCCTAATATGAGTTACTTCCACACTTTTGGGAGTAAATGTTATATTTTAAATGATAGAGATCACTTGGGAAAGTTTGATGCTAAAAGTGATGTTGGTCTCTTTCTTGGGTATGCTTTGAATAGTCGTGCTTATAGAGTGGTCAACTTGAATACTAAGACTATTATGGAGTCTATGAATGTTAAAATTGATGATCTTAGCATGCTTAACTTGTGTGATGATAATGATGTCAATGAACCTAATGAAAATCATGTTAATGACATTATTTCACCTATTGATGTGACTAGTAGTGAATCTAGTCAAGATGATGACAAAGATAGTTGTATTGATGTTCAAAGTCAAGGATTGGAAAATGTGTTAAATGATAATCAACAAAATATTCAAGTTGTTGAAAATTCTCCTCATCCTAGACTTCGAAATCTACACTATCAAGATGACATCATAGGTGACTTAAATGAAGGGGTTAGAACTAGAAATCAAATTGCTAACCAAATATCTTATGCTTGCTATACTTCTCATATTGAACCCAAAAACATTAATGAAGCTATTGTTGATGAATATTGGGTTGGGGCTATGCAAGATGAACTTAATCAATTTGAGAGGAATGAAGTGTGGTCATTGGTTCCTAGACCTAAAGATATAAATGTAATTGGCACTAAGTGGGTTTTTAGGAACAAGACCGATGAAAGTGGCAAGATAGTGAGAAATAAAGCTAGACTAGTGGCTCAAGGTTACACTCAAGTTGAGGGTGTTGACTTTGATGAGACTTTTGCACCGGTTGCTCGTCTTGAGTCCATTAGACTTTTGTTGTCCATTGCATGTGTTAAAAAATTCAAATTATTTCAAATGGATGTCAAAAGCGCTTTTTTGAATGGATACCTTCAAGAAGAAGTGTATGTTGAACAACCTAGAGGTTTTGTAGACCCGCACTCTCCTAATCATGTGTTTAAATTGAAAAAGGCTCTCTATGGCCTTAAACAAGCTCCTAGAGCTTGGTATGATAGGTTGACTCAATATCTCATTGACAACCACTATAGGAGAGGTGGCATTGATAGAACTTTGTTCATTAAACATCATGATCATGACATTTTTGTTGCACAAATATATGTTAATGACATTGTTTTTGGTTCTACTAATAAAACCAAGGTTGATGAGTTTGTTAGTGTGATGTCAAGTGAATTTGAAATGAGTATGGTGGGTGACTTAAACTATTTTCTAGGGATGCAAGTTAAGAAAACTAGCATGGGAATAATGTTGAGTCAATCTAAATATGCTAACAATCTTGTTAAGAGATTTGGTCTAGAAAATGGAAAAGATTTTGAAACTCCCATGAGCACCACTTTAAAACTTGACAAAGATGAAAAAGGTAAAAGTGTTGATCAAAGCCTTTATAGAAGCATGATTGGTAGTCTACCTTACCTAACGGCTAGTAGACCGGATATTTGTTTTAGTGTTGGCTTATGTGCTAGGTTCCAAGCTAATCCAAAGGAATCTCACTTAAAAGCCGTCAAGAGAATCATTAGGTACATCAAAGGTACTTATAATCTTGGTTTATTTTATTCATTTGATACCAATGATATTCTTGTTGGCTATTGTGATGCCGATTGGGCGGGTAACATAGATGATCGTAAAAGCACATCGGGCGGTGTTGGTAATAATTTGGTTTCTTGGTCTAGTAAGAAACAAAACTCGGTTTCCCTCTCTTCTTCCGAAGCCGAATACATTGCGGCCGGAAGTGCATGCACACAATTGCTTTGGATGAAACAAATCCTTAAGGATTATGAGATAGAACAAGGAAAAATGACACTTTATTGTGATAACTTAAGTGCCATTAACATCTCTAAAAATCCGGTTCAACACTCACGCACAAAGCACATTGATATTAGGCATCATTTCATTAGAGATCTTGTTGAACATTCAATTGTAACTCTAGAGCATATGCCTATTAAAAATCAACTTGCGGATTTGTTCACCAAGCCCTTGGACAAAGAGAGGTTTAAAACTCTTAGAATGTCCATTGGCATGATTTGTGTTAATTGATGTGCTTGTGTGAATGTGGGTGGCTTGATAAGCAAAATTTTTTTTTATATCAATATCTTTGAGAGCTACTCACTTGAGAAGTAATGATCTTAAGCTAATAACTCATATTGTTCCTAGATCATGCACTTGAGCATGAAAAATCATATTTTTTTGAAAAGTGCACAAATGCTTCTCTTATATGTTTTAGTTTTGAGTATATGTGTTTGAATATGTGTAGATAGTGGATGCATTTAGAAGCCTATTGCTTAGTACATGATAAATGACCTATGATATGTATCCATTTTGCTTCGGCACTACATAGTATTCAATGAGCACCCTCTTGGAAAGGGCTACACGCATTGGTTGTGAAGCCGCCCAATGTTGGAAAGGGCTACGCCTTTGTGTTGAGTGAAAGCCGCCAAGAGGTGTATATGTTTTTGTTAGAAAAATCAAAGAAGAGTTGAAAAGAATCATTTAAAAAAAAAAAAATTCTTTGATTCTAAGCCTAAAAGAAATGAAAATCAAAAGGCTTAATGGTGTATAGTTGAGAATTGTGAAAAGCTCGGGTTGACAAATAGAAACGGGAAAACGAGCCACATGCACACACACGCTCACATGTTGATAACTATTCTTTTAAAGCAAAAAACCCGGATGAATATCGGTTTGACTTATTTTTGGAAAAGCTTTAGTTGGATAGGTGTGGAAATTGTTTGCATGTTGATATCACAATTACTCCTTCTATATATGTGAGAAGCATTCACACACACACACATATTTTGCTTATGTGCTTGATTCATTGACAATGTGAGAATATTTTTGAGAGATTAATGAAAATCTATGATTCTCTCTTGGACTTTGAAAAGTGATGAAATATTTTCTCTTATTGAATGTGTGAATGTATGAGTCCCTTGTGAACAAATCTACTTGTTGATAATATGTGAAGCATATGTTAAGGGGGAGCTTTAGTTTATTCAACTACGCTCTCTATACGATTTGTTTGCTTAATATATCATTAACTATCTCTTGTGCCCTTTGTCTATTCCTTGACAAAAAGGGGGAGAAATTGTATACCTCACCTTGTTTAATATGGTGTAATCCATGTTTGACATAGGGGAGATTTGTATACCTCACCTTTGTGCTTATTGGCGACTTTGTCTTAAGGGGGAGAAAAGAATTCTTGTCTTATTTGTGTTAAGGTGTTTAAGGGAGAGTTTTTAATGTGTTAACATTTATTTACTTGAGATAAGGGAAGTTTTATTTTGCTTATGTGATAGTTTCTCAACATTCTTCTTTGGAAGAAGTTCTCTTGTTGGTTGTTTTCTTTTCTCATAGGTACTTTGAAGTTCAAAGAAGGGATTCTTGAAGACTCAAGAAGACTTGAAGACCTTTTAGTCTAGGGATCTCTTTGTAATGTGAGGATGAGAGAATGCTATCAACATTGAGTCTATTGGAGTGATCAATGTATGGTGAGGATGAGGTTTTGCCATGGAATAGCCAAAGAGGGAGATTGTAAGATCCGTTATTTGTATTGGCTTGATTCCATTGCAAAACGCTCTATATTTGTATTAGTAGTTGCTTAAGTATTTCTTGGAAGAAAAGAGCCTCAAAGGTGAAGAAGCAACATCTTGTGCAAATATCGTCTTCAAGGGGAACATCGCTTACTTGGATGCTAAGGTATCAAGATTCTTCTTCCTCTTGCAAGGCGTTAGCGCACACACACACAATTCATACATGTGTGTCCCTGCATCGTTGTGCACCATTTATATAACACATTCACATGATTTTGTATGCTCATGCATTGTACTCAAATGCTCATACATTTTAGAGTTGCATGTTCTAGGACTATGTCTAGGAAATGGCATTCATATGTGAACTTGTGTTTGTATGTTTGTGTTTCTTGTGTTTTGGACTTGAACATGGTCTTATTTGATTCCTTATTGAGTCCCGGTCATTTCGGTTACTCATACGTTAAGTTTCGAGTCCAAACGATGTAGCTACGCTACTTTTCGTTCACATTCGTTGAGTTGTGTTCGTCATCGTTTTCTGAGATGAATTTTCAACCATTTTTCAAAGTTTCATAGTCATCATCATGCATGAGGGAGTCACGGTTTGTAATCCGAAAACGGATTCAAATTCGGAGTTCGGATACCCGAATACGGCTGAAGAACGTGAGAGGTGCGCGAGGAGGTCGCTTGGCCAAAAGCCAATCAAGGGGTGGCCACGTGTGGACCACGTGTGCCAGACGGCCAGAGCTCCTCTCTGGCCACGTGTGGCACACGCTGGCCACACGTGGACTGGCCAAAGTCCCCCCAAAATTTGGACAAGTTTGCCCCTCATCTTCCCTCCTCAAATGATCTCTCTTCCCTCCATTTTTTCATAACTTGAACATTCACCAAATCTGATTTTCTGCAGAATTGTTCATGATTTTGATTTACTTACTTTGATCATAACTTCTTCATAGGAACTCGAAATTGAGTGATTCAAAAGCCAAAATTGTTGGTCTCAACAAGAGCTACAAACCCCAAGCATTTTCAGAGGCAATTGATTTCGTCATTTTTTGCAGCACTCTGATTTTCAGTACGAGGTCATTAGTTGTATGTGATACTTCTTCTCTTGTAATTTCATTTGATCATCTCTATGATTATTTCTATTTGATTGTTGAAATATGTTGAGAAGTATGTTAGATCATATGCTAGGGTTGTATGATTGATTAGTTAATTGAGTTTAGCTTTGTGATTTCTCTTAAATACATTTTTGCTAAACTTGAGATTGATTGAAATTGATTCTAGAAATTGTTTTTATAATGTGCTTCATGTTATCTTCTAGGCTCAATTTCTTGATATAAGAACTAAGATGTTTGTGACATATATTGAATATCTTAATCTTGTTCTTATTGTTTTGACATGCTTTGATTTCTAGATAGATTTGTGATTGTGTGTTGATAGTATATTCTAGATCATCATTAAGCATGCTCATAGAGTGTGTTTGATCTACTTACTCTATTTGTGTGTGCTTGCATCATTTGCATCACCTAGATCATTGCCTTGTAATAGGTTGAAGTCTCTTGTCAAGGTTAGTGAAGCCTATTTGACTTGAGCAAGAAGACTTGGCTAGGAAAGGTTTCCGGATAGCCAAGCAAGAAGCCTTAGTTAGAATCAAGGTGATTCGGATAACTAAGCAAGAAGTCTTAGCAAGGAGTTTGAATACTCCGGATGGTTGAGCTAGGATAGCTTAACTAGGATCTATTGATCTAGATTGCTAAGCAAAGAAATCTTCCTAGAGGCTTTTTAGTCTTGGATAGGAAGTTGCTCTCTAGAGGTGTGGGATACATCTTAGATAGAGAGTAGGCTAGGTAATTCACTAGGCCTTCGAGAGGTGATTAGGATTTGATAGCTTGAAGTGGATATCATAGTGTTGATAGCTTTGAGTGTGTAAGTTCTTTTCATATAGTGGATTTGCTTTGCCGGTGGTTGTGGATTCAACCCGTGGATGTTTCCTCTTTGAGGTTTTACCACGTAAAAAACATTGTGTCTCTTTTTGCTTTATATTTCCTTATCTTCCATATGTTCTCTTGTATTGATTCTTTTGTATATTGATGCTTACATGAATTGATTCATAATATACAATTGCTATATCATTACAAGTATTCATTTTCATTCTTATATTACGCATCTTTTTGAATATTGGAAGAATTTGGGACTATACCTATTCACCCCCCCTCTAGGTATAAAACACTAAACTTTAAAGGGAATTTCAGAGAATATCTATCTGGTGAGTTTCAGCAATATCTTATTGATAATGGGATAGTTTCTCAGTTTTCTACACCAGGTACACCTCAACAAAATAGGGTAGCAGAAAGGAGAAATAGAACTCTTTTGGATATGGTTAGGTCTATGTTGAGTTATTCAACACTTCCTATTTCTTTATGGGGATATGTTTTACAAACTGCTATATACATTCTAAACGATGTACCATCTAAGTCTGTTCCTAAAACACCGCATGAGTTGTGGACTGGGCGCCAGCCTAGTTTACAACACTTAAGGATATTTGGTTGTCCTATGCATGAGTTAAAAGGAAAGACAGAAAAGATGGAGTCCCGTTTGGAAACATGTATATTTGTAGGGTATCCAAAAGAAACTAAAGGATATTATTTTTATAGTCCTTCAGATCTTAAAGTATTTGTTTCGACAAATGCTAAATTTCTGGAAAAGGACTATATGAATGATTTTGTGCCTATAAGTAGAATTGTCCTGAATGAGATGTCAGGAGATACAATTCCACGAGAGGTTACACAACCAAACCCAATTGTAAGTTCCGATCCAACATAAGATCAACAACCTACCATTCCTCGTCGTAGTGGGAGGGTTAGAACACAACCCGAAAGATACATCGATCTGGGAGAATCAGTGGAGAATCTCCTGGACGACGATGATCCCTACACGTACAAGGAAGCTATGGAGGATGTTGTTAGTCGCCATTGGCAAAAGGCAATGCAATCTGAGATTGAATCTATGTTCGATAACAAAGTCTGGTCCCTTGTAGACTTGCCTAAAGGGATAAAACCCATTGGGTGCAAGTGGGTATACAAGAGGAAAAGAGGTATGGATGGTAAGGTGGAAACCTTTAAAGCTAGATTGGTAGCTAATTGGTATACACAGAAAGAAGGTATCGATTACGAGGAAACCTTCTCTCCTGTGGCCATGCTTAAATCCATTAGGATACTCTTATCCATTGCAACATCTTTAGATCTAGAAATTTGGCAAATGGACGTCAAGACAGCTTTCCTTTTTGGAAGTCTTGACGAAAGCATCTACATGATGTAACCAGAGGGATTCATTGAAAAGGGCCAAATGGAAAAGGTATGCAAGTTGCAGAAATCCGTATATGGATTAAAGCAAGCATCCAGATCATGGAACATAAGGTTCGATCAAGCTGTCAAAGGTTTTGGATTTATTCAGAATCTTGACGAACCTTGTGTATACAAAAGGATTAAGGGCGACAAGTTGGTTTTCTTGATTCTTTATGTTTATGATATACTACTCATCAAAAACGATGTAGGTGTATTGACATCAGTAAAAGAATGGTTAGCAAAACAATTTGATATGAAGTACTTAGGAGAAGCAAGTTTTATTCTAGGTATCCAAGTTATAAGGGATAGAAAGAATAGAACGATTGCATTATCCCAAGCTTCATACATAGACAAGATCTTGTCTAGGTTTTCCATGCAGGATTCCAAGAAAGGTATGTTACCTTTCAGACATGGAATCAAGCTTTCTAAGGAACAAGTTCCTAAGAATGAGCATGAAGAGCAATTCATGAGTAGAGTTCCATATGCCTCGGCAGTTGTAAGTCTCATGTATGCAATGCTCTGTACTAGACCAGATATTTGTTTTTCCGTTGGCATAGTTAGCAGGTTTCAATCGAAACCTGGTCCTGATCACTGGACGGCAATCAAGCATATTTTCAAGTATATTAAGAGAACGAGAGATAATATGCTTGTATACTCTGGAGGGGATTTAATTCCCGTTGGGTATACAGATTCTGATTTGCAATCAGATTCTTACTCCAGAAAATCCACATCAGGGGCTGTGTTTACTATTGGAGGAGGAGCAGTTATATGGAGGAGTATCAAGCAATCTTGTATTGCTGATTCCACCATGGAAGCTGAGTATGTTGCTGCATGCGAGGCTGCCAAAGAGGCTGTTTGGCTCCGCTAATTCTTGATTGACTTGGAAGTGGTTTCTAGTTCGAATAAGCAGATCACTATCTACTGTGACAACAGTGGAGCAGTGGCTAATTCGAAAGAACCAAGAAGTCACAAGAGAGGTAAACACATTGAAAGAAAATATCATCTTTTAAGGGAGATTGTTCAAAGAGGTGACGTGACGATTACCAAAATCGCGTCAGCAGAAAATCTAGCAGATCCCTTCACAAAGGCTCTACCTCAGAAGAGTTTCGATGGGCACCTAGAGAATATGGGCTTGAGAGATATGACACATTTGCTATAGCGCAAGTGGGAGATTGTTAGGATTATGCTCAATAGCAAGAGTGTAATATTGTAATTAACAATCTTTTTCATAATAATAAAGTGATTTCTGGTTTAAACAAATCTTATAGCATTTATAGTTTAATAATTGTCAAAGTAAATAATCATAAGGTCTAAAGACTATGAGAAAAGAAGAATTGTTCGTACATCTGGATATGTATGTGGTAGACACAATTCTTAGTTAGTCTTGAATATTGTTCACAACTTATGTTAAAGGTTGGGCACCTTTATCTTGTTAAAGTTGTAGAATTCTTTTGCTAGCATTTGAGTGGGATCAAATGAGATATGATGAGTCTAAAATCATCGGAGTGTCTTCGAGCAAAAGAATCTAGTGCACTGGGTGCATTGAATTGGATCACAATGAAATACTTTATCTATAACCATCAGTAGATAAAAGTAATTTCATTATCAGGACAATCGGAGAGTCTATCTTAATCCTGAGATAAATGATGGACTTATGGTTGCAAGTGATATCATTTGAGCTATCAATGAGTACGATTATATCGCATAGTCTATCCTCGATAGTTTGGTGATATTCATTTCTTAATCGATAGAGGACTACATTTATAGATATGGACATAGTGGCTCCATTTATAGAATTAGAGTATAATATCATCATATGGATGTTTTGAGGTAATTGGATATTAAATCTCAACGTTGAGTTTTCGGTAGTGTCTATTGAAAACATGGCTTCTGGACAAGTCAAAATATCCAAGTTCAAAACGTGGTCATATGAGTAAATATGGTAACTTGGAGAGTTATAGGCGATCTATGAACTCTTGGCGATTACTGATATTAATCACGAGGATACACTATCTCCAATATGATTGTCTAGGGTATGAATGAGGAAACATCTTCCTTTTCTGTCTTTATTTAAGAGTTCAATTTTAGCTCTTTAGTGGAATGAGTTAAAATTAATGGATCGGACCTCAGTGAATCATTTGTTGATTGTGATTAGGTTATGTCTATTCAAGCTTAAATTTAGATAGCCCGCCAAGATCCTCAATCCAGACGGACTTGCATGGATCACTTGATATATTCTACCGGACCAATTTAGGGTCCATCTAGAATTGCATTTAATATATTAAGAATATAATTTGATCATTATTTATGTAATGGGCTGCTCAATTATATTTATATATTAATGGATGACATGTGGGCTTGTTTCTTTTAGTAAGAATGAGTCTAGTTCACATGTGAGCTTTTTGTTTAAAGTCCTATGGATTAAATGAAATAAGAAAATAGTATTTGGCCCAATATTTTATATGGGGCGGCAAGGTCACTTATTAACCATAAATATTATTTTGTTTTCATTGTTTAATTAAATAAGAATTAATTAATTGTTTAATTAAGAAACAAATCTTTTCTGATTAGGAAATATGATTCCTATTGGTATACTATTGGTAGTAGTATACATAAATTAAAAGACTTGTTTGACAAGGAAATAAATAATTAATTTTATTTATTTAATCAAATAAGTAGTCTTTTTATTTTAGTCAAATAAGGAATAAAAGATTTATGACTTTGATTAGGGTTTGGAAGTCTCAAACAAAATAGGAATTAGGGTGCAATTCAAACTCTTTTTTGCTAGAGAATTGCAGCAACCCTAGTCTATTTTTGGCTAGAGATTTCGGCCACCCTAGGAAAAAGGAAGAAAGAAATTTTGCCACATATATAAGGGCACTTATAATTTTCGGCCACATAAGGTTTTTGGTGTGCAGAATTTTATTTTCTTCTTCTTCTCAACTCATAGATAGAGAGCTTTTATTCTACTAAAACAAAAAGGAGACATAGATTATTCTTTGATGGTATACTATTTGCTTATTCATCAATAGGCTTGTGTATACTACATCTGTAGGGAAAAATATACCGTAAAGTACACGCAGCGGAAGCGAGACTAAAAAAATAGTTTTAGTAGCTTTTAAAATTTTTCCTTTTATGAACCTTAAACCCTTTTAATCAATTAAAGATATATAATATATATAACAAAAGATGAATACCTCTTGTCGCGTGATCCGATTGACTTACGTCGATGGTAATCCGCAAGATCTTCAATCCTAGCACGAACGTGGATCACCTAGGAGTGTGGTCTCTCTCTTCTTTGAATTGCAAGCCTGTGATTGGATAAAACAAACTTTTCTCTTATTCGTTAGTCACAAAAACAATCAAGAGAAACCTAAGATTATTCCGGTCACTTTTGAGTTCTCAATCTTGTGATCGAAACTCGCGTGAACCTTGATCGATGTAGTATTCACAAGCTTGTTGAAGAATAAGCAACTAGAATACCATCAAAGAATAATCTATGTTTCCCTTTTGTTTTTAGTAGAATAAAAGCTCTCTATCTATGAGTTTAGAAGAAGAAGAAAAATAAAATTCTGCACATTAAAACCTTGCTGGCCGAAATTCTCTTCTTTTTCTTTTAAGGGTGGCCGAATTCTCTACCAAAAAAGATTAGGGTTGCCGCAATCCTCAAACACACAAGAGTTTGTATTGCACCCTAATTCCTATTTAGTTTAAGACTTCCAAACCCTAATCAAACTCATAAATCTTTTATTCCTTATTTTGACTAAAATAAAAAGACTTCTTATTTGATTAAATAAATAAAATTAATTATTTATTTCCTTGTCAAACAAGTCTTTCAATTTAAGTACACTACTACCAATAGTATACCAATATGAATCATATTTCCTAATCAGAAAAGATTTGTTTCTTAATTAAACAATTAATTAATAAATTAATTAATTCATATTTAATTAAACAATGAAAACAAAATAATATTTAAGGTTATTAAGTCACCTTGCCGCCCCATATAAGATATTGGGCCTAATATTATTTTCTTATTTCATTTAATCCATAGGACTTTAAATAAAAAGCCCACATGTGAACTAGACCCATTCTTACTAAAAGAAACAAGCCCACATGTCATCCATTAATATATAAATATATAAATATAATTGAGCAGCCCATTACATAAATAATGTGCAAATTATATTCTTAATATATTAGATGCAATTCTAGATGGACCCTAAATTGGTCCGGTAGAATATATCAAGTGATCCATGCAAGTCCGTGTGGATTGGGGATCTTGGCGGGCTATCTAAATTTAAGCTTGAATAGACATAACCTAATCACAATCAACAAATGATTCACTTAGGTCCGATCCATTAATTTTAACTCATTCCACTAAAGAGCTAAAATTGAACTCTTAAATAAAGACAGAAAAGGAAGATGTTTCCTCATTCATACCCTAGACAATCATATCGGAGATAGTGTATCCTCGTGATTAATATCAGTAATCGCCAAGAGTTCATAGACCGCCTATAACTCTCCAAGTTACCATATTTACTCATATGACCACGTTTTGAACTTGGATATTTTGACTTGTCCAGAAGCCATGTTTTCAATAGACACTATCGAAAACTCAACGTTGAGATTTAATATCCAATTACCTCAAAACATCCATATGATGATATTATACTCTCATTTGATAAATGGAGCCACGATGTCCATATCTATAAATGAAGTCCTCTATCGACTAACAAATGAATATCACCAAATTATCGAGGATAGACTATGCGATATAATCGTACTCATTGATAACTCAAATGATATCACTTGCAACCATAAGTCCATCATTTATCTCAGGATTAAGATAGACTCTTCGATTGTCCTGATAATGAAATTACTTTTATCTACTGTCGGTTATAGATAAAGTATTTCATTGTGATCCTGTTCAATGCACCCAGTGCACTAGATTCTTTTACTCGAAGACACTCCGATGATTTTAGACACATCATATTTCATTTGATCCCACTCAAATGCTAGCAAAAGAATTCTACAACTTTAACAAGATAAACGTGCCCAACCTTTAACTTAAGTTGTGAACAATATTCAAGACTAACTAAAGAATTGTGTCTACCACATACATATCCAGATGTATGAACAATTCTTCTTTTCTCATAGTCTTTAGACCTTATGTTTATTTACTTTGACAATTATTAAACTATAAATGCTATAAGATTTGTTTAAAACAGAAATCACTTTATTAATATGAAAAAGATTGTTAATTACAATATTACACTCTTGCTATTGAGCATAATCCTAACAATCTCCCACTTGCGCTATAGCAAATGTGTCATATCTCTCAAGCCCATATTCTCTAGGTGCCCATCGAAACTCTTCTGAGGTAGAGCCTTTGTGAAGGG
Organism: Acer campestre; assembly: GCA_954870605.1. Classification (NCBI taxonomy): domain Eukaryota; kingdom Viridiplantae; phylum Streptophyta; class Magnoliopsida; order Sapindales; family Sapindaceae; genus Acer; species Acer campestre. Next base: position 12,432,880 of record OX940804.1, read on the forward strand.
ATCTGCTAGATTTTCTGCTGACACGATTTTGGTAATCGTCACGTCACCTCTTTGAACAATCTCCGTTAAAAGATGATATTTTCTTTCAATGTGTTTACCTCTCTTGTGACTTCTAGGTTCTTTCGAATTAGCCACTGCTCCACTATTGTCACAGTAGATAGTGATCTGCTTATTCGCACTAGGAACCACTTCCAAGTCAATCAAAAATTGGCAGAGCCAAACAGCCTCTTTGGCAGCCTCGCATGCAGCAACATACTCAGCTTCCATGGTGGAATCAGCAATACAAGATTGTTTGATGCTCCTCCATATAACTGCTCCTCCTCCAATAGTAAACACAGCCCTTGATGTGAATTTTCTGGAGTCAGAATCTGATTGAAAATCAGAATCTGTATACCCAACGGGAATTAAATCCCCTCCAGAGTATACTAGCATATTATCTCTCGTTCTCTTAAGATACTTGAAAATATGCTCGACTGCCGTCCAGTGATCAGGTCCAGGTTTCAATTGAAACCTGCTAACTATGCCAAAAGTAAAACAAATATCTGGTCTAGTACAGAGCATTGCATACATGAGACTTCCAACTGCCGAGGCATATGGAACTCTACTCATGAATTTCTCTTCATGCTCATTCTTAGGAACTTGTTCCTTAGAAAGCTTGATTCCATGTCTGAAAGGTAACTTACCTTTCTTGGAATCCTGCATGGAAAACCTAGACAAGATCTTGTCTATGTATGAAGCTTGGGATAATGCAATCATTCTATTCTTTCTATCCCTTATAACTTGGATACCTAGAATAAAACTTGCTTCTCCTAAGTCCTTCATATCAAATTGTTTTGCTAACCATTCTTTTACTGATGTCAATACTCCTACATCGTTTCCGATGAGTAGTATATCATCAACATAAAGAATCAGGAAAACCAACTTGTCGCCCTTAATCCTTTTGTATACACAAGGTTTGTCAAGATTCTGAATAAATCCAAAACCTTTGACAGCTTGATCGAACCTTATGTTCCAGGATCTGGATGCTTGCTTTAATCCATATATGGATTTCTGCAACTTGCATACCTTTTCCATTTGGCCCTTTTCAATGAATCCTTCTGGTTGCATCATGTAGATGCTCTCGTCAAGACTTCCAAAGGAAAGCTGTCTTGACGTCCATTTGCCAAATCTCTAGATCTAAAGATGCTGCAATGGATAAGAGTATCCTAATGGATTTAAGCATGGCCACAGGAGAGAAGGTTTCCTCGTAATCGATACCTTCTTTCTGTGTATACCCTTTAGCTGCCAATCTAGCTTTAAAGGTTTCCACCTTTCCATCCATACCTCTTTTCCTCTTGTATACCCATTTGCACCCAATGGGTTTTATCCCTTTAGGCAAGTCTACAAGGGACCAGACTTTGTTATTGAACATAGATTCAATCTCAGATTGCATTGCCTTTTGCCAATGACGACTATCAACATCCTCCATAGCTTCCTTGTACGTATAGGGATCATCGTCGTTCGGGAGATTCTCCACTGATTCTCCTAGACCGATGTATCTTTCGGGTTGTGTTCTAACCCTCCCACTATGACGAGGAATGGTAGGTTGTTGATCTTGTGTTGGATCGGAACTTACAATTGGGTTTGGTTGTGTAACCTCTCGTGGAATTGTATCTCCTGACATCTCATTCAGGACAATTCTACTTCTAGGCACAAAATCATTCATATAGTCCTTTTCCAGAAATTTAGCATTTGTCGAAAAAAATACTTTAAGATCTGAAGGACTATAAAAATAATATCCTTTAGTTTCTTTTGGATACCCTACAAATATACATGTTTCTGAACGGGACTCCATCTTCTCTGTCTTTCCTTTTAACACATACGTAGGACAACCAAATATCCTTAAGTGTTGTAAACTAGGCTTGCGCCCAGTCCACAACTCATGCGGTGTTTTAGGAACAGACTTAGATGGTACATCGTTTAGAATGTATATTGCAGTTTGTAAAGCATATCCCCAGAAAAAAATAGGAAGTGTTGAATATAGACCTAACCATATCCAAAAGAATTCTATTTCTCCTTTCTGCTACCCCATTTTGTTGAGGTGTACCTGGTGCAGAAAACTGAGAAACTATCCCATTATCAATAAGATATTGCTGAAACTCACCAGATAGATATTCTCCACCACGATCAGATATCAAGATTTTTATGTGTTTCTCAAGCTGATTTTCCACTTCAGCTTTGAATACTTTGAACATGTCAAAAGCATCCGACTTATGTCGTATGAGATAAACATAGCCAAATCTCGAGTAATCATCTGTGAAAGTGATAAAGTACTCATATCCACTTTTAGCTTGAATGCTCATAGGTCCACATACATCAGCATGTATCAATCCTAAACATTCAGTGGCTCTGGCACCTTTGCCAGAGAACGTCCTTTTGGTCATTTTACCTTCCAAACAAGATTCACAAGTTGGTAGATCATCAACCTTTAAGTCACTCAAAGGTCTGTCACATACCAATCTTTTAATCCTATTAAGGTTAATATGACCTAGGTGTAAATGCCATAGGTAGGTTTCATCTTTTGATAATTTAACTCTTTTATGATTAGGTTCCGTTATTTCTGTGTCTAACGAGTGAGAGATATTTCTATGCAAAAAGTATAGACCATTTTCCAATGTACCTTGGCAAATAATTTTGTCATTCTTACTAATAATAAAAACTTTATTAAAAGTAACCGAATATCCAAATTTATTCAAACAAGAAACTGAAATTAAATTCCTCTTGAATTGAGATACATAATAAACGTCTATCAAATCTAAATGCCTTCTAGAATCCAAATAAACTCTAATATCTCCCACTGCACTTGCAGACACTAACGTTCCGTTGCCCAAGCGCAAATTGATTTCATTCTTATTTAGCCTTCTCCTTTCTTGAAACCCCCGTAAGGAATAACAAACATGATTAATGGCTCCAGAGTCTACGATCAAAGAATCTGTAGAATCTACCATGAAAACATGTTTCAAGATAATCCATATTACCTTGTTCCTTCTTATTTTGAGACTTTGGAAAATTACTTTTCAAATGTCTCTTTTCACCACAAAAGAAGCACTTCCTTTTGATCTTGGTTACTTTCTTGGTAAGCCCAAGTTGCTTTTTCTTCTATTATTCCTTGACCTTCTGACGGGTCTTAATAGTAGCAACTTTACCAACCATATGAATCTCTTCTAGAGACATCATCATATCAGCAGCAGACCCCATTCCTTCATGCTGCTATTGCAACACGTATGAGATTGTAGCCATTTGGCCATCTCATTAGAGGTCTCCCATTGCTCATACTCGTCTCATTGCATCACATTAGATTCATTAGTAGGAGCAGGTGGTTTAGGAGTAGTTAGAACAAAATTTATGTTTTTCAGCTTGCAGCAACAACCCAATTTTCCTTTTCCATGTGACATAATTTTCTCCAGTTAAAGAGTTATCTTTCAGGATGTTCATTAGGGATGGGGTCATGATTTCTTAATAAAACAAAATTTTATATAAGTAAATAATCATTATAAAGCACTTTTAAATATTTATCTTGAATTAAATAAATAACTCAATCATAAAAATTCAACGGTGATCTAACACTCATAAATGTTACGCCTCCTTTGAGAGTTCGCACCATTTACTAGTTAGACTAGGTCCCACCTAATTGTTAACATAACAATCAGCGTTTTCAATTTTAGCCTTGCAATTTTACTGACAAGAACTCTTGGGAGGATATCAATAAAATTACATTGAGTGTGTTACCAAGATATCGACCCTTAACTTTCTCTCACGAAAATCCCTCCTTGGGGAGTAGATCTCGTTTGAGTCCATTGTCTAGTCTATCCTTGTAAGGAAGTATATTGCTAAATTCCATTCATGGACGCCCCTTGGGGGGATTACCAATAAATAATTAAGCTCAACTAACCTTGGAGGCCATAGGTGTTACAAAAACACCTTCTCCTACTCAATTATTTAAGGCGTGTGATTAAATCCCATAGAATGATTTACCAAGTTATCTAGATGTCAATTTAGATACCTAAACCATTCAATGCATGTTAATACCAAAAGAGATATATGAGTGGCACTCCTATTCTATATGCCATGTTATCATACAATAACAAATATTGTAATATTTAAGCATAAATTAAATAGCAACAATTTTGGCCCATCCTAGAAAAACAAGTAAATTACAATGATATAGGAATACAAGATCTTCAAGTGGCCCATCAACCATACGCTCATCCTTCGGCCTCCTCCCTTGGGCTTGCACAGCCCACAACCCCACATAAGGGGCTGCCATGCGCAGCCCATAAGGCTTTGCAAGGCTGCTGTGCACAGCCCACCAAGGTTTGGGCTTGCCATGCGCAGCCCAATCCACTCCTAGGGTGCGCACGGTGCTCGTTCTCGGTTCCGGTTGCTTCGTTTTTCTTCGTGTCTTCGAATCTTCAACACTCAAATATATAATCCAGCAATATAAAATAATAAATACTGCAGTATTCATTTTTTTTTTTTTAATCACTGCAGTATTTTTTATACATAAAAAACTGCACTAAAAAATAAAATAAAAAAAACTTAGCAACTACCAAGAAGGAATTATGGCGATGATAGACCACTTTTCTTGTTACAATTTCATAACAAAAATACATTGAAAATCAAGGACCAAAATCGAGCAATAACAATCCACATAAAAACATATATAAATCCATACATCACATGTAATTATATATGTGAATACCTAGAGTGCCATCTCTTTCTAAAACATGCATAATCACAATAAAAAGAAAACGATCCACGTATATATACGTTAATTAATTAAAAGGGTTCAACATAGGCTCTGATACCAATTGTAGGGAAAAATCTACCCGCAGCGGAAGCGAGACAAAAAAAAAAGTTTTAGTAGCTTTTAAAATTTTTCCTTTTATGAACCTTAAACCCTTTTAATCAATTAAAGATATATAATATATATAAAAAAAGATGAATACCTCTTGTCGCGTGATCCGATTGACTTACGTCGATGGTAATCCGCAAGATCTTCAATCCTAGCACGAACGTGGATCACCTAGGAGCGTGGTCTCCCTCTTCTTTGAATTGCAAGCCTGTGATTGGATAAAACAAACTTTTCTCTTATTCGTTAGTCACAAAAACAATCAAGAGAAACCTAAGATTATTCCGGTCACTTTTGAGTTCTCAATCTTGTGATCGAAACTCGCGTGGAGCTTGATCGATGTAGTATTCACAAGCTTGTTGAAGAATAAGCAACTAGAATACCATCAAAGAATAATCTATGTTTCCCTTTTGTTTTTAGTAGAATAAAAGCTCTCTATCTATGAGTTTAGAAGAAGAAAAAAAATAAAATTCTGCACATTAAAACCTTGCTGGCCGAAATTCTCTTCTTTTTCTTTTAAGGGTGGCCGAATTCTCTACCAAAAAAGATTAGGGTTGCCGCAATCCTCAAACACACAAGAGTTTGTATTGCACCCTAATTCCTATTTAGTTTAAGACTTCCAAACCCTAATCAAACTCATAAATCTTTTATTCCTTATTTTGACTAAAATAAAAAGACTTCTTATTTGATTAAATAAATAAAATTAATTATTTATTTCCTTGTCAAACAAGTCTTTCAATTTAAGTATACTACTACCAATAGTATACCAATAGGAATCATATTTCCTAATCAGAAAAGATTTGTTTCTTAATTAAACAATTAATTAATAAATTAATTAATTCTTATTTAATTAAACAATGAAAACAAAATAATATTTAAGGTTATTAAGTCACCTTGCCGCCCCATATAAGATATTGGGCCTAATATTATTTTCTTATTTCATTTAATCCATAGGACTTTAAATAAAAAGCCCATATGTGAACTAGACCCATTCTTACTAAAAGAAACAAGCCCACATGTCATCCATTAATATATAAATATAATTGAGCAGCCCATTACATAAATAATGTGCAAATTATATTCTTAATATATTAGATGCAATTCTAGATGGACCCTAAATTGGTCCGGTAGAATATATCAAGTGATCCATGCAAGTCCGTGTGGATTGGGGATCTTGTCGGGCTATCTAAATTTAAGCTTGAATAGACATAACCTAATCACAATCAACAAATGATTCACTTAGGTCCGATCCATTAATTTTAACTCATTCCACTAAAGAGCTAAAATTGAACTCTTAAATAAAGACAGAAAAGGAAGATGTTTCCTCATTCATACCCTAGACAATCATATCGGAGATAGTGTATCCTCGTGATTAATATCAGTAATCGCCAAGAGTTCATAGACCGCCTATAACTCTCCAAGTTACCATATTTACTCATATGACCACGTTTTGAACTTGGATATTTTGACTTGTCCAGAAGCCATGTTTTCAATAGACACTATCGAAAACTCAACTTTGAGATTTAATATTCAATTACCTCAAAACATCCATATGATGATATTATACTCTCATTTGATAAATGGAGCCACGATGTCCATATCTATAAATGAAGTCCTCTATCGATTAACAAATGAATATCACCAAATTATCGAGGATAGACTATGCGATATAATCGTACTCATTGATAACTCAAATGATATCACTTGCAACCATAAGTCCATCATTTATCTCAGGATTAAGATAGACTCTCCGATTGTCCTGATAATGAAATTACTTTTATCTACTGACGGTTATAGATAAAGTATTTCATTGTGATCCTGTTCAATGCACCCAGTGCACTAGATTCTTTTACTCGAAGACACTCCGATGATTTTAGACACATCATATCTCATTTGATCCCACTCAAATGCTAGCAAAAGAATTCTACAACTTTAACAAGATTAACGTGCCCAACCTTTAACTTAAGTTGTGAACAATATTCAAGACTAACTAAAGAATTGTGTCTACCACATACATATCCAGATGTATGAACAATTCTTCTTTTCTCATAGTCTTTAGACCTTATGATTATTTACTTTGACAATTATTAAACTATAAATGCTATAAGATTTGTTTAAAACAGAAATCACTTTATTAATATGAAAAAGATTGTTAATTACAATATTACACTCTTGCTATTGAGCATAATCCTAACAACATCGATCAAGGTTCACGCGAGTTTCGATCACAAGATTGAGAACTCAAAAGTGACCGGAATAATCTTAGGTTTCTTTTGATTGTTTTTGTGACTAACGAATAAAAGAAAAGTTTGTTTTATCCAATCACAGGCTTGCAATTCAAAGAAAAGGGAGACCACGCTCCTAGGTGATCCACGTTCGTGCTAGGATTGAAGATCTTGCGGATTACCATCGACGTAAGTCAATCGGATCATGCGACAAAAGGTATTCTTCTTTTGTTATATATTATATATCTTTAATTGATTAAAAGGGTTTAAGGTTCATAAAAGGAAAATTTTTTAAAAGCTACTAAACCTATTTATTTAGTCTCGCTTCCGCTGCGGGTATATTTTTCCCTACAATACCTGGACAAAATGAAGCACACGAAGCAAATAAGTTTCTAGAATGAGGCAAATAGTATAACAAAATTTCAGCAGCACTCCGACAAGCAATTACTACACCACAACTTCCCAAAAGGGCCTGTACATTCTCCACTTCCTATTCACTAACACAACCAACACACAGTAAAATTTAACAAAGTTTAACATTGAAACACATAAACAACTCAATCAATTGTTAAATTGTCGTGTTGACGTCTAGAAGTCACCTAAATTCGTTCCAATTAGGCACATTCATCAGAATAGAACATTTGACAGGCAAATATCTTCCTCTAGGGCCTAGGGGCCGAATATCATCAGTAAGAAGGAACTGGCAAAGTCTCACATACGACAGCACATGAATGAAGTAAAAATTAAACTAAAAGAGCAGAGTTATCAAACATACCTCGGCCTGGAGTGTGAATGGAGGCAGAAGAGAAGGGAAGAAGAAAGAAAAGAAAGAAAATGAGAAGAGAAATTTTGCCCTTCTGTCGCACGAAGCGACCTTATAAAATAGTGTAAAACCGCTGCGGAACCGCTGCCACTTTGGCAGCGGTCTTCAGTGATTGGCCCGGGCAATGGTGGCTCAAAACGCCCCGTTTGACTTAGGATCGCTGCCATAGACACAGCGGTCTGGCAGCGGTCCGACAGCGGTTCACGTCAGGTGTGACCGCTGCCATACTGCTTTGAGGTCCAAACCAAAAATACCAGCGGTTGGGCAGCGGTTTTGGGGCAGAGAGGACCGCTTCCCAAAACGCTGCGACACCGCTTTGACATGTAACAGCGGTGTGCATCAGGTGCAAAAATTTATTTATTTATTTATTTTATTTTTTTAAGAAAATATAAAAATACCTGGGTGGGTTGCCTCCCACCGAGCGCTTTATTTAACGTCTGGGCAAGACGCACAAAAGCCTTACGGCTCATTGAGGCAGGAAAACTCATCAATCATAAGCTTGGATGCGCACAGGTATGGCTTGAGTCGGTGTCCATTAACCTTAAATCTCTTCTGACCGTCAAGACCTTCAATTTCCACAGCTTCGTGTGGGAAAACCTGAGTAACCCTATATGGACCCAGCCAACGTGATTTCAGCTTCCCTGGAAACAACCGTAACCTTGACTGATACAAAAGGACAAGTATCCCCGGTTGGAATTCCTTCCGAAAGATTTTGCTGTCATGCAGTTTCTTCGTCCTTTCTTTGTATATCTTGGCATTCTCATAAGCATTGTCCCGAAGCTCCTCAAGCCCACTAATCTGCAATTTTCTTTCCTCTCCTGCCTTATCTAAATCGAAGTTCAACTTCTTCAGTGCCCAATAGGCATTGTGTTCCAACTCCACAGGTAGATGACAAGCTTTTCCATATATTATCCTATAAGGACTCATACCAATTGGGGTTTTGTAGGCAGTTTTGTACGCCCACAATGCATCATTAAGCTTAGTTGACCAATCCTTTCGATTTGGTTGCACTGTCTTCTCCAATATCTGCTTAATCTGCCTATTGCTCACCTCCACTTGTCCTGAAGTCTGAGGATGATATGGGGTTGCCACTTTGTGTTTGACACCATATTTCTTCATTAAAGAGGCAAAAACCTTGTTACAAAAATGGCTCCCACCATCACTTATGATAGCACGCGGTGTCCCAAATCTGGCAAATATGTGCTCTTTCACGAATTTTACCACCACGTTGCTATCATTTGTCTTGGTTGCAATTGCTTCAATCCACTTCGACACATAGTCCACAGCTACCAAGATGAAAGTGAACCCATGTGAGGATGGGAAGGGACCCATAAAGTCAATTCCCCATACGTCAAATATTTCTATCACCAACTGACTTGAAAGAGGCATCTCATCTCTCTTACCAATGTTCCCCGTTCTCTGGCACCTGTCACAAGAAATACAAAATGTATAAGCATCTTTAAATAAAGAGGTCCAGAAGAAACCTGATTGGAGAACTTTCAGAGCAGTCTTCTTGGCACTAAAGTTCCCTCCACAACTAAGGTCGTGGCAGAATTTCAAAACATCTTGCTGCTCCTCTTCAGGGACACATCGCCGAATGATCTAATCAACGCCATATTTGAACAGGTATGGCTCATCCCAAAAGTATTGCCTGGTGAGGGAGATGAATCTTCGTCTTGCTTGAGAGTTCAGGTCGGCTGGTACGATGCCATTAGCAAGATAGTTCACTATATCTGCGTGCCATGGATCTTTGGTTTCCACATTCATCGACTGTTCATCTGGAAAGGTCTCATTTATTGGTATAAGCTTGGTACTTCCTTCTCCAGTTTCTTCTTCCACTAGTCGAGAAAGGTGGTCAGCTACCACATTCTCGCTGCCCTTCTTATCCCTGATTTCCAAATCAAATTCTTGCAATAAAAGGATCCACCGGAGTAATCTCGGTTTCGCTTCCTTTTTTGTTAGTAAATATTTCAAAGCAGCATGATCAGAATAAACAATTACTTTAGACCCAATCAAATATTGACAAAAATTTTCTAGGGCACTAACAACAAGTAATTCTTTTTCTGTAGTGGAGTAATTCAATTGTGCATCATTCAAAGTGCGACTAGTATAGTAAATAACATGTGGCAATTTATCTACTCGCTGTCCTAAAACAGCACCTACAGCATAGTCTGATGCATCACACATTAATTCAAATGGAAGGGACCAATCAAGAGGCATTATAACAGGAGTAGATGTCAGTTTATCTTTTAGAGTTGTAAAAGCAAGCATAAATTCATTATTGAAATCAAATGTAAATTCCTTGGTCAAACAGATTACACAAGGGGCGACTAATTTTTGAAAAATCTTTTATAAAACGCCTGTAAAAACCTGCATGACCAAGAAAACTCCTCACACCCTTTACCGAAGTAGGAGGTGGAAGTTTAGCAATTACTTCAATTTTAGCTCTGTAGGGAAAAACAAGTGCACGCAGCGGAAACGAGACTAAAGAATAGATTTAGTAGCTTTTAAAAAATTTTCCTTTTTATGAACCTTAACCCTTTAATTAATTACATATATATAATCAACAAAAGAAGAATACCTTTTGTCACGTGATCCGACTGACTTACGTCGATGGTAATCCGCAAGATCTTCAATTCTAGCACGAATGTGAATCACCTAGGAGCGTGGTCTCCCTTTTTCTTTGAATTGCAAACCTGAGAATGGACAAACAAACTTTTCTTTTCTTTTGTTAGTCAAAAAAAAAAATCAAAAGAAGACTAAGATTATTCCGGTCACTTTTGAGTTCTCAATCTAATGATCGAAACTCGCGTGAACCTAAATCGATGTTGTACACACAAGCTTATTGATGAACAAGCAATTAGTGTACCATCAAAAATAATCTATTCACTCTTTTTTTTTTTTTTTAGTAGAATAAAAATCCTATCTATGAATTGAGAAGAAGAAGAAAATTGAATCAAGCACCACACCCACTAATTTTCTAAGTGGCCGAATTCTATTCTCCTTTTCTTTTTAGGGTGGCTGAAATCCTTCTCCCAATAGTACTAGGGTTGCCGCAAATTACACTCCAAAAATATAGGAGTTTTAGTTGCACCATAATTCACTTCTAGTTTTAAGACTTCAAACCCTAATCCAACTCATAGATATTTTTATTCGTTTATTTGACTAAATAAAAAGACTTCTTATTTGATTAAATAAATAAAATTAATTATTTATTTTCTTATCAAACAAGTCTTTTAATTTTAGTATACTACTACCAATAGTATAACTCTAGGAATCATATTTCCTAATCAGAAAAGATTTGTTTCTTAATTAAAAAATTAATTAATTCTTATTTAATTAAAACAATGAAACAAAATAATATATTAGGTTAAACAAGACCTTGCCGCCCCACTCAAATAAAATGGGCCATATATTATTTTCTTATTTCATTTAATGGGCCATATATTATTTTCTTATTTCATTTAATCCATTGGACTTTAAATAAAAAGCCCACATGTGAACCAGACCCATTCTTACTAAAAGAAACAAGCCCACATGCCTTTCATTAATATATTAATATAATTGAGCAGCCCATTAAATAAATAATGTGCAAATTATATTCTTAATATATTAAATGCAATTCTAAATGGACCCATAAATTGGTCCGGTAGAATATATCAAGTGATCCATGCAAGTTCGTGTGGATTGGGGATCTTGGCGAGCTATCTAAATTTAAGCTTCAATAGACATAACCTAATCACAATCAACAAATGATTCACTTAGGTCCGATCCATTAATTTTAACTCATTCCACTAAAGAGCTAAAATTGAACTCTTAAATAAAGACAGAAAAGGAAGGTGTTCCTCATTCATACCCTAGACAATCATGTTGGAGATAGTGTATCCTCGTGATTAATATCAGTAATCGCCAAGAGTTCATAGACCGTCTATAACTCTCCAAGTTACCATATTTTCTCATATGACCACGTTTTGAACTTGGATATTTTGACTTGTCCAGAAGCCATGTTTTCAATAGACACTATCGAAAACTCAACGTTGAGATTTAATATCCAATTACCTCAAAACATCCATATGATGATATTATACTCTCATTTAATAAATAGAGCCACGATGTCCATATCTATAAATGAAGTCCTCTATCGATTAACAAATGAATATCACCAAACTATCAAGGATAGACTATGCGATATAATCGTACTCATTGATAACTCAAATGATATCACTTGCAACCATAAGTCCATCATTTATCTCAGGATTAAGATAGACTCTCCGATTGTCCTACTAATGAAAAGACTTTTATCTACTGACGGTTATAGATAAAGTATTTCATTGTGATCTAGTTCAATGCACCCAGTGCACTAGATTCTTTTGCTCGAAGACACTCCGATGATTTTAGACTCATCATATCTCATTTGATCCCACTCAAATGCTAGCAAAAGAATTCTACAACTTTAACAAGATAAAGGTGCCCAACCTTTAACTTAAGTTGTGAATAATATTCAAGACTAACTAAAGAATTGTGTCTACCACATACATATCCAGATGTACGAACAATTCTTCTTTTCTCATAGTCTTTAGACCTTATGATTATTTACTTTGACAATTATAATATTAAACTATAAATGCTATAAGATTTGTTTAAACTAGAAATCACTTTATTAATAAAAGTCTTTGCAGTTGCCATAAAGGGTCTCCCTAAAAGAATTGGCTTGCAGTTCCTATCTTTGGCACCTTCATCCATATCTAACACCACAAAGTCAGCAGGAATAATAAGATTTTCTACCTGTACTAGCACATCTGCCACATAACCCTTAGGGTACCATACAGAACCATCGGCCAACAGAAGTGACATGGTTGTCTTTTTCAGATCATTCAAACCCAATTGCTCATAGATAGTTGACGGCATTAAGTTGATGCTAGCTCCTAAGTCTAGCATAGCCCTCTCCAGAGTTGTACCACCAATAGTAATGTTGATGCAGAAACTACCTGGATCTTGAAGTTTTGGTGGTAATGATTTTTGAAGGACTGCATTAGCACTTCCGGTCATAAATTATTGATGATTCTCCACAAATCTTGTTTTGTATGTGTGAAGGCTCTTGAAAAACTTAGCATATGCAGGCATCTTCTGAATCATCTCCAACAGGGGCAAGTTGACATTGACCTTTAAAAGAATGTCATATATGTCCTTGTATGACTTCTCCAACTTGCTCTTTTGCAGTCTTCCTAGGAATGGGATGGGTGGCACATATGGATTTGCTGACTTGTGAAGGAGTGGTGAATCCTTGGACTTTTCCACCACTATCTCATCCTCCTAGGACTTGAGCTTTTCTTTTGAAGAACCTGAAACAGTAACAGGTTTATCAAAAAGTTTAGCAGGTTGATTATCAGTCAGCACCTTACCATTCCAGAGAATTGTCATAGCTTTAGCTTGCTCAGTGTAACTTGGAAATTTTCCTTGTTCCATTCTTTGTTGAGCCTCAGCTAGTTGCACGACTTGAATCTCTGTCTTTTTTATTGAAGCATTAATATTCTGAAATTGTACATCATACCTTTGGTTTATACGCTGTTCTAATTGCTGGATTTGCTGCTGCATTTGTTGCTGTAATTGCTGTGATTGCTGCTGCATGTCCTGCGATTGCTGCTTGATTTGCTGCTGCATTTGTTGCAGTAATTCTTCCATTGAAGGCGTCTTTGGTTGAGATTCGAAGTTTTGTTGAGCACCGGTGTTAATCTATCTCTGATTGCTGTTGTTGTTTCCCCATTGGTTACCGGTGTTCTGATTGTTTGACCATGAAAAATTAGGATGATTCCTCCACCCTGGATTGTAGGTGTTGGAATATGGGTCATTCCTAGGTCTGGGGTTGAAGTTGTTCATGGCATTAACTTCTTCTTCTTCAGATCCAGGACCTGCTGCCTGGTGCTCTCCCATAAACACCTTTTGTTTCAATTGACCAATCTCAGTAGCAAAATAATCTATCTTTTTCATTATCTGTGTCATCTGAATGGAACTCTCTGTGCTAGCATCCACGGTATAGATTCCCTTCTTCCTTATGGAATTCTTATGACGAGAATTCTGGGCCAACTTCTTAAAGATCTCGTACACCTCATCAGGCTGCTTGTCATACATAGATCCACCATAGACATTGTTCACTAGAAGTCCTGATACTTCAGTCAGACCATCATAAAACCATTGACACAACTGATTAGTCAGAAACCCATGCTGAGGATAGTCCCTGGTATATTTCTTGAAACACTCCCATGCCTCATAAAAAGTCTCGTTGTGTTGCTGAAAGAAACTCGAAATTTTGGCTCGGATTTCACTGGTTTTCTGAGGTGCATAATACTGATCAGTAAGCTTTTCTCACACTTCATCCCATGTTCTCAAAGATGCAGGAGGCAAAGTTAACAGCCAAGCTTTGGCCTCTCCTTTCAATGCATGCGGAATGCATCTCATACGCAACTGATCTTCAGTAATCCTATAGTTAGGTAAGGACTGTATTGCTCTATAAAACTCTCTGAAGAACAAGAGTATATCTTCATCTAGTAAACCATGGAAACTGGGCAGCTGATTGTAATGGCTACTCTTCAGCTCATAATTCCTTGCTGCAGGTTCTAGCACAATGCACAAAGGATCATTGCTCACAATTGGTCTACTGTAATCCTTCATAGTTCTGATGGGTTCTGGCTCAAATACTGGATTAGGAACAAGGTTAGGAGCCTGGCGCATCCTTTCTTGATTCTGTTCCTGATTTTGCTCGTCTTCCATTGCTAAATTTCTGATACGATCTATGTTATCGTTCAAAGGTAATAATTCTCCCTGTTGAGATCTTCTACCTTGCATCTGTTGTCAATACCTACAATGAGACAAACAAATCACTAGTAAACTCTGAAAAAGAAAAGGAGAAAGAATAAATAAAAAGGGAAATCTAAAAAGCTAAAAATCAATGACTCGACTACCTGAACTAATAAATCTATTAACTAAAACTAAAACTAGAAATAACCAATAAATTCACTATTCCCCGGCAGCGGCGCCAAAAACTTGATGTGTGAAATCGTGTTATAAAAACCTAACTCGCAAGTGCACGAATCGTGAGATAAGTACAGCAACAAGTAGGGATCGTTCCCACGAGGAAAAGTGATTTATCGACTAAAACTAATTCTAATTAAAGCTAAGCAATTAACAGTAACCAAGAGATTTGAGATTGATTTGATTGATTTGAGATTAAAACTATATTAAACTAAGAAAGCAGTTAACAAGAATATGTGAATGTGATCAAGAGGTGAGAGGACTAGGTCATCAATGATCCCCAACTACGTTTATTCAATGCTTCGAATTGACTTTCACAAAGAATGTTAATCAAGTTAAGGGTTCGTTCTTAAATTATGTATAATTAGTGTGATGTGGTCCTAGAATAAATCAAGTACTCTCTACTGCAATCATTAGCAAACCCTGCATGTAAACTATAGCAGAAAATACATCAACCATACACCAAGCGTTCTCAGTTAAGTCATTAGCAAACCCTGAATGTAAACTATAACCTAAAACCCACAAAGCACACAATCAAGTATTCTCAATCACAGTCATTAGCAAAACCTGCATGTAGACTACGATTGAAAACCCATTAAGCACAAGAACAAGAGAACCAAAGATAACGTGCAATATCCTGCTACGATAAATTCATTCATTCAATTGAATATTGGCTAAGAATGGTGAAACCCACTGATGAGCGTCGTTTGTGTACTCAACAAAATAGTAAAAATAATAGTTTTTGGTTGATTCTTGAAAACTCTTTTAAAGCCACTTAATCCTTTTAAAATGTGATTTGATAGCAAAATAGTGAGCAAGTTCGTTCCACAGGGAATGGAGTGTTAATTAGATAAATTGACTAATCTTAGAACAATAAAACAAATCATAGAGTTTGATAAATGTGTGGTTTCTAAAGCCACCAATGCTAAACTACTCAAATGAAAATACACAAAAAATGTTATGAAAAATAGAATACTCAACACCTTGATAAGAATAGTGATAAAATCAATTAATGAGAGAACTAGGGAATAGATCGATTAACACTTGGATGTGGGTAAGCTCCTAGCATCATTAATGTACCAATCTCATTATGTTAACCACTTAGAGGCTTAGATTAGTGGGGTTGATATACCCACCACTAATCTATCCTATCCAATGGGTTCTTAATCACACAAAGATTGTCAATCCACATGTGAATATATAACAAATTATTCCACTCAAGATAGCAATCAACAAGTGATATACAAGTCAATTATAATGAATGAAATCTAATTAAATTGAATGAATAGAACACATAAGAGATTCATTACAAGCTAGACTAAACCCACAACCAATTGTTCCTCAAATCTATCCCCTAGATTAGGGGTTTAGTTACACATAATTGCAATAAATGAAAAGAAGTAAATGATAAGGAAATAACCCTTGGGTCACCTTCTTTAAGCTTAATCCTTCTTCTCCTCTATGCTCCTAGATGCAAGGAATGGAGGTTGAGGAAATGTCTTGGAATGTGGGTGTTTTGGTGGAAAGTTACTAAGGATTTTGGTGGAGAAATGGTGGGATGAGGAATGATGTAGTAAAGTAATCAAGGTTTTGTGTTGAGGGTTGGATGGATTAGATGAGTTCAAGGAGAGAAATGGAGGATGATGAAAAATGTGCCATGGATGATGATCTAGATCTGAGGTTGAGTTCTCTGAATTTTCTCTCTGATTTTTCGATGCTTGAAAATGAAGAGACGCTCTATATATATACTCACTCATGGACATGTACTGGTAACGACTTGATTCGCTGATGTGGAGCCTTGGTCGCTATTTGGTCGCTATGGCGACCATGGAGCGTAAAACGGTTAGATGAAAAGGTCGCTCTGAAAACCATCTTTCTCGCTCTTTGTCAAGTGGCGAACATGACCAAAATGTGTAGAGGTCGCCACTTGTATCCTCTAGGTCTCTCTGGCGACCATAAGTGGCGACCTTGGAAATGTGAAGAGGTCGCCCTTTGTACATCAAGGTCGCTCTGGCGACCATAAGTGGCGACCATGCCTTGAGTGCACTAGGTCGCCACTTGCAAGGGAGGTCGCCAGAGCGACCCCAAGTGGCGACCCCACCTGATTGTTTTTGTGACCTTCTGTCGCCATGGCGCTCAAGTGGCGCCCAAGTGGCGACCTTCTGATGCCTTTGGGAACTCTTCTGTCGCCATGGCGCTCAAGTGGCGCCCTCTTATGTCCAAGGGGCGAAAATGCCCTGTTTCTTCTTATTTGTGAGACAATTTCGCACAAGTCCTCCACCTTCATCTCAATTGCTTCTGAAACCTAATAAAACCTGAAACACTCAATTTAACAACATTAAACACGGGGAAATGCCCGAGAATCAAGCAAAAAGAAACGGAAATGAGGGCCAAAATCATACCAATTTTGGCCTGATCAAATACCCCCAAACCAATCTTTTGCTAGTCCTCGAGCAAACATAATAACAAGCACACCCCCCAAAACATGCATAGAGATATTTCAAAGGTTTTTACTTCAAATGATCAATGTGCGAAGCCAAAATGAAGAGATTAAAACAGTTATGCCATTGTGAGGATTTAAACATGCAAGAGCGTGTATAGTTATGATCAAAAACGTGCCACCTTAGACATAATTGTACGCAATGCGATCTTACATTCAAAATGCCAAAGCTTCAAAGCAAAGGTGCTATTAGTTTAGAATGTAATTCGCTTTGATACTAAATCTCACCGAATTCTCTCTTCTTTTCTCCAAGATTCCTAGGTTCACTCAAATATGTGCATGTGCAATATGAGTTCATGTTATGGCAACAAATTGATTGCACATGCTAAACATTAAAACGCAATTTCCTGAAAAATGATCTCATGAATGGAATTGCAAGCCATGAATTAGAAAGAACATGCATCAACCAAATTGTACAAAATGGACAATCCTAAAGATCATGAAGGTCTTTTCTTTGGTTGTAATGGGGCCTAACGTTATGGTGAAACAAAGAATGGAAGAAATGGATATCAAGGGACCTAATGATTTCATTAAGGCATACATTCTAATTCTTTAAGTTCCACAAGATTCCCACATATGTTCACACTTCAAGGTGTCAAGGCTCACAATTACACATGTGTATGCTACTCCTATTTTCAACTTGAGTAGCTCAATTACTTCTCTTCCTTTTCTAGGCCCTTTGTGCCTAATTTCTTGATTCCTTTTTCTTTGCTTTTCTTTGCTTGCCAATTCTTTTCTTTTCATGCTCTACATTTTTTTATTTTTTTATTTTTATTTTTTTTTCTTTTCTTTTCTCATTCTTTACAAGCTTTTGTTTTCTTTTCCATTTTCAAACATCTCTTGCTTTGCAAGACTCTTACACACATTCACATGCCTTGGTACACACCTTATATTTATACATTCAAAATTTTACATTGAGTTCCTAAGCCTTAGTGAATCGTTTGGTCAAGGTAGGTCAAGTATTTTAAGGCTATAAGGTTCATGTAGATGTGGTTCATGAAAGAAATGCTTCAAATGTGTTTGGCTTCAAAGGGGCTTGGGAGCACACATATTCAAGTGGTTGGAAGTGTTTAGGCCAAAGAGGTTTTCACATGCATCGCCTAAAATCATTTCTAAAGATTCGTCCATTAAGCAAAATAAGGCATCCACAAGCAGACCATAATATTCTATGGCAAACAACATTTAGTGCAAATGAGACCAAAACATGCTTGTATGAGTGTTTAGAGTGAGTGTTTAAAGAGTGAATGTTTACAACTCAACGTATGCTTTTTAAAGGCTGTGTTTGTGATCCTCACGGGAATCTCCACTATTAATTCTTAGCCTTCAAGCAAATTTGATCATTCACTCAACATTAAGAGAAAACGATTAACGCATTTTGTTCAATGACACCCTAAGTGGCATGGTGTTAATCTAAACCAAACACTCACAAACATGCACAATTCCTCACTACATCATGTAAAGAACAATCTCCACAAGCAAAGCATGCTCAAATATGGCAATATCGCAAAAATTTTTGAAAATTTTGGCACACAATTCTTTTGAAAACCAAGCATCATGGCGTTGCGCAAAAGTACCCCCAAACCTAAATTTGACATTGTCCTCAATGTTCAAGGGTGGTAAGAATAAAGACAACAAGCGCAAACCACTAAGTTTCAAGCAATAATCCAACAAGCAAGAGCAAAAACAAAATATCCCATCATCCGGCATATTGCCCTCCAAATATTCATACACAAAATTCCAACAACACATATAACAATAAAGCACAAATGTCCTAAATCCACTACCAAAATCCAATTCACACCCTTATTCTATGCGGAAACAAAATAAAGGCAAGAATGAGAAATAAAGATTAAAGGAAAAGAAATACGAATAAACATAAATCAACAAAAATATCCAACAAAATAATCCAAAAGTAAAAACATAAAACTAGCAATGTCCCAATAAAATGATAGAAAATGCAAATGATGAAAAGATAAAACAAATCCTAGGAATGCTAGTAGGCCAACTACTCTGAATCATCCACCTCATCCTGCACTACTCTACCCTTCCCTTTCGGGTCCTTCCTTCTCTGCTCCCTAGCTAATGCTGCTCTCCTAGACTGCTCCTCTCTCCATTTCCTCTGTGCGGCTGCCTTATCAATAGGAGGACCTCCCACATAACGGGGCCCCTGATCAGTCAAGGAACGGGCCATGGCCTCCTCCAACTGTGTTGCCTCCTCAACAGCAGACTGTGCAGTCTGAAATACAAAGTCAGGCTCCTCTGTGCTATGTCCTGAAGGTGCAGTGGGGGTAGGTGGAATCACTGTGGCAGGCTTCTTCGGTCTTCTGACATAAGGAGTGAGCTTAAGATCATGGCGGAGGTCTGTAAAGCCTGTGATCACTGTCTCACTCAAATCCTGAATAAGGCTTTCCAACTTCAGCTGCCTGTCCTCCAAGGCCTTCTGCCTTCCTTCAATATCAAGTTTATCAGCATGAAGGATATCAAAATCACCAGTCTGAGTCTACCTAATGCGCTGTACACCATCAAGAATCCGAAGACCCAACGGCTGCCCATGATCATCACAAATAGGAGTCTCCTCCTCCTCATCATCATCGTCCTCCTCAGGGACTATTCTCTCAAATTCTTCCCTAACACTGGTTCTGGCCTCAGAACTCCGCACTCTCCTACGTTTTCCCCCAGTAGGTATCTCTCCACGCTTCATCATCAAACGTCTCCAGGTGGTCAAGTCCATATCTGACACAGGGGGCTTAAGTATGTCCCCGGAGATATCTACACCCGCCAACTTGCAGGCCTCTGTGATCAAACAAGGGAAAGGGAGGATATCTGTCTCTGATTCATTCCTCCCAATCCGCTGAATCTCCATCTTTATGATAATCCCCACATCAATAGGCTGCCTCTCACTAATACTATGTAGAATCCTGGCTGCCTCAAATGGAACAGTGGACCTATGGGAAACTAGTCTAAGGGAAGAATGGAGGAAAATGTGCCAAAAGGCGTGCTCAATTTTCAAGTTTGCCTGCCTGAGAGGGAACCGTTTCGCCATCCATATGGTCATAGGAGTGATGGTCATCGTGTTTGCAAATTCCACCAAATTCTTCACGTACAAAGGATTCGTGGTGATCCCTTCCACCATCCTCTCACGTAATCCTTCAATTTCTAACAAAGTTGTCCCAAAATAGATGTTAATGTCCGATGCGTTCAAGTACACGGGAACCCCTCTCACTAGAATGGGACCACCCCTCATATACTCCCCCGGATTCATCCCCGCGTAGAATTCTTTCACCAAACTCTCACTGTAATGTGGTGGAGTAGCCGCTAATCCTCCCCATCCCATGTCATTCACTGTTGTTGGGACAGGGGTATCCCTCAAGCTCTCCAAATCAATGCCCCTCTCATGCCACATTTTCTTCTCAGCAAAAGTTTCCAAACGATCATCAAAATTTCTGTTCAGTTTGCATTCGGGAACTACTCTCTTCCTAGGAGTGGGGGTCTTACTACCCTTGCCCCCCTTGTTCGGCAACTTCATCTTCGGAGCCATTTCACCCCCAAATTCGGACTAAATTCTCTGACAGAAATCCGGCAGCACAACGGCACTATAACAACACTCCGGCACTCACCAACGTGCACCACAATCAATCAAACCACTCCAATACTATCACAATCACTTCTATATGAATCAAATCAAACAAAAATCCAATCCTAAGCACTAATCACTTCAAATCAAACTCAAAACCACCTTTAGTAATTCTAGATGCAATGTAGGAAGGATTTGATCACAAGAATTGAAGAACTAGAGTGATTTCTTACCAAGTTTGGAGATTACGTGCGTGCCACGGCTTTGGAATTTAGAGAATTTGAGAAGAGAGAACTTTTGTGTGTGCGGCGTTATGTTTGAGCAGCAGTCCTTATAAGTGAACGCCCTATGTCGCCACTTGTGTCACTCGGTCGCTCTGGCGACCAAATGGCGACCAAGAAGAAATTTCATGTTTGCATGTGGTCGCCATTTGCACAAGTAAGGTCGCTCTGGCGACCAAATGACGACCATACCTGATAACAAAGGTCGCCATTTGCACAAGTAAGGTCGCTCTGGCGACCAAATGGCGACCATACCTGATAACAAAGGTCGCCATTTGCAACATGTGGGTCGCCATGGCGACCATGTAAGTGGCGACCTCTGTATCCTTCATGCAAGTGAGGTCGCCATTTGCGTGCAAAGAGCGACCAAATGGCGACCCTGACTTAAAATCCTCTTCTGAGTGCATTTCATCACCTGCAATGAAGAAAATCCACAATAAGCTCATACTTCAAACCTCTACCAAGAATTAATGGACATTTATTCAGAAAAACAAAAGAAAAACACACAACAAGCAAAATTAAACACAAACATATTTATTCATGGCATGAAATGTAAAAACCGAATGGAAATCCAACTACCGCATCATACTATGCGAAATGGAATCATGATGCTCATCATCCAAGTCAATCACATTAGAACTCGATTTTTTCTTGACTACCCAAATTGGACCTCTAGACTCATCCCGGACTTGATTGACCAAATCCTTCCTAACCCAAATTTGCTTAACACGGTTAGATCTCCTTACAGGTCTATTTTTATCATTATTGGCATGCTTCAAAAATTCAAAACATTTAGACTTTATATGACCCTTTCTATGACAAAAATAACAAGTTAAAGGATATGAAGGAAATCTTCCATTTTTCATTGGAGATTTAGGTCTTGAGGGACCGTTATTGGTGAGTTCCTTGATGGCTTGATCCATCCGATCTATCTCCACCAAAAAGTCGCACTCCTTTACCTTAGCAACTTTTAAGGACATCTCCTTCTTGCTCAATTCCTCCTTCAACTCCTCAAGTGCCTTGTTCTTGGCATCTATATTCATGAGAGCCTTCCTCATCTTTCTTAAGGATTCTTCCTCAAATTCTTCGGTGAGCCTAGCCAAATCTTCAAGTTCTTTCACCGTCACCTCATTCTCCATTGTTAGAGCCACGTTGACCTTCTTAAGCTTATGATTTTTCCTTGCTAGGTCATCAAGCTTCTTTTCCAAGGCATACTTCTCCGCCTTAAGAACCTCTACCTCAAGCATGAGCTCTTGGTTGGAATTCTTGAGCTCTTCAATTTCAGAGTCACCTATACTCTCCACATCGTCCTCTTGGCTATTCCTTTCAAACAATTGCACCAAATCACACACTTTTCCACCCGTTGACCTTGGTGGTTGCAACTCAACCACATAGCAACTCTCAATGCTTTTTAGGTCATCATTGCATATGGTTATATCGATCTCAAGTTCTTTCTCAAATGCATGCATACAAACTTTCTTCTTGCAAACATCGATCTTCATTTGAGCGGTCGCCATGAATGGTCTACCGAGGAGAACTTGCCACTCCCTAACATCATTTGACTTGTCACCAATGTCTAGAACTACGAAATCCGTTAGCACCACTACTCCTTCAATGACAATTGGGACGTCCTTTAGTTCACCACTTGATGAAAGTGAGGTTTGATCCGCTAGCATAAGCTTCTTCCCGGATGGCTTCAATCCTACCAAACCCAACTTTTCATAAGTAGATAGGGGCATCATGCTCACACTTGCCCCTAAATCTAGTACTCCTTTAAGCACTCCACTTTTTCCTATTGAAATGGGAATCACAAAGCTTCCCGGATCTTCCACTTTCTGCATGTATGCTTCTTCGAACAACAATGCCTCATCTCTAGCTCCATCATTCTTGACAAAATTTCCTTCTTTGGCCTGCTCAGTGTGGCTTGGAAACTTCCCCTTTTCTTGCTTTTGAAGAGCCTCGGCGATTTGCCCCATTTGGGTCTCCAATTTCCCGAAGGATGCCTCTAGATTGCCAAACCTTTGGCCACTAGCTTGCATGAAGCTTGTCAAGGTGTTCTCAGCTCTTTGGAACCCTTGCATCATACCTCTCATCTCTTCATCAATATTTCGGCGAGGTTGATACGAACTAGGTTGAGCACCGTTGTTGTTGTTCCATTGGTTTCCTCCCCATTGGTTTCCTCCCTGGGGAAACCCTCCTTGTGGGTATCCTCCTTGTGATTGGTTTTGCCGGTAGCCTCCTTGTGAGCTATTACCTTGATTGTTCATCCCTTGTTGTTGACTTGGACGGTAACCCCCTTGTGAGCTACCTCCTTGATTGTACACCCCTTGTTGTTGATTTCCTTGTTGTTGATTTCTTGGTGGTGGGTTTAGAATGTTGTTGTTGTTTGACCAAGAAAGATTTGGGTGGTTCCTCCATGGTTGAACATAGTTGTTTCCTTGTCCTTGGAATCCCATAGCTTGAACTTCCTCTTGCTCTTGACCTTGAAAAGTGTCCTCAAACCCTTCATTCTCATTAAATTGCCCGCTAGAGCCTCCTTTATTCCTTCCTAACAACTTAACTCCCGCCTTAGGAAATCCCATACTTTCAATGTGAGAAGTTAAGGTCTCCACCCTCTTGTTTATCCTAGAAATTTCGATGGCGGCTTCCGTACTAGCATTCACATCAAACTTCCCACCTCGAATACTGTTGGCATTCCTTTGTTGAGAGTTTTGAGCCAACATCTCATAGATGTCGTAGATCTCCGAAGCGGTCTTGGTATCATAAGAACCTCCACAAGCGTTATCCACCAACACTTGGGAGAACCGAGTTAGACCCCCTTGGAAGCAAGACACCTTGTATTCCTCAGTGAACATGTGAGGAGGGCATTGGGCCACAAGGCGTTGATACCTATCCCATGACTCATGAAATAGCTCCCCCTCACTCTTATAAAAATCGGCTATCTTCACCTTTAACTCCTTTGCTTTCCTAGCCGGAAAGAATCTGTTGAAAAATACCTTGCAAATTTGGCCCCAACTTGTCAATGATCCCGGCCTAAGCCCCATGAGCCATGTCATAGCCGCATCCTTCATACAATACTGGAAGCAACGCATTTGCAATTGTTCACGTGTGAGCCGCATGATGGGGAAGGTCTCAATAATAGCACTATACTCCTTCATGAACTGGAGGCAGTCTTCATTCAGCTTCCCATGAAATGACGGCAATAAGTTGACGTGCATCGTCTTCAACTCATAACCCCTAGCCACCGGGTCTAGCACGATCGGTGATGGTTGGTTCCCTATATCCGGCAAGGCATACTCACCCATGGTCATCCTTTGACCACGGTTGGTTTGAGTTTCTTCCGTCATCTCCTCTCTCAAAGGAGCTTCGTCTTCCCTACCATGTTGTTGTCCTTCGGTACTCATATCTTGACTTGGAATTGGTTCAAACTCTCTCACACGGCTAGTGCCTTCTAGTGGGGGATGAATACCTCTACCTAGAGATCTCCTACCGTGCATAAACTGAGCACCGGAAAGAGGAATAAATAAAGAGATACAAGGAAAGAAAAGAAAGTAAAAACAGCACTATGAACAAATCAATAATCACAAAACAAAATATTAAACTAACAATCTACAAAATACCAATAAAATGCGAAGAAAAGTCAAAATATGTAATCAACGCTACCATTCCCCGGCAGCGGCGCCATTTTTTGATGAGCGTCGTTTGTGTACTCAACAAAATAGTAAAAATAATAGTTTTTGGTTGATTCTTGAAAACTCTTTTAAAGCCACTTAATCCTTTTAAAATGTGATTTGATAGCAAAATAGTGAGCAAGTTCGTTCCACAGGGAATGGAGTGTTAATTAGATAAATTGACTAATCTTAGAACAATAAAACAAATCATAGAGTTTGATAAATGTGTGGTTTCTAAAGCCACCAATGCTAAACTACTCAAATGAAAGTACACAAAAAATGTTATGAAAAATAGAATACTCAACACCTTGATAAGAATAGTGATAAAATCAATTAATGAGAGAACTAGGGAATAGATCGATTAACACTTGGATGTGGGTAAGCTCCTAGCATCATTAATGTACCAATCTCATTATGTTAACCACTTAGAGGCTTAGATTAGTGGGGTTGATATACCCGCCACTAATCTATCCTATCCAATGGGTTCTTAATCACACAAAAATTGTCAATCCACATGTGAATATATAACAAATTATTCCACTCAAGATAGCAATCAACAAGTGATATACAAGTCAATTATAATGAATGAAATCTAATTAAATTGAATGAATAGAACACATAAGAGATTCATTACAAGCTAGACTAAACCCACAACCAATTGTTCCTCAAATCTATCCCCTAGATTAGGGGTTTAGTTACACATAATTGCAATAAATGAAAAGAAGTAAATGATAAGGAAATAACCCTTGGGTCACCTTCTTTAAGCTTAATCCTTCTTCTCCTCTATGCTCCTAGATGCAAGGAATGGAGGTTGAGGAAATGTCTTGGAATGTGGGTGTTTTGGTGGAAAGTTACTAAGGATTTTGGTGGAGAAATGGTGGGATGAGGAATGATGTAGTGAAGTAATCAAGGTTTTGTGTTGAGGGTTGGATGGATTAGATGAGTTCAAGGAGAGAAATGGAGGATGATGAAAAATGTGCCATGGATGATGATCTAGATCTGAGGTTGAGTTCTCTGAATTTTCTCTCTGATTTTTCGATGCTTGAAAATGAAGAGACGCTCTATATATATACTCACTCATGGACATGTACTGGTAACGACTTGATTCGCTGATGTGGAGCCTTGGTCGCTATTTGGTCGCTATGGCGACCATGGAGCGTAAAACGGTTAGATGAAAAGGTCGCTCTGAAAACCATCTTTCTCGCTCTTTGTCAAGTGGCGAACATGACCAAAATGTGTAGAGGTCGCCACTTGTATCCTCTAGGTCGCTCTGGCGACCATAAGTGGCGACCTTGGAAATGTGAAGAGGTCGCCCTTTGTACATCAAGGTCGCTCTGGCGACCATAAGTGGTGACCATGCCTTGAGTGCACTAGGTCGCCACTTGCAAGGGAGGTCGCCAGAGCGACCCCAAGTGGCGACCCCACCTGATTGTTTTTGTGACCTTCTGTCGCCATGGCGCTCAAGTGGCGCCCAAGTGGCGACCTTCTGATGCCTTTGGGAACTCTTCTATCGCCATGGCGCTCAAGTGGCGCCCTCTTATGTCCAAGGGGCGAAAATGCCCTGTGTCTTCTTATTTGTGAGACAATTTCGCACAAGTCCTCCACCTTCATCTCAATTGCTTCTGAAACCTAATAAAACCTGAAACACTCAATTTAACAACATTAAACACGGGGAAATGCCCGAGAATCAAGCAAAAAGAAACAGAAATGAGGGCCAAAATCATACCAATTTTGGCCTGATCACCCACGCATATCTCAACCTTAACATATAAACCCTAGAATCAAGACTAGCACTAACCATGCATAGACAAGAAGAAATCACAAATTGAATGAATCGAAACTTGAATTACGAAAATATAGTCAATTCTAACAAAGAGTATTCATAGAGGTTCACATTGAATCCCTAGTATGGATTTAGTTACACATAGATGAAATAAAAAGAAGAGAGAAGTAATTGATAGAACTCATGGAAATAGTAGACACTCTTCCAATCTCTGATGCTGAAAATCTTCTCCTTTGTCTTCAAATCTTCTATATGTAAGGTGAAAGAAAGTTTGTTGAGTGATTTAGGTTATGAATGATGGCTATCGAACTGTCTCCAGACGAACCCCCTTCCGAATAGAAAACTCCTCTATTTATATCTGCTCGGGCTTCAGTGGAGAAACCTATTAAATCGCAGAGTCTTGGCCTGACCGCTGCCACTTTGGCAGCGGTGTGGCAGCGGTTTTCCACAATTGGGAACGCTGCCACTTTGGCAGCAGTTAGGGAGCATTTTGCACAGCGGTCTCTTCTGCCCAATAAACGCTACGACGCCTCTCTCTGAAAATAGCAGCGGTGTGAGAGCGTTTTTTGCTCAATTTTAGAAAAGACCCTTAACTTCTTCAAAATAGCACTTTTTATATGAAATTCTTCAAATAACTCAATCTGGTCCAATAACCTGAAAACACTCAAACACATCCATTAAAGCACTAAAAGACTCAAGAAGCAAGTAATTGATTGGAGGAATGGGGATAAAAAATATATACAATAAATGACCGATCAACCTACCATCAAATGATTAAATTTCCAACAAAGTGAGGAGTCCGCGAGATAAAAGGAGAACAGAGAGCAGCCAGAGAATGCTATCAGAATCCCATGAAGAAGAAAAAGGAGTCATTATAGCAATTACAAGACTCTAAAGTCGAGTCGACTCCTAACACACCAAAGATGGAGGATCTTGATGAGGTGTCGATCGACTCAAGTCGACCGAATCGTAAGGGTTTTATTGGGTCCAGACTATCGAAAGAAACCCGAGAACAACTGATCAACTTCCTAAGGGAACGACAAGGCATCTTTGTATGGTTGCATTCAGACATGGTCGGCATCGATCCAGAGGTCATTGTTCATCAATTGTAGGTTGACCCTGATCATCAACCGGTAAAACAAAAGCAGAGGAAATTCACTCCGGAAAGGAACAAAATCATCAACGACAAAATCCAGAAGCTGATTGACATTGGTTTGGTAAAGAAGCTAAGTATCCTGACTGGCTGGTGAATGTCGTGGTGGTTAAAAAGAAAATCGGCAAGTGGTGGGTATGCATCGACTTTATAGATCTCAACAAAGCGTGTCCCAAGGATTCATTCCCTCTACCGTATATAGACATTCTTGTCGACGCCACAGCTGAACACGAGCTACTCAGTTTCATGGACGCCTACTCTGGCTACAACCAGATCCTAATGCATTCAGACGACCAAGAAAAAACTGTGTTTGTAACTGAGCGAGGTACCTTTTGTTATAAAGTAATGTCGTTTGGTTTAAAAAATGCACGTGCCACCTACCAACGACTAGTGAATAAAATGTTCGCCAAAATGCTTGGTTCGACAATGGAAGTGTACATCGACGATATGCTGGTCAAGTCACTTGTAGCTCAACAACACATCGACCACCTGAGACAATCATTCGACGTCCTCGATAAATACGGTATGAAACTAAATACTACTAAATGTTCTTTTGGTGTGTCGTCAGGGAAATTTCTAGGGTACTTGGTCACCCAAAGAAGCATTGAAGCAAACCCAGACCAGATCCAATCAATACACAGGATCGAGTCGCCCAGATGCATTCAAGATGTATAGAAGCTCACTAGTCGAGTTGCAGTACTGAACAGGTTCATCTCCAAGTTGTCCGAACGATGCCATCCATTCTTCAACACCTTAAGGAAAAAGAAAGCTTTCGAATGGAACGACGAATGCGAGAAGGCATTGCAGGATTTGAAGGAATACTTGACTTCACCACCACTGTTGTCAAAACCAAAAGACAATGAGACATTACTCATGTACTTGGCCGTCTCAAATACAGCTGTTAGCGCCGTATTGGTTAGGGAAGAAAATGATCGACAATATCCTGTGTATTACGTAAGCAAAGCATTGCTCGATGCAGAGATAAGATACAGTCGACTGGAAAAGCTGGCATTAGCCTTGGTTGTTACAGCACGTAAATTAAGGCCATACTTCCAATGTCATTCCATTAAGGTATTAACTACTTATCCTCTCAAAAATATCTTGCATAAACCTGAACTTTCAAGTCGACTGACGAAATGGGCTATCGAACTAAGTGAGAACGACATCAACTTTCATCCGCGAACGACGTTGAAATCACAAGTATTAGCTGATGTTGTTACATATTTTTACCCCTAAAGAGAATTTACAGGCTGAAAAAGAGTTGGTAGCTGATCGAACCAAAATTGGTATGATTTTGGCCTTCATTTTCATCTCTTTATGCTTGATTCTTAGGCATTATCCCGTGATTTAATTGTGAAAATTAAGTATTTTCAGGAAATTATAGAGTTCAGGGGCATTTGAGTAATTTTGGTGAAATAGGGGCAAAAGTGTAAAATATGGAGGAAGAATTGAAGTTATTATGATTATAGAAGAAAACAGGGGCTGAATTGCAATTGATCAGGAGTGCTGCCACGTCAGCTGGCAATACAGTGCGTTTTACTTAGGGACCAGCAGGTGTGGCCCAATTCTCATGCCCAAGTCAACGACCCATGTGCAAGGCCCAAACGTAGCCCAAACTTTAGGCAGCCCTTTCCCCTTTTAGTTAAACGGTGCGTTTAGAGGGGTGTGGGCCTCTAAACGCACCCTAGATCTGTTCTAAGCTGCACCCCTACTTAACAAAACATGTTGCTACTATTGCACCCCTGTCAGTCTCTAATTGCACCCCCCCCCCCCCCCCCCTTTAAGCAAACTGCAGCAGCTGTGTGCACCCCTTGTCAGTGCTAATTGCACCCTAACTATTCACCTTCTTCTTCACATCACGAGCAGCCTCCATGGCAACCTCCCCCTTCAAACCCTAGCCGATCGACGACCACCTTCCCAGACCTACCGTCGACCGAAAATCGACCCAAAAGAACGGTAAGACGACCAGCTGACCGGTTGGTCCATTTTTGGTGTCCCAAACAGTCGAAATCTTCAAGCTCCTCCACCAACCACTCATGTCATGCCACGTCACCCTTTTGGTCGCCATTTGTCGTTCGAGGTCGCCATGGCGACAGAGACTTGATTCCTTCACCTGATGAGGTCACCATTTGCATCCCCAATGTCGCCATTTATGCCAAACCGTGAACCATCTGCTGTTCTTCTCTGATTGGCCAAAATTGGGTGGAAAATTACGGAATGCACCCCTTGAGGGGTCAAAGTGGTAATTTGTAAAGTATAGGGTGTGTTTTGGTAATTAGCCATTCGTGACCTATTTTGAAAACACTATAAATTCATCCTATTTTCAATTTGAATGAGGCTAATCCTATTCTCTCCTCCCTATCTCTTTTTCCTCCATTAATCATCTCCCAAATTCCTCCATTTCTACACTTGAACTAATCTTTCCATCCAAAAACTCACACCAAATCTTGATTACTTCCCTAAACCATTCCTTCCCTACCATTTTCTACATCACAAATCCTTTGTCCTCACCAGAAGCCATCCACCTATCTAGACACATCCCCTCCCTACATTCTTTGCACTAGGAGCATTTAAGGAGAGCAAGGAGCAAGCACTAAAGAAGGAGGCCCAAGGGTGATTTCCCTATCATTTACTTGTTTTCTATTTTTGCTACTATGTGTAATTAAAACCCTAATCTAGGGGATTGATTTGATAAACATTTGGTTGTGGGTATTTGCTTAAGCTTTGTAATGAATCTCTATATGTTTTCTATTTATTAATTAATTAGATTCTATTCATTATGTGATTGACTTGTATATCCACTTGTTAATTACAATCTTGTTTAGAATAACATGTTATATAATCATTCTTGGATTGACACCCTTAAGTGATTAAGAACCCAATAAATAGGATAGATTAGTGGAGGGTATATCAACCACATTAATCTAAACCTAAATTGGTTAACATGTAGAGATTGGTCCTTAAAGTGGCTTAAAAAGCACTACCCATACCCACTTGCTAATCAATCAATTTCCTAGCATCTATATTAATTGTTTATATCCATTTTTCTTATCAAGATTGTGAGTCTTATATTTTTCATATCACCATATTTTTAGTTCGGTTTATTTTGTATCTATGTTTGATGGTTTGACAAACCATACACTCATTCATCATTTATGATTTATTTTATTGTTTATAGATTAGCTAACTAATTCAACATATTACTCTAATTCCCCGTGGAACGAATTCTAAGCTTACCACTTCACTCATTTTCAAAACTTAAAATACATTGCGTAAAAAAATTCATTTTATAAACATTCTTTTGGTAATTCACAATTTGGTAACGACACAAAAAGCGAGTCATCAAAATGGTGCCGCTGCCGGGGAATTAAAGCGATAGTTGAATCAATTAGCTTCTCTTAGTTGTTTTTAGTCTTTTTAGTTTCTTTTCATTTCTTTTATAGTTTTTGTTTATTTTTGTTTCAGGACTCTATGGATTTCCTTGTGCAAAACTCAAGGCCAAGCTATGCGCCCATGAGAATGTCATCGGAAGATAGGAATGACTATACGTCATCTAGTTGGCCGGACCAAGGAATAGAGTCCACATTTGAAGAAAATTTCAACAATTCCATCAATGCCACAACTCAACACAACATAGAAGTCTTGTATCAATCAAAGGAAGAAGATCTATGCAAGATCACGCTAGAGATGAACAAGAAGATTTTGAGCATGAGTGAAGACCTAGTGATGGCGATGGATGTATTGAAAAAAGAGAATGCTCTACTTCAAGAAAAAATCATGACAACTTCCCTACAACAAGAAGAAATCACCAAGGATTACGAATGGAAGATACAACTCTTGAAAAAGAAGTTAGAAGGCAAAGAAGCCTTGGAAACAACAAGGGAGAATATGCTTCAAGAATTGAACAAGAAAATCATACTTGAAGTAAAGATGCTTAGAGCCGAAAATGGTACTCTCAAGAAGCATAATGGTGAAGTCTCTGATAAGATCAAAGAATTTGAAGAACAAATTGAGAGACTTGAAGCCGAAAAGAGTACAGCATTGAAGGAGCTTGAAGAGACCAATGAGAACTTTGCAAAGAGGATGCGGCTAATGCAAGCCGAAATTCAAACAAGGGACAAGGCTTTGGAGATAATGAAGACGAAGGAAGTTGACCACCTTGTGAAACTTGCAAGGTCCAAACAAGAAAAAGAAGAAATGCCCGACTTGAGTCAAGCCTCTTCAAGTGCAAAGGTCAAGAAGCTGAATCCTAGCAAAGCAAGGAGGAGAAAGGCAAAAAGGAGGAATGAGAACCCTTCACCTCTACCTCCAACAAAGAACCACCAAGAAGGTATCATTCCTAACTCTATCACCATGTGCCATCATTGCCATACGATAGGTCATTTTAGACCACTAAACCAAGAAAATGAGAGGCAAGGCACATGAGGGAATTTTAGACATAGAGAGACATATATGCATGTTAGGAAGGCATGGGTTGAGAAGCCTAGGAATAGGAGGAGTCCACCTAGGATAAGAAAATTTTAGGTGAGGAAAGAATCCATGAACCAAATGAGAAAAAAGGGAAAGGAAATGATGGGGAAATCATCTACATTGATTTGGATTGTAAAGAAAAGTGAATTTCCCAACTTGGTCAAACCACCCTTAGGTAATCCTAATCCCACCCCAAATGCATAACATTGAAAATATTAGTGCATTTTATTTTTATGCCTTTTGTTTAGATTGCTTAATTTGTTTATTTCTTTTGAATAATTGATGTTTCAAGCTATTGTTGGCAATTGCTTGAATTGAGTATATTTTTATTTGTCGGAACATTCTAATGTGTTTTGTGAGTGTATAGATTTTCTATTGTTTCTTGAGGAAGCAAGTGTTGTGTTGCTTGTGCGTCAAAGCATGGTCTTTTATCTCTTGGAAAGAAACAAAGTCAACTTGCAAGTCTTGGAGGGACGAGCAAGCCAAGAGTGCTCATAAAAAGGGCGAGGACCTTATCACTAAAGAAGCAACATTTTGGAGGTTCGAAGTGCGGAAGCACCATGCCATGTCTTGCCTAGACGTTAAATAGAGCGCTTGGTGGGAGGCAACCCACTTAGGTATATTTCTTTCATAGTCTAAATTTTTTAATTAGTCTCATCATTTTTGAATTCTTTTCTTTATTTCATTTTTGCTTAGAATAAGGGTGTGAAATGAATTTTGGTAGTGGATTTAGGATGAATGTGCTTAATTGATGATTTTTGAATTATAGGATTATTGAGGAATATGCCATAACTGATTGAGAATCTTTTTAGATGATTTTGCGCATGTTAGGATGAGAGGGCACTTTGCCAAAATTTTGAAAATACATTGGTTATTTGTGGACATATATGCATATTTTGCTTTGGATTTGTTGGGTTACGCCGTTTGTCAAATTTTGCCTCCCATGAACATTGAGGACAATGTCCAATTTAGGTTCGGGGGTACATTTGCACAACACCACTTTACTCACTTTGCTTGGTTTTTCAAATTTGAGCCGAATTTTTCAAATTTTTACGATAATGCCATATTTCAGCATACTTTGCTTGTTGAGATTGTGCTCTACATGAAGTAGTGAGGAATTGTGCATCTTTGCCATTGTTTGGTTTAGATTAACATCATGCCACTTAGGGTGTCATTGAACAAAGTGCGTTAATCTTTTTCTCATAATGTTAGGGTGAATTATCAATTTTGCTTAAAGGCTAGGAATTAATAGTGGAGATTCCCATGAGGATCACAAACATGGCCTTAAAAAGTGTATTTTGAGTTGTTAAATATTCACTCTTTAAACACTCACTCTCAAACACTCTTTTAAGCATGTATAAGTCTCATTTGCACTTAAATATTGCATATCATAGAATATTATGGACTGCTTGTGGATGCTTTGATTTGCTTATGGACAATCCTTTAGAAATGACTTTAGGCAATGCATGTGAAAAACCGTAAATTGGCCGAAATACTTCCATACCCTCTAAATGTGTGTGCTCCCAAGCCCCTTTTGAAGCCAAACACATTTTAAGCTTTTCATTTTCGAACCACATCCACATGAACCATATAGCCTACATAATTGACTTACCTTAACCAAATGATTTTGCTAAGGCTTAGGATATGGTTGTAAGCTCTTTTAAGAGAAAATGTTGATACATGTACCTAGGAATGTAAAGTTATGTAAAAGAGTATTGAAATGCAAGAGTGGATAAAAAGAAAAAGAAAAGAAGAAGAAAAGCAAAAGAAAAAGATTGAAATAAAAGATGCATGCAAAAGAAAAGAAAAGAAAAGAAAGGGCAAGGCCAAACAAAATGAAAAAAAGAACCATGAATTAGGCATAAGTGGCCTAGATAGAGGGTTAATAATTGAATAGGCTACTCAAGAAAAGTGAGTAGTGAATATGCAATTGAAATGATATGCCTTAGTATAAATCATTGGGTTCTTTGTTATCTATTGCCCCATTTTATTGACTCACCATTCACCTAAGCCCCATTGCAACCTAAGAAAGACCTTCATGATCTTTAGGCATGTCCACTTGTGAATTTTGGTTTTCGCATGTTCTTTCTAATTCATGATTTGCAATTCCATTCATGAGACCTCATTTTCAGAAATTGTGCTTTAAATGACATCATATGCAATCAATTTGACATCCATGACATAAACTCATATTGCATATGAATTTTTGAGCGAAACCTAGGAATCAAAGAGAAGAAAAGAGAGAATCTAGTGAGGATTAGATCGAGGCGAATTACATTCTAAACCGAATAGCACATTTGCTTTGAAGCTTTGGCATTTTGAATGTAAGGTTGCATTGCGTACAATCATATCTAGAGTGGCATGCTCTTAATCTTTACTTGACATTATCCTACATGTTTAAGTCCTCACTAGTGTATCATTGTGTTAATCTCTTCATTGCTGGTTTCGCATGCTAATCATTGGATAGTAGATCCTTGCTTGAGTAAGTTAGAACTTTATTGAAAATATTTGAAATATCTTGATGCATGTCTTTCGGGGTTGATTTATGTTTGTTTTGCTCAAGGACTAGCAAAAGATAGTGTTACCGAAAAATCGTCACTGGGGGCGAAATTCTAAATAACGACTTTACAGGGACAAAGATCAAGATTGACCCTGGTCAGAGGGGTATCAAGTGGTTCGATACCGACTATCCTAAGCAAAGCAAGTATGACGTAAGACACCAGAAAATAGATAAAAATGAGTTTTTTATTGATCGTCAATTTGCATTACAAATATGTGAACTATACATTCAAGATTAAGTGTAAGGTATGGAGATTCAGTGGGTAATGGAGATGGTCATGATGGTGATCTCGTGCATGTCGATAAGTAGAACTTGATCGTAGGGTTTCTGGTCGTGATTTTTGGTTTTTTTTTTTCCCATGAATAAGTAGTTGTATATATAGGTCATGTTGCTTGCCATGCACTCCTATAATTTCGGTCTAGGGTTTGGCCAATCTAGGATCCTCTTCTTTTTATGAAATAATCTCGGAGCTTTACAAGTAGAATCCAGTCTTTCCTTCCTAGGAGGAGTCAATCTCGTGATCAAATTGTTACCTTCCTAGTAAGATTCTTACTGTGTTGACCTGCTCAAAATAGGACTCTTTGGCAGGAATGAGTATATCTCCTCTGTACGGAAGCGTTTTAATGGGTCTTTTATGAAGCTTTTAGTTTCTAATATGAGAATC
The DNA here is from genome assembly GCA_954870605.1 of Acer campestre. Classification (NCBI taxonomy): domain Eukaryota; kingdom Viridiplantae; phylum Streptophyta; class Magnoliopsida; order Sapindales; family Sapindaceae; genus Acer; species Acer campestre. The sequence continues at coordinate 12,468,504 of OX940804.1, forward strand.
TTGCTGCCTGGTATCTTTCTGCTTGGCGGGCTAGCTATATCAGACAGTGCAAGCTAGTGGGCATCCAGCTGATGGAGTAGGGGGATGTCTAGCTGGTATCATAGCAAGATGCTTAGTGGAACTCCGTGACAAGGTGCTGCAGGGTTTATAGGAGACCAGGGTATGACGGGATTGGACCCCGTTACGGGTTCTAATGAGTATCCCGGCTTGGGACGTTACTTATGAATCGAGATGCTGGCGGGGTCTTAAAGAAGCTAGGGGAAGGCTGGGTCGGACCCCGCTGGAGGGGGTGTGCACTCGGATTAGTCGAAGTCTGCCTTTTATCTAGGTAGCCGGATGGTGTCTGTACTCCTATAATCTCCTTGTGTCGAGGTTGAAAATTCTTCCTTGGTCCTTCGCCAATTTTGGCGGTTAACAGATAGGTTTGAGGGTATTTGATTGAGCGAAAATTGGTATGATTTTGGCCCTTATTTCTGTCTCTTTATGCTTGATTCTCGGGCATTATCCCGTGATTTAATTGTGAAAATTAAGTGTTTTCAGGAAATTATAGAGTTCAGGGGCATTTGAGTAATTTTGGTTAAATAGGGGCAAAAGTGTAAAATATGGAGGAAGAATTGAAGTTATTATGATTATAGAAGAAAATAGGGGCTGAATTGCAATTGACCAAGAGTGCTGCCACGTCAGCAGGCAATACGGTGCATTTCACTTAGGGACCAGCTGGCGTAGCCCAATTCTCAAGCCCAAGTCAGCGACCCATGTGCAAGGCCCAAACGTGGCCCAAACTTCAGGCAGCCCTTTCGCCTTTTAGTTAAACGGTGCGTTTCGAGGGGTGTGGGCCTCTAAATGCACCCCAGATCTGTTCTAAGCTGCACCCCTACTTAACAAAACATGTTGCTGCTGATTGCACCCCGGTCAGTCTCTAATTGCACCCCCTCTTAAGCAAACTGCAGCAGCTGTGTGCACCCCTTGTTATTGCTAATTGCACCCCAACTATTCACCTTTTTCTTCACATCACGAGAAACCTCCATGGCAGCCTCCCCCTTCAAACCCTAGCCAGCCGACGACCACCTTCCTAGACCTACCGTCGGCCAAACATTGGCCCAAAAGAACGGCAAGATGACCGGCTGGCCGGTCTGTCCATTTTCGGTGTCCCAAATAGCCAGAATCTTCAAGCTCCTCCACCATCCACTCATGTCATGCCACATCACCCTTTTGGTCGCCATTTGTCGTTCGAGGTCGCTATGGCGATAGGGACTTGATTCCCACACCTGATGAGGTCGCCATTTGCATCCCCAATGTCGCCATTTATGCCAAACCGCGAACCATCTGCTGTTCTTCTCTGATTGGCCAAAATTGGGTGGAAAATTACGGAATGCACCCCTTAAGGGGTCAAGTGGTTATTTGCAAAGTACAGGGGTGTTTTGGTAATTAGCCATTCGTGACCTATTTTGAAAACACTATAAATTCATCCTATTTTCAATTTGAATGAGGCCAATCCTATTCTCTCCTACCTATCTCTTTTTCCTCCATTAATCATCTCCCAAATTCCTCCATTTCTACACTTGAACTAATCTTTTCATCCAAAAACTCACACCAAATCTTGATTACTTCCCTAGACCATTCCTTCCCTACCATTTTCTACATCACAAATCCTTTGTCACTCACCATAAGCCATCCACCTATCTAGACACATCCCCTCCCTACATTCTTTGCACTAGGAGCATTTAAGGAGAGCAAGGAGCAAGCACTAAAGAAGGAGGCCCAATGGTGATTTCCTTATCATTTACTTGTTTTCAATTTTTGCTACAATCTAGGGGATTGATTTGATAAACATTTGGTTGTGGGTATTTGCTTAAGCTTTGTAATGAATCTCTATATGTGTTCTATTTATTAATTAATTAGATTCTATTCATTATGTGATTGACTTGTATATCCACTTGTTAATTACAATCTTGTTTAGAATAATATGTTATATAATCATTCTTGGATTGACACCCTTAAGTGATTAAGAACCCAATAAATAGGATAGATTAGTGGAGGGTATATCAACCACATTAATCTAAACCTAAATTGGTTAACTTGTAGAGATTGGTCCTTAAAGTGGCTTAAAAAGCACTACCCATACCCACTTGCTAATCAATCAATTTCCTAGCATCTATATTAATTGTTTATATCCATTTTTCTTATCAAGATTGTGAGTCTTCTATTTTTCATATCACCATATTTTTAGTTAGGTTTATTTTGTATGTATGTTTGATGGTTTGACAAACCATACACTCATTCATCATTTATGATTTATTTTATTGTTTATAGATTAGCTAACTAATTCAACATATTACTCTAATTCCCTGTGGAACGAATTCTAAGCTTACCACTTTACTCATTTTCAAAACTTAAAATACATTGCGTAAAAAAAATTCATTTTATAAACATTCTTTTTGTGATTCGCAATTTAGTAACGACACAAAAGGCGAGTCATCAGTAGCTCTTATAGAGACAGTGTCGAACGAGAAATGGTTCTTGTCGGTCGACGGATCAAGCAATATAAAAGGCAGTGGACTAGGATTAGTGCTCAAATCTCCTTACGGGGACATAGTAGAGCAATCCATCCATTGTGAGTTCCGTGCTACAAATAACGAAACAGAGTATGAAGCATTAATTGCTGGACTAGACCTAGCCAAGAACTTGAACATCAAAAACCTTCAAGTCTTCAGCGACTCACAATTGCTCGTCCGACAAATTAACGGGTTGTATGAAGCAAGGGATCAAAGGATGACCGCCTACTTAGCCAAGGCCAAATAGCTTCAGTCGACGTTCGACAAATTTACTATACAACAAATACCAAGGTCAGAGAATTCCTGGGCAGATGCACTGGCGTACTTAGGCTTGACAATGACCAACGAATCAAAATCAATTCCGGTCATACACCTTACATCACTAACTATCCGGGAAGCAGAAATAATTGCTCCAGTCGACAACGTAAGGAATTGGATGGACCCATTACTAGACTATTTGCGAGCCGACATTCTACCTAGAGACAGAACTGAGGCGAGGAAAATCAAAACAAAAGCCACAAAATTCTGCATCATATATGGTAAGTTGTATAAGAAATCTTTTACAGGACCCTACTTGAGGTGTGTGACCCCACGAGAAGCGTACGATGTTCTCAAAAGTCTACACTATGTAGAATGTGGAAATCACTCTGGAGCTTGAAATCTATCGAACAGAGCTATCACTACAGGATATACTGGCCAACAATGCGCTCCGACTTTCAGAATCACGTGAAGTCGTGTGACAAGTGTCAAAGATTCGCACTTATGTGCCATCTTCCCCCAAGTATGTTTAACTCAATTTCAGCCCCTTGGCCTTTTATGAAATGGGGGATGGACATTGTACTAAAACTCCCAGCCGCACCTAAAGGCATCGTCTACATGTTGGTAATGATAGACTACTTTACAAAATGGGTAGAAGTCGAAGCTTTACCTCAAGTACGTGACATTGAGGTACGTAATTTGTGTGGAAATATATTATTTGCAAGTTCGGGGTTCCACAAGAAATAGTGACCGACAACGGATCCCAGTTTATTTCATTCAACTTCAAGAACTTCTGCGACAAATATGGGATAAAACTGAGCTTTTCAACTCCACGTTATCCCCAAGCCAATGGACAGGCGAAGTCGACAAAACAAAACCATAATTAACACACTAAAGTAGTGACTGGAATCTGAAAAAAGTGAATAGGTAGAAAAGCTCCTAGAGATCGTTTGGTCGTATCGAACTACTCATCGAAGGTCGATAGAGGAAACTCCATTCTCCCTTGTTTATGGATCTGAAGCGGTAATCCCAATTGAGACATGACTCGCAACTACACAAAGCGAAAATCCAAACGAGGCCCAAAACAGCCTTGAGCTCACCTTCTAATTGGATCATTTGGATGAACGACGTGATTGAGCTGCTCTAAGAGTTCAGTCGTATCAACAACAAGTCACATGACATTACAACAAGAAAGTACATATCAGAGCGTTCAAAGTAAACGACTGGGTGCTACATCATGTTTTCCAAAACACTAGAGAAGAGGGAGCCAGAAAATTAGGGCCAACTTGGGAATGACCTTATCAAATAACAGATGTCATTTGTCGAGGAGCGTACAAATTGCGAGGGCTCGACGGTCATGAATTACACAACAGCTGGAAAGCCTTACACCTAAAACAATATCATTTCTAAACTTGAATTATTGATTAATTTCAGTTTTTTCATTTTCAGTTTCATTTATACTTCTTCTTACACTAACAATGAACAAAGAGCAATGATGAAAAACTTAGTATTAAGTTAATAACTAAGCTCACAAAATTCATTTTTTCATGATTTAGTCGACTTCGACACGTTATATTACTACTACAGCAATGACAGGTGGTACTCCGACATCTACGAACCAAAATACCTACTCCCAACATTCTTATTTGACAAACGAACACTGAGAGTCGGGGGGACAGCACTAGATGAAAGTGAAAAAATTGTCGACTGAACGCATGTACGCGATTTTAAAAATGTCAACTGAACACATGTACATGATTTTTGTAAAAATGTCGACTTAACGCATTTACGTGATTATCAGCTATAAATTGTCGACTTAACGCATGATTGTCAACTAAACGCATGCATGCGATTATTCTGTAAATACATCAACCATGTTTTTCTTGGTTTCATCTATACAGTGGTATCGTTCAGCTTACTTATGAACATAAGTTTACAGACTTATTTCATTCATCTATTTAATCTTGTGTAAACCCTATTATAAGATGGTCATGTCGTTTCCACATGAAAACAAATTTCAATACAAAAAATTATTGAAAACATGCAAAGAAAGATTATAAATGTCGATACGACTAAAGTGATTCATAATAAAATAATAAATGGTCGAAACGACCAAATCATCCTCAATTACAGATGTTTTAAAATAAAAATCAAATGTATCAATTAACAGGTGGGTCGACAGGCAGAGCGACATTGGATGGATTTGCAGTAAGTGGGTCAACAATAGGTGGATCGACAAAGGCAGCGTTCGTGTCGTCGACGTTATTAAGGGTTGCATCATCACCAAGTGATTGCACATCTCTAGGCGAGGACTCCTCCAGCCTTTTCATCTCTTTATAGGCGTCGATCATCTCTTGCTTCATGACACTATCCCAATTGGTATAGCTGCTAGAGAGATAATCTTGATATAGCTCCGCCTTCGCCTGGTAGATTGCAGTAGACGCAATTGACGACAATTGTTCCTTCAAGTCAACGACAAGGCGCTACTGCTCGTTGACGGCCGCACGAGCCTCGGTTGACTCCTGAACATGTCGATCCCTTTTTGTCTTCACCTCCATTAGCTCTTTCTCAAGAGCTATGTTCTTACATTCAAGCTCCTCGACAGTCTTGTCGACCTTCGCCTTCTCCATCTTCAAAGGGTCGATCGTTTTTCTCTGCTTCCCGCACCTGTCGCTAACCACCTTGAACCTCTCTTTTAATTGCAGCTGTGCCTGCAAAGCCTACAAAGCAGGAAAAATTCATGTGAGACTTACGTTATAAAAACCAATAGAGATCAAATACAAACTTACCTGAAAAGTCGAGAGGATTGTTGTGTCAAACACTTTTTCTGTCTTTTTGAATTTCAAAAATTTCTCTTCCCCTGAAAGAATGTAATCAGCTAACTTCTTCAAAAATGCAGTCGGCTCAACAAAGGACGATAGTCCAGAAGAGGACATTATTAGCGAATCAGGCACAGAGGCAGGAGTCTGCTTCCTAGGGGTCGATTCGACTCTCTTCCCCTTGTCAAGTGTCGGGCCTTTCTTTTGCTTCTTCTTCGCTGGGGACCGCTCAGGGGAAAAAGTGTATACATGTTCGGACAACACTGAAGTGCCTTCCCTCAACATGTCGGCTGCTTTGCTCCTTTTTTCCGCCACTGCTCTCTTCTTGACTAGATCATCCCTGAATTTCTTCAGAGCATCGGCTTCATTTGGAATGTTTAGCTTTGCACTCGCCATCGACGTCACTGTGAAACGACGTTCATTATCAGATACAGGCGACAAGAATTTCATTTGATATTGAAGAATTTAGAAACTCCTCCTAATCCAGAAATACTACAAGAAGTCTTTTACACAAGGATAGGGCGCTCGCGACCTATTTAGAGTCGACCAACTCCATAAACGGCTAGGCCTAAATTTACCTTCTGTGAGCAGCACTTTACAACTTCTATCTTTTACAGGGATACCTAGGAAAACCTCAGTGCGAGCAGGAGCAACGTCGCACGACGGTTTACTCTCTACACCCTTTATTTCTACAAAAGGAGCTGAATATCAACAAGAATATCAACAAGAATAATTTGCAAAAAACAGGAAACGACAAAAGGCGAACGACACTTACCAAACAAATTTCAAGTTTGACGATATTGATATGTCGTCTCCCCCATGGACTACGGACCATCGATCAGAGGACCTTTAGCGAAAAAATAAGTGTCCTTCCAATTTCGATCGTTCGTCGTCGTATCAATAATGAGTTGGTGCTCCCTACTCCTAGGCACTAACATATAACGACCTGGGTTGCTTATGTGCTCCTTTAAATAATAATTGTGGAGGAGGCAACCCATCCCAAACCTCACGTTATATCTTTCGCTGAGAACACCCAGACTCAGCAATATTCTCCAAGTATTCGGCATCAATTGACCAGGAGCAAGGTCGTAGTATAACAACATTCGTCGCACCAATTGTGGGACAGGAAATCTAAAACCTAAACGAAGGGTGTACTTGTAGAAACACATCCACCTTGGTATATCCTAGTCCGTCCGCTCATCTCCCCTGGGAGTGCATAGTTCGACATCTTTTGGGAAGCCGTAAATCTCCCTCTAACTACACAAATTTTCCTCTAAAATCATACTGGCTAGACTTTCGTCGAGGATACCTAGTGGTCGACCAGATATATTAGCTTCTTCTACATCGACATATTCAGGATGGTCGACTATCGTTGCAACGGCACGTACGCCACCTTGTTCAAGTATGCCCTTCGCATTTATAGCAACGACATTCGACGGATCCTCTATCGTAACTTGTCGATCTACATCTACCATTCCACTATCAACTTCATCAACGTTATCCTCCCCCTCGATAGAGTCCAAACAAACTTTGGGTCAGAGATCGTATTGTCGCTCGACATGATGCCTCCTAAAGCTGACAGATGCAAAAAATGCACAAGTCAGAAACTAATGCGCTACAATCACAACCTAGGGTTTCTAAAATCAAATCCTAAGGTTTTTCAGTGAAAAAGAATCGAATCTTAAAAGCTAACCTAACCCTACAGGTTTTACTGTCCTACAAGTCGATTGAATAAAGCACTCATCTACAATAGTCGCGTCATGTGAAGAAACATCCAACAGGACAATTGACTATAGCAAACAAGATCAAACAACAGATAATAGAAATGCAGCAACGAGACGAGAAATATCATCAAGAACAAACACAAGTTTGAAATGTAGGGAAAAACGTTTGCACGCGGCGAAAGCGAGACTAAAAAGAGTTTAGTATATTTTTAAACATTTTCCATATTGAACCTTAACCCTTCAATTAATAAACATATACATCAAAAGATATTTTACCTTTGTCGTGTGATCCGATTGACTATGCATCGATGGTAATCCGCAAGATCTTCCAATTCGATCACGAACGTGAATCACCTAAGAGCGTGGTCTCCCTTCTCTTTGAATTGTATACCTGAGAATGGACAACAAAACTTTTCTGATTTCTGTTAGTCACAAAAAATTCCAATAGATTGTTAAGAATGTCCTGATCACTTTTGAATTCACAATCGTTAGATTGAACTCGCGTGAACCTTATTCGAAATTGTGCACAAGACCTCTTGATGTAAAGATCACTAGTGCACTAACGAAATAAGAACAATTCTTCTCACAATCTCTCTTGGCCGAATTTCACACTAGTCTAAGAGTTGGATTTTATTTTTCTCTAGCAAAAGAAAAATCTCTCAAAAAAAAAAAACTAGGGTTTCCGAAAATATGCAAAAGTATATATTTATATAGTTGCCGCAAAATCACTTGCCTTATACAAAATTATATAGTCCGCATTATTACATGCCTATATAAAAATATATATATCTATATATCTCATTCATTTCTCAATATTTTTTATATATATATATATCTCATGCACGAATCCAACTTGCATAAAGTCTATAGTGCACGAATTCAATGTGCATTAAAACTCTATAGCGCACGAATTTAACTTGCATTAAATATCTAGTGCATGAATTCAACTTGCATTAAAATATATATAGTCCAAACCCTAATCCAACTCTTTAGTGTAGTTGTGAATATATAAAAGACTTCCTAATTTGACTAAACAAAGAAAGTCTTTTATGTTTAATTTACTACTAATAGTAGTATACTACTAGGAAATATATTTCCTCATTAGAAAAAGATTTGACTTTTAATTAAATAATTAATTAACATATTAATTAATTTCCATTCAATTAAATAATAAAATAAAACAATATAATGGGCTAAAAAATAGCCATTCCCGCCCATGACTAAAACTTGGGCCTACATAATATTTTCATATTTTATTTAATCCATTTGGACTTTAATAAAAAGCCCACATATGAACTAGACTCATTCTTCCTAAAAGAAACATGCCCACATGCATTTCATTAATCTATTAATATAATTAAATAGCCCATTAAATAAGTAATGTGCAAATTATATTCTTAATATATTAAATACAATTCTAAATGGACCCACAAATAGTTCGGTAGAATATATCAATTGATTCATGCAAGTCCGTGCGGATTGGGGATCTTGGCGGGCCTATCTAAATTTAAGCTCCAATAGATATAACCCAATCACAATCAACAAATGATTCACTTAGGTTTATAAATGTCCATATCTATAAATGAAGTCCTCTATCGATTAACAAATGAATACCACCAAACTACCAAGGATAAACTATGCTATATAATCATACTCATTGATAACTCAAATGATAATACTTGCAACCATAAGTCCATCATTTATCTCAGGATTAAGATAGACTCTCCGATTGTCCTGATAATGAAAAGACTTTTATCTATTGACGATTCTAGAAAAAAGTATTTCAATGTGATCCGGTTCAATGCACCCAGTGCACTAGATTCTTTTACTCGAAGACCCTTCGATGATTTTAGACTCATCACAACACATTTGTTCCCACTCAAATGCTAGTAAAAGAATTATACAACTTTAACAAGATAAAAGTGCCTGACCTTTAACTTAAGTTGTGAACGTTATTCAAGACTAAATAAAAAATTGTGTCTACCTCATACATATCCAGATGTACGAACAATTCTACTTTTCTCATAGTCTTTTGACCTTATGTTTATTTACTTTGACAATTATAATAATAAATGCTATAAGATTTTGTTAACAAACAGAAATCACTTTATTAATATGAAAAGATTGTCAAGTACAACATTACACTCTTGCTATTGAGCATAATCCTAACAATCTCCCACTTGCGCTATAGTAAATGTGTCATATCTCTCATTCACATGTTCTCTAGGTGTCCATCAAAACTCTTCTGTGGTAGAGCCTTTGTGAAGGGATCCACTAGATTTTCTACAGACGCGATTTTGGTAATCGTCACGTCACCCCTATGCACAATCTCCCTAAGAAGATGATAATTCCATTCAATGTGTTTCCCTCTCTTATGACTTCTTGGTTCTTTCGAATTAGCCACTGCTCCACTGTTGTCACAATAGATAGTGATATGCTTATTCGCACTAGGAACCACTTCTAAGTCAATCAAGAATTGGCGGAGCCAAACAGCCTCTTTGGTAGCTTCGCATGCAGCAACATACTCAGCTTCCATAGTGGAGTCAGCAATACATGATTGCTTGATACTCCTCCATATGACTGCTCCTCCTCCAAGAGTAAACACAGATCCTGACGTGGATTTTCTGGAGTCAGAATCTGACTGGAAATAAGAATCTGTATACCCTACGGGAATCAAATCCCCTCGAGAGTGTACAAGCATATTGTCTCTCGTTCTCCTGAGATACTTGAAAATATGCTTGACTGTCGTCCAGTGGTCAGGTCCAGGTTTAGATTGAAACTTGCTAACTATGCAAACAGCAAAACAAATATCTGGTCTAGTACAGAGCATCGCATACATGAGACTTCAAACTGCCGAGGCATATGGAACCTTACTCATGAATTGCTCTTCATGCTCATTCTTAGGAACTTGTTCCTTAGAAAGTTTGATTCCATGCCTGAAAAGTAACATACCTTTCTTGGAATCTTGCATGGAAAACCTAGACAAGATTTTATCTATGTATGAAGCTTGGGATAGCGCAATCTTTCTATTCTTTCTATCCCTTATTACTTGGATACCAAGAATATAACTTGCTTCTCCTAAGTCCTTCATATCAAATTGTTTTGCTAATCATTCTTTTACTGATGTCAATACACCTACATCATTTCCGATAAGTAGTATATCATCAACACAAAGAATTAGGAACACCAACTTGTCTCCTTTGATCCTTTTGTATACATAAGGTTCGTCAAGGTTCTGAACAAATCCAAAACCATTCACAACTTGATCGAACCTTATGTTTCAGGATCTGGATGCTTGCTTTAATCCATATATGGATTTTTGCAACTTCCATACCTTTTCCACTTGGCCTTTTTCAATGAATCTTTCTGGTTGCATCATATAGATGCTTTCGTCAAGACTTCCGTTAAGGAAAGCTGTCTTGACGTCCATTTGCCAAATCTCTAAATCTAAAGATGCCGTAATGGATAAGAGTATCCTAATGGATTTAAGCATGGCCACAGGAGAGAAGGTTTCCTCATAATCGATACCTTCTTTCTGTGTGTAACCTTTAGCTACTAATCTAGCTTTAAAGGTTTCCACCTTTCCATCCATACCTTTTTTTTCTCTTGTATACCCACTTGCACCCAAAGGGTATTATCCCTTTAGGCAAGTCTACAAGAGACCAGACTTTGTTATTAAATATGGACTCAATCTCAGATTGCATTGCCTTTTGCCAATGGTGACAATCAACATCCTCCATTGCTTCCTTATATATGTAGGGATCTTCGTCGTCCGGGAGATTCTCCACTGATTCTCCTAGACCGATGTATCTCTCGGGTTGTCTTACAACCCTCCCACTACAATGAGGAATGGCAGGTTGTTGATCTTGTGATGGTATGGAACTTACAATTGGGCTAGGTTGTGGAATTGCATCTTCTGACATCTCATTCTGAATAATTCTACTTTTAGGTATAAACTCATTCATATATCCCCAAAAAGAAACAGGGAGTGTTGAATAACTCAACATTGACCTAACCATATTCAAAAGAGTTCTATATCTTCTGTCTACCACCCCATTCTGTTGAGGTGTACCTGGTGTAGAAAACTAAGAAATGATCCCATTATCAATAAGATATTGCTGAAACTCACCGGATAGATATTCTCCACCACGATTAGATCTCCAGATTTTTATGTGTTTCTCAAGCTAATTTTTCACTTCAGCTTTAAATGCTTTGAACATGTCAAAAGCATCCGACTTATGTCTCATGAGATACATATAACCAAATCTCGAATAATCATCTGTGAAAGTGATGAAGTACTCATATCCACCTCTTGCTTGAATGCTCATAGGATCACATGCATCAGTATGCATTAATCCGAAACATTTAGTGGCTCTTGTGCCGTTGGTCCTGAACGACCTTTTGGTCATTTTACCTATCCAAACAGGATTCATAAGTTGGTAGATCATCAACCTTTAAGTCACTTAAAGGTTCATCACTAACCAACCTTTTAATCCTATTAAGGTTAATATGACCTAGGTGCAAATGGCATAGGTAGGTTTCATCTTATGATAATTTTACTCTTTTATGATCAGATTGCGTTAATTCTGTATCTAACAAGTGAGAGATATTTCTAAGTAAATAGAATAGACCATTTTCCAATGTATCTTTGCAAACAAATTTGTCATCCTTACTAATAATGAAATTTTTATTAAAAGTAACTGAATATTCAAATTTGTTGAAACAAGAAACTGAAATTAAATTTCTCTTTGAATTGAAGTACATAATAAAGGTCTATCAAATCTAAATGCCTAGTAGCATCTAGATTAACTCTAATATCTCCCACTGCACTAGCAGACACCAACACTTCGTTGCCTAAACGCAAGTTGATTTCATTCTTATTTAACCTTCTCCTTTCTTGAAACCCCCTGTAAGGAATAACAAACATGATTAGTGGCTCCAGAGTCTTGATGAGGTCGTTTGTGTACTCAACAAAATAGTAATATGGTTTTTGGTTGATTCTTGAAAACTCTTTTAAGCCACTTAATCCTTTTTAAAATGTGATTTGATAGCAAAATACTGAGCAAGTTCGTTCCACAGGGAATGGAGTTTTAATTAGATAAATTGACTAATCTTTGAACAATAAAATAAATCATAGTGTTGATAGATGTGTGGTTTCTAAAACCACCAATGCTAACTACTAAAATGAAAATACACAAAAATGTTATGAAAAATAGAATACTCAACACCTTGATAAGAATAGTGTTAAAATCAATTAAAGAGATAGCTAAGGAATAGATCGATTAATAATTGAATGTGGGTAAGCTAACTAGCTACTTTAATGTGCCAATCTCATTATGTTAACCACTTAGAGTCTTAGATTAGTAGGGTTGATATACCCACCACTAATCTATCCTCTCCAATGGGTTCTTAATCACACAAGGAGTGTCAAACCTCATATGAATATATAACAAATTACTCCACTCAAGATTGCAATTAACAAGTGATATACAAGTCAATTATAATGAATGGAATCTAATTAATTTGAATGAATAGAACACATAAGAGATTCATTACAAGCTAAGCTAAACCCACAACCAATTGATCCTCAAATCTATCCCCTATATTAGGGGTTTAGTTACACATATTTGCAATAAATGAGAAGAAGTAAATAGTAAGGAAATAACCCTTGGGTCTCCTTCTTTAAGCTTGATCCTTCTTCTCCTCTATGCTCCTAGATGCAAAGAATGGAAGTAGAGGATATTTCTTGGAATGTGGGTGTTTTGGTGGAAAGTGACTAAGGATTTTGGTGGAGAAATGGTGGGATGAGGAATGATGTAGGGAAGGAATCAAGGCTTTGTGTTGAGGTTTGGATGGATTAGATGAGTTCAAGGAGAGAAATGGAGAATGATGAATGATGTGCCATGGATGAAGAGCTAGATCTCAAGATGTATTCTCTCTTCTTTTTTTCTCAGATGGTCGATCCTTTTGAAGATGGGAAGTCGTTCTATTTATACACACTCTTGGACATGTACAGATAACTGCTTGATTCGCTGATGTGGCACCAAGTTCGCTATTTGGTCGTTATGGCGACCCTGGTGCGTAAAACGGTTAGATGAGAAGGTCGCCATGAAAATCAACTTTCTCGCCATCTAACAAGTGGCAACCATAAACAATTTGTGTAGAGGTCGCCACTTGCATCTCGAGATCGCCATGGCGACCATAAGTGGCGACCTTGCCTTGTTTGAAAGAGATTGCCACTTGCAAAGGGTGGTCGCCATGACGACCCTAAGTGGCGACCCACCTGATTCAATTGGAGTCCTTCTGTCGCCGTGGCAACCAAGTGGCGCCCAAATGGTGATCTTCTGATGGCTTGGAGAATCCTCTGTCGCCATGGCGCCCATGTAGCGACCTCCTCATGTCTAAGTGGCGAAAATGCCCTGTTTCTTCCCATTTGTGAGGCATTTTTCAAACAAGTCATCCACTTTATCTCCATTGCTCTCGAAACCTGATAAAACCTGAAACACTCATTTTAACAACATTAAACACAGGGAAATACCCGAGAATCAAGTGAAAAGAATTGGAAATGAGGGCCAAAATCATACCAATTTTGACTTGATCAAATACCCCCAAACCAATCTTCTGCTAGTCCTCGAGCAAAACAATCATAAGCAACCCCCAAAGACATGCATCGAGATGTTTCAAAAGTTATTACTTCTCATGGTCAATGTGTGAAGCCAATAATGAAGAGATTAATACAGTTATGCAATAGTGAGGACTTGAACATGTAAGAGTATGTCAAGTAAAGATTAAAAACATGCCACACTTAGATATGATTGTACGCAATGCGATCTTACATTCGAAATGCCAAAGCTTCAAAGCAAAGGTGCTATTCAAGTTAGAATGTAATTCACTTTGATACTAAACCTCACTGGATTCTATCTTCTTTTCTCCAAGACTCCTAGGTTCACTCAATATCATACATGTGCAATATGAATTCATGTTATGGTATCTAATTGATTGCACATGATAATCATTAAAAACGCAATTTCCTGAAAAGTGGTCTCATGAATGGAATTGCAAACCATGAATTAGAAAGAACATGCATCAACCAAATTGTACAAAATGGACAATCCTAAAGATCATGAAGGTCTTTGCTTTGGTTGTAATGGTGCCTAAGGTTATAGTGAAACAAAGAATGGGAAAAATGGATATCAAGGAACCTAATGATTACACTAAGGCATACATTCTAATTTTTAGTTCCACAAGTTTCACACATAATGTTCACACTTCAAGGTGTCAGGCTCATAATTATACATGTGCATGCTACTCATATTTTCAACTTGAGTAGTTCATTTACTTCTTTTCTTTTCTAGGCCATTTGTGCCTAATTTTCTTGGTTTTTGTTTTTCTTGCCAATTCTTTTCTTTACATGCTTTTCATTTTCTTTTTCTTTTCACACTTTTTTCAAGCTTTTGTTTTTCTTGCAAATTTTCCTTTCAAACATACTTGCTTTGCAAGACTATTGCACACATTTACATGCCTAGGTACACACCTTCATTTACAAGTTCAAAATTTTACATTGATTTCCTAAGCCTTAGTAAATCATTTGGTCAAGGTAGGTCAATTATTATAAGGCTATAAGGTTCATGTAGATGTGGTTTATGAAAGAAAAGCTTCAAATGTGTTTGTCTTCAAAGGGGCTTGGGAGCACACATATTCACATTGGTTGGAAGTGTTTAGGCCAATAGCGGTTTTCACATGCATCGCCTAAAATCAATTCTAAAGGCTTGTCCACTAGGCAAAATAAGGCATCCACAAGCAGTCCATATATTCTATGGCAAACAACATTTTAGTGCAAATGAGACCAATACATGTTTGTATGAGTGTTTGAGAATGAGTGTTTAAAGAGTGAATGTTTACAACTCAACGTATGCTTTTTAAAGGCTGTGTTTATGATCCTCACGGGAATCTCCACTATTAATTCTTAGCCATCAAGCAACTTGATAATTCACTCAACATTAAGAGAAAAAGATTAACGCACTTTGTTCAATGACACCCTAAGTGGCATGGTGTTAATCTAAACCAAACACTAGCAAAGATGCACAATTCCTCACTACATCATGTAAAGAACAATCTCCACAAGCAAAGCATGCTCAAATATGGCAATATCGCAAAAAAAAAAAAAAATTCGAAAAAATTTGGCACACAAATTGAAAACCAAGCATCATGGCGTTGCGCAAATGTACCCCCAAACCTAAATTGGACATTGTCCTAAATGTTCATGGGTGGTATAAATAATGATAACAAGCGCAACCCAACAAGTTACAAGCAATAATCCAACAAGCAAAGGCAAAAACAAAATATAACAATAATCCAGCATATTGCCCTCTCAATCATCCATTCACAAAATCCAAACAACAACATATATCAATAAGGCACAAATGTCCTAATTCCACTTCCAAAATCCAATCCGCACCCTTATTCTAAGCTGAAGCAAAATAAAGGCAAAAACGAAAAATATAGAGCTAAAGGGAAAGAATTGCAAAAACTAAAAGTTTATGAAAATCAAAACTACTAAGCAAAAAGGAAGAACAATTGTAATCCAATCAGATCAGTCAATTCTTCATTTGAAATAGGCTCCCAAGTTGGGTCTCCTCCTCTATATGGCTTCAACCGATGGCCATTCACCTTAAACCTTTCACTTTCTTCAAACTTTCAATCTCAATGGCGCCATGTACAAACACTTGCACAACTCTGTAAGGTCCTGTCCATCTTGACTTAAGCTTTCCCGGAAATAACCTTAAACGGGACTCAAATAGGAGCACTAACATTCCTGGATGGAAATCTTTCCTTCTAAGCTTCTTATCATGGTAGAATTTAGTCTTTTCCTTGTAAAGCCTTGCGCTCTCATAAGCTTCTAACTGGAACTCCTCAAGTTCACTGAGTTGTAGCTTCCTTTCCTCTCCATCTTTGTCAAGGTCTAGGTTTAGCTTTTGAATAGCCTATAAGGCATTGTACTCTAGTTCCACCGGTAAGTGACAAGCTTTCCCAAAGACTATCCGGAAGGGACTTATTCCTATCAGGGATTTGTAGGCTGTCCTATATGCCCACAATGCATCACTCAGTTTGGATGCCCAATCTTTTCTACTCTCATTGACTGTTTTTTCTAAGATTTGCTTTATGTGCCGGTTACTCACCTCCACTTGTCCCGAGGTTTGAGGATGGTATGGAGTTGCCACTTTGTGTCTAACCCCATATTTCTTCCATAAGGCTTTGAAAACTCTATTACAAAAGTGACTCCCACCGTCACTTATTATTGCCCTTGGTGTTCCAAACCTTGCGAAGATATATTCCTTAATGAACCCAACAACCACGTGACTATCGCTCGTTCTAGTGGGGATTGCTTCCACCCACTTAGATACATAATCTACTGCCACCAAGATGAAATTATACCCATGGGAAGTAACAAATGGCCCCATAAAATCTATCCTCCATACATCAAACAACTCAATCACATGCTCACTGTTCAATGGCATCTCATCCCTCTTCCCAATGTTCCCCAACCTTTGGCATCTATCGCACCTCAAACAAAATTAATAAGAATCCTTTGCCAAGGTTGTCCAATAGAACCCGTTTTGGAGAATCTTCATCATTGTCTTCTTTCCACTATAACGTCCTCCACACTCACGTTCATGGCAAAGTCTTAATATTTCTCCTTGCTCGTTTTCCGGAACACATCTTCTGATAACCTGATTTGGACCTCGTTTAAACAAGTATGGCTCATCCCAGAAGTAGAATCTAGTGCTAGCTATGAACCTCTTTCTCGCTTGAGGGTTCAATTCCGAAGAGATCACCTTTGATGCTAAAAAATTGACGATGTCCGCAAACCATGGGTCTTTATCCTGTATTACCCACAACTGTTCATCGGGGAAACACTCTCTTAGTGGAATCACATCATCCTCCATAAGAGTTCCTTGAGTTAGTCTACTTAGATGGTCCACCATCACATTCTCACATCCCTTCTTATCCCTAATCTCAAGGTCAAATTCTTGCAATAAAAGTATCCACCTAATCAATCTCGGTTTTGCATCCTTTTTATGCAAGAGATACCGGATAGCGGCATGATCCGTATAGACAACCACTTTGACGCCCACCAAATATTGCCTAAACTTTTCCAAGGCAAATACTATTGCCAATAACTCATTTTCCGTAGTTGAGTAATTCATCTGAGCGTCATTGAGAGTTCTTGATGCATAGTAAATGACATGCGAAAGCTTTTCTATGCGCTGTCCCAAAACTGCCCCTATAACATAATCAGAGGCATCACACATAAGCTCAAAGGGAAAACACCATTGCGGTGGCATGATGATAGGAGCCGAGGTTAGCGCCTCTTTCAAAGTCTCAAAGGCAATGCTACAGTCTTCATCGAACTTGAATTCTACATCCTTTTGAAGGAGGGTACACAACGGTCTTGCAATTTTTGAGAAGTCTTTAATGAACCGCCTATAAAACCCCGCATGACCCAAAAATGACCTAATATCCTTGACCGACCTAGGTGGAGGCAAACTTTTCATTATTTTGATTTTTGCCTTATCGACCTCAATGCCCTTTTCGGAAATCACATGCCCTAGCACAATACCACTTCTAACCATAAAGTGGCATTTCTCCCAATTGAGCACTAGGCTCGTCTCCTCACATCTCTAAAGCACCAAAGATAGATTCTTCAAACATTCATCAAAGGAAGCTCCAAACACTGAAAAATCGTCCATGAAGATTTCTATCATGTTCTCTACCATATCCGAAAAGATTGAGGTCATACACCTTTGGAAAGTGGCCGGTGCGTTGCATAGCCCGAAGGGCATCCTCCTATACGCATACATGCCAAATGGACATGTAAACGTAGTCTTCTCTTGGTCTTCAGGAGCAATGGCTATTTGGTTATATCCTGAGTAGCCATCTAGGAAGCAGTAATGGCTGTGACCGGCGAGACGCTCCAACATTTGGTCAATGAAAGGAAGAGGGAAGTGATCTTTTCTAGTGCTAGTGTTCAGCTTCCTATAATCTACACACACCCTCCATCCAGTCTGTAGCTATTGCAGAATTAATTCATTTTGCTCGTTCTTCACAATTGTGATTCTGAATTTCTTGGGTACCACGTGTATGGGGCTTACCCACTTACTATCCGAAATCGGGTAGATGATTCCCACATCTAACAGCTTCAACACCTCCTTTTTGATGACTTCTTTCATGACCGGATTCAATCTCCATTGCGCTTCCCTAGTCGGCTTTGTGTCTTCCTCCAACCGAATCTTATGCATGCACAATGTTGGGCTAATTCCTTTGATATCGTCTAGTGTGCATCCTATAGCTTTTCTATATTTCTTCAAGATCACAAGCAATCTCTGATCCTTACTTGAGTCTAGGTTAGCCGTAATGATAACCTGAAAGGCTTGATTATCTTCCAAGAACGCATACTTCAAGGTCGAAGGAAGTTCTTTCAACTCTAGTTTCCTTGGGGAAGGTTCATCCTTGTTGCTCCCCTGTTGTTCAACCAAACCATTTTCTACTCAACTTTCCTCAGTAATCACTTCGTCTACTACCTCTTGATAACATACCCTCATGTTGGCTTCTTCCTCAATCTCATCCAAGATATCCACACTGTAGCAATCATTTGCCCCAATTGGACAAGCCAAGGACTCAAATACTTTATACTCCACCACTTCATCCAAAACCTTCAATGTCAATTTTCCCTCATGCACATTAATCACTGCCTTTGCTGTAGCCATAAAGGGGCATCCCAAAAGAATCACATAGTCTTTTTCATCCAGATCGGTCTCCATTTCTAGTACTAGAAAGTCTGCAGGGATGATTAGCTTATCAACCTGGATAAGGACATCCTTAACTATTCCTCTAGGTTGCCTAGCCGATTGATCCGCCAAAATGAGGGACATTTTAGTTGGTCTCAACTCATTCAACCCCAACTTCCTATAAATAGAGAAGGGCATCAAGTTGATGCTTGCCCCTAGGTCAAGCATAGCCCTCACTTGACCCTTTCCACCAATTGTTATATTGATAATGAAACTCCCTGGATCTTTAAGCTTCGGCGGAAGTCTCTTCTGAATTACTACACTTGCATTCTCGTCAAGTCTCTCTTGATTCTTTGGCCTAAACCTGTACTTCTCCTTATTCAATTCTTTGAAAAATTTCCCATACGTCGGCATCTTCTGAGTTGCCTCAAGAAGAGGTAGATTGATTGTTACCTTAGAAAGAACATCATAAATATCCTTGAACGATTGTTCTAACCTATCCTTCTTCAACCTTCCCAGGTATGGTACTCTTGAGAAACTAGGGTTGAGAGATGTGTTGTTACTAGGATTTCCCCTTAGTGGTTCTAATTCTTCCGGACTTAGAGCTTTCTCCCTATCAACAGTCTCTCTCTCTAGCACTACATCTTCTTTATCATTACCTTCTATAGTTGAGTTGTTGTTGTCACTAGTAACTCCCTCATTTCTTCCATTGTTCACTACTCTACTGCTTCTCAAAATGGCTCTTGCACTACCAAGATTGAAAAAGTCGCTTGAGCCCATCACCTCACTGCTTAACACTTTATCTGCAATCCTTCCTACATGCCCTTCAAGTCTACCAATTGATTCCTCTAGCTCTAAGAACCGACTTTGACTGGCCTCCATAAATCCATTCAAAAGCTTCTCATAAGTTGCTTGTGTTTCTTGAAGGTTTCTTCTCATCTCATCATCTATATCTTCTTCATGGAATTCCACCTTCTCGGGCACTCTTACTTGGCTTTCCACTCCCCTGGAGGATCTTGTGGCAAATGACGTCATTTCTCTAGTGAAATTTGCCATCTGTTCCGCAAGAGAATCCATTTCCTGAAATTTGCACAACACAACACTACCACGTAAAAAAAATTCAAAAGAAACCTACAATGTAATACTACTTGATAATATGAGCAACAAAAGAAAATGTATACTAAAAAGAAAAGTAAATCTATGTAATCAATGCTACCACTCCCCGGCAGCGGCGCCATTTTTGATGAGGTCGTTTGTGTACTCAACAAAATAGTAATATGGTTTTCGATTGATTCTTGAAAACTCTTTTAAGCCACTTAATCCTTTTTAAAATGTGATTTGATAGCAAAATACTGAGCAAGTTCGTTCCACAGGGAATGGAGTGTTAATTAGATAAATTGACTAATCTTTGAACAATAAAATAAATCATAGTGTTGATAGATGTGTGGTTTCTAAAACCACCAATGCTAACTACTAAAATGAAAATACACAAAAATGTTATGAAAAATAGAATACTCAACACCATGATAAGAATAGTGATAAAATCAATTAAAGAGATAGCTAAGGAATAGATCGATTAACAATTGAATGTGGGTACGCTAACTAGCTACTTTAATGTGCCAATCTCATTATGTTAACCACTTAGAGGCTTAGATTAGTGGGGTTGATATACCCACTACTAATCTATCCTATCCAATGGGTTCTTAATCACACAAGGAGTGTCAAACCTCATATGAATATATAACAAATTACTCCACTCAAGATTGCAATTAACAAGTGATATACAAGTTAATTATAATGAATGGAATCTAATTAATTTGAATGAATAGAACACATAAGAGATTCATTACAAGCTAAGCTAAACCCACAACCAATTGATCCTCAAATCTATCCCCTAGATTAGGGGTTTAGTTACACATATTTGCAATAAATGAAAAGAAGTAAATAGTAAGGAAATAACCCTTGGGTCTCCTTTTTTAAGCTTGATCCTTCTTCTCCTCTATGCTCCTAGATGCAAAGAATGGAAGTAGAGGATATGTCTTGGAATGTGGGTGTTTTGGTGGAAAGTGACTAAGGATTTTGCTGGAGAAATGGTGGGATGAGGAATGATGTAGGGAAGGAATTAAGGCTTTGTGTTGAGGTTTGGATGGATTAGATAAGTTCAAGGAGAGAAATGGAGGATGATGAATGATGTGCCATGGATGAAGAGCTAGATCTCAAGATGTATTCTCTTTTCTTTTTTTCTCAGACGGTCGATCCTTTTGAAGATGGGAAGTCGTTCTATTTATACACACTCTTGGACATGTACTGATAACTGCTTGATTCGCTGATGTGGCGCCAAGTTCACTACTTGGTCGCTATGGCGACTCTGGTGCGTAAAACGGTTAGATGAGAAGGTAGCCATGAAAATCATCTTTCTCGCCATCTAGCAAGTGGCGACCATGAGCAATTTGTGTAGAGGTCGCCACTTGCATCTCGAGGTCGCCATGGCGACCATAAGTGGCGACCCTGCAAAGTGTGAAGGGGTCGCCACTTGCAGCATTAAGGTCGCCATGGCAACCTTGCCTTGTTTGAAAGAGGTCGCCACTTGCAAAAGGTGGTCGCCATGGCGACCCCAAGTGGTGACCCACCTGATTCAATTGGAGTCCCTCTGTCGCCATGGCGACCAAGTGGCGCCCAAATGGTGATCTTCTGATGGCTTGGAGAATCCTCTGTCGCCATGGCGCCCATGTAGCGACCTCCTCATGTCTAAGTGGCGAAAATGCCCTGTTTCTTCCCATTTGTGAGGCATTTTTCACACAAGTCCTCCACTTCATCTCCATTGCTCTCGAAACCTGATAAAACTTGAAACACTCATTTTAACAACATTAAACACAGGGAAATGCCCGAGAATCACCCGAAAAGAATTGGAAATGAAGGCCAAAATCATACCAATTTTGGCTTGATCAAGTCTACGATTCAAGAATCTGTAAAATATGCCAAAAAACATGTTTCAAGATAATTCATATTTCCTTGTTCCTTCTTATTCTGAGACTTTGGGCAACTACTTTTCCAATGTCCCTTTTCAACACAAAAGAAGCACTTCCTTTTGATCTTGGTTACTTTCTTAGTCTCCTTCTTGGTAGGCCCAAGTTGCTTTTTCTTCTGTTAATTCTTGACCTTCTGACGGGTCTTAACAGTAGCAACTTTACCAATCATATGAATCCCTTCTAGAGATATCATCATATCAACAGCAAACCCCATTCCTTCATGCTGCTGTTGTAACAAGTCGAAGATGGTAGCCATTTAGCCTTCTCATTAGAGGTCTTCCACTGCTCATACTCGTCTCATTGCATCATATTAGATTCATTAGTAGGAGCAGGTGATTTATGAGTAGTTAGAATAAAATTTATATTTTTTAGCTTGCAGTAACAACCCAATTTTCCTTTTCCATGTGACATAATTATTACCAGTTAAAGTTTTATCTTTTAAGATGATCATTACGGATGGGATCATGATTTCTTAACAAAAATATATATATGAGTAAATAATCATGGTTTAGCATTTTCGAATATTTATCTTGAATTAAATATATATAATTCAATTGTAAAATTCAACGTTTGATCCAACACCCATAAATGTTACGCCTCCTTTGGAAGTTCGCACCATTTACTAGTTGGACTAGGTCTCACCTAATTGTTAACATAACAACCAACGTTTTCAATTTTAGCCTTGTGATTTTATTAACAAGAACTCTTGGGAGGATATTAATAAAAACACATTGAGTGTACTACCAAGATTTCGAATCTCAATATATTCCCTCACGAAAATCCCTCCTTTGGGAGTAGATCTCGTTTGAGTCAATTGTCTAGTCTATCCTTGTAAGGAAGTATCTTGCTAAATTCCATTCATGGATGCCCCTTGGGGGGATTACCAAAAATAATATAGCTCAACTAACCTTGGAGGCCATAGGTGTTTGCAATACACATTCTCCCACTCAATTATTTAAGGAATGTGATTAAATCCCATAGAATGATTTACCAAGTTATCTTGATGCCAATTAGATACCTAAATCATTCAATGTATGTTCATACCAAAAGAGATATATGAGTGGCACTTCTATTCTACATGACATGTTATCAAACAATAACAAATATTGTAATATTTACACAAAGTAAATAGCCACGATTTTGATCCATCCTAGAAAAGCAAGTAAATTACATTTGTTTGGAATACAAAAAACTCCTTTCTTGGCAAACAAATCTTTAAGTGGCCATCGATCACTTGAGCACCCACGGCTGCCCCATTGGTGTGCACACTCCACAACCCTAACAAGGGCTGCCGTGCACAACCCATGGACTCCATGGGGCTGCCTTGCATAACCCACAATCCAACATGCACAGCTGCGTGCAATTTTGTGCGCGTGCACGTTGCTATGATTCGCATGGTCCTAAACTCATTCCGGTTGCTATTAATTCTTCAAGTCTTCGAATCTTCGATGCTTGAACATATTACAAACTTTTTTAAACAATAAAATACTGCAGTGTTTTTTTTTTTAATCACTGCAGTATTTAATACAAAAAAATACTACACTATTTTTAATACAATAAAAAAAATACTGCGGTTTATTTTAACAGAATAAAAAAAAAAAAAATCTTAGCAACTACACGAAGGAAATTGTGACGATAATAGGCCACCCTTCTTGTTACAATTCCGAAACAAAAAATACATTGAAATTCAAGGATGAAAATCGAGCAATAACAATTCACTTTATATCAACATATAACATATATAAATCCATACATTCCAATGTAATTATATATGAGAAAACCTAGAGTGTCATCTCTTTCTAAACATGCATAATCACAATAAAAAGAAATAGATTAACGTATATATATGTTAATTAATTAAAGGGTACAACCAGGCTTTGATACCAATTGTAGGGAAAAACGTTTGCACGCGGCGAAAGCGAGACTAAAAAGAGTTTAGTATATTTTTAAAAATTTTCCATATTGAACCTTAACCCTTCAATTAATAAACATATACATCAAAAGATATCGTACATTTGTCGCGTGATCCGATTGACTATGTGTCGATGATAATCCGCAAGATCTTCCAATCCGATCACGAACGTGAATCACCTAGGAGCGTGGTCTCCCTTCTCTTTGAATTGTATATACTACAAAAAAATAGTATATTTCTTGACAGTTTTTAACTGCCAAGAATCATGGTGGATGACAGTTTTCTAACTGTCAAGGATTCTTAACAGTTTTTAACTGTCAAGGATCCTTGACAGTTAAAAACTGTCGTCGATCTTAATAATATTTAATTGAAGAAAATGTCAATATATCATTAGTATTTATTAAATTTATACATTTTTTTATCGAAAAATTTATATAAATTTATACATTTTCATTATTTTTAAAAATATAATTACTTGTTAAGTATAACCAATAAATATATATATATATAAAAGAGTAAAAATGAACATATTAAAATGGACTCGTATATCACTATAAGAAAATACATATTTTCATATATAAGCATATTCAACATATTCAAGCTAACTACATTAATATCGTTAACATATTCAAGCTAACTACAATATAAACATATTCTAATATAACCATAATACTAGAGTTGTACTTGATCATCTAAACATGATTCTCAAGTTTACTTTACATGCAATATCATATAAGCTTCAAATATCAACAAAAACTTCACAGCATCTTTAACTCTTTTAAGTGTAGCTTCCTCTAGCAAAGTGTAGCTTCTTCCAGGAAAAGTATAAGCCTTTCAATTGATCATCTGGGTAACAATCAATTAATCATATTTACACAACCACTTTTATTAATGTTAATGAAAAATTGATACATGTCATTAAAAGCTAGTATAGGTACTGACCTTTCAAATGAACTGAGAGATAAATCCAGCCCAGTCACAACGTATCTCATCGATCTCTTTTTGAGTATATGTACATTTCCCATGAAACTGTAAATATTCAAAAATTAAAATAAATAAAAAATCCAATATTTTTTTTGAACAGCAAAGAGTTTATTAAGGCAAAAGTCAACAATCAAACAAACACAACACAAACAACTAGGCACCCAGCCATACAGGCGAGCCACAAACCCAACAAGACACAAGAAACAAACAAAAACTGCTAAAACATGAGCAGCCCCAGCCCCAACTAAAATAGGACAGAAACAGAGGACCACCCAGAACAACAACTGTAGAAAACAAGAAGAAAACAGCAGCCAACGCCCACCAGCCCAGAAAACACCAGCCAAGAACAGACACCAACCACCCTACCAAAACTCCCAAATTTGAGTATCCTCCTCCCTCCCCGACCCTTTCTTGGCCCCAACATTAATAAAATGTAACTTAAATAAATAATAATATAATTTAGCAAACGAGAAAAGATAGAAGTATTTCACATTTTCTTTTAGTAAAGTTGGATCGACAATGATGTCATTCATGTATCTCATGACATAATAATCGCACTCCACAGAACCGGGTTGTAGTGGCACCTATACTCACATGAGTTATATAAATAATAGATATTAATATATATTGAAGTACTTCTATCATATATATATATATAAATCACCTTAACTGATCTCCATTGCAAATTAACTCTCTTGGTAGTGGTGCTTTTTTATGCAATGTAAATTTGTTATTCCACTGTATGATAAAAGAAATTTTTATAAATATTATTATATAAATAAGTACAACATTGAAAATACTTTTCAATATAAAATAAAATTTCACACTTGCGTATTCACAATATTCATCAAATATTCATCAGCCTCACCATTCAAGGAATCCAAATAATAGATTTGCATGTTCAACATGTCGATAACAATCAATATCCAATGATATCTGGTTCAAAAGATTTATATATGATTATAATACCTTATTAAATAGGAAAAATAAAATAAATAGCAAAAGCATTACCTAGGGTTGTAAGGAATAAAAACATAACGAGATTGAGATGCATTTTCCAAGCCTTTTGCGACCATGCGTGATTTTTCAATGCTTCTTTTAGAATTTGCTAGTCCACTAGAGAGGGATACACTTGCAGGGTTGATGAATCCAAATTGGCCAGCCATTTCATTCTCTTTCAATTCATCGTAGAGTAATCTATAGTAAAACCATATATAATGTCATGTCAATAGCACAATAACTTAGTTCAATATATCCCATCAATTTAATAATAGTTTTTAAACTTTACTTACCTTATATACTCATTTAGACAAGAAACCCCAATTTCTACCATGGACAAGATATTTATACAATCATCCAAGGAAATATGTGTACTACATTTGTACCCAAACACATCACAATCATTCTTTATCACAATATCCATCGAAGGAGTGACACATCTATCAACTAGTGTAGCAAAAGTTTTCAAGCTTGGAGGAATTTTTACTATCTGTTGTATTTTTGAAATCTTTTGAGTATTACATTCTACATTTTCGAATTTACCCCCCTACAAAAAAAAAAATTGTACAATAAAAATTTAAACTATAATAGTATGGTGAAAAAAAAAAAAACAAAACCATTATGATAAATAAAAAAATGAACAATACCTTTGGAGTATGGATAACAAGATTCTTTGGCCAAAATACATGATGACCTACTGCATCATTTACTTTAACTAGTGACTCATCATCATCTGCTACTGGAAGGTCAGCATCTCTATCAAACACCACTTCAATAGATACAAGACAATTTGAACTTTTATATTCTATAATGGTTCCAGTGGCAACAATATTTTCTTTACAGTCTATTACCAATTTACAAGCTCCACCCTACAATAACCAATAAATGATTTAATTAATGTCCATAAGTAGTGAGATCTTGTTCACAAGAAATAAAATGATTACATATATTTGCATTTTAAATTCCAAATAAGCATGAGAAAATTCAGTGATAGTGATAATGGCAGCATTAATACCAAAACAAATATATATTATAAATCTAAACAAAAAATATTTACCTCTACATTTGTTTCTAAGCCAGGCAATATACTCATTTCTTGGTCATCCATGCGTACTTTATTTGGCATGTTAGAGCTTGAAACTTCGGAATGTTTAGGAGTAGAATTTTGTTGTTTAAGTGATTGAATTTCGGCTTCCAACGTAGCTATTCGTTGTGCAGTTCCGTCATTTTGGAAATGGGGTAAGTCAAAGTACATTCTCTTTGTCACAAAATGCCCCATACTGCGCACTCGACCAGAATGCTCAGGTGTTCCCAGTGCTATTGTTAAAACATCTTGAGAATCAACTACTTGCAAGGAACCCTCATCATATTGTTGCATTAATTGATCCTATAACTCATGGATAAAAATTAGCAAACAATACAATCCATATATAATTTAAAATTACAAAACCTTATATAATGTAACCGAAAAAAAAAAAAAAAAAAAAAAAAAAAAAAAAAAAAAACTTACAAATTTTTATCAACAACTGACTGCGTGTCAGAGTCACATTTTTCATTCTTATCTTGACGTGCCAACCTCCATAGCAAACTTCTATCAAGGGACTTGCCTTCATACTTAGGATTATTTTTCTATTTCAAGTAAATGTATGAGGAAAATATACCTTTACATTCAATCATAAATGTTTTGCAAAAAATATTCAAAATTTCTGACTTACTAGTTCCTATAAGGCCTGCATAACCTTTCCGACTTAGTCTGTGGTCATGTTTGTTTTTCTTCCGCTTCTTTTGTTGCTCTTTTCTAGTTTTCTAAAAAGTTATAAAAGCTAGCTTAATTATTATATATTCAAACAAGGTAACATAAATCAATGAAAACAACAAAAATCACTTTAGATGTACTTACTGTGAACTTTTCAGATAGACTACTAGCCACAAATTAATCCCAGTGGTCCTTTTTAATAAAGCTATAAATTGCTGGAGGGTCCTCCAAAATTTTAGGCTTAGCTTTGAAAGGAAGAATGTATTTAACCGTCAATGTGTGCCTAAAAGATCGAAATGTACTGCCAAAAATTGACAATACATTTTTCCTGCTCTTAGGATTAAGATCAAATGAACCCTGCAACATTTTAGATTAAATGATACAAACTCTATATATAACACACACACTTGTAAATATATATATATAATTGAGTTAGTAATGTAATGTTTCTTTTCTCTAATAAAACTACAAACATGTATAACATGCATATTGCTAGAAGGTCTACAAATAAGAGATTAAATTTATTTTTTTTACATACCTTTACATATTCCCACAGTTTATCGTTAATATGTCGTGGGACATATCTCCAATCATCATATGTGATGGGAATTGTGGTTCGTGATAAAATACCAATGATGCTAACCAAGTCAGTTTTCACCTCCCCCACCATTACTCCCATGTCATTATATTGCACCACAGGCTTAATTCCCTCACTTCTGTTTTTTATAATCTTGGGTTTTGTTGTCAATCTCTTGGTGCTTTAGTACTATCTGGTAAGTCATTCTCTTCTTGTTCCATGTCTACAACCGGAAATAGATACGAAAAAAAAAACATTAAAAATAGAGAAATAATTAAAAATATATGTACAATACATAATAAAGTATTAAACTACCTCATATAGCAGTTTTTTTGCATACATATGAAATCAATAATAAAAAATGAAACTCGAATTCAAAATAAATAAATAAATAATTACCATTCAACAAGCAATAAGAAAAACCATTGAATCTTTCCATTGCCTAGCTTCTGCTCTGTTATTCCTAGGATGTGTTATTATGAATCCAAAAACCTTCACAATCTGATCTCACATATGTTACATCGTTCTCATCTCCCAAATCAAATAATTCAACACCAGGTAAATCCTTAGTCAAGGGGTGATGATCCATTGTACAGTCTAAGTCATCAACATAATCATTTTGTACAAACTCTCATGGACATGTTGATTGAACAATGGACCATCTGCAATCAAGCTGGTCTAGTACAAAAAAAACTTGCTTTGCTTGAGAAGCTAGGATAAACGATTCTGATTTATGCCCTATCTTATTGAGGTCAACCAATGTGTACCCAAGTTCATCAACCTTAATTCCGCTTTTACTGTCGACCCAGTTACACTTAAATATAGGAATATTGAAAATGTGATAATCAAGATCCCAAATTTCAGTAATGATCCCATAGAAGCACATTTTCCCTATTACAGGGTGTTTATCCTTCACACTAGAAATTTGCATTGTTGTAGCTATAATACTAACTCCACTATTTTGAGTCACCCGACAATTATCTCGATCAATTTGTTGGAAAAGACAACCATTTATCTCATAACCAGAATGTTTGACCACAGTGGGGCGAGGTCCTTGTGCTAACCACTTCAAGGAACTTGAAACAGGTTCTTCATTAATCAATAAATTTGAAACCTACAGTTGTTAATTTATTTATTATAAATAAGCATTGAAGTATTTAAAAATTGAGAATACATAGCTAAACAGCAACTACCTTCTCTTCCAACCAGTCAACAAATTTTCTATTGTGCTCATCTTGTAACCATTTTTGACTTTTTGATTGTTTTGGATATTTCAACTTGATCGAGATCATATGCTCCCTATTCATTAGCAAGCAAAATATTAAAATTTAAACTTAACAACTTAGAAGATTAAAATCAAACTGAAAATTCACAGCAGAAAATGTTCTTACTCTATATAAGGTTGTACTTCTGCTGAATTCTCCAACACATAGTGGTGTGCTTGATCCAATAATTGACGATCAACTACCATCACATAACCACCTAGTTGAGGTTTCCCCAAATGCACATTTTGTTTAATTAAATGTGGAATTCCAATTGGAGCCAAATCTGATAAATATTCTGTGCAAAATTCCATTGCTTCTTCTGCAATATAACACTCAGCTATACACCCTTCAGGACGATTTCGATTGCGGACATAACCCTTTAAAACTTTCATAAACCTTTCAAACGGATACATCCATCTAAGGTAAACCGGACCACACAATCTAACTTTTCTTACCAAATGTACTGTTAGATGAACCATGATATCAAAGAAAGAAGGTGGAAAGTATTTTTCCAGCAAGCACAAAGTGATCATAAGGTCACTTTGTACTTTTTTCAGTTTAGAAACATCAACCACCTTAGTACACAAAGCATTAAAAAAGAAGCATAATCTGATAATAGCATATCTAACATGCTTAGGCAAAACTGATCTTATAGCCAAAGGTAGCAATTGCTGCATTAAAACATGACAATCGTGCGACTTAAGACCATATAGCTTTAAATCTTCCATCTTCACAAGGTTTTTGAAGTTTGAAGAGTATCCTTCAGGAACCTTCATATTTAACAATGTTTGACAAAAGATTTGTTTCTCGGCTTTAGTCAATGTGTAACATGCAGCTGGTAAATAAGTACGTTTCCTTTTCATATTGGGGGCTAATTGCATCCTTAGTCCCTTGTCTACAAGATCCAATCGAGCATTAATACCTTCTTTCGTTTTTCTAGAAATATTCAACAATGTTCCATATAGATTTTCACACACATTCTTCTCAATATGCATGACATCTAATTGATGGTGAACATGCAAATCTTTCCAGTATGGGAGATCAAAGAATATTGATTTCTTTTTCCAATAGTTTGATGAATCAATCACCGATGCTTTGCGCTTGTTAGTTTTCTTTTTTCCCCACGAGTTTTCAATACCTTTAACCTTTTCTAATACTTTCTCTCCACTCAATGGTTCAGGAGGAGACCCAAATTCTTGCTCACCATTGAAAACTTTTTTTAGTCTTCGATATGGATGGTTTGTTGGGAGAAATTTTCGGTGTCCCATATATGCATTCTTCTTACCATGTTTCAACCAACATGAATTTGTACCTTCCTTACAGATTGGGCAAGCAAAATACCCTTTCATAGTACAACCAGATAAGTTACCATATGCTGGAAAATCATTGATAGTCCATAATAAAATAGCCCGCAAAGTAAAGTACTCTTGTTTATTTGCATCGAAAGCATCAACACCAACATCCCAAAAAGTTTTCAAGTCCTCAATCAATGGTGCTAAATAAACATCAATATCATTTCCAGGTTGTTGAGGACCTGATATCAACAATGATAACATCATAAATTTGCGTTTCATACATAGCCATGGTGGAAGATTGTAAGTAATCAATAGAATTGGCCAACAAATGTACCTACTGCTAAGTGAGCTATGCAGATTAATCCCATCAGTAGAGAGAGCTAGTCGAAGATTTCTACTATCTACTGCAAAGTCCGGCCATGTGTGATCAACCAATTTCCATGATGAAGAGTCCGCAGGATGACGCAGTTTACCATCATTTTTTCTTCCATGAGCATGCCAAATCAACTCTTTAGCTGTTTGAGGAGATTGGAACATCCGCCTTAATCTCGGGATAATAGGAAAATACCATAAGACTTTTGCAGGGGTGCCTTTTTTTCCCTTGCCAAGTACATTTTTATTTCTGTCTGTTTTACATCTTGATTCTTTACAAGTGGGACAAGCAGGTAGATCCTTGTACTCTTTTCGATATAGTATACAATCATTTTGGCATGCATATATTTTCTCATATTCCAAACCTAAGGCATTCATTGTCTTTTTGGCCTCATAAAATGATGTTGGAATTCCATTATTCACAAGTAACATATCTTGAAGACAATTCAACAAATCAGAAAAGCTGTTATCAAACCACCTATATTTTCCTTTAATGTTGAACAATTTTACTAATGCAGACAACTTTGTATACTTTTTACAACCAGGAAATAAAGGCTTTTCAGCATCTTCCAATAAAACTTTAAATGCCTTGGGATCAACAGTGCAATTTTTATATGCATCATGCACCATTAATTCAACTACATTAGCACCTTTATCATAACCAAAATATTGATTGCAATCTGATTCAATATTTTCTCCCATACTAGGATCAATCCTCTCCATGCCAAGTCCAAATTTGATAGCTCTTGTCAATACCCTTAACAAATAAATGATTTTCTACTTCTCTAGGTGATTGAAACTTCAAATTTCCACAAAATTGACATGGACATCTTATTAAGTTAGGATTTTCAGAATTAAGTATGTCAAATTCTATAAATTTCTCAACCCCAATCTCATATTCCTGACATTCTATCACTCAACATCTAAGACTTATCCATCATATGTTATAACTTAATTAGTCCTGAAATATAAAAATAATTATAAAAAGTCTAAAGACACTATTCATTAAAAATAAAAATTATTTGCACACAAAATATAATTATTCATATATCTGTTAACACAAAGTTCAACTATTATTTTATTATTTTTATTTTTTTTACATACAACAAGAAGGATATGTTAATAAAGATAATTATTTTTATAGCTTTTGAGCTCATAGACTTTGATAAAGTCATTTCATGCTTCGATATATGTTTTTTGTTAACATGCCCACAAACACTCAACTCACTTTGATAAAGTCTAACTTGCAAGATTCCATCCAAATTAATACAAGGAGCTAAGCTTGAAGGAAGAATATTTAAATTAGATTTTAGCCACAAACCTATTCTTGGTTTCACATTACCAAACTTGCCCTAGTGAATGTAGTGCTCAAAATATCCCAAAAAATAAATACTACCTCTTTTATTCTTCTTTGTATTTTAATTATCTCCAATGTTTAAAAGACATCAAAATACAGTCACTGCAAGTGAAAATTCTTGGCTGATTTGCATCCTAGTAAAATGCTAATTTTTGTCTTTCATTAAAGCTTTATGTAAGAGTTAAAAGAGATTTCACTAAAAGACTAAATATTCACAAAAATAAAGTGGAGACATTCATGTCTAAGCCATGTGTATATAATTACAAATAATTCGGGGTTTAGAGAGAGGGATATAATTCAAACTCGCAACCTCAATGATATAAACATGAGGGGCATATGATTTGTTTAACCTCATTTCTTCAAGTTAAGACTCAAGTATATTTATTTTTATTTTTGTTGAAAAGAAATTTATTAATAGCAGAAATGAGCATCAAGAAACATCCTAAAACAAGAAGGCCAATGCCAAAAACAAGAAAACACCCCAAAAGCACGCCTAAAACAGAGGCACATAGACAAAACACAAAAACCCATAGCACCAACACACAAGCCCAGACATCAAACTCAAGTATATTGTTGGCAACCTAGTAATGGTATCAAGTACTCATAGATCAATCAATAACTAATTAACAAGCAATGTGAAGTTAATTTTGCAGGTAGAACCAACAAGATAAAACTTGAATTTAATTTGTAATGCAAATCAATAATTTTTTTTTTTTTTTTGAGGAAATAACTTCATAACTGTGCTTCTAACCAACACCAGTTCATCAAGTAATGCTAGCAACATCTAACAAACAAGTGTATAACATTGAGCAATGTATAGTGCATCATATCTCATGATTATATGTAATACCAAATGACAAGTTTCATATTCTAACTCAAAAAAGAAAACCACACTAGGCACTATAATTTGTTGAGAAAACACTAATGCAATAGAATCCTAAAACACCCAAAGAACAGAGGATCAAACCTCACAGAACACCCAAAGAAAAAGCAGAGTTTAGCCTAAAACACCCAATACAAACACAGCCCAGAAAAACAGAGAAAAAACCTGAAAAACATAAACCCAACAGAATCCTATAAAGAAGATAAGCAGTGAGGCTTCAGTCGAAAGATTATGTCAATTTTCTACATCTACCATGTGTTTATACAGTTTTGAGAGAGGAAGAAAATGACCATATAGACAACTGGTTTACTTTTTGCAACACCATTGTTAACAAAACATACCAGTGTTTGCCCACCTACTAAGATATTCAATTTCTCCTTTTCTTCTTTTTCTCATTCTTCTCGTTCCAATTTCACAAATTTAAATTAACAAAAGTTCTAGAAAAGTAGAAAGAGTTGACGAAAATTAAAATTACAAAAAAAATCAAATCCTTTCTCACCTGGCAACAATCTTCAAGCTTGACAGAGTCTTTTTCCCTCTTAATGACAACACCTGTAAAATCCAACCAAATTGAAGCTTCAAAACAAATAAAGCTTGAATCTTAATAATCTTTTTTCAGTAAAATTGCTAAAACAGCAGGGGTGAGATAAAAACCCTTAAATTTTGGGATTTTAGGGAAAATTTTAGGGATTTTAGTGAACTAACAACAAAAATTTAAAGGTTTTAGCACACTTATAATATACAACTCAACCTTTTATGACAGATTTGAAAGATGCTTGGATGATAGGAGAAATTTGAGAAATTTAAGCTGGAGAAATCTTAAGTTAGGGAGAGAGTAGGGAGAGAGAAATAGTTATAGCAAAGAAGAATTTTTTTATTTTTTTTTAGTTTAGATATAGAGTGAAATTGTGATGTCGATCAAAATAATAATAATAAAAAAAAATTGTGATGGTGGGATCTTCTAAAAAAAGCGGGATTAATTTATTTGGTGTTGGAAATAATACTTGACAGTTAATATATGACTGTTTTAAAAACTGTCAACTATTCTTGTGTTTCTTAACAATTTTCTAAAACTGTCAATAAAAGACTGTCAACAATTATAGTTTTTCTTGTAGTGATACCTGAGAATGGACAACAAAACTTTTCTGATTTCTGTTGGTCACAAAAATTCCAATAGATTGTTAAGAATGTCCCGATCACTTTTGAATTCACAATCGTTAGATTGAAACTCGTGTGAACCTTATTCGAAATTGTACATAAGACCTCTTGATGTAAAGATCACTAGTGCACTATCGAAATAAGAACAATTCTTCTCACAATCTCTCTTGGCCAAATTTCACACTAGTCTAAGAGTTGGATTTTATTTTTCTCTAGTAAAAGAAAAATCTCCCAAAAAAAAAAAAACTAGGGTTTCCGAAAATATGCAAAAGTATATATTTATATAGTTTCCGCAAAATCACATGCCTTATACAAAATTATATAGTCCGCATTATTACATGCCTATATAAATATATATATATCTATATATCTCATTCATTTCTCAATATTTTATATATATATATATCTCATGCATGAATCCAACTTGCATAAAGTCTATAGTGCACGAATTCAATGTGCATTAAAACTCTATAGTGCACGAATATAACTTGCATTAAATATCTAGTGCATGAATTCAACTTGCATTAAAATATATATAGTCCAAACCCTAATCCAACTCTTTATTGTATTTGTGAATATATAAAAGACTTCCTAATTTGACTAAACAAATAAAGTCTTTTATGTTTAATATACTACTAATAGTAGTATACTAGTAGGAAACATATTTCCTAATCAGAAAAAGATTTGACTTTTAATTAATAATTAATTAACATATTAATTAATTTTCATTCAATTAAATAATAAAATAAAACAATATAATGGGCTAAAAAATAGCCATTGCCGCCCATGACTAAAACTTAGGCCTACATATTGTTTTCATATTTTATTTAATCCATTTGGACTTTAATAAAAAGCCCACATATGAATTAGACCCACTCTTACTAAAAGAAACAAGCCCACATGCCTTTCATTAATATATTAATATAATTAAACAGTCCATTAAATAAATAATATGGAAATTATATTCTTAATATTTTAAATACAATTCTAAATGGACCCACAAATAGTCCAGTAGAATATATCAATTGATTCATGCATGTCCATGTGGATTATGGATATTGGCGGGCCTATCTAAATTTAAGCTCCAATAGATATAACCAATCACAATCAACAAATGATTCACTTAGGTTTAATCTATTAATTTTAGTTCATTCCACTAAAGAACTAAAATTGTACTCTTAAATAAAGATGGAATAAGTTAACGATTATCATTCATATCCTAGACAATCATATAGGAGATAGTGAACCCTCGTGAAAAATATCAGTAATCGCCAAGAGCTCATAGACCGCCTATAGCTGTCCAAGTTACCATATTTGCTCATATGACCACACTTTGAACTTGAATATATATTATGACTTGTCCAGAAGTTATCTTTCAATAGACACTATTGAAAACTCAACGTTAAGATTTAATATCCAAAACCACAAAGCATCCATATGATGATATTCTACTCACATTTAATAAATGGAGCCGCAATGTCCATATCTATAAATGAAGTCTTCTATCAATTAACAAATGAATACCACCAAACTATCGAGGATAGACTATGCTATATAATTGTATTCATTGATAACTCAAATGATAACACTTCTAACCATAAGTCCATCATTTATCTCAGGATTAAGATAGACTCTCCGATTGTCCTGATAATGAAAATACTTTTTTCTATACTATTGACGGTTCTAGAAAAAAGTATTTCATTGTAATCCAGTTCAATGCACCCAGTGCACTAGATTCTTTTACTCGAAGACCCTTTGATGATTTTAAACTTATCACAACACATTTGATCCCACTCAAATGCTAGTAAAAGAATTCTACAACTTTAACAAAATAAAGGTGCCCGACCTTTAACTTAAGTTGTGAACGTTATTCAAGACTAACTAAAGAATTATGTCTACCTCATACATATCTAGATGTACGAACAATTCTTCTTTTCTCATAGTCTTTTGACCTTATGATTATTTACTTTGACAATTATAATAATAAATGCTATAAGATTTTGTTATCAAACAGAAATCACTTTATTAATATAAAAAGATTGTCAAGTACAACATTACACTCTTACTATTGAGCATAATCCTAACACGAAACTTCCAGGTAAATTTTGATATTGACGCATTAATGCCTATTTCTTATAAACTTGAAATGAAATCAAGAAAATATAGGCAAGCAAAAAAGAAAAACGAAAGGTTTCACTAACCTTGAAAAAGAATCTTCTAAAGTTTTTGAGAAATCCACAAGAATCCACAGGCAAAGAAGAATTTGCAGGCAAAGAAGAGTTTGCGGAGAGGAAAAACTGTTTCTTTGGAGGCTCACTCTAAAAGTGACTTGGGGAAAGGGGAACAGTTTACTTATAAACCTATTCTCAACCATGCTTGCCATAGTCAATACCCCATCAGTTATTACTTAACCAAGGTATAACCAAGGTAACTCAAGTAACTGTTTGTAATGATGGTTAAAAGTTCAAAATTTGAAAAATGTCATTTCTTGAACAAAGCAAGCACGCCCGAATTAAATGCAAATGACGTCATCTTGGGAAACTGAAACAATAGGCGTCTATTTGATGTGACCATTGATTAAACCAACTCTAGCGAAAAACGTTCATCGAACGACATTTGGTACTTGTCTATTGATTAAGGCAACTCAAATCGGTGAGCTCTACAACGGTTAATTCAATGGAAGACGTTGTCGTTTGACAACGGTCGACTCAATGTAAATCACTCTCTACTTCGTTGAAAACTCTCTAGAGAGTGGGGGACAAACTGTGGTAGTCAAAAATGGCCCATAGGCCCAAAATGCAAAGCCTAGGCTCATCTCACTTGGGCCCAATTTTGAATAGCCCAACGAGAAAGGCAGCAGCATAACTTGGTCGTTCAAAGACCAAGTCAGCCAGTAGTTGAAGTATATGTGTCCAGTAAACGAGATACTTGGGGAGAGAATATCTTCAGGAATCTCGCCCACGATCATATCATTATATGATTTATCTGGTTCAAACGGTAACTTGGAGTCTCCTATAAATAGAAAAGCATTTTACACAGCCTAGGGAGATTGAAAAAAGCTTACAAAAGCGTACTAAAATTCTGCACTAAAGAATCCCGGCCACTGGAATCTGATTTCTATGATCATTACAAACTGTTGCTCAGCCCAAGCATACCTAAGGTTAAAAATCTAACCTCACCTTCTTTTGTTTCGTGTTATCTTCATTTTTCTGTTCTTGTTCTTTTTGCAGGTTCAACATAGAAGGTATCTATATTAGGTCGATCGACCAAATTGTTTTGCAGGATTATTAAGCTAGCGATAACATTAGATTGACGATTTAAACCAAGTTGCATTAGGCCTAGCAAAACACGACCCAATCCACTTCGATTGTAGGTCAACCCCCTAGAGATTTGCAAATGGCTCCCTAGAACCCAAAAATCAATTTAAATGAGGCTGGTCTATTTAAAGCACAAATGGGTTGCACTCCTTATTTTTGGTATAAATTATTGTTTCTTGTTTCGGCCCTAATTAATATAAATCTTCAGAGGACACGTTAGCAAGACCATAGACGGACACGCAGACAAGTTGCTGCTTCTCCGTCCACCACGTGTTTCTGAGCAGTATCAACCGCCAAGAACAAAAAGGTGTTTTCTTAAACCAGTGTTAATTTTTTTTGTGCTAGAGGCAAAACAAAAGCAATGGAGAAATCAAAGCGAGAAGCTTTGTTAGGAGTTCAAAGAAAAAAGAAGAACAAACCCAACCAGAGAAACAAGAAGACTGTTCTCAACAATGTTGTAAACTATCTCAAATCAGATTCCTACATGTTTGCTTCTCTCATCAACTCTGTTTTTGCTACTGGTATTAAACTCTACCTCATTTTTGTGTGATATTTAGAAATGGATTTGCTTTAATGGGTGCATTTTGATTTTGATTTTTTATTTTTGGGTTTTAGGATTGGATTTAAAGGAACCCATTAAAGGAAAGAAGAAGAGGTTGCTAAAGAGGGTTGTGGATTATCTGAAATCAGATTCTTACATGTATGCATCCTTGTTTGCTCCTCAACCAATCAGTTCTCTATCTAAAGGTATTTTTTATTTTATATCTTGTTACGTGTTTTTGATGAAATTCCTCTTTTAAAAATCCAATAGTTTCAACTATTTAGAGAACTATGGAGGTTAAAATGGTGTTTATGTTATTGGCAACTTAATTTTAGGGTTGTCTTTTGTCAACCTTTTTAGCAGGTAATATGTTAGTTTAGGTACAATCGAAAGGTTGGGATACATTGACCATGTTAACATATCAAATACTTTCAACTACATTTTTAATACTATAGCTAGACCCTTGCCTATCAGCTTAAGTTTTTAGGTTGAGTGATTATTGATATGGTAGCAGAGCTAGTGAATCCCCTCTACTCCCTCTTTTGTCTAGATTTCTTTTTCATTGCAAAAGTGACATAGTAGTTGGCATCTAATGTGTGTCCAACATTCGTCATTTGTCTTCACGTTGCACGTGAAGAAGGTTGTTAAAGTATTAAATGCCGTCAACCTTTGTCTTAAATTCTATAGTTGGGTCATTACTCATTACTCATTACTTAACAACTTAAACTTCTTGGATGTTGTTGGTGAGGAAAACAACCGAAAAGCACCTAAATTAAGTGCTGTGAAACAAGATTGGGTGTTCAGATCTTCCAATGCCACCTTGAGTGTGAATTGTGTGTGATGGTGAAGATCTTTTGTTGATATCAACCAAAATTCATCCCCCCTGAAATGGAAATGCTGATCATCTAAAGGCTAGAGATATATTGATGGAGAGTTTCTGGAAAACAAATGAGAGTGGTTGTTTAGCAGACATTAGTGGGACGAGAGGATAAAGAAGAAGTTGTTGTAACTTGGTGGCCGTATATCTCTCTGTAAGAGAAGAGATCTTTGTCAAATACACTATAAAAAAGATAGAGAAAAACAGAAAACAGAAGGTTACTTGGATTCTGGTACATATTTTAGTGGCAGGCTTGTGGTTTTTAGTATTATAGGTGGTCCTCTAAGTTCAATGAACATGTTGAAAGAAAAAATTCTATTATAAATTACAAAGAATAACAGAATAAAGGGAACTTCATTCAGGAAATTTTTGTTTTAAATCAACATATTAAAGACAACTTTTGTGTTGAGAAAACAACAATTTTTGGAATTAAATGTGAACTGATGAAAAGTAACAACTATACATTATTTTTCTTCATAACTAACCCTGTTGATATAAGCAAAAATTAAGTAGTCAGTGTTAAAATCAAACATGAGCAAAGGTAGTTAAAAGTTGTACCAAGATTGTTGGTTTGGACTAGCCTTCCGTGCAGTACATGGCTGTAACTGTTGATGTCATGAACACAGACACATATTAAATATGGGGCATCAACAGGTAATTTTTTACATGATGGTTCGAGATTGTATTCCTGCAATAGTTGTACCAAGATTATGCTAAATCCTTACAACTATGACAATTTCACTATGAAAAGAACAAATGAGATCCAAATATACTAACTTAGAGCTGTTCCCACCTTTTATTTGATTTTCTGAAATCTAACTGTCATGCAAGTAGCTCTGCCAGTTACTTAAAAATGCCCGTGGCTCGACCTATTTTGATACTTGATACCCTGCCAATTTAAGGAACATGTGAATCGAACACAACCATGATAAGAAGAAAAGTAGTGATTTCAGTCGATGTAATATTGTAGGTCAATACTTCTTTTCTTCCTATTTCTTGAATTGAATGTTGGTTATTAATAGTTATTACAAATGGTTAATATCTGTGCTCCCTATGGTTGCTTTATTTGTTGTTAACTGCATTGTTGTTTGCTCCTAGTTTTCTCTTTAAATGCATTATCCTTCTTTTTTCCCTCTAATTTCAGGATCTATTCGGTATGTCAAAAGGGTGACCATGGAAATCTCAACACGAACACTGACTATGGAGGACAATCACCCAGCTGTTCAATCAGAAAATGTGATAGCAGAGGACCAGCACTTTGAAGGCAATCTTCCTGAGACAGGCATCTCAACTCCACATACCTCATCTCACATGGAAATAGTGAAGAATATGGTTTACACAAATTGCCGCTCTACATCCGTGTCATCAGGTCAGTATTTCACCACTTTGAAATTGCTTTGTTATGCACTTCTGCTTTCGTTTTCACATTTACTTTCTATTAAATGTGCAAAGAGAACTGCAGATGATTTGGAAACTAATATGTTATTTGACAAGCTCCTTTTCTTTTAAAGTGAAGTAATTTATTGGGATTGAACTTATGTAATAAAA
Source organism: Acer campestre (assembly GCA_954870605.1). Classification (NCBI taxonomy): domain Eukaryota; kingdom Viridiplantae; phylum Streptophyta; class Magnoliopsida; order Sapindales; family Sapindaceae; genus Acer; species Acer campestre. The sequence continues at coordinate 12,509,519 of OX940804.1, forward strand.
GTAAATCCCCTAATCTACTACTGAGCAGTAAGTAATTGAACAGTCCATATTATCTTGTGACCATATGTGTGTATAAGTGTTTTGGGCTGACTAGTTAGAATAGTCATTATAGTCTTCTGACCATATGAACGTTGTTGTTTCCCTTTATGAAAAACAGAGGAAAATTCTTCTTTGTTTAATAAAGAGATGACTTCGGTTCTGCTTAAGTTTAGTTGGAGATGACTACGTACTTTGTGACCAAGAAGTGTAATTCATGAAACTGTTGATGTTCTATTATTAAGATCATGTCCGGGTCTGGCTCTCCTACTCAAAGCAATCATAAATTTTGGCTATAATTAACTTGAGACTTGTTAAGCATCAGTTCATTTGTTTATTTATTTATAGACTCTTTCTCCTAAAATAGATTGGTCTTTGAAACTGAATCTTTGATCCTGAGATGTTTCTTTTGGTATAGGAAATGGAGTGTTTGACTCACGGCTAAGAAAGGTCCTTGTTGACTGAATACTCAATCCTTGGTATATCATGTACACCGAAACTTGGGTGAAAAGACATATATACACTAGTGTTGACACAACAACCTATGTGAATAGTCGGAATAGATCAACTGTTGGTTTTGTTTCGTTTTGTCATAGAAATTCAATAATGATGTGTAATACATCTGTCCACATCGTCTTCATGAATTTATTTAGTAAATACTCATAAGAGACTGTGTTATGAACTTATGATCACTTTTCTACTTGATCGCTGCAGCTCTAACATGGAGGAGTTGTGAAGGGTAGAATCTGAAAATAGTTTGCCACTAAATGCCATTTTCTCCTCTGCTTTCAAAAATTGGGCCCAAACTGAACTTTCCACTTGGAAGTTGACTCTGCTAAAATCCCTTTACAGTCTTTTGAAGCTGCTTCTGAATTAAACCAAGCAGAGAATAAAATGGAGCCAATAATCTGAAACTTTAAATTCTCAGCCGTTAGATGCATACCATGCATGAGATTTATTTATCTTCACTAACTGTTCTGTATGAACAAGGAATAGTTGTGAAATGAAGAAATTATATAGGCTTATTTGTGATTAGACTGATGAAAAATGCCGAAACAAAACTGTACATGTCCCTTATCTAGACTAGAGCAACAAATTATTAGATTGAACAGGCTCTTATAATTTATAGTGAGGGATGGTTTATGGCCAAGTGAAGTTTAACTTGGGGTCAGGATGTTTTGCAATGATTGATTGTAGATACATTTCATGTAAGTAGAAACTATGCATTTCATCATGGACGTTAATGGTAGTTGGGATTTTGTTTTGTTTAGTTTGTGGTGCTAAAGCTGCCTTTCTATTACAGTAGTACTGCATTGTCATTTAATTTAATTAGTTAACGAGGGGTCAAATAGGTTAATTGAGGCTTTAAATATCAAGGAAGTGGCTGTGTGGAAGGAGGATACACCATTGTGCATTAGAGCTTTGGTGGAGGACGATCAACGAAGTTGTGGTGTTGTTTAGTGACAGTATGGTGTTTTTGTGTTATCCTTGTTGCACTTCTTTGTTAGTATGCTATTTTTGCTCTATTTTTCCAGCTATGTCTTGTTTGCCTTTTGTGGCTGTTGTGGTTTTGGCTCATCAAAACCCAAAGTTAAGGCTTAAGAAGGAATCTTATTTGGATTAGGAGAAAATAAAGTGTGCACATAATTTCTTATTGGGATTAAGAAATTATATTTTCTCAAGAATCCCAAATCAACTAGGATTAGGAAATAAATTAGCTTTTCTTATTCTACAAAGATTTAGGAGTCTTATTCTGACAAGGAATGCAACCCAAGTCCTATATCTATAAATAGGGTTGTTGGGAGCTTATTTTTAACACAGAAAAACAGCAAGCATACAAGGGTAGAGAGCAAGAGTGATAGAGAGGTTCTAGCAAGGTTTTGGGGAATTAGCTAAGGGGTTTCAATAAGTATCTTGTAACCAAACGTTTTTCTTCATAGTGCCAGTGATTTCTCAAGAGAGATCACACAAGGACGTACGCAAAGTTAGCCGAACCTCGGTAAATTCTTGTGTTGTGTGTGTGGCATGTTTTCTTTATTGTTCATATTTTATTCCGCATATTCTCATATCATTATCCTATAAGTTTATCATCGTAGTCTATCAAGAAAACACGATCAATAAGGGAGTTTAAAATCAACAAATTGGTATCAGAGTTTGGTCATAGCGTTTTTGAGATGGCGGGTGATAAGATCAATGACGTGAAGCCCATCATAATCGAGAAGTTTGATGGGAAGGGTAACTTCACGTTATGGCAGATGAAGATGAAGAACGTCTTGATTCAACAAGATCTGCAAGATGCTATTCTCGGAAAGGAGAAGAAGCCGGCGGAAACTACTGATGCTCAATGGAAGCGAATGGACGTAAAAGCAAAGAGCTCTATTGAGCTACATCTTGCCGACAATGTGATGCTTAATGTCGACGAGGAGATGAATGCTAAAGAGACATGGGATAAGCTCGAGAAAGTTTACATGGGTAAAACTTTATCCAACAAACTTTTCTTGAAAGATGAACTTCTTAATCTTCGTATGGAAGAAGGTGGAAATCTGCAAGATCATTTGAGCAGATTTCAGAATTGTGTTGCCAATTTATTAAAGGTGGATGTGAAGTATGATGATAATGACAAGGCGCTTTTACTATTGAGATCTCTACCGTCTTTGTTCAAGCACTTCAGGACCACAATCATGTTTGTTAAAGAAAGTCTAAAGCTGGATGAGGTTATGGAAGCCATCCAATCTTATGTCAAGATGGATGAAAATACCGAAGGCTCTCAAGCACTCAGGCACATGGTCTGTATGCCAAAGGCAAAGAGAGGGGTCGATCTGCCAGTAGGCATGATAAATCTGACAATAGGGGTAGATCAAAATCTAAGGGAAAAGAAAAAGAGAACAAGGGTTGCTTTACATGTGGTGCTACTGACCACTGGAAAAAGAATTGCAAGATATGGCAAGAAAGGAAAGCGAAGGCGATGGCAAGGAATTCAAGTTCAGCCAGTGTGGTTACTTTGGATGAAAGTGACGGAGAACTCCTTGCGGTAACATCGAGCTCCAATGCTTTCCAACATTGGATTTTGGATACCTGTTGTTCGTTCCATATGTGTGCTAACAAAGAATGGTTCGACACATATGTGGAAAGGAGATGTGGAGAAGTTTTGATGGGAGATGATTCACCGTGCAAGATCCAAGGTATTGGATCAGTGAAAATCAGAATGCATGAGAAAATTTTTAGGGTACTGGATAAGGTTAGACATGTTCCTAAACTAAAGAAGAATTTGATATCTTTGGGCACTTTAGACAAAGACGGTTACAAGTATTGTTCTGAAGGAGGGATACTCAAGGTTATCAAAGGATTATTGGTCATAATGAGATGTGATATTCAACCTAACACTTTATATAAGCTTCGGGGAACTACAATAGTAGGTGGAGCAGCAGTATCTGTAGAGAAGGACGAGATTGAGCTTTGGCATTGTAGGCTAGGGCACATGAGTCAAAGAGGGATGCAAGAACTACACAAGAAAAATCAGCTGAAAGGTGTTAGTTTCTGCAAACTGAAATTCTGCAAGTATTGTACTCTCGGGAAGCAAACAAAGACGTCATTTAAGATTGCAGATAGTGAGAAAAGAAGCAAAGAGACGTTGTACTATATTCATACAGACGTATGGGGCCCTGCACCAACTAGGTCTAAGGGAGGATCAAGGTATTTTGTTATTTTTTTAGATGATTTTTCGAGAAAAGTATGGGTTTACTTTATGAGGGAGAAATCCGAAGTTTTCACAAAGTTTAAAGAGTGGAAAGCTGAAGTAGAAAACCAAACGGGCAGAAAAATCAGATATCTGAGAAGCAACAATGGAGATGAATATAAAGACAACAAGTTCTTACAGTTCTGCAGGGAAGAAGACATCACAAGGCATTTTATAGTGAAGATGACTCCTCAACAAAACGGGGCAGCAGAGAGGATGAATAGAACTCTCATGGAAAGAGAGAGAAGCATGCAGTTTCATACAGGATTGCCCGACATGTTTTGTGCAGAAGCGGTTAATCACGCTTGCTACTTGGTTAACCGATCACCCTCAAGGGTTCTTGATTATAAGTGTGCAGAAGAGGTATGGTCTGGAAAACCTGTTGATTATTCTGATTTAAGAGTTTTTGATTATTCCGAGTGATGAAAGAGCCAAACTCAAGCCAAAGTCACTCGAGTGCATTTTCATTGGTTTTGAAAATGGAGTGAAGGGCTACAAGTTATGGGATTTTGTCAACAAGAAGAAGGTTTTAAGTAGAGATGCCATGTTCGACGAAAAGACTATGCCCCTAAATAAAATCAAGACAACTGATGAGAAGCAAACTGATGTTGTAAAAGAAGCAACTGAATTTCCTCTAACCAAATGGGTCATGGAAGAAGATCCAGCTCAGGTGGAGCATGAGCAAGAGGATCATGACAAAAGGATTAATAAGGAAAGAGTAGAGCAACAACAACAGTCACAAGTACAGGCTCAGGTGGAGCTATCACCGTTGCAGGAACAAGACTCTTTGGTTCCTCAACAACCTGAGCAACAATTTCAGAGAAGCATAGCACTGGATAAACCCAAGCGAGAACGCAAGAAACCGGAAAAGTATAGGTTTGATCAAGATGAAGTTAATTATGCTCTAAATGTTAGTCAAGGCGATCTAACCACGTATCAAGAAGCTGTAGCAAGTGATGATCGACAAAGTTGGATGGTTGCTATGTCAGAAGAGATACAATCTTTTGATAAGAACTTTGTTTGGGAGCTAGTTTCTAAACCAAAAGATCGAAAGATAGTTGGCTGTAAATGGGTGTTTAGAAGAAAGAAGGAACACATGAAGGTGATGCCATGAGATACAAGGCTCGGTTAGTGGCAAAAGGGTATTCACAAAAGGAAGGAGTTGATTATGATGAATTCTCTCCGGTGGTTACGCATACTTCAATCAGATTGCTATTATCAATAGCAGCTTAGCAGGATATGGAGATAGAACAGATGGACGTTAAGACCGTGTTTCTCCATGGTGATTTAGAAGAAGTCATCTACATGGCTCAACCGGAAGGATATGTCGAAACAGGTAAAGAAAATCTAGTTTGTAGGTTAAAGAAGTCTTTTTATGGGCTAAAGCAATCTCCAAGGCAGTGGTACAAGCGTTTCGACTCATACATGCTGAAAATCAATTTTAGAAGATGCTTAAAGGATTGTTGTGTTTACTACCATGTGTTCGAAGATGGTATGATTATACTATTGCTACTTTATGTAGACGATATGTTGATTGCATGTTAAGATATGTCTAGAATTCAGAAATTAAAGATGCAACTGAATAAGGAATTCGACATGAAGGATCTAGACGCTGCACAAAAGATCTTTGGAATGCAAATTAGAAGGGACAGAGTAGCGGGAAAAATCTGGTTGTCTCAAGCAAAATACATTCAAAATATTTTGAAACGATTCAACATGACTGAAGCAAAGTCCGTGACTACTTCGTTGGCATCGCACTATCGGTTGAGTGCGTTGCAATGTCCGACTACAGAAAAAGAGTTGGAAGATATGAGCAAAGTGCCTTATACAAGCGTAGTAGGATGTCTAATGTATGTGATGGTTTACACAAGACCTGACCTAGCACAAGCATTAAGTGTTGTTTCGAGGTATATGGCGAATCCAGGAAAAGAGCATTGGTCTGCAGTTAAATGGATTCTGCATTACTTGAAAGGTACAAAGAGTCTAGGAATCTTGTTTGAAAAACAAGGGAAAGAAGTATGTGTGCTGGGTTATGTAGATGCTAACTACGCAAGGGACTTGGATAAAAGAAGATCTACTATAGGTAGGGGTGGGCACTAAGTTCGAAATCGAACCGAACCGAACCAAAAAAAGGGTGTTTGGTTCGGTTCATAGAATAATTTCGGTTTAAACCGGTTTAAAATGTTAAAAACCGAAAATTTTTCGGTTCAAACCGATTTGGTTCTTCCAAAACCGGTTTGAACCGATTAAACCGCCTATATAAGTTAAAAAAAAAAAACCCTAACCTTCTTTACTTCTCTCTCTTAGCCGACTACATTGTTTTGATGTTCTCTCATCTCTGACTTCTCTCATCTATGGCTCTCTGTTCCTCAACATTCAACCAGACAACCATTGATCTGCTCAACATCCAATTCTGATTTGCTCCTCTCAACTTTAATCGACTATTCCTCAACATCTAAAAGGTTTGCCACTTTCTCTTCTTTTTTTCTAATTTTCCTCGTCTTTTTTTTTTTGTTTCACATCCGATCTGCTCAAACTCTTCTTCATCTCTAGCCAAATCATCAAGGAGACAAACCTTGAAGCTTCAGCTCGTCCGATCTATTCTTCTTCAGCTCGTTCGATCTGCTTCAATGAGACAAAGGTTAATTGTTCGATCTGCTTCTATCTGCTCTTCTTGTCTTTCTTTCTTTCTTTCTATTTTTGAATTTTGAGTTAGCTTTTCTTTCTTTATTTGGTTGATTGTTTGTGTATAATGTATATTAGATGATAGACAGCGTTTTGAATCTGGTTGATTTGGTTGATTGTTTTGATTTGGACGATAGACAGTGTTAAACACTTAAACTGTTAATATTCGACATTTCTGTGTCTGCTGTGTGAGAGAGAAAGAGTATTGAACTCACTTATTATGTTAAATCCAATTCTTATGTTACAGACTAAACAAGGACTAGTTGGATACCACGACTTTGAAATATGTGGTCGCCTCTCTTTTTTGTGAATATCACTAGATCAAAGACATGCATGATCAATCTATTACATTGACCAAATACTAAAACAAATTTATAAATTATATATATATAAATTTATCATTGAATTGAATCTCATGTATTGAGCAATTGGACTTTCAATTAATCATTTTTAGTTCTAATGAAAAAGTTTATGCCATTTCAATTATACTGTATTAATTCTGTATGACCAAATCAGAATTATTAGTCAAGAATAGACATATTCTATATAATGCATTAAAAACTAACTTATAATCTGTGTTTAATTCAGCGGATTACAAATGTGTTCAATAGGTTGGATTTTATAGACAGATTTTCATTTTAAGCCCACTTGCATGACTTTTATCATATATATGAGCTAATGTATATTTTGGAAAAAAATTCCTGGTTTTGATATGATCTCACATTCTCACGTGGGGTTTGGATTTTTGCTATGATTCTGTACCTAATGTCCTTATGTGCATTTGGATTTTGGAGGGTTAACTTCCATAAGCAGATTAGGTGCATTTTTTTTTTATGACAAAGGCCATTTGAAATGATAGATCAAACTTCGAACCAAATCAATCTCTAACATCGGTTTTTGGGTTGTGGATAGTTTCAAACTTTCATGCGACTAAAACTTTGGTAACTTGCTTTGATCATTTTTTTTTTTTTGGAAAAACATTTAAGCATTACTTGTAGGTTAGTTTTCAAGCATGAAACTATAACAGTAATCCTATAATGGATTATAAGACCGACATTATCTTAGCTATCAATTAATTTTGTTGTATATTGTCTTGATTAGTTACTAGTTATATTATATTATTACTGATAATATGGTAGTTGATTACCTCTGTATTTGATAATATGGTAGTTACTAGTTATATTATATTATCACTGATATCTAATATGTTATTACTAGTATTTTATCTAATATGATTGTGTTTGTGTCTAAGTATTTATTTTAATTATTTATTTGTATGTGAAATTGTGAGTAGATGGAGATTGATCCTAATGTGGATTCAATGGAGGGGAGTAGTGATTCGGGTCCGGAGACCTTAGAGAATTCTAGCTCTATTGGAAAGGAGAAGGTTTCAAAGAAGGGTATAAGGGTAGGTGGTAGGAAAGGAAAAAAAAAAATCAGAATGTTGGGCACATTTCGAAGAATATGTCACTAAAGATGGGAAGAAAAGAGCTAGATGCAAGTATCGTGGTGACACTTATGCATTTGATTCGGGTTGTAGCACAACAAACATGTACACACATATTAAGAAACGATGCAAAAAATACCGACCTGTAGATCCAAAACAAAAAGTGTTGGTGAAACAACCAACTACATCAGGTTTTGGGAGTAGTTTAGGGGTGTCTAAATTTGATCAATTGAGATGTAGGAGGGCTTTAGCGGAGATGTTGATACTTGATGAATTACCATTTAGATTTGTTGAGAATCGGGGATTCTGTAGGTTTTGCTTTGAACTTTGTCCTTTATTTGATCTTCCATTTAGGAGAACCATTGTTAGAGAGTTATATAAGTTGTACATTGATGAGAAGATTAAGCTAAAGAGGTATTTTAATCGGAGTAAGGTGAGGGTTTGTCTAACCACAGACACGTGGACATCAATACAAAATATAAACTACATGGTTGTGACTACTCATTTTATTAATTATGATTGGCAGCTGCAGAAGAGGATTCTGAGCTTTAGTCAAATAGTTGATCATAAGGGAGATTCAATTGGAAAGTGTATTGAGAATGTCTTGATTGAGTGGGGTATTGATAAAGCTTTCACAATAACCGTGGATAATGCAACTGCAAACACCACTGCCATTGGTTATGTGATTAGGAAATTAAATAGTTGGCAAGATGATGGAGCGGTTTTGGAGGGCAAGTACTTACATGTACGGTGTTGTGCACACATCCTAAATATAATAGTCAGTGATGGGTTGAAAGATTTGCATGACTCAATTGCGACGATTCGCAATGCGGTGAAATTTATGAAATCTTCTCCCAGTAGACTAGATAGATTTAAAAAAGCTGCTGCACATGAGAAGATTGGGACTAAGGGGTTGGTAGTGCTAGGTGTTCCTACAAGGTGGAATTCCACTTACTTGATGTTGGAAAGTGCAGTGAAGCTTAAAAAAGCATTTCAACGAATGGGAGAGGAAGATATTCAATATGTGAACTATTTCAGAGGTGATGAAAATGAGCAGAAGCGGATAGGACCCCCTACTCTTGATGATTGGGATAATGCCAAGGTATTTATCAATTTCTTAGCAACTTTTTATGATATTACCTTGGACTTTAGTGCATTATTACGTGTGACTTCCAACATTTATTTTAAGAGTTGGTGCACCATTCGTAATCAACTAAATTCGTTGACCACTAAAAGAGATCCACTTGTGAGTAAAATTGCTGTGAGTATGCAGCAAAAATTCGTTAAGTATCGGGGGGGTTTAGAAACAACCAATAACTTGCTGATATTGGCAGTTGTTCTTGACCCAAGGTACAAATTGGGTTATGTTAAGTTTCGGTTTGATTCCATTTATGGTGTGGAAGAATCTCAATCAATGATTTCTAAGGTGAAAGGTGTGTTGTTAGACTTGTATGAATGGTATAACAGATTTTATGGTAGTTTGGTTAGGGTTGAAAAGGAAACCGATGATGTGTTCTCAATTGAAGTTGGTGGTGGAGCTAGTGATGACTTAGAATTGGGTAGGTTAAAGGCAATTGATAAAGAGGATAGTTTGTGGGGAATGAAGCAACAAGAAGAAGATATTAATAAAGGGAAAAGTGAGGTGGACTTGTATTTGTTGGAGCGTGCTGAGAAATTGAATGAGAGGTTTGATGTTTTGGCTTGGTGGAAGAATTCTTTAGTGAAGTTTCCTATATTATCAATGGTTGCAAGAGATGTCTCTGCAATGCCGGTTTCAACAGTGGCTTCTGAGTCCGCATTTAGCACCGGTGGTCGCATTCTTGATCCATTTAGGAGTTCATTGACTCCTAAAATAGTTGAGGGGTTAATTTTGACCAGAAATTGGTTGCAAGCAGCTTGTCCTATTGCTGAACCGCGTGTTGTTCAAGAGCATGCTGAAAATGAAGATGAATCGGTTCATTTGTTAGAACATTATATCAATGTTGAAACCGATAAGTATTTAATATTTAGGTGGAATTATCAAATTTGTTGTTTTTTTTATTTTTTATTAATGTTATTTATTACTATGTAAGTTTATTTATTTATTGTCTTCATCTTAATGTAGAGTATGAAAGTGGAGTGACAAATGAATGATAAAAATTAAGGAGGAATGATTAATGAAGCCATGAAGGTAAGCTTTTAATTGTTTGTATATGCCTAATTTTTCATTATAATTTTTTTTTTTTGTTTTGGTATTGATGATGATAGCCTTGTGGCCTTGTAACTGTCATTACTAATTACCATTTTATTTATGAATGCAGGAAGTTGGAATTATTTTATTGTCATTAGTCATTACTAATTAAGTGATTTGGATTTGGGAGTTTTTATTTTAGTTGTAATTTTGATTTGGATAGTAATTTTTATTGTAATTTTTATTTTGATTTGGACTGTAATTTTGATTTGGATTGTAATTTTGATAGTGATTTTGATTTGCACTGTAATTTGATTTGTATTTGGACTAAATATCGAATTTGTATTGTAATAGTATTAGACTATTTGTTATCTACTGTCTATTATGAATCACTAAATTAAGGCTTGGACTATTGAAATTTATGAAACTTTGGCCCAAATTAGAAAATTGTATTAAAAAAACTCATTAAGCCCATAAGGCCCATTAGGCCTAAAACCGAAATGAACCGAACCGAACCGAACCGATTAAAATCAATTCAGTTCAGTTCGGTTACCATTTCTTATTCGGTTTAAACCGGTTCAATTTTAGGTGAAACGAAATATTTTCGGTTCAATTAGGTTTTATCCAAAACCGAACCATGCCCACCCCTAACTACAGGTTATGTTTTCACGAGTGGTGGTGGGCCAATTAGTTGGAGGGCTACTCTACAATCAATTACAGCATTATCCACTACTGAAGTTGAGTATATTGCGCTTGCGGAAGCTGGAAAGGAAGCAGTTTGGCTTAATGGTTTGGCAAGAGAGTTCGGAATTACTCAAGGTTTCATGGTGATTAGATGTGACAACCAAAGTGCCATTTACTTAGCAAAGAATCAAGTGTTTCATGGAAGATCGAAGCATATTGAGGCTCGTTATCACCGAATTAGGGACTGGGTAGAATCGAAGGAAGTTACACTGGAGAAGGTTCAAACAGAGGAGAATGCATCAGATTACTTGACTAAACCCGTAACGGCTAAGAAGTTCAAGTTTTGCTTGAACTCACTCAATCTTATTACATGCTGAGGATTAGGAGGAGCACTTCCTCACTTGAGGTGAATTAAGGCAAGAAGAAGTTTGCCAAGGTGAAGGTTCTTGAAGCTTTCCAGAGTTGTTTCAAGAAGGTTCAAAGACATTCTGGGGTACAGCAGTCATTTCTTGGTTTTGACTCACCAAGGTGGAGATTGTTGTGTTTTTGGCTCATAAAAACCCAAAGTTAAGGCTTAAGAAGGAATCCTATTTGGATTAGGAGAAAATAAAGTGTGCACATAATTTCCTATTGGGATTAGGAAATTATATTTTCTCAAGAATCCCAAATCAACTAGGGTTAGGAAATAAGTTAGCTTTTCTTATTCTACAAGGATTTAGGAGTCTTATTCTGACAAGAAATGTAACCCAAGTCCTATATCTATAAATAGGGCTGTTGGGAGCTTATTTTTAACACAGAAAAACAGCAAGCATACAATGGTAGAGAGCAGGAGTGATAGAGAGGTTCTAGCAAGGTTTTGGGGAATTAGCTAAGGGGTTTCAATAAGTATCTTGTAACCAAGCGTTTTTCTTCATAGTGCTAGTGATTTCTCAAGAGAGATCACACGAGGACGTAGGCAAAGTTAGCCGAACCTCGGTAAATTCTTGTGTTGTGTGCGTGGAATGTTTTCTTTATTGTTCATATTTTATTCCGTATATTCGCATATCATTATCCTATAAGTTTATCATCGTAGTCTATCAATAAAACACGATCAATAAGGGAGTTTAAAATCAACAGTGGCTCCCTGATTGGGACTTTTTTTTTTAAAAAAAAATAGGTTAATTTTATAGACCACTTTGATGTTATTCTATGTTACGATATGTCATGTCAGCAGGTCATTTCGAGTCGAAAGAGGTACCCCACACCCATCCCCCTTTAGTGTCAACCCGTAGGAGAGGTGATATTCAGAATATGTGTCCAGTTTACTCCAACAGATTTGCCTGTTTTTAGATTAATGAATGGTACAGTGAAACCTTGGTCCTAATACTTTTGGTGTTGGACATACGTACATGTATTTCACGTTGTGTGGGACATATGCAATCAATCATGTATGCTGTCATATATAGTAAATAGTAAAAGTTGATGCATATTCAAGTTTTTCTGAGCAAAGGGGCTTTCATCTCATTATCCTACCTATAAGACATGAAATATGAATCAAGTGGATAAATGTCTTGTAGTAGTAAACTTGGAAATATACAAGACACACGTGGTAGAGAAACAACCATGTGCAACTTGATGTTGCAAGCATTGGTCAAATAAGTATCCCCTAAGGGGCCATTTGGTATGAGGTAATCAAAATAATGTGATTCTTGAGAATATGAAACCTGAGAATGTGATTCCTAAGAAAGATGTATTCATATGTTTGATTGTGTATGGGAATGTTTTGTCGGATTCCTGGGAATATCAAGTAACAATGTTTGGTTGTACATGGGAATGTGATTTTTTTATTAAATAATTACATAAAATAATATATATATATATATTTAAAACGAGACTAAGGTGGATGGAAAAAATATATGTTGCACTAAAAAAAGGAAAAAATAAAAAAGCATTTCTAGATTCAATCCTCACCGTCCATCTCTTAGGTGGATGGTGGAGATTGAATATGGGAATGATAATGATTAGACAATCAAAAAAATCTCAAACAGCTTCACCCGCGCCAACAACGTCAATCCCACTCTACAATCACACAAATGAGAAATCAATCAACATAAACCAGCAGCACCACCACCAAATTAAAAGAAAAAACAGATCTTTAAAAATACCCATGAATCTTTCTCTTGAATGAGCCATCAGGCACCTTCTCCTGACCCAGTCAGGCATTATTCATCTATTTGCAAAACAAAGAGACATATAATATACCTCTCCAAAATTCCATCCCAGAATCGATCAACCCAACACAATATTGATCAACCCTTACTTGAAAAATTAAATTCTTTCATAAAATCAAACCAATCAGCAACATCACAAACCTAGAAACAAACCAATCAGCAACATCAATAACCTAGAAACAAAAACCCCAAACCCATAAAACCCACAAAACCTAGAAAGGAAGAGGTTGTATCAGCGATGGAGGAGGTTGCGTCGGTGTCCTTCCTATTTCAATTTGCATCGACAATGGAGGAGGAGGTTGCATCGGTAATGGAGGTTGCAACATCGTCTCTTCCTATTTCAATCCAACATCGACAACGACCACCACCACTATGATGGTAAAGGAGGAGGTTGCATCGGCGATGGAGGTCAAAACCAGAAATAGGAACCACAGTGAAGAAAAATAGGTGAAGAAGAACAGGTGAAGAAGAATGGGTGAAGAAGAAAATGAGGTCGCCAGATGAAGAAGATGAAGTCGCCAAACGAAGAAGAAAAAAATAATTAATGAGGTGGGACCCACGGAGGGAATTAGATGTAGGGGCATCTGAAACCCACTTGTTGGGGTGGGTCGAGGGTAATGTGATTCCCATGGGATTCACATTCCCGGGAATCTGAAATTGCAGACCTCAAAACAAATATGGGAATCCTATCAGATTCTCATTCACATGCCAAGATGCCCCCATACCAAACAGCCCCTAAGACAAATGTTTTTGTAGGAATACAAATAATGCAAGAGATAGGAAAGGGAAAGGCAATTAAAGTCAAAAGATGAGTATTGAGTAGCACTATAGGCCTAGAGAGAAATAGTGACCACCCAAGAAAACAGCCAAAGACTTATATGAATGCTTGCACGTGTGTGGCATTTATTTACATTATAGGCTAGAAAAAGACGTTTCCATCTCTCAAATCTCAATCTTTATCTGAGCTAGGCTGCTTTTGTTGGCTTCTTTCAGTACCACCCACGTTACAAAAAGACCTCAACTGTCCACTTACACACATGCACCCATTACAATCGGTTACCTCACTAAATTAATACAAGTCAAACAACTACCCTCATTGTCATTGCCTCTCGAGTCTCGATCTCTATATATTTTCAAATTCTACTCAAATAATTGCGTTTTTTTTTTTTTTGTGATATCATGGACGGATTAGATTGTTGAAAAATTACTTCAATGAATGGTCAATTGCATTTATTCACGATTGAAAATGTCGGCATGAGAAAAAACGTTGAGAGAGAGTTGAATCCTAAGGAAACACAGCTGTTGAATGAGTTATTGTCCTAATAGGATGATTGGGATGTGTTTCAGCTTTGAAGTTGGAACCGTCCTACCCTATAGTCTATATATGTTCTTGTCTTCTTGCATTTTAATTTTTACCCAAAACTACGGCATTCCCACCTCACCTTTTCTAGGAATTTAAATGATTTGATCGGGACTGTTCATCATCATAAATTCTGCTTTCACTTTTCTTCCATGAGAATCTCTTCACAGTTTATAACCTTTTCGTTCAATGTATGGCCATTGATTGATTTTACTTCTCATCATCTATTTTTCTTTTTAATTTTTATGTATATCATATATTTATTTCAGTAAGTGCTCTCAACTCTCAAGGAGCGTGTTAACAGGACTCAAATTCTACTGTTTTTCAAAAAAAAAAAAAATTATCTATCCAATGGTAATATATAGAGATGATAATATTTAATCAAATGAATCACCACCCAATGTGTTTTCATATAGATTGGTAATGTTTCAAGGTTTCAAGATGAAAATACACGGGGTATGTCTAATACAACTTAGAGGGAGATGAATGGGTTGTTAATCGATTACTTACCAACTTTTTCAATTAGTTAATATTAACAATATAACCCAATACAAATATACAACAAAAATCAAGTAAAGTGCGGAAAGTAAAAAATACTTGATTTTTACGTGGAAACCCTCCAACTGGGAAAAACCACGTGACTAGCTACGATAGCCACTTGAGCCACATAAATCCACTATACGAAAAGAAAGTTATACCCTCAAGCGATGCACGGACTCTCACTTTCGATAACTTTAGGATATAGATACTACCACTTTCCACTATTGGTTTAATCCCTAATGATATCCTTCGATCCACTATTATTAGCGTGAGCACCTCCTACTCTACTTAGCGGGCCTTTTATAGTGGTACTTGACAATACTTGTTAACCAAGCCTTAGTTATAAGACTTCACTTGCTTGTATAACTACAACCCGTTGCCACAAAACTTTGACTCAAGGAAACGAAATAAAGTCTAAGTGAATATATGTTAATATTCCAAATGCAATAAAGTGCAAGACTAAACATTATAATTAGATGTTAAGATTGAAATCTGACAACCTAATTATCGAACAAGCCTACATTCACATATATGAGGTCTTAAGTAGTTGTAGAAAGATTCTAGCAACCTAATTGTCAAATACAACTCACATAAACATTTATGAACTTGAAAGCCAACCTAATCATCAACTAAACATACATGAACATTTATGGATTAGCTTTCCCTCTCTAGAACCACTCAATCTATCTCTCTAGGGTTTTAATTTCGTGTTCTCTATAAAGAAGATGAGAACAAGAAGTATTTATAGAAGCAAAAAGAAATTGTGTCGTTTTGAGAAGATTCAAAAAAAAATTCTGGTTAAATGCACTATACGAATGTGTAGACGTACAACGCACACTTGTTGGAGAAAACAATTTTCTCAAATGTGCGTTATACAAATGTACGCACGTAAAGAGCACACATATAACGCACGTACATCGCTTTTCACTTCAAGGAGCATTTTCGGCACGAAATCAACATGGAAATGGTCCAACAAATGTATGAACAATTAACATACATGAAGTGTGAGATAAAAACATAAATGCACACATTCAAAGAAACACAGATGCAAGAAATATAGAAATGCATATAAGTGTGTGTGTGTGCAACTAATCTCTTCAAGAAGTTAAGAACAAATGACTATCTTCTTGAAGCTCTTTGGGATGTTCGGAAGCTTGCCATTGACAAACACCTAAGCTACCTGTTACATAACAATCTCTAATGTAATTTGTCGTGAAATAAGCCAATCATAAAATAAAGGTCCTTAAGCCTTCAAGACGTCATTACTACGGTTTATATATATATATATATATATGAATCAAATGAAAACTCATGAAAATACATATTCAATGAAAATATATCTATATAATATAACCCATGATGAATCAATATCCATCTAACAAAGCCTTGCAGCCGTTTTAAGGATGAAATAAGGTTTTGATGTGAAGTTTGGCTATAAATACATGCACTTTAGCCTTTGATTGATGAACCATCTCTCTATTTCTTCTTTTCATCTCTCTCTCTCTTTCTAAGATTAACAATGAGATCAAAGTGTTCATCCAAATTGATCAGAAGGGGTAGATCAAGAAGAAGAGTTAAGCTCTCTCTATTCAACAATGCCACGAACTCGCAAAGGCAGCTGAAGCAGCTCCGGAGGATCATTCCTGATTGCCATGAAATGGACATGGACATGGACAACTTGTTTCAAAGGATTGCTGATTATATCATTTTACTTCAAGTTAAAGTTGGTCTGCTTCAGAATTTATCATTTCTTTATGGTTTCTAGCAGGCTTGCGAATTAAATACCAAAAAAAATTAAACTACCTCTTGCACATCTCCACAATTGAAGAGGGTTTATTATTATTATTATAATTTTTCCTTTCCTTTGCGCTGAAAATTCCGGGTAGAATATCATCAAAGTGAAGGTGAGGGATGATATAAATATATGTATGCACTTATGTCCAAGTGAATATTAATAATTGTACCTAAGCTTTGTAATTGCTGCAAAAAAAAAGAAGTTACAAATGTATAATTTTCTAGAGGAAATAGAGAGAAATAGCACCAAATTGGATTGGTTTTGTGGTAACATCACAAACTTAATAAGTTTTGTAGAAATAGCACCAAAGTATGTGATCTGCATAAATTGCCCCTCACTTATTCTTTCTTCCTCTCTCTCCTTCTTCCTCTCTCCTTTGTTTTTTTTTCAAAGAACTCCATTAATCCATCAATGGAGGTCGGACAGACCTCAAATGGAGGTCGAATGGAGGGCAAAAGACCTCCATTGGAGTCGAAATGACCTCAACCTCCATTGGTGGTCGATGAAGAAGAAGATTAAAAAAAATAAAAATTGGAAATAAGTCTTGGGTATTTTGAAATAAGTCTCGGGTATTTGAAAATAAGTCTCGGGTAGGTCACCCGAGACTTATTTCAAGCCATTTCTAGCTATCCGAGACTTATTTCAACTACCTGAGCCTTATTTCAAAATACCCAAGACTTATTTCCAGAATTTTTTTTTTTTTTAATCTTCTTCTTTATCGACCACCAATGGAGGTCGAGGTCATTTCGACTCCAATGGAGGTCTTTCGCCTTCCATTCGACCTCTATTTGAGGTCTGTCTAACCTCCATTGATGGATCAATGGAGGTTTTTGAAAAAAAAAAAAGGAGAGAGGAAGAAAGAGAGAAAGGAAGAAAGAGAGAGATAAAGAGAGACTAGGGGCAATTTTGGTAGATCACCTTAATTGGTGCTATTTCTACAAAACTTATTAAGTGGGTGACTTTTTCATAAATGACTTTGGAAAGAGTGCTAGAAATTTTAAGGACTCAATTAAAAAATAATCTCCCTTTGCATCTTCTTTGTAACAGATAGGGTGATATGTTAATGAAATGACACAAATTTAAGGCTGGGCATGTCACATGCATATATACATAAAACACTACTAAGAAAAAACGGCTAAAAATCATTATGGAGAAGTATCGAAGAATTATTAGAAATGAAGGCAATTCTAACCAAAACATGAATAATAGTAATAATAATAATAATAATAATAAGCACCTTCACATGCAAGAACATGACAAATTGGTATGGATAAATATATAATGTCTATTTGAGCTTCACATAATCATGTGTTTCACACAAATGTCATTTATTTATGGCTCAAAATGAGTATACTTATTTAAGAGAGACCAATGTTTATATATAAATTTTAGACACCTTCACATGCAAGAACATGACAAATTGGTATGGATAAATATATAATGTCTATTTGAGCTTCACATAATCATGTGTTTCACACAAATGTCATTTATTTATGGCTCAAAATGAGTATACTTATTTAAGAGAGACCAATATTTATATATAAATTTTAGACAGGTGGGATGGGATGTGACAATATATTATTAATTTGAGAATCAATATATAAAAATACAGAAGATGTGAATAATTGAAAATATTAAAGGTAGCAGAATAATTATATATCTATTAAAGGATGCTACAATTTAATAGAGTGATATTTTGAACTGTAAATCTATCCGCAAGTACTTAAATTATTTCTCATAAACATAAAAAATTTGACTATGAAAATTTAACATGAGCAAATTCTAATAAGAAATACAAAGCTGGGACGCTCCCAATAAAACTGGTTTTTTAATAAAATCGTATCACACATGAAGTAGTCAAACTAACAATTATATATAATAATAATAAATATAAGTAATAGAGTAGGGTTGAATATATATATATAAATAGCATATGCAAGCGTGCATAGACATAGTATTGAGTATTGACTAAAGAGTATGCAAAGACAATATTATTAAGAGGATTGAATTATTTGATGCTGGATGCCGGTTGTTCACACATCTTGTCCAAAATAGAAAAACCTTTTGTTTTCATCTTATGCATCTCACCAAAATACCAAACTTATTGTATTTAGTTCATTTATTCATTGAATTTTTTTTTATTTTATTTATTTATTTTTTTTTTTTGATAAGAATGAGAGCTTGAGGCTAGAAACAAAAAAGAAAAAAACTAGAACAAGCCTAGCAACAACTAAACCATTCAAAGAGTGTCCCAATTTGGTCAAACCGTCAGCAACTTTGTTGCCCTCCCTGTAGACATGTTGAATGTTGTCGCTCCATCTTTTATCCATCAAAGCTTTGCAAGAAAGGATGATGCTAAACCGAGGATGACATCTAGGAGAATTGTTAATCAACAAAGACACAGCAGTTTGAGAATTTGATTCTACAACCACTTTCTTGAAACCTTTCTTCCATAAGAGATTTAATCCTTCAAAAACACCCTAAAGTTCAGCTTCAATGATGTTTCTTCTGCCCCTATTCAAAGCAAATCCTCCCAATCAATTCTGCCATTGGTCTCTAATCACACCTCCAGCAAAGATTGTGCCCAGTTCTGGATTCAAACTCCTATCGACATTAAGCTTGATCCATTCATTCGTAGGAGGAATCCAAGCAATGAGGCAGGAATTCGTGTCAGGTTTATTATCCAAGCTACAGTTAGCTTTCAACCAATCATCAATAAAATTCAAAATGATTTTACCAGCACATATAGGGGGAGAAAAAATAGAATCAAACACACTCTTGCATCTCCATCTCCAAATGAACCACAAGGTCATAACAAAGAGGAGGTAGCAAGGGATTCTTCCTATTAACAAATCACTGCATTTCAAGTTTTGGCACATCCAATCATCCCACTCCAACTTAAATAGGCTTGTTCTTGTGATTCCCTTGTAGATGTCCTCCTAAGTTTTCAACGAAACCTTACAGCCTCTAAAGACATGATCAATACTCTAACAGTTTTCTTTGCAGCTGATACATTCCTTCCATCAGAATTTTTGCTCCAAAAATGAATCCTCTCCACGTACTAAACAACCACCAATGTTGTTTTGCCCAAAATTAACAGGACCATCATCTGTAATGTACTTATGTTTAAGAACATTTCCCCATAGGCCATTCTCATTGTGGTATAACCGCCACCCAGCTTTGGCTAACAAGGCTTGGTTTATCAACTTAGCTTTTTTAATGCCTAAGCCCCTTTGATGCTCTGGGAGACAAACAGTGTCCCACTTCACTAAATGTATCTTCTTGTTATCAACCGGTAGGAATTTTTTATTGAGTTTATCAAGCTTAGAGCATATCTCAGTAGGCAATTTAACTGATTGCATCGTGTATATGGAGATAGTAGAAGCAAATGCTTTTATAAGAGTGCATCTTCCTGCAAAGGAGAGGGTATCACTCTTCCAAGTAGCCAATCTACACCGAGTTTTCTCAAGAATTTCCTTGTACGTATCCTTGGTGATGCGTTCATGAATGAGGGAAACACCAAGGTACTTACCCAAATATTTAGTGATAGGGGATTCACAAATGTCTGCTAAGGCTTTGGCAAGATTGTTGCTTATGTTATTGGAGCAGAAAATTCTTGACCTAGAGAAACTCACCTGTTGTTCGGAGAGTTCATAGAAAGTATCAATGCACTCTTTCATGATTTGAACAGGAGGTATTACATAGGCTTATGGATTTAAACTGAGTTAGACTAGAAGGGTTGGGGATTTTCGGAATAAAGGATATAAAGGTTTGGTTAATTTGATCAGGAACGCAGCCCATCCTAAAGCACTCCTTAACCAATTTAATCAGCTCATGCTTGCAAGTATTCCAGTGTTTTTGAAAAAAGAAGGCAGGGAAACCATCCGACTCGGGTGCCTTTAACCCACCAATATTAAACAAGCTGCACCTGATTTCCTGCTCCTTAACACTAGCGTTCAGATTCTCCATATCCCCTACATCCAATCCAGGAAACATCAAAGGCAGTTGAGAATATTTTTCCTCACTTTGCTTTCAGTCAAACAACTTAGAGAAATATAGGACAACTTCCTTTTTCATCCCATCTGTATCACAGATCCAGCTACCATCATCTCTCTTAAGCCCTTTAAGTTTATTTCTCCTTCTCCTAACAATAGAGGAGAGATGAAAAAACATAGTGTTTTTTTCTCCCTCTTTGAGCCAGCAAATCCTGGATTTTTGTTACCAAAAAAGTTCCTCTTGATCCAGAATATTATTGTATTCTTTCACAAGTTTTTCTTCTAGTTCAACAAGATGAGAAGTATATCTAGTGCTAAGACATTTTTGTACCCCCTGTTTTCTTGCAAGTAGTCTACGTTTATTGTGGAATATGTTGCCAAACTCTACCTTATTCCACACTCTAAGAACATTAGCAAAGGCCAAGAGCTTGTCATTAATACCCAAACTGTGTGAGTTCCAGTAGCTTTGGACCATCTCTATCCACATGGATTCAAACCGAAAAGGTTTAAGTCTGCTATTGGGAAACTGTTTGCTATGAAGGTTGATAAGGATTGTGCAATGGTCAGAAACAACTCTAGGGAGATGCCTAACAAAGCCCTCTGGATAACAAAGCTAACATAGCATTCTTATGACCATTCAGATTAGTAATATCAGCTAACATAACATTCTCTTTAGTTTTGTTACTCTGATTACCACTCTAGTTAATGGTTTCAGTGGCAATCTCCTTAGAAGAATTGCCTCTCTACTGGGAACTCGCCTCACTTATATTTACTTCCATCTCCTCATTCAGGACATTAAATCTAAATCCACTAGCTCTACTACCATCTATGTTGCCAGAATCTATAACATTCTTAGCATTTTTCCCATATTTTGCGTCATTCTTACTTCCCAATCTATCCCCATTACAGTATCCATCCATCTTTCTATAGCTATTATCAGCGCCATTTCTAGCAAAGCCATCAGTACCTTTCCTGCTCATTGCATTACCATTACCATTACCAATTTTCCTAAATTTGGCATTGAAATATCTATTCACCTGTTTGCCATATGACACAAGAAGCCATGGCCATAAGGGGACTCCTCCTTATCTGCCTTGATTTGAATGTCACGATTAATATTATCATGAATCAGCTCCGCAACACCATCCCTACAAGTCTCCTTGCTGTGCCCATATCTTCCACACTTGAAACAGATTAACCCAAGACTCTTGTACTCAATTTTAATGGCTCTGTCATCAATGTTAAGATATCCTAGAAAAGGTTTTGATAAATCAACTTCAACATATATTCTCGCAAACCAACCCCGAGCTTAGGTCTCAATGATTGGATCCACCTTACACATTCTTCCCAACATAACTCTAATGCTCCATAATAGGTTAGAAACCATCCATTCCATTTGTAGTTTTGATAGCCAGACCCAAATTGGCATGCTCTGGATCGAGTCTTCTCCTGGCACAAAATTTGGCTTCCATCTTTGGACCACTAAGTATTGGTTAACAATAAACGACGAACCACTGGTGAGGACATAGTCCAAATCATCTTTCATCAGAAAACGAGCCACAAAGTATTCTTCCCCAAAATCAGTCAACTGCCACTACCATAACAAAGACCATTTATGCGTGAGTTTGGTGATCCTGAAATTCAATGTGTGAGCTAGACCCATATTCTTCAAAATTACCACATTAGCCCAAGGCTTGTGTAATTGTTCTTTCAGTTTTGGGGAAAGTTTCATCATCGGACCATTGGGTCCATCAGAGACCGTGATATCCTCTTGGTCAATTTTCAATTTGTCATTGTTAAGTCCAAATCCTTTCCATAAACTTGGGTTAGACATACTCATGCTTCAACTTGAAACTTCCCATTGTTTCTTCCTTAGATTATCAGCATCGACATCATTTCTACCAACAATATCAATCTCTGCTCTAGCTCGTTTTGCAGTTCCCATGAACCCTAGATTAGCACTAGATCCATCATCTGCATCACACTTAGGTGTTTGTTGAGCAAAAAAGCAAAAAACCTTGGTCGGAATCTCCATATTCATAGCAAACAGAAGACAAAGCAAGAGAAAAACGAAGAAACAAAATAAAAAATGGCAGCGCATACACAGCACACTCGCAGAAAACCAAAACACCTAAAACGCATCGAGTGCGTTCAAACTTCTAACCCCACACACTCATATCTATTCATTGAATTTTCAATATAAAAAGATTATATGTATAGTCTTTCTATTGTCAGCATCAGTTCTTTATATGTGGGTCATTGGATTTAAAAAATGTTTTGACAATTGCATCATGACAATAGAAAAACTGTGTATATATATATTTTAAAAAGGCAGAAAAATTAAGGCAACGAAAAAAAATCAATTAGAAGTGATCCAGTCAAAGGGGCAAAGCTCAACAACTGAATTGCTGTATATTAAATTTTGTGTGGTAGTGCTACTTAAACACATGATAATGCAAAATAAATTTGGTGCAAGTATCGAAGATTGCCTCTCCAATTATTCTGCTGTTGCATCGAAGCATGGAGTGATGAGAATGACAACCCTAAAGTATTTTTTGGTTTTTTCTATTTTATATATAAATATAATTTGCATGGCTCGGCTGATCAATCAACTCTCATGCACATGCCGTACACACATGCATTTCGATCTCAACTCTCAAGTCTCAAACCAACCGGTTAAGTCCAAATCGGTGATGTGTCATTTTTTGGCCTTTTAATAAGTTACTGACTGATCGATCAACTACAAGAGCTGATGATATATTAAGACATTTTTTTTTTTTTTTTTTTGATTAAAATGATATATTAAGACATGACAACCACACATGTGAATAAAATTATAAAAGTGAATAAAATTTCATATTAATCTTGAAAGTACATTGCGTTGATAAAGGCCGTTACCAATAATATGGATAAGGTAGTCACTATTAGAAGAGGAATCTGCCAATCAAAATCGTTTAAAAAATCAGACAATCATATCCGAACAAGGCTTAATAATTCGGTTCTCATATTCGTTGCTAAACATTGTTAGCCTCGTAAGTCATAACAATAAGCTTACAGAACTCAAAAAAATAGTCCAAAATCAATTTAAATAATGTCGCGAGTGATTTATCTTTTGGTATCCATATTGCTACGTATAAAAATGATTTATACACACATAATTTATTAAAAAATTTATTTACGAAAATATCTAAGTACAAATTAACAAATAAGGACAAATTATTTTAATTATAAACTAAATTTAATATTTTCTATACCCATTATTTACACCAATCACGTCTTCAACCACATTAAATTTCTTTTCTTTTCTTTTTTATAAAAAAGAAAGGGATAATTACTCTGGTGACCATCAATTTGGGCCATCACTATTAATATGGCTATTAGATGGGGAATTGGTTTCAAAATGACCATTTTTGGCGAATATTGTTATAGTAATAGTCATTCCGTTATAACACCGTTAAATTTTTTTAGAACTACTCTAATGGTTATCAATTTGTTCATTTGGTATCAAAATGACCATTATAATCATTTTTTTTTTTTTTCAGAATTAAACTTTTAAAAACGTCACTAAATGTGTTAAAGAAATGAATTGTAGAAGCTTATGATAAATCTTAATTTTTTTTAGGAAAAAAAAACAAGAACATGTGTTGCAATAACAAGGAAAAACAAATGTCAGGAATTGGGATTGATTAGAAGCAAGCAACTGCTGCTTAACTGGTTTGATGCAAGTTTACTTCCAAAATAACAAAATGCAAGAAGCTCAAACTGGATTTTATCATAAGCCTTCTCCAAATCAATCTTGGTGCCATTTGCGCACTTTTTTTTTTCTACAGAAACTTCTCCCTTTGATGACCATCTGTGCACTTCTCCTTTTTTTTTTTTTTGACGAACTTCTCCCTTTTTTTCCTATGTGTATGGGGCTCATCTAACATTCAAACATCCAAATAAATCATAAAAAGAAAGAAACCTTTGTAAACAACCAATAAATAAGATTGTTTATCAAAACCATGGAACTAAACATCGAAAAATATGCCGAAATATCCACCAATATTCATATTTTGCAGGGACTGATATCGAAATTGGCAAATATCCAATATCCTTTAGAATATCCAGTTGATTTCAAAATATTAATAAAAATTTCCCGATATTCCCAAAATATCCTGATATTCCCGAAATATTGTGAATTTCACCCTGAAAGTCCATGGATATTTTGCATATTATTAAAATAATTTTTTTAATCCTAGACAATTAAATTATTGTTTAAATAATTTAGATTGAAAATTATTTTAGAAGAAGCATTAACAAATTTATAAAAATTTCCAACATAATAGTCCATAGTAGAATTATTGAAGACTTGAAGTAAAATTGGATAAAGAATCAAAAAGTGAACGTGTAAAATATGTAAAATTTTATGAAAGAAATCTGAAAAAAAATAAAAAATTATTTGTGACTAAAATGTGTAAAACTCATTCTAAATAATATTAAATATGTGTCAATCAATTTATAAATATGTAGAACTGCTTTTATTTATTTATTTTTTTTTTTTTTTGTAACTTTGTGCT
Source organism: Acer campestre (assembly GCA_954870605.1). NCBI lineage: Eukaryota > Viridiplantae > Streptophyta > Magnoliopsida > Sapindales > Sapindaceae > Acer > Acer campestre. The sequence goes on from OX940804.1 coordinate 12,534,736, forward strand.
GACATTCCAAATAAAGGAACCTCAAAAAATTGTTTGTGCAAAATGTGTAAAACCCATAATTATTTCTTTTGTTTAGAGAATCCAAAGAAAGTCAATTATTTTTATCAAAAGATAAAAATAAAAAATAAAAAAGAATCTCTATTATTTTGTATTGTAGAGAATCAGAACGATAGAATTTGAAAAGGAGAAACACAATGAATGCCTTTGAAAAAATAAAAAATCATCATGTATTATTTATTCTTTGCGGAGAATATAAATGAATGCAATGACAAAAATCTCATTCAATTATTCATCTATTTGTTCACCGTTTTCACTTCATATATAAAATCATCTTCACTCTTCTCTTTCAAGTTTTCATCCTACACGACTACATTTCATATAGTAAATTTTACATCGGAAGTTTATCTCAAATTCTCAGTATCTTCATCAAATAATCATGTACGTAAATGTTTACTTTGATAAATATTTTTATAAAAATAATGACATTATGATTGTATGCAAATTTTAGATGCTGTGGGGTATTGTTTCTAAAACTCATTTGGATTTTCATATTTATAAATTGCTTGGTACAAAATTTAATTTTGTTTTGATAGGGAATGATATTGCATGAGTTGTTTAGTACTAAAAATTATCCAGCATGGGAGTATTGCCAACTAATACCGAATAATAAAAATGGTACTATATGCACATTTTGTTGTCACACAAGGTGAAATATACAAGTGCAGTTAAATTGCCTAAAACATACCCAGAGAGAAGGGGGGGGGGGGGGGGGGGGGGGGGGGGGTTGGGGGATGAGGAATGTGAATAGATTTTTACACCTTTTTCAATCCCTTAAAATAAATGCAAGTTTGTCCCTCAAGGTTGCTAACATTACAACACACAAACCATACATACATGAATAGACAAGAGAAGCATGTGATAATTAAAGCATTGTCTATATATCAACAAGTAGCAAGAGGAAGAATAACATTAAAAACTCAATAATAAAGAATACTTGTATATTCAATAATGTCCAATATGTTACAAGTATCAAACAAATATAACTATACACAAAAGTAACAACGTGTCAATGTACAAAAGAATTATATATACAATTATGATCAATATGATTTGCTTACATATCACACTTAACAAAATCTTGTTTCAAGATACATCGCAAGTGAATATAGTGCAACAAGATTAAAACATACATATATACAAATATGAAAGAGAGAGATAGAAAGAATTTACACAAGAGATTTTTTAACGTGGTAAAACCTCCAAGGAGGAAACATCCACGTGTTGAACTACAACCGTTGGGTACTATATATAGTGGATGATAGATTAGAAATTCCTCAAAAATGACCAACCTATGATCTACTCTCTATTGGAGTCTATATCTACCCAATCCTTATTGGTAGATTAGAAATTCCTCAAAAGTGCGGAACCACTCTATATTAGAGTCTATGTCTACACAACATCGTTATAAGATTATAAATTCCTCAAGAGTGCATACACATCCCATGTATCACCCTCTATTGGAGTATATGTCTATCCAAATGCCCGAGCCTACCAATATTGTAGCCAACTCCCCATCCAAGACACTTATGCCTCTAGAGAGCCTCCCATGCATAGCTATTCGGACCTTCCTGATCCTAGCCATGACTTCTTGCTTGGTTATCCGGACCTCTTAACCTAACCAAGACTTCCTTGCCTGACTATCCAGACCTCTTGTCCTAGTCAAGACTTGTTGCTTGGTTATCCAGATCACATGTCATAACCAAGACTTCATGCCTTTTATAAGGACTTCCTAGTGTGATCAATGAATGCAAATGATGCATACAAGCAATTCAACATAGAACATTGATGACTCGCTTTTTGTGTCGTTACCAAATTGCGAATTACCCAAAGAATGTTTATAAAATGAATTTTTACGCAATATATTTTAAGATTTGAAAATTAATAAAATGGTAAGCTTAGAATTCGTTCCACAGGGAATTAGAGTAATATGTTGAATTAGTTAGCTAATCTATAAACAATAAAATAAATCATAAATGAATGAATGAGTGTATGGCTTGTCAAACCACCAAACATACATACAAAATTAACCTAAATAAAAATATGGTGATATGAAAAATAGAAGACTCACAATCTTGATAAGAAAAATGGATGTAAACAATTAATAAGATAGCTAAGGAGTTGATTGATTAGCAAGTGGGTATGGGTAGTGCTTTTCAAGCCACTTTAAGGACCAATCTCTACGTGTTAACCAATTTAGGTTTAGATTAATGTGGTTGATATACCCTCCACTAATCTATCCTATTTATTGGGTTCTTAATCACTCAAGGGTGTCAATCCAAAAATGATTATATAACATGTTATTCTAAACAAGATTGTAATTAACAAGTGGATATACAAGTCAATAACATAATGAATAGAATCTAATGAATTAATAAATAGAACACAAATAGAGATTCATTACAAAGCTTAAGCAAATACCCACAACCAAATGTTTATCAAATCAATCCCCTAGATTAGGGTTTTAATTACACATAGTAGCAAAAATAGAAAACAAGTAAATGATAAGGAAATCACCCTTGGGCCTCCTTCTTTAGTGCTTGATCATTGTTCTCCTTAGATGCTCCTAGTGCAAAGAATGGAGGAAGAGGATGTGTCTAGATCGGTGGATGGCTTATGGTGAGTGGCAAAGGATTTGTGATGTAGAAAATGGTAGGGAAGGAATGGTCTAGGGAAGTAATCAAGATTTGGTGTGAGTTTTTGGGTGGAAAAAATTAGTTCAAGTATAGAAATGGAAGAGTTTGGGAGATGATTAATGGAGGAAAGGGAGATAGGTAGGAGAGAATAGGCTTGGTAATCTGTAAAAGTTGGTGACTTTATAGGCTAGGAAAGCTATGGTACGAAATGGGTATGAAATGACAAGAATACCCCTCCTGAATGCCAACATAGGAATTCCTACGCTGGAATTCCAATGTGGTCGCCACTTATCCTTCTAGGTCGCCCTGGCAACCTCAAATGGCGACCTCTCATGGATTCTTCTGTCGCCATGGCGACCAATCCTACTTTGGAATTCCTATGTGGTCGCCATTTGCAAGAGTGGGTTGCCATGGCGACCTCTAGTGACGACCTTTTGATGCTTTGCAATTTCCTCTATCGCCATGGCGACCATGTGGCGACTTTTTTTGCTCAAATATCGAGAATGCCCTGTTTCACCTATTTGTGAGTCTTTTTTGCACCAAATTCTTCATCTTCTTCACAAATGCCCTTGAGGCCTAATAAAACCTGAAACACTTGATTTAACGACATTAAATATGGGGAAACGCCCGAAAATCAAGCATAAAGAGACGGGAATGAGGGCCAAAATCATACCAATTTTGGCTTGATCAAACATGTGATCAATACATTCCATGGAAACTAGACTTAATCATGTGAGAACATAAGACAAAATAGTCTAGATACAAAACTTGAATTAAAACCTAGAGCATGTGAAAACACCTAACATATATAGCTCCTAGTTTCATTTACAAATCTAACACTTTAATAAATCATATACATGAAGTACATATTCAAGATATTAAAAACATACACAAAAAAAAAATGCTAGAATCACAAAACGTGTTCAATGAATATTCTAGCCAACATTTAGAGTAAGGATATAATTAACAATCAATTAAATCCTAGATAGCTCTAATCACCAAATCAAACGTACTAATCCTAGATTTGTTCAATCAAAGGATCCAAGCACATTACAAGGTTATTGATCATAAAATGAATCAATCAAATCACAAATAACCCTATATATCAAACTAATCACAATACAACTCTCAAACATGAGAAAAACTATAATCCTAGAAAACTAATTCACATTTATCTCTAATTAGACTTGATTAAGTTTGATTATGAAGCTACCTTTCTTAATAGCATTCTTTATACATATAGAAGAAGAAAACCCAAGGTAATTTGAAGGTTTAAAAAGAAGAAAACACAAAGATTAGTCAAATACCTATGATTCACGAGCTGGTTAGGTTTTGAAGGTAGAACCACCATAAAACATGATCAAATAGCTACGAAATCACTTGGAAAAGGTAGAGGACTTGATTACGAAGATTCTCCAACTTAAATCACTCAATTCAAAGTCTAAATGAGAAAGTTTGGAGAGAAAATTCTGCACATAGGTGTTTTTTAATTTTTCTTCTTAAAATGAAATGGGAGGGAAATGAGAGTTTAAAAGTGTAAGTGCCTCATTTTTCATTGGCTTATTTCATGACAAGCCACATTAGGATTGGTATGCAACCTGTAGCTTAGGTTATTATGTTTGTCAAGCTTCCGGACTTCCCAACTTGACTTCAAGATCAAGAGCTACAAAGGTATATCACTTGACCTTGATTCTTGAAGAGATTAGAAGCGCACACACACACACAGTTGCATGCATCTTTATCTATCTTGCATTTGTTAACATGCATGTGTGTTTCATTGATTCATGCATCTATGTCATTTAGCACACACACACTTTCATTGCATTTATATGAATGCATTTGTGTTTCTCTTAATTGTGTGCTTATATGCTTTATCATCACACTTATGCAATTTCATATATTGCATATCTTTTGTGTGTCACATGCTTGGTGATTATTCATGACGTTATCCATTCCCATGCATGTTATTTATTCTCATCACACTTGCACTTCATTGTTAGATCTAAGTGCTATTTAGTGTGATGTAATTCATTTCCATTTGATTAATCGGAAATGTCCGTGCATGCACGATGGTGTGCTTGTCTTAGCACGATGAGTGACGACTTGAGAAGGTCCAATTCTTCTCATGATCTTGTATTGCATGAGGCATTTCTAAAGGTTGATTTTTACCTCTAACCACTCCCATGACCATTGTGAATTTTCATAGCGGTAGCCACAGCGCTCTAGTGGATAGAGCGCACTGCTCTCATGACCGTTATGAATTTCCACAGTGGTAGTGACAACGCTCTCTTGGATAGAGCCTACCGTTGTCTTGACCGCTAAGGCTTTCACAACGGTAATGACAGCGGTCAACAGCTGGTGTGTTTTTCAAAAACGGCAACGTTTCACATTCTTCTCTCATCTCTCTATATAATCACCATTATCTCTTCTTCTTCATTATGCTCTCAACTTAGCTGAAACCATGGAGAGAGAAAGAGATTTTTTTGAGAGACAAAGTGAGATTCTTAAGAGAGAAAGCAAAAAGCTTGCTCCTTTAACACTCTAAACCCAAAACCAATCTTCTTTTTGCATCATTGAACATCATTTGGGCACAGGTCTTCACGGTTTCATGACTAGGTAAGTTAGAACTTCATTGAGTATCTTTTAATGTTCTTCTTACTCTAGATTAGGTGTTTATTGCGTGATTAAATACCTAGCCTCTATTTATTACATATATTTATGAGTCTTGATAACATGATTAGGTTTATATGTAGGGAAAAACATTTGCTCGCGGTGGAAGAGAGACTAAAAATAGTTTAGTATATTTTAAAATTTTTCCATATTTGAACCTTGGCCCTTTAATTAATTAAACATATACAGCAAAAGATATCATACCTTTGTCACGTGATCCAATTGACTATGTGTCGATGGTAATCCGCAAGATCTTCCAATCCAATCAAGAACGTGAATCACCTAGGAGCGTGGTCTCCCTTCTCTTTGAATTGTGTACTTGAGAATGGATAACAAAACTTTTTTGATATTTGTTAGTCACAATAAACTCTAAAAGATTGCTAATAATGTCCTGATCACTTTTGAATTCACAATCGTTAGATTGAAACTCGCGTGAACCTTATTCGAAATTGTGCACAAAACCTTTTGATATAAGAACAATCTCTTCTCTCAATCTCTCTTGGCCGAATTTTTCACTAGTTGATGACTCGCTTTTTGTGTCGTTACCAAATTACGAATTATCAAAAGAATGTTTATAAATGAATTCTTACACAATATACTTTAAGTTTTGAAAACTAGTAAAGCGGTAAGCTTAAGATTCGTTCCATATGGATTAGGTTAGATTAATCCATTTGCTATCTAATCTAAGTTAATCTAACTAGTGTGCAATAAAGTAAATCATGATTAGTGGGATAGTGTGTGGTTTGAGAAACCACCAAACAATGCATGTAAATAAATGTACAAAAATGTAAAGAGAATATGAATGGAGATAGGAATCCAATACAAACAACTTAGATAAGAAAATGAGTTTAAACAATTAAGAGAGGTTTAGGGAAATGATCGAGTAGCTAATGGACCATTGAGCAATTCATACAAAACTTCATTAATGCACAATCTACATAATCAATGACCGATCTTGTAAGGATTCCCATTATTGATTGGCTTATTTCGTGGACAAACCATATATTGGGGTTTGAATTGTAAGGGTAGAATAGGTGTTTGAAGATCAAGCTCAAAGGCCCTTTTTCAAGACCTTAAGGTGACAAGGACTCCAAAGGTATATTCTCTAGTGCTTATTTTTCTTTGAAGAGATTTAGAAGCATACACACACTTAGCATACTTGCATATGTGTGCATTCTTTTCACTTGTCACATTTCACACTAGCACTTTGATTGTATATCTTGTTGTGTGTTTATGTGTCTTGCAATTCGTTTCCCGAATGTGTTCAGAAACGTCCGCGCATGCAAGATAATGTGCTTGGTTTTACGCGAAGACCGCTCATGGAGAATGCCCTTGGCTTCTCCTTGGTTTCACCTCTTTTGGTGAATCAGCGGTCTGGCCGTCGAATCAAAACCGCCGATCAGACCTGATGCCTTTAATATCTCGGGTCTGATTCTGTGGTTAGATCGACGGTTACGAAACCAACGAATGAAACCGCCGTTGCTCCTCTGTTTCTCTCGGGACCAATTCGGCTGTTGTGATCGGTGACCTGGCCACCGAATGAAACCGCCGATCGTGCGTTTTCTGGGGCAAACTTGTCTTTTCACATGCCTTGCTCTTGATGTCTATAAATATCACACTTTCTCATTTCTCTAACTCAGTTCTCTGACTCTAAAGAACCCTAAGCTTCAAAGAGAGATACTTGAGAGAAAATCAATCAAGAACTTATTTTTATACACTTAAAACCATATATATGTGCATCAAAGATCATCTAAACATTTTCTAGCATAGTTAGTTTGCTTATTTGAATGGGTTTTGCTCAACACACATCCTTTGGTATGTTCTTCACTAATCTTATCTAAGTTTAGTGTTTTTTTTATCAAAGAAATCTCTTATATTATTTGTATGCTCTTAGAATATATTCTAGATACAAAATAGAGATTGTTGTGTTAACATGATTGAGTGTTGTATTTTGATAGCAACATCTAGGTTATTTTATCTATGATTTGCTAAGCTTTATGATATGTCATTTGGTCGTTGATATCTAGGATTGCATTTATTGCCATCTAATCATCATAGATAAGCATATAGAGTTGCCTAGCTCTCATTGCATTTGTTGAGTATTATATATATTCACATAGGTTGTAATCTCTTTATTGAGAAGTAAGTCTTACGTGTAGCTTCCGGGATTAGGTTGCTTAGATCACAAGCAATTGAAGTCTTGTGTGATAGACCGAGATTAGGTTGGACACCGGTATTAGGTGGTCACACAAGCAAATTGGACTAGGTTCAGTTATATCGGGATTAGGTAGGTGTGTGATTATATACCGGGAGTAGGTTGTAATCGTTTAACACATTTAGTGGATTCGAGGTTCGAGTGTGGCACACTTACCAGCCCGTGGTTTTTCCCGTGAGGGTTTCCACGTAAATATCAAGTGTCATTTATAAATCCGCACCATATTACACTTGTTATTATTATTGACTAGATTGGGGTATTTTCGTAATATTGACTTAACGCGAAAATTAGGTAAAATTGTTAAAATCTATTCACCCCCCCCCCCCCCCTCTAGATTAATATTGAACACACCGAGTTATTTTGTTTCAATTGGTATCAGAGCGGGTTCCTAGAAATACTTAGGTGATCCTTGCTCATTTTTGGTGTGCTTTGCATTGTGTGTGATTTTTGATTTATTCATACATTTTGCATTCATCTCATTTGCATTCATCCAAACACTATGAGTGATATTGAGATGAGCAAAGAGGGAGTGTCGAGCATGAGCCCCCATTGCTCATCGGCGATAATTACTCCTCCTGGGAGGGGAAGATGGAAGCATACTTGTGCCAAATCCATGATAGGGCATGGATGGCAGTTGAAGATGGATATACTCCACCAAAGATGACTCCCTCCGGAGGAGGAGAAGAAGTGCTTAAGCCTAAGGCACTGTGGGATGCAGAAGAATTTGTTGATTCCATGTGGAACAACAAAGCCATACATGCTATCCGTTGCGCAGTGGATGAGAATCAATATAAGTTGATTCAAATTACTAGGATTGCCAAAAAGGCATGGGATATCCTAGAGACGGCTCATGAAGGAACCGATGTGGTCAAAGATTCAAAACTACAAGTTCTTCAAACTAGTTTTGAGATCATTCGGATGGAAGAGCATGAGCACTTCAATGACTTCCAAGTTAGGCTAATGGACATTGTAAATCAAAGCCATCAATTTGGAGACCCGTATTTGAATAGGAGAATCAAGTAGAAGATTATGAGATCTCTCCCCGAAAGGTTTGAACCTAAAGTGACGGCTTTAGAAGAAAATGATTCTTACAAGGATATGAAGTCGAGAGAAGTCATTGGAAGACTTCTAGCCTATGAATCATGGAAGGCTATCACTTCACCTCCTAAGAAGAAAAAGAATCTAGCCTTGAAAACTTCCAAGGTGGAAAAGGAGGAGGATGACTCAAATGAAGATATGGCATTCATTGTCAAGGGATTCAAGAAATTCTTGAATCTACAAAAGAGTGGTTATGGCTCAAAGGGGGATAATTTCAAGAAGAAGAAGACCACTATCAAGAATGTCAAGCCAAACCATGAGATATCTACAAGAGAGAAGATTCAATGCTACGAATGTGAAGGATTTGGGCATATCTCCCTCGAATGTGCTAACTTGAGGGATGGAAGAGAAGGAAAGGAAATGGACGTCACTTCAAATGACTCTTCAAGTGATGAAGAGGTTGTGGCTAAATTTTTGGCACTTGCTAGCTCTCACAAGCGGGACAACAAAGTGAAAATTGTTGAAGAAAGTCCCATGAGCTTGAATGATTGTGAGAATAATTATTTTGCCTTTCCGATCTCCTACAATGAAGAAGAGAGTGAGAGTCAAGGAGCAAATGACTCTAGTGAAGATGACTCTTCATATAACTCCACATATGGATATGTGGAGAAAAATGTTCTAGATAAATTTTTCATTGAGTTTAAGAACATAGAAAAGAAGACCAAGGAAAAGACTCAAAGATTGAGAGAAGAGAATCTAGACCTTTTAGCTCATATTGACCACTTAAGTGAACAAGTGGAAAGATCCAAGAAGATTAAAGACAACCTAAGAGATGAGCTAGCTTTGTCTAAGAGGAATGAAGAGGGGTTGAAGAGGGAGCTTGATGAAGCCAAAATGTCATTGACTAGGATGGCTTCAAGCACCAAGAAGCTTGACCACATGCTTGGTGTTGGAAAGAGCCTTTGTGACAAAAGAGATCTTGGATTTGAAGATAGAGAGGAGACCTCCACTCCCAACAATACCGTATTTGTCAAGAGCTTAGGTAACAAAGAGACTTCACCCGTGCAAACTCCTAGGAAGAAGATTGATCTAGGACAATGCTCTCATAGTGCATAAGTGAAGGTAGCTATAAAAAAACAACCTCAAGCTCAAAAAGTTCCTCATGCTAACTTCCCTCAAGCTCAAATTCAATAAGGGAAGAGATCAATCATGCAAAATCAACCAAGGAAGCAACCAAGTCTTAGTCAACAACAAATAAGGAGAGATCCTATCCAACTACCAAGACAACCACAAAGACATGGGAAGGCTCCTATGCATGCGCAAGGACATGGTATGATTCCTAACTTCATTCCTACATGTCATCATTGTGGTATTGATGGTCATATTAGACCAAATTGCTTTCATTACATTAGATTGTGTAGAATTAAAAGCATGATTGAGAAAAAGAAGACGAGAGCTAGATTGCATGATCCTATGATATCTAGAACTCTTGAACCTTTGACCCTTAGGAAGAAAAGTATATCACCTAGGTGGATAAGAAAAGATGAACCCGCTTGCTATGAGACAAACATGTCTCACATAGGTTCAACCGAGTCCAATGGACTTGGTAGGTCCATAGGACCTCATGACCTTCATTGATGAAGGGTGGTTTTTGACCCCATATAGGGAACTCAAGCAAAGAGAGCTATTTTGCATACTTGATGCTTGCAAAAATTTGAAAAATCTTATGCTTCTTTTTTGATTGCTTAAGTAAGCTTGGTTGGACATCTGTATATATGCTTGTATCTCAATAAGTGTAAACCTTGCTTTGTTTTCAATCCATGTCATATTTATGTTCAAACATGCATTTTTGGATTAGGAAATCTATATAGGAAGTATGATTTGAATGGCCTATAGTTATTTCCATGACATGATGATTCTTTTATAACATGCTAAATGCCATATGAAAAACATGAAATTCAAATGACATGCTAAAATGAAAAAGCATGAATTGATGATTGCATTCTTCTTAAATGGAAAACTTGTGTGAAAAAGCTTATAAGACTCAAATGATTAAAGGATCTTGTATCCGGTCAAAGGATTTTACAATCCAAATCTTATATGTGTATTGTGATTTCACTGCAGATTCTGATGAAAATGCACTTGGAAAAGGACTTTAAGTGAAGGTCGCAGTTTGGTCGCCATTTGCAAATAGCGACCTCATAAGTGGCGACCTCACTTACAAGGAGAATTCAGAGTCACCATTTACAAGGTCGCTACGGCGACCAATTGATGCAAATGGCGACCTAAACAGACCTGGTGTGGTTACCATATGGTCGCCATGGTGACCAACTAATGCAAATGGCGATCACATGCAAATTGTCAAATTCCTTCATGGTCGCCATTTGGTCACCATAGCGACCGAGAGACACAAATGGTGACATAGGGCGTTCAAGCTATAAGTTTGCAACTCAAAATAGAATGCCGCACAACAACAAGTTCTCTCCTCTCAAATTCTCTCAATTCCTAAGCCATGGCACGCACGTAATCATCAAATCCGGTATGCAATCACTCTAGTTCTTCAATTTTTCCATTCAAATCCTTCCTACATTACATCTAGATACACTAGGGGTGGTTTTAAGTTTGATTTGAAGTGAATAATGCATATGATTGAAGTTTGTGTGGTTTTGATTCATACAGAAGTGATTGAGGTAGAGTTGAAGTAGTTTTGATTGATTGTGGTGCACTCGGAGAGTGCCGGATTGGTGTAGAAGCGCCGTTGTGTTGCCGAATTTTTGATAGAAATTTCAGTTCCGAGATTGTGTGATACTATGGCTCCTAAGATGAAATTACCAAGCAAAAGAGGTAAGGGTAGCAAAGCCTCCACTCCTAAGAAGAAAGTGGTCCTAGAATGTAAGCTGAAGAGGAATTTCCAGGACCGATTGGAGACATTTGCTGAGAAGAAGATGTGGCCTGAGAGGGGAATAGATTTAGAGAGTTTAGTGAATACCCCAGTTCCAGCAACAGTGAATGACATGGGATGGGGAGGATTAGCAGCCACTCCTCCACACTACAATGAGAGTTTGGTGAAGGAGTTTTATGTGGGAATGAATCCCGGGGAGTACATAGGGGTGGTCCTATTCTAGTGAGAGGGGTTCCTGTTTATCTGAACGCAACAGACATTAACATCTACTTCGGGACAACTTTATTGGATTTTGAGGGGCTACGTGAACAAATGGTGGAAGGGATCACCACAAACCCCTTGTATGTGAAGAATTCAGTGGAGTTCGCAAACACTTTGACCATCACTCCTATGACTATCTGGATGGCAAAGAGATTCCCTCTCAGGCAGTCGAATTTAAAGATTGAACCCGCCTTTTGGCACATCTTCCTCAACTCGTCACTCAGGCTGGTTTCCCACGGATCCATAGTCCCATTTGAGGTAGCCAGGATTCTGCATAGTATCATTGAGAGGCAGCCTATTGATACGGGAATTATAGTGAAGATGGAGATTCAGAGGATTGGGAGGAATGAATCAGAGACAGACATCCTCCCTTTCCCATGTTTGATCAGAGAGGCTTGTAAGTTGGCGGGTGTAGATGTATCTGGGGACATACTTAAGCCCCCCATGTCTGATATGGATTTGACCACTTGGCGATGCTTAATGTTGAAGCGTGAGGAGATACCAACCGGCGGGAAGCGTAGGAGAGTGCAGAGTTCAGAGGCTAGCACTAGTGTGAGGGCAGAGTTTGAGAGAGTTATTCCTGATGAGGACCGTTTTGATGATGATGAGGATGAGGAGGTTTCTATTGTTGATGATCCTAGGCAGCCTTTAGGTCTTCAGATTTTGGATAGAGTAGAGCGCATCATGGGCACTCAGACTGGTGACTTCAATATACTTCATGCTGATAATCTTGTGATAGAAGAAAGGTAGAATTCCTTAGAGGACAGACAGCTGAAGTTGGAGAGTCTGATTCAGGATTTGAGTGAGACAGTTATCACAGGTTTTACCGACCTCCGCCATGATCTGAGGCTTACGCCATATGTCAGGAGGCCAAAGAAGACTACCACTGGGACCCCACCTATTCCCGCCATAGCTTCAGGACCCAGTACAGAGGAGCCTGACTTTGTTTTTCAGACTGCACAGTCTGCTCTTGAGGAGGCAACGCAGTTAGAGGAGGCTATGATTCGTTCCATGACGGATCAGGGGCCCGCTATACAAGGGGACCTCCCATTGATGAGGCAGCTGCGCATATGAGATGGAGAGAGGAGCAGTCTAGGAGAGCGGCTATAGCAAAGGAGTAGAGAAGGAAGGACCCGAAAGGGAAGGGTAGAGTGGAGCATGATGAGGAGGAGGATTCAGACTAGTTGGCATCCTAGCATTTCTAGGATTTATTTTGGACTATCATCATTTGCATCTTCTATTACTTTTCTTGGACATTGCTAGCATTGTGTTTTTACTTTCGGATTATTTTGTTGGATATTTTATTTGATTTATGCTTATTTGCATTTCTTTTCCTTTTGCTCTATATTTTACTTTATTGCCTTTATTTTGTTCCTGTATAGAATAAAGGTGTGGATTGGGTTTTGGTAGTGGATTTAGGACATTTGTGCCTTATTGATATATTTTGATTGTTTGGATTTTGTGAATGGATGGATGAAAGGGCAATATGCTAGATTATTGATTTCTTTTGTTATTGCCTTTGCTTGTTGGATTATTGCTTGAAGCTTGTTGGATTATTGCTTTTGCTCTATATTTTACTTTATTGCCTTTATTTTGTTCCTGTATAGAATAAAGGTGTGGATTGGGTTTTGGTAGTGGATTTAGGACATTTGTGCCTTATTGATATATTTTGATTGTTTGGATTTTGTGAATGGATGGATGAAAGGGCAATATGCTAGATTATTGATTTCTTTTGTTATTGCCTTTGCTTGTTGGATTATTGCTTGAAGCTTGTTGGATTATTGCTTTTGCTCTATATTTTACTTTATTGCCTTTATTTTGTTCCTGTATAGAATAAAGGTGTGGATTGGGTTTTGGTAGTGGATTTAGGACATTTGTGCCTTATTGATATATTTTGATTGTTTGGATTTTGTGAATGGATGGATGAAAGGGCAATATGCTAGATTATTGATTTCTTTTGTTATTGCCTTTGCTTGTTGGATTATTGCTTGAAACTTGTTGGGTTGTGTTTGTTGATTTTTTACCACCCATGGACATTAAGGACAATTTTCAATTTAGGTTTGGGGGTACATTTGCGCAACGCCATGGTGCTTGGTTTTCAATTTGTGTGCCAAATTTTTGAAAACTTTTGCGATATTGCCATATTTGAGCATGCTTTGCTTGTGGAGATTGTTCTTTACATGATGTAGTGAGGAATTATGCATCTTTGCTAGTGTTTGGTTTAGATTAACACCATACCACTTAGGGTGTCATTGAACAAAATGCGTTAATCTTTTTCTTTTAATGTTGAGTGAATTATCAAATTTGCTTGAAGGCTAAGAATTAATAGTGGAGATTCCCATGAGGATCACAAACACAGCCTTTAAAAAAACATACGTTGAGCTGTAAAATATTCACTCTTTAAACACTCACTCTCAAACACTCATACAAGCATGTATTGGTCTCATTTGCACTAAATGTTGTTTGCCATAGAATATTATGGACTGCTTATGGATGCCTTATTTTGCCTAATGGACAAGCCTTTAGAAATAATTTTAGGCGATGCATGTGAAAAACCACTATTGGCCTAAACACTTCCAACCAAAATGAATATGTGTGCTCCCAAGCCCCTTTGAAGCCAAACACATTTTAAGCTTTTCATTCATGAACCACATCTACACGAACCTTATAGCCTTACGATAATTGACCTACCTTGACCAAATGATTTACTAAGGCTTAGGAAATCAATGTAAAATTTTAACTTGAAAATGTAAGGTGTGTACCTAGGCATGTAAATGTGTGCAAAGAGTCTTGCAAAGCAAGAATGTTTGAAAAGAAAAATTGAAAGAAAACAAAAGCTTGAAAAGAATGTGAAAAGAAAATGAAAAGCATGCAAAGAAAAGAATTGGCATGCAAAGGAAAAGAGAACCAAGAAATTAGGCACAATTGGCCTAGAAAAGAAAGAAAAGTAAATGAACTACTCAATTTGAAAATAAGAGTAGCATGCACATGTAGAATTGTGAGCCTGGACACCTTGAAGTGTGATCAATATGTGTGAAACTTGTGGAACTCCTAATTAGAATGTATTCCTTAGCGTAATCATTAGGTTCCTTGATATCCATCTTCCCATTCTTTGTTTCACCATGACCTTAGGCCCCATTACAACCAAAGAAAAGACCTTCATGATCTTTCAGATTGTCCATTTTGTACAATTTGGTTGATGCATGTTCACACATGTATGCCGTTTCCTAGACATAGTCTTAGAACATGCAATTCTACAATGTATGAGAATTTGAGTTCAATGCATGAGCATGTAAAAACATGTGAATGTGCTATATAAATGTTGCACTATGATGCAGAGACATATATGAATGATTTGTGTGTGTGTGCCTATTGCCTTGAAGAAGAATGAGGTATATATTACCTTAATTGTGCAATGTAGTCCATTCCTCTTCGAAGACTCCTCCTTGCTTGATCTTTTGGCCACATCTTTCTTTGAAGCTTCAAATCATCAACCTATGACCACTAATAAAAAATATGAAAAACATCGTGTTACCTGAAAATCGTTATTGAGATGGGATTTCAAATAACAACTTTAAAGGGACCAAGATCAAGATTGACCCTGGTCGGAGGGGTATCAAGTAGTTCGATACCGATTATATCCCTATCAAAGCCGGAGTTACACAACGATGTACATCAAACTGATCAATCAATAAGCTCTATTGGATAGTCTCTTTTCTTTACAATACATGAACTAATCTCTGATTTGGGGTTACAATGGAGTACCAATTATAGTTCCGGCGATGGAGATGGTAAGGGTGGAAGAAGTGTGCCTGTCGATAAGTGGTCTCCCTTTTTCTGAAGAAACTGTTTCGTATATATAGGTGTTTTGCTTGCCATGCACTCCTAAAATCTCGGTTTAGGGTTTGGCCAACGCAGAATCGTCCTCTTTCTAGGAGGTAATCTCAGAGCTTTAATGCGCTGAATCCAATCTTTCCTTCCTAGGAGGAGTCAATCACTTACCTTCCTAGTAGGATTCTTACTGTACTGTTTTACTTAAATTAGGACTCTCTGGCGGGAAGAAGTACTTCTCCTCTGTACGACAGCATTTTAATGAGTCTTTTATGAAGCTTTTAGTTCTTGGTGTTAGAGTCCGGCTTCCTGGTGCTCTTCTGCTTTAACGGGCTACCTACATTTAATAAGCATCCTACTGGCGGTAGTAGGGGGATATGTAGTTGACTTGTAATGAGATGGTCAGTAGAACTCCGTGTCGGGGTGCTGCGGGGTCCATAAGAAGCTGTGTCGGGGTGTTGCGGGGTCCCTAGGGTGTAGTGTTGATGGGACGATGCGGGGTCCCTAGGGTGCCCGATCATAACCAGGCTTGGTCCTTTAATACGCTGGCGGGGTGGATCCCGCTGAAAGAGGTTCATACCTGGGCCAATCGGGCTCTACTCTATCGAGGTATATGGATTGCGTTCGCACCTGCTTCTTGTGTTAAGGTGGAAAATTCTTCCTTGGTCCCTCGCCAATTTTGGCGGTTAACACATCGTTTTGATATGGAATATAAGCCAAGACAAACTAAAAACCTAACAACCTTACTTCTCCATATCTACATATGAAGACCTAGTGCTAAAGTGGCCTTAGTTGCCTACTAGGGACAGATCGCCTAAGGACCAGGATAACTTATCAGGATACCCGGTACCTTACTTCTCCATATCTACATGTGAAGACCCGGTGATAAAGTGACTTTAGTCACCTACCAGGTATAAATCATCCAGAAACCGAGATTCTTAAAGAAAGAATACCAAGTACCCGGACTTGGACACTGATACTCTGTCGGGGTCAGGGTCGGAGTCAGGATCTCTTTGTTTGCTTGAAGGATTTTCCACTTTATCCACTTACTTCCTTGTCTGACTAGGTTTCCACCTAGAAGGGGGGAAATCTTTATTCCGTACGTTATAATTTGTTTGCGTGTCGGCTGTTGATTGGGTTCCCCGTTTTTCAAAAAGAGCCATTTTGGCGCGATTAATGCGGAAAAATGCCTCGACCCATCCTTCCGGTCACCCAGTCCGGTTTCCGAGTATGTAACCGTCATCTCTCCTCTATAAATAGACCGGCTTCAAATAGCGCTTCTCACTTTCAAGCTTTCTGACTTTTCAAAATCGAACGAGAACAAAAACTCTCCCTGACCCCTTTTCTTTCTTACTTTCCTACTTTTCTCAAACTTATTCTTTCTCCTTCTCTTTCAATGGCTTCTCCTTCACGAATCCCTACTTCTCAAGAAGTCGTTGCCGAACAAAACCCTTCTACAGCGGCAAATCCTGAACCTGCTTCGCCTCCTTAGTCCGATAGCATCGACGCCCTCTTCAGTATGGAGGCGGCCGACGTGGTGGTAGATTCCCCAACCTCGGAGAGGAAGAAACGGGGTCGGGAGGAGGATAGTGACACCCCGCTAGCTTAACGCCGTCGCTCCGCTCGAAACCCGCGAGTTGGGTTGGGTTTTCGCGATCGACCCGAAAACCCAGTTTTGATCGGTGATGAAGTGGGCGCCGCTAAGTCTGGTGATGGTAACGGAGGCAATGACGAGAGGGTTTCTCTAGTCGGGGTCCAGGCCGGCTCCTTCTCCCTTTTTCATGACGGGAGGATAGTCCCCGACTCCGTCTGCACCCAGGATACTTTGGCCAAGCTAAGGGAGGAGTATATGATCTCGGATAACATCATCCTCTCTCTTCCCCACCGGGGATTTGATGTCTATACCCCGCCTCAAGATCGTCTTCTGATCCACAAGGCGGCCTTCGAATGCGGTGTTCGACTGCCCCTACACCCTACGCTACGCCGGGCTCTTGTCGCGCTGGAGTTAGCCCCATTACAGATTTCACCGGGGTTCTGAAAACACCTGACGGGGTTTCTGGTGCTCTGGAAGGAGCAGTGCGAGAAGGATCGCATCGAGCGAGAGCCAGGATTAGATGAACTCCGCTACCTCTTCAACATCGCCAGTATGGTGCCCCGGGGTCAGTTTTACCTTAGGGCGAACAACGACGTGAGGTTCATCGTCCCAGGAGCAAACGTGAAATATGCCGCGCCCTGGAAGGAAGAATGGATAGTGGTGGAAGGCGAGTGGGGGCACACCGCCTTTATTGGGGGATATGAATACCCCGTCCCTACTCAGTTCACAGTGCGGGATAAATGGGCGAAGGGGGTACTCGCTCCTGAATCCTGGGAAATCCTTGCGAGGATCATGAAGAGGGGGTATACCAATATGCAATATCCCACTCTTGATCCCTTTGAGGGGGCCCGCGTGGAGCGGTACTTGAAGATATCCCTTGCTCTTCCCGGTGAGTTGACTGTTCCTTACTCATTTAGTTTTCTACTTACATATTTTCTTTGTTTTCTTTCTTATTGAGTATCTTTCCTTTTTGCAGTGTCTGCTGCTCCGGTGCTAGCGGGATCTCCTTCCACTGGGGCAGGGGGGATAATTCTGTCAGCTCCTCCCTCCCCTGTCCCTTCTCCTACCCCTGCTGCCAAGATTGCGTCGAGGTCCATCCGAGTGGGAGTCGACCCCAACCCCCTTTCTGCTCCCTCAAAAACGCCTGCTCCTGCTCCTGCTCCAGCGAGGTCTAAGACCAAGACTCCCCTTCCCTCTTCTCCTCCATCGCGTTCAAAGATTTCAACAATGTTGGCTAGGGCGGCTAAGGCCCGAGGCTCTGGGAGGTCGGCACAGAAGAAGGCCGCCCCTGTAGCAAAGACTTCCCCTGCTCCTCCTCCTACTATAACGTTCCCTGAGGACCCTGGGCGCATCCTGGTGGAAGAAGCAGCTGTCCACATCCCTGCCCCTGCTGCTGCTGCTGTTGCTTCTGGATCGGGGCCAAGGGGTGCTACCCTTGACGAGGTGGTTTCCCGATTCGCGGACTCGTGCCCTGGTGGGAGTTTGGTGGATATGGCCAAGCTTCCTACTGACATCTTGGTCACCAAGGGGGCATCGGTTCTGGCCGAGGTGAGGTTCTACTTCCTTCCCGCTACTTCTTTTCTTCTTCTGGCCAAAGATTAACTTTCTTTTTTCTTGTAGGGCTTCAAGTTTGCCATGGCCATGGAGAGGCAGCTGCTGACCTTGAAGGAGGCTTATATCGGTCTCCAAGCGAGGCTGGAGGATACCCAGCAGGAACTAGCCCAGACCCAACAGAGCGTGGCTCCCCTGCTGCAAGACGCAAAAAACGCTGAAGAAGGGAGGCATGAGGCCTTGGTGGCTCTTAGGCGTGCGGAACGCAGCCTGGACACTGAGACAGTCCGGTCTCTACGCCGCCGGGAAGAAAGGGAGTGCGTGAAACGAGAGAAAACGCTGCTACAGAGCGAGAATCAACTCCTGCGGGAGACCATAGCAGGCTTGGAAGCTCAGCAAGGGCCTTCATTCGAAGATGGTTACTTTACAGCCTGCTACGAGGTAGCCACAGCTTTGCCTCCTCCCTTCGACCTCGAGGCAGCTCTGAACTGGGATCGGGAGCAAATCATGACAAAGGCTGCCCAGCTAGCAGGAGGGGACCAAGAAACAGAAGCCCCTCCACATGAGGTAGTTCATCCGGGTCAAGGAGCTAACGCGGCGGCTGAGGTTCTACTTGATGGTAGCGAGGGTGCTACTCTAGACCCCTCTATTCTCGAAGAACCGGTGGCGGACCCCGAGTCTGCTACGGGAGTAGTCATTGTGGAGGAAGATGATGGGCCAGCTAGATCCGAGGTCCCTGTGGTTGAAGGGATTCAGTCTGGGTCTTCTACTGTGGAGGGGGCGGTTCAAACTGATGCAGCAGCTGAGCCTTTGGGAGAAGGGGCAGCTGGCCAAGGAGAGCATCCAGAAGAGGAAAAAGAAGACTAGCTTGGCCTCCTTTCTTATTAAAATTTTTGTAACCCACATGGGGAATTGGGCACCCCGTTGTATAAATACAACTTGTTAGCCTGGATGGGGATTGGGCACCCTTACTGTTAATATAACTGTTTTTCATTACTTGCTTCGTACTTTGTGTTCTGGCTTCTGTACTCAGGAACTTTTCATAGCATATTTCCATAGCATATAATTTAGTTGATACCTGGAACCCCGATGAGTAATAAGGAGGATGACTGGACCCCGATAGGTAGTAAAGATAAAACACATGACGTTTATATCCCGTAATCGTAAGAATCAACGGGGTCAGATCACATCTCCCTCTAATCGAATTCCCAACCGTAGAAAATGCAAAGTAATCATTCGATGACATCTGCTACTTACGAACAATTTGACTTGCTGACAGTAAACTTCTAAGTTTTCTCCTGACTGTTGGCCCTCTGTCGGGGTTGTAAGCGGGAGAATAAAGGGCGAAGCATCTCGATAAGGAACCTTGATGTTAGTGTTGACCTGTCCTGGTAGGCAACTAAGGCCACTTTAGCACCAGGCTTCTTGGAGGAGGGTATTCCCCGACCAAGGCAGCAGGAGCGCCTTTAGGCTATTTCCTAGTCTTGAGGCGAAGTAAGAAACCAAGTGCCCTGAGGTAGCCCGATTCTTACTGTAAACTGTCCTGGTAGGAAACTAAGGCCACTTTAGCACCAGGCTTCTTGGAGGAGGGTATTCCCCGACCGAGGCAGCAGGAGCGCCTTTAGGCTATTTCCTGGTCTTGAGGCGAAGTAAGAAACCAAGTGCCCTGAGGCAGCTCGATTCTTACTGTAAACTGTCCTGGTAGGCAACTAAGGCCACTTTAGCACCAGGCTTCTTGGAGGAGGGTATTCCCCGACCAAGGCAGCAGGAGCGCCTTTAGGCTATTTCCTGGTCTTGAGGTGAAGTAAGAAACCAAGTGCCCTGAGGTAGCCCGATTCTTACTGTAAACTGTCCTGGTAGGCAACTAAGGCCACTTTAGCACTAGGCTTCTTGGAGGAGGGTATTCCCCGACCGAGGCAGCAGGAGCGCCTTTAGGCTATTTCCTGGTCTTGAGGCGAAGTAAGAAACCAAGTGCCCTGAGGCAGCCCGATTCTTACTGTAAACTGTCCTGGTAGGCAACTAAGGCCACTTTAGCACTAGGCTTCTTGGAGGAGGGTATTCCCCGACCAAGGCAGCAGGAGCGCCTTTAGGCTATTTCCTGGTCTTGAGGCGAAGTAAGAAACCAAGTGCCCTGAGGCAGCTCGATTCCTACTGTAAACTGTCCTGGTAGGCAACTAATGCCACTTTAGCACCAGGCTTCTTGGAGGAGGGTATTCCCCGACCAAGGCAGCAGGAGCGCCATTAGGCTATTTCCTGGTCTTGAGGCGCTTTAGTAATGGAGATCCTCTTGGTGGGATGGTCCCGCCCCAAGGTATCAGGAACGCTATGCAACTTTCTGAGTCTCAAGGCGCTTTAGCAATGGTGAATTAAGTATATTTAGTGAGAGGCGTTGAAGGATCTAGTAGGAGACATCATGCAATAGACACAAGAGAGTCAAATAGGAGAAAGAACTGCTTTATTGAATTTCCTCAACGGTACAGACACGAAATCGGGGTGTTAGATTCCCCTTGATACGAACAAGATTTCTAGGGGTAGAATTTTCGGAGATGATCAGCATTCCATGTATGGTCTACTGGGTATCCTTCCATGTCTACCAGCTTGTACGCACCACCCCGGAGTGATGTCTTAACCAGATATGGCCCGTCCCAGTTTGGGGCTAGTACTCCATCGGACCTTCTTCGTGTGTTCTGGGTCACCTTTCTGAGAACCAAGTCTCCTTCCTTGAAGCTTCGGACCTTCACCTTCTTGTTGAAATGTCGGGCCATCTTGCTCTGGTATATGGCCACCTTCTCCGCCACCCGGCTTTGCTTTTCTTCCAGTAAGTCTAGGCTAGCCCTCAATTTCACCTCGTTATCTTTCGATTCATAATTTTGGACCTGGAAAGAAATGAGCTTATGCTCGATGGGCAGGACTGCTTCTGCCTCGAATACTAGGGAGTAGGGGGTCTCCCCTGTGGCTGTCCGCCTAGTTGTTCTGTAGGCCCATAGTACATGAGGTAATTCTGCCACCCATAATCCCTTCTTCTGTTGGAGCTTTTTCTTCAGGAGCTTCTTGATGGTCTTGTTAGTAGCTTCAACCAGCCCATTCGTTTGAGGATGAGCCACTGAAGCAAAACGGAGATTGATCTTCCAGTCTTCACAGAATTCCCTGAAGTTGGCATTGTCGAACTGCTTTCCCAAATCAGTTATGATGGCCATCGGGGTGCCAAATCGGCAGACAATGTGCTCCTTGACAAAGTTTGTAGTTTTTTCTTCAGTTATCCGAGTAAGAGCCTTAGCTTCTACCCACCGAGTAAAGTAATCTATCGCCACTACTGCATGCTTGGCTTGTCCGGGTGCAATAGGAAGTGGCCCGATCAGGTCTAGCCCCCAGATGGCAAAGGGGTAGGGAGTACTGATTGAAGAGAGCCTCTCTAGTGGGAGATGATGGAGGTTTGCTGTTTTTTGACAAGCCTCGCAAGATCGTGCAAACTGCTTTGCATCCTGGTGTATAGTCGGCCAATAGTAACCCATCCTGATTACTTGGTAAGCCAAAGTTTCTCCTGACACGTGGTTGCCACAGTCCCCCGAGTGAACCTCGTTGAGTGTCCAACGCGTGTCATCGGGATGGAGACATCTAAGTAGGGGAAGAGACTTCCCTTTGCGGTATAGGTATCCTTCTACCAAACAGTACCGGGTCGCTGTCCTCTTGAGCCGGCGGGCCTGATCCTGGTCTACAGGGAGAATGCCACTTTGGAGATAGTCTGCTATTGGATCCATCCAACACGGGAGGCGGTTCACAGGAAGGATTTCTACCTCTTTAGCTATGCTGGAGGAAGAAATCACTTGGAGGGGTACCCCTTTGGGTAACGCATGTCCCTCTCCAGTGGCAATCTTAGCTAGAACATCAGCGCGGTGATTCTTTTCCCTGGGTACTTGCTCTATTCTTACACCCTTGAATTTTTTCATAATCTCCTGGACTTTAGCTAGATAGGCCACCATGTTGTCACCCTTTGCTTGGTACAACCCTGTTACCTGGTTGACCACTAATTGAGAATCACTCTTAATTTGAAGGTACTCGGCCTCCAGAGCTCCAGCTACTCTCATTCCCGCTAACAGAGCTTCATACTCCGCTTCGTTGTTGGTGGCTCTGAATTCAAACTTGAAACAGTGGCTTACCTCGACTCCGACGGGGTCGATAAGGACGATCCCAGCTCCGCATCCTGCCTGGTTCGAAGCTCCATCCGTATAAAGTATCCATACCTTATTGTTTTCAGGCCATCCCAGAGGGGTTTGACTCAGGTCGGGGTCTACTGGCTCACACGGGTTTAGGACCGGGCTAAATTCTGCTATGAAATCCGCCAGGGCTTGAGCTTTAATCGTAGTTCTTGCTCTGTATTTGATGTCGAACTGTGTGAGCTCAAGAGCCCACAGGACCAGTCTGCCTGACACATCTGGCCTCTGGAGGAATTGTCTTAATGGCTGATCTGTGACCACCGCGATGGTGTGAGCTTGAAAATAAGGCCGGAGCTTTCTAGATGTGGTCACCAAAGCGTAGGCGAGCTTCTCCAGTAAGGTATAATTCTTCTCGGACTTCGTAAAAGCCCGGCTTACATAATATATCGGCCTTTGTACCCCATCACTACATTCCTTTACTAAGGCTCCATAGTAGCTGCTTCGGAGACTGCTAGGTAAAGTAAGAGCTCCTCACCTGGGATCGGTTTTACCAATAGCGGCGGGCTTGACAGGTATCCCTTTAGAGCTTGAAAAGCCTGCTCGCTCTGCTCATCCCACTTCATCTTTTTCCCCTGCTTGATGACTTTGAAGAAGGGGAGACATTTGTCTGTGGAGCGGGATATGAACCGGTTCAAGGCCGCTATCCGTCCAGTTAATCCTTGTGCCTGCTTGAGGTTTGTAGGAGACTCGAGATCCAAAATGGCTTTAATCTTCTCTGGATTTGCCTCAATTCCCCTTTCATGCACCATGAATCCCAAGAATTTGCCTACTGCCACCCCGAATGCGCACTTAGCGGGGTTCAGCCTCATCTGGTTCTGCCTTATTACCTGGAAGGTCTGACGTAAGTCCCCTGCATGCTGCCTCTCTTCTAGAGATTTGGTGATCATGTCATCTACGTACACCTCCATGGACTTCCCTATCTGTTCTTTGAATAGTTTGTTCACCATGCGCTGATAGGTGGCACCTGCATTTTTAAGTCCGAAAGGCATTACCTTATAACAGTAGAGGCCTTGCCCGGTGATGAAGCTGGTTTTGTCTTGGTCTGACGGATGCATCATGATCTGATTGTACCCTGAGAAAGCATCCATGAAGCTCAGGAGCTTATTTCCCGCAGTGGAATCAATAAGCTGGTCTATTTTAGGCAGGGGGAAGCTATCTTTGGGGCAGGCCCGATTGAGATCAGTGTAATCCACACACATTCGCCATTTCCCGTTAGACTTAGTTACCATAACCACATTGGCGATCCAGTCGGGGTACCGGGATTCCCGGATGAACCCGGCCTTCAGGAGCTTGTCAACCTCTTCCTGAACCGCGGCATTGCGTTCAGCATTGAAGTGCCTTCTCTTTTGTTTTATCGGTTTGAAGGTTGCATCCACTGCCAACCTATGGGTCGCCAGACTGAGCGGAATGCCGGGCATATCCTCATGGCTCCAAGCAAAGATGTCATTATATTCCCTGAGCAGCTTTATCAAATCCTCCTTCACTCCCGGGTCCAGACCTTCTCCCACTTTTACTGTCTTTGTCGGATCTTCGCACCGGATCTGAATCTCCTCTAGCTGCTCTGATGGATACCCGCTACTCCACCCACGCTCTTCTTCTTCTGATTCCTCTACGACTATGTCTGGTATCTCCTCTTCCTCTAAAACATGATCATCCCGCTCTGCCGTGACATGATCATCCCGTTCTGCCGTTCTCGGACCCGGGTAGCTGGCCACCGATGCGCATTGCTTAGCCAACGCAGCGGGGTTGGTTGACACCGCATAGCAGTTGCGGGCTGCCTGCTGGTCTCCCCTTACCTCTCCTACTCCTGATCCTACTGGAAACTTCAACACGTTGTGGTAGATAGACAGCACTCCCCTAATCCCTGACAGGAAAGGCCTTCCCAAGATTGCATTATATGCCGACGGGGTGTCCACTACAATAAATTCCGTCATTATGTTCTGTTGAAGAGGAGCCTCCCCCACTATCACTGGTAGTATCTTTGTTCCCATCGGCATTACGGAGTCCCCTGTGAATCCGTATAGTAAAGAGGTACAGCTGTTGAAGCAAGAGTTCTTCAAGTTGAGCTGCTCATGTGCTCCTTTGAACAAAATATCCACGCTGCTCCCCGTATCGATCAAGACGCGGTGCACTAAGCAGTTAGCGATCTGTACCGTTATGACCATGGGATCATCATGTGGTTACACCGTATTGTAAACGTCCTCCTCCGTGAAGATGATTTTGGTGGAACGGGATAAGTCTCGGGGTCCTCCATTGACCTTTAGCAACTCATGCTCAATGTTGAGTCTAGGGATCTTCCTTGCGTGGTTTTTTCTCTAATTGTTGGAGGTTCCTGCTAGAGTGGGGCCTCCACTGATTGTGTGGATCACTTGGATCTGCTGCATTAAATCCTTCTCTCCCTCTCTCTTTCTTTCTGCTGCTTCCTGCATCCCACTTTGAACCTGCTTTCCTTCTTTGATGCTGTCTCGTACCTGTTGTAGGAATTTAGTCAGAAGTCCTCCTCTAACTAGTGCTTCTATCTGATTGCGGAGACTGTAGCATTCTGAGGTGTTATGTTCCACATCTTCATGGAAGTCACAATATTTATATTGGTTCCTCCTGTCCACAGGGACTTTCATAGGGGCTGGCTTTCTGAGTAGGCCCTTATCCCGAATAGCGAGATAGATAGTCTCCCGTGAAGCATTTAGGGGGGTGTAATGATTATACCCCTCTTCCTCTCTTGCTATTCTGGATACCTCCTTCATGGGAGGCTCTCTGGGAGGGGATCTCCTTACTGGGTATCTATCCTGGTACGGAGGAATTGGAGGTGGCCTGTAAGTAGACCGATTTGGGGGCAGATTCTGAAACTTCCTAGTTGGTGCAGGCTTCGGCGCTTCCTTCTTTGGACGCGGTGCTAATCTGGCTTCATCGTGTTCAATTTTGATCCGGAGTTGTTCCTCGATGTCCACCTGTTCCAGAGCCCGATTATAGGCTTCCTGGTACGTCTCAGGAGGATGCTTGGCAAAAGACCGGAATAACCTGCCTGCCCACAAATTCCTCCGGAAATTGGCTAAAGTTTCCTTCTCGTTGAACACTCCCATTTGAACGACCTCTTTATGGAATTTCTCCACGTAGGATCTCAGAGTTTCACCCCGCTCTTGAACTACATACTGCAGCAGGATAGGATCCTTGGGACGGGGTTTGATTCCCTGAAACTGTGCACAGAAAGCTTTGGTAAGTTTGGAGAAAGAATCAACACTACCTGGTGGTAATTTTCTGAACCATGTCTTGGCACAGTCTGTCAGGGTTGAGGGAAACATTCTGCACATGGCAGTCCTGGTCGCACTCTGAACTTCCATCTGGTGGACGAAGCTTTCTAGGTGGCTAACAGGATCCTCGGTTCCAGAATATTTTTCTGAAGGCATCCTGAATTTGGGAGGCAATCCTGCTTCTCTCACCCTTTTGGAAAATGGTGCGTTCATCTCTCCCAAGGGGTTTTTCTGACTCCCTTGATGCTTTCCCTTCTTCAACTGCTCCAATTCCTTTGCCATTTTCATCATCTGATCCTCCAGGCGTTGAGACTTTTTGGTTCCAGACCGGGCTGCTGAAATTTCCTCATCTGATGAATCTGAATCCAGGATGACCTCCTTTCGCTTTGCTCTCTGACGCTTTTCTCTGGTACTCTTTCTGGATTTGGCGCTTCCCTCTGAATCAGGATGCGGATCCCTCTCCTTGGCTCTTGGTTTTGGTGGAGACTGGACCTTCCTTGGAGGAACCTCGATTGCTGACTTCACTAGCCTGGGTCTGAGCTCTGGCTATCGGACTAAGTGGGGTGGGCCCAATCGGTCAAAAACAGGTGCCCTGGCACTTGGGCCAGCATCCCCTGGGGTCCCGGTGGCTTCAAAGGGAATCCCCTGGGCTATCATCCGGAGTCGGATTGCTTCTACGTAGGCTGCGGCGTGCTGTTCTAGGACATCCCGATTGGCTTCCTCCCTAACGGGGTCTTGAGGGACTAGGCCTACAACTGGTGGAGGTACCGGCAGAGGATTCTCGTTCCTAACGCCTTTACCCTGCCTCTGGGCTCTTTCAGTGGAAGCAAGGGACTGAAGTCCTGATGGCTCCGGGTGACCCTGGGAGGATCGGAGTCTCATTCTGGATATTCTTCAGATGGAAGAAAATTGCTTTTTGAATGATGGTTGGGACAATGGATTCCCACAGACGGCGCCAAAAGTGTTACCTGAAAATCGTTATTGAGATGGGATTTCAAATAACAACTTTAAAGGGACCAAGATCAAGATTGACCCTGGTCGGAGGGGTATCAAGTAGTTCGATACCGATTATATCCCTATCAAAGCCGGAGTTACACAACGATGTACATCAAACTGATCAATCAATAAGCTCTATTGGATAGTCTCTTTTCTTTACAATACATGAACTAATCTCTGATTTGGGGTTACAATGGAGTACCAATTATAGTTCCGGCGATGGAGATGGTAATGGTGGAAGAAGTGTGCCTGTCGATAAGTGGTCTCCCTTTTTCTAAAGAAACTGTTTCGTATATATAGGTGTTTTGCTTGCCATGCACTCCTAAAATCTCGCTTTAGGGTTTGGCCAACGCAGAATCGTCCTCTTTCTAGGAGGTAATCTCGGAGCTTTAATGCGCTGAATCCAATCTTTCCTTCCTAGGAGGAGTCAATCACTTACCTTCCTAGTAGGATTCTTACTGTACTGTTTTACTTAAATTAGGACTCTCTGGCGGGAAGAAGTACTTCTCCTCTGTACGACAGCGTTTTAATGAGTCTTTTATGGAGCTTTTAGTTCTTGGTGTTAGAGTCCGGCTTCCTGGTGCTCTTCTGCTTTAACGGGCTACCTACATTTAATAAGCATCCTACTGGCGGTAGTAGGGGGATATGTAGTTGACTTGTAATGAGATGGTCAGTAGAACTCCGTGTCGGGGTGCTGCGGGGTCCATAAGAAGCTGTGTCGGGGTGTTGCGGGGTCCCTAGGGTGTAGTGTTGATGGGACGATGCGGGGTCCCTAGGGTGCCCGATCATAACCAGGCTTGGTCCTTTAATACGCTGGCGGGGTGGATCCCGCTGAAAGAGGTTCATACCTGGGCCAATCGGGCTCTACTCTGTCGAGGTATATGGATTGCGTTCGCACCTGCTTCTTGTGTTAAGGTGGAAAATTCTTCCTTGGTCCCTCGCCAATTTTGGCGGTTAACACATCGTTTTGATATGGAATATAAGCCAAGACAAACTAAAAACCTAACAACCTTACTTCTCCATATCTACATATGAAGACCTAGTGCTAAAGTGGCCTTAGTTGCCTACTAGGGACAGATCGCCTAAGGACCAGGATAACTTATCAGGATACCCGGTACCTTACTTCTCCATATCTACATGTGAAGACCCGGTGATAAAGTGACTTTAGTCACCTACTAGGTATAAATCATCCAGAAACCGAGATTCTTAAAGAAAGAATACCAAGTACCCGGACTCGCCAATCATTCTTTCTAAGTACCAAGGTTCCTTGATACAGAAATACCAAGTACCACGATTCACCTATGAAATTGACTGAAGTACCAGGATTCCTAATCTAGAATGCTATATATCCCGATTCCTCCTTAAATGGGTCCCGTCTTAAGTCAAAATTTTCAAGGCTTGAGATACCTAGTGCATTGACTTATGTTGTCTAAGAGTGAATGTCAAAGCAAGCTCAGCCATCTACAAGGATCAGA
Source organism: Acer campestre (assembly GCA_954870605.1). Classification (NCBI taxonomy): domain Eukaryota; kingdom Viridiplantae; phylum Streptophyta; class Magnoliopsida; order Sapindales; family Sapindaceae; genus Acer; species Acer campestre. Next base: position 12,563,424 of record OX940804.1, read on the forward strand.
AGTTTCCTACCGAGGCTAAGTTAACACTTAATTGCAAGATTTCTCATCAAGTTTTACAAGGGGACTACTACCCAGATTATTCCAAAGGATGGGAGAAGATAGAATGTTGCCTGGAATATAATGGACAAGTATCTGGATACTAGTTATTCCCTAACAGTTTTTAATTTTAGTTGTTAGCAAGCGTGCAAACATCAAATTTTTCCAAGGCATGTTACGAGCAGGCAAGATCATGTGTCCACCAAAAAAGAAGAGAAAATTCTATTGATTAATTGGGGTACCCAACCCCCATTTATGGGTTACAAAAATGTATCTGTAATGAGAGGAAAAAGAAAAAGAAAATCATGCAACATCTTGCTTGTCTTCTGCCTCCTGGCCTTGACCAACAACACTTTCAATCTCCTTGGCCCCTACAGCCTTTGGATCACCCTGAATCTCTCCAACCTCTGGTGCCTTGGCTTCAGTAGAAGCTTCCATCTCCTTGGTTAGTCCAGACACAACCTCAGCTGGACCCTCTACACTTGGCATGATATCATCTTGAGGAGAAGGAAGATCTAGTAATATGCCTTCGTTTGTTGATCCAAGGTCAGTGACAAGAAAGATAGGTTCTTGATTCAAAGAAGGGTTCGGGATAGTAGCAGAATACACCTGAGCTGGATCAGCACTTGAAAACTAGACGGCTTTAACCATGATTTGTTCCCGGTTCCATCCAAGGGTAGCCTACAGGTCAAAATTAGCAGGAAGAGCTTAAGCGACCTCCTAGGAAGCAATCAAATACCCAAGCTCAAAGGAATCATCCACCCTCCCATTCAAAGCCTGAACTGCATCCCGTAAGAGGCGGATTTGTTAGGTTTTTAGTTTGTGTTGGCTTATATTCCATATCAAAATGATGTTTTTCTTGTATATGATTAATGGTCATAGGTTGATGATTTGAAGCTTCAAAGAAAGAAGTGACCAAAAGATCAAGCAAGAAGTGGCCTTTGAAGAGGAATGGACATCATTGCACAATTAAGGTAATATAGACCTCATTCTTTTTCAAGGCAATAGGCACACACACACAAATCATTCATAAGTGTCCCTACATTGAACCATTTATATAACACATTCACACATTTTTGTATGCTCATGCATTGAACTTAAATGCTCATACAATGTAGAGTTGCATGTTTTAAGATGATATTTGGGAAATGGAATTCATATGTGAATTTGTGTTTGATTGTTTATGTTTCTTGTGTTTTGGACTTTTCCATGATCTTATTTGATTCCTTATTGAGTCCCGGTCGTTTCGGTTACTCATTCATTAAGTTTCGGGTCCAAACGATGTAGCTACGCTACTTTTTGTTCATATTCGTTAAGTTGTGTTCGTCATCATTTTTCAAGATGAATTCTCAACCTTTTGTCAAAGTTTCATAATCTTTATTGTGCATGAGGGAGTCACGATTCGTAATATAAAAATAGATTCAAAATCAGAGTTCGAAGGCCTGAATACGGTTGAAGAACATGAGAGGTGTGAAGGAGAAGCAAGCATGGCCTAAGGCCATGCCTTGCCACCCCATGTGGAGGCCGTGTGCCACACGGGTTGACCAGACCTCTGGTCTCGTATGGCCCACACGCCTTACAAGGCCAGGAGACTGATGTGGCCTCTTTTGATATGCCAAAATCTTCTCTCTCTCTCTCTCTTCCTTTTAAATTGATTTATCAATGTATCCTTTCTCTAAATCTTTGGCTAGATTTCTCATTGAATACATTTCATGTTTCTAGCATTTATTTGTATGTTTATAACATCTTGAAATTGTGTTTCATGATTATGATATGTTCAAGTGTTATATCTGTGAATGGAACTATGAGTATTTGTGTTTAGGTGTTTTCACATGCTCTAGTTTAATTCATGTTTTTGCATCTAGACTTTTATGCTTGTGTTATCACATGTTAGGTCTAGTTGTTCCATAGAATATATTGATCACATGTTCTATGTTGTGTTGGTTGTGATCTGCATCATTTGCATCACTTAGATCATTTGCCTTGAGGAAAGGTTGAAGTCTTTTTCAAAGTGAGTGAAGCTTTGTATTAAGCATGAAGTCTTGACTGTGAATGAGTTTCGGATAGCCAAGCGAAAGTCTTAGCAAGGAGTTGCGTACTCCAAATGGTTGAGGTAGGAGAGCTTAACTAGGATCCTAATGATCTAGATTGCTAAGCGAGGAAATCTTCCTAAAGGCTTGAGAGCCTTGGATAAGGAGTTGCTCTCTAGAGGTGTAGGATACATCTTGGATAGAGAGTAGGCTTAGTGAATCACTAGCCTGAGGGTAGATTAGGATTTGATAGACTGAGATGGATATCATAGAGTTGATAGTCTTGAGTGTGTATGTCCTTTTCATATAGTGGATTTGTTTTGCCGGTGGCTGTGGATTCAACCCGTGGATGTTTCCTCTTCGGAAGTTTACCACGTAAAAATCTTGTGTTCATTGTCTTTTTCTCTATCTCTTTTATATTGTGTATATGTATGTGTTAACTTGTTGAATATCATTTACTTGTATTGAATATTTGATCAAGTACCTGTAAAGAGTGATTTGTAGAACAATCCTTTTTAAATCAATTTGTATTTGTAATCTTTCTTATTTGATTGTTCTTGTATATTGATATATTTGATCACTCTTGTAATAACTTTGAACAATATTGATATATAAGATATTCCTTGATTTTGTGCTTTTAGTGATATTATATCTCATACAACAACCTGTTATATGTGGACATTACTTAAATGATGATATCTTTATCTTGTCTATGTATGAATGTTCCGTTTATATGTTGTATGTAAAGCTACCTTGAGGGACAAACGTAAGTTTGTTCAAGGGTTTGAAATTAGGCGAAAAACATATTCACCCCCCCCCCCCCCCCTCTAGGTACGCTTTAAGCAATTTAACCTTGTTTGTATACTTTCAAGATTTCATCCAAAAGTAGAGTTTTTTCCCTTGACAGATCTCCCCTCTGGGCACGCCGGCGTATAGACCTGATGACCTCTGTATCCAAGGCACGCTTCATTCGCTCCAGGTCCACCAAGGATTCTTGTCTGCCACATTTAAACTCAGTTTCAGATCTGACCAAGTCATCTACACTGTCCCTAGAGCGAGCTAGATCCCTCATGTCCTCCTCCAACTCAGCCATGGCTGCAGTGCTAGTTTCCTGGAGAGATTTCATCTGTTTCACCATGATCATGTTAAATTTAAAGGCCTACAAAACAAAAAAGAGCAAGTACCTTCCTGGAATCACCCAAGTAAAACATAAAGATTAAAAGTCTTACCTCAGCAAGCAGAGAAGCCCCCCCCCCCCCCCCCCGAAAACCAAAAGATCCCCAGGCGTAAAGACCATGGCATTTGGGCTAACCCTGGTGCAGGCGATGGCAAAGCGGGATAACAACTCTTGCCGACTACTATCCATCGACCCCAATCCAGAAGGTTAGTAAGCAATAATTGCCACAGTACCTGTGTCTTTCTCTTTCTCTATCTTGAGTGATCGCCGAGTAGGCTCGGTTGAAAGAGAAGGAAGAGAAGGAGAAGTCGTTGGTAGGGGCCTAGCAACAAAAGTATCAGGAGCCTACTTCTGGGTTTAAACAAGAGACCCCCGAGCCTTGGTGGCCCTAGCTATCATCTGCTCTATAGTAGGGCGCGATAAAGCCAGGGTAGGAAGCGAGATAGGCACAGACATAGAGGCAACCCCGCTGGAGCTGAATGTGGGGTAGTTGCAGGCAAATTAGGCTCAGTTAGGCCGACAACTCCGGTTCCAGCATCAATACCATCACCAGTACCAGGATAATTGATAGGAGAATTGATAGGAGAATTAATAGGAGAGGGGTCTTGGGGCTTTGGTCTTATAAGAGTAGGAAAATGAGATAGCAGAGGGACGACAGATACTATCAAAACAGAACTGAAAATTAGATAAGGTTGGATGAGACAAGGAAAAAGAACGAGAAGAAAGACATATACCTGGACAAGCGATGGGAATTTTAAGGTACCGGTCCAACCTAGCACCTTCATATTGATCATTCTCGGAATACTTCGTATTCATAAAATCATGATCCACAATCTTTTGGAGGATACCTAGGGACTCAGTAGATGTATTACCTCTGTCCTACTTATCCTTCTTTGAGAAATGGGTAGGAACTTGATACCAGGTCCCACTAAATGCACAGAATGGCCCCAGTCTCCTCCTACCACGATCCATTCATCTTTCCAACTCTTGTTGAACTTGGTTATGGCCACAGGTACTATGAACTTCATGGGATTGTACGTCCCTCATGTAAAATTGTCTGTTTGGATTCGGCACCATGTTAGCTATCTAAAAAACATACCGAAGCTTGTTGAAGCCCGACTTCCTCAACTGGCCATCTCTCTCACATTACTCCCTCCATAGCACTAGGAATTCCATCAAATGTTTCCAGAATCCTGGTGAGATTTGTAGAGGAGCCAGCTCAAGAGCCACAAGTACTCTTCGGAGAGTGGGATCCAAAGGTAGCCTAACTCCACATTCGAAAATAGCTATATGAATAAGAAGGGTACCAGCAAGAGTGGTACACATGTCGTAGTTCAGGTGAGGAAGAGAGAGGGAGATAGAATCCGGGATCTAGTAATCCCTTCTCAAGCATGACAGGTCATAAACAGAATAGATGGAGTCTAGAACAATTAGATATTCATATGAAAGGGCAAGAACCTCGGCTTCCAAAGTAGAAGTACCCTCATGTGCTGCCTCTTCATCCTCCTCTTCACCAACAATTTGGACGGGTTCCTTGAGCTTATTCTGGAAACCTGACCCGATGCGAGGGTTTCGACTATAACGACGACGCATAGAGAAGGCAGTACTCTCCATGTCTTCTTCAACAACCTCCCTCTTCCTTTTGAGAGATATAGAACTCTCACTAGAATCGACCTTTTCCATATCGAAAAGAACGTCGAGGCTGTTAGCAGGTTTAGGAGAAGCTTGAGGAAGGTTTGATGAAGCTAGAAGAGGGTTTGGTGGAGTTTCCATTACAATCAGAGAAAGAAGAAAAAGAAAAGAATTTTTTTAACAAAGGAAGACTCGAGAGAGAAAAAGATTGATTCTTGATTTTGAAATTCAAGCAGGTGTGAACGAATGAAGGAGGAAAGAGGAGTATTTATAGGCGGTAGTGGACAGTTACCAGGACAGAAAAGGAAATACAATTAATGACTATAGACGTGCTTGAGGTGGTTTCTAGAAAATTACACCAAAAATGGCTCATGCAACCCTTGTTCAACGCATGGATGATGTATTAAATGCCTTCGTATCCAAGGAAGATTTCCTCCTTAGTAGTGGGAGCCAGCCAGCCAGAACATAAAACTAGGCAAGATGGAAAATTCCTCAAAACGAATTAGGACTCCTAACTCCAACCCCAACTAGATACCGGTGTTCAAGTCAGGGGGGACTTCTGTTAACCGCCAAATTTGGCAAGGGTCCAAAGAAGAATTTTCCATCTAGATGCAAGAGGAAAAAAAGGCTTTATTGAGCAGCATGATCAAGCCAAAATTGGTATGACTTTGGCCCTCATTCCCGTCTCTTTATGATTGATTCTTGAGCGTTTCCCCGTATTTAATGTCGTTAAAGCAAGTGTTTCAGGTTTTTTTAGGCCTCAAGGGCATTTGTGAAGAAGATGAAGAATTTGATGCTAAAAAGACTCACAAATAGGTGAAACAGGGCATTCTCGCTATTTGAGCAAGAAAAGTGTTAGGTTTTTGGTTGTTGTTGGCATGTATTCCATATCAAAACATTGTTTATCTTGTAATGTTTATGTGGTCTCATTGATGATGATACAAAGCTTCAAAGAAAGATTTGACTACGGTACATGCAAGATGTTGGCTTGTTAAGGGGAATTAGCTTCATTGCTCATCAAAGGTATAATTGACCTCATTCCTCTTACAAGGCATAGGCACACACACACAAATCATTCATAAGTATCCCTGCATCATTGTGCATCATTTATATAACACATTCACATGTTTTTGTATGCTCATGTATTGAACTCAAATGCTCATACATTTTAGAGTTGCATGTTCTAAGACTATGTCTAGGAAATGGCATTCATATGTGAACTTGTGTTTGTATATTTGTATGTTTGTGTTTCTTGTGTTTTGGACTTGTACTTGATCTTAATTTATTCCTTATTGATTCCCGGTCATTTCGGTTACTCATATGTTAAGTTTCGAGTCCAAACGATGTAGCTACGCTACTTTTCGTTCTCATTCGTTTAGTTGTGTTCGTCGTCATTTTCCTAGATGAATTCTCAACTATTTGTCAAAGTTTCATAGTCTTTGTTGTGTGTGAATGAGTCATGATTCATAATCCAAAAAAGGATTTGAAATCGGAGTTCGGATGCCCGAATACGGCTGAAGAACATGAGAGGTGCGTGGGAGAAGCTAGATGGCCAAAGGCCATGGCCATGCCACCACGTGTGGAGGCCGTGTGCCACACGGCCCAACCAGCCCTCTGGTCCCATGTGGCACACACGCCCCACACGTGGGCTTGGCTGGTGTGGCCTGATTTTGTTGGACAAAAATGCCCCTCTTCTCTTTCATTTTAAATCTATCCATCTCCCTCCATTTGTTTTCAAGAAGAAAAGTTTTGAAATCCCGTCTAGGATTTTCTCTCCAATTTTTTCAACTTCCAAACAACATAACTTTCTCATACGAAGTCGGAATTGAGTGATTCAAGTTGGAGATTGTTTGTAATTGAGTCCTATACCTTTTTCAAGTGATCTTGCAGCTGTTTGAGTGATTTTCAGAGTGATCTACTCAGAAAACCGAACCAGCTCGTGAAATCAAGGTAGAGTTCATATCTTGGTGATTTCATCTTTTTAAACCTTCAATTTGCTTGGGGTTTCTTCTTCTATATGTATGTGTATGTTTAGTGAATGCTATTGAGAAAGATAGATCCACAATCAATCTAATTGAAAAGTCTAATTAGAGACACATGTGAACTAGATTATTGGATTCTTTGTTTTTCACATGATTGGGAGTTGTATTGTGATTAGATTGACATCTAGGATTATTTGAGACTTGATTGATTCATTTTATGATTAATAATCCTTGATATGTGTCTTTGATCCTTGATTGATGATTTCTAGGATTAGAGCCTTTGCATGTGTTTTTAGAGATATCTAGGATTGATTTGTTTTTAACAATATTTCCTATCTCTAAATCTTTGGCTAGAATACTTGTTGAATACATTTTGTGATTCTAGCATTTTTTATGTATGTTTATAACATCTTGAACTTGTGCCTCATGTATATGAATTGTTCAAGAGTTATTTGTATGAATGAATCTAGGAGTTTTATGTGTTAGTTGATCTCACATGCTTTTGGTTTTCATTCATGATTTTGCATCTAGATTTCTATTGCTTGTGTTTTCACATCTCTAGATCTAGTTGTTCCATGGAATGTATTGATCACATGTTCTATGTTGTTTTGATTGTTTGCATCATTTGCATTCACATGATCACACTAGGAAGTCCTTATAAAAGGCATGAAGTCTTGGTTAGAGTTGGGATGACTCAGAAAGCCAAGCAAGAAGTCTTGCCTAGAGTCTTGAGGACTTGGATAGGTAAGCAAGAAGTCTTGTCTAGAGTCGGGATGACTTGGATAGACAAGCAAGAAGTCATGGCTAGAGTCGGGAGGACTTGGATAGTCTTGCATGGGAGGCTTTCTAGGGGTAAGTGTGCCTTGTATAGAGAGTTGGCTTATATTTTGGTAGGCCCGGGTGTTTGGTTAGACATACAGTCCAATAGAGCGGGGTACATGGGATATGTATGCACTCTTGAGGAATTTCTAATCTACCAACGATGTTGGTTTGGTATGAGTTCCAATATGTGGTGGTTTACATCATTGAGGGATTTTGTATCTTCCATTAGGGATTGGGTAAACATAGACTCCACATGGGTTGGTGATCTAGGATTGGTCACTTTGTGGAATTTCTAATTTACTTTCCAAATATATATAAGTACCCAATGGTTGTAATTCAACCCGTGGATGTTTCCTCCTTGGAGGTTTTACCACGTTAAAAAATCTCTTGTGTTAATTCTTTCTATCTCTATCTTTTATATTTGTTTTTGTGTATGTTTTAATCTTGTAGTACAATCTTCACTTGTGATATTTTTTGGATACAAGATTTTGTAAATTGTGATTTGTAAATATATTCTTTTGATCATATTTGTTATTACATTTCTTTTGTATATTGTTTAGAATTTTATGTATAGCAATATTTGTATATACTTGTAACGATTGAACATATATTGATATACAAGTATTCTTGTTAATTGTTTTTGTATTTTCTTTATACCTCATACAACTTATTGATACTTAGATAATGTATGAATGATCACATGATAACTTGTCTTAGTATGATTCCGTGATGTTTGTGTTGTATGTAAGGCTACCTTGAGGGACAAACGTAAGTTTGTTCAAGGGATTGAAATTAGGTAAAAAAACCCTATACACCCCGCCACCCCCCCCCCCCTTCTAGGCACGTATTAAGCAATTTAACCTTGTTTGTATACTTTCAAAAAGTCGCCACATGGTCGCCATGGTGACAGAGGAAATTGCAAAGCATCAAAGGGTCGCCACTTGAGTTCGCCATGGCGACCCACTCTTGCAAATGGCGACCACATAGGAATTCCAACGTAGGAATTCCAACGTGGGAATGGTTGCCATTTGGTCGCCATTTAGTCGCCATGGCAACAAAAGAATCCATGAGAGGTCGCCATGGCGACCTAGAAGGATAAGTGGCGACCACGTTGGAATTCCAGCGTAGGAATTCCTATGTTGGCATTCAGGAGGGGTATTCTTGTCATTTCATACCCATTTCGTACCCTAGCTTTCCTAGCCTATAAATTCACCAACTTTTACAGATTACCAAGCCTATTCTCTCCTACCTATCTCCCTTTCCTCCATTAATCATCTCCCAAACTCTTCCATTTCTATATTTGAACTAATCTTTTCCACCTAAAAACTCACACCAAATCTTGATTACTTCCCTAGACCATTCCTTCCCTACCATTTTCTACATCACAAATCCTTTGTCACTCACTGTAAGCCATCCACCAATCTAGACACATCCTCTTCCTCCATTCTTTGCGCTAGGAGCATCTAAGGAGAACAAGGATCAAACACTAAAGAAGGAGACCCAAGGGTGATTTCCTTATCATTTACTTGTTTTCTATTTTTGCTACTATGTGTAATTAAAACCCTAATCTAGGGGATTGATTTGATAAACATTTGGTTGTGGGTATTTGCTTAAGCTTTGTAATGAATCTCTATATGTGTTCTATTTATTAATTCATTAGATTCTATTCATTATGTGATTGACTTGTATATCCACTTGTTAATTACAATCTTGTTTAGAATAACATGTTATATAATCATTCTTGGATTGACACCCTTGAGTGATTAAGAACCCAATAAATAGGATAGATTAGTGGAGGGTATATCAACCACATGAATCTAAACCTAAATTGGTTGACATGTAGAGATTGGTCCTTAAAGTGGCTTGAAAAGCACTACCCATACCCACTTGCTAATCAATCAACTCCCTAGCTATATGTTTACATCCATTTTTCTTATCAAGATTGTGAGTCTTCTATTCTTCATATCACATATTTTTAGTTAGGTTAATTTTGTATGTATGTTTGGTGGTTTGACAAACCATACACTCATTCATTCATTTATGATTTATTTTATTGTTTATAGATTAGTTAACTAATTCAACATATTACTCTAATTCCCTATGGAATGAATTGTAAGCTTATCACTTTACTAATTTTCAAATCTTAAAATATATTGCGTAAAAATTCATTTTATAAACATTCTTTTGGTAATTCGCAATTTGGTAACGACACAAAAAGCGAGTCATCGCAGCATCTTGCTACTTCCTAGAAAGAATCCACTCTAGTATATCAGGATGCATATCCAGTCAAGACAGACCAAGATCAAGGGCACCAAGACCTTAAAGTATTAGGAGGAGCAGAAATCAAGGTCCTACTAAACACGCTACATTTCCTTAGGACCCTGCTACCACACAGACTCGGTATCCTGCTACTGTGTCATCTAGGTACCCCACTATAGCATCAACCGGTATCTCGAAACCCAGACCTACTGGGGCCACAATCCAATAAACCTAACTACCTTGGTTTCTCCTAGAGCCAAACTAGCCAGGTAATTAAAGCACCAAGAAGGATAATTTATAAAGGAAAGACTAACACATCCAGAAGACAGGTTTAAAGCTACATAGAGGGATACTAAAGCGCCATCGTTTAGTCAATAAAGAAGTGGACTCCTTCCCACCATCTAAGAGTTCCATTTGAATAAGGAATCAACTCCATAAAAAACTGCCAAAGATGGAATCACGTGATTCTATGGATCAAATCCCACGATATTCTCGCTTATCGCCAAGGAAAGTCCCATAATTGCCAAAACCCTAGACCGAATTCGTAGGAGTGCATGGCAAGAAATGGGACCTATATATATAACACTATACTTGACAGAAAAGGGATTTGAAAATTGGCTCCTAAAACCCTAAACCTATAATTCATTCCACTTATCGACTAGCACGAGATCTCCATCACCAACTGTGTCAAACATCGCCTTCAAGGATCGTTTGGGAACCATCTTTGTATTGATATTATGTTTTTGATAATTGAACAAGTTGTATTTTCTCACTTTATAATATAACAAGTTGATTTGCAACCATTGTTGCATCTAGTTTGTTCTGCTGTATTCACATAGGTATCAAAGTACGTGATACCCCTCCGACCGTGGTCTATTTCAATCGTGGTCCTTAAAAGTAGTTATTTGGAAATTCATCCCAGTGACAATTTTTCGTTAACAACATCCTTATGAAACAAGATCTTTTATTGCCTTTGTACCTATAATGTGTACTTATACAATTGAAACATTTATAATGAAAACAAGTAAATGTTGATTTGTGTATTTCTGGTATAACCTCCTTATGCAATTCATAGGCTATGTTTGATATATCAATTGAATATGCTTATCAATAGTCTATGCATGCTTGTTTGTGTTTATTGAGGTGTGATATAAACTATCTAGAGGGACAAACTTTTGTTTGTTTCAAGGAATGGAAACAGGCCTTAAAACCTATTCACCTCTCGCTCGCTCTCTCTCTCTCTCTCTCTCTCGATAAGCTTAAGGCAATTATGATCAATATTGTCTATTCAAAAAATTGGTAATAATATATTAACAACCCATTCACCCCCCCCCCCCCCCCCCTCTAGGTTGTATTAGACACACAAGTATATATTTTTAGGTACCATTGAACAAAAAGCGGAAATTAGGCCCCAAATTATTGATTGTGTTTTTCTTGGTTATGCACATAATAGTGCAGCTTATAGATTCCTAGTTGTGAAGTCTCAAGTAATTGATATTGTAGAGAACACCATTATGGAGCCTAGGGATACAATTTTCTTCGAAGTTATATTTGCTTTCATCAATTGACCAAATGGATCTTTTAGTGATCCTATTGAAGTTCCTTCTTCAAGCAACACTGTGCCAATGATTGTAGAATCGAGGGAACTTAGGAGAAGCCTAAGAAGTAGAGTTGAGAAGAACTTTGGTGATGATTTTCTTGTTTATTTGTTTGAAGAAGATCCATTACCTTTGAAATAAATATACGGTGTGTCTAATTATATCTAGAGGGGGGGTGGGGGGTGAATAGATTTTAATCAAGTTAATTACCAGTTTTTCTTGATTAGTCAATATTCAATAAAAACCCCTATCTAGTCAAAACAACAATCAAGTGTAAAATGTGGAAATTAAAGAACACTTGATTTCTATATGAAAACCTTCAACAAGGAAAAACCACGAGCTATTCAGCTAGCGACACTCGATCCTTGAATCCACTACTTGTAATGATGTTTACAACCTAGGTTGACCATCGTCAAACCGTACATTGTTACTAACCCACCACTACTACCCTGCAGGCCTCTAATAACAAACCTAGACCACTTGCTTGCTCACTAAGCCACCTTAGTCACAAGACTTACTTTTCAATGAAGAGATTAATGGGCTATGTGAATATTATGATATTCAATTATGCAATTAATGCTAGGTTACACTAAAAATTTATCTAGGATTAAAGATGTCAATAATAACAATCCTAGATATCAATAATGTTATATGTCATGGCATACAACATAGCTATCGTAGATAAAGCTGTAGGGAAAAAATATCGTAGTACACGCAGCGGAAGCGAGACTAAAAATAGATTTAGTAGCTTTTAAAATTTTTTCCTTTTATGAACCTTAACCCTTTAATTAATTAAACATATATATATAATCAACAAAAAGAAGAATACCTTTTGTCGCGTGATCCGATTGACTTACGTCGATGGTAATCCACAAGATCTTCAATCCTAGCACAAACGTGAATCACCTAGGAGCGTGGTCTCCCTTTTTCTTTGAATTGCAAACCTGAGAATGGAGAAACAAACTTTTCTTTTCTTTTGTTAGTCACAAAACAATCAAAAGAAGACTAAGATTATTCCGGTCACTTTTGAGTTCTCAATCTAATGATCGAAACTCGCGTGAACCTCAATCGATGTTGTACACACAAGCTTATTTATGAACAAGCAATCAGTGTGCCATCAAAAGAATAATCTATTCACTCTTTTTTGTTTTTAGTAGAATAATATTCCTTTCTATGAGTTGAGAAGAAGAAGAAGAATAATAATTGTTTCAAGCACAACAACACCCAAATTAACAAAAAGTGGCCGAAAATCTCTTCTCTTTTCTATTTAGGGTGGCCGAATTCTCTTCTCTAAAAACACTAGGGTTGCCGCAATTTTCACTCCTAATATATAGGAGTTTTAGTTGCACCCTAATTCCCTTCTAGTTTTAAGAGTTCAAACCCTAATCCAACTCATAGATATTTTTATTCTCTTATTTTGACTAAATTAAAAAGACTTCTTATTTGATTAAATAAATAAAATTATTTATTTATTTTCTTGTCAAACAAGTCTTTTAATTTAAGTATACTACTACCAATAGTATACCTTTAGGAATCATATTTCCTAATCAGAAAAGATTTGTCTCTTAATTAAACAATTAATTAATAAATTAATTAATTCTCATTTAATTAAAACAATGAAACAAAATAATATATTAGGTTTAATATACACCTAGCCGCCCCACTTATAAATATTGGGCCATATATTATTTTCTTATTTCATTTAATCCATTGGACTTTAAATAAAAAACCCACATGTGAACCAGACCCATTCTTACTAAAATAAACAAGCCCACATGCCTTTCATTAATATATTAATATAATTGTGCAGCTCATTAAATAAATAATGTGCAAATTATATTCTTAATATATTAAATGCAATTCTAAATGGACCCATAAATTGGTCCGGTAGAATATATCAAGTGATCCATCCAAGTCCGTGTGGATTGGGGATCTTGGCGGGCTATCTAAATTTAAGTTTCAATAGACATAACCTAATCACAATCAACAAATGATTCACTTAGGTCCGATCCATTAATTTTAACTCATTCCACTGAAGAGCTAAAATTGAACTCTTAAATAAAGACAGAAAAGGAAGAAGTTCCTCATTCATACCCTAGACAATCATGTTGGAGATAGTGTATCCTCGTGATTAATATCAGTAATCGCCAAGAGTTCATAGACCGCCTATAACTCTCCAAGTTACCATATTTACTCATATGACCACGTTTTGAACTTGGATATTTTGACTTGTCCAGAAGCCATGTTTTCAATAGACACTATCGAAAACTCAACGTTGAGATTTAATATCCAATTACCTCAAAACATCCATATGATGATATTATACTCTCATTTAATAAATGGAGCCACGATGTCCATATCTATAAATGAAGTCCTATATCGATTAACAAATGAATATCACCAAACTATCGAGGATAGACTATGCGATATAATCGTACTCATTGATAACTCAAATGATATCACTTGCAACCATAAGTCCATCATTTATCTCAGGATTGAGATAGACTCTCTGATTGTCCTGATAATGAAATGACTTTTATCTACTCACGGTTATAGATAAAGTATTTCATTGTGATCCAGTTCAATGCACCCAGTGCACTATATTCTTTTGCTCGAAGACACTCCGATGATTTTAGACTCATCATATCTCATTTGATCCCACTCAAATGCTAACAATAGAATTCTACAACTTTAACAAGATAAAGGTGCCCAACCTTTAACTTAAGTTGTGAACAATATTCAAGACTAACTAAAGAATTGTGTCTACAACATACATATCCAGATGTACGAACAATTCTTCTTTTCTCATAGTCTTTAGACCTTATGATTATTTACTTTGACAATTATAATATTAAACTATAAATGCTATAAGATTTGTTTAAACCAGAAATCACTTTATTAATATGAAAAAGATTGTTAATTACAATATTACACTCTTACTATTGAGCATAATCCTAACAAAAGCAATCCTAGGTTATAGCTATCACAATACAACTCACAATCAATCAACACAATAATCTTAATCTTGTAAATAGAATGTAATCTAAATGAATACAAGTTAAAAATGAGATTTCTTGCTAAGTAAGAACACAAAAATGAATAGATGGTGTTCAACTTACCAAGTCACGCGTGTTAAACAAGACCCATGCATAGATACGTCCTAAATGATCCTAGATGATGTTTAGATGATGTTTGATGCATATGGAAGTGAGTTTAGAGAATTAAAGAAGCAATCTTTATGCTTTTTCTCTCAAGTCTCTCTTAATATCTCTTTAGGGTTCTTGATGTCAAAGACCTTAAATTCAAAATAAGAGATAATGGTATATTTATAGAGACCAAAAACGAGCTGGGTGAAAAGACAAGTTTACCCTAGTTATGCACCAAATGGTGGTTTCAATTGGAGGTCAAGGCGTGGTGTAATGGTGAAGATTTCGGGTATTTCAATTTGGTTCATCTGGTGCATGATATAAGACAATTTCTTCTTTCTTGGGATGGCTTACAGATAAAATTTTTACCAAGAAATATGAATTCTTTGGCTGATTGTCTAGCTAAAAATGGTTCTAGTGGATGTGGAGATAGATTAGAATGGGGTGATACTAGATAAGGTCATGTTTTGCGTTTTCTTTCTTGTTTTATTTCCAGATTTCGGGTTCTTGTGTATTGGGGTTTTGATGCTCTGTTTAGAAAAGGAAATTGGGTGGCAAGTGTTGGTGTGTATTGGCTCTTTGTTCATTCAATAAAAAGGCAGTAGTTTTCAAAAAAAAAAATTGGAGGTCAAGGCCGCCAATTTAAATCGCCGAATTGAAACTGAGAGCACTGGTTCCAAATGGTAACTTCATTCGATGGTTTCATAACTACTGATCACAACTGTCGATTTGGACCCGAGACATTAAATTAATCAGGTCTCAAAAGGCGGTTTCAATCGGCGGTCAAGTACAATCACAAACCACCGTTTCACCAAAAATGGTGAAACCAAAGGAGAAGACAAGAGCTTCTCCAACAGTGATCATCGCACTAAACCAAGCACACCAATATGCATGCGCGAATATTTCCGAACATACTTTGGGAAATGAATTACACGACACACTAACTACTCACCACACATCATCAAAGATGTGCAAGTGTGAAGTGTGAAGAGAATGCATCCTAAAGCCTAAAATGACATGGCAAATATCAATCAAGATGCAACTAAATAAAACATGCAAGAAGAGAGTTCAAAAATATGAATGCACATACATAAAACACACAACATACAAGAAGTATAGATATTCATGAGTTGTGTGAGTGTGTAACTAATATCTCTTCAATGCAAGTAAGCACAAGTATTTTACCTTTGGAGTGCTTATCATCTTGAGGTCTTGAGAGGGCCTTTGTTTTGCTTGATCACCAACAATTATGCGCCTAAGCTACCCTTACAATTCAAACCCCAATTGTGGTTTGTCCATGAAATAAGCCAATCAAAACTTGATGAACTTAAAAACATTTCAAGCTACTATGACCTCTGTTGATGCTTCTTTTTAGGAGGAGGCCATAAGTAGTGAGATAGAATCAATTACATCCAACAACACTTGGGTGTTAATTGATTTACCTCCTGGTATTAAAACTATATGATGTAAATGGATTTTCAAAAAGCAACTTAGACCAAACGGTTGTATTGAAAAATTTAAAGCTCGATTGGTGGCTAAGGGGTGTAAACAATGAGAGGGAATTGACTTCTTTGATACTTATTCCCCTACCACTAGAATTGCAACTATCAGTGTGCTTATAGCAATTTCTTCTACTATCTATAATCTTGAGATCCATCAAATGGATGTCAAGACTGTCTTTTAAATGGCAATCTTGAGAAGGAGATTTACATGGATACTCTAGAGGGATTTGTGATTCCTAGTCAAGAACATAAGGTATGAAAATTGGTTAATATCTATATGGACTTAAACAAGCTCCAAAACAATGAAATGGAAAGTTTGACAATGTTTTGCTTTCTGATGGTTTTACCATTAAAGATTATGATAAATGTGTTTACAGTAAAATGAAGGATGGTAATATTATTATTCTTTGTCTTTATGTAGACGATATTTTATTGTTTAGCAATTGTTTAGATGTCATTTTAAGTATTAAAACTTTTTTATCTAGTCACTTTAAAATGACTGATCTTGGTAGAGCTAGTGTTGTTTTGGGTCTGAAACTAGAAAAGACTCTAAATGGATATTCTCTTTCTTAGTCTCATTATGTTGAGAAAATTCTCAAGAAATTTGAGAAATTCCATAGTAAACTTGTACATACTCCTTTTGGCAGTAGTGTCAAAATGGTGAAAAATAATGGGGAGGCCGTCTCTCAATTGAATGCAAACCTATACATACTCAGTCTCATTAGTTTTGTTGTTTGCTTGGCAAATACCATTGTTTTTGGACTTGAATGCAACATGTCTTGCATGCAAAGCATCATTTTCACACATTTTCATAAAATAAATCTCCTTGCTTCTCCCCAAATTAATTGAGTTGCATAAATTTCTTGTATATGACTATGCAAATGTCTTGTATGCTACTATCTCTCTTTGCTAAAAGTGACCCGGTTGAGGGATACTCATTTGCCTATATCATGACAAAAAGGGGGAGTAGTGTGTGATAAGGGAGTTGTAGTAGTTGATTGGCATGTTGGGGAGATTGCTTATTGATGGGGAGTAACCCATTGACAGGGAGCATTGCATTACACTTCATTGCATAATATTTCTTGTTTTCTTTAATGCAAATATTTTGTTTTGATTTCACTTGATCACCTCACATACACTTGTCTTGAAAAGTGTAGTTATCTTGTTTTGTAGAGTTGGTTATTTTACAAGAGATTGAAGACTTGAAGATCTACCTTTTAGGTATCTCCTTGTAATGTAGAATATCTTTTGTTGACCTCTAGTTTTCTTTTGTTTTAAGTGGATCAATTGTGAGTGGTGGTTTTGTCACGAAATAGCCAAAAGGGGAGATTGTAAGTTCCTCATTTTTGATTGGCTAATTTCGTTGACAAACTACAATTGGGGTTTAATTGTGTAAGGGTAGTTTAGGGCGCCATTGTTCATGATCAAGCTTATTGGATTTCAAGCCCTCAAACTCAAGTGCTTATTGAAGGTATATCACTTGTGCTTAACCCTTTTGAAGAGACTAGTTGCACACACACACTTCTCATGCATGCATTGTCTTCTTGCATTTGTGGTTATCGCTTAATGTGTGCATTTTCTTCACACTTCACACTTGCACCTCTTTGTTGAATTTTTGTGTGTGATGGTGTATCTTGTAATTCATTTCCCATAGTTTGTTCGGAAACGTCCGCGTGTGCACCTTAGTGTGCTTGGTTTAGTGCGAGGATCGCCGTCAGAGAAAGTTCTTGTCTTCTCATTTGGTTTCACCACAATTGGTGAAATGGTGGTTGTGATCGGCTACCCTGACGCCGAATGAAACCGCCATTTGATATCTGATGTCTCGGGTTCAATTTTGCGGTTACAATCAGCGACCATGACCGCTGAATGAAACCGTCGTATGATACTTGATTCTCTCAGGTTCAAATTTACGATTTGAAATCGACGGCCTAACCACTGATGGCACGTTTCTGGGGTAAATTTATCTTTCCACCCAGCTCGTTTTTTTGCTCTCTATAAATACCTCATTATCTCATTTTATCTTATTAGCTCTTTGAACACAAGAACCCTAAAGAGAGAAAGAAAGATACTTGAGTGAAAAGGCAACAAGTTTGCTTCTTTAATTCTTCAAACTCATTTCCATGTGCATCAAACATCATCTAAGCATCATCTATCTTCATCTAGGATGTGTTCTTGCATGGGTCTTCTACAACACATATGACTTGGTAAGTTGAACACCATCTTCATCCATTTTAGTGTTCTTACTTAGCAAGAAATCTCATTTATAACTTGTATGCATCTAGATTAAACTTTATCTACAAGATTTTTGTGTTAATTGATTAAGTTGTTGTATTGTAATAGCTATTTCATCTAGGACTACTTTATTTAATATAGCTAAGTTGTATATATGGCATATAGCAATATTGATATCTATGATTGTTCTTATTGACATCTTGAATTCCTAGATAAGCATTTAGTGTAACCTAGCGTTATTTACATTTGAAATATTATCATAATATTCACATAGGTTGTTTATCTCTTCTTTGAGAAGTTAAGCCTTGTGACTAAGTTGCTTAGTGTACAAGCAAGTTGGTCTTGGATCACTATTAAAGGCTCGTTGGGTAGAGTGGAAGGGTTAGTGACCAAGAATGGTTGAGGTCAACCTAGGTTGTAAACTTTCATTCAAGTAGTGGATTTGAGAACCATGTGTTGCTAGAAGGATAGCCCGTGAGTGTTTTCCAGTTGTGGGTTTCTCACGTAAATCAATCAATGTGCAATTTATTGTTTTCCGCACTTATATTTAGTTTATTGTATTAGCTTAATTTGGGTGATTAAATATTGACTAATCTAGAAAAATTAGTAATTAAATTGATTAAAACTTATTCACCCCACCCCCTCCCCCTAGGTAATTTAGACATACCTTAATTAGTTTCACAATTTGTTTTTTATAAACATTAGAACGTTCTTTTCTTTCTCTCTATAAAAACAAAATTCTCAATTCTCTCAAAACTACTCTTCGATATATCAATCAATTGAAAGAGTGAACAAAGTGGTTCAAAGACCAATCTTCCTGCAATAGAAGAAACGCCTAGTGGTCATCGTATCTTAGAGGGGAATCGCCATAAATAATGTGCAAAAGCGGCGAATTTACTTTACGAAAAGCGTCATTTAACATGCTTCGACCAAGTACATTTTTTCTAATCTCTATATGATATTTATACATTGTTGTTCTTTTTTTCTTTTTTCTTTTTTATTTTTTTATTTTTTTTAAAGGCAAACACTATAATCAACAAAAGCCAGAGAACAAAACAGAACAAACAAATAACACAACCAACAGCAAAACACTCGGAGCCAAGACATGCACCCCTAACCTAGAAACAAAGCAAAGACCAACCCCACAGCCAAAGGCAAAAATAGAGGCCAAATCAAACAAAGCCACAAACCATAAAACTACTGTTCACTCTCTCCACTCAATAAATTCCCCATCCACAACAGAACATTTTTTCTCCAGATGATTAGCTATAGTATTAAAGTCTCTAGAAACATAATGTACAGAAGTATTGCCTAAGTGGTGCAACAAACAGTGAATGTCATAGATTATGTTCACCAGAGAGAGATTGTCGAAATTTTCATCATTCACCCAAGAGACAACCTACCTAGAATCACTTTCAATAAGAAGTTTCTTTCCCTTTAGTGAGGTTTTCGAGAAGCATACAGAGCAAGCTTTTAAAATTGCCAATAACTCAGCAAAGGAGACATTCACATTCCCTATAGAAGTTGAGAAAGAGCATAAGACCACCCTTTTTGAGTTTCATAAAATCCACCCAATCCCCGCCCGATAAAACTCCTTTCACCGAACCATCCACATTAAATTTTAGGGCCTCGATTAAAGGTGGGATCCAAGCCTTCACCTTATGAGCCCTCACAAGTTTGGCATCAAAGCAACAAATCTCCAAATTTTCCAAAATGACAGTTATCGATTCCAAAGAACCCTTCCCATGGTGTTTGAACCACCAAGCAACCCTGAACCTAACCATATCAAACAGTACCCCCCCCCCCCCCCAACTCAGTTGAAACTCCTTTGAACACAACTTGGTTTCTCGCTTTCCAAATAGACCACATTATAGCATTGAAAAGCATCGCCCAAGCTCTTTCTATACCAGAACTCAGGCACAAACCTTTCCAGCTAGCAGGTCACTCCTGAATGTTCCTAGAAGAGCATCCTTGCACCAGCCACCATCCTAAACTAGCTGACCAAATTGCCCAAGACCAAGAGCACTACAAAAATAAGTGGTCAACAGATTCAACAAATAAGCAACACGAAGGATACTCCGTTCCATCAATCGAGAGCATTCCGAAACGACACAGCAGCTCAATTATTTAAGTGTCGTTTTAGAATTGTTGTTCTTGAAAATCAAAAACTTAGTGTGTTTTGATAAATCTGAATTTTTTCAAGTTCATACTATTTATATATTTTACTATATTTTATAACAGTTATAACTGTATCTAGGTAAAAAAAAATTAATTAATTTTCATTTCAAGTAATTTTATATTGGTTTTTTTTTCATAACTTGTATGTGCAGTAAACTCCAATTCTCACCATTTTCAAACGTAAGTTGTCTTTTCACCATTGTTACAGCTGTTGATGGTGATTTTTGGATTGACTCGGTCAACAATAATATGTTAATCAAAACGAACAAATAAAGAAAATCAATCAACACATGTGTAAGGATTCCCATTATTGATTGGCTTATTTCGTGAACAAACCACAAGTTGGGGTTTGAATTGTAAGGGTAGATTAGGTGATGGAAGACCAACATCAAAGGCCCTGTTCAAGACCTCAAGGTGACAAGCACTCAAAGGTATATTTCTTGTGCTTAGTTTTCTTTGAAGAGGTTTAGAAGCACACACACACTTAGCATACTTGCATATGTGTGCATTCTCTTCACATGTCACAATTCACACTAGCACTTTGTTTGATTATATCTTGTTGTGTGTTTGTTTGTGTCGTGTAATTCGTTTCCCGAATATGTTCGGAAACGTCCGCGCTTGCACGATTATGTGCTTGGTTTTCCGCGAAGACCGCTCTTGGTGATAGCCTTGGCTTCACCACTTTTGGTGAATCGGCGATTTAATCGGCGGCCCTGGCCGTCGAATGAAACCGCCGTTTTGGACCAAAGGTCTCTGGTCTGATTCTGCGGTTATATCGGCAGTCTGACCGCCGATTTGAAACCGTCGTTTCATACCTGATGCATTTATTAATTCTCGGGTTTTGTTCTGCGGTTTACTCGGCGGTTTCAAAACCGCCGAATGAAACCGTCGTTTTCTCCCCTGTTCTCGGGATGAATTCTGCGGTCATTATCGGCGGCCTGGCCGCCGAATGAAACCGTCGAATTAGATATTTTAGGTCGATTTCTTTCTCGGGTTCAATTCTGCGATCAGCTTCTGCGGCCCCGACCGCAGAATGAAACCGCCGTTTGAGCGTTTCAGGGGCAATCTTGTCTTTTCACATGCCCTGTTTCTTGATGACTATATATATCATACTTTCTCATTTCTCTAACTCAGTTCTCTGATTCTAAAGAACCCTAAAGTTCAAAAAGAGAAACTTGAGAGAAAAGAAATCAAGAACTCATTTTTATATACACAAAACCATTCTCATATGCATCAAAAGATCATCTAGCATTTTCTAGCATAGTTAGAATGCTTGCTTGCATGGGTTTTGCTCAACACACTTGCTTTGGTATGTTCTTCACTAATCTCATCTAAGCTTAGTGTTTTATTTATCAAAGAAATCTCTTATATTATTTGTATGCTCTTAGAATATATTCTAGATACAAAATAGAGATTGTTGTGTTGACATGTTTGAGTGATGTATTTTGATAGCAATATCTAGGTTATTTTTATCTATGATTTGCTAAGCTTTATTACATGTCATTTAGCCATTGACATCTAGGATTGCATTTATTGTTATCTAATCATCCTAGATAAGCATCTAAGGTTACCTAGCTTTATTTGCTCATTGAATATCATTTTATATTCACATAGGTTGTAATCTTTTCATTGAGAAGTAAGTCTTGCATGTAGCTTCCGGGATTAGGTTGCTTAGATTGCAAGTAATTGGACTAGGTCCACTTATACCAGGATTAGGTAGGTGTGTTGATTAATGATCGGGATTAGGTTGTAATCATTTCACATTTAGTGGATTCGAGGTTCGAGTGTGGCGCACTATACAGCCCGTGGTTTTTCCCGTGAGGGTTTCCACGTAAATATCAAGTGTCTTTTATAATTCCGCACCATATTACACTTGTTATTGTTCTTGACTAGTTTGGGGCATTTTCGTAATTTGACTAATCGCGAAAATTGGGTAAATTTGGTAAAATCTATTCACTTGATAATATTAGAACACACTGTGTTATTTGTTTCAACATGTAAGACGGATTTTACGTGGAAAACCCTTGAATGGGAAAAAACCACGGTGCCCCTTGAGGGCGAGAGAAATCACTATGAATTGCTTATAGTTTACACACTCAAATCTCTCGTACAATAGCTTGATTATTCTCTCTCTGATCTCGAACCCTTTTTCATGGGATTTAAGGTTCTATTTATATTAGTTTTTCTAGGGTTTCCTGTACCTATGCCGTGTTGATAGGGGAGTTCCTGTCTTTCTCTTGCGTAAGGAGTCTAGAATCTGCAAATAACTTTTTAGAGTTTTTTTCCTATTTGGACTCTTCCTTGTTTGAAGAAGATTGTATCTTGTTCGGAATAGGATTTAATCTTTGAGTTTTGTATATGATTAAATCCTCGCTTGACGTGGAAAATATACTTGGAGTTGGATTACTCTTCTGGCTATATGTCCTTTGACGAACACCCTGGATCGGCGAGCGCATTTTGCCTTTCTGTTGGTCAACCAGTTGTGGCGAGCACTCTTCTTCTTTGAATCGGCGAGCGTGCCTGCTGGCACATCATTGACTGATCTCCTCCCGTTGACTGGTCAATGGGTGACGTGTCTATTTACTTGTCCCGTCTTTATTGCCTTTTTGCTGACGTGTCTTATTGCCAAATTTACACATACAACAATACCCCCATAAATACTTCGAGTTGATCCAATGTAGGCTGGTTCTGCGAGCAGTGTTTATATGATTTACTTGCATTTTTCTGACTTTCCACATTTTCTGAAATTTTTGCAGATGTTTTTCCCTCTCTTTTTTCACTTTTGCCACGTGTTCTTTTTGATATTAAGTCTTCCGCAGCAAGCTTTCATTTTCAGCCATAGAATTTCAAACGATGGGTTCTGATGCGACGCACCGTAAATGATGTCACGCCTGCAATGACTTCACGCCTGTTGGGAACCCCCGCTATGCCACGTGTCCTCTGTTTGATGGGTGCTTTCCGTCACAGCCTTTACTCAAAGGCGGCGGTAATTTATCAACGCTACTTTCTAATCATTATTTTTCTTAAATTTTGAATTTTTCCCCTTTTAAAAGACGAGACTGTTTCACTTCTTCTGCTCTTGTTTTTTCTGCAAAGAGTATCCTCTAAAGACACAAATCCTTCAAGCTTCTGCAACTAAGTATTGGATTTTCGGTGGTATTTCTTGAAGTGCGATTCTGCTTCTTACTCTCTTCTCTTCCTTTTTCAAAAGCATTTCTGGTGAGTTTCATGGATCCTTCTCAGCGTGCTTGTTTATTTAATCAAATGATGCAAGCTCTCGAGCTTGGCAACAAGGAGGTTGCAGACAAGATTGAATTTTATTTGCGAAATTTTGACCCAACCTTTCCTGTGCCAATTTCCAATTTCATCCCTTTTGATTCTGACACCAATACTTCTGATTTCATGTTTCTTTCAACTGTTGATAATGAATTTCCAGATATGGCTAAGACTTCAAAGGCTGCTGGCAGTGGTCGACGAGGCCCTAGAACCCCTAGGGATTCTCTCCTAGGTGCCCAGACGGTGATTGAGTCAGATGTCGAAGATCACCGACGAAACAATTTGTGTTTTGCAGCTGATCGCCCAAGCTCGTTTGATACTGAAGTAAATGTGGTCGGCGAGTAGGAAATTACTAAATACAAGAGGAGATATGATATTCCGGATACAGTTGTCCTCATACCCTCTGGTGAGCGAGCTGCGTGGAATCCGCCGAGCAACACCGTCGCCATTTATGGGTCGATGCTGGGTTGTGGGGTAACTCTCCCACTCCAGCCGTTTATAGCCAGATTTTTGGCTGATGCGATGCTCGCTCCTGCCCAGCTTTCACCAAACAGCTATAGGATTCTGATGGCCTTGTGCATGATCTGGAAGTCAATGGGTCGCCGGTCACCAACGCCTCGCAAGATTCGCCACTTCTATGTCTTGCGGCAGTCTAGTCATGGAGGTACTTATTACCTTCAGTCGACCCCTGTAGAAAGCTGGATCTCTGAGGGTGTATCCAACCCGGGACAAGTAGAGGTCTCAAGAGATAAGAAGAAAGTGGGTTTTGTCTGGGGTTTCCCTACCTCGAACAAGAGGTGGAAAAACAGTTGGTTTTTTGTCAGTTGCGAGTGGGGAAGGAATAACTCTGCCGACCCTCGCCGAAACCTTCGGGCGAGCAAAGTTCCGAGACACTTTACGTCTCCTGACGCCTGGTCAAAAGCTCTTCCCACTTTGACCCCGCACGAGGTAAAGAACGTGACGGAGGCTGCGGTACTTAGTCTGGCGAAGAGAGGTCAAGAGTATCTTCTTGATGAAGCCAAGATGGTTACTTATGGCGTTTTCCCTCGCCTATCCGCTAGGCGACGCCGCTGTAAGTTTTTAAATTTTTAGAAATTGTCTTTATTGGTTTTGCTTTAAGTGGCACTGTTTCTTTTTGCTTTTCAGTGAGCGAGTTCGATGTCGTCTGCGACGACCAAGCTCGAGCGGTGAAAAACTCTGAAGCCGCAAGTCAAAGACATGCTACGGGCTTGCCTAAGGAAGGAGTTGCGCCACCCGAGGGCGACGATTCCCCAGATGAGGGTGGAGCAGGAATTCCTGCTGTTGCGGAGGCAGCCGTTCAGTGGAGGCGGGATTGGCACTTCATCTCGTGTCCCTAGCCGCAAAGGGAAAGAAAAGGTTGGGGGTCCTGCGGCGAGTGCAGATGTTCCGATTTTTGATGCAAGCATCCCAGAGCCCCCTGAAGACCCCTCTAGCGACCTTAACCCCAGAAATGATCGAGGGAAGCGTCCTGCTGAGACTACCCCTGACTGTGCCACTCGTCCTCTTAAAATGGCTTCTAGGGTGGTTCAGTATGTGGTCTCGTCTGATGAGGAGGGGAATGGTGAGCCTGTTCGCCCCAAGGCTGCTGATGCCAGAGAACTTGGTACTGCGGTACCTCAAGATGCGGATCCAGCTCCTCATTCGGAAGGTCGTGGTGCAAAGACTACTCCTTCGGCTTCACGGGTTCCTACTTCAAACAACCTTAGGCCCTGAGTACCCCAAGCTAATATTAGAGCGCAGGATACTGTTGTGCAAGAGGACACGCCCAGGCCTTCATCTCCAATCACTGCGGGGGGTAGGGGCGCCGCTACTCCAGCTGATGTCCCTGGTCTGTCGACGACCCCTGCTGCGGATTTAGGGGGTCCTCCTGAAGGGCCATCTGTTGATCCAGCCGGTCAAGGCGAAGGATCAGGAGTGGTTTCGTTGTCTGACTTTTCTCCCGCTGAGCTCCTCAACCATTTTATAAGCAATGATATCTATTTTGGCAAGGGTTGGGAGAAAGTGAAGGGAAAATCATGCAATAGTAAGATGGAGTTCTTCTTCAACTGCCATTCTTTGGTAATTTCTTTAGCCTTTGTTTCTTCTTTCTATTATTCTTTGCTTCACATTTTTTTTTTTTAAAATTTGTTTGACTCGCAGATGATGTCGGAGATGGCGAGTACCTATCGGTGAGCGAATTCGGCGTTGAGCGACAACAAACGCTTGCAGAAGATAATCTCTCGCTCGGCGGCTGAAAAACTATCGGCTGAAGAATCACATGCACAACACATTGCTCAAATGCAGGAGTTCGCCAATGGTTCTTTGGCTGCTCAGCTTGCTGCTGAAGAAAAGCTTCTCGCCTCTCAAGAACAGATCAAGCTACTTCAAGAGCAGCTTGCCGATAGTCAGGACGCTTTGGTCGCTCACATGGAGGGAGAGAGTTTGGCGACTGAGGCCAGGGAGAAGGCTGAACGTGAGTCTGAAGATTTGCGGCATCAACAAGCTACTCAAGACCTTCTTATGAATGATTTGAAGGCTGTCTTGGAAGTTGAAGCCGTTGATCATTTTAAAAGGTCTCCTGCGTATGACGCGCTCCTCCTCCGTGAGTTCGAACGGGGCATGTGGCAAGCGAAGAAATTTTTCGCCCTGAAAGACCACTCTAATGAGAAAGCCCTAAGGCGCTATGATCGAAACCTTCAGCGGCATATGGATGGTGCAGTATGCTCGATAAAAAGTCAGCTGAAGTTGTGGAAGGCCCATTGTCGTTATACTCAAACAGAGCCTCTTCCCATGCACTTGGAGATCCCCACCAAACGTGCTTGCAACACTTACTATTCAGGCCAAAAGGGGAGCTTCACTGGGTCTGGTGCTGAACCTGACTTGGGTCCTGTGGCTGGTCGGGACTACACATCCTTTATGCCCGAAGGGGATGAGGATGTTGTTTGGCCATCAAAGGACGAGGTGAGCGAGGAGGAGGATGATGATGATGGGGGCCTTCCGCTGGCGAGCGCTTGATCTCTTGTATTTTTTATTCTTCCTTTTGACTTTGTAAATATATTTAACGAGTAAATAAATTGTCAATTTTTCTCATAATGCGTTTCTTTCTTGTTCGCCATATATTTAATTAAATGCGTTTTTTGTTCAGCTGCCATTGCTGAGTTTATGGCCCAGGCCCTAAAGCCTTTTATCACTTAGTTTTACAACCGCTAGGTTTTGTTTTACTCAGTGTTTGTCAGGACGTGTCCGACCATACACCAAGTTCTGCGTGAGCATACTATTGGGACGTCTCCCGCTTTTGCTCACTGTTTTCTGACTACTAGCTTGTTTTACCCCCAGTGTCTAAAGGATTTTCCCAAATACTGTTGGCCAAGCGCCTCATACAGTCTGGGGGTTTTATGCCTTTATTGACTGCTTTTTATGTGGCGTTTTTCTCTAGCTCAGGCTGCTTTGTGGTGTTTCTTTTTGCTTTCAGCCTGCTATAATACCGGGTATTTCCCGGTTTTCTTTGACGCTCGCCGGATTTAGATAGCTCAATTTACTATTTCGGGTGACCCGCTTGTCATAGCTTATCTATAATTTTAACGATAGCAGACATCTCAGTAATAAATTACTCTTTATTGATTATTTCCTGCAAACTCTAACATCAAGAAAAATAAAAAAACTTCTAGAAAGATAAATGCAAAGCAAAGAGAAATGATAAAGGGTTTTCTTGGGTTATAGTATCAAGGGTAGTAGATCTTCAGATACTGGGCATTGCATGGTCGGGGCAGCTCGCCGACTCCTCTTTTTGCTATGTAATATGCCCCATGGCCCGCTATACCTGTGATATGATACGGCCCTTCCCACTTGTCTGCGAGCGACCCTGCAGTTTTATCCTTCGTTCCTGGTGTCACCCTTTTTAGGACCAAGTCCCCGAGTGCAAACCTTCTAACTTTCACATGTGAGTTGTAGTACCTCGCTGCTCTCTGCTGATAGGCGGTGTTCCTTATCTGGGTGTGCTCCCTTCTCTCTTCTAGTTCGTCTAAGCCGTATTTCAGCATGTTAACATTAAGTTCTGGTTGGAAGAGTTGTGTTCTCGGCGAAGAGAATGCTGTCTCGATTGGAATGACTGCTTCAGTCCCAAATGCCATAGAGTAGGGTGTCTCCCCAGTGGAGTTTCTTTCCGTCGTTCGGTACGCCCATAACACCTGTGGTAGCTTTTCCGCCCAACTTCCCTTTTTGACGGCTAGCTTGGCTTTCAGGTTGTGCTTGATAATCTTATTCACCGCCTCAGTTTGACCATTTGTCTGTAGGTGAGCTGGCGAGGCATAGTAGTTGTTGATCCCATACTTCTTACATAAGTCTCTGAATTTCTTGTTATCGAACTGTGTCCCATTATCGGTGATGATGGTGTTTGGTATTCCGAACCTATACAGAATATTTTTCTTTACAAAACTGGTTGTATTTGCTTCTGTTATGTGTACTAGTGATTCGGCCACCCACTTAGTGAAATAATCCACTGCTACAATAGCGTGTTTTGCTCCTCCTGGTGCTGTGGGCTTTGGGCCAATTAAATCAATTCCCCACATGGCGAACGGCCATGGGGAGGTAATGCTTTGTAAGCGCTCAAGTGGCTGGCGAATGTTATTCGCGATCTTTTGACATGCTTCACATCTGGTCTCTGTTCTTTTTGCATCGGCGAACATGGTCGGCCAATAAAATCCTTGCCTCAGTGCTTTATGTGCTAGACTGATGCTCCCAGCGTGATTCCCACAGCTTCCACCGGGTATATCTTTCAGGATTCTTTCTGCCTCTGCAGGTCTAACACATCTTTGCAATGTCCTTGAAAACCCTCTCCTGAATATCTTGTTGCCCTGTATTTCAGCCACTTGGCTTCTAGCAAGTTATTTGGGAGGACGTCATTAATCAAGTATTCTTTGATCGGGGTCATCCAGTTGGTTGGTTCATTCATGATTACCCCCACTTCAGTCTGTTCGGCTGTGCTGGGTTGAAGTAGGTGTGCCATAGGGATTGTTCGGGGCCAGATGTTGACCGTGGCGGATGCCAACTTGGCCAAAATATCTGCATGTTCATTCTTTTCTCTTGGGATCTGAACAATCCTGTATTCTTTGAATCGCCCCAATAACTCCTTTGCTAGTTTTAGGTAGGCGATCATATTGTTGTCCCTTGCTTGGTATTCATCGAGTACCTGGTTGATGATGACTTGAGAGTCGTTAAACACTTCAATCTCATCAGCTCCCAAGGCTGTGCATACTTTCAGTCCCGCTATCAACGCCTCGTACTCAGCTTGGTTATTGGTGGCCTTGAAATCAAACCGTAAGGCACATTCTACGGAATCTCCCTCTGGGGTTGTGACCACTATCCCTGCCCCGCTGCCATGCGTGTTTGATGAGCCGTCGACCCAGAGTTTCTAGCGAAAGTCTTTCCTTACTTGATCTATCATCATTTTCGCCACTTCAGTATCTGGCTCGGTGAATTCTGCCACGAAGTCTGCTACTGCTTGGCCTTTGATCGTTATCCTTGGGATGAATTCTATGTCAAATTCGCTTAGCTCAATAGCCCATTTTGTAAGTCTACCCGATACTTCTGGCTTTTGTAGTATCATTCTTAGCGGGTAGTTGGTGTATACTCCTATTTTCTGTGCTTGGAAATATGGCCTCAGTTTTCTTGCTGCTGTTACTAGTGCGAGCGCCATTTTTTCAGTTGGCGAATATCTTGTTTCAGCTGGTAGTAACGCTTTACTTGTGTAATACACTGGCTTCTGTATTCCGTTTTCCTGCCTTATTAATACGGAACTGGTGGCTGCTTCTGTGACTGACAGGTACATGTATAGCACTTCTCCTATGATAGGTTTTGATAGCACTGGTGCTCGGCCTAGGTATTCTTTGAGGGCGAGAAAGGCCTGTTCGCAGTCTTTATTCCATTCAATCCCTTTCCCTTTCTTAAGCGCTTTGAAGAATGGTAAGCATCGGTCTGTCGATTTTACGATAAACCTGTTCAGCGACGCCAAGCATCCTGTAAGTTTCTAGACATCCTTCAGGTTTTTTGGGGAAACCATGTTGGCTAGTGCTTTGATCTTGTCAGGGTTCACTTCTATCCCTCTTTGATGTACCTGGTACCCGAGAAACTTACCAGTTGGCACGCCGAACACACATTTTGAAGGGTTCAGCTTCATCCCGAACTTGGTTAACACATCAAAAGTTTCCCGTAGGTCGTCTACATGTCCGTCGGCTTTGACGCTCTTGGTTAGCATGTCATCGACGTACACTTCCATATTCCTGCCTATCTGGCTGGCGAACATCTTGTTGACTAATCGCTGGTACGTTGCCCCAGCATTCTTCAGGCCAAATGGCATGACAGTATAATATTATAACCCTTGGTCCGTGGTGAATGCTGTCTTTTCTTCATCTGGTTTGTGCATCTTGATTTGATTATAGCCTGAGTATGCGTCCATGAAGCTTAATAGCTCGTGTCCGGCTGTTGCGTCGACCAGCTGGTCGATTCTCGGTAATGGGAAACTGTCTTTTGGGCAGGCTTTGTTCAGATCAGTGAAGTCTACGCACATCCTCCAATGATTGTTCTTTTTCTTGACGAGCACAACGTTCGCTACCCATTCAGGATATTTGACTTCTCTGATCGATCCTACTGCGAGCAGTTTGGATATTTCTTCCCTTATTGCAGTACTTCTCTCAGGGTTGAAGCTTCTCCTTTTCTGTATTACCGGCTTGCATTCTTTGCTTACTGCTAGATGGTGTGTGGTTACATTTGCATTGATTCTCGGCATATCTTCGTGGCTCCAAGCGAAGATCTCCTTGTACTCCCTCAACAGATTCACCACACTTGTTTTAACCTGCTTCGCCAAACTCGCTCCAACCTTGACTGTTTTATTAGGCTCTTTTTCATCCAGGATGACAGTTTCGGTTGGTTCTTCTTTTTCTCTGTTGGTCTCATCTCTCGGGTCCAGCTCAAACGTTTCGGGGTTTTCCTCTCTCGTCTCTTGGTCGAGTTGAAATACGCTTAAGGTTTCTGTTCCAGTCTTGTCTTTAAAGATTGACAGGTTGGCCCGACAAGCCATTTCCTGCGACCCTTTAAGTTCTCCAATTCCAAACTCTGTCATTTGACTTTTTGTGCATGAGTGGATATGACTGCTCGCGCCTTGTTCAAAAACGGTCGGCCGAGTAGAGCATTGTATGGCCAGTTATAAATATCGATCACCACGAAATCCAGGAGGATAGTCTGTCGATAAGGTGCTGTCCCAAATCTCACAGGCAGTTTCACCGTCCCCAAAGATCTTACTTCTTCGCCTCCGAACCCTGTTAGAGGCACATGGAATGGTTCCAGGTCTTTCTTGTCTAGCCGAAGTTCGTCATATACTCTGGCGCTCAAAATGTCAGCGGAGCTTCCGTTGTCTATCATCACTCGGAGAACATCCCTATGTGCTATTTGTACTCCCACGACTATTGCATCGTTGGGTTTGGCATCAATTCCTTCTGAATCTTCGGTTGTGAAGGTTATCGGATCATGGCCTTCTCTTGGTTTTTTACGGTTTCTCTGCACAGAGTTTACTTCAAAGTCCCTGTTTTCGTACGTTACTTCCCTGACCTCCGACATCCTTTCTCTATTGCTTCTATTAGTGTGAGGTCCTCCAAAGATTGTATTTATAGCTACGCTGGGGCTACCTTTCCTCGAGCTTCTTCTTTCTTGTCCACCTCCTCGATGGCTACCTTGGCGACCTGTGTTTTGGTCTCCCTTTAGTGTGAAATCTTTAAGGTGCCCTTCTCTGATCAGACTTTCGATATGATCCCGCAATTGAAAGCATTTAGAGGTATCGTGCCCGTGGTCTTTGTGGAATCGGCAGTATTTAGTTGTATCCCTCCGGGCATTAGCTGATTGTTGTCGGGGGTACTTGGCGAGCCCTTTGTCTTCCACCACAGACAGTATGTCCTCCTGTTCGCCATTTAGGGCAGTGTAATTGTTGTACCTGCCTCAGAACCTACTGGTTCTGTTACTACCCCAGCTCTCTTGGGGTTTGCTCCTCCGGCTCTTCTCTTCTTTTTGGCGGTCGCGGGATTGACCCTTCGTCGCCTCATCCTTGGACTCGGATCTTGTGTCTGGTTTATGACCATGGACGTAACTACCCCCTTGGGCTACTTCCTCTTCCTCTGCTAGCGTATAGTCTCCAGCTATATCCATCATCTCTTCGTATGTCTTCGGACGGTCCCTCCGTAGGTCAAAAGACAGACGTCCGCTTTGCAGCCCATTGGTGAAGGCTGTTATAATGGCTACATCGCTTGCATCTTCTATTTGGGCGACCTCCTTCCCAAACCTAGCTAAATATTTTTTGAGTGACTCGTTGCTCTCTTGTTTCAAGTTCGACAGATGTGCCAGCGACTTTCTCCTTTGTACACTTCCCATGAATTGCTTTATGAACGCCTTGCTGAAACTAGAGAAGTTGCTAATACTTCTGGCCGGTAGGTGTCCAAACCATCTTGAAGCGAGGTCATCGAAGGTTTGTGGGAATGTTAAGCATAAGAGGCCGTCATCGGATGCGTACTGAGCCATAACATTGCGGAATCTGCGGACATGTTCCTTTGGATCCCTATTTTCCTTGTATTGTTCGATAGTTGGCATTCTGAATCTGTCAGGGAACCAGGTGTGAGCGATATGGTCGATGAATGGATTATCCGACTCATCATCTGAAAACATATTGTGTCTGTATCGCTTAGCCATTGCTGAAACCTTCTGTGAGAGCTGTTGGAGGGTAACGCTTCGGTGACTAGTTGGCTCCCCTTCTTGGTTGAGCCTACTTTTGATTGTCATCCTCCGATAATCTTCTTCCTTGCTATTGGTACTTCTGTTACCTCCTAGATCATCTGTACTTTCGGATCTCTGCTGCCGCGCCCTTTTTGATCGCAATCCCCTTCTCGGTTGTGGACTCCTGTCTTCCAACGAGATCGATCGCCGCCTCCTACGGGCTTTGTTAATCCTGTCGTCAGCTGGTCCCCTATGCGTTCGCCCATGATACCTTTTTTCTGGGAAATCCTCGTCCAGCAGACTTTTTCCCTTCTTTTGCCCTCTTTCTTCCAGGGCCTCTAGCGAATCCTGGGGGGTTTCTTCCACAGTTGGTTTTGCCTGAGTACTGGGAGTTGCGACATGGACTTCTGATCGCAGTCTTTCTGTGGGGTGATTTTCGGGCGTGCTGGTCGTCAGCTTATAACGAGACGAGGCTCCCAACCCTATAGGAAGCGTGAGTCCAATCTTGTTGGCCTCATTGACCAGATTCACCAATGCGGCATGAAAGTGCTGCAGAGTCTCGTTGGCTGCTCTTGTCCCTGGAGTTGCTGTCGACTGTTCCCCTGTTGCCAACGTCTCCTCTCCTAGTATCGTCGCTGCTTGAGGGATCTGATCATTATTGGGAATTTCATCTCTATCGTTACTGTTGCTTATGCTGTGCCTGTTTTGTGCTTTGTAAGGATTCCTGGAAGTTTTTTTATTCACCCCCTCCTTCTAGCGCCAATTGTTGACGGTGATTTTTGGATTGACTCGGTCAACAATAATATGTTAATCAAAACGAACAAATAAAGAAAATCAATCAACACATGCAAGATGGATTTTACATGGAAAACCCTTGAATGGGAAAAAACCACGGTGCCCCTTGAGGGCGAGAGAAATCACTATGAATTGCTTATAGTTTACACACTCAAATCTCTCGTACAATAGCTTGATTATTCTCTCTCTGATCTCGAACCCTTTTTCATGGGATTTAAGGTTCTATTTATATTAGTTTTTTTAGGGTTTCCTGTACCTATGCCGTGTTGATAGGGGAGTTCCTGTCTTTCTCTTGCATAAGGAGTCTAGAATCTGCAAATAACTTTTTAGAGTTTGTTTCCTGTTTGGACTCTTCCTTGTTTGAAGAAGATTGTATCTTGTTCGGAATAGGATTTGATCTTTGATTTTTGTATATGATTAAATCCTCGCTTGACGTGGAAAATATACTTGGAGTTGGATTACTCTTCTGGCTGTATGTCCTTTGATGAACACCCTGGATCGGCGAGCGCATTTTGCCTTTCTGTTGGTCAACCAGTTGTGGTGAGCACTCTTCTTCTTTGAATCGGCGAGCGTGCCTACTGGCACATCTTTGACTGATCTCCTCCCGTTGATTGGTCAATGGGTGACGTGTCTATTTACTTGTCCCGTCTTTATTGCCTTTTTCCTGACGTGTCTTATTGCCAAATTTACACATACAACAACAGCTTTATCCATGTAATTTTTCAATATTTTTTTATTAAATAACTTTATTGTATCGTATTAAGTTTTAAAATTGAACTTTTTTATTTTGAAATCATGTTTCAAACCTTGTATTAGTAGGCAGATTGAGAACTAAATGCCTTTGTGCTTTTCTAGGTAACAACAAAGACCTGGTATTTTTTATTTTATTTTTAAAAAATGAATGTTAAATGATCTGTTAAAGTTAAAGAAAAAAAGCAATCTAGGAAATTAGTTGATGGTTTGCATCGTAAATAAAATGAAAAAAGAGACCATTTATAAAGGCTGGAAGTTTGTAATGTGAAAAATTAATGATGTCCACATATCATCACATGAATAGAGAATGCGTTGGGTTGAGAGAGTGTCTCTAGAACCCCTCTATTTTCCATTTAAATCAGTAATGTAATATTCATGTATCTTAATGGGACAAGTGAATTTAAGAGTGACAATATTTATATCCCTCTAAAATTTTATGTGCACTACAAATCAGTCTATTTATAAAATTTGGGTTAATTGCACTTCCCCTTACTTTATTGAATCTAGAAAGATTTTAAAAAAATGTCATAAATTAATACAAACACCTATTGCCATCAAATCAATCTATTAACTTTAACGGACGACTAACCTTGAACATGAAAAACCAAATATGAACGTAAATTTATTAAAATGATTAAGATAAATATATATTGTATATTATATTAATAAAATATATAACATTTTGAATATTTTAATAAATATTATAATTATTCGCATGAATATAAAAATTAACTATAACATCTTTTGATTAAATATTATTTATTTAGTAATTTAAATTTAAATAGTGATTATTTTAAACTATAAATATTAAGTTACTGCAAAATTTTTCAAAGAAAATTATAAGAAAAGTTGCGGCCTCCTCCATCTTAAATCCGAAGATTTTGGATTCCAGCGGGAGGACTCGTCCATACTTTTTGTTTTTTCAATTTTCATTTTAATAATCTTAGATCCTATTAATTTAAAATAATTATTCAAAAATTAAGAGAAATGACATATTTGGTAATATACATATTGGTTTTACAAGATATAATATTTTTAAAATTTTTAATAGGTGCACATATAGTTTTTCAAGGGTACAAATATTGCTACACAAGGTACACTACAAAAAAAAAATTAATAAATAAAGAAATAAAAAAAAAAAAATGACATATAGTGATACCTTTTTGTGTGACAAATTTCAAATGTATCACCGTAGGTATTATTTGTGACAAATTGTTTTATTTGTCATTATATTTTGTTCAATTGAGACTTTTAAAAAATAATTGTCACAATTAGCTAAAAAACTTAATAATTTGTGACAAATAATATAATTAGAGACTTTTTTTAAATCCACCACTAATGGTAATATACTGTGACACATGTTAATATTTGTCATTTAATGTAGGTAGATAAAAAATTGGCTCATAACGTGTTGACTAGAATTTTTGTTAATTTGAGACAATTTTTGTATTTTAAGTGTCACAAATTACATCACAATATACACACTCATTAAAGAGTGATTTTACAAATTGCCACTAAAATCAACTTAAAAAAAAAAAAAATTGCCACTAAATTTCCCTCCAAGCCCGCTCTTTTTTCATTTAGTGATGTAAATCCCCAAAATTTTCATAGAAAATCCTAAAATTTTCTTATTTCCTATTTGATTACCCAGAGTTTTCCTATTTTCCTACACCTTTCCTAATTACTTTCATATAATTTCTCCAATCTTCTCTAGGTCTTTTTTTTTTTTTTTTTTTATAATACGGTTTTGGTTCATGTCTGGATTAACAGAATTTCTTAAGCTTCTTTCGAAATCAAAGTGACATTCAATTGGGTAAGTCTCCACCTAAAACCTTTCTTTTTTGTCAATTGTTCTTGTGGTATGCGATGGTAAATTTTAGTTAACAGATTATATCGTCTAGGATTTTGAATTGACTAGTGAGATTAGCTTAAAATTCAAGTACCGTATGACGATGCCCACAGAA
The DNA here is from genome assembly GCA_954870605.1 of Acer campestre. Classification (NCBI taxonomy): domain Eukaryota; kingdom Viridiplantae; phylum Streptophyta; class Magnoliopsida; order Sapindales; family Sapindaceae; genus Acer; species Acer campestre. Next base: position 12,599,560 of record OX940804.1, read on the forward strand.
TCCAATTCGTAAACCTCCTCTTTTCTAAAAAGCCAAAAACAAACCCTAATCAAAATCTCTCTCAACTCTCTCAATTTTGGTCTGCTTTCATTTTGTATCATATGTGTTAACATATCATCTCCTATCTTGTCCCATATTTCCCATATTTCCCTTTGTGTCCCTCCTCAACTTCAAAACAATCAATTTCTTCCCAAAGTTTGCACCTGATTAGATTTCGATTTAATTTTAATTTCGGGTCTTTCTTAAGTCTGTAATTGAATCTTTTTCTTTCTTTTTAATTTGAATGTCATGAATTTTGATCAAGCCAAAATTGGTATGATTTTGGCTCTCATTTCCGTTTCTTTTTGCTTGATTCTCGGGCATTTCCCAGTGTTTAATGTTGTTAAATTGAGTGTTTCAGGTTTTATTAGGTTTCAGAAGCAATTGAGATGAAGGTGGAGGACTTGTGCAAAAATGTCTCACAAATGAGAAGAAACAGGGCATTTTCGCCACTTGGGCAATGGAGGTCGCCACTTGAGCGCCATGGCGACAGAAGAGTTCCCAAAGGCATCAAAAGGTCGCCACTTGGGCGCCACTTGAGCGCCATGGCGACAGAAGGTCACAAAAACAATCAGGTGTGGTCGCCACTTGGGGTCGCTCTGGCGACCTCCCTTGCAAGTGGCGACCTAGTGCACTCAAGGCATGGTCGCCACTTATGGTCGCCAGAGCGACCTTGATGCACAAAGGGCGACCTCTTCACGTTTCCAAGGTCGCCACTTATGGTCGCCAGAGCGACCTAGAAGGACAAGTGGCGACCACATAGGAATTCCAACGTAGGCATGGTCGCCACTTATGGTCGCCAGAGCGACCTTGCTGCACAAAGGGCGACCTCTTTACATTTCCAAGGTCGCCACTTATGGTCGCCAGAGCGACCTAGAAGGACAAGTGGCGACCACATAGGAATTCCAACGTAGGCATGGTCGCCACTTATGGTCGCCAGAGCGACCTTGATGTACAAAGGGCGACCTCTTCACATTTCCAAGGTCGCCACTTATGGTCGCCAGAGCGACCTAGAGGATACAGGTGGCGACCTCTACACATTTTGGTCATGTTCGCCACTTGACAAAGAGCGAGAAAGATGGTTTTCAGAGCGACCTTTTCATCTAACCGTTTTACGCTCCATGGTCGCCATAGCGACCAAATAGCGACCAAGGCTCCACATCAGCGAATCAAGTCGTTACCAGTACATGTCCATGAGTGAGTATATATATGGAGCGTCTCTTCATTTTCAAGCATCAGAAAATCAGAGCAAATCTCAGAGAATTCCATTTCAGATCTAGATCATCATCCATGGCACATTTTTCATCATCCTCCATTTCTCTCCTTGAACTCATCTAATCCATCCAACCCTCAACACAAAACCTTGATTACTTCACTACATCATTCCTCATCCCACCATTTCTCCACCAAAATCCTTAGTAACTTTCCACCAAAACACCCACATTCCAAGACATTTCCTCAACCTCCATTCCTTGCATCTAGGAGCATAGAGGAGAAGAAGGATTAAGCTTAAAGAAGGTGACCCAAGGGTTATTTCCTTATCATTTACTTCTTTTCATTTATTGCAATTATGTGTAATTAAACCCCTAATCTAGGGGATAGATTTGAGGAACAATTGGTTGTGGGTTTAGTCTAGCTTGTAATGAATCTCTTATGTGTTCTATTCATTCAATTTAATTAGATTTCATTCATTATAATTGACTTGTATGTCACTTGTTGATTGCTATCTTGAGTGGAATAATTTGTTATATATTCACATGTGGATTGACAACCTTTGTGTGATTAAGAACCCATTGGATAGGATAGATTAGTGGTGGGTATATCAACCCCACTAATCTAAGCCTCTAAGTGGTTAACATAATGAGATTGGTACATTAATGATGCTAGTAGCTTACCCACATCCAAGTGTTAATCGATCTATTCCCTAGTTCTCTCATTAATTGATTTTATCACTATTCTTATCAAGGTGTTGAGTATTCTATTTTTCATAACATTTTTGTGTATTTTCATTTGAGTAGTTTAGCATTGGTGGCTTTAGAAACCACACATTTATCAAACTCTATGATTTGTATTATTGTTCTAAGATTAGTCAATTTATCTAATTAACACTCCATTCCCTGTGGAACGAACTTGCTCACTATTTTGCTATCAAATCACATTTTAAAAGGATTAAGTGGCTTTAAAAGAGTTTTCAAGAATCAACCAAAAACTATTATTTTTACTATTTTGTTGAATACACAAACGACCTCATCAAAAATGGCGCCGCTGCCGGGGAATGGTAGCGTTGATTACATAGATTGACTTTTCTTTGTGATTTATATTCTTATTAAATAGCCTACTAACATTTGTTTTTATTTAATTATTATCGTTTGCTAGTTTTTAGTTTGTTGTTAGATTTTCATAGTTCTTGTGTTACTCATTCTTTGTAGTTAGATTTTCTAGGTTGTTTGTCATTTTTGTTATAATTTTAGATTTTTTTTTAGTGTTATTTTCTTTTGTGTCTTGTGTTGTTTTTCTTTTTTGTTTTCTTTTCAGGAACAATGGATTCTTATGAATTGCAATTGGCCAACTTCAACCGGGAAATGGAATTATTTGCCTCAAGGCACTCGAGGGAAGAAAGAGCTCACAACTCGAATTCTTCCAATATGGGGCCGAAGGAGGGGAATCCCGAGGAAAAAATGCTAGAGGCTATCCGGACATCACAAATGGCATACGAGCAGACTTTGAATGGATGTTTGGAGGCAAGTGCACTTAGATTTTCAGGACTAGAAGCTTCATTGAGAAGAATAGAAGTGAACATTGGAACAATCATGGAGGCCATGCAAAGGCAGGAGAGTGAAAAGTTCCCATTTCCACCAAAGCTAGAAGAAGTTACCACCATCCCTTGGAGTGGTGAGAATGTAGAGCATGATTTCAGTCATTATTTTGCTAACGATTCTTCTAGTACTTCAGGTGAAGAAGTAGGAAAGGAGGAAATGAGAGATAAAGTGAAGGAAACCAAGCCTTATATCCCTCCCACTACTTTTCCATGTCGCCTACGAAAAAGCAAATGGTATAGGTTGTTTTCCGAACTAACTAAATCACTTTTTCAAGTGAACATTTACTTGCCTTTGTTTTATGTGATTAGGAACACGCCAGCGGGCGACAAATACTTTCAAGACCTAATTGCATATGGGCGCAAATTCGAAGCCTTGGAATTTGGTTGACCAATCCAAGTAGCCCGTCTAGCCGAAGACGTAAAACCAAGCGCTTGGTGGGAGGCACCCCACCTAGGTACAATTTATTTCTTGCTTTTTAATTTGTTTTATTTCTTGCTCTTATTTTGCTTCCGCATATTTTGGTAGTGGATTTAGGACATTTGTGCTTTATTGATATATGTGTTGATTGGATTTTGTATATGGATGATTGAGGTGCGATATGCCGGATTATTGGAATATTTTGTTTTTGCCTTTGCTTGTTGGATTATTGCTTGAAACTTATTGGGTTGCGCTTGTTGTCTTTATTCTTACCACCCTTGAACATTGAGAACAATGTCAAATTTAGGTTTGGGGGTACTTTTGCGCAACGCCATGATGCTTGGTTTTCAAAAGAATTGTGTGCCAAAATTTTCAAAAATTTTTGCGATATTGCCATATTTAAGCATGCTTTGCTTGTGGAGATTGTTCTTTACATGATGTAGTGAGGAATTGTGCATGTTTGAGAGTGTTTGGTTTAGATTAACACCATGCCACTTAGGGTGTCATTGAACAAAATGCGTTAATCTTTTTCTCTTAATGTTGAGTGAATGATCAAATTTGCTTGAAGGCTAAGAATTAATAGTGGAGATTCCCGTGAGGATCACAAACACAGCCTTTAAAAAGCATACGTTGAGTTGTAAACATTCACTCTTTAAACACTCACTCTAAACACTCATACAAGCATGTTTTGGTCTCATTTGCACTAAATGTTGTTTGCCATAGAATATTATGGTCTGCTTGTGGATGCCTTATTTTGCTTAATGGACGAATCTTTAGAAATGATTTTAGGCGATGCATGTGAAAACCTTTTTGGCCTAAACACTTCCAACCAACTTGAATATGTGTGCTCTCAAGCCCCTTTGAAGCCAAACACATTCGAAGCATTTCTTTCATGAACCACATCTACATGAACCTTATAGCCTTAAAATACTTGACCTACCTTGACCAAACGATTCACTAAGGCTTAGGAACTCAATGTAAAATTTTGAATGTATAAATATAAGGTGTGTACCAAGGCATGTGAATGTGTGTAAGAGTCTTGCAAATCAAGAGATGTTTGAAAATGGAAAAGAAAACAAAAGCTTGTAAAGAATGAGAAAAGAAAAAGAAAATATAAAAAAAATATATAAAAAAAAAAAAAAAAAAAAAGAGAGAAAAGAAATGTAGAGCATGAAAAGAAAAGAATTGGCAAGCAAAGAAAAGCAAAGAAAAAGGAATCAAGAAATTAGGCACAAAGGGCCTAGAAAAGGAAGAGAAGTAATTGAGCTACTCAAGTTGAAAATAGGAGTAGCATACACATGTGTAATTGTGAGCCTGGACACCTTGAAGTGTGAACATATGTGGGAATCTTGTGGAACTTAAAGAATTAGAATGTATGCCTTAATGAAATCATTAGGTCCCTTGATATCCATTTCTTCCATTCTTTGTTTCACCATAACCTTAAGCCCCATTACAACCAAAGAAAAGACCTTCATGATATTTAGGATTGTCCATTTTGTACAATTTGGTTGATGCATGTTCTTTCTAATTCATGGCTTGCAATTCTATTCATGAGATCACTTTTCAGGAAATTGCGGTTTAATGTTTAGCATGTGCAATCAATTTGTTGCCATAACATGAACTCATATTGCACATGCACATATTTGAGTGAACCTAGGAATCTTGGAGAAAAGAAGAGAGAATCCGGTGAGATTTAGTATCAAAGCGAATTACATTCTAAACTAATAGCACCTTTGCTTTGAAGCTTGGGCATTTTGAATGTAAGATCGCATTGCGTACAATTATGTCTAAGGTGGCACGTTTTTGATCATAACTATACACGCTCTTGCATGTTTAAATCCTCACCATGGCATAACTGTTTTAATCTCTTCATTTTGGCTTCGCACATTGATCATTTGAAGTAAAAACCTTTGAAATATCTCTATGCATGTTTTTGGGGGTGTGCGTGTTATTATGTTTGCTCGAGGACTAGCAAAAGATTGGTTTGGGGGTATTTGATCAAGCCAAAATTGGTATGATTTTGGCTCTCATTTCCGTTTCTTTTTGCTTGATTCTCGGGCATTTCCCAGTGTTTAATGTTGTTAAATTGAGTGTTTCAGGTTTTATTAGGTTTCAGAAGCAATTGAGATGAAGGTGGAGGACTTGTGCAAAAATGTCTCACAAATGAGAAGAAACAGGGCATTTTCGCCACTTGGGCAATGGAGGTCGCCACTTGAGCGCCATGGCGACAGAAGGTCACAAAAACAATCAGGTGTGGTCGCCACTTGGGGTCGCTCTGGCGACCTCCCTTGCAAGTGGCGACCTAGTGCACTCAAGGCATGGTCGCCACTTATGGTCGCCAGAGCGACCTTGATGCACAAAGGGCGACCTCTTCACATTTCCAAGGTCGCCACTTATGGTCGCCAGAGCGACCTAGAAGGACAAGTGGCGACCACATAGGAATTCCAACGTAGGCATGGTTGCCACTTATGGTCGCCAGAGCGACCTTGCTGCACAAAGGGCGACCTCTTCACATTTCCAAGGTCGCCACTTATGGTCGCCAGAGCGACCTAGAAGGACAAGTGGCGACCACATAGGAATTCCAACGTAGGCATGGTCGCCACTTATGGTCGCCACTTATGGTCGCCAGAGCGACCTTGATGTACAAAGGGCGACCTCTTCACATTTCCAAGGTCGCCACTTATGGTCGCCAGAGCGACCTAGAGGATACAAGTGGCGACCTCTACACATTTTGGTCATGTTCGCCACTTGACAAAGAGCGAGAAAGATGGTTTTCAGAGCGACCTTTTCATCTAACCGTTTTACGCTCCATGGTCGCCATAGCGACCAAATAGCGACCAAGGCTCCACATCAGCGAATCAAGTCATTACCAGTACATGTCCATGAGTGAGTATATATATGGAGCGTCTCTTCATTTTCAAGCATCAGAAAATCAGAGCAAATCTCAGAGAATTCCATTTCAGATCTAGATCATCATCCATGGCACATTTTTCATCATCCTCCATTTCTCTCCTTGAACTCATCTAATCCATCCAACCCTCAACACAAAACCTTGATTACTTCACTACATCATTCCTCATCCCACCATTTCTCCACCAAAATCCTTAGTAACTTTCCACCAAAACACCCACATTCCAAGACATTTCCTCAACCTCCATTCCTTGCATCTAGGAGCATAGAGGAGAAGAAGGATTAAGCTTAAAGAAGGTGACCCAAGGGTTATTTCCTTATCATTTACTTCTTTTCATTTATTGCAATTATGTGTAATTAAACCCCTAATCTAGGGGATAGATTTGAGGAACAATTGGTTGTGGGTTTAGTCTAGCTTGTAATGAATCTCTTATGTGTTCTATTCATTCAATTTAATTAGATTTCATTCATTATAATTGACTTGTATATCACTTGTTGATTGCTATCTTGAGTGGAATAATTTGTTATATATTCACATGTGGATTGACAACCTTTGTGTGATTAAGAACCCATTGGATAGGATAGATTAGTGGTGGGTATATCAACCCCACTAATCTAAGCCTCTAATTGGTTAACATAATGAGATTGGTACATTAATGATGCTAGTAGCTTACCCACATCCAAGTGTTAATCGATCTATTCCCTAGTTCTCTCATTAATTGATTTTATCACTATTCTTATCAAGGTGTTGAGTATTCTATTTTTCATAACATTTTTGTGTATTTTCATTTGAGTAGTTTAGCATTGGTGGCTTTAGAAACCACACATTTATCAAACTCTATGATTTGTTTTATTGTTCTAAGATTAGTCAATTTATCTAATTAACACTCCATTCCCTGTGGAACGAACTTGCTCACTATTTTGCTATCAAATCACATTTTAAAAGGATTAAGTGGCTTTAAAAGAGTTTTCAAGAATCAACCAAAAACTATTATTTTTACTATTTTGTTGAGTACACAAACGACCTCATCAAATTTGTTAATTAAACTTAGCTGTTAATGATATGGGTTTTGACTGTAATCAATTTGTATAGCTATTTGTAGGTGAAATTCAATTATATGCATGCTATTTTTCAAATTTGTCTCCTTTTTAGGTTTTTTGTTTCTGGATTTATTATTTTGTTTCATTCTCTACCAAAACAAAATTGAATTGTTGATACATGTGACTTCTCTATACTCATGTTGTATTGGACCAGGGTTTGGTTTTTGCATACATACGTATTATTACTTCTATAAGTAATATTTTATAAACAGATAATGAAATGATGGTTTCCTTTAAAGAAATTCAAAGTGTTTGATATTGGTTGAAAGGTATTCGACAAAAGTCTTCAATGAAAATTGTAACTAGAAACAGAGATGAGAAACAGAGTTTTGTTTGAGCTCCATTAATGGAGTCTCCTTGAATATTTATCTGTATTTTATTGAATGAGAAAAACAATACATTGTTTGTGTACATACTCAATTATATATTCTATTTGACTGGAAGGTTTTTGCTATGTTTAGGCATGTATGTTGGCCATATTTGTAGTGTTATAGGTGGCCTTGTTGTTATAGGTGCTTGTTGCATTGTTGTTTTTCCTAGGCTTTTGTTTTGTTCCTTGGCTATGTCGGCTATTGTAGTTCTTGGTGACAGAGGTGGTCCTATCCTTTGGCTGCTTGTTCGTGTCTTGTTGCTTGCTGGTTGCGTTCTATTTTCCCTTTTTTTTTTTTTTTTTTTGTGCTGTGCCTTTTGGCCTTTGTTTTTCCCCTTTTTTTCAATAAAACTTTTGCAGTTAACTTCCCAACTAATTCTATCCACATATAGTTAACATATATTAACCAACTAATCATAAACCTCAACTACTTTGCTATATATAAAACTAATCTCCTACAGCTAATATTAGACTATTTATATCTTCACAAAATTTTCTACACATCAGACTTGTTAGACCATTTTGATATGTTATCTATGTCCATTTACTTAGTGTTTTTTACATATTATAAGCAAGGACAAGGTATGCCAGTATGACAATTCTTTTATAATTTGATTTTAAATTAGAATTATTAATTTCTTTTTGTTTCCAAGCCATTTTTTTTCTGTAAATATAGTAAATGTAAAGCATAGGATGATAGTCAAAGGGGCTTTACAAAGGTGTTTAATAATTAACTTCAAAAGCATAGGAACAGTAAAGTGACTTTGTTTTTTATTAAGTGATTGACATAATTAGTAGCATCAAGATTTTGTTAGTGAATAATTACTGTTGATTGATAATAATTGTTGATATGATATAATTTTGTTTAAGCCAATTACGTCCTTGAATTATGATATGCATGTTATCCTTCTTAGTTGTTGCCCAGGCGTAGAGCTAATAGAAGAGAAAACTAGTTGTCATTTGATTTTATTATTTGACATATGCCTTTGTCTAGCCCAGGATATATACTATATATACTATGAAATAAATTAGATACCAAGACATGAACTAGCAATACTCGCAATACGTATATTTATCAAAAATAAAAAATACATAAATGGAAAGCCTAAAACATTAATAAAAAAAAAAAAATCACAAAAGCTTGAAAAAAAAAAAAGGAAAAAAAATATGAATCTTACCTATATATTTTGTAAGTTTTTGTGAATTTTCTTTTTCTTTTTCATTGTTTCTTAGCTTCTTAAGTTTGCAACCATTGGAGTTTTGTAGGATTTATGGATAAGAGTTGGATTCATGAGTCTAGAGTTAGCAAAACTTTTGAAGACGGTGTGATACAATTCTTAGATTTTGCATTTGCTAATAGTACTAATGGAAGAATAAAATGTCCATGTAAGAATTGCAACAATGCATTTCGGCTTGATAAAGATACTGTTAAGGAACATATGATATGTGATGGTTTAGACATCAGATATTTTAGTAGCATATGGATATACCATGGGGAACTTGATTCTACACAAGCAATATTGAATAATGAACAACTAGTTAAAATGGATGACATGCATGGAATGTTGCGTAATGCATTTGGTGTTCTTGATGATGGTGGCAGTGAGTTTGATGGTGTTGACCTTAGTAGTGGTGGAGATGACAACAATGGTGGCAGTGATGAGAATATCGATGGTGGTAATAGGGAAAATCCGAATAATGATGCAAAGACATTTTAGAACCTATTAAAAGATGTCGAACAAGAATTATATCCCGGTTGCAAGAAATTCACTAAGCTCTCTTTCATTGTTCGGCTATTTCACATCAAATGTCTTTATGGATTGAGTAACAAATCAATTACAATATTACTTGAGCTTTTCAAAGAAGCATTCCTGAAGGTGAAACTTTGCCAAAGTCATTCTACCAAACCAAGAAAATTATTAGTGATTTAGAACTTTGGTACAACAAAATTCACGCATGTCCTAACGATTGCATATTGTATTGGAAAGAAAAAGCTCCAAAGACAAAATGTACTGTTTGTGGAACTTCTCAGTGGAAAGAGATGGTAGATGATGCAAATCAGTCATCTCTCTCAAATTGTAAAATTCCAGCTAAGGTTTTCCATCACTTTCCATTAATACCAAGACTTCAAAGATATTTCATGTCAAACAAGACTGCTTCTTTTATGTAATGGCACAAGAGAGATCAGGTTGAAGATGGTTTGATGAAGCATCCTACAGATTTTGAAGCCTGGAAAAACTTTGATAATTGGGTCTAGCAAGTGATGATTTTAATCCATTTGGTACTCTGAGTATTTCTCATAGTACGTGGCCGGTTGTTTTGATGATATACAACTTGCCACCTTGGATGTGTATGAAGCAACCGAATTTTATTATGTCATTGCTTATTCCTGGACCTAGTGCCCCTGAAAATGATATCGATGTCTATTTATAACCATTAATAGATGAGTTAAAAGAGTTACGGGATAATAGTCTGAGGACATTTGATGCATTAACAAATCAAAAATTCAATATGCGTGCATCATTATTGTGGACTATTAGTGATTTTCCGGCATATACCAATTTGTCAGGATGGAGCACTAAAAGTTGTTATGCTTGCCCATATTTCAATGAGAATACCCATCATCTTAGATTACATCATTAGCGTAAATTTTGTTATATGGGACATCAACATTTCTTAGGTGTTGATGCTCGCTCTGCTTCTTGTGGGACTAAACAAATGAGTTTAGTTAATGTCACATTAGGGAAACGAAAGCGAGATGATGTCGACAAAAAAGATGGTGGTGATGGAGTTTTTTGGAAAAAAAAGAATCATTTTCTTTGATCTACCATACTGGAAGCATAATCTCATATGTCATAACTTGAATGTTATACATATTGAGAAAAATATATGTGATAGTATAGTTGGAATATTGTTAAATATTGAAGGCAAGACAAAAGACAACTTAAAAAGCATGCCTTGACATGAAAGTATGGGTATAAGACCAGCCTTGCATCCAACAGTTGTCAAAGGAAAAACATGTTTGCCCTCCACTTGCTTTTCAATGACTCGAAGTGAGAAACAAAACTTTTGCAAGGTCTTGTCCCGTGTCAAAGTTTCAGATGGTTATTCATCGAATATCTCAAGATGCATGAAGGTTAAAAACCATAAAATTTATGGTTTAAAGAGTCATGATTGTCATATATTAATGCAACAACTTCTTCCATTAGCAATATGGTGAACCATACCAAAAAAGGTGAGCTCTGTATTAGTTGAATTAAGCAAATTCTTCAAAGAATTGTGTACTAAAGTAGGATTCGTTGAAGAATATGGTAAACTTAAAGCACATATTGCAATAACACTTTATCATTTTTAATGGATTTTTCCACCATCATTCTTTGATATTATGGTGCATTTACCGATTCATCTAGCCGATGAGGCAAAGGTTGTTGGACCAGTTCAGTATCGATGGATGTTTCCAATTGAAAGGTATCAAAAAAAAAAAATTTAAATACTTTTGTAATAAATTTAATATACCAATTAAAAATAACAAACTAATTAATTTGCACATTTTATTTGACAGGTATTTGCATAAATTAAAATCATATGTATAAATGTCATTCTGAGGGTTCTATAACAGAGGGGTATTTGGCTGAAGAGTGATTAACATTTTGCTCTCGATATTTATTTGGAATAGAAACAAAATTCAACCGATTGTCTAGGAATGATGATGACAATGGTTCAAATGGGGATTGACTATCAATATTTACAAGTGTAGGTTGTGGGAAAAGGAAACAGGAGTCGATATATTTAGATCATCTTGTTTTATCTCAGGCACACAAATACGTAATTTTTAATTGTGCTGAAGTTGACAATTTTATCAAGTAAGTCGACTGACACTACAAAAAAATGGTCTTTTTCGACGGCTAAGGCATCAGTAATAGTAATTCAAGATGGTCAAAATTACTTGTATTTCCGACGGCTTTACTGCTATTTCCGATGACTTATTGCCGTCGAAAATAGTCGAATTATAAAAAAAAATGGCACCACTCGACTTGATAGTTGCCACGTCACCCGTCTCATCACGCACCACGTCACCCGTCACCCAACACACGCCGCGTCACACAGCAACTTTAACTCCTTGAAATTCATGTGGTTCAAACCCTTGACTTGGATGACAGTAAGAGGTTACCCTTACCAATTTTCTATAACTTTATATTTGATATGATTTGCATACTATTTATATATAAGCTATTGATATGTTTGTATAATATATTCTTCTTCTTCTTTTTTTTTTTTTTTTTTTTTTTTTTTTTTTTGTATACTAGTTAAATATAACTATTGAGATATTGTTTTTTAAAATAATATTTTATTAAAATTATTAGAGTTTGTTTAAAAAAAAATTGATATAGTAGTGTCACTAAATATAATTAAAAATAACTAAATGTTCTTGTGATTACTAATAATTTTGCTATATTTTATATTTAGTTAATTTAGTAAGATGTGTCCATAGAGTAATTCAAATTAAATTTTAGCATTTCTGATGACACTTTCTATGTTGTTAGAAAAGTGGGTAATATTGACGGCTTATTTGACTATTTTTGGACAACCCAAAAGCCATTGGAAATGCGGTATTGTTTTTTTATTTTTTGGTTTTTATTTTATTTTTTTATTTTTTTTTATTTCTGATGACACAAAAAGTCCCACAAGTCATCGACATAACTCAGCAATTTGACACAACCCGAATCGATCTTGCATATGTCATGTACGAGGGCTTTGTAATGTTCCTTGACATCCCTTCGTAACTTTCCCGACCGTTGGCTAACGATATTTTGCTATCGAGCAATTTCTCAAGATAAAAATGCCTATAATAAGAGGGAGTTCCTAAAGAATGATGTCAATATCTCACAAATCCCTTCATCATAATCCTAACAAATGTTTTGTCTATTTCTATTGTATCGAAGTGTTCACTCTTGGTTTTTGCACATATATGTCATTGACCGGATAGCAATTTAGGGAAAATTAGGTGTATTAAATGCTTACTACGAAATAGAGTTTCTATAATTATTTTATCTAACTTTTTATTTTTCAAGAAAAAATAAATCATGAAATTTTTATTTGCACAAATTATTTGACGAAACTTTATATAAAAAGTAAAAAATTAGTCTTTTCCGACGGCTTTGCCGTCGGAAACAAACATTTACCGTTGGACTACTTTTTCCTCATTTCCAACAAAACAAAGATTATTTTCGACGGCATTTAGGCCGTTGGAAAAAATGTATTATTTTTTCAGTTTTTCCTCATTCCAATGGAACAAAGATTATTTCCAATGGCATTTAGGCCATCGGAAATAATGTATTACTTTTTCCTTATTTCCATTGGAACAAAGACTATTTTCAATGGCATTTAGGCCGTCAAAAATAATGTATTACTTTTTCCTAATTTCTAATGGAACAAAGACTATTTCCAATGGCATTTAGGTCGTCGGAAATAATGTATTATTTTTTCACATTTCCTACGGAACAAAGGCTATTTCTGACGGCATTTAGGTCGTCGAAAATATGGTATCATTTTTTTACTCATTTCCGACGGCACTGAAACGACTATCAGAAATGGTACCTTTTCAGACGGCAATTAGCGCTGTCAGAAATAGTTTGTCACTGATAGGCTTTTCTTTTTTGTAGTGGTTATCAACTTGTATACATTTTAATTAGGTTCTGCAGCTATACCACCATGGTGATGTTCATGTAAATGAAGATCTGAAATGGTTGGCATAAGGACCAAACAAATTAGTGTCGAGATTTTGAATAAAAGATATTGATATTAGGAGAAAAACCCAAAATAGTGGTGTGGTTGTTACTGCAAAAACTTCTAGCTTTGCAAGCTCTAAGGACAAAAATCCTATTGTAGGAGATGTTTCATATTTTGAAAATGTAGTAGATGTCATTGAACTTGATTATTATGGAGGGAGGAAGGTTGCTCTTTTCAAATGTGATTGGATTGATATAAACTCCAACCGAGGAAAAAAAAAGACGAATTAGGTTTCACACTTGTGAATCCTAGCTGTTTGCTAAAAACTGAAAAACCTTTCATACTTCCATCCCAATCGATCCAAGTTTTCTATGTTGAAGATCTTATGGAAACAGATTGGCATACTGTTGTCTTTACAAAGCCGAGAGATTTGTATGATATGGATGAAGTTGCAAATGTCAGAGATTTGTTAATGGAAGACAATACAACAAATTTTCAACAATTTATAGACAACGAAGATGATGTTAGAGACAATGTGCCTAAAATAATGCTTAACTGTCCTGTGAACATCATAGATGTGGGAGCAGAAAACAATGATAGTGATGATGAAGATGAGGATGAATATGACAATTAAATTTTGATGTTTATTGGATAATGTCTCACATTTTTTCATATCACCATAAATTGCATATGAATGACTTAGTATATTATAGGGGTTGTTGTGTTACGAATTGAATTTGTTAGTTATTTTATTTTTTATTTTTTATTTTTTTGGAATTGAACTTGTTTTCGTTTCTAGGGATCTTTTTGTTTTATATAATATATCTATATTTGTTGATAATTTTGAATTTTCTCTAACATCAACAGGAAATGTACACACTTAATATGATGAAACGTAAAAGGGTTCAAGTAGATGATACTTAACCATTGTCTGGAAAAGGAGCCATTCACGTTTCAAACATTAAAAGCAGTATCCAAAAAGTTATTGGATTGAGAGCTAACTGTCTTAAAAATATAACCAACATGCAATTTGCTAAAAACGGTGCTACCAATACTCTTGAAAGTAGGAAGAACACGCAACAAATTGAAAGGGGTATTAGTTTACAGATTAACAACAACATGTAGCAAGTGGTTGGAAAGAGTGATTGTAGATTCCTAGAAAACGAGAGCAACAGTGAATTGGGTACTATCAACAATCTTGAAAGTGCTAATAAAAATTTAGAAATTATGAGTGACGATTCAGAGACCGAGGAACCCTTTGGCCTAAATATTGATGAAACTCAAGATGATGCAGGTCATAAATATCTCATATAAATTTATATTTATTTGTGTAATTATTCTATGTTATTTATTTTTTCCAAATTATTAATTTGAATAAAATTTTTAAGTTCAAATATAATTGTATCTTGATTATAGGTTCTGCTAGCAAGAAGACTCGTGGCCGAACACGTCTGCAATTGTTACATTTGCAAAAAAAGCTTATCCAAGTTGAACTCAATGTGTTGTGTCAACCTATTGGAGAGCCTGGTCACAAATTAGTACAGTACATTAGTTTCATTGTAAGTGACTCTACCATTGATCAAACCAAAATTAGTATGATTTTGGCCCTTATTTTCCACTCTTTTTGCTTGATTCTCTGGCATTTCCCCATGTTTAATGGTGTAAAATCAAGTGTTTCAAGTTGTATTAGGTTTCAAGAGCATTTGGGATGAAGATGAGGACTTGGGTGCAAAAAGGCTCACAAATGGAGGAAACAGGGCATTCTCACTACTTATGCAATAAGAGGTTGCCACATGGTCGCCATGGCGACAGAGGAATCTTTCAGAGCATCAGAAGGTCACCTCTTGGTCGCCATGGCGACAGAAGAGTTGCAAAATCAATAAGGTGGATCGCCATTTAGGGTCGCCATAGCGACCCACTATTGCAAATGGTGACCTCACATTTTTATTCATGGTCACCATTTGAGGTCGCCATAGCGACCACCTCTTGCAAGTGGCGACCACATCAGAATTTGCTCATGGTCGCCACTTGCTATATGGCGAAGAAGATGATGTTCGTGGCGACATTTGCATCTAGCCGTTTAGCGCACTAGGGTCGCCATAGCGACAAAATGGCAAACTTTACACCACATCAGCGAATCAAGCAGTTATCAGTACATGTCCAAGTGACAGTATATATAGAGTGGCTCTTCGTCTTCAAAACACACACCACCTTAGAGAGCACGAAATTCACTCCTTTGAGATCTAGATTTCTTATCCATGGCTCATTTTTCCTCATCCTCCATTTCTATACTTGTACTCACCTAATTCCATCAAAATCTCAACACCAAACCTTGACTACTTCCCTAAATCATTCCTCTCCTACCATTATCTACACCCAAATTCCTTTATCACTTTCCACTAAACATCAACACCTCAAGACATATCCTCTACTTCCACTCTTTGCATTAGGAGCATAAAAGGAAAGGAAGGATCAAGTATAAAGAAGGAGGCACAAGGGTGATTTCCTTATTATTTACTTGCTTTCCATTTTATTGCTAATATGTGTAACGAAATCCCTAATCTAGGGGATAGATTTGAGGATCATTTGGCTATGGGTATTAGTCTTAGCTTTGTAATGAATCTCTTTATGTGTTCTATTCATTAAATCATTAGATTCTATTCATTATGTGATTGACTTGTATATCCACTTGTTAATTGCAATCTTGTTTAGAGTAATATGTTATATATTCATATTTGTATTGACACCCTTGTGTGATTAAGAACCCATTGAATAGGATAGATTAGTGGTGGGTATATCAACCCCACTAATCTAAGCCTCAAGTGGTTAACATAGAGAGATTGGTCCATTAAAGTGGCTAGAAAGGCATTACCCACACTCAATTGCTAATCAATCTATTCCCTAGCAATCATATTAATTGTTTACATTACTATTCTTATCAAGGTTGTTGAGTATTCTATTTTTCATATCACTTTTGCATTTTCAATTTAGTAGTTAACATTGGTGGTTTTTGAAACCACACATCTATCATGATTTATTTTATTTGTCTAAAGATTAGTCAATCTATATAATTAGCACTCCATATCCATGTGGAACGAACTTGCTTACCATTTGCTATAAAATCACACTTTAAAGGATTTAAGTGGCTTAAAAAGGGTTTTCAAAGATCAAACAATTACATCATTTTTGTGAGTGCACGACGGCTCATCAACCATAGCACCCCTTACTTTTGAGGATTGGTGATATATGCCCAAAGAGACCAAAATTCATATGTATGACATAATAAATGTATTACTAATTCTTGTTTTTATTTTTTTTTTATTTTTTTTTATGGGTTATGCATATTTAATTAATTTAATTTCCTACAATTTATGTCTGGTGTAGCTATATAATTGATTCATGACTTCAGCTATTGTCATGTATATATGTTAGGCTAAATTTACATATAAATTGGGACCTTGCTGAAGATTGGATAAATAAAAAGTTAAGTCACCTATAGCGTCAGAGAAAACATATACTGAAGAAGAAATATGAGAAATCATCAAATGAAAAGGAGAAACTTTCCGAACTCATAAATTGTTGGGGATAATCCTATTAAATAATAAACCCGATGAACGCGGAATCGCCGTGCCTAATATACGCCCATAACTCATAGCAAATAATAACGTCAATAAGCAGAAAAATAGATGAGAGAGAATAAAACAATTACAACACAAGATATACGTGGAAAACCCAAAACGGGTAAAAAACCACGGGCTGTCAGGACGACAGAGAAAATTCCACTATATGATAAATTGTTACAACCATATACTCCAGGATTCTTTCTCACACCAAACCCAAACTCCACTCACAAGATCCTCACCAAGAACCCCACAATATCCCCTAGGTCTCTCCTAAATATCACCCACGGATCTCTAACTAGATCCACCGATATTCCCTTGGATCCCTCCTCGGATATTCCCTTGGGTCTCCCCGGATCTCACTCACACTCTCTCTGATGTTACATGGTGTTCTTTTTTTACTCCACAGTCTTAAAACTAATAACATAAATATTAGGACTATTTATACTAGTTACAGGGAGTTTAAGATAAAAGGAAATCCTACTCCTAAACGTACAAGACTTACTTGTTCCACATAAATACTATTTCCTTTTATGACAAGTCTTCTTGTAGGGAGTAAATCATTTTCCTTCAAGCACAAGAACTTCTAGAAACAAACTACTTCCTTTTCCGCTGAAGATTTCCCGTTTCACGTATGCTTATGATTGACTACAATTCGGGTCACGGTTGTACACCCGTTTCCTAAACCGTTACAAGTCACCTTAAATTATATCGCTCAGAAAACCGCGATCCATACGTTGAAACAAATTCTCATTCAGTTCTTCATGATCTTCAACCTCCCTCAAACTACACCATTCCATCTTCCAAACGTATCCCACATCTCCAGGAAGCTCCACATCAGTTGAGTCTTTGTTTGGTTCACATTTATTTCGCTTAGGAATACAAGTCAAAACCTAACATAAATGATTTGGGGAAGGAACAATGGAATTGGTTGGTCAAGTTATGGAATTCTGAGAAGGGAAAGGTACGTAAGAATTTAATATGATTGAATTGTTAATAATTTTATAATATTGTTTTCTAAAAGCATCAATTTTTTTTTAAATTTATTAATGTGTTACAAAATCGTTCAAAGTCTAATAAAACAAATTTTGGTAAAATGACAATGCATCACATTGGTGGAACAAAAAGTTTTGCTAGACTTCGAGATGAACTGGTAAATTCTTATATGTTGTATATTTTATGAGTAATATTAAACATTTATTAGTACATATATATATACATATAGAAAAAAAAGGACCCTGAAGGAAAGGAGCCAGACAAGATATTGATGTTCAAGGCAACTTACATTAAGAAAAAAGACAAGCCTACTGACCCAACGGTTGCAAATGCATTGGTAAGATGTGCTGAAAACAAATAATCTTGGATTATGCATTTGCTTGAGTGTTTGATATATAATCATTTGACATTAGATGTTATTTAACTTAGTTCTTTATTAAGTAATTTTTTTTATTGTCTATTTACCTCTTCTTTTTTTTTTTTTGGTGTTTAAATGATTCAAATATGCTAATTCATTATCTCACTACTCAATTTTGACAGAGGCGAATGGATGAGCTTATTACAGACCAACCAGATGCATCTAAAAATGATGTATTCAATCAAGTTATTTGTGAAGTTAGTCCAGAAGCTCATGTGTCTACTTCAACTTATGGACTTGGGATCAATCAATCAAAAAAAAATGTGATAAATGTTCTTCTCATCTTGACACATTGAAGATGTTAGAGGGTGAAAGAATTCAAAAACAAACAGCAAACGAAAAGATCACACATCTACAGACTGAATTGACTAAATTGAAATCCCAACTTCAAACCATGGAGGAAATGAAATCTCACTTTGTCCAATTAAAATCGATGTTTGAACATCAATTTTAAAATTAAAATGCATCTTCTTAGTTTATATATTCATAGTTCATTTAATAGGTTTAGTCTTTATAGTTTAAAAACATTTGTTAATTTCATCTTATATGTTTAGGTTTATAATTTAAATACATTTGTTAATTTCATCTTATTTTTAGGTTGACGAATCTATACAGACTTTGTATATGTTTGTTTTCAATATATTTATCAATTTAATCATAATATTTTATGTTACTGTTACTGTAGAATTATTTAGAGACTAAAGTTATAGCAATTTTAAATTGTCACTAAGTATGCATATAGTGACAGAAATATTTCTTTGTTAATTGTCACAAAATTTGTGTATAGTGACACAATTTTCAAATGGTTAATCGTCACTAGATTTGTTAATTATGACATATTTTTTAAACAATTAATTGTCACTAAGTTAATGTACAGTGACATAATTTTTATATGTGTATTTGTCACTAAGTTTATGAATAGTGCAATTTATTTTAAACAATTAACTGTCACTGAGTTTATGTATAGTGACATAATTTTGACATGGTTAATTGTCACCGAGTTTATAAATAGTGACACAATTTTAAAACAATAAATTGTCACTAAAAAATATATAGTGACAAAATCTTCAAACCGTAAATTGTCACTAAAAGGATGTATAGTGACAAACTCTTCAAACTGTAAATTGTCACTAAGAAGATGTATAGTGGCAAAATCTTCAAACAGAAAATTGTCACTGAGACGATGTATAGTGACAAAATCTTCAAACAATTAATTATCACTATATACAAATTTGGTGTGTCACTAATTAAGGTCAAGTGATAATTTATTACTAAAAGTTATGATTTGTGACAAGTATCAAAAAACTGTCATAAATACTTTTAATGACGGGGCAAAAGTGACGGATTGTTAGTGACATTTTTTTGTTGTCACAATAATGAAAATGTGACAATTTCTTTATTTATTTTGTCACTACATGTCACTTTTTTTGTAGTGGTAATTATCAGTGTGGGGCCACTCGCTACTCACCACTCAAGGGTAATTATAGATACGAGGGGTATACATTGGGACCAACCTTATATTGTTGTGCTAGTTAGAAGTTAACATTGCAATTAATTTAATTTATAATATATATACATATATACGGTTCCGTTCTGGTCAGTGCGCACTGAGGTAACTACATCAGTACTAATGCATGTAGACCACTGATTATGGAGAAGCTTTGACGAGTGCATATACTTTGAGTCAAAGTATGTAAATCTAATGGTTTACATCCAACGCAGTGATAAAATTATATCAGTGCACACTGATTTGAATATATATATATATATATTTCCAAAATTCTAGACTAAGTCTAGTGTATGAGTGGCTCCGCCCTTAGCAACAAAGCGAAGTTTAGACCGAGGCTTGAAAAATGGAATCTGCAATTTGATCTTGGACTCCAACACAACCACCACAGAAGCAGAAGAATAATTAATATCAATCAAACCCCGCTGAGCAGAAAACAAATTCCAAAAGATATATATATATATATATAGATTTTGGAAGTAACGAGTAATAAATTTCAAATATTTAACAGAATCCTTTTACTTTAGCTGATAATGTCGATATATAAAACGTACGTACACTATTTTTATTTTCTCTAAGAGCGTCTCACAAATCGAATAATTGTCTTGACTCTTCAATTAACTTGAATAAGGAAATGTGGTTTGGTGATCATGAATATCTGACGTAGAGAGATCAAATTAATATATATGATGAAATGATGCATTGAATTAGAGTAAGATATCAACCTACATACTGTATGTACAAAACAAATATAACTAACCCTTTATGTCAAAAACAAATTAAGATCCATGACTTTTTTTTTATTTCATATTGTTTAATATCTGATGGACTCACCAAGCAGTCATATGATTGTATTATTACTAATAGCCCCTAATATCAATTAGAAAACCATTGATGAGATGAATATCATACGATTACAAATATTATTACAGATATGGGGTACAATTTATTATTATCTCTAGAGGCATAGTTCAACTGGTAAATGGACGAGTTTGGAACTTAGACAAATAACAATTAGTGGCTTAAATCCTACCAATGACAAAAAAACTAAAAAAAAAAATAAAATAAAAAATAGGTATATGAGATGAAATCACAGAATCACAATTAAAAAAGTGTTTTTTATTTTTATTTTTTTTAACAGCTAATTTTATTTTAAAAGGTCAGAAAAAACCAAAACCCAAAAAAACAAACAAGACTGAACACCGGCAAAACGGAGACCCAAAAGCCAAAGCAAAAAAGCCTACCACTACCAGACCCACCCCGCAACAGACCCAACATACCAAAGCAACAACATTTAGGGGCTGTTTGTTTTTTTTCTCAATAAGACTTATTACCTCTTATATCTTAAATTAAGATAAATCAGTTTGTTTGTTTTTTCAAATTATATTTTATTTTAAGATATATATGTCTTTTAGAAAAAGTAAAATTTTTTGACTTTTATCTTATTCAAAAAGTGATACAGTAGAGTTTTTTAATAAATTTCCACAAATGTCTTATAACAATTCATACATTTATGATTTTATCCGCACATAATAAAATACTAAAAATCAATTTTCCAAAAATTCTCAATTTTGAAGAAACTCTAACACAACCTAATCAATTTTATATTTGTAATAAGTCATCTAAAATGAAAAAAACAAACATATCATAATATCTTAATTTATAAGACTTATCCATATATCTAATAAATTAAGGTCTTATAAGACTTTAGACAAAAAAACAAACAGTCCCTTAATAATTAGCAATTAGCATTGTAATTATATAATCTCATGTGACAAGCACTTAATTATAGGATTATGTGTAAACTCCATTATTTTTGTGTGTCCAGGCATGTAAGTGCACTAGAAAAAAAAAATATATATATAATTAATTAATTGGTAAAAAATTGACATCAATTTCTGGCCTTCTGGGGACAGCGGTTTCTCGCCGTTGACATATGAGGCCCCACTATTCCAAATTGAAAGAAAACAATACCACAAATTAAGCTAATATACAATATATTTTTTTTATAATTTTTTTTTTTTTTTTTTTAATAAGTTTCAAGAATTACCGTAGAGAGATATTGAGAGACAACGTAGGTCGTAGGGGGAAAAAAGGTGTGAGAAAGAAAGGGTACGCATGCGCCACTAGTCTCCTGATTTTCTCCCAGTCAAAACACCCATAAAATTCATTCTGGTCCAACCCCTGCACTTTACTCAATTTTTATAGCTTCATTTACAATTCCTTCTCATTCTTCCTCTGAATAAATTATAAAAAAGTAAGATTGAATTTTTTTATAAATGGGTTTTCTTTTAGGAGTAATTACTTTTGAATAATATATAATAATTGGTGGATACCTACCAGCTAGCTTTATAGATTTCTTACAACTAACTAAAATAATTATGTAACTGGCATAAGAATTTGGGAGGGCCTGCACTACAATAAAAATGACATGTAATGATAAAAAATATTTGTCATAATAAGTAAAAAAATTGTCACAATATCAATACTGTGACAAAAAAAGTGTCACTAAAAATTCGTCACTTATACCTTCGTCACTAAAAGTATTTGTGACACTTATCATTGTCACTATGGTTAGTGACAATTATTTATAACATGACTTTCAATGACAGATTGTTAATTGACTCTAATGAGTGACAAAACAAAAAATGTCATTATATATAAGTTAATGACAATTAATCGTTTGAAGATTTTGTCACTGTACACATTTTTCGTGACAGTTTATTGTTTAAAAATTGTGTCACTATTCACAAACTTAGTGATAATTAATTATCTGAAAAATTTGTCACTGTACACAAATTTAGTGACAATAATCCATTTGAAGATTCTGTCACTATACTCATTTTTAGTGATAATTTATTGTTTAAAATTTGTGTCACTATTCACAAATTAACTCAGGGACAATTAACTAACTATCTGAAAATTTTGTCACTATACACATAGTTAGTGACAGTTAAAGTTACTATTGTTTTTTTTTTTTTCTTTTTTTGAAAGTGCCAGTTTATTGATATAAACCACAGGGGCTAAACCTTGTCCAAAATGGAAAATGAGAGCCAAACAAGCTCAAACAAAACACCACCAGATCAAAAAGAAAACAGAACACCAAGACAAGGTAGTAAACACTAACCAGAAAAAACACAAAACCATCCTGTTACAAGGGAAGCAGAGATTTGAAAAAAAAAACAGACAACAAGAATGAGACACCACCAAGAAACCTCAAGTTCCCCATTCTAGCCTTTGGCCACCCGAATCAACTCCTTCTTTATCAAGGCTGTCAGAAAGTGTGTAGGAACCTCTCAGTATAAACTTAATTGTCATCGATTTCCTGTGCTTATCGATTGTCTGATATCATATATTAACTTCACATAACTTAAGTTACTAAAACCTTCATCATTTATCCATGACACAACCTTCTTCGAGTCACTCAATATAGAGATTCCTCTGTCAGCATAAACCTGACAAGGAGAGATTAACATTACAGCTCTATGAATAGCAAGGATCTCGGCCAAGGTTGAATCAGCAATACCAATCGAATCTGAAAATAGACACAGTGTCCTTCCACTTGCATCTATAAGAACTCCACAAATACCAGTCGACCCCAGATTACCCCTTGCTAATCCATCGACATTAAAGAATAGGTCATTATTCACTGGCGAAATCCAAGAACAAGATTGAACTAACTTGATAGGTTTTTTATCAACACATCTACCTTCAATATCCAACAATAAAACAGTTATGTCATCTTTAGATCCTAAACCAAAATTTTTGAACCACCAAACTACCTTAAACTTTACAGAGTCTAGAGCCCTTGTAGCACAAACTGATTTCCCATTAAACACCACATTATTTATGCATTCCCATATTGTCCATACCAAAGCATAGAACAATAGATTCCACACCCTTAACCTGGGCTTCGAAGAACAAAAACCATTCCAACCCTCCATCCACTTTGCTACTGAAGAACTGCAAGAAGAGGAAATATCCCACCAACCCATAGCCTTCATCCATAAATCCCACGACCATTCACAATGCAAAAATAGGTGATCAATTGTTTCGGACAATTTTCCACATAGAGGACAATCAAGAGAAGTCCAGCTGGACATTCCATATTTACTCAGCACCTCCTTCACTAGCACCCTACCTTTAAATAACTACCACAAAAAAAAATTCGACTTTTGAGGGACAAATGCCTTGCCACAAGAATGGGCAAACTACCAGGCTACTTTGATCATCTGTACTTTCCAAGCTTCTTCTTAAAGACCCTACCGAAAAACATCCACTAGAACTAAACGTCCACGCCAACCTATCCTGAATATCCCTACTTATATAAACCGTTTCTATAGCAGCCAAGAAACATCTCCACTGAGCAAGTTCCCAATCAAATAAAGGTTTTCTCAAACTTACTTCCCAAGTCCACTTGTTATTCTCAAATCTACCAAAATCCCTTACCTTACCTTCTTTGTTTGAGGCCAAAGCATAGATTCTTGGAAAAGCCATGTTCAAAGAAATAGAATCCCACTTTAATTCTTTCCAAAACCTAACCTTATCACTCGATCCAATCACCACTTGAAAACCATCTTTAATAATCTTATATGATCTTTGTCTCTCCTCAAACAGATGGTTAATTGTTTTAACAAAATGTGATGGTGATTTCAGCTCTAAACCTTCCCAAACTAAGCCATCAATCTTCAAACCATATTTGGAATACACTATTTTCTTCCACAAACTAGAATGATCCCTCCAAACCTCCAAACCCATTTAGCCATCAAGCTAACCCCTTATCCCTAATTCTCCCAATCCCTAGTCCACCTAATTTCTTACTTTTGCAAACTGTAACCCAATCCACCGCATGAACCTTCCTTCTCACAATACCATCATTCCAGAAAAAATCATGTTGAAGCTTTTCTACTTTCTTCGCCACCCCAACTGGTAAACCAAATACAGACATGAAAAAAACTGGAAGACTAGAAAGGACAGCTTTGATTAGAACAAGCCTCCCCCCTTATAAATAAAGCCTCTCCTCCATGGGGCTAATCTTTCCTTCACCTTATGAATTACCGGGCTCCAGAAAGCTTCAAGTTTCGGATTCCCACCTAGCAGAAGCCCTAAATAAGTAATAGGAAGGGACAAGTAAACACACCTAAAAGCATTTGGCCATAAGGCTACTTTCAGATTCTTCTTCCCAACCTTCACCAAACAAGTTTTATGAAAATTGATTTTGAGTGCCGAAATCAGTTCAAAACACCTTAATATGTTTAAGAGATACTCTAAACATGGATCTATGAACAACATAGTATCGTCAGCAAACTGGAGATGTGCAATATGGATTTCATCATTGTTAATACCAATCCCCTTGATCAATCCGCAGTCTCTAGCTCTATTAAACAACTTACTCAATACTTCCATCACTATGTTGAACAGAAATGGTGACAATGGATCCCCCTAACGCAGACCATTTTCCGTCCGAAATTCCATGGTTGGACACCCATTTACCAAAACCGACATCGAAGCAGTAGAAATACAACCCCTTATCCATTCTATCCACCGATCACCAAACCTCATCAAAGCTAATACCTGGATCAAAAAATCATGATCCACACTATTATATGTCTTCTCAAAGTCAATCTTCACTAAAAGTCCCCATTTACCATCCTTTCTCCACGCATGAATAATTTCTTCTGCTATCACAAAACTATCAACCATCTGTCTACCCTTAACAAATGCCATTTGGTTCAGACTAATGATCGAATCCATCACTTTCTTTAATCTATTAGCCAAAACCTTAGCAAGAATTTTGTAAACAGCTCCTGCCAAACTGATAGGCCTATAATCCTTTAAAGAAATCGTATTTCTAATTTTAGGAAAAAGCGCCACAAATGTATTGTTCAAATGTTTCACCACTGAGCTAACCCTATGAAATTCCCCCATGAAATTCATCACATCATCCTTAATTGCCTCCCAGTTGGCTTTAATAAAGTTCAAATTGAACCCATATGGACCGGGTGCTTTGTTTCCTTCACACTCACTAAATGCCAACCACACTTCCTACAATGAGAAAACTGTTTCTTTCTTATTATAGTCCTCTACTGAAATCTGTCTGAGTGGAAAATCTGGTCGGCTAGGCTTGCTCCTCTCCTTCTTCTAAAAACATTCCTTGAAAAATTGAAACACCCCTTCTCTTATCTGACTTGGACCAACACAAAGCCTACCGTTGACATATATATCACCAATTACATTGGCCTTTCTTCTCATATTAGCCATAAAATGAAAAAATCGTGTGTTTCTATCACCCTTCTTTAACCATCTTACCCGAGAACACTGTCTCCACCTTTGTTCCTCCTGACGAATAGTCTTCCACAACTTCACAAGGCAATTTTTATGTTCTTCTCTCAAAGTTGTTGTCCAACCAGATCCCACAACCTTTTTTTCTATGTCATTTAGTTCCTCTTCTAGTTGCTTGGATTGGTCACATAATTGTTCGTTTTCTCTCGCTTGCAACTGTTAGGATTATGCTCAATAGCAAGAGTATAATATTGTATTTGACAATCTAATCATATTAATAAAGTGATTTTTGTTTTAACAAAATCTTATATTATTTATAATTATAATTGTCAAAGTAAATAATCATGAGGTCAAAAGGCTATGAGAAAAGAAGAATTGTTCGTACATCTAGATATGTATGAGGTAGACACAATTCTTTAGTTAATCTTAAATAACGTTCACAGTGTAAGTTAAAGGTTGGGCACCTTTATCTTGTTAAAGTTGTAGAATTCTTTTACTAGTATTTGAGTGTGATCAAATGTGTTATGATGAGTCTAAAATCATCGAAGGGTCTTCGAGTAAAAGAATCTAATGCACTAGGTGCATTGAACTGGATCACAATGAAATACTTTATCTAGAACCGTCAATAGATAAACGTCTTTTCATTATTAGGACAATCGGAGAGTCTATCTTAATCATGAGATAAATGATGGACTTATGGTTACAAGTGTTATCATTTGAGCTATCAATGAGTATGATTATATAGCATAGTCTATCCTTGATAGTTTGGTGGTATTCATTTGCTAATCGATAGAGAACTTCATTTATAGATATGGACATCGTTGCTCCATTTATTAAATGTGAGTAGAATATCATCATATGGATGTTTTGAAGTTTTGGATATTAAATCTTAACGTTGAGTTTTCAATAGTGACTATTGAAAGATGACTTCTGGACAAGTCATAATATATATCCAAGTTCAAAGTGTGGTCATATGAGTAAATATGGTAACTTAGAGAGCTCTAGGCGATCTATGAGCTCTTGACGATTACTGATATTCTTCACAAGGATTCACTATCTCCTATAAGATTGTCTAGGGTATGAATGAGAATCATTTACTTATTCAATCTTTATTTAAGAGTGCAGTTTTAGTTCTTTAGTGGAATGAACTAAAATTAATATATTGAACCTAAGTGAATCATTTGTTGATTGTGATTAAGTTATTTCTATTGGAGCTTAAATTTAGATAGGCCTGTCAAGATCCCCAATCCACATGGACTTGCATGAATCACTTTATATATTCTACCGGACTAATTATGGGTCCATCTAGAATTGTATTTAATATATTAAGAATATAATTTACACATTATTTATTTGATGGGTTATTTAATTATATTAATATATTAATGAAAGGCATGTGGGCTTGTTTCTTTTAGCAAGAATGAGTTTAGTTCACATGTGGGCTTTTTATTAAAGGTCCAATGGATTTAATAAAATGAAAAATAATACATGGGCCTATCTTTGTGTATGGGGCAGTAAGGCTTATATAAAAGTCGAATGTATTATTTTATTTTATTATTTGATTAAATGGAAATTAATTAATTGATTGATTAATTATTTAATTAAGAATCAAAATCTTTTTCTGACTAGGAAATATGTTTCTTAGTGTTATACATTGGTAGTCGTATATTAAATATAAAAGACTTTATTTGGTAGTAGATAAATAAGGGATTTATTTATCTAGTCAAATTAGGAAGTCTTCGATATAGTCACAAATACACTAAAGAATTGGATTATGGTTTGAATTCTAAAAGATTGATTGAAGTCTTTTGAGGAAACAAAAATCCGTTTTTGTAGAGGATTTAGGTCACCACCTTGTTAACACAAGATAAAATTCGGAACCATGGTTTTTTTGGGAAAAAAGAATTCGGAACCATAGTTTTGGGAAAGAATTCAGAACCACAGTTTTGGAAAGAATTCGGCACCTTAGTTTCTTTGGAAAGAATTCGGTACCATAGCTTTTGTAACTATCGATTCGGCCACCATAGTTTTTGTAACTTTGGATTTGGCTACCCTAAGGTCTTGGACTTGAGAGTTATTTTCTTTCGCTGGAGAACAAGAAAATCCAACTCTTAGACTAGTGTGATTTTCGGCCAAGAGGAATAGAGAGAAAAGTTTGTTCTTATTTCGATAGTGCACTAGTTACTTTTACATCTAAAGGTTTTGTGCATAATTTCAAATAAGGTTCATGCGAGTTTCAATCTAACGATTATGAATTCAAAAGTGACCGGAACATTCTTTGTTGTCTCTTGGAATTTGTTGTGACTAACGAAAAAGAAAAAGTTTTGTTAATCCATCCTCAAGTACACTGAAATTCCCTTAAAGCAATAGTGTTTTATACCTAGAGGGGGGATGAATAAGTATAGTCCCAAAATCTTCCAATATTCAAAAATGCGGAATATAAGAATGAAATGAATACTTGAAATGATATAACAATTGTATAATAAGAATCAATTCATGTAAGTATCAATATACAAAAGAATCAATACAAGTGAACATATGGAAGATAAAGAAATATAAAGCGAAAATGAGACACAATGTTTTTACGTGGTAAAACCTCAAAGAGGAAACATCCACGGGTTGAATCCACAACCACCGGCAAAGCAAATCCACTATACAAAAAGGACTTACACACTCAAAGCTATCAACACTATGATATCCACTTCAAGCTATCAAATCCTAAACAACCCTTGGGCTAGTGATTCACAAAGCCTACTCTCTATCCAAGATGTGTCCTACACCTCTAGAGAGCAACTTCCTATCCAAGAATAAAAAGTCTCTAGGAAGATTTCTTTACTTAGCAATCTAGATCAAGAGATCCTAGTTAAGCTATCCTAGCTCAACCATCTGGAGTATCAAACTCCTTGCTAAGACTTCTTGCTTAGTTATTTGAATCACTTTGATTCTAACTAAGGCTTCTTGCTTGGCTATCCGGAAACCTTTCCTAGCCAAGTCTTCTTGCTCAAGACAAAGCTTCACTCACTTTGCAAGAGACTTCAACCTATTACAAGGCAATGATCTAGGTGATGTAAATGATGCAAACACACACAAATAGAGTAAGTAGATCAAACACACTCTATGAACATGCTTAATGATAATCTAGAATACACTATCAACACACAATCACTAATCTATCTAGAAATCAAAGCATGCCAAAACAATAAGAACAAGATTAGAATATTCAATATATGTCACAAAAACCTTAGTTCTTATATCATGAAATTGAATCTAGAAGATAACATGAAGCACATCATACAATTAATTTCTAGAAGCAATTTCAAGCAAAATCAAGTCTAGCAAAAATATGTTCAAGAGAGATCACAAAGCTAAACTCAATTAATTAATCAATCATACAACCCTAGCATATGATCTAACATACTTCTCAACATATTTCAACAATCAATTAGAAAGAATCAAAGAGATGATCAAGAGAAATTGAAAGAGAAGAAGTTTCACATACAACACTTGAGTCTCGGACTGAAATCTGCCAACTGTGAAAAGTCAAGAACTCAAATGACTCTGAAACTGCTTGGGATTTGTAGCTCTCTTCAAGACTAGCAATTTTGGCTTTTGGATTACTCAATTTCGAGTTCATATGAGAGAGTTATGATCAAAATAAGAAAACAAAAATGTTGAAGAATTTTGCAGAAATTTCTTCAAGTTATTGGAAATGGAGGGAAGAGAAGGCATTTAAAGGAAGGAGAAGAGAGGCAAAATTGTCCAAACAAAAGAGGCCAGACCAGTTATACCCACGTGTGGGGCGCGTTTGCCACACGGGGGTAGAGAGGGACTCTAGCCGTATGGCACACGTGGTCCTCCTTGCTTGGCCTTTGGCCGAGCAATCTCCCTCTCGCACCTCTCGCGTTCTTCAGCTGTATATGGGCATCCGAACTCCGAATTCGAATCCGTTTTCGGATTACGAATCGTGACTCCCTCATGCACGAAGACTATGAAACTTTGACAAATGGTTGAGAATTCATCTTGGAAAATGATGATGAACACAACTCAATGAATGAGAACGAAAAGTAGCGTAGCTACATCGTTTGGACTCGAAACTAAACGAATGAGTAACCGAAATGACCAGAACTCAATAAGGAATCAAATAAGATCATGTTCAAGTCCAAAACACAAGAAACACAAACAAATAAACACTATGCAACACAAGCATGCCATATCTAAGCGATAGTGAGAAATCATGCAATTCTACAAGATTGTGAACAATGAGATAAATGCATGTGCATACTAAATGTGTGTGAAAGTGTTATACCACATGTTTGAACTATGATGTAGGGACACACATATATGAATTGTGTGTGTGTGTGCCTTATGCCTTGCAAGAGAAAGAAGAATCTTGATACCTTAGCATCCAAGTATGCAATGTTCCCCTTGAAGACGATATTTGCACAAGATGTTGCTTCTTTACCTTTGAGGCTCCTTTCTTCCAAGAAACACCTAAGCAACTACTAATACAAATATAGAGAGTTTTGCAACAGAATCAAGCCAATACAAATAAAGGATCTTACATACACAATTCAAAGAGAAGGGAGACAACGCTCTTAGGTGATTCACGTTCGTGATTGGATTGGAAGATCTTGCGGATTACCATCGACACAACGTCAATTGGATTACGCGACAAATGTATGATATCTTTAGTATTATATGTTAATTAATTAGAGGGTTAAGGTTCAAATATGGAAAAATTTTAAACTATACTAAACTCTTTTTTACACTTCCGGAGCATGTATTTTTCCCTACAGCAATTGCATAAACTGTTTCACTGCTCTAGCTTTCCTAAGTAAAGTAGCACTACTTGACCTTCCTCCCAGTTCCCTCTTCAAAGACTCCCTAATTCCACTCATTTACTTTTTATCCTCGAAACATTTATTCTGAAACCTAAATGGTTTAGGACCCCAATCAATTGAATCTGCCTCTCTTAACATGATCGAATTGTGATCCGACAAACACGTTCCCAGGCCTTGTTGGAAAAGAGAATGGAACCAAGCAAGAAATTGAGGATTACATAGGAATATATCCAATCTAGCCCACAATCCAATTTCCCTATTATTTGTCCATGTAAAAGACATTCCTTGTAGAGGGATATCAACAACCATCGCCGAATCCATGAAATATCTAAAATTCTTTATAGACCTTATATTATAGGAGCAACCAATTCTCTCACTACAACCTAGTACTGTATTAAAATCTTCACCTATGACCCAAGTACCTGAAGAGTAGCTTGAGCATTAAGAATAAATTTCCACAATTCCACCCTACCTGCTTCATGATTAGCTGCATAAACATTACAAAATATGACCTCTTTGCTAGGTTTGATAATAACACCTGAAACTATAATGCACCTTTCATTCAAAATACACTCCTTTATCATAAACTTTTCTTTATCTTATAATGTAATTAAGCCCCCAGCTGATCCATTAGTGTCCACACTAGTCCCCTTTGTCAGAACCGAACCCCCTAATGATTTCACAATCCTTGAGTCAAAATAATTCAACTTGGTTTCTTATACAAAAAACAAGAAAGTCTTCTGTCTTTGAACCAAATTCTTTACATCACGTCTCTTTTCCTCCCTGCCTAAGCTTCTAATATTTCAAGATAACATAATCACCAAATAACTAGAATCCTCTCCAAACAACAACTCATCCTTAAGTCAACGATTCAGGAATCTCACCTCATCCTCATTTTACTATTGTTTTAGTATCTAAGTAGTTATGTCAGTAACGTTAATATTCCAAACAATTGTCAATAATTTAAACTATTACGATCAAATTAAAACATTTATTGAAAACAAACATATAAGAAGACATCGTATCTATATGATATACTTGTATTATGAAATTAAAATAATTATAATATTCATAATTCAATATAATATTAAATTTAACATAAAATAAAGAAAAGAATAAAGAGCATCTTTAATTTTTTTTAAGCGGTAGATTATATTAAAAGCCACAAAAGGGCAAAAAGGCAGCACAGGAAAGCACCAATAAAGCAAAGCCAACACTCAGGCAACAGACAGTACCCATCGACAAAGCAAAAAGAAAACAACAGCCAACAGAAGACAACAAAACAACAAGGGAAAGAACCCAGAAAAAATGCAAAAGGAGCAAACAAAACAGACCCCAAAACCAGCCAAACAAAGCACCAAAGGGTAGCCAAGACAAAACCTCAACTGATCTCACTCCATTCAACAAAACCCCACACATTCTCGCCCCTCTTTTCACAAGATTATCAGCAAAGCCATTGGAAGCTCTTGAATGAAAAGAGATGCAGCAGCAACCAGAATTTTCTAAAAAGCTCCTAATATCATAAATTTCATTTACGAGATTCAGGTTGCCAACCCCCTTGTTGTGAATCTAGGAATTCACAATTTTTGAATCACTAATAATCTCCACATGACGACCGAGCAACAAGATGTTAGAAGAAACAAGATCGCATGCTTTTTGAATAGAGATAACCTCAGTTGCATTAGAATCTCTCAAGCGTATACTCATCGAAAGTAAACACATAACTTTACCATCCGTATCCCTCAAAATCCCCCCAATACCAGCCTGGCCTGGTTTCCCAAAGGCTGAACCACCCACGTTGAAAGAAAGCCCATAACCAGTCGGAGTTAACCACTCATTCTCCTTCCGAGGCTTTGAAGAAATTGGTTCAACACACCATTCCTTGATGTTCAAAAGGATCACCGTCAAAGGGTCCATAAATCCCTTACCGTGGTGTTTGAACCACCAAGCCAATCTAAACTTCACCATATCAAAGGCTTGAGAAATGTTGACCTCAGTTCCCCCAAAAACCGCTTGGTTTCTAGCATCCCAAATAGTCCAATCCACCACATAAAACAGTAAATCCCACGCCCTTAAACTCTTAAGAGAAGGAACTAAAATCTCCCAACCGTCCCACCATTCCTTAACAGTGTCCGGCGTACAACATTGAACACCCCACCACCTCATGCAACTATACCATAACTTCCAAGTCCATGGGCACAGCAAAAACACATGATCCAAAGTCTCACTATTATTATTACACAGCCTACAATTCAAGACCATGTCCATCCTGAATTTTTGAAGCACTTCACCCACCATAACCCTCCCACAAAAAAGTTGCCATAAAAACAGTTCAACTTTAGGAGGACAAATCCCTTTCCAGGGAAGCTTGTGAGCCAAGTTCTCCTCCCTATGGAAAACTTTTAAGGAACGACAGAAAGAGGACACAGAGAACAAACCCGAAGGGATAAAGCCCCAAGCCAAATTATCGCCAATTGTCCTACGAACAACAACACACTCAAGGCACTTGATGAAACAATTCCACTGAATCATCTCCCAATCAAACGGTTGTCTTCTCAACTTCACATCCCACTCCCACTCCCACTCCCACTCCCACTCCCACCTATTTTCACGCCACCGCCCAAAATCAGAAACATTCCCTTCCTTGCATAAAGACAAGGCATAAACTCTAGGGAAAGCAGCCAAAAGAGGTTTCGAATCCATCTTAATATCTTGCCAGAACCTAGTTTAGTCTCCCTTCCCAATAATCACCTTGAAACCGACCTCAATCACCTTGGCAGACATAAACCCGGATTTGAAGAGATTAGCCATGGTCTTGACAAAAAACGAAGCAGTTGTAGAACACTGCCAGTCCCATCTAATCCTCTCATTTGAAATCCCATACTTGGCACAAGCCACACGTTTCCAAAGAGGTGAATCTTCTGAACCAAATCTCCAGATCCACTTTGCTAACAAACTAACATTCTTGTCAATAATTCTACCAATCCCATGACCACCATTCTTCTTGCTAAGACAAACTGTAATCCAGTTCACCGCATGAACTTTCTCTTTTCGATCCCATCTCCCCATAAGAAACCCCTCTGAATCTTTTTGATCTTCTGAGCCACTGCCACTGGCATTTTAAACACAAACATGTAATACATCAAGATACTACTGAGAATGGATTTAATCAACACTAACCTACCCGCTTTGGATAAAAACTTCCTCTTCCAAGGAGCCAACCGATTCTCAATAGATTCCACCACTGGGTTCCAAAAAGCCTTGGAAAAAGGTCTCGCTCCTAATGGAAGGCCTAAATAAACAATAGGAAGATTCACTTTCCTACACTTAAGCAAATCAGCCCACCTTTTCTCTTGATTAGAACATTTCCCCACTCTAACAACACGTGATTTGTAGAAATTAATCTTAAGCCCCGAAGCTAATTCAAAGCACCGTAAAATTCTCTTCAAATTCAACACATAGGAAGCTCGAGGTTTAAGGACGACAATAGTATCATCAGGAAATTGAAGGTGGTTCACATGCACCCCGTTCCTACTAAACACCTCGCCTTTCAACATTTCTAACTCTGTAGCCTTAATGAGAAGCGCACTCAATCTCTCTGCTATAATGTTGAAGAGAAAAGAGGAAAGGGGATCCCCTTGTCTCAACCCTCTTTCGATACTAAAATGAGAAGTTGGAGTTCCATTCACTAAGACCGAAATCATTGGAGAGGAGATGCAGCCCCCAATCCAATTCCTCCATCTAGCTCTGAAACCCATCCCTACCAACATATCATCTAATAACCCGTGATCCACACTGTCATAAGCCCTCTCAAAATCTAATTTTACCAGCAAGCCTTCTTCATTATCCTTCCTCTGCCAATGAATCACCTCCTCCACAATCACAAAGCTATCCAGGATTTGACGATTTTTAATAAAAGCCATTTGAAAATCCCCAATCACAAAACCCATGACCCTTTTAATACGATTGACCAGAACTTTCACTACAACCTTGTAGCAAGCTCCAACCAAACTAATTGGCCTAAAATCCTTCAATGACTCTGGCTTAGCAATTTTCGGAATAAGAGCCAAGAAAGTGTTATTAAGAGCTTTAATCTTACACCGATCCCTATGGAATTCCCAAAAAAAAAAAAAAAAAAAAAAAATCCTTCTCAACAACCTCCCAATTAACCTTAAAAAAATTGAGGTTCAACCCGTCGGGGCCCGGCGCCTTATTCCAATCACAACTCTTTAAAGCTTCCCCCACTTCATCCTTAGTGAAATCCACCTCAAGACTCTCTCTCTCTCTCAAGATCCGAAAGTTGCTTTAAACCTAGGCCAACAATCTTGGGACGTTGCCACTTCACATTCTTATAATGTTTCCTAAAGAATTCAAAAACATCACTCTTGAGGAGGCTAGAATCCGAGATAATTCTCCCATCCATAGTAATATCTCCAATATAATTTCTTCTTTTTCTCTCATTAGCTATGAAGTGAAAGAACTTGGTGTTCTTATCCCCCTCCTTGAGCCATTTCACCCTAGACTTATGTCTCCAATTTTGTTCCTCCACCCAAAAACTTTTCCACAAATCTACCAAAATCAAAATACGATTGTTCCTAAGATTCGCGGACCACCCTTCAGACATTGCTTTACTGTCCACCAGCTGCAGCCTATTCTCCAACTCCTCCACAGTAACCGACTTCCTTAGATTAGTAGAAAGCCACATCTTCAAAGCTGATTTCGTTAGCTGCATTTTAGAACTCAGCACTTGACCCTTAGAAAAACCATCAACCTCCTCCTTCCAAACCTGAACTGCCACCTTCAACATCTCTGTTAGGATTATACTCAATAGCAAGAGTGTAATGTTGTACTTGACAATATTTTCATATTAATAAAGTGATTTCTGTTTGTTAACAAAATCTTATAGCATTTATTATTATAATTGTCAAAGTAAATAATCATAAGGTCAAAAGGCTATGAGAAAAGAAGAATTGTTCGTACATCTGGATATGTATGAGGTAGACACAATTCTTTAGTTAGTCTTGAATAACGTTCACAACTTAAGTTAAATGTTGGACACCTTTATCTTGTTAAAGTTGTAGAATTCTTTTACTAGCATTTGAGTGGGATCAAATGTGTTGTGATGAGTCTAAAATCATCGAAGGGTCTTCAAGTAAAAGAATCTAGTGCATAGGGTGCACTGAACTGGATCACAATGAAATACTTTTTCTAGAACCATCAATAGATAAAAGTCTTTTCATTATCAGGACGATCGGAGAGTCTATCTTAATCATGAGATAAATGATGGACTTATGGTTGCAAGTGTTATCATTTAAGCTATCAATGAGTACGATTATATAGCATAGTCTATCCTCGATAGTTTGGTGGTATTCATTTGTTAATCGATAGAGGACTTCATTTATAGATATGGACATCGTGGCTCCATTTATTAAATGTGAGTAGAATATCATCATATAGATGCTTTGTGGTTTTGGATATTAAATCTTAACGTTGAGTTTCCAATAGTGTCTATTGAAAGATGACTTCTAACAAGTCATAATATATATCCAAGTTCAAAGTGTGGTCATATGAGTAAATATGGTAACTTAGAGAGCTATGGGCGGTCTATGAGCTCTTGGCGATTACTGATATTCTTCACGAGGATTCACTATCTCCCATATGATTGTCTAGGGTATGAATGAGTATCGTTAACTTATTCCATCTTTATTTAAGAGTGCAATTTTAGTTCTTTAGTGGAATAAACTGAAATTAATAGATTGAACCTAAGTGAATCATTTGTTGATTGTGATTGGGTTATGTCTATTGGAGCTTAAATTTAGTTAGGCCCGCTAAGATCCTCAATCCGTACGGACTTACATGAATCACTTGATATTTTCTACCGGACTATTTGTGGGTCCATTTAGAATTGTATTTAATATATTAAGAATATAATTTGCACATTATTTATTTAATGGGCTGTTTAATTATATTAATATATTAATGAAAGGCATGTGGGCTTGTTTCTTTTAGTAAGAATGGGTCTAGTTCACATGTGAGCTTTTTATTAAAGTCCAAATGGATTAAATAAAATAAGAAAACAATATGTAGGCCCAAGTTCTAGTCATTGGCGGCAATGGCTAATTTTAGCCCATTATATTGTTTTATTTTATTATTTAATTAAATGGAAATTAATTAATATTTTAATTAATTGTTTAATTAAGAATCAAATCTTTTTCTGATTAGGAAATATGTTTCCTAGTAGTATACTACTATTAGTAGTATATTAAATATAAAAGACTTTATTTGTTTAGTCAAATTAGGAAGTCTTTTATATGGTCACAAATACACTAAAGAGTTGGATTAGGGTTTGTATATAATATATGCATGAATGTTGAATATATATGCTTTATATATGCATGAATGCGGGATATTTATGTGAGATATATGCATGAATGTAGAGATATATTAGATGGCAAGTATAATGCATGCAGTAGTATTTGAACAAAACAGAAATACTTAAGTTGCGTGCAATATTAGTGCACAATATATATATCTATAATGGCGTACAGTATTTGTGCACAGGGATATATATTTTATATATTATTTATATGGACTTGTTCATAGATATAGAATATATAATTGGCCGAGATATATATAATATATTGAGAAAAGAATTCGGCTAATAAATTTTTATATGGCCAAGAGGAATTCAAAAACCCTAGTTTTTACAATTAAGAGTTTTTTCTTTTGCTAGAGAAAAATAAAATTCAACTCATAGACTAGTGTGAAATTCGGCCAAGAGAGATTATGAAGAGAGATT
Organism: Acer campestre; assembly: GCA_954870605.1. Taxonomy (NCBI): domain Eukaryota; kingdom Viridiplantae; phylum Streptophyta; class Magnoliopsida; order Sapindales; family Sapindaceae; genus Acer; species Acer campestre. Next base: position 12,637,409 of record OX940804.1, read on the forward strand.
GTTCTTATTTCGATAGTGCACTAGTAATCTTTACATCAAAAGGTTTTGTGCACAATTTTGAATAAAGGTTCACGCGAGTTTCAATCTAACGGTTGTGAATTCAAAAGTGACCGGGACATTCTTTGCAATCTTTCGGAGTATATTGTGACTAACAAAATCAGAAAAGTTTTTGTTATCCATTCTCAGGTACACAATTCAAAGATAAGGGAGACCACGCTCCTAGGTGATTCACGTTCGTGATTGGATTGGAAGATCTTGTGGATTACCATCAACGCATAGTCAATCGGATCACGCGACAAAGGTATGATATCTTTTGGTATATATGTTTAATTAATTAAAGGGTTAAGGTTCAAATATGGAAAATTTTTAAAATATACTAAACTCTTTTTAGTCTCGCTTCCGCTGCATGCACATATTTTTCCCTACAATTGGTATCAGAGTCTGGTTGTACCCTTTAATTAATTAACGTATATATATGTGAATCTATTTCTTTTTATTGTGATTATGCATGTTTAGAAGGAGATGGCACTCTAGGTATTCTCATATATAATTACATTGGAATGTATGGATTTATATATGTTATATTTTGATATAAAGTGAATTGTTATTGCTTGATTTTGATCCTAGAATTTCAATGTATTTTTTGTTTCGGAATTGTAACAAGAAGAGTGGCCTATTATCATCACAATTTCATTCTTGGTAGTTGCTATTTTTTTTTATTGTATTAAATTTAACTGCAGTATTTTTTTTAATGTATTAAAAATAGAGCAGTATTTTATTTTATTTTTGTATTAAATACTGCAGTGATTAAAAAAAAAATGTAGTATTTTATTGTTTAAATAAATTTGTAATATGTTCAAGCATCGAAGATTCGAAGACTTGAAGAATTAATAGCAACCGGAACGAGTTTGGGATCATGGGCACCATAGCAACGTGCACGCACGCAAAATTGCACGCAACCGTGCATGTTGGACTGTGGGCTGCGCATGGCAGCCCCATGGAGTCCATGGGCTGCGCATGGCAGCCCTTGTTAGGGTTGTGGAGTGTGCACGCCATTTAGGCAACCGTGGGTGCTCAATTGATCTATGGCCGCTTGAAGATTTGTTTGCCAAGAAATGAGTTTTTTGTATTCCAAACAAATGTAATTTACTTGCTTTTCTAGGATAGATCAAAATCGTGGCTATTTACTTTGCGTAAATATTACAATATTTGTTATTGTTTGATAACATGTCATGTAGAATAGTAGTGCCACTCATATATCTCTTTTGGTATGAACATGCATTGAATGATTTAGGTATCTAATTGGCATCTAGATAACTTGGTAAATCATTCTATGGGATTTAATCACATGCCTTAAATGATTGAGTGGGAGAAGGTGTATTACAAACACCTATGGCCTCCAAGGTTAGTTGAGCTATATTGTGTTTTGGTAATCCCCCCAAGGGGCGTCCGTGAATGGAATATAACAAGATACTTCCTTACAAGGATAGACTAGACAATTGACTCAAACGAGATCTACTCCCTAAGGAGGGATTTTTGTGAGGGAATATATTGAGGGTCGAAATCTTGGTAGTACACTCAATGTGGTTTTATTGATATCCTCCCAAGAGTTCTTGTTAATAAAATCACAAGGCTAAAATTGAAAACATTGGTTGTTATGTTAACAATTAGGTGGGACCTAGTCCAACTAATAAATGGTGCGAACTCCCAAAGGAGGCATAACATTTATGGGTGTTGGATCGAACGTTGAATTTTACGATTCAATTATAAATATTTAATTCAAGATAAATATTCAAAAATGCTAAAAAAAGATTATTTACTTATATATATTTTTGTTTTATTCAGAAATCATGATCCCATCCCTAATGAACATCCTGAAAGATAACACTTTAACTGGAGATAATTATATCACATGGAAAAGGAAAATTGGGTTATTGCTGAAAGCTAAAAAACATAAATTTGTTCTGTCAACTCCTAAACCACCTGCTCCTACTATTGAATCTAGTGTTTTGCAAAGAGATGAGTATGAGTAGTGGAGACTTCAGAGGATATGGCTAAATGTTATATCATGGCCACTATCTCCGACGTATAATGCATGCAGTAGTATTTGAACAAAACAAAAGTACTTAAGTTGCGTGCAATATTAGTGCACAATATATATATTTATAATGGCATGCAGTATTTGTACATAGGGATATATATTTTATATATTATTTATATGGACTTGGTCATAGATATAGAATATATAATTGGCCAAGATATATATAATATATTGAGAGAAGAATTCGGCTAATATATTTTCATATGGCCAAGAGGAATTCAAAAACCCTAGTTTTTACGATTGAAAGTTTTTTCTTTTGCTAGAGAAAAATAAAATTCAACTCTTAGACTAGTGTGAAATTCGGCCAAGAGAGATTGTGAAGAGAGATTATTCTTATTTCGATAGTGCACTAGTTATCTTTACATCAGAAGGTTTTGTGCACAATTTCGAATAAAGGGTTCACGCGAGTTTCAATCTAATGATTGTGAATTCAAAAGTGACCGTGACATTCTTTGCAATCTTTTGGAGTATATTGTGACTAACAAAATCAGAAAAGTTTTTGTTATCCATTCTCAGGTACATAATTCAAAGAGAAGGGACACCACGCTCCTAGGTGATTCACGTTCGTGATTGGATTGGAAGATCTTGCGGATTACCATCGACGCATAGTCAATCGGATCACGCGACAAATGTATGATATCTTTTGGTATATATGTTTAATTAATTAAAGGGTTAAGGTTCAAATATAGAAAAATTTTAAAATATACTAAACTCTTTTTAGTCTCGCTTCCGCTGCGTGCACGTATTTTTCCTTACAATCTCTTTATTCTCTAACCACAAATTAAAAAAAAATGAAATGGGATCGGTCCCCAATCGAATTTAGGTTCTCCAATCCCTACCGCATTGTGATCCGACAAGCTATGATTGAAACCCATCTACACAAGATTTGGAAGCCAAATCATAATTTCAGGAGAAAGAAGAAATCGGTCCAATCTAGACCATGCGGCCGATTCTCTAAAGTTTGTCCACGTAAACCTCAAACCTTGCATTGGGAAATCCACCACCTTTGCCTTACTAATGAAAGCCTTGAAATTCCTCATAGCCACTACATTACATCTTTCCACAATTCTTTCCTCTGTACGAATAACAACATTAAAATCCCCTCATAAACACCAAGGAATAGTAAATGACAGCTGGGAATTAATTAGAAAATTCCATAATTCCACCCTTCCTGATTCTGAATTAGCACCATAAACATTACAAAACACCATGTCCTTTTGCATTTTAACAAAACACCCAGTAAGAATAATAGCATGATTATTATGAATACAAGCTTTTACCTGAAAGACATCATTGTTCCAAAGTGTGATCAGACCACTGGATGCCCCTTCCGCATCAACTCCAATCCCTTTATTGAGCACCGAACCTCCTAAAGCCTTTAACAATCTATACTCAAAAGAATGAAGTTTGGTTTCCTAAATTAGAAGAATTGACGGTTTATGATGGTCAACCAACTTCCGAACCACTCTTCTTTTTTCCCCTTTACCAAGACCTCTAATGTTCCAAGTGATGGCTAACATAAAACCGTTGAAACCCCTACAATGATGGCACACAACACTAAAAACCTCTATCCATTAAATCTATCATCATCCTCCTTTTCTCTCCTTGCCACTTCTGCCCAAATCTCCTTCTCTTTACCATTAAGTTTGAAACCTAAAGCCACCACTGTCTCAATGATTTTAGCTATCTCATCATCAAAAACCCCCGATCCTTTTGTGTTGATTTGAACCACCTCTTAATTCTTTGATAGGCTAAGTGCTACTCACTCAAGCTTCTTAGCATTACGAGTCTGCATCCCATGATTCCTTGAAGAATAAATCTTCCTTCTTCCTTTCCTGGTTCCCCTCCACTGTTGCTTCCAATCTTCCCTCCTGAACCAGACCATCTGATACCTTCTGTGCCTCTCCTTTGTTAATGTCATCTTAACCATCCCTAGGATGTTGGCTAGAGGTGGTACTTAGGGTTCTAAAATTCTGGTCCGACCCAAAGATAGTCTTTTCAACCAGCACTTCAGAAGAATTTTCATTGGGCCCAATGTCTATCCAGAAATTAGCCCCTTCAATATTGCTGAAATTCGGCCCATCAACATTATGAGAAGGAGAAGGCCCTCCAATAAAATGACTAGGCCCATTTTCGCACTCCTCATTACCCAACCCATCTCCTTTCCTATTCATATCTTTCTTGCCTGAATTATCACCATCGGATATTCTTCTCTTCAAGCAGTCACCAATGTCATACCTGCCACTTACTTCCTTCCAGTGAGACTCAACCGACTCTGATAAAGATGAACTGTCATCACACACAAACCCATTCCTTGGACTTGTGACTATTCTTTTATCAAGAATAATCTTTGCTTTGCAATTGGTCTGGTATGAAGGTCTAGCCTTTGGTTTCCTTAAAGTTTGCAACTTGCCTTTGTCTTTTCTTTCCTTGGGAAGAGGAATCTCAATGAACCTATAGACAAGAGACCCCGAGGAAAGGTGGTTGATATGCCTTTTTGATCCCTCATACCTGTCATGCCTCAACTCATCAAATTCTTTCATTTTCGAAGCCACCTTGCTAACTTTTGCCATCTTTTTACTTCTAACTCTCCCTTTTTCTAGCATAGTCTGACCAACATCTGATGAAACCACTCTATCCTCCTCGAAACCCCGTTTCTCCCAATCCGGGTAGGTATTCAAATTTTGAACACAATTTCCATTTACCATTCCCAAGTGGTTTTCCAGCCACATGTATTGGACCAGAGCATTATCCACCGTCACTACTATCCTAAGGAGTTTACCATCAATCATCACCTCCACCTTCTTTGGTAAGGAACCCCCCACTGAGCTCAGGACCAACACTCTCCCTCTGTCCAGTCTTCTTTTGAAGAACATCTTTAATTGAATCCATAATGTTTGAATGTTAGGCATTCAAACACTTTCAAATGGCTTTCCACAACTCAATTTGCTTTGCATCCTGTAAGAAGTTTTTTTTTTTTTGGTTGATCCAAGCTTTGCATCTCCATGTATACATAGAACCTCAACCGAATCAACAAGCTCTAGCATGGACGTATATTGAGACAATCAAGAAGACAGTAGAGAGAGAACTTGTCTGCAGTAAAATCGTATCTCCAAGACATGCACTTCCACTCTATAGAAAAATAAAATCCTTATTAAAATTTAATTCCAAACAGTAATTGTTATATTTAGTCTTCGATAAATGTGTAAGTTTCATTTTTTTTTTTACTCAAATCTTGATTAATTTTTAAGATTCCAATTGATTTAGTTGGCTCTACCAAAATGGAATACAAGATGAAACAAATCATATATTTGTTAGCTTGCAACCGTATAAAAAATTGTAAGGTACATTCATAATTATAAACAATTCCCTTAATAATCCAAGCATTTCTATGTTATAAAATATAATAGTACCTGTTGTATGTATAAATTTGGCAATAGGACACGTCAGCAAAAGGTGCAATAAAGACGGGTCAAGTAAATAAACATGTCGCTCATTGACCAGTCAACGAGAGGAGATCAGTCAAAAATACGCCAGCTGGACATGCTCATCGGTTCAGAGTGGAAATGTGCTCGCCACAGCTGTTCGACCAACAAAAAGGCAAAGTGCACTCGCCGACCTAAGGTGTTCGCCAAGAAATATACAGCCCGAAGAATGATCTAATTCCAGTATACTTTCCACATCAAGAATCCGATCAGATACAAAGCTTGAGGATCAAATCCTACTTCGGATAGGATCCAACCAATTTTAAACGAAGAAGAGTCCAAACAGGCAACAAACCCTAAAGTTGTTTGTTTACTCTAGACTCCTTACATGATTGAAAATAGGAACTCCCCTACCAACACGGCATAGGCACGGGAAACCCTAGAAAGACTAATATAAATAGAACCCTAAATCCCACAAAAGGGGTTCGAAGATATAGAGAGAATAATCAGACAATTGTATGAGAGATCTGAGTGTGTAAACCATAAGCGATTCATAGTGATTTCTCTCGCTCTCAAGGGGCACCGTGGGTTTTTCCCATTCAAGGGTTTTCCACGTAAAATCTGTTTTGCATGCATTGATTTATTTTCTTTATTTGTTTGTTATTTGTTTGTTTTTGGTTAAGGTATTATTGTTGACCGAGTCAATCCAAAAATCATCGTCAACAATTGGCGCTAGAAGAAGGGGCTGAGGATTTCAGAATAAAACATCCAGGAACCCTTACTAATAGACACAACATAAGCAACAACAGCGAAAGAGATGGAATCCCCAGCAACGATCGGCTTCCCGAGGAGGCCATAGTACCCGGAGAGGAAACGTTAGCAACCGAGAACAATCAGCAGCTACTCCTGGGACTGGAGTAACCAATGAGACTTTACAGCACTTCCATGCAGCGCTGGTAAACTTGGTCAATGAAGCCAATAAAATAGGTCTCACGCTCCCTATAGGGCTAGGAGCCTTGTCTCCTTATTAACTGACAACCAGCACACATGGGAATCACCCTCCGAGAAGGATGTGGTCAGAAGTTCATATTGCAACTCCTAGCCTTCAAGCAGAACCAACTATCGAGGAAGCACTCCAAGACCCACAAGGAGTCCTGGATGAAAGAAGGCACAAAAGGGGAAAGGGGTTGCTGGACGAAGATTTCCTGAAAAAATGAGGCCGCAGGCGAGCACATGGGGAAGTCGTCAACGATGGATCTAACAGGAACCGCAGGAGACGACGATCAATCTCGTCAGAAGACAAAAGCCCCCAACCGAGAAGGGGATTACGGTCAAAAAGAGCACGGCACAGAGATCCGAAAGTACAGATGATCCAGAAGTTAACAGAGGTGATGATAGCAAGGAAGGAGATTTTCGTAAGATGACAATTAAAAGTAGAGTCAACCAAGAAGGGGAGCCGACTGGCCACCGGAGTGTTACCCTCCAACAGCTCTCAAAAAAGGTCTCAACTATGGCTAAGCGGTATGGACACAATGTTTTTTCAGATGATGAGTCAGACAGCCCATTCGTTGACCATATTGCCCATACCAAGTTCTTGGAACGGTTCAGAATGCCAACCATCGAGCAGTATAAAGAAAGCAGGGATCTGAAGGAGCACATTCACAGATTCCGTAATATTATGACCCAGTATGCATCAGATGATGGCCTCTTGTGCCTAACGTTCCCCCAAACCTTCGACGACCTTGCTTCTAGATGGTTTGGACGCCTACCAGCTAGGAGTATAAACAACTTTTCCAGTTTCAGCAAGGCGTTCATAAGGCAGTTCATGGGAAGCGTACAGAGGAGAAAATCATTAGCTCATCTATCGAACTTGAAACAAGAAAGCAACGAGTCACTTAAGAAATACTTAGCCAGGTTTGGAAAAGAAGTTGCCCGAATAGAAGATGCAAGCGACGTAGCTGTCATAACAGCCTTCACCAACGGACTGCAAAGTGGTCGCCTGTCTTTCGACTTACGAAGGGATCGACCAAAGACGTATGAAGAGATGATGGATATATCTGGAAACTATGCATTGGTAGAAGAAGAAGAAATAGCGCAAGGGGGTAGTTACGTCCATGGTCACAAACCAGACATAAAACCCGAAACCAAGGATGACAGGACAAAAGGTCAATCGCGCGATCGCCAAAGAGAAGACAAAAGCTGAAAGAATCAGCCCAAAGAGAGTCGAGGTAGCAACAGAACCAGTAGGTTCCAAGGTAGGTATAGCAATTACACTCCCCTAAATGGCAAACAGGAAGACATACTGCCTATAGTAGAGGACAAAGGAATCGCCAAGTATCCCCAGCAACAGTCGGCAAATGCCAGGAGGGATACAACAAAATACTGCCGATTCCACAAAAATCACAGGCATGATACTTCAAAATGCTTCCAGCTAAGGGATCATATTGAAAGTCTGATCAGAGAAGGGCACCTTAAAGATTTCGCCTTGAAAGGAGACCAAAACACTGGTCGCCACGATAGCTACCGAGGAGGAGGACAAGAAAGAAGGAGTCCAAGAAAAGGCAGCCCTAACGCGGCGATAAATACTATCTTTGGTGGACCTCACACAGGCAGAAGCAATAGAGAAAGGATGTTAGAGGTCAGGGAAGTAATGTATGAAAACAGGGACCTAGAAGTGAATTCCGTGCAGAAAAACCACAAAAAACCAAGAGAAGGACATGACCCGATAACCTTCACAGCTGAAGATTCAGAAGGAATTGATGCCAAACCCAACAACGCAATAGTTGTGGGTGTTAGGATTATGCTCAATAGCAAGAGTGTAATATTGTAATTAACAATCTTTTTCATATTAATAAAGTGATTTCTGGTTTAAATAAATCTTATAGCATTTATAGTTTAATAATTGTCAAAGTAAATAATCATAAGGTCTAATGACTATGAGAAAAGAAGAATTGTTCGTACATCTGGATATGTATGTGGTAGACACAATTCTTTAGTTAGTCTTGAATATTGTTCACAACTTAAGTTAAAGGTTGGGCACCTTTATCTTGTTAAAGTTGTAGAATTCTTTTGCTAGCATTTGAGTGGGATCAAATGAGATATGATGAGTCTAAAATCATCGGAGTGTCTTCGAGCAAAAGAATCTAGTGCACTGGGTGCATTGAACTGGATCACAATGAAATACTTTACCTATAACCGTTAGTAGATAAAAGTCTTTTCATTAGTAGGACAATCGGAGAGTCTATCTCAATCCTGAGATAAATGATGGACTTATGGTTGCAAGTGATATCATTTGAGTTATCAATGAGTACGATTATATCGCATAGTCTATCCTCGATAGTTTGGTGATATTCATTTGTTAATCGATAGAGGACTTCATTTATAGATATGGACATCGTGGCTCCATTTATTAAATGAGAGTATAATATCATCATATGGATGTTTTGAGGTAATTGGATATTAAATCTCAACGTTGAGTTTTCGATAGTGTCTATTGAAAACATGGCTTCTGGACAAGTCAAAATATCTAAGTTCAAAACGTGGTCATATGAATAAATATGGTAACTTGGAGAGTTATAGGCGGTCTATGAACTCTTGGCAATTACTGATATTAATCACGAGGTTACACTATCTCCAACATGATTGTCTAAGGTATGAATGAGGAACATCTTCCTTTTCTGTCTTTATTTAAGAGTTCAATTTTAGCTCTTTAGAGGAATGAGTTAAAATTAATGGATCGGACCTAAGTGAATCATTTGTTGATTGTGATTAGGTTATGTCTATTGAAGTTTAAATTTAGATAGCCCGCCAAGATCCCCAATCCACACGAACTTGTATGGATCACTTGATATATTCTACCGGACCAATTTATGGGTCCATTTAGAATTGCATTTAATATATTAAGAATATAATTTGCACATTATTTATATAATGGGCTGCTCAATTATATTAATATATTAATGAAAGGCATGTGGGCTTGTTTCTTTTAGTAAGAATGGGTCTGGTTCACATGTGGGCTTTTTATTTAAAGACCAATGGATTAAATGAAATAAGAAAATAATATATGGCCCAATATGTATGTATGGGGTGGCAAGGTGTATATTTAACCTAATATATTATTTTGTTTCATTGTTTTAATTAAATAAGAATTAATTAATTTATTAATTAATTGTTTAATTAAGAAAAAAATCTTTTCTGAGTAGGAAATATGATTCCTAGAGTTATACTATTGGTAGTAGTATACTAAAATTAAAAGACTTGTTTGATAAGAAAATAAATAATTAATTTTATTTATTTAATCAAATAAGAAGTCTTTTTATTTAGTCAAAAAAAAAAAGAATAAAAATATCTATGGGTTGGATTAGGGTTTGAAGTCTTAAAACTAGAAGTGAATTAGGGTGCAACTAAAACTCTTATATTTTAGGAGTGTGATTTGCGGCAACCCTAGTCCTTTTAGGAAGAGGATTTTCAGCCACCCTAAAAGAAAAAGAGGTAGAGAATTCGGCCATAGTGCGTGTGGTGCTTGATTCAACTTTCTTCTTCTTCTCAATTCATAGATAGGATTTTATTCTACTAAAAAACAAAAAAGAGTGAATAGATTATTCTTTGATGGTACACTAATTGCTTGTTCATCAATAAGCTTGTGTGTACAACATCGATTTAGGTTTACGCGAGTTTCGATCATTAGATTGAGAACTCAAAAGTGACCGGAATAATCTTAGTCTTCTTTTGATTGTTTTTTGACTAACAAAAGAAAAGAAAAGTTTGTTTGTCCATTCTCAGGTTTGCAATTCAAAGAAAAAAGGGAGACCACGCTCCTAGGTGATTCACGTTCGTGCTAGGATTAAAGATCTTGCGGCTTACCATCGACGTAAGTCAATCGGATCACGCGACAAAAGGTATTCTTCTTTTTGTTGATAATATATATATGTTTAATTAATTAAAGGGTTAAGGTTCATAAAAGGAAAAATTTTTAAAAGCTACTAAATCTATTTTTTTAGTCTCGCTTCCGCTGCGTGTACTTTGGTATTTTTCCCTACAGTGGGAGTACAAAAATAGCACACATAGATGTCCTTCGAGTGATGATAGATAACGGAAGCTCCGCTGACATTTTGAGCGCCAGAGTGTACGACAAACTTCGACTAGAAAGGAAAGATTTGGAACAATTCCATGTGCCCCTAAAAGGGTTCGGAGGCACAGAAGTAAGATCTTTGGGGACGGTGAAATTACCTGTGAGATTTGGGACAGCACCTTGTCGAAGGACTATCCTCCTGGATTTCGTGGTGGTTGACATTTACAACTGGCCATACAATGCTTTACTCAGCCGACCATTTTTGAACAAGGCACGGGCGATCACATCTACCCATGCATTAAAAGTCAAATTCCCGATAGAATTCGAAATTGGGGAGCTTAAAGGATATCAGGAAATGGCTCGCCGAGTCAACTTGTTAATCTTTAAGGACAAGACTGGGGTAGAAACATTGGGCATCTTCCAACTTGACGAAGAGGCACAAGAAGAAACCCCAAAAACATTCGAGCTAGACCCGAGGGATAAAACCGACAGAGAAAAAGAGGAACCAACCGAAACCATCATTCTGGACGAAAAGGAACTCAACAAAACTGTCAAGGTTGGAGCAAGTCTGATGAAACAGGTTAAAACAGGAGTGGTGAATCTGCTGAAGGAATATAAGGAGGTTTTTGCTTGGAGCCACGAAGATATGCAGGGAATTAATGCAAACGTAAGCACACATCACCTAGCGGTAAGCGAAGAATGCAAACCAGTGATACAGAAAAGAAGAAGTTTCAACCCTGAAAGAAGCACAACAATAAGGGAAGAAATATCAAAGCTGCTCGCAGCAGGATCTATCAGGGAAGTCAAATATCCTGAATGGGTGGCCAACGCGGTGCTTGTAAAAAAGAAGAACAATCAGTGGAGAATGTGCGTAGATTTTACTGACCTGAACAAAGCTTGTCCCAAAGACAGCTTCCCATTACCAAGAATCGACCAGTTGGTCGACGCAACAGCCAGACATGAGCTGCTAAGCTTCATGGACGCATACTCAGGCTATAATCAAATCAAAATGCACAAGCTAGATGAGGACAAGACAGCGTTCACCACAGACCAGGGGTTGTACTGTTATACCGTAATGCTGTTTGGCCTGAAAAACGCTGGGGCAACATACCAACGGTTAGTTAACAGGATGTTCGCCAGCCAAATAGGCAGGAATATGGAAGTATATGTCGATGATATGCTGACCAAGAGTATCACGGCTGACAGACATGTAGATGATCTGCGGGAAACCTTCGACGTGTTAACCAAATTTGGAATGAAATTAAACCCTTCAAAGTGTGTTTTCGGTGTGCTGTCCGGAAAGTTTCTCGGATACCAAGTGCATTAAAGAGGGATAAAAGCGAACCCTGACAAGATCAAAGCACTAACTAACATGGTCTCCCCAAAAAACCTGAAAGATGTCCAAAAACTTACTGGATGCTTGGCATCACTGAACAGGTTCATAGCAAAATCAACGGACCAATGCTTGCCATTTTTCAAAGCACTTAAGAAAGGAAAAGGAATAGAGTGGAATAAAGATTGTGAACAAGCTTTTCTTGCCCTCGAAAGCTACCTAGGCCGAGCACCGCTACTTTCTAAGTCAATCACAGGAGAAGTACTATACTTGTATCTATCCATCACGGACGCGGCCACTAGTTCCGTACTGATCAGACAGGAAGATGGAATACAGAAACCGGTGTACTACACCAAAAAAGCACTGCTGCCAGCCGAAACGAGATACTCACCAGCTGAAAAGATGGCGCTCGCCCTGATAACAGCAGCAAGAAAATTGAGGCCATACTTTCAAGCACACAAAATAGGAGTATACACCAACTGCCCGTTAAGAATGATTTTGCAAAAACCAGAAGTATCGGGCAGACTCACAAAATGGGCTATTGAGCTGAGCGAGTTTGACATAGAATTCATTCCAAGAACAACAATCAAGGGCCAAGCAGTAGCAGACTTTGTGGCAGAGTTTGTAGGGAAAAATATACCGTAAAAGTACACGCAGCGGAAGCGAGACTAAAAAAAATAGTTTAGTAGCTTTTAAAATTGTTTCCTTTTATGAACCTTAAACCCTTTTAATCAATTAAAGATATATAATATATAAGAAAAGAAGAATACCTTTTGTCGCGTGATCCGATTGACTTACGTCGATGGTAATCCGCAAGATCTTCAATCCTAGCACGAACGTGGATCACCTAGGAGCGTGGTCTCCCTTTTCTTTGAATTGCAAGCCTGTGATTGGATAAAACAAACTTTTCTCTTATTCGTTAGTCACAAAAACAATCAAAAGAAACCTAAGATTATTCCGGTCACTTTTGAGTTCTCAATCTTGTGATCGAAACTCGCGTGAACCTTGATCGATGTAGTATACACAAGCCTATTGATGAATAAGCAAATAGTATACCATCAAAGAATAATCTATGTCTCCTTTTTGTTTTAGTAGAATAAAAGCTCTCTATCTATGAGTTGAGAAGAAAAAAAAAAAAAAAAATTCTGCACCACCAAAAACCTAATGGCCGAAATTTATAAGACCACTTATATATGTGGCAAAATTTCTTTCTTCTTTTTAACTAGGGTGGCCGAATTCTCTAGCACAAAAGGGGTTAGGGTTGCCGCAATCCTCAAACAAAAAGGAGTTTGTATTGCACCCTAATTCCTATTTTGTTTAAGACTTCCAAACCCTAATCAAACTCATAAATCTTTTATTTTGACTAAAATAAAAAGACTCCTTATTTGATTAAATAAATAAAATTAATTATTTATTTTCTTGTCAAACAAGTCTTTCAATTTAAGTATACTACTACCAATAGTATACCAATAGGAATCATATTTCCTAATCATAAAAGATTTGTTTCTTAATTAAACAATTAATTAAGAAATTAATTAATTCTTATTTAATTAAACAATGAAAACAAAATAATATGTAAGGTTAATTAATCACCTTGCCGCCCCATATAAAAATATTGGGCCAAATATTATTTTCTTATTTCATTTAATCCATAGGACTTTAAATAAAAAGCCCACATGTGAACTAGACCCATTCTTACTAAAAGAAACAAGCCCACATGTCATCCATTAATATATAAATATAATTGAGCAGCCCATTACATAAATAATGTGCAAATTATATTCTTAATATATTAAATGCAATTCTAGATGGACCCTAAATTGGTCCGGTAGAATATATCAAGTGATCCATGCAAGTCCGTGTGGATTGGGGATCTTGGCGGGCTATCTAAATTTAAGTTTCAATAGACATAACCTAATCACAACCAACAAATGATTCACTTAGGTCCGATCCATTAATTTTAACTCATTCCACTAAAGAGCTAAAATTGAACTCTTAAATAAAGACAGAAAAGGAAGATGTTTCCTCATTCATACCCCAGACAATCATATTGGAGATAGTGTATCCTCGTGATTGATATCAGTAATCGCCAAGAGTTCATAGACTGCCTATAACTCTCCAAGTTACCATATTTACTCATATGACCACGTTTTGAACTTGGATATTTTGACTTGTCCAGAAGCCATGTTTTCAATAGACACTATTGAAAACTCAACGTTGAGATTTAATATCCAATTACCTCAAAACATCCATATGATGATATTATACTCTCATTTGATAAATGGAGCCACGATGTCCATATCTATAAATGAAGTCCTCTATCGATTAACAAATGAATATCACCAAATTATCGAGGATAGACTATGCGATATAATCGTACTCATTGATAACTCAAATGATATCACTTGCAACCATAAGTCCATCATTTATCTCAGGATTAAGATAGACTCTCCGATTGTCCTGATAATGAAATTACTTTTATCTACTGACGGTTATAGATAAAGTATTTCATTGTGATCCAATTCAATGCACCCAGTGCACTAGATTCTTTTGCTCGAAGACACTCCGATGATTTTAGACTCATCATATCTCATTTGATCCCACTCAAATGCTAGCAAAAGAATTCTACAACTTTAACAAGATAAAGGTGCCCAACCTTTAACTTAAGTTGTGAACAATATTCAAGACTAACTAAAGAATTGTGTCTACCACATACATATCCAGATGTACGAACAATTCTTATTTTCTCATAGTCTTTAGACCTTATGATTATTTACTTTGTCAATTATAATATTAAACTATAAATGCTATAAGATTTGTTTAAACCAGAAATCACTTTATTAATATGAAAAAGATTGTTAATTACAATATTACACTCTTGCTATTGAGCATAATCCTAACAGAGTTCACCGAACCAGATACCGAAGTAGCAAAAATGATAATAGCCCAAGCAAAGAAAGACTTTCGTTGGAAACTTTGTGTCGACGGCTCATCAAACATGCACGGCAGTGGGGCAGGGATAGTAGTTACAACCCCAGAAGGAGATTCAGTAGAATGTGCCTTGCGGTTTGATTTTAAGGCCACCAACAACCAAGCCGAGTATGAGGCATTGATAGCAGGACTAAATGTATGCACGGCCCTAGGAGCTGATAAGATTGAGTTCTTTAGCGATTCTCAAGTCATCGTCAACCAGGTACTCGACGAATACCAAGCAAGGGACGAAAACATGATCGCTTACTTAAAGCTAGCAAAGGAGTTATTATGGCGGTTTAAAGAATACAAGATAGTCCAAATCCCAAGAGAAAAGAACGAACAAGCAAATGTTTTGGCTAAATTGGCATCAGCTACGATCAATATCTGGCCCCGAACAATTCCCTTGGCATACCTACTCCGACCAAGCCTAGCAGAACATGCCGAAGTAGGAGTAATCATGAACGTATCAATCAATTGGATGACCCCAATCAAAGAGTACCTGATCAATGACATCCTCCCAAATGACTTGCTAGAAGCCAAGCGGCTGAAATACAGGGCAACAAGATATTCAATCCTCAACGGTGAACTGTACAAAAGAGGGTTTTCGAGAGTACTGCAAAGATGTGTTGGACCTGAAGAGGCAGAAGGAATCCTGAAGGGTATACACAGCGGGAGCTGTGGGAATCATGCTAGGAGCATCAGTCTAGCCCACAAAGCACTAAGGCAAGGATTCTATTGGCCAACCATGTTCACCGATGCAAAAAGAATAGCGACTAGATGTGAAGCATGTCAAAAGATTGCGAATAACATTCGCCATCCGCCTTAACGCTTACAAAGCATCACCTCCCCATGGTCGTTCGCCGTGTGGGGAATTGATTTGATCGGCCCAATGCCCACAGCACCAGGAGGAGCAAAACACGCCATTGTAGCAGTAGATTATTTCACTAAGTGGGTAGAGGCCGAATCACTGGTACACATAACAGAAGCAAATACGACCAGCTTTGTGAAGAAAAACATTCTATACAGGTTCGGAATACCAAACACCATCATCACTGATAATGGGACACAGTTCGATAACAAGAAATTCAGAGATTTATGCAAGAAGTATGGGATTAACAACTACTATGCCTCTCTAGCTCACCCGCAGACAAACGGACAAATTGAGGCGGTAAATAAAATTATCAAGCACAACCTGAAAGCCAAGCTAGCCATCAAAAAGGGGAATTGGGCAGAAAAACTACCACAGGTACTATGGGCGTACCGAACAACGGAAAGAAACTCCACTGGGGAGACACCTTACTCCATGGCATTTGGAACCGAGGCAGTCATTTCGGTCATTTCGGTCGAAACAACGTTCTCTTCGCCAAGAACACAACTCTTCCAGCCAGAACTTAATGTCGACATGCTGAAATATGGCTTAGATGAACTAGAAGAGAGAAGGGAGCATGCCCAAATAAGGAATGCCGCCTATCAGCAGAGAGCGGCGAGATACTACAACTCACATGTGAAAGTCAGAAGGTTCGCACTCGGGGACCTGGTACTAAAAAGAGTGACGCCTGGAACGAAGGAAAAAACTGCAGGATCACTCGCAGACAAGTGGGAAGGACCGTATCACATCACAGGTATAGCAGGCCATGGAGCGTATTACATAGCAAAGAGAGGAGTCAGCGAGCTGCCCCGACCGTGCAATGCTCAATACCTGAAGATCTACTACCCTTGATACTTCAGTCCAAGAAGACCTTTTATTATTTCTCCTTTTTTCAATTTACCTTTCTAGAAGTTTTTTATTTCTTGATGTTAGAGTTTGAAGGAAATAGTCAATAAAAAAGTAATTTATTACTGAGATGTCTACCATAGTTGAAATCGTGGATCAGCCATAATGAGTGGATCGCCAAAGACAGATAGATTAAGCTATCTAAATTCGGCGAACACCAAAGAAAACCGGGAAATACCCTGTATTATAGCAGGCTAAAGGCAAAGATGCTACAAAGCAGCCTAAGCTAGAGAAAAGTGCCGCATAAAAGGCAATCGCCATCAATAAAGGTATAAAACCCCCAGGGTGGAAGAGGCATTCAGCCAACGATATTCGGGGTAAACGCCCCGAAACTAAAAACGCTGGGTGTAAAGCAAGCTAGCAATCAAAAAAACAGTGAGCAAAAGCGGGAGACGTCCCAACAGTATGCTCACGTAAAGCTTGGTGTACGGTCGGACACGTCCTGACAAACACTGGGTAAAATAAAAACTAGCAACTATAAGCTAAGTAATAAAAGGATTCAAAGCATGGGCTAAAAACTCAGCAATGGCAGCTGAACAAAAACACATAGAATTAAATACGGCGAACAAGAGAGGAAAGCGACATGAGAAAAGTCGATATTTCATTTACTTGTTGAATGTATTTACAAAGTCAAAAAATAAAAAAGAAAAGTAAAATATACAAGGAAATCAAGCGCTCGCTGGCGGAAAGCCCTCATAATCATCCTTTTCTTCCTCGCTCACCTCGTCCTCCGACGGCCAAACTACCTCTTCATCCCCGTCGGGCATGAAAGGCGTATAGTCCCGACCAGAAACAGGACCTAAGTCAGGCTCAGCGCCAGACAGTGAAACTCCCCTTCTGCCCAGAGTAGTATATATTAAAGGCACGTTTGGTAGGGATTTCAAGGTGCATGGGAAGAGGCTTTGTTTGAGTATATCGGTAATGGGCCTTCCACAGCTTCAGTTGGCTTTTTACCGAGCGCACTGCACCATCCATGTGTCGCTGAAGGTTCTTGTCATACCGCTTGAGGGCCCTCTCATTAAAATGGTCCTTCAAGGTGAAGAACTTCTTGGCCTGCCGCATACCCCGTTCTAACTCACGGAGGATGAGTGCATCATAGGCGGGAGACCTCTTAAAACGATCAACGACCTCGACTTCCAAAACTGCCTTCATGTCATTCAGAATGATATCTTGAGAAGCCTGTTGATGTTGCAAGTCTTCAGACTCGCACTTGGCCCTTTCTTTAGCCTCCATCGCCAACCTCTCCCCCTCCATATGAGCAGCCAAGGCATCCTGACTCCCAGAAAGCTGCTCCCTCAGAGACCTGACCTCTTCTTCAGCGGCGAGTAGCTTCTCTTCAACAGCGAGCTGGGCAGCTAAAAACCCATTGGCAGACTCCCGCAGCTGAGCAATCTGTTGCGCGTGAGATGCCTCAGCCAAAAGCCTTTCGGCCGTCGAACGGGATACTTGGTCCTGTAAACGTTTATTATCCCTCGACGCCGCATTCATTCACCGATAGCTACTCGCCATTTCTGACATAATCTACAAGAAAAATGGAGTTAAAAGGTAAAGATGACACGGAGAAAAAGGGGGAAATAAGCAAAGAATAAAGTTACAGAAGTTACCAAGGAATGGCAGTTGAAAAAGACCTCCATCTTTCTGTTGCACGATTTCTCCTTCACGTGCTCCCAACCCTCACCAAAGTAAATGTTGTTACTTATAAAATGGTTCAGGAGCTCGGCTGTAGAAAAATCAAACAAAGAAACAACCCCTGACCCCTCGCTTCGATCAACTGGGGGTACAGATGGCCCTTCACGGGAACCTCTCAAATCCGCTGAAGGAGCAGACGATGGACCAGGAGCATCAGTAGGAGCAGCAGGCATGAGGGTATCCTCTTGAACAGTAGTACCCCGTGCTCCAGTGTCCGTCGGAGGTACCGAGGACCCAGACTTGTCAGGAATAGGGCCTTGAGCAGCAGGGGAAGATGCAGTCCTTGTGCCACCACCTTCTGCCAGTCGAGGGGTTGGATCCATAACCTGAGAAGGCCCAAGAGGGACTCCAGAACCGGTTTCACCCACAGGAGGAACCTCCGAACGTGAGGGCTCGTCATTTCCTTTCTCATCCGACAAAACAACGAATTGACCAACCCTTGACGCCCGCTTCAAAGGACGAGTGACACATTCAGGGGTAGTCTCCGCAGGGCGCTTCCCTCGACCATTCCTTGGGTTAAGGTCGCTAGAAGGGTCCTCAAGGGGATCAGGGACGCTCGCGTCAAAAACAGGAACCTTTGTACTCGCCACAGGAGCCCCAATTTTTTCTTTCCCCTTGCGGCTAGGGATATAAGGCAAAGTGTCAACTCCACCCCCACGAGGCTGGGTGATCACCTCCGCAACAGCAGGAACTCCTACTCCACCTTCATCTTGAGAATCGTCGCCCTCGGGCGGCGCGACTCCTTCTTTAGACAAACCTGCAGCATGCCTTTGACTGGCGGCTTCAGAGTTCTTCACCGCTCGGGCTTGCTCGTCACAGACGACATCGAACTCGCTCACTGAAAAGTAAAAAAACAATGTTATTCAAAGAAAGACCGATAAAACAAATTTTAAGGTTTAAGGAACTTACAGCGGCGACGCCTTGTAGACAGGCGAGGAAAAACGCTATAAGCGATCATCCTGGCTTCATCGAGAAGGTATTCTTGACCCCTCTTGGCCAAACTAAGCACTGCAGCCTCTGTCACGTTCTTTACCTCGTGCGGGGTCAAGGCAGGGAGAGCTTTCGACCAGGCTTCAAGAGACGTAAAGTGTCTCGGAATTTTACTCGCTTGAAGGTTTCGACGAGGGTCGGCAAGGTTATTCCTTCCCCATTCGCCACCAACAAAAAACCAACTGTTCTTCCACCTCTTGTTCGAGGTGGGGAAACCCCAGATAAAACCTTTTTTCTTCTCATCACTCGAGACTTCCACTTGTCCTGGGTTAGATACACCCTAGGGGATCCAATTTTCCACAAGGGTTGATTGAAGGTAATAAGTACCTCCATGGCCGGACTGCCGCAAAACATAAAAGTGACGGATCTCGCGAGGTGTTGGCGACCATCGACCCATTGACTTCCACATCACACACAAGGCCATCGGAATCCTGTAGCTGTTCGGTGAAAGTTGGGCAGGAGCGAGCATGGCATTAGTCAGAAATCTGGCTATAAACGGCTGAAGTGGGAGAGTCACCCCATAGCCCAGCATCGACCTGTAGATGGCGACGGCGTTGCTCGGTGGATTCCACACAGCCCGCTCACCGGAAGGAATAAGGACAACCGTAAACCACGTTTACTGGTGACTCTCCCGCTCAGCCCGCTCAGAATATCATACCTCTTCTTATATTTAATAATCTCTTGCTCGCTGACCACGTTTACTTCAGTGTCGAAAGAGCTTGGGCGATCAGCTGCAAAGCACAGACTGTTCCGCCGATGATCCTCAACATCTGAATCAATCACCGTCTAAGCACCTAGGAGGGAGTCCCTAGGCCCCCGTTGCCCACTACCACCGGTTCTGTGAGTCTTTGCCATATCTGAAAAATCATTATCAACAATCGAAGGAAATGTGAAGTCAGAAGTATTGGTGTCAGAATCAGAAGGGATGAAAAGGAAAATTAGCACAGGAGAAGTTGGGTCAAAATTTCGCAAATATAACTCAATCTTGTCTTCAACCTCCTTGTTGCCAAGCTCAAGGGCTTGCATCATTTGATTAAAAAAGAAAGCGCGTCGTTGAGAAGGATCCATGAAACTCACCAGAAATGCTCTTGAAAAAGGAAGAAAATAAAGTGGGTAGCAGAATCACACTCTAAGAAGATCACCGGAAACCAAGCACGTCGATTCGAAAACTTGGAGGATTTTTCAAAGAGTATTTTTTGTTGATAAGAAAGAGAAAAATGAAAGCAAGGAAAATAAGAAGGAAACGCAACAGTCCCATCCTTAAAAGGGGGAAAATTCGAAATTTGAGAAAAATAATGATTAGAAAACGGTGTTGATAAATTACCGCCGCCAATGAGTAAAGGCTGTGACGGAAAGAATCCATCAAGCAAAGGACACGTGGCATCGCTAGGTTCTCAATAGACGTGAAATCATTACAGGCGTGACATCATTTACAGTGAGTCACATCAGAACCCAGCGTTTGAAATTCTGTGGCTGAAAATGAAAGTTTGCTGAGGTAGACTTAATAAGAAGAGTAACACGTGGCCAAAACAAAAAGAGAGGGAAAAACATCTGCAAAAATTTCAGAAAATGAGGAAAGTCAGAAAAGCATAAATATAGCATATAAGCACTGCTCGTAGAACCAAAGAAACCAACCTACATTGGATCAACTCGAAGTATTTATGAGGGTATTGTTGTATGTATAAATTTGGCAATAGGACACGTCAGCAAAAGGTGCAATAAAGACGAGTCAAGTAAATAAACACGTCACTCATTGACCAGTCAACGAGAGGAGATCAGTCAAAAATACGCCAGCTGGACATGCTCGCCGGTTCAGAGTGGAAATGTGCTCGCCACAGCTGTTCGACCAACAAAAAGGCAAAGTGCGCTCGCCGACCTAAGGTGTTCGCCAAGAAATATACAGCCCGAAGAATGATCTAATTCCAGTATACTTTTCACGTCAATAATCCGACCGGATACAAAGCTTGAGGATCAAATCCTACTTCGGATAGGATCCAACTGATTTTAAACGAAGAAGAGTCCAAACAAGAAACAAACCCTAAAGTTGTTTGTTTACTCTAGACTCCTTACATGATTGAAAATAGGAACTCCCCTACCAACATGGCATAGGAACGGGAAACCCTAGAAAGACTAATATAAATAGAACCCTAAATCCCACAAAAGGGGTTCGAAGATATAGAGAGAATAATCAATCAATTGTATGAGAGATCTGAGTGTGTAAACCATAAGCGATTCATAGTGATTTCTCTCGCTCTCAAGGGGCACCGTGGATTTTTCCCATTCAAGGGTTTTCCACGTAAAATCTGTTTTGCATGCATTGATTTATTTTCTTTATTTGTTTGTTTTTGGTTAAGGTATTATTGTTGACCGAGTCAATCCAAAAATCACCGTCAACAGTACCAAAAAAAAAAAAGGTGCATTTTTTTTTTAGTAGTAATTTTTTTAGAAAAGCCAACGAAGGCAGCAAGCAAGGAACAAAACAGAGCCGACCACACTGCCCAAGCAAAAACCCATAAGCAAGCTAACAAAAAAATGCATTATTTGCTTCTTTTTTATCTTTAAATGGCATGACATTTCATCAAACAATTTATGTGCATTCAGCCTAGTGAATAAAACAATGTCAAGTTCATACAATACTCAGGTCAATAAATCAATTGACAATAGCACTTTTTTTTCATAGAAATTAAAACACAACAAAAAAGACATAAAAAAACAAACAATTAGAGAACAAGCCGAGATAATTGGCTTGTGGAAAATGGTTGTCATATTGAAGTTATCGTTGAGCGCTCGTTGCATCCTTAGCTTGACGATGGTGACATCGACCTCTTCCTTACTCGGTGGTGATGACAATCACCTCAAGCTTGATGGGAGCAACTTGAGTGCCCATGTCTTTGTTGTTGTACTGATCATTGTGCATGTGACGGTGTATTCAATAGAAGTGAAATCATGGAGAAATTATGTCCGAGGAAAAAAAATAAAGATTGGAGAGAAATATACCGGAGAAAAATCAATTAAATGATCGCTTTAATTTTGATTAGGCGAAGAAAATTAGGAACCGTAAAAAGAGAAATTATGTGAAGTATTTTATTTATTTATTTATTTATTTTTTTTAATTCCATTTTTTTTTTTGAAATGGCAGTTTTATTGAATATAATCAAGCAACATACCAGCATGACAGAATCTGGATATACAAACCAAAGTCAAACAAATACATAGAAACCAAAGACAGATAAACAAACAGAGTCTAACCAATATCCCTCCATTCTATTCTATCACCTCCACCATTGGATCCCATTTTTGCTGACCGATCCGCAAAGGAGTTCGACCCCCTCGGTGAATACTTGATCTGAAGGCCATCCCAAGAAAGGAGAAGTTGTCTGATGTCTAAAACAAAATTGACCAAACTTAAACTACCAAAATCTTCACCGTTGCACCAGGACACCACAGAATTTGAATCACTCAAAATAGTTACAGAGCGACCAAACAAAGATTGATTGTCTACAATCAATTGACATGCTCTGTGTATTGCTAAAATTTCAGCAGTTGTAGCATCCAAAAAACCCACAAAAAATGAAAATAAATACAGAATCTTGCCTTGACAGTCATGAAGAACTCCTCCGATACCAGCGTCACCCGGATTGTCCCTAGACGACCCATCCACATTGAAGCACAAATTCGAACCAGAGGGAGGCACCCAAACCTTGAAATTGTTAGGCTTGACCGAGAATGTGTCCACACACCTTTGCTTTAGATCCAACATGAGCATAGTCAAATCCACTTCGGAGCCACATCTATGATTCTTGAACCATAATGCCACTCGAAACTTGATCATATCCACAGCCTTCCCCATATTAGCTACAATACCACGAAAAACCATCTTGTTACGACATTCCCATATAGTCCAAACAATAGCAAAGAAGAGAATATTCCAAGCTCTCTTCCAAGACTTCGAAAAACATAATCCGTTCCATCCCAACACCTATTCATTAATCGACGCAGTTGAACACGTACAAACTCCCCACAAGCCCATGCGTAATCTCAAAAGCTCACTAGACCAGGCACAAAGAAGAAAAACATGATTTATCGATTCAATTCCATCATCACAAAACGGACAGCTAAAGTTTGCAACTTGCAACGCACCAAACCTGAGCAAAACTTCTCTAACCAGAATTCTTCCTTTCAAAAGTTGCCAAGCAAAGACCTCAACTTTTGGGGGACACAAACCTTGCCAAAGGAATTCGTAGAACATATCAGCTGCATCACAATTATCCTCCAAACACCTTCGAAAAGAGCTCAAAGAAAAAAGACCATTAGTAGTGTAAGACCACGCCAAAGCATCCGGGATGCTAAATCTTACCTGAATACTATCCGAAGCTAACAAGAAACAACTCCACTGTTCAGTTTCCCAATTAAACAAAGGTCTTCTCAACCGAATATTCCACACCCAAACAGAGTTAACCCAATTACCAAACTCTTTAATAACACCACACTTGTTTGAAGCCAGCACATATATCCTTGGAAAAGCTTGCATAAGAGGAATTGAATCCCACATCATATCCTGCCATAAATGAACCCTCTCCCCATTCCCATTAACCACCTAAAAACCATTATTAATAATGTGAGCTGCTCTATAATTTTGTAAAAAAAGCCTACAAATAATTTTAACAAAAGGCGAAGCATTCCTAAACTTCGAACAATCCCATAATAGCGGATTGGATCCAAGACCATACTTGGCACACAACACCTTTTTCCAAAGGGAAGACTCCTCTCTCCCAAACCTCCATATCCACTTAGCAATCAAACTCAACCCTTTGTCCTTCATACTCCCCACACCAAGACCCCCAAACTTCTTATGTTTACAAATGGACTTCCAATCAATAGAATGAATTCTCTTTTTTTGGATGCCATCATTCCAAAAAAAATCTCTTTGAAGTTTTTCTAATTTCTTTGCCACCACCACCGGAATGGAAAAGACCGACATAAAATATGACGGAATACTTGAAAGCACCACCTTGATAAGAACCAAACGACCACCCTTGGAAATGTATGCTCTCTTCCACAGCGCAAGCCTTTGCTCCACCTTACTAACTACTGGATTCCAAAAAGCCTCTCTACTTGAATTTCCACCAAGAGGAAGGCCCAAGTAAGAAACTGGAAGCGAGGATGAAACACACCTAAAAGCAGCCGCTCAATCAAACTCACCAATCCTTTTTTTACCAACACGAACTAGGCAAGATTTATGGAAATTAATCTTTAAACCAGAAACTAATTCGAAACATCTCAGAATTCTCTTAGCATTCATAAGATATTCCAAATTAGGTTCTAAGAATAATATCGTATCATCTGCAAACTGCAAATGGGAAATGTAAGTACCCCCATCACCAAAAACCGCCCCCCTAATCAGATTTAACTGCTTTGCTTGTATAAGCATACCACTCAAAATCTCAACCACCATATTGAATAGAAAAGGAGACAAAGGATTTCCTTGATGAAGTCCCTTTTCATTGGGAAATTGTTTTGTAGGATAGCCATTAACTAAAACAGACAATGTAGGAGAAGAAATGCAACACTTTATCCACTCCTGCCATTTCACTCCAAAACCCATCCTAGCCAAAACTTCAATCAAAAAATCATGGTCCACCGAGTCATATGCCTTCTCGAAATCCAATTTGACCAATAATCCACCCTTACCCTTATTCTTCCATGAATGAATAACCTCCTCCGCAATAACAAAACTATCGACTATCTGGCGATCTTTCACAAAAGCCATTTGCGACAGTCCAATCACTGAGTTCATAACTAACTTAAGCCTATTTGCAAGAATCTTAGCCAACACCTTGTATAACGAGCCAACCAAGCTAATAGGCCTATATTCTTTTAAAGAAACCGGGTTCTTTATTTTCGAAATCAAAGCAATGAAGGTGCAATTAAGATCTTTAATCACAGAGACATCCACATGAAAAGCTCTCAAGAACATCATGAAATCATCTCTAATCCAATCCCAATTTTTCTTCACAAAATTAAGATTGAGTCCGTCCGGACCCGGAGCCTTATTGCCATCACAATCGTTCAAAGCCTTCCACACTTCATCCTCCGTAAAATCTGCTTAAAGAGCAACACATTCATCCACCGAAATCTGTTTTACTGGAAGACCATCTCATTTCGGACGAGGCAACTCCACCTTCTTGAAATGCTCCTTAAAAAATAAAAAAACTCCCTCATTGACTTGTTCCGGACCACTACAGAGCTTATCCGAGATGAAAATGTCCCCAATGAAATTAGTCTTCCTTCTCACATTAGACATGATGTGAAAAAACTTTGAATTCCTATCACTTTCTTTGAGCCATTTCACCCTAGACAACTGCCTCCACTTTTGTTCATCGATACAGATTTGTTTCCATAACTTGATCAAACATGCTATTCTCTCCTCTCTCAAATCTACCGACCAACCTATTGAAGTAGCCCTTGATTCAATTCTTTCCAATACATCCTCCAACTTCTTGATCAAATTTCCTTCATTTTTCCTGTTAGTAATCTGAGCTTTCAAGAAAAACTTTACAGCCTTAACTTTGTTCATAATTCTCGAGCCTGCATGAACACCACCCGAACAACTCTTCCAACTTTTACGTATCCCTTCCATCAACATTTTGTCATCCAACCACCCATTTAAAAATCGAAAAGGCTTAGGACCCCAATCATCCTTCATTTTGCCAAAAAGCACTGGATTATGGTCTGACAAGCTCCTACAAAGACCTTTTTGAATTAGCTTTGGGAACCATGACAGAATAACCGGGTCACACATAAAACGATCAAGTCTCGCCCAAGACGCATTTTCCCTATTATTAGACCAAGTAAAAGCCATTCCCTGCATAGGAAGATCAATCACATGTGCAGAATCCACAAATCTTTTAAAATTTCTCATTGACCTCAAACTACCAGGACCTCCCTTCCTTTTACTGTTATCCAATACCGAATTAAAATCCCCCCCTATAATCCAAGGTCCAGTCAAAGACGATTGAGCCAGTAAAATAAATTTCCATAACTCAACCCTTTCTTTTTCATTATTGGCAGCATAAACATTGCATACTACCACCACTTTTTTGATAGAAGAAAGCAAACCAGACAATATAATACACCTGTTATTATAAATATAAGATGATACCTTAAAGGAGTCTTCATTCCAAAGAGAGATGATCCCTCCCGCCGAGCCAACTGCCTCCACCCCAACACCTTTAGAAAGAATAGAACCACCCAAAGACTTGATAATCTTCGAATCAAAATAATTCAATTTCGATTCTTGAATAAAAAGGATAATTTTTTAATTCCATTGTTGAAGTGTAGGACAATATTAAGGAGGTAGAAGAGGATAAAAAAAAGTTTCAGAAACCCTAAAAAAAAAAATCAAAATTTAGAGATACCATATGTTGAGTTAATTGTCATAGACTTGAGAGTTTCAATGAAATTAAGAAATATGATTAGGTGTTTAGAACAAAAAATTTAAAGATTCATGATATGGTTTAGGAAATATGAAATAAGTGAAAAGAAAATAAGTATTTACAAAATAAAATATTTCCTTTAAAAAAAATCTTTCAATTTTTTATAAGGTAATTTTTTGACTAATTATATTAAACTTCACAAATTATCAAATTTTAACTAGTTGTGACAATTTTTGTAAAAATAATTTGAATTGAAAAAAACATAATGACAAACAATAAAATTTGTCACAAAATAATACCTATAGTGATATATTCAAAATTTTCCACAAATAAATGTGTCACTATAGGTCACTTTTCTTATAGTGCTGGTTTATATTCATTTTTTTTTTCACAACTATATTATACCATTCTTATTCTCCATCAAAATAGAAAAATGATATCAAAATTCATTAAAATTGATTGGATTTTATCAAGGTAGGGATCTCTTAAGACATAACCACTATATGTATGTACGTGGATCAAGATTCTCTCATGTTTTTTTTTTCTCCTTAGCTTTTTAGTGGATTTTGCACGCCCGACAAAGTGTAGATTCAATGGTCATGATTAATTCTTTTCTTTCTCTATTCTCTATTCAATGAAACTCACCATTCTTGGATATGATATTTTTTCTCTCCTCCCACTTTGTTCCACTTTCATCACTCTATCCTTAAATTTTTTTGATGATATATTTTTTCACTCCTCCCACACTTTCGTCTTTCATCGCTCTTTCTTTATTTTGTCATATATCTGATCGAACCAAAATTGGTATGATTTTTGGCCCTCATTTCCGTATCTTTATGCTTGATTCTTGGGCATTATTCTGTGGTTTAATGGTGTAAGTTAAGTGTTATCAACAATTTATAGAATTCAGGGGCATTGGAGTAATTTTGGTGAAATAGGGGCAAAAGTATAAAATATGGAGGAAGAATTGAAGTTATCGTGATTAAAGAAGAGAACAGGGGCTGAATTGCAATTGACCAGGAGCGCTGCCACGTCAGCAGGCTAAACGGTGCGTTTTGCTGTGGTGAGGGAGTGTGGGCTGCTAAGCGCACCCACGCCCATGTCCTTGCGCACCCACACATGCCAAGCCAACAGCCCAAGTCAACAGGCCCAAGTCACACGGCCCAAGCCCTAAGGTCAAAACGGCAGCGTTTTGATTAACGAGAATATTAGGTTTTTGGGCCTGATTTGTGGCCCAAATAAAAGCCCAAAATGCGCGCCCATTTCACCTCCAAGCAAACCTGACTACACCCCACCTAACTGCTAAAGACCCCCCAAGACCACTATTCATAATCTCCTACCTTCAGCTCACGCGTGCAGCTGCATGCCCAAACCCTCGTCGGCCAAAGGTCCACCCTCTCGGAGTCACCGTCGATGGGTTCCGGTGGCAAACGAACGGCCACCTCACCGGCTGCCAGATCGTAACCTTCCTGACCTCCCAATTGGCTGGAATCCAGCCACTCCAAAATCATGCCATTTCTTCCCATTTTGCCCCTAGGTCGCCATGGCGACAGGGACTTGATTTCCACACCTGATGAGGTCGCCATTTGCATCCCCAAGGTCACCATTTGTGCCAAACCGCGACCTCCTTTGTGCTCAACGCTGATTGGCTGATTTTGGCTGGTAAATTACAGAAAGGCCCCATAGAGGGGCCAAAATGGTAATTTCCAAAATGGTAATTTGACAAGTACAGGGGGTGTTTTGGTAATTTTACCTTCCGTGACCTAATTCAAAAATACTATAAATTCATCCCTCTTTTTAATTTGAATACCAAGTCTTACCAAGCCTATTCAAGCCTATTCTCTCCTACCAATCTCCCTTTTTCTCCATTAATCATCTCCCAAACTCCTCCATTTCTATACTTGAACTTATCTAATCCATCCAAAACCTCACACCAAATCTTGATTACTCCCCTAGACCATTCCTTCCCTACCATTTTCTCCATCACAAATCCTTTGTCACTCACCATAAGCTATCCACCTATCTAGACACATCCTCCTCTTCCATTCTTTGCATCTAGGAGCATCAAAGGGGAACAAGGATCAAGCACTAAAGATGGTGGCCCAAGGGTGATTTCCTTACCATTTACTTGTTTCTATTTGATTGCTACTATGTGGAATTAAACCCCTAATCTAGGGGATTGATTTGATAAACATTTGGTTGTGGGTTTTTGCTTAAGCTTTGTAATGAATCTCTATATGTGTTCTATTTATTAATTCATTAGATTCTATTCATTATGTGATTGACTTGTATACCCACTTGTTAATTACAATCTTGTTTAGAATAACATGTTATATAATCACTCTTGGATTGACACACTTGAGTGATTAAGAACCCAATAAATAGGATAGATTAGTGGAGGGTATATCAACCACATTAATCTAAACCTAAATTGGTTAACATGTAGAGATTGGTCCTTAAAGTGGCTTAAAAAGCAATACCCATACCTACTTGCTAATCAATCAATTCCCTAGCATCAACATTAATTGTTTACATCCATTTTTCTTATCAAGATTGTGAGTCTTCTATTTTTCATATCACCATATTTCTAGTTAGGTTAATTTTGCATGTATGTTTGATGGTTTGACAAACCATACACTCATTCATCATTTATGGTTTATTTTATTGTTTATAGATTAGCTAATTAAATCAACATATTTCTCTAATTCCCTGTGGAACAGAACGAACTCTAACCTTACCACAATACTCATTTTCAAATCTTAAAATATATTGCGTAAAGATTTATTTTACAACATTCTTTTGGTAATTCGCAATTTGGTAATGACACAAAAAGTGAATCATCAAAATGGCGCCGCTGCAGGGGAATTAAAGCGATAGTTGATTCAATTAGCTTTTCTTAGTTGTTTTTAGTCTTTTTTGTTCTTTTTACTTCTTTGTTAGTTTTTATTAATTTTTAGTCTCTTAGTTGTTTTTAGTCTTTTTAGTTTCCTTTCACTTCTTTGGTAGTTTTTGTTTATTTTTATTTCAGGACTCTATGGATTTCCTTGTGCAAAACTTGTGGCCAAGTTACGCTCCAATGAGAAGGTCATCGGAAGATAGGAATGACTATACGTCATCTAGTTGGCCGGACCAAGGAATAGAGTCCACATTTGAAGAAAATTTCAACAACTCCATCAATGCCACAACTCAACTCAACACAACATAGAAGTCTTGTATCAATCGAAGGAAGAAGATCTATGCAAGATCACACTAGAGATGAACAAGAAGATTTTGAGCATGAGTGAAGACCTAGTGATGGTGATGGATGTATTGAAAAAGGAGAATGCTCTACTTCAAGAAAGAATCATGACAACTTCCCTCCAACATGAAGAAATCACCAAGGATTATGAAGGGAAGATACAACTCTTGAAGAAGAAGTTAGAAGGCAAGGAAGCCTTGGGAACAAAGGAGAGCATACTTCATGAATTGAACAAGAAAATCATTCTTGAAGTAAAGGCACTTAGAGCCGAAAATGGTACTCTCAAGAAGCATAATTGTGAAGTCTCCACCAAGATCGAAGATTTTGAAGAACAAATTGAGAGACTTGAAGCCGAAAAGAGTACAACATTGAAGGAGCTTGAAGAGACCAAGGAGGACTTTGCAAGGAGGATGCGGGTAATGCAAGCCGAAATTCAAACAAGGGATAAGGCTTTGGAGATAATGAAGACAAAGGAAGTTGACCACCTTGCGAAACTTGCAAGGTCTAAGCAAGAAAGAGAAGAAATGCCCGACTTGAGTCAAGCATCTTCAACTACCAAGGTCAAAGAGCCAAATCCTAGCAAAGCAAGGAGGAGAAAGGCAAAAAGGAGGAATGAGAATCCTCCACCTCCACCTCCAACAAAGAACCACCAAGAAGGTATCATTCCTAACTCTATCACCATGTGCCATCATTGCCATAAGATAGGTCACATTAGACCACCAAACCATGAAAATGAGAGGTAAGGCACAAGAGGGAATTTTAGACATAGAGAGACATATATGCATGTTAGGAAGGTATGGGTTGAGAAGCCTAGGAATAGGAGGAGTCCACCTAGGATAAGAAAAATTTGGGTGAGGAAAGAATCGATTAACCAAATGAGAAAGAAGGGAAAGGAAATGATGGGGAAATCATCTACATTTATTTGGATTGTAAAGAAGAGTGAATTTCCCAACTTGATCAAACCACCCTTAGTTAATCTTCATCCCACCCCAAATGCACAACATTGAAAATATTGGTGCATTTTATTTTTATGCTTTTTGTTTTGATTACTTTATTTGTTTATTTCTTTTGAATAATTGGTGTTTCAAGCTATTGTTGGCAATTGCTTGAATTGGGTATATTTTGCCGGAACTTTCTAATGAGTTTTGTGAGTGTTTAGATTTTCTATTGCTTCTTGAGGAATCAAGTGTTTGTTGCTTGTTCATAAAGAAAGGTTTCTTTATCTCTTGGAAAGAAACAAAGTCAACTTGCAAGTCTTGGAGGGACGAGCAAGCCAAGAGTGCTCATAAGAAGGGCAAGGACCTTATCACTTAGGAAGCAACATTTTTGGAGGTTCGAAGTGCGGAAGCACCATGCCACGTCTTGCCTAGACGTTAAATAGAGCGCTTGGTGGGAGGCAACCCACTTGGTATATTTCTTTCATAGTTTAAATTTTTAAGTAGTCTCTTCATTTTTGAATTCCCTTATCTCTATTTTGTTTTTGCTTAGAATAAGGTTGTGAGATGAATTTTGGTAGTGGATTTAGGATGAATGTGCTTAATTGATGATTTTTGAATTATAGGAATATTGA
This sequence comes from Acer campestre, assembly GCA_954870605.1. NCBI lineage: Eukaryota > Viridiplantae > Streptophyta > Magnoliopsida > Sapindales > Sapindaceae > Acer > Acer campestre. The sequence continues at coordinate 12,669,009 of OX940804.1, forward strand.
GGTATATGCCATACATGATTGAGCATCTTTTTAGATGATTTTGTGCATAATAGGATGAGAGGGCGCTTTACCAAACATTTTGAGTATACATTGATTATTTGTGGACATATATGCATCTTTTGTTTTGAATTTGTTGGGTTATGCCTTTTGAAAAATTTTGCCTCCCATGAACATTGAGGACAATGTCCAATTTAGGTTTGGGGGAACATTTGCGCAACACCACTTTACTCACTTTGCTTGGTTTTTCAAATTTGAGCCGAATTTTTCAAATTTTTGCGATAATGCCATATTTAAGCATACTTTGCTTGTTGAGATTGTGCTATACATGAAGTAGTGAGGAATTGTGCATCTTTGCCATTGTTTGGTTTAGATTAACATCATGCCACTTAGGGTGTCATTGAACAAAGTGCGTAAATCTTTTTCTCATAATGTTAGGGTGAATTATCAATTTTGATTAAAGGCTAGGAATTAATAGTGGAGATTCCCGTGAGGATCACAAACATGGCCTTAAAAAGCGTATTTTGAGTTGTCAAATATTCACTCTTTAAACACTCACTCTCAAACACTCTTTTAAACATGTATAGGTCTCAAACACTCTTTTAAATTGGCCTAAACACTTCCATACCCTCTAAATGTGTGTGCTCCCAAGCCCTTTTGAAGCCAAACACATCTTAAGCTTTTCATTTTTGAACCACATCCACATGAACCATATAGCCTACATAATTGACTTACCTTAACCAAATGATTTTGCTAAGGCTTAGGATATGGTTGTAAGCTCTTTTAAGAGAAAATGTTGATACATGTACCTAGGCATGTAAAATTGTGTAAAAGAGTATTGAAATGCAAGAATGGATAAGAAAGAGAAAATGAAAAAGAAAAAAAAAGAAAAGAAGAAGAAAAGCAAAAGAAAAAGAAAAGCAAAGAAAAAGAAAAGAAAAAGATTGAAATAAAATATGTATGCAAAAGAAAAGAAATGTAAGGGCAAAGCCAAACAAAATAAAAAAGAGAACCATGAATGAGGCACAAGTGGCCTAGATAGAGGGTTTATAATTGAATAGGCTACTCAAGAAAAGTTGAGTAGTTAATATGCAAGTGAAATGATATTGTAAGCAATGGGCGCCAAAGGTGTAAAAAAATGTGTGAAAGCAATTGGGAATCATTATTAGAATGTATGCCTTAAGTATAAATCATTGGGTTCTTTGTTATCTATTGCTCCATTTTATTGACACACCATTCACCTAAGCCCCATTACAACCTAAGAAAGACCTTCACGATCTTTAGGGATGTCCACTTGTGAGTTTTGGTGTTTGCATGTTCTTTCTAATTCATGATTTGCAATTCCATTCGTGAGACCTCATTTTCAGAAAATAGCATTTTAAATGATCATCATATGCAATCAATTTGATATCCATGACATAAACTCATATTGCATATGTATTTTTGAGGGAAACCTAGGAATCAAAGAGAAGAAAAGAGAGAATCTAGTGAGGATTAGATCGAGGCGAATTACAATCTAAACCGAATAGCACATTTGCTTTGAAGCTTTGGCATTTTGAATGTAAGGTTGCATTGCGTACAATCATATCTAGAGTGGTATGCTTTTAATCTTTACTTGACATCATCTTACATGTTTAAGTCCTCACTATTGCATCATTGTGTTAATCTCTTCATTGTCGGTTTTGCATGCTAATCATTGGATAGTAGATCCTTTCTAGAGTGGGTTAGAATTTTATTGAAAATATTTGAATTGGCTTGATGCATGTCTTTGGGGGTTGATTTGTGATTGTTTTGCTTGAGGACGAGCAAAAGATAGGTTTGGGGGTATTTGATCGAACCAAAAAAAATTGGTATGATTTTTGGCCCTCATTTCCGTATCTTTATGCTTGATTCTTGGGCATTATTCTGTGGTTTAATGGTGTAAACTAAGTGTTTTCAGGAATTTATAGAATTCAGGGGCATTGGAGTAATTTTGGTGAAATATGGGCAAAAGTGTAAAATATGGAGGAAGAATTGAAGTTATCGTGATTAAAGAAGAGAACAGGGGCTGAATTGCAATTGACCAGGAGCGTTGCCACGTCAGCAAGCTAAACGGTGCATTTTGCTGTGGTGAGGGAGTGTGGGCTGCTAAGCGCACCCACGCCCATGTCCTTGCGCACCCACACAGGCCAAGCCAACAGCCCAAGTCAACAGGCCCAAGTCACACGGCCCAAGCCCTAAGGTCAAAACGGCAGCGTTTTGATTAATGAGAATATCAGGTTTTTGGGCCTGATTTGTGGCCCAAATAAAAGCCCAAAATGCGCGCCCATTTCACCTCCAAGCAGACCTGACTACACCCCACCTAACTGCTAAAGACCCCCCAAGCCCACTATTCATCATCTCTTACCTTCAGCTCACGCGTGCAGTTGCATGCCCAAAACCTCGCCGGCCAGAAGTCCACCCTCCCGGAGTCACCGTCGACGGGTTCCGGTGACAAACAGACGGCCACCTCACCGGCTGCCAGATCGTAACCTTCCCGACCTCCCAATTGGCTGGAATCCGGCCACTCCAAAATCACGCCATTTCTTCCCATTTTGCCCCTAGGTCGCCATATGGCTTTTTGAGGTCGCCATGGCGACAGGGACTTGATTTCCACACCTAATGAGGTCGCCATTTACATCCCCAAGGTCGCCATTTGTGCCAAACCGCGACCTCCTTTGTGCTCAACGCTGATTGGCTGATTTTGGATGGTAAATTACAGAAAGGCCCAATAGAGGGCCAAAATGGTAATTTGACAAGTACAGGGGGTGTTTTGGTAATTTTACCATCCGTGACCTAATTCAAAAATACTATAAATTCATCCCTCTTTTCAATTTGAATACCAAGCCTTACCAAGCCTTACCAAGCCTATTCAAGCCTATTCTCTCCTACCAATCTCCTTTTTTCTCCATTAATCATCTCTCCATTTCTATACTTGAACTTATCTAATCCATCCAAAACCTCACACCAAATCTTGATTACTCCCCTAGACCATTCCTTCCCTACCATTTTCTCCATCACAAATCCTTTGTCACTCACCATAAGCCATCCACCTATCTAGACACATCCTCCTCTTTCATTCTTTGCATCTAGGAGCATCAAAGGGGAACAAGGATCAAGCACTAAAGAAAGTGGCCCAAGGGTGATTTCCTAACCATTTACTTGTTTCTATTTGATTGCTACTATGTGTAATTAAACCCCTAATCTAGGGGATTGATTTGATAAACATTTGGTTGTGGGTTTTTGCTTAAGCTTTGTAATGAATCTCTATATGTGTTCTATTTATTAATTCATTAAATTCTATTCATTATGTGATTGACTTGTATACCCACTTGTTAATTACAATCTTGTTTAGAATAACATGTTATATAATCACTCTTGGATTGACACACATGAGTGATTAAGAACCCAATAAATAGGATAGATTAGTGGAGGGTATATCAACCACATTAATCTAAACCTAAATTGGTTAACATGTAGAGATTAGTCCTTAAAGTGGCTTAAAAAGCAATACCCATACCTACTTGCTAATCAATCAATTCCCTAGCATCAACATTAATTGTTTACATCCATTTTTCTTATCAAGATTGTGAGTCTTCTATTTTTCATATCACCATATTTCTAGTTAGGTTAATTTTGCATGTATGTTTGATGGTTTGACAAACCATACACTCATTCATCATTTATGGTTTATTTTATTGTTTATAGATTAGCTAATTAAATCAACATATTTCTCTAATTCCCTGTGGAACGAACTCTAAGCTTACCACAATACTCGTTTTCAAATCTTAAAATATATTGCGTAAAGATTTATTTTACAACATTCTTTTGGTAATTCGCAATTTGGTAATGACACAAAAAGCGAGTCATCAGTATCCTCTTTCTAAAATACTGGGATTCACTCTCTCTTTCTGCCTCAATAATTTTGTTTTGAAGTGAATGTTTGACCTAGAATACTTGTCATTACTTTGAAGTAAAGAAACGCTATATTTTTGATGTTATTTTCTTCTTCTTTTTTTTTTTTTTTTTTTTTTTGAAACCTTCTTCTTCTTCTTCTCATTAATTTATCCACAACTAGAAAAAATAAGAGGATAATGAGTCTCCAATCTCTAACTTAGGAGCCAAAACCTAAAATTTGTTAGCAAACAAACAACAACAAATGATGAATTGCAGCATTAAAAAAAATCTCATCAAAAAAATTTAGAGAGAGTGATGAAAGACAAATAGACAAGCAGGGCGGGAGGAGGAAAAAAAAAATCTCATCCAAAAACAGTAAGTTTCATTGAATGGAAGAGAGAGAAAGACAAAAATTAATCATGTCCATTGAATCTATACTTTGCTTGGTGTCAAAATCCACTAAAAAGCTAAGGAAAAAAAAAAGGACAGGAGAGTATCATGATCCGTATGTACTTACGTATATAATAATGTCAGTTTCTCTCCTCAGTTATCAATCATTAGATACATCACCTCAACTTAATCAATTTCTTCTTCTATTGAATAAGTGATTCGCAAATATTGCACTAACTTTAATTTATTAAATTGAGTGTGAACTTTGGAGAAAACTCTTGTACATCAGTACTTATCTCCAAAGGATTGTCTTGAATTTCTAATATTAGGGCCAGACTTGTGAAACATTTATTAAACATAAATATATCTAGTGGTTGATAGGTGATGAATTTACATAAATATATATATATATATAAATATATCTGTGGGTTGGTTTTGTCTTGGCTCTACATACATACATACATATATATATATATATAAATATAAAAATGTATAAGAAAAATCGATGAATGGTGTATATAAATATATAAATACATCAATGTATTATGTATATATGTGTATGCAAGCAAGTAAGAATAGGAGAGATAGAAGCTGTAATTATTGAAGAAAACGAGTACTTGAGAGAGCCCTCACAAGAACATACTTTTAAAACCCCCATGTGGAGACCATGTGGGGGGACTTCTTTTTCTCTATGGCTAAAGCCAAAACCCATGCCCTAGAATTTCTCTTCTTGTAGGTCCCTTTTTCCTTCTCACCATCACCATGTTTTCCGGATCCTGCCAATTCTCTCTCTCTATAGATCATGAACAAACATATACACATTGTAGCATCACATTAATACTCATCAAAACCCTCGACCCCATTAATTCTTTTTCAGCTAATCAGAATTATGAATCTGCATGCCTTCCCTTTTAAATTTTTATCTTAAAAGTATCATTGGCATGTTATAATAGTTTGATTGGGATATGTCGATCATTTATGAAACTAATGGAACAGTGATCTTATTTTATTTGAATTACCACTTTAATTATTCTCTCACAGAAAGAAAAGCTCTCATAAGGCTGGTCAGTCTTTGAATATTTGATTTTCCCAAGACCAATTACGGCTGCTTTTTATGATTTTACCTATATATGATCCTTTTTCCCACTCTCTAGTAATTATGTGGCAGATCCTTTATAATAATTTCAAATAACACATTTCATGTATTGATTTAGAGAACTTCAACCGTATATGGTTACTGAAATCTGCTAGTCTGAATTAAAAAAAAAAAAGAAAAAAAAAAAAAAAGAAAAAAAGAAAAAAAAAAAAAGAATCTTCTAAATTGGAAACATATATAGAAGAATCCTTATTTGACAACATTTACAATGTATAAGTTTTCATGAATAACTTTTCAAAATATATACCTCCGAATAGTGCAAAGTAAATATTCACTTTCTCGATCTTGAGAATTATTGGAAGTAAGTACTAAAAAATTTCCAAGAAAGCTTTAGTTAGGTGATCTCTTTTCATCCTTTATAAGTTATAATTAACAGTCATGCATTTAAGAAATAATCTTAACTATTTCGAAATATTGGCTTGTCAATTTTCGGTTCATTTTAACTCTGCATGTGACCTAATTGTGAATTCAGGAACTGCAATTGGATTGCTTTTATAACAAACATGAATCTTTTGTTTCTAACTTCACCCGTACACTATTAAGTTTGTGACTGGAAGTTGACGAAAAAGAAATATTTTTAAAATAATAATAATTAAAAATCTAATTTTACTATACAACAATAATCACATGTAATTATAACTGTATAATTATAATATTCTATTTTCTATAATATTTTGTAGTGTCTACGTCCACAAGTCCACAGTACAGAGAGGGGGCCAGAAGGGCATTCAAGATTTCAAGAAGTGAGTCAATTTAGTGATTTTGTTTGTATTCACAAGAATTACAAATGTTAGGTTTGCATTACATTACGGGCACCTTTATTATCATTCATACTATTTATCAAATCTTTATAATATATATATTGATTAATTAAAAAAAAGAAAAAGAATTATATTATTCTCTAGGGTTTGTGTGGTGGGACATCGACACCATGTGCCTGCATGTGCTGTGTCTTTCTCTGATAGGCCCACCACTTGTCTATCTTTGAGAACATAAATTCAGTTTCTCTGCACATTCTTCTCCTCTCTCTCTCTCTCTCTCTCTCTCTCTCTCTCTCTCTCTCTCTTCTATCTTGGATTTTGATAAAACTTTTTCTTGGATCTGCAACTCACTGCAACATTCTGCAACCTGTTTCAAACACTACTTCTCATGATTTCTTAATCTTTTGTAATACATAATCAATACAAGAGAGGTTTTTCAAGGTACGTACGCGTCTGTGTATATATGTAATTTAATTTATTTATTACTCTCTCTCTATATATAAAATACCCTTATGAGATTCAAGCAATCTTAGTAATTATATATCCTTGTTCATTGTCTTACTTGAAACCCTAGCTTGGCTATCTGTGTTTTTATCTTCCCTGAAGCATCTGTACACTTTCACGGCATTAATTCTGTCTTTTACTTCAATTTAAATATATTTATTGCCTTTCAAAAAATATATATATATATATAAAGGTGGCTAACAGGAACAAATGTTTACACCAGGATTGTATTGTAAATGGATTCTAGTTATATAATTACTTCAATTCTCAAAATACAGGATAGTTTATAAGATTTCTTTTTTGTTATACGAAAAATGTTCATATTTGAATTTTTTTTTTTTTTTTCTAATAAAAAATATTTTAAAAAGAACTTCTTGATTTCCACAATTTAAACCCTAAATAATTACTCGAATTAATACTTCAACTGTTGTTTCAGTTTTTCAAGGATGCGAGCACCAAACTCACTGAAGCAAGAATTCCTGAAAAAATGGATATCGGGTCTACAAATATGCAGCACTTGTTCAAAGAACATGAGCATTTTGGAGAGAAAGAAGGCGATAAAGCTATCGGCAGACGTAGCCATGGCATCTGCAAGAAATGGTAGGACTTGTTGGAGTCGTGCTCTCATAGCAAACGCTACCAAGAATGATAAGGACAAACTACTTGTCGAACATATATTGGGCAACTCCGAGTTTCAGAGGCTAAACAAGATTTCGATCATGAGACCAACCATGACCAACAAACGGGTCAGATGCAAGAAGATCTTGAAGAGAAGCTGTGGAACTATTCGAAGAGTATCGAAAAGAGTAGTACCACAAAAGGTCCTTGCGAGCTGTGTTGCCAAGACATTGAGCACGAAAAGAACACAAGTGTTGAAGAGTCTAGTGCCCGGTGGAGAGTTTATGGATGATGTGTCATTGATTGAAGAAACCCTAGATTATATAATATCTCTACAAACTCAGATTGATGTAATGAGGAGTCTTGCTAATGCTACTGAACTGGTACTCAGTCATAAAAATGAGCAATGGTGAACTAGTACATGCACTCTTTGTTTTATTTATTTATATATATTTTTTTCTTTTTTAATATATATATATATTTACCTTTCCTGTTATATATCTCCTTTTTGCAAGAATATATATATAGATGAAGGAGAAAAAAGAAGGTGGTATATATTGTTAAGGTATGTACAGATTATGAACTATATATATGTAAGTCACCCGAACAATGCTTTTTAATATTATTCCTCTCTTCTTTATGATTAATTGTACTTGCATGGGCTAATTTCTTAATTAGTTTCAACTAAATTCCATGGAGTTTTTGTGTTGCTTAATTCTTTCTCTTCTCTCATTTTTATGTTGAAGACAAACTTAAAAGGGATTGATTTCATTCCCATTGTCTCATATGACTCGATGATATATTATATATGAGATTAACAACATTATGAATGCTAGCTCTAATGAAAAAAATTGGATTCAAATCTCACTTTCATCCAACTTTGGAGGGTTTTGGTTTACATTTAGAGGGTTGAGTTGGAGGTAGTATAAGTGAAGAAAAAACAATATCAAATCAAAGGCTCTAATGAAATTGAAAACATGAAAGTAATTATATATGTTGACGACAACATCTGGAATTTAATTAATTTTTCTTGTTTTTTAAAATGTTTTGTTGTTACATACATCTGAAAGTATTTCTAAAATTATGACGTTTGAATATTGATGCCGTGAGCGTGTTGGTATATATGCACAGACCTAGATCGATGAACATATATATTATTAATTGCAATAAATATAAATATATATATATAAATATATATATATATATTGAATGTATTAGCATTTGAAGTATTGCTTACACAGCTTTGTGATTCTTATCTCTACTAATTTTGGCAAAGAAACTGAGGTGGATTTGGTGTTATTGAAGAAGCATGTATAGGATTCATATCATGTGTATATAAGTAAGAGAAAAAAGTTGGTGTTGACATAAGTCATATATATATATATATAGGCAGATAATAACATGGATGGAAATTAAATAAAGGCCAAACTGCTCACCCGTGCACCACTCCCTCTCTGCATCTGAGTGTATTTATGTGACGGCGACAAGAGCAAAGATTGAAGCTGCTTCAAGATCATGGATTCAGTCCCCATTATATCCTCACTGACAAAAACATACATTTAAATATTTATACAAACACATGTGTTTCTGTCTCTTTGTGTCTTGTGTCTTGTACATATATAGAGAGAGAGTTATAATTATTTCAAATTAAATTCCCATAGCATTAATTATATACATTTTTCTAAGATTATCATTGTTTTGATCTCTCTTAATTAAAAGGGATCAACAATATCAAGATCTTCAAAGCGATCGAATATGAAATTGAAATTACACCTGCTTAGACCTAATTAAGAAAAACAGTTTATATATATGTATATTATTTCTTTTCATTCATGAATTGATGTAACTACTACTCATCACTATCAATCTTTGCTAATTGTAATAAATATATGTAACTAGAACAATGGCATCCATCGATCATCAGACATATAAATTTATTACGGTTAAAGTTATTACTTAATTGTAAGGAATTAGTTTGAATGTAAAGCTAGTTTGATTAACAGACGTAATTATGATACAAATACATCTTTGCATGTATATGTATATATATATATATATATATACACACACACATTAGAGAGGAGGAAGATATTAGAAGAACAAGTATTTGGAAATCAGCTTCTAGGATATCTTAATTATTAGAACAACTGATAATGACATATATATAGCAGTCGATCCAAATTCTTGACTGAAACTCGTGCATTACAGAGTACTTCATACCAAATTAATAACAAATTGTGTGAGGTTCCGGCAATTGTTAATTAATTCTTGCACATTAACTAGCGAGGGAAATTTAATCATCTATACTTACCTAATTGTCACATCATCTAAATATTGGAACGTCAAGAAACATGTTTTATGCCTATACATTATGAGTTTTTCTCTAGTAGGTATATAACTGTGAGCATACGTATAACATACTTATCCTTTCATCGCTTTTTGCTAGAAAAAGCAATGCATTGGTGGACTGGTTGGAGTGGATTGTGTCCTTGGCGGTTTTCTGATAGGGCGTGGAGAATTCTCTCTTTTGCAATTGTCTGGTCCATTTGGGAAGTTAGGAATCAGTTTATTTTTAAGGATACTTCGCTGGATATCATTAGAGCGGAAGATATGGTGAGATTCAGACTTGGTTGGTGGTTCAAGCACTTCGGTTTGGGTTCGAATGTGCCGATTACGCTTATTCTTTTGAATATTATCGAATGCTGCTCCGAAGTCCACCATATGAAAGCGCCGAGGTGGGATAGATGGACTCCTCTCTCGGTTAATGCTCTTAGATTTAATGTGGATGGGTCGGTGAAGGGTTCTCCAGGTCCAGCTGGTGTAGGGGGTGTTTTAAGAGATCATATGGGAAAGATTATGTGTTTCTTCTCCTCTTTTGTTGGCTTTCAGGATGCTGTTTCAGCTGAGATCTTCGCTATTGTCAAGGCTTGTCAAATTATTGGGTCTAAGCCTGAGTTGGTTAATAGATCAATTGTGGTGGCTTCTGATTCAAGAACTGCTGTCGGATGGATCTCTGGTCAGTCTAAGGGTTATAACAATCATGAGAAAATTATTGAGAAGATTTGTGAGTGGTTGGCTAGTTTTGGGCATACAGTGGTAGAATTTTGTCCTAGATCTACCAACTCCTATGCTGATATTCTTGCAAAAAAAGGGGCGGGTTATGGTGTGGATGAGGTTTGCTGGAGTGATTTTTGATTGTTTTGTTTCTGCTCTGTGCTTGTCTTGAGGTGCTGGTTTTTTTGGGTGTTTTGGTTGCCGTTTGGTTGGCTTCAGGGGGCTGTTTTGTCTCTGTTTCTGGGTTCTTTTTTCTCTGTTTCTGGGTTCTTGGCTGTTTTTGTGGCCTCGGCAGGCTTGTTGTCTTGGTTGTTGTTGGGTTCTTTTCCTGGCTTGGTGCTTTAGTAATATTTGCCTTTTAAAAAAAATTGAGTCAAATAATACTTACATGATAAAAAATGATGAAGTTGATAAATATACTATAAATATGCTTACGGTGCCTACCATGAAAAACTGTATACATAACATAATCATATAGATATTAAATTAAACTATTGAAGGATTAGGTTTGTTTGTCCATGCATGTATTAAATTAATGTACTTTCAGTGAATCTTGATATATAATTCAATCCAAAATCTAATCATTAATTTAGATATTTGTTTCTCGCGATCTATATATGCTAGCCAGCTATTATATATTTTTTTTCTTCCTATTAATCTACAGATATGCATTAATGTATATAGATTTTTTTTCTGTGCTGACTAAGCTTTCACATGGACTCTCACCTTATTGTAACCACTCACCTGCTTCAATATATATGAAACAGCAGTGCCAATGTTTAAATTGCAGGCAGGCAGTAGTGGATGTTTGCCTATTTTTGGCTGCAAATCTGATGCAGACGAAAGCTAGAGAAAGACAATCTCACGAATTCAGAACAACCTGTGTCTTCTAAATTCTGTTGATTCTATTGAATACCAGAAAAAAGGAACTTCAATTGAGTAAAACTCAAGAAATATTATTAACTTCAAAAAACTCCCTAAATTTCAGAAAGCAAACAAATAAATAGGAAAGTCATAAGTCGAATCCTACAAGGAATCGACTTCTAAAAACAACTAAATTAAACTGAAAAAGAAGTCCTAAATAAAAAAAAGAGAACTAATCCTAAACAAATAAATACTTCCAGCATATTGTATACACCAATTAGGAGACCTTCAGCTGGGTTCGTTTTGGGTGCACCAAGCGACCCAAATACGAATCCGCAATCCTATCCACATCATCCTCCCCAAGTTGAAGAGAATTCGGCCTCGAATTCAGCTCAGTTTCATCCTCCGATGACGAGGCACTCCGAAAAGGAACCAAGTGCTTCACATTGAATACATCAGCTGTTTTTATATGGCTCGGCAGTTTGAGACGATAAGCATTGGAATTAATCTTTTCAATGATCTCGACTGGACCGATTTTCCTGGCTGAAAGCTTATTGTACTCGCCCACAGAGAAGCGATCCTTTGTTAACACTGCCCATACAAAATCACCTACTTCAAAGTCCACATGACGGCGTTTCAGGTCTGCAGCGGTTTTGTATTTGGTAGTGGCATCCAACAAATTTTTATGGGTCTGGTCATGTATCTCCTGCAGCTGAATTGCAAAGTCTTCTGCCTTGCGGTGTCGTTTTGGATTGGATGGCAACAGTGTGAGGTCTAAAGGGCAACGAGGAAGAAAGCCATATACAACCTCAAAAGGGCTGAGCTGAGTGCTTCGGTTTACTGCATGATTATGTGCGAACTCGGCCTGGCTAAGCTTCTGGTCCCAAGTCTTCAATTGTTCACCCACTAGACATCGCAATAGATTCCCCAAAGACCTATTAACCACCTCCGTTTGACCATCGGACTGGGGGTGGTAAGCACTACTAAAATTCAGTTTCGTGCTCATCATGTTCCATAAACTTCGCCAAAAATGGTTGAGGAATCGGGTGTCCCGATCAGACACAATTGACTTTGGCAACCCATGTAGACGGTAAATTTCTCTAAAGAATAATTGAGCAATATTGACAGCATCGGTGGTTTTCTTGCATGGAATAAAATGAGCCATTTTCGAAAAACGATCTACCACCACGAAGATAGAGTCAAAGCCACGTTGGGTTCGTGGTAAGCCGAGTATAAAATCCATACTGATATCGGACCAAGGCTGTTCCGGGATGGGGAGCGGCATATAAAGTCCTGCATTGGTAGCGCCCCCTTTGGAAACCTTGCAAACACGACACCTCTCTACAAAACGACCCACTTCCTTCCGTAAGGATGGCCAAAAATAGGACACGGCAACCAGGTGGAAGGTCCTGTCACGCCCCACATGGCCCTCGTCGTGCAACTCCTGGATGATTCGCGCTCGAAGGCTACAATTGGGAACGCATAGCTGATTGCCTTTGAAGATAAAACCTTCATGAAGTACAAAATCAGATGGACGCCTCTCTTGAATTCCCTGGAGGATGACAGCAAAAAAACGATCCAGAGCATATAATTGTTGAAAAGAATCAAAGCCTACCACTTTTACTCTCATGTCAACCAATAAATTCCGGCGTCGGCTGAGGGCATCGGCTACTTTGTTGAGCACACCAGATTTGTGTTTAATAACAAATGTGAACTGCTGCAGGAATGAAACCCAAGTAGCATGGCGAGATGACAACTTGTGTTGGCTGCTCAAATGTTTCAGTGCATCATGGTCTGTGTAAAGGACAAATTCCTGGAGGAAAAGGTAGTGGCGCCAATGCCGAATAGCTTGTACAACGGCGTAGAATTCGACATCGTACGTGCTATATCGCAGCTTTGCACCTGATAACTTTTCACTAAAATATGCCACGAGCCTCCCATTTTGACTTAAAACCGCCCCAATACCCAATTTCGAGGCATCACAATGAAGTTCGAACGGAACCGAAAAGTTAGGCAGTACAAGGACAGGTGCTGTCGTTAGTTTCCTCTTAATCTCACAGAAAGCGCGGTCCGCTTCAGGTGTCCACACGAATTTTGTGGTAGATTTCATGCAATTTGTAATCGGCACCATGATACTACTAAAGTTAGGGATAAAACGGCGGTAGAACGAAGCCAAACCATGAAAGCTTCGTACCTCTGTAACCGTATGGGGCTGTGGCCATTGTCGAATCACCTCAACTTTCGATTGATCAACAGAAAGACCTGCAGAAGACACAACATACCCCAAGAAAAGCACGCTGTCAGTCAGAAAAATGCACTTCTTCATTGTGGCGACAAATTTTTCCCTGCGCAAGATCAAAAGAATTTCACGAAGATGTTGTAGATGTAACTCTTCGTTAGCACTATAAATCAGGATGTCGTCGAAATACACTACGACACACTTGCCAATGTATGGTCTCAAGGCTTGATTCATTACCCTCATGAACGTACTTGGTGCGTTCGATAACCCAAACGGCATCACCAACCACTCAAAAAGGCCCTCCCTAGTTTTAAAGGCCGTCTTCCACTCATCTCCTGGACGGATACGGATTTGGTGATAACCGCTCTTCAAATCCAGTTTCGAGAAGACCATGGAGCCACTTAGTTGATCCATTAAGTCATCCAGGCGCGGGATAGGGAACCTATAACGAACCGTGATTTTATTTATTGCCCGACTGTCAACACACATTCGCCAAGTTCCATCCTTTTTTGGAGTCAAAAGAGCAGGAACGGCGCAAGGGCTAAGACTCTCCCTGATATGCCCCTTTGCTAGTAAGTCCTCAATCTGACGCCTCAACTCTTCATGCTCTTTGGGACTCATCCGGTAGTGTGGCCTATTTGGTAAGGAAGCACCCGGCACAAGGTCAATGTGATGCTGTATATCACGTAATGGTGGCAAGGTGTCCGAAAGGTTGGACTGAAACACATCCCGGAATTCCTCCAATATTGGTTCCACCCTTCTAGGTGTATCACTCGGCTGCACCTTTTCCCTTCCTAGCAAAACGAATACCACCCCAGATTCCCGTACCACTTCTTCAAACTTTGCCATAGACAATAAGTTGGTGTTGTCACATGGTGGGGTATGACCGGTGGGGTCCCTCTTAGGCAAGAGTGTGATTTTGGTGGCATGGAATAAGAACGAATATGTGTTGAGAAATCCATCATAAGTCACCTTCCTATCATACAACCACGGTCGGCCGAGGAGCAAGTGACAGGCATCCATAGCAACCACGTCGCACCACGCGTTATCTCTGTATGTCGATCCAATTGAGAAGAAAACGTTGCTACGCCGGGCTACTGTGACGTCACTCCGTTTGTCCAACCAAGTCAGCTTGTATGGTCGAGGGTGGGCCTCGGTTTTAAGCTGCAGTTTACGCACAGTTTCCTCCGAAATTACGTTCTCACAACTTCCTGAATCGACGATAAAACTACAGATTTTTCCACCTATCGTGCATGTCGACTGAAACACATTGGTACGCAACCAATCATCATCAACTCCGCGAGGAGCAAGGCAGCTGCGCCAAACCACCAGCAGAGGACCGTTATCCCCCTCTAAACGTTCCTCCTCTGTCACGACAGCATCATCAAACAAAGGGTCAGCTTCAACGTCCCTAGAATCCTCAAGCATGTCCTCCGAATCCACAAATAGTCCTTTCTTCGGTCCCCTCTTGCAGTCCGCAAACCTGTGACCCGTCTCTCCACAACTGAAACAGCGAGCACACGAAGACGGACCAGCTGCTGGATGGGCCGTATCCTGTCGTGCAGTAACGGGCGAGGGAGTGACTCCAGAACGACCACTACCAAAACTCTGTCCTGGACTTGCCATGGTCATACCTCGTCTAGCAAATTGCTTCTCTAATTGGAGAGCCCTCTGGTAAGCACCGGAAACAGTGACCAAGTCGAACAAATTGAGAACATCTTGGAATTGGGGCCTTGTGCCGCCAATGTATCGCGACACACGCATATCATCCGATTCGATAATGGCATTCCGAGATATGAGCTGGTAAAATTCAGCCATGTAATCATCAATCGAACGCGTGCCTTGCTTGAGGTTCTGCAACCGCTGGAACATGAGACGTTCGTAGTTATGCGGGAGAAAGGCAGAGCGCATATGCTTCTGCATCTTGTCCCAAGAAACGATCTTAGGCTTCCCTTGCATAGTCCTGGTCAATTTCAATTGCTGCCACCAAGCACCAGCTCGTCCACGAAGTCGTGTAGCAGCCAGCGAAACACGCCTATTGTCCGGAACCTGTTTGAATTCAAGAACCTCCTCCACGGCAGCAATCCAATCAAAGTACTCCTCTGGTTGCAGTCCACCATGGAACTCAGGAATGTCAACCTTAAACCCGGACTCCCATCGCCGAGAATCATCAACTGCAGGACGTCGCTGCGCTGGATGAAGGGGGGCAAAGGGGTTATCCTCATCAGTCATTTCCTCCTCCGCAGACGGCGAATTCGGAACCTCCTAGCGTTGTCGCATCATGGCAGCCATCTGCTGCGTTAATGCATCCACCTGTTGTCGTAATTGTGCGATCTCGTCACGTTCATAGACTTCGTCAACTGGAGCCTCACGAGCGTTTGGGAAATTGGCGTGTCTCCTTGGCGGCATGACGGCGAAAAAAAATTTAACCCGCTCTGATACCAAACTGATGCAGACGAAAGCTAGAGAAAGACAATCTCACGAATTCAGAACAACCTGTGTCTTCTAAATTTTGTTGATTCTATTGAATACCAGAAAAAAGGAACTTCAATTGAGTAAAACTCAAGAAATATTATTAACTTCAAAAAACTCCCTAAATTTCAGAAAGCAAACAAATAAATAGGAAAGTCATAAGTCGAATCCTACAAGGAATCGACTTCTAAAAACAACTAAATTAAACTGAAAAAGAAGTCCTAAATAAAAAAAAGAGAACTAATCCTAAACAAATAAATACTTCCAGCATATTGTATACACCAATTAGGAGACCTTCAGCTGGGTTCGTTTTGGGTGCACCAAGCGACCCAAATACGAATCCGCAATCCTATCCACATCATCCTCCCCAAGTTGAAGAGAATTCGGCCTCGAATTCAGCTCAGTTTCATCCTCCGATGACGAGGCACTCCGAAAAGGAACCAAGTGCTTCACATTGAATACATCAGCTGTTTTTATATGGCTCGGCAGTTTGAGACGATAAGCATTGGAATTAATCTTTTCAATGATCTCGACTGGACCGATTTTCCTGGCTGAAAGCTTATTGTACTCGCCCACAGAGAAGCGATCCTTTGTTAACACTGCCCATACAAAATCACCTACTTCAAAGTCCACATGACGGCGTTTCAGGTCTGCAGCGGTTTTGTATTTGGTAGTGGCATCCAACAAATTTTTATGGGTCTGGTCATGTATCTCCTGCAGCTGAATTGCAAAGTCTTCTGCCTTGCGGTGTCGTTTTGGATTGGATGGCAACAGTGTGAGGTCTAAAGGGCAACGAGGAAGAAAGCCATATACAACCTCAAAAGGGCTGAGCTGAGTGCTTCGGTTTACTGCATGATTATGTGCGAACTCGGCCTGGCTAAGCTTCTGGTCCCAAGTCTTCAATTGTTCACCCACTAGACATCGCAATAGATTCCCCAAAGACCTATTAACCACCTCCGTTTGACCATCGGACTGGGGGTGGTAAGCACTACTAAAATTCAGTTTCGTGCTCATCATGTTCCATAAACTTCGCCAAAAATGGTTGAGGAATCGGGTGTCCCGATCAGACACAATTGACTTTGGCAACCCATGTAGACGGTAAATTTCTCTAAAGAATAATTGAGCAATATTGACAGCATCGGTGGTTTTCTTGCATGGAATAAAATGAGCCATTTTCGAAAAACGATCTACCACCACGAAGATAGAGTCAAAGCCACGTTGGGTTCGTGGTAAGCCGAGTATAAAATCCATACTGATATCGGACCAAGGCTGTTCCGGGATGGGGAGCGGCATATAAAGTCCTGCATTGGTAGCGCCCCCTTTGGAAACCTTGCAAACACGACACCTCTCTACAAAACGACCCACTTCCTTCCGTAAGGATGGCCAAAAATAGGACACGGCAACCAGGTGGAAGGTCCTGTCACGCCCCACATGGCCCTCGTCGTGCAACTCCTGGATGATTCGCGCTCGAAGGCTACAATTGGGAACGCATAGCTGATTGCCTTTGAAGATAAAACCTTCATGAAGTACAAAATCAGATGGACGCCTCTCTTGAATTCCCTGGAGGATGACAGCAAAAAAACGATCCAGAGCATATAATTGTTGAAAAGAATCAAAGCCTACCACTTTTACTCTCATGTCAACCAATAAATTCCGGCGTCGGCTGAGGGCATCGGCTACTTTGTTGAGCACACCAGATTTGTGTTTAATAACAAATGTGAACTGCTGCAGGAATGAAACCCAAGTAGCATGGCGAGATGACAACTTGTGTTGGCTGCTCAAATGTTTCAGTGCATCATGGTCTGTGTAAAGGACAAATTCCTGGAGGAAAAGGTAGTGGCGCCAATGCCGAATAGCTTGTACAACGGCGTAGAATTCGACATCGTACGTGCTATATCGCAGCTTTGCACCTGATAACTTTTCACTAAAATATGCCACGAGCCTCCCATTTTGACTTAAAACCGCCCCAATACCCAATTTCGAGGCATCACAATGAAGTTCGAACGGAACCGAAAAGTTAGGCAGTACAAGGACAGGTGCTGTCGTTAGTTTCCTCTTAATCTCACAGAAAGCGCGGTCCGCTTCAGGTGTCCACACGAATTTTGTGGTAGATTTCATGCAATTTGTAATCGGCACCATGATACTACTAAAGTTAGGGATAAAACGGCGGTAGAACGAAGCCAAACCATGAAAGCTTCGTACCTCTGTAACCGTATGGGGCTGTGGCCATTGTCGAATCACCTCAACTTTCGATTGATCAACAGAAAGACCTGCAGAAGACACAACATACCCCAAGAAAAGCACGCTGTCAGTCAGAAAAATGCACTTCTTCATTGTGGCGACAAATTTTTCCCTGCGCAAGATCAAAAGAATTTCACGAAGATGTTGTAGATGTAACTCTTCGTTAGCACTATAAATCAGGATGTCGTCGAAATACACTACGACACACTTGCCAATGTATGGTCTCAAGGCTTGATTCATTACCCTCATGAACGTACTTGGTGCGTTCGATAACCCAAACGGCATCACCAACCACTCAAAAAGGCCCTCCCTAGTTTTAAAGGCCGTCTTCCACTCATCTCCTGGACGGATACGGATTTGGTGATAACCGCTCTTCAAATCCAGTTTCGAGAAGACCATGGAGCCACTTAGTTGATCCATTAAGTCATCCAGGCGCGGGATAGGGAACCTATAACGAACCGTGATTTTATTTATTGCCCGACTGTCAACACACATTCGCCAAGTTCCATCCTTTTTTGGAGTCAAAAGAGCAGGAACGGCGCAAGGGCTAAGACTCTCCCTGATATGCCCCTTTGCTAGTAAGTCCTCAATCTGACGCCTCAACTCTTCATGCTCTTTGGGACTCATCCGGTAGTGTGGCCTATTTGGTAAGGAAGCACCCGGCACAAGGTCAATGTGATGCTGTATATCACGTAATGGTGGCAAGGTGTCCGAAAGGTTGGACTGAAACACATCCCGGAATTCCTCCAATATTGGTTCCACCCTTCTAGGTGTATCACTCGGCTGCACCTTTTCCCTTCCTAGCAAAACGAATACCACCCCAGATTCCCGTACCACTTCTTCAAACTTTGCCATAGACAATAAGTTGGTGTTGTCACATGGTGGGGTATGACCGGTGGGGTCCCTCTTAGGCAAGAGTGTGATTTTGGTGGCATGGAATAAGAACGAATATGTGTTGAGAAATCCATCATAAGTCACCTTCCTATCATACAACCACGGTCGGCCGAGGAGCAAGTGACAGGCATCCATAGCAACCACGTCGCACCACGCGTTATCTCTGTATGTCGATCCAATTGAGAAGAAAACGTTGCTACGCCGGGCTACTGTGACGTCACTCCGTTTGTCCAACCAAGTCAGCTTGTATGGTCGAGGGTGGGCCTCGGTTTTAAGCTGCAGTTTACGCACAGTTTCCTCCGAAATTACGTTCTCACAACTTCCTGAATCGACGATAAAACTACAGATTTTTCCACCTATCGTGCATGTCGACTGAAACACATTGGTACGCAACCAATCATCATCAACTCCGCGAGGAGCAAGGCAGCTGCGCCAAACCACCAGCAGAGGACCGTTATCCCCCTCTAAACGTTCCTCCTCTGTCACGACAGCATCATCAAACAAAGGGTCAGCTTCAACGTCCCTAGAATCCTCAAGCATGTCCTCCGAATCCACAAATAGTCCTTTCTTCGGTCCCCTCTTGCAGTCCGCAAACCTGTGACCCGTCTCTCCACAACTGAAACAGCGAGCACACGAAGACGGACCAGCTGCTGGATGGGCCGTATCCTGTCGTGCAGTAACGGGCGAGGGAGTGACTCCAGAACGACCACTACCAAAACTCTGTCCTGGACTTGCCATGGTCATACCTCGTCTAGCAAATTGCTTCTCTAATTGGAGAGCCCTCTGGTAAGCACCGGAAACAGTGACCAAGTCGAACAAATTGAGAACATCTTGGAATTGGGGCCTTGTGCCGCCAATGTATCGCGACACACGCATATCATCCGATTCGATAATGGCATTCCGAGATATGAGCTGGTAAAATTCAGCCATGTAATCATCAATCGAACGCGTGCCTTGCTTGAGGTTCTGCAACCGCTGGAACATGAGACGTTCGTAGTTATGCGGGAGAAAGGCAGAGCGCATATGCTTCTGCATCTTGTCCCAAGAAACGATCTTAGGCTTCCCTTGCATAGTCCTGGTCAATTTCAATTGCTGCCACCAAGCACCAGCTCGTCCACGAAGTCGTGTAGCAGCCAGCGAAACACGCCTATTGTCCGGAACCTGTTTGAATTCAAGAACCTCCTCCACGGCAGCAATCCAATCAAAGTACTCCTCTGGTTGCAGTCCACCATGGAACTCAGGAATGTCAACCTTAAACCCGGACTCCCATCGCCGAGAATCATCAACTGCAGGACGTCGCTGCGCTGGATGAAGGGGGGCAAAGGGGTTATCCTCATCAGTCATTTCCTCCTCCGCAGACGGCGAATTCGGAACCTCCTAGCGTTGTCGCATCATGGCAGCCATCTGCTGCGTTAATGCATCCACCTGTTGTCGTAATTGTGCGATCTCGTCACGTTCATAGACTTCGTCAACTGGAGCCTCACGAGCGTTTGGGAAATTGGCGTGTCTCCTTGGCGGCATGACGGCGAAAAAAAATTTAACCCGCTCTGATACCAAACTGATGCAGACGAAAGCTAGAGAAAGACAATCTCACGAATTCAGAACAACCTGTGTCTTCTAAATTTTGTTGATTCTATTGAATACCAGAAAAAAGGAACTTCAATTGAGTAAAACTCAAGAAATATTATTAACTTCAAAAAACTCCCTAAATTTCAGAAAGCAAACAAATAAATAGGAAAGTCATAAGTCGAATCCTACAAGGAATCGACTTCTAAAAACAACTAAATTAAACTGAAAAAGAAGTCCTAAATAAAAAAAAGAGAACTAATCCTAAACAAATAAATACTTCCAGCATATTGTATACACCAATTAGGAGACCTTCAGCTGGGTTCGTTTTGGGTGCACCAAGCGACCCAAATACGAATCCGCAATCCTATCCACATCAAAATCCATGCTAGATTTTAAGTGGTTGGCTTTACGTTTCCTCTGCTTACCTCAGATTGGTGTTGGTTTCTAACTTTCTATGTCTTTCAATATAATCTGTTAAATATGTCATCAATAAGAAATATCATGATGACGAGAAAACCATCATTTTATGTATTTAATCTTCAGCAGGTGAGAAGCTATATTGTATGATAAAGACACCAACATATAATAATCACAATAATGATCAGGCAAATAAAATACAATTAATTAGACAAGACGAGGTTTGTCCGTTGGAATGTCTCTCACACTTACATTAAGGGAATTGTATTAACGGTAGAGAAACAGAAGGCAACAACAACACTCAATCTCAACAGTTGCCGTGTACAAATAGGACTGCACTAGTATAGTAATTGTATTTAACTTCATAGTTAATTGTGTAATTGTATTTTATTGTACCTCTGATTAGGCTTGCTGTATCAGGTATAAATACCCTGGTTCATGAATAGAAAACGATGGTATTATTCACAAACAATTATTTAAATTATATTATGGTATCAGAGCTCAAAGCCAAAAAAAATAGCTTGTGATCCTAAAACTCTAAACCTTTCTTCTCTTAAAAAAATTTTCTTTTCTCGCTGCCTACCACCCTACACCAGCTGCTCAATATGACTTCTCCTAATCCTACCGTTTCTGCTTCTATCTCAGCTTCTACCTCTACAGTAACTATACCTCAAGTCACACTCATGGGCTCAATCAACAATAATCAGCCTTTATCACTAATTGCAATCAACTCCACTCAGGTTCCTATCAAACTTAACAAAGGTGGGAACTATGCAGCATGGAGATCTCAATTCGAAAACCTATTCTTCGGCTATGGTCTCATGGGCTACCTTGACGGTACCAAACCGTGTCCCTATGAATCAATTTCTACTTCATCTACTGCTGCAGGTCAAGATTCCGACCAGATCACAACCAATCCGGCCTATTAATTATGGCTTCGTCAAGATCGTCTTCTTCTTCATGCAATTCAGGTTTCATGCATGGGTGCCGCTCAGTCCATCGTCACCCGATCCACTACTTCTGCTCAAGCTTGGACACAACTCGAAGTAGCATATGCCAACCGATCCAATACACGTAAGCTAAGTCTACTTGATTCTCTAACCAATGTCAGTCTGGAGGACAAATCCGTAGCGGATTACATGCAAGGGATCAAGACCATTCTTGATAATCTTGAACTTATCGGTCATCCAGTTGATGAGGGTGCTGTCATCATTCACACATTGAATGGTTTAGGGACCGCATACATGCCTCTCGCATCAGCTATTCGGGCTCGAGATACTCCAATTTCCTTTGAAGAGCTCTATGATAAATTACTGGACCATGAAACCTTTCTTCGTCGTGAGGAAACTAAGAAAACCGGACCAGCAATAACAGCCCAGTTCACTCAACGTTCTTACAGTAGACGAGGTCGTGGACAGCAAGGCCATTCTTCTTCCTATACCGGTCACCATCAGCCATATAGCAACAACAATTCACATATCCAATATCACAATTCGGGTAATGCTCAAGGCCGTGGAGTCAACAACAATTCCAACACTTCTTATCGCCACTATAATTCTTCCACTACCAATCAGCAGTCCTCATGGCGTCCTCCACAATTTCAGTCCAACTCACGCCCGGTTTGTCAACTCTGTGACAAAATTGGGCACACAGCCCGCACCTGCCGCTCACGTCCTCCTCCTCCAGCTCATCCTTGGCCTCAAGCTAACCACATGACATCTGATCAGTCTGGCA
Source organism: Acer campestre (assembly GCA_954870605.1). Classification (NCBI taxonomy): domain Eukaryota; kingdom Viridiplantae; phylum Streptophyta; class Magnoliopsida; order Sapindales; family Sapindaceae; genus Acer; species Acer campestre. Next base: position 12,691,834 of record OX940804.1, read on the forward strand.
CCCGCAACAACACCAATTGGATACTTGACTCAGGTGCTTCCCACCACATGACTTCAGATCTTCAGAATCTATCTCTGCATTCGGAATATGGTGGCCCAGAGGACATCATGCTTGGAGACGGTAACACCATCCCTATCACTCATACTGGTACTACATCTTTGTCTACCTCTGATAATTGCTTTCGCCTTAAGAATGTTTTGTGCTCTCCTAAAATCTCCCATAACCTTGTGTCTGTCTCTCAATTTTGCTCTCACAATAAAACATCCATTGAATTTTTCCCTTACTATTTTCTTGTGAAGGATCTGACTACGGGGGCATCCTTGGTCTGCGGCCAGAATAAAGGAAATCCTTATGTTTAGCCAACGTCCAGTCAACCAGCGTCAAGAGTCCACCTATTTTCTGCGTCTGTCAACCCAGTCACATCTCAGTTAACGTGGCACTGCCGTCTAGGACATCCGTCTGCTCAAGTTCTTCACAAACTCATCCAGTCTCATAGTCTTCCAGTCACCCAGTCTGAGCCTCAGTTTTCTTCCTGTTCTGCTTGTCTATGTAATAAGAGTCATCAATTGCCGTTTGGCAAATCAACATTGACCAGTAATAAACCTCTAGAGATTTTATTTACTGATGTTTGGGGTCCTGCTCATATCAAATCATTTGACAATTTTCGTTATTATGTTATTTTTGTGGATTATTTCTCTAAATACACTTGGATATATCCACTTAAATATAAATCTGAGGTTCCCCTGATCTTTAGGCAATTTAAGGCACTAGTTGAAAATTTCTTTCACACCAAAATTAAAACTGTGTATTCAGATGGCAGTGGGGAAGCCCAATCTCTTGGCATAGACCTTAAAAATATGGGAATTCAACACCTTAAATCCCCACCTCATACACCTAAGCATGTAGGCACAGCTGAACCCAAACATCGACATGTGGTGGAAACGGCTTTAACCCTGCTTCACCATGCGTCTTTGCCTATAAAATACTGGTCTCTAGCTTTTAGAACTGCAGTTTATCTCATCAATCGCATGCCCACTCCTGTCCTTGGCAACCACAACCCATACAGTCTACTCTTTCACACGGAACCGAACTATCGGAAATTACGTGTGTTTGGTTGCCTTTGTTATCCTTGGTTACGACCTTATATGTCCCACAAACTCCAACCCCGCTCAAAACCGTGTGCATTTGTCGGTTACTCTACCGAACACAATGCGTTTCTGTGTCTAGATCGTCTCACTGACCGGGTCTACGTCTCCCGTCATGTCGTATTTGTTGAAACGGAATTTTCGTTCTCCAAGGAAGTGTGTCGTCCGTCGTCTCCCATCCCATCTGCTGTCCAAACTTGGTTTCGGTCTCTCCCCCCCACTGTCAGGTCTGCGCATGAAGCTTCACCAACATCTGATCGCAATTCCTCTCCCATTCACGCCACTTCTCCACATGATATTATACATGTGCCCGTGTCTTCACCTGGTTCACTTTCCCCTCCTCAAACACCGCCAACTGTCCCACTTCCACAACCCACATGTGCTCATCCTCCATGCAACACACCACTCCAACGTCAACTGCACCAAACCTCCTCCCATACTGTCGCGCACACAGAACCACAACCCACCTTCCCTACTGTCACGCACACAGCCTCACAGTCCCATACCAACCTTCCCGCTGATTCGGTTCAGCCGATAGCTGCACATGAACCTTCCTCTCCCACTAGAGTAATTCACACTAGATCCAAGAGCAACATTTTCAAACCGAAAGTGGTGTTTGACCTCACAGCCACTGCCCACAGTCCACCCCAAACTGAGCCCTCTTCTTTGACCCATGCCCGGAAGCACTTAGAATGGCGACAGGCAATGCGTGCGGAGTATGATGCACTTGTAAAAAATTCCACATGGGACTTGGTTCCGTCCCATCCGTCTCAAAATGTGGTGGGTTGTAAGTGGATTTTTCGGATCAAACGGCACCCTGATGGCTCTGTGGCTAGGTATAAAGCTAGACTTTTGGCAAAAGGCTTTCATCAACGCCTCGGTGTTGACTTTCATGACACCTTCAGTCCAGTAGTGAAACCTGTCACGGTTCGACTTATTTTAACTCTTGCTGTAACTAATGGCTGGCCTCTACGCCAGCACGATGTCAATAATGCTTTTTTGCAGGGTACTCTCACAGATGATGTTTACATGGTGCAACCGCCAGACTTCATAAATTCCACCAAGCCACAGCATGTGTGCAAACTTCGCAAGGCAATCTATGGACTTCGTCAGGCACCTCGTGCATGGTATACAGAACTTCGAACCTTTTTACTGGCTGCTGGATTTATTAACTCCACATGCGATGCATCTCTCTTCATTCGTCACCGCCCTGGCCACACACTGTACCTCCTCGTTTATGTTGACGACATCATTGTTACTGGCTCCTCAGACTCCCAAGTCAGTGACTTTATTGGCACATTAGCTCATCGGTTCTCTCTGAAAGATCTTGGTCACCTCTCATTCTTCCTTGGGGTTGAAGCCCACAGCACCTCCCGTGGCCTTTTCCTTTCCCAGCAGCAGTACATTCGTGATCTCCTCCTCAAGACTAACATGTTGGATGCAAAGCCTGTCTCTACTCCTCTCTCACTTACTGAATCCTTGAAACTCAGTGATGGTAGTGCACCTTCTGATGCTACTCAGTATAGGCAGGTCCTCGGTTCCTTGCAGTATCTTTCCCTCACTCGTCCAGATGTCTCCTTTACGGTGAACAAACTCTCCCAATTTATGCACCGACCATCCACAAATCACTGGACTGCCGTAAAACGAGTTCTTCGGTACCTGAGGGGTACACTTGATCACGGTCTACTTCTTTCTCGTAGCTCTCAAGCTTGTCTTCATGCCTTTGCCGATACAGATTGGGCTGGTGATCCTGATGATCGCCGCTCCACGACAGCCTATGTTGTATTTCTTGGCGCCACACCAATCAGCTGGAGCTCCAAGAAGCAACACACAGTTGCCCGATCATCCACTGAAGCTGAGTTTCGTGCCATTGCCGCTGCTGCTGTAGAACTTAACTGGATCGGTCATCTCATTCATGAACTTCGATTACAGGTTTCTACTCCCCCTATCATCTACTGTGACAATGTAGGTGCCACTTATGTTTGCGCCAATCCCATCTTCCACAGCCGCATGAAACATGTTGCCATTGATTTCTTCTTTGTTAGGGATCAAGTCGCGCGGAAATTATATTAAATTGTTGGTTTGAATCGTAATCCCTTAATAATCCTTAAAAAAATCACAGCAGAGGACTCCTTAGAGAAAAATCTCATATTATATTCTTAAAAAAATTAAATCTAAAAAACGAGTTTTCAGACTTAGGAGTCGTTTGTTTTTTTATCTTAAAAACAATGATGAATTTTACCGAAAACTAAATAGGGAGTGAAACCTCAAACCTGAATGACATGTTTATTTATTTTCATTTTTCTCACATTTGAATATAGTGTTAACTTATTTGTTTTTTAAAAATAAAATTGGTTGATAACAATTAACATGAAATTTTATATCAAAAAAGAAAAACAAACTTGACATTTATACCACTTTTATTATTTTATTTTATCTTTTTGAAATAGTACAATAGTTCTGGGTTTGGGAAAGGGGACACAACTAGAACCTACAATATAAATCTCATGGTGTAGATGTGAGGGGTATATTGCTGGACCAACCTTATATTGTCCCATTTTTACTATTTGTGTATTTTTATTTGATATTCTTGACAATATGTTATATTTGTAGGATATTATTGAAAGGAAATAAATTAAATGCAATTCACTAATTTAGAATTAAGAGAAAAATCAATATTTTTCTACTTTTTATTTTAAGTTGTTTTTAGTTTTAGGTTTTTTTTTTTTTTTTTTTTTTTTTTTTTTTTTAAATTTTTTTTTTTAAAAATATTACAATAATTTGGGGGTTTTATGGGGGTGAGAGGAGGAAATAGGGGGTTTTGTCACTTTTTTAAGTTGGTGCTTCAAGACTATCATCATTTTAATAACTTATGTTTTAAAGGCACCAAAGTAAGTGACTTTTAAAAATATCCTTACTTTACTCTATTTTTTTTTATTTACTTTTCAGTTTTTTTATTTTATTTTATTTTATTTTTTTATCTTCTTCATAGAGATCTGTTTAATAGACCTTCAATGAAGGTCAAAATCGAACAAAACTAAAATCATAACATTATTAATGCATCTTCATTGGATTAGTTTAGTAGCGCTACGCTGATGCACTCGGGGTCGAGCTCGAAATAGAGGAGCACAAAACAATAATCCAGTGTTTCTGAAACTTTGTGATTTTGTTTCGAGACTTTGTGTTTGTGTTCTGAGACTTTGTGATTGCTTTTCGAGACTTTTGGGCTGTTGTTCTGCGCTCCTTTGTTTCTATTCTGTTCATCTTCTCCAACCCCAAATCCCCAATTTGAATCTCTTTGTTTTTTTTTCTTCAGAGAAATCAAAAGTCGCTATTGTGTTTAGTTGTGGTCGTTGATGGCGACGTACGTGTGTTCATAGTCCACCGTCATCGTCGATGTATGTGTGTTCGTCGATTTCTCATCGATTGGTCAGTGTACGTGTGTTCATCGATTCGTCAGTTCCACCTCTATTGATGGAGGATTTTGAAAGGATAAAAAAAAGGTGAAGTTACTGTGGGGGGGCATTTTTGTCTGTTCACCATAATAGGTGTCGTTATATCATTTGTTTTTTGAAACAACAACTTTTATTAAGAAACAAACCGCATGAAACACAAGCGCAGACACTAAAACAAGCACCCAACCACCAAATAAACACAAAAAAGAAACCCCAAAAATAGAGTTAAACCCTTAAACCCATGATAGGGTAAAAAAAAAAACAGAGAAATAGAACAGCAGCCAAGCAATTACAACTCACTCCACTCAATGACCTCCCTATCTATATAAGAACCTTTCTTGGCCAAACTATCAGCAGTAGAGTTAGTAGCTCTATTGTTGTGACACACGGATAATTTGCCTAGCAAGCGTAAAATCGAACGAATGTCAGAAATCAAATCCAAGAGAACAAGGTTGCCAAACTCATCATCATTCACCCACGAAACAGTTGTTCTGGAATCAGCAACAAAAAGAATCTTTCTCCCCTCCAACGAAGGCTTTGACAGACAAAGAGAGCAAGCTTTATGGATGGCCATTAACTCGATAGAATTAACATCCAAGGTACCAACAGCAGCAGAAAATGAGCACAACTCATACCCTATTAAATTGCGCAACACTCCCCTAATCCCAGCCCTCCTAGCCTCCCCACGCACAGATCCGTCCACATTGAACATAAGATGCTCAGTAGAAGGAGTCAACGCCATTTTTTTTTTTTTTTTAAGACTTGGTTGGTTTGGTATCAATGCAAGAAGTTGAAGGTTCTCCGGAATAATGCTAATCGGTTCCTTTGAGCCTTTGCTGTGATGCTTAAACCACCAGGCAACCCTGAACCTAACCAAATCTGTATAGTGAAGTAAATTTGTTGTCAATCCTTTAAAAATAGCCTGATTTTGCACCTCCCAAATAGACCAAGCTATAGCATTGAACAGAGTCACCTAAACACCGCTAAATTTAGAATTCGGACACAGACCTTTCCACCCTTGAAACCAATCCTGAAAGTTTCCATTAAAAACGAAAGTCACCTTCCACTAGCTCATGCAGGAAGACCAAAGCGACATTGTCTAATAACACTGGAGAAATAAGTGATCAATTGACTCAGCGAATAATTTGCACAAAGGGCAGTCAATACCATAATTCAGAATCAACCCAAAACGATTCAAGACCTCTTTAACCATGATCCCACCTCTCAACAACTGCCACATAAAAATTTCAACTTTAGGGGAACTAAACCCCCTCCAAATCAGAACAGCCTCCAGCCAACCTACCATACAAGCCTCTTCAACACATATACGGAAAGACTTTACTGAATAATAACCTTTAGGACAGAAAGTCCATGCCATCCTATCCTTCATGGACTTGTGAATCTTTAAGCTATCAGTGGTGGACACAAAAAGGTTCCAAAGGTCCACCTCCCAATCAAATTTTCTTCTTCTCATTTAAACTTCCCAATTCCATGTCTCCTCTAGCCAACAACTAAAATCCTGAATTAAGCCATAGTTTTTTACCGACAATGCGTAAATTCTAGTGAACATCTCCTTAAAAGCCATACCACCACACCAAATATCAATCAGGAACTAGACTCGATCACCACTTCCCACTACAATCTTTAACCCCTCTTCTAGAATATTAGCCGAGAGAGAGCCTATCCGAAACAGGCTGCTCACAGCTTTGACAAACGGAGAAGCTGTAGAGCCAACAGTCTACTTTCAAGAAAGACTATCTTTTGGAGCTCCATACTTAGCACAAATAACCGTCCTCCATAAGGACTCATCTTCCTTACCAAATCTTCTAGCCTATTTTGCCAACAAACAATTATTTTTATCCGCGATCCTCCCTATACCAAGCCTACCCATTCTTTTACTTTTACAAATGGTTCCCTAATCAATAGCATGCAGTTTTCTTTTCTTAGACCTATCACCCTAAAAGTAACTTCTCTGATGCTTGATGAGCCGTCATTGTGTGCTCAACAAAATGATATTTAAAATGTGATCATTTTGAAAACCTTTTTTAACCACTTAAAAATCCACTTAGATAGAAAATTAGTAAAGTGGCAAGTATGATTCGTTCCATAGGGAATTAGAGTGATTAGATGAATAAATTAACTAATCTAAAAGTGCAAATAAAATAAATCATGGTAGTTTGAATGGTGTATGCTTTAAGAAACCATCAAACATACATGGAAAATAAAAGCAATAAAATGTAAAGAGAATATGAATAGATAGGAATCCAATAACAACAACCTAGAGAGAGTAGCTAATGGACTTTGAGCAATTCATCAATGGCTTCATTAATGCACTATTCATACAATCAAGGACCAATCTCATTCAAAAGTGTTGTTTAGACCATCACTACGAACCCTAAACAACTTCCCACCGTAATGCCTAACCGATTAAGGAGAGGGGGTCACGGCGGGATTGGTTAGTGAAGATCTAATGGCCTAGGCAATCGTGGTAGCTCTACCCTCTAAAAGCCTATCCTATTCACTATATGCTCTAATCAATCAAGTGTGTCAATAACTTAATCAATTTTATCAAAAATTATCCTACAACATATTGTAATCAATAAGTGTGTCAATACTCATTTAATCACATAAGTGCAAGATCTAATTAAAAACTAAATAAAACTCTAATTATGCAAACAAATTATTGAAAGCCTTAATAAATACTTATTGTCCAAAAGTGTCTTAAATCATCCCCCTAGAAAGGGGGTTTAATTACACATAATCACAAACAAAGAAAGGAAGTAAAATGGAGAGAAATCACCCTTGGGTCTCTCTTGTAAGGTTGATCCTTCCTTGAGCTTCCTTGCTTGAGTCTTGTGCAAAGATTGGGTGTTGAGGATGTGTCTAGATAGGTGGAGTTAAATGAAAAATGACAAAGGAAATGGGTGGAAAAGATGGAAAGAGAGGAATGATTGATGTGTAGTAATCTAGGTGTTTATTGGAGAGGAGAATGGTGGGATTAGGAGTGGTGGAGAAAGGAAGTTTCTTGGTTGTCAAGAGATGTCAAGAGTTATCAATTCTTAGCATAAAATGGTGTATTTATATGTTAGAAAAGTTAGGGTATGAAATGGGCATGAAAGAACAAGAATACCCCTAAAAAATGGCTTGAAAAATGTCCATTTCGTTGCTTCTAAAATGTGGAGTTCGCCCTGGGGTCGCCGTAGCGACAGGGAATGCGCAACAATTACTAAAATAGGCATAACTTTCTGTAGAAGACTCGGAATCGGAATCTGTAAAAACCGTTGGAAAGTAGACTTCTAGGGATTTCTGAACATATGTAATTGGAAATGTGGTATTATCTGAGGAGAGAGATATACCTCTTTGAAGATGAATGATCTGCTCACACTTTTTATAATTTCAGCCCCTTTTGCCACCAATATTACTCCAATGCCTCTGAACTTTATAAAAACTTGAAAAAAATTAATTCACACCATTAAATCATAAGATATTGCACGAGAATCAAGCAAAAAGAGAAGGAAGTGAGGGCTAAAATCATACCAATTTTGGTTCGATCAATGCTTTTTGATAACAAGAGCCGCACTTGTGGGAACTTTAAAGACATCCATGAAATAAGTTGGAATTCTAGACAAAACTAATTTGATTAACATCGGGCACCCACCTTTACTCAAGAACTTTTTTTTCGAAGGAGCCAAACGTTTCTCAATCAGAAGCATCACTGAATTCCAGAAAGCCTTTGAGCTAGGCCTTGCTCCCAATGGCATTCCAAGATAAGTAATAAGAAGACTGGCTTTTTTGCATTTAAAAGCTTCCACCCACTCCTCCTCATCTTGCACCTTCTTCCCCACTTTCATTACACAAGACTTATGGAAGTTAATTCTAAGACTCGATGCCATCTCAAAGCAATGAAGAATTCTCTTGACATTAATTAAGTATTCCGCTTTGGCTCTAGGAAAAGAATGGTGTCGTTTACAAATTGAAGGTGTGAAATATGCACCTCATCATTTCCCAAGAAAACACCTCTTAACAAATTCAACTAACATGCTTTCGAAAAACAACAACTTAAGCTTTCAACCACAATATTAAAGAGAAAAGGCGACAAATGATCTCTTTGGCACAAACCCGTTTCCACTTCGAATTCCTTTGTTGGACTATGATAAGGTCGTTTTGTACTCTTCCAAATAATGTATTTATGTGATCATTTGAAAACCTTGTTTAACCACTTAGGAATCCTCTTAGATGAAAATTTAGTAAAAAGGTAAACAAAGATTCATTTCACAGGGAATTAGAGTTATATGATCGATTGATTAACTAATCTATAATGCAATAAAGCAATTCATGATAAATGGATAGTTGTGTGGTTTGATAAAACATCAAACATGCAAGTAAAGTAAAAGTAACAAAATGTGATAGGGAAAATAAAATGCTCAACAATCTTATATAAGAGTATGGAATGTATCAATTAAGAGAAATGCTAGGGAAATGATGGAGTTGCAAGTGGATTATGGGCAATGCTTTTCAAGCTACTTTAATGAACCAATCTCATATATGTTAACCATTTGTATTCTTAGATGTGTTTAGATCATCAATATGAACCCTAAATAATTTCCCACCGAAATGCCTAACCAATTAAGGAGAGGGGGTCAAGGTGGGATTGGTTTGTTACAAATCAAGATTTAGATTATTGTGGTTGATATACCCTCTAATAATCTATCCTATTGACTATGTTCCTAATCAATCAAGGGTGTCAATCCAAGATTGATTACATAACAAATTATCCTAAACAAGAGTATATTCAACTAGTGGGTAGACAATGCCAATCTTATAATGAATAGGATCTAGTTATCAAGTGAATAGAACACAAACAAAGATTCAAATACAATATAGCTTAAGTAAAACCCAAATCCAAATATTCCTCACATCTATGCCCTAGAAAAGGGATTTAGTTACACATAGTTACAATCAAAAGCAAGAAAGTAATAGATAAGGAAATCACCAATGGACCTCCTTCTTTAATGCTTGCTCATTTCTTTCCTTAGATGCTCCTAGTGCAAAGAGTGGTAAATGATGATATGTCTAGATGGGTGGATGTCTAATGGGTAGTGAAAAATGTATTGGGATGTAGAGAATGGGAAGAGAGGAATGGTTGGGTGAAGTAATCAAGATTTGGTGTTGAGTTTTTGGATGGAAAAGGTGAGGTCAAGTATAGAAATTGAGGAATTTAAAAGGGGAATTATGGATGAGAGAATACTAGTTTAAGATATGTAAATTCGTGCTAGGATTGTGCTTGGATTCTCATTCAACTTGGAAGAGAAGAATATTTATAGTGGCTCTCGGATTTGTAATGTTAACTACCAAAAATGCTGATGTGGCATGGTATCGCGGTTTCGGAGACAACGACACCACCGCGGTAAATGGTTACAAATTCTTCAATTTGATTGTCGCAGTTGTTTTGATCTTTTTCGCGGCTGTGACTACAACAACATTGGAAAGACGACAAAGAGATCTGAGATCCTAAGAGTGGTCACTAGTTTGGTCACATGATGACACAAATAGCAACACGAGACCTGATCGTTTTCTTGGGTTTCATCTTCTTTGTCATGGTTTGGCTCAAGAGCGACACTCGATTGCCATGCCATACTTGATTGATTTTCAAGATTTCATCTCTCTGTCGCATTTTGGTCGCCACAGCGATAGTACCGCGACAACTCTTTGGCTGGAGTCTTCATTACTTCATACCTTATGTCGCCATGTGCCTAAGGCTACACCATCAAAGGGCTATAATGCCCCGTTTTTCCCACTTTATGCACATTTTGCATAAAATTCATCTTTTTCTTTACAAATGTCCTTGTGGCACAAATAAACCTAAAACACTTGATTAACGTCATTAAAACACGGGGAAATACCTGATAATCAAGCATAAAGATAAGGAAATAAGGGCCAAAATCATACCAATTTTGGTTTGATCAGACTGCCATTAACTAAAATGGACATTGAAGGGGTCAAGATACAACAACTCACCCAATGTCGCCATCTTAGTCTGAAACCCATATCTTCCAACACCAAGTCCAAAAAAGAGTGATCAACCGAATCGTAGGCCTTTTCATAATCCAATTTCACTACCAAGCCACCTTTCTTGTCATTCCTCAAAGAGTGAATAATCTCATAAGCTACCACAAAACTGTCTAAGATTTTACGGTTTTTCACAAACGCCATTTGATACTCCCCAATTACCGAATTCATCACCTTCCTCAAAATGATTGGCAATCTTATACATTGATCCCACTAGGCTAATCGGTCGGAACTCTTTCAAAGATTCTAGATGAGCACATTTAGGAATAATTGCAATAAAAGTGTGATTCAAGTCCTTCACAATATTACCATTCTCAGGGAACTCCTGTGAAATTCCCTTAAGCAATATAGTGTAATATATACCTGGGGGGGATGAATAGGTATTGAAAGGAATATTAAATTCCAGGTGTGTTTTAATAATTAATCTATTACCAAATTTTCGTGTTTAGTCAATAATTCGAAAATAACCCCAATCTAGTTAATATAATATATCAAGTGTAATATGTGCGGAATTATAAATGACACTTGATATTTATGTGGAAACACTTAACAGGTAAAAAACCACGGGCTGGTAAGTGCGCCACACTCGAACCTCGAATCCACTAATTGTAATAGAGTTTACAGCCTAGGTTGACCTTAACCTCTCACAAACTATAACCCCTTACTACTACCCGTAGGCCTATAAAAGCGAACTTAGTCCAATTGCTTGTGTGACAACATAATCTCGGTCTATCACACAAGACTTACTTCTCAATAAAGAGATAATACAACCTACGTGAATATATGAAATATCCAAAATGCAATTAGAGCTAGGTAACCCTATATGCTTATCTAGGATGATGATATTGCAATTAAAACAATCCTAGATCTCAATAGCTAAATGACATGTCATAAAACTTAGCTAAACATAGATTAAACAATCCTATGAAGCTATCATAATACAACACTCAATCAATACACCATAATCGATCTCTATTTGTATCTAGAATATATTCTAAGAGCATACAAATGATTAAAGAGTTGAGTTGACAAGAATATCACTAAAATTAGATGAAATTAGTGAGAAGCTTACCAAGCAAGATGTGATGTTCTCAAACCATGCATGGATGCATCCTATATGGTTATAGATGATGCTTGATGAACTTTGATGCACAAAGGAATGACTTTGAGTGTATAAAGGTGAGTTCTTGTGAATTTTGTCTCTTGAAAAATGTTCTAAGAGAAAAATATGCTTTTGGAACTCTTGGGGACGACCTAAAATGAAAGTTGAGTATTTATAGGTGTCCAACAAAAACTGTAGCGTTTTGGCATTTCACGCACGACGGATTGCCGCGGTTCTGACTGCTGCAGCAATTGCATCATGGTAGAGACAACAGGTCTTTGTCGCTTGCATGCTGCGGTTATCCAACCCTGGCAGAGAAGACACTTCTCTGTCGCTTGCTTACTGCAGTCCGCCAAGACGGCAGCATAACCGCGGAAAAGAAGGGCAAGGCTTTCTCATGCAGCTTCTCACACAAAATCAAATGCACTAAGTGCAAGTGTGTGAGTGAAGTAAATGCATCCTAATGTCTAACCTGTTAAAGCATTTCAATAAACTAGATGCAATCAATTTAACATGCAAGAAGAGAGATTTAATGAACATCAATGCACCTATAGGACATACACAACATACAAGATATACATATATGCATGAGTTATGTATGTGTGCAACTACATCTCTTCATTTGCAAGTAAACACTAGAAATTGACCTTCGGAGTGCTTCTTCTCTTGAGGTCTTGACAGTCTAAGCTACCCTTACATCAAAACCATAATATGTGGTTTGTCCACGAAATAAGCCAATCAATAAATGAGACCTTATAATCTCTCCTTTGGCTATTTCGTGACAAAACCACCACTCACAATGATCTCACAACAAAATTAAATCTTAAGGCTAACAAAGATATTCTATATTATAAAGAGATAAGAAAATAAAACTTCAAGTCTTCAGTCTCTTGTAGAACTATCAAACCTTCAAAAAAAAAATTTACACTTCCAAAGCAAGTGTATGTGAGGTGATCATGTGAAGTTAAAACAAGCATTTGCATTTATGAATTTAAGCACAACATCATGCAATGTATGTGAATGCAATGCTTCCCCTCAAAGGGTTACTCCCCATCAATATGTAATCTCCCCAACATGCGCATTTGCTACTACAATATGCAACTCCCCTTACCTTATTCTACTCCCCCATTTTGTCATGATATAGGCAAAGGAGTAGTCCCCAACCGGGTCACTTTAGCAAAGAGAGATAGTAGCAAACTAGAAATTTGCATAATCATATAAGCCACTTTATGCAACTCAATTAATTGGAGAGAAACAAGGAGATTTATTTTATGAAAATGTGTGAATTAAAAATGCTTTGCATACAAGACATGTAGCATTTAGGTCCAAAATACACTGGTATTTGGCAAATCAAATGACAAAGGTTTCAAATAGAATTCAAACCAATTTCACCATTTATCATGAGAGAAGCAAGGATATAGATATTTCATTGATTTCAATTTTAAGAGCAACTATATCAAACTTAATAAGTGAAACATGGCATGAGCAACTTTGCACCCTATTCGATTTTTTCAGGAATGATACTCGTATGATTGTAGCCATGTTCAACCAATAAAGAAAAAGAGATATTTGGATTGTAAAATCCATTGAATGGATACAAGATCCTTTATTCATTTGAGTCTCATAAGCTTTTTCACACAAGTTTTGCAATTAAGAATTTGCAATCATCAATTCATGCTTTTTCAATTTAGTATGTCATTTGAATTTCATGCTTTTCTTTAAGATCTTTTTTTGTATTGGCTTGATTCCATTGTAAAACTCTCTATATTTGTATTAGTTTTTGCTTAGGTGATTTTTGGAAGAAAGAAACTTCAAAGGTGAAGAAGTAACATCTTGTGCAAATATCGTCTTCAAGAGGAACATCACGTACTTGGATGTTAAGGTATCAAGATTCTTCTTTCTTTTGCAAGGCGTAAGTGCACACACACACACACAATTCATACATGTGTGTCTCTGCATCATTGTTCAAACATTTGGTATAACACTTTCACACACATTTAAGTATGCACATGCATTTATCTCATTGTTGACAATCTTGTAGATTTGCATGTTTTCTCACTATTACTTAGATATGGCATGCTTTTGTGACTTAGTGTTTATTTGTTTGTGTTTCTTGTATTTTGGACTTAAACATGATCTTATTTGATTCCTTATTGAGTTCTGGTCATTTCGGTTACTCATTCACTAGATTTCGAGTCCATAAGATGTAGTTATACTACTTTGCATTCTCATTCGTTGAGTTGTCTTTATCGTCATTTTTCGAGATGAATTCTCAACCTTTTGTCAAAGTTTCATAGTTTTCATTGTGCGTGAGGGAGTCACAATTTGTAATACAAAAATAGATTCAAAATTGGAGTTCGGAGGCCCAAATACGGCTAAAGAACGTGAGCGGAGCACAAAAGGAGTTTGCTTGGCCAAAGGCCAAGCAATGGAGGCCACATGTGGACCACATGTGCCACACGGCCAGGGCAGCTCTCTACCCACATGTGGTACACGCGCCCCACATGTGAAGGTGATGTGGCTAGTCTTGATTGGCTTCTTCCTTTCCCTCTCTCTCTCTCTTTTAAAAACATTTTCCTTCCCTCCAAACATAACTTGAAGAAAATTGAAAAGAAAGAAAGTGTGCAAAAAATTCTTCATGATTTTTGTCATCTTGATTCAATCATAACTTTCTCATTTCAACTCCGAATCACTTGATTCAAAAGCCAAAAATGTTGGTCTTGATGAGAGCTACAAACCTCAATCATTTTCAGAGCCAAGTGACTTTGTGATATTTCGCTGTGAGCTTATTTCGGTCCGAGGTTCATTTTTGTAAGTGAAACATTTTCTTCTTACTTTCATTTTTGATCATCTCTTTTAATCTTCATATTTGATTGATGAAATGTATTAAGAATGATGTTAATTCATATGCTAGATTTGTATGATTGATTGATTGTTGAGTTTTAGCCTTGTGATTTCATTTGAACATATTTAGCTAAACTTGATTGAAATTGAAATTGATTCTAGATATGACATATATGATGTGCCTCATGATATTGTCTAGGTTTAATTTCATGATCTAAGAACTAAGATTCTTGTGTGATATATTGAATATTCATATCTTGTTCTTATTGATTCACATGCTTTGATTTCTAGGTACATTTGTGATTGTTTGTTGATAGAATATCCTAGAATATCTTTAAGCATGTACATAGAGCTTGATTGATCATCTAGCTTTATTTGATTATGATTTCCATCATTTTCATCACTTAGATCATTGCCTTGTGATAGGTTGAAGTCTCTTTCAAAGTGAGTGAAGTTTTGTATTGAGTAAGAAGACTTGGCTAGGAATGAGTTTCGGATAGCCAAGCAAAAGTCTTAGTAAGGAGTTTAGTACTCCAAATAGTTGAGCTAGGAGAGCTTGACTAGGATCTCTTGATCTAGATTGCTAAGCAAGAAAATCTTTCTAAAGGCTTGTAAGCCTTGGATAGGGAGTTGCTTTCTAGAGGTGTTGGACACACCTTGGATAGAAAGTAAGCTTAGTGAATCACTAGCCCGAGGGTTGATTAGGAGGAGATAGCTTGAAGTGGATATCATAGTGTTGATAGCTTTGAGTGTGTAATTCCTTTTCATATAGTGGATTTACTTTTCCAGTGGTTGTGGTATCAACCTGTGGATGTTTCCTCTTTGAGGTTTTACCATGTAAAAACATTGTGTCTCATTTTCGCTTTAAGTTTCTTTATCTTCCATATGTTCAGATATATTGATTCATTTGTATATTGATGTTCACATGTATTGATTCATACTATACAATTGTTAAATCATATCAAGTGTTCACTTTATTCTTGTATTCCGTAATTAGATCCATTAATGAAAAAGCATGGATGAGTGTTGAGGAAGGTTATAAGTCACCTACCAAAAGGATTGAAGATGGCACTATGATTTCAAAGCCTAAAGCCAAATGGACGACCATTGATTTTGATAATGCTAAGTGGCATCATCAGGCGGTGAATGCTATATTTGGAGATGTAGATAGTACTCAATTTATCTACATCCAAAACCTTGAATCGGCAAAGGAAGCATGGGATACTTTGCAATCTACCAATTAGGGTACATTAGCGGTTCAAAGGTCTAGAGTACAAATGCTTACTTTTGAATTTGAAAGTCTTGTTATGAATAAGGATGAGAAGTTAGTAGACTTTCAAACTAGACTCTTGAGTATCACTAACCAAAGTCAAACTTTGGGAGAGCTATATCTACAAGAGAGAATTAATTGGAAGATCTTGAGATCCTTGCCTAAGAGATTTAATGCAAAGGTGACCGCAATTGAAGAAAGCAAGAATGTCGATCTTTTGAGGGTTGATGAGCTTCTTGGGTCTCTACAAACTTATGAGCTTGGGTTCAAGCTGAAGATTGAGGATAAAGGGATAGCATTCAAGGTAACCAATGAGAAGAGTGAAGATGATGTGACTAGTATGTTGAGAACTCTCAAAAAATTTCTTAAGAACATATGTTCTAAGAGAGAGGAAGTCAAGAAGACGATCACTCTAAAAGAAGTGGTAGATTGTAAGGATAAATCTAAGAAAAAGCTAATTTTATGCCATGGATGCAACGGGATTGGATTTATCTTTTCCAAATGTGCTAATAGGAAGAAAAAGTCTAATAAAGGCTTAGCAATGGCGGCTTCTTGGAGTGATGTGAGTGTGAGTGATGTAGAACAAGAAGAGGAGTCCTCGGATGAACAAGAATATACTAGCAATTACATTGCTCACCCGGCTATATATGAAGGAAGATTTGAGGATACTAGTGAAGACTCCTCAAGTAATAAGGAAAGTGAAAACTCTTCAAGTAGTGAAGATAGTGAAATCTCCTCCTATGATGAAGAGTTAGAAGCCTCCTCAAATCAAGATTTTATAAGCTTCAATGACAAGATCCTTCAACAAAAGAATGAAGAGAACAACAAGTTGAAGTTGATCAATGCCAATTTGGTGGTGATAATTAAAGCTCTTGACAATGAAAAGAGAATGTCTTTAGAGAAGATGAGCAAGCAAAGTGAAGTCATCAAGGAGCATGAAAATACCATTGAAAAGAATTTTTCAAAGGTAAAGGAAGGTGCTCAAGAGATAGATGATCTAAATGAAGACTTTACTATGAAATTGATTGCCATGGAGGGAGAGATTAAGCAAAAAGAGAACTATTTGACTATTGTGAAGTTAAAGGAGTGTGAGCTTAAAGATGAAGTCAAAACTCTTAAAGAGTCTATTAATGACATGAAGATTGGAGCCATTAAGCTTGATGAAGTGATAAAACTTGGAGCATCATGGAGATATGAGTGGCTTGGGTTATGTAGAAGAAGTTAAGAAGACTCCTACAACCAAGAACAAGTCAAGAAATTCCAAGGAGAAGAAAGACTCAACTACCATTCCTTCCAATATCAAAGACAAAGACAAGAAGAGCTATGAAACTTCTCAACAAACTTCTCAATCAAAGCATGCACACCAAAAATGTAATTTTTCTAAATTCATTATGGTTTGTCATTATTGTAATGTGGTTGGTCACATTATGCCTCAGTGTTATGAATATGCTAGGCAATGAAAACTAGATGTGGAACATGATAAAAATATGAAAAAGTTATCTAATCATTCTCCTAAGCATGAGTTTAAGTCTAGAGCTAGACATAGCATCTCTAAGTTTATCCCGGTTTTTCATTTTTGAAATGTTGTAGGGCATATCAAACCTAAATGCTACGAGTATATTAGATAATGCGATCTAAGGAATGAGATGCATGCTAGTGAGATGAAAAGATTTCCTTTGGTTGTTTCTAAACATGTTAGGGCATTAGAGACTATGCATGATGAACATGTTAATGAAAAGAAATCAACAAGGAAAGTTTGGGTTAATAAGAATAATGTGCATACTTGTGAAATGGATAAATCTTCTTTGAAAGTTTTTAAACATGATAATAGCTTTGATGCTTTGAGAAATGTGCATATTGATCATATCCATGTGAAGAAACCTACTACGAAGATTTGGATTGAAAAGAATAACATGCATGTTAATGATAATCATGTTAAGAAAATGTTGAGAAGGAATTGGTTAAGAAGATTGTTAACCATGATCATTTGAAGAGTCTTGATGAAATATTTGTGCGTGGCAACAATGATGAGTTTAATATGAGTGATATTTTCATAAAGAAGATAGTTGATGATTTATCTTCTAGATTTCATATTGCCATGCATAATGATCATGATGTTGTTTGTATTGGTTCACATAAGATCAATATGGTCAAAGGTGAGTGCTTTCATGCTTGATTGAGTAACACATATGAGAATATTTTTGTTTTTGTTTGATAAGAGTTCTAAGTTTGATGCTTGACTAAGCTATTTGTAATGTGCTAGGTCTAGTATTCAAACTTGGTGTCTCTAATCAATTCATGAACTTAATATTCTCATAATCACTATGATAGTCAAAATTTGTTGATTAACTTTAAAGAAGTTGAATTTTGAAATCTATTTGATGAAAATTTTTGTTAAGACTTTTAGAGAAAGTCATTTTCATGTAATTATTTGAGTTGAAAGTATTTGGTCTTTATTCTCTTGGGATGACACACCAACAACTTGTTGTCATGAGGATAAACAAGCCAAGAGAGCTCATAAAAAGAGCGGAGACCTTTCATTGATGAAAAAACTTGCTAAGGTATTTCTCTATTCTAAAAGCTTGCTTTTTATTTCATTTGTTTAACTCTATGTTTGCATGATATCAATTGCACATAGTTATTAGGCATCATTTCTTTAGAGAACTTGTTGAATGTTCTATTGTTACTCTAAAGCAATGCCTACTAAATAATCAACTTGCGGGTTTGTTCAATAAGCCCTTGGACATAAGAGGTTTAAAACTCTTTAAAGATCCATTTGCATGATTTGTGTTGATTATTGTCTGTGTGATTGTTGAGTGGCTTGATAAGCAAAACTTTATTTGAATATCAATGTCTTGGAAAGCTACTCACTTGAGAAGTAAATGATCTTAAACAAATAACTTTTGTTGTTTTAGATCATGCACTTGAGCTTGAAAATCTTTCTTTTTTTGAAAAAGTGCACTAATGCTTCTCTTATATGTTTTAGTTTTGAGTATATGTGATTGAATATGTGTAGATAATGGATGCATCTAGAAGCCTATTGCTTAGTACATGATAAATGTCCCATGATATGCATCCATTTTGCTTCAGCACTACATAGTATTCAACGAGCACCCTTTTAGTAAGGGCTACACGCCTTGGTTATGAAGCCGCCCAATGTTGGAAAGGGCTACACCTTTGTGATGAGTGAAAGCCGCCAAGAGGTGTATATGTTTTTGTTAGAAAAATCAAAGAAGTGTTGAAAAGAATCATTAAAAAAAAATATTTGATTCTAAGCCTAAAAGAAATGAAAAACAAAAAGGCTTATTGGTGTATAGTTGAGAATTGTGAAAAGCTCGGGTTGACAAACAGAAACAGGAAAACGAGCCACATGCACACACAAGCTCACATGTTGATAACTATTCTTTTAAAGCAAAAACACGGATGAATATCGGTTTGACCTATTTTTGGAAATGCTTTAGTTGGATAGGTGTGGAAATTGTTTGCATGTTGATATCATAATTACTCCTTCTATATATGTGAGAAGCATTCACACACACACACACACATATATTTTGCTTATGTGCTTGATTCATTAGCAATGTGAGAATATTTTTGAGAGATTAATGAAAATCTATGATTCTCTCTTGGACTTTGGAAAGTGATGAAATATTTTCTCTTATTGCTTGAATGTGTGAATGTGTGAATGTGTGAGTCCCTTGTGAACAAATCTACTTGTTGATAATATGTGGAACATATGTTAATGGAGAGCTTTAGTTTATTCAACTTCGCTTTCTATACGATTTATTTGCTTGATATCTCGTTTTTTATCTCTTGTGCCCTTTGTCTATTCCTTAACAAAAAGGGGGAGAAACCTCACCATGTTTAATATGGGGGAATCCATGTTTGACATAGGGGAGATTTGTATATCTCACTTTCAATTGTGTGAGTTTTGTACCTCTTTGTGCTTATTAGAGACTTTGTCTTAGGGGGGGGTGGGTGGTGAAGAATTCTTACCTTATTGTGTTAAGGTTTAAAGGGAGAGCTTTTAATGTGGAAACATTCATACGCTTGAGATATTGCATTTTTTTTTTTGTGAGAGATAAGGGAAGTTTTTATATTTGTTTATGTGCTAAGATCTCACCATTCTTCTTTGGAAGAAGATCTCTTATGTTAGGATTATGCTCAATAGCAAGAGTGTAATATTGTACTTGACAATCTTAACATATTAATAAAGTGATTTTTGTTTTTAAACAAAATCTTATAGCATTTATAATTATAATTGTCAAAGTAAATAACCATAAGGTCAAAAGACTATGAGAAAAGAAGAATTGTTCGTACATCTGGATATGTATGAGGTAGACACAATTCTTTTGTTAGTCTTGAATAACGTACACAACTTAAGTTAAAGGTTGGGCACCTTTATCTTGTTAAAGTTGTAGAATTTTTTTACTAGCATTTGAGTGGGATCAAATGTGTTATGATGAGTCTAAAATCATCGAAGAGTCTTCGAGTAAAAGAATCTAGTGCACAGGGTGCATTGAACTGGATCACAATGAAATACTTTTTTTCTAGAACCGTCAATAGATAAAAGTCTTTTCATTAACAAGACAATCGGAGAGTCTATCTAAATCCTGAGATAAATGATGGACTTATGGTTACAAGTGTTATCATTTGAGCTATCAATGAGTACGATTATATAGCATAGTCTAATCTCGATAGTTTGGTGATATTCATTTGCTAATCGATAGAGGACTTCATTTATAGATATGGACATCGTGGCTCCATTTATTAAATGTGAGTAGAATATCATTATATGAATGCTTTGTGGTTTTGGATATTAAATCTTAACGTTGAGTTTTCAATAGTGACTATTGAAAGATGACTTCTAGACAAGTCATAATATATATCCAAATTCAAAGTGTGGTCATATGAGTAAATATGGTAACTTGGAGAGCTGTGGGCGGTCTATGAGCTCTTAGCGTTTACTGATATTCTTCACGAGGATTCACTATCTCCTATAAGGTTGTCTAGGGTATGAATGAGAATCGTTTACTTATTCCATCTTTATTTAAGAGTGCAATTTTAGTTCTTTAGTGGAATGAACTAAAATTAATATATTGAACCTAAGTGAATCATTTGTTGATTGTGATTGGGTTATGTCTATTGGAGTTTAAATTTAGATAGGTCTGCCAAGATCTCCAATCCGCACGGACTTACATGAATCACTTGATATATTCTACTGGACTATTTATGGGTCCATCTAGAATTGTATTTAATATATTAAGAATATAATTTGCACATTATTTATTTAATGGGCTGTTTAAATTATATTAATATATCAATGAAAGACATGTGGGCTTGTTTCTTTTAGTAAGACTGGGTCTAGTTCACATGTGGGCTTTTTTATTAAAGTCCAAATGGATTTAATAAAATAAGAAAAACAATATATGGCCCAAGTAATAGTCATGGGCGGCTAGGCTATTTTTATTAGCCCATTATATTGTTTATTTTATTATTTAATTACATGGAAATTAATTAATATATTAATTAATTATTTAATTAAAAATCAAATCTTTTCTGATTAGGAAATATGTTTCCTAGTATTATACTATTAGTAGTAGTATATTAAATATAAAAGACTATATTTGACAAGTAGATAAATAAGGAATTTTATTTGTCTAGTTAAATTAGGAAGTCTTTTATATAGTCACAAATTCACTAAAGAGTTGGATTAGGGTTTGAATTCTAAGAAGATTGGAAGAAGTCTTTTGTGGAAACACAAATCCTTTTTGGAAAAGGATTTTGGTGACCACCTTGTTTACACAAGAGTGAATTCGGCCTAGTTTATTTTTAGGCAAAAAAGTCGGTCCCCTATATAATACAAGGGATAGAATTCGGCCACCCTAGCTTTTGATGATTGAGAATTGATTTTCTTTTTGCTAGAGAGAAAAAATAAAATCCTTCCCTAGGACTAGTGAAAGAATTTGGCTAAGGGAGATTGAGAGAATAGATTGTTCTTTTTTCGATAGTGCACTACTAGCATTTACATCAAAAGGTTTTGTGCACAATTTCGAATAAGGTTCATGCGAGTTTCAATCTAACGATTGTGAATTCAAAAGTGACTGGGACATTCTTAGCAATCTTTTGGAGTTTATTGTGACTAACAGAAATCAGAAAAGTTTTGTTATCCATTCTCAGGTACACAATTCAAAGTGAATGGAGACCACGCTCCTAGGTGATTCACGTTCGTGATCGGATTGGAAGACCTTATAGATTACCATCGACGCATAGTCAATCGGATCACGCGACAAAGGTATGATATCTTTTGGTGTATATGTTTAATTAATTAAAGGGTTAAGGTTCAAACTTGGAAAAATTTTAAAATATACTAAACTTCTTGAGTCTCGCTTCCGCTGCATGCAAACGTTTTTCCCTACATCTTATTGGTTTGATTCTTTTCTCATAGGTACTTTGAAGTTCAATAAGGGATTCTTGAATACTCATGAAGGCTAGAAGACCTTTTAGTCTAGGGATCACTTTGTAATATGAGGATGGGAGAATGCTATCAATATTGAGTTTATTGGAGTGAACACTGTATAGTAAGGATGAGGTTTTGCCACGGAATAGCCAAAGGGGAAGATTGTAAGATCCTTTATTTGTATTGGCTTAATTCCATTACAAAATTCTTCATATTTGTATTAGTTGTTGCTTACGTGATTCTTGGAAGAAAGAAGCTTCAAAGGTGAAGAAGTAACATCTTGTGCAAATATCGTCTTCAAGGGGAACATCGCGTACTTGGATGCTAAGGTATCTGTTAGGATTATGATCAATAGCAAGAGTGTAGAGTGTAATATTGTACTTGACAATCTTTTCATATTAATAAAGTGATTTCTGTTTTAACAAAATCTTATAGCATTTAATATTATAATTGTCAAAGTAAATAATCATAAGGTCAAAAGACTATGAGAAAAGAATAATTGTTTATACATCTAGATATGTATGAGGTAGACACAATTTTTTAGTTAGTCTTAAATAACGTTCACAACTTAAGTTAAAGGTTCGGCACCTTTATCTTGTTAAAGTTGTAATTCTTTTGCTTGCATTTGAGTGGGATCAAATGTGTTATGATGAGTCTAAAATCATCGAAAGGTCTTCGAGTAAAAGAATCTAGTGCACTGGGTGCATTGAACTGGATCACAATGAAATACTTTTTTCTTGAACCGTTAATAGATAAAAGTCTTTTCATTATCAGGACAATCGGAGAGTCTATCTTAATAGCATAGTCTATCCTCGATAGTTTGGTGGTATTCATTTGTTAATCGATAGAGGACTTCATTTATAGATATGGACATCGTGGCTCCATTTATTAAATGTGAGTAGAATATCATCATATGGATGCTTTGAGGTTTTGGATATTAAATCTTAACGTTGAGTTTTCAATAGTGATTACTGAAAGATGACTTCTGGACAAGTCATAATATATATCCAAGTTCAAAGTGTGGTCATATGAGTAAATATGGTAACTTGGAGAGCTGTAGGCGGTCTATGAGCTCTTGGCGATTACTGATATTCTTCACGAGGATTCACTATCTTCTATAAGATTGTCTAGGGTATGAATGAGAATCGTTTACTTATTCCATCTTTATTTAAGAGTGCAATTTTAGTTCTTTAGTGGAATGAACTAAAATTAATAGATTGAACATAAGTGAATCATTTGTTGATTGTGATTGGGTTATGTCTATTGGAGCTTAAATTTAGATAGGCCCGCCAAGATCCCCAATCCACACGGACTTGCATGAATCACTTGATATATTCTACCCGACTATTTATGGGTCCATCTAGAATTGTATTTAATGTATTAAGAATATAATTTGCACATTATTTATTTAATGGGCTGTTTAATTATATTAATATATTAATGAAAGACATGTGGGCTTGTTTCTTTTAGTAAGAATAGGTCTAGTTCACATGTGGGCTTTTTTATTAAAGTCCAATTGGATTTAATAAAATAAGAAAAACAATATATGGCCCAAGTAATGGTCATGGGCGGCAAGGCTAATTTTATTAGCCCATTATATTGTTTATTTTATTATTTAATTAAATGAAAATTAATTAATATATTAATTAAGAATAAAATCTTTTTCTGATTAGAAAATATGTTTCCTTGTAATATACTATTAGTAGTAGTATATTAAATATAAAAGACTATATTTGACAAGTAGATAAATAAGGAATTTTATTTGTCTAGTCAAATTAGGAAGTCTATTATCTAGTCACAAATACACTAAAGAGTTGGATTAGGGTTTGCACTATAGAGATATATATTATATTTGGCCAAGATATATATTAAGAAAAATGTCATAGATATATATATATATAATATTCAGTATATATATTTGACTAGATATATATGAAGACAAAATTTGGCCATAGATATATAATATATAACCGAGATATATATGGTTATTATTATATAATGCATGCAGCGTTTTAACAAAACAAATATATTAGAAATGCATGCAGTGTTTTAACAAAACTAATATATTAGAGTTGCGTGCAGTATTAATTAACAGAGATATGTTAGGCGTGCAAGTTTTATATACAAATATATTCTTCTTCGTTTTTTCTAGGCTAACCCTAGTCTTTGCAATTGAGAGTTTTTTCTTTTGTTAGAGAAAAATTAAATCCAACTCTTAGACTAGTGAAAAATTCGGCCAAGAGAGATTGAGAGAAGAGATTGTTCTTGTTTCGATAGTGCACTACTAGCCTTTACATCAAAAGGTTTTGTGCACATTTTGGAATAAGGTTCACGTGAATTTCAATTTAACGATTGTGAATTCAAAAGTGACCGGGACATTCTTAACAATCTTTTGGAGTTTATTGTGACTAACAGAAATCAGAAAAGTTTTGTTGTCTATTCTCAGGTACACAATTCAAAAATAAGGGAGACCACACTTCTAGGTGAATCACGTTTGTGATTGGATTGGAAGATCTTACGGTTTACCATCGATGCATAGTCAATCGGATCACGTGACAAAAGTATGATATCTTTTGGTGTATATGTTTAATTAATTAAAGGGTTAAGGTTCAAACTTGGAAAATTTTTAAAATATACTAAACTTCTTTTAGTCTCGCTTCCGCTACGTGCAAACTTTTTTCCCTACAATTGGTATTAGAGCCTTGGTTGTACCCTTTAATTAATTAACGTATATATACGTGAATCTTTTTCTTTTTATTGTGATTATATATGTTTAGAAAGAGATGGCATTCTAAGTATTCTCATATATAATTACATTCACTACAAGAAAATAGGGGATTTGTTGACAGTTTTTAACTATCAAGAATGTTATTCTTGACAGTTTTTAAAACTGTCAACAAAGCCTCTGTCAAGAAAAGTGTTGACAGTTTTATGTTGACAATTTTTTTTTTTTATAATATTTAATTAGAATTTTTAATAAAATAACAGTTTTCATATGAATACCACCCCACCGGACTTCCCCACCAAACTGTCAGCACTAGCCACTCCTGAAAATAATGACAATTAATTGTCATTGGTAGGAATTGAACTTGAGACCTCTCAAGCCAAATGTTATGTCTATACCACTTGACTACAACACTTGATGTGTTAAAAACCTTTATTAGATAAATTTAAATTTATTCAACTAATCAAAATTTTAATTTCTACGATAGACATATATTAAAAATTATTTATTGAAACTTTTAATAAAATTATATTTTTTTAAACATATATAGTTGAGTTATTGGTCAATACTTTATGGTCACGTTTGGTTATATGTTGGAATGGTAATGGGAATGGAAAGGAAAGGAAAACTAAGTTTTTTGTTTGGTTGGAACTTTAGAATTAGTTTCTGAATCAGTATTATTTTGTTTGGTTAACAACGGAATAGAATGGAGTTAATTGTATTTTGACTAAAATATCCCTAATTATGAATGTATAATAACATGATATATTATGGATAATAATAATAAAATATAAAAGTATATTAAATATAACTATATATTATTTATTATAATATATATGTATATATATTATATAATACATATAATAATATATAGGGTGGTTTTCAAATATAGCCACCTAGAAGATGCCAAAACGACATATAGCCAGAAGTTATTAAAAACCCAATTCTAACCACTTCATTGTATTTAAATAGCTAATCTTACAATTGTACCCCTATTTAACTGTTCGGACCTGACATTTAAGTGTTCTTCTAAATGACTAAATCACCCCTTGTAATGGATTCTCGCTTGAAAAGGGAAAACGGAAAGTCAGAGTCTGCAACAAAACGGATGAAATTGAAAACGGGAAAGCCACAGTGAAGAACGACGACCGCAGGTCAGGGAAAACGGGAAAGCCTTGACAAGGGAAAACGGGAGTGAAGAATGACGACTGCAACTGAGGAAAAGGGAAAAGCCTTGAAAAGGGAAAACGGGAAAGCCGATACCCCGACGACCACAGTGTGCGAAGACGAGGTAGGATCGAATTAGCTATGCTCTTAATCTGCATGATCCCGAATTATTTCCGTAACATTTGACTTGATATAAGGGACTTATGTCCTCTATCCCTTTTTCTGTTGTGTTAATCCCTAATGTTAATCCCTAATGTCGTAATAGGGTTTTTTTGGATATCTGGAAATACTTGAAATCTAGAATTCCAATATGGAATTAATTTGTGTTACTTGCCCATTCGGGTCTTGATTTTTACCATGATCATGATTTACTCCAATAGGGCTCATGAAGATTTCCCCTTATGTGCTGATGATGCATTCGATACATGAAGTTTTCCATGATGTGATCCATAGATCCAAGACCAAGATTACATGAAAGTAGATGTGCCCCATGACTTTACATAGAAAGTCTTTCTTTACTTACATCCCATATGACTTTCCATGAGCACATCAGGGGATTTTCCACGGGGTTTTGGGGTTTTCCATCACATATTGCCAAGACTTGCTTTCATGTTGCTTCTACTTTCCATGATGTGATCATGATGATTTCGACTTTCCATGATGTGCCCCCATGACTTTACATGAACCTTATGATGTTTTTATATCCCCCATGATTTCACATGCCGATTTCCATGATGCCAATTTCCATGTTGCGTATATCCATGATGTTGCCATGACATTCCATGATGTTGGTATGACATTCCATGATTCCATGATTCCCCTTACATGAATTTCCATGACTTTTCCATGATTCAATGATTCCATGATTCCCCCTTACATGAATTTCCATGACTTTCTTTCCATGATGCTTTCGATTCCATGAAGTTGACATGAATTTCCATGACCACAATTGTTAGAATTATGCTCAATAGCAAGAGTGAAATATTGTAATTAACAAATCTTTTTCATATTAATAAAGTGATTTCTGGTTTAAACAAATCTTATAGCATTTATAGTTTAATATTATAATTGTCAAAGTAAATAATCATAAGGTCTAAAGACTATGAGAAAAGAAGAATTGTTCGTACATCTGGATATATATGTGGTAGACACAATTCTTTAGTTAGTCTTGAATATTGTTCACAACTTAAGTTAAAGGTTGGGCACCTTTATCTTGTTAAAGTTGTAGAATTCTTTTGTTAGCATTTGAGTGGGATCAAATGAGATATGATTAGTCTAAAATCATCGGAGTGTCTTCGAGCAAAAGAATCTAGTGCACTGGGTGCATTGAACTGGATCACAATGAAATACTTTATCTATAACCGTCAGTAGATAAAAGTCATTTCATTATCAGGACAATCGGAGAGTCTATCTCAATCCTGAGATAAATGATGGACTTATGGTTGCAAGTGATATCATTTGAGTTATCAATGAGTACGATTATATCGCATAGTCTATCCTCAATAGTTTGGTGATATTCATTTGTTAATTGATAGAGGACTTCATTTATAGATATGGACATCGTAGCTCCATTTATTAAATGAGAGTATAATATCATCATATGGATGTTTTGAGGTAATTGGATATTAAATCTCAACGTTGAGTTTTCGATAGTGTCTATTGAAAACATGGCTTCTGGACAAGTCAAAATATCCAAGTTCAAAACGTGGTCATATGAGTAAATATGGTAACTTGGAGAGTTATAGGCGGTCTATAAACTCTTGACGATTACTGATATTAATCACGAGGATACACTATCTCCAACATGATTGTCTAGGGTATGAATGAGGAACTTCTTCCTTTTCTGTCTTTATTTAAGAGTTCAATTTTAGCTCTTTAGTGGAATGAGTTAAAATTAATGGATCGGACCTAAGTGAATCATTTGTTGATTGTGATTAGGTTATGTCTATTGACGCTTAAATTTAGATAGCCCGCCAAGATCCCCAATCCACACGGACTTGCATGGATCACTTGATATATTCTACCAGACCAATTTATGGGTCCATTTAGAATTGCATTTAATATATTAAGAATATAATTTGCACATTATTTATTTAATGGGCTGCACAATTATATTAATATATTAATGAAAGGCATGTGGGCTTGTTTCTTTTAGTAAGAATGGGTATGGTTCACATGTGGGCTTTTTATTTAAAGTCCAATGGATTAAATGAAATAAGAAAATAATATATGGCCCAATATTTATAAGTGGGGCGGCTAGGTGTATATTAAACCTAATATATTATTTTGTTTCATTGTTTTAATTAAATGAGAATTAATTAATTTATTAATTAATTGTTTAATTAAGAAACAAATCTTTTCTGATTAGGAAATATGATTCCTAAAGGTATACTATTGGTAGTAGTATACTTAAATTAAAAGACTTGTTTGACAAGAAAATAAATAATTAATTTTATTTATTTAATCAAATAAGAAGTCTTTTTAATTTAGTCAAAAATAAGAGAATAAAAATATCTATGAGTTGGATTAGGGTTTGAACTCTTAAAACTAGAAGGGAATTAGGGTGCAACTAATACTCCTATATTTTAGGAGTGAAAATTGCGGCAACCCTAGTGTTTTTAGAGAAGAGAATTCAGCCACCCTAAATAGAGAAGAGAAGAGATTTTCAGCCACTTGTTAATTTGGGTGTTGTTGTGCTTGAAACAATTCTTCTTCTTCTTCTTCTTCTTCTCAACTCATAGAAAGGAATATTATTCTACTAAAAACAAAAAAGAGTGAATAGATTATTCTTTTGATGGTACACTGATTGCTTGTTCATCAATAAGCTTGTGTGTACAACATCGATTGAGGTTCACGCGAGTTTCGATCATTAGATTGAGAACTCAAAATTGACCGGAATAATCTTAGTCTTCTTTTGATTGTTTTGTGACTAACAAAAGAAAAGAAAAGAAAAGTTTGTTTGTCCATTCTCAGGTTTGCAATTCAAAGAAAAAGGGAGACCACGCTCCTAGGTGATTCACGTTCGTGCTAGGATTGAAGATCTTGTGGATTACCATCGACGTAAGTCAATCGGATCACGCGACAAAAGGTATTCTTCTTTTGTTGATTATATGTATGTTTAATTGATTAAAAGGGTTAAGGTTCATAAAAGGAAAAATTTTAAAAGCTACTAAATCTAAAACTCTTTTTAGTCTCGCTTCCGCTGCGTGTACTACGTTATTTTTCCCTACAACAATATCCTCTCATGACCTTCACTTACTTTTCATTACATGTTCATGTTAGCTGGTGATGAATATCTAATATGTTTTTATTTACACCACCTGCCCATTATTTTCAGATGTTAACCTTCTTATATCCGGATCACGAGGGATGGAAAAATGCAAGGATAAACTCCAGAAGTCAGCATCACTGTAACATTCTTGTTGACATTGAAAAAGTTTTAGGCAGATTACAAGTTTCAGAGGCGTTTAAGCAAGGACCTTTTGGCCACTACTTAGGTATGCGATTGCCCGTCACTATACATGCAAAGGTTTTGCATAGTATACTGAAAAGGCAGATTGAATATACCAGTAGGTCCGGTAATGCATCACCACCTCGAGATGACGAAATGTGGTTTGGGCTGGGTATGTAACAACATCGTTTCGGTCAAGTTGAGTTTTGCCTATGTTCTAGGCTAAAAATGGGAAAATTGCCAGAAGGATTAATAAATACGAACTATAGTCCAACAGAGAACAGCCTACACGGAAGACATTTCCAGAACCAACCCACGTACATTTCTTTGTTCGAGACTTTTAAACGACTCACCGACGATCAAGGTGAAGATGGCTTGAAGATGGCAAATATGTTGGTCATAGGCTATATCTTAAGCACTCTCGACGAACGTGAGCATGTACCGCTATGGATGTTTGCGTTAGTGGATGACGACATAGCTTTCAAAGGTTTTCCATGGGGTTCATACGTGTATAGTTTGACTTTGCACTGGATAAAAAATGCCATACCCAAAAACCGCGAGAAACTCAAACCATCAAACGAAGCAGTTGTTGAAGGTGAAAGTGAACAAGAATCACATACTGCAGGTCCTTCGAAAGGGAATTCAAAAAAAAAAGGCCAAAAAAAGACCGAAAGCAAACCAGAAATGAAAACTACCATCACTTACAACCTTTCTGGGCATCTTCTATGTTTTCAGGTATGTACACCGACCACTATGGCTTAGATACCGATTGTCTGGAATCATTTCCTAACACATTTTCATAACGCTACTTAATGAAAACCTTAATAAGTTTGGGCCGTTGAAAGATTTCCTTTTCTGACCGGCGTAATTGGCAAGCGCCACGGTTCAAAAACTGGGAGTTTTTCAACACTTCGTTTGGGTTCGATGAAAACTTATTCGACAAGAGCAGTGTATGTGTGTATATATATTACCCATGTCAGTTGCAGCCTTTAATTGTCATGTTAGATTTTGATCTCACTTTAACATTAACGGTAATCCTCTGATATTTGCAGTTGGTAACGGTGGACATGAAACCTACTCCAGTTGAAAAATAGCAAACCTACTTCAAATCAATCGACATGGACTTCGTCTGTGACATTTTTATTTATAGGGGATTGCCTGCCCAGCCGAATCGAACCGAGTCTATTACTGATGATCAGGTAGGGTGTGAATTGTCTGGTGGTATTCCGGAGTTGGACAACCAGGAAACCGAAAATAAAAATGAACAAATCGATTCCCATCACAACAGGGCTCCACCTTCGGTTTAGAGGAAACTGTTTGCCAACAACGAATCTCCTAAGACTACACCCAATCCAAACGGCATGGATGACTCTGACCCAAAGGAGGTTACATATAAAAGTATGTGTGGGATGATGACAAAGGTCTTGTTTGATGTTCTCCCCAAGGTGCTTCCCCAGGCAACAGTAAAGGATGTGTTGCCTAATAAGGTTAGCGAAAAAAATACTTCTAAGGTGATAATGAAGGTGCTGTATGACGTTCTACCCAAGGTGCTTCCTGAGGCACTTAATGATGTGCTCCCTAAGGTCCTCCCTCAGGCACTAAATGATATTCTGCCGAAGGTGATGCTTGCTTATTTGGAGAAGGCGATGCAAGAGAATCTGTACAATGTGCATGGGACTGCCTCTGACTCTGCCAACAGAATAGACAAAACTGAGGCAAATGATAATAAGGACTCTGAGGCTGCAAAACTGGATGGACATGCTCCCAAAGTCAATGGATCTGAAGAGAATCGGTACAATGTGCATGTGACTGCCTCCGACCCTGTTGACAAAACAGACAAATCCGAGGATAATAAGGACTCCGAGGCCCCAAAACCGGATGAACAAGCTCCCAAAGTCGATGAATTTGAAGTTGCAATTGAGGTAAACGTACATATTCTGATCCAAGTCCTTACATAGTACAATATTATATTGGTTTCTTAATACTTATTCCGCGTTACCCATTTATAATTTTTTGCTTTCTTATTACCTATTCCGCGCTATCGAAATGGGTACATACAAGTTACGGTCTAGTCAGTCTTCGAGTTGCTGTGATCATATAGAAATGTTTCTTTCATCATATAGCAATGCTCTTAATTGCATTAGTTTTGACACAGGGTCATACAGGGTCCCCTATAGGCTGCAAAGGTACGATCCATCTTGAACCTTACAGATCTTCGGATACCAACTTGATGGTCCCGGGAGTACTGGAAGGAAGTATAATTCTGTTGAAAAAAATGCCAGACGACTACCCAAGAAAGGATGTAGAAACTGCGAGGAAGCGGAAGAGAGCCGATTTTCTGAACATCGTTTGGATCGATCCTGAGAAAAGGAAGAAGCGAAAGCGAGCAAAAAGAGGACTGGTCCTTAATTTAAGTGATGATGACGATTTATTGGACACCGAATATGCCGCCTTCCTGAAAAGCAGGGGCGAAGATATTTTGTAAATTTAAACTTTAATTTTTGTAACCTCTTCATGCCTTTATTATCTATCCTTTTTACTTGCATCTAATACGTGTCGTGTACTACCACAGTCTTTATGTGGGTCAAGAAGAGCGATTTACTTGGTAAAATTTTCTCGACATGAAGAGCCCGTCGGTGCCGTTCTCCAACCTGGTAATTATAACTGTTTTTGTACATGGTATTTATTGTATATGCTACTTATCCCCTTTATGTTTTGGCCGAAGACCTTAAACAATCCTTTTTAATACAAACCAAAATTCTATCAGCATGTGGACAACTTTATGGATGTTCTTTGGAGGCACCGTTGTTCCAGATATGACGAGTATGCGCAGGACATCACAATGGTTGACTATTCATTCCACGTTAGTATATCTGAGTAACTGCGTATCCAATTACCTTAATGAGTATAACACATCCCTGTCTTTGACAAAATAACACGAAACCTTTAAACAGTGTTACCTTGCTAAGAAATGGGACTCGTTGAAGGCAACATTGCAACTGAAGAAAAGACCGGTACGAAAGAAGGGTAGAAAAACACAGGATTCTTGGATTGATTTTCCGGACATTGATGTCATGTCCTTCATCCATGACCAACAGTTTATAGATGCTGTGAGTGGCGGTGGGTCAATTCTAGTTCGACCCGAATGGTGGAATATGAATTCGGTGGGCTATCTTTCCTGTACCAATTCCTTTTCCTTATTATTAACGTTTCATGACATCAATTGCTAAACCCGTTTCTCATCTTTGGATCACCTCCATAGGTTCTAATCCCCTGTAATGTGGGCGACCACTGGGTTCTCTGCCATCTCTTCCCTGAAGATGGGGTGTTCACTTTTTACGACTCACTGCATGCCAACAGCAAGTCAATGGTGAGGGTAAGGGAAATGGACTGTATTAGCTACCTAATGCCCTCCCTTCTCTAGCAGTCTGGGTACTATGAGCATAAGGGGATAGACGTATGTACGAAGCCATTCCAGCCTTTTGAGTACATCAGACCAGATCTTCCAATCCAGGAGGATGGGTATGTAATTAATATTCGTTTCGCCATATCCCTTTGCAACGGTTGCAAATATATGTATTTATTTGCATACTTTCTGTTTATGTTTTCACTGAAAAGCGTCTACATGTGCCAGTTTGCTGAATTTATATTAGACAGAATGACTCCACCTTGGAAATTATACCATTCAAGCGTGCCGTTGATTAGGACATGGATGGCACACGAGGTTTACACGAACGCAACAACGTAGTTAGTCAGCAGCTTAATCGACCAGCATTCATTATTTACCATTTGCACATATGTCCTAACCAAAACATATTATCACTGGGACAGTGCTCCCCTGTGTAACATTTACATTTTCAAAACATTGTCAACACACCATTCTAACACGATGACCACTATTACTCCAACCTAATACGATAAAAACAAAAATTTGTTATACATTGTTAGTTTACATCATTCTCTCACGATGACTACTAGTACTCCAACCTAACACTATATAACATACATTTTCAAAACATGCTCAGCTTACATCATTCTAACACGATGACCACCATTACTCCAACCTAACACGAAAAAAGCATACATTCTCAAAACATTGTTAGCTTACATCATTCTTTCACGAAGACTACTATTACTCCAACCTAACACGATATAGCATACATTTTCAAAACATTATCAGCTTACATCATTCTCTCACGATGACTACTATTACTCCAACCTAACACGATATAACATACATTTTCAAAACATTGTGGGTCCGTTTGGTGCGCGAGATAGGATAGGATTATTTTTATAGGATAGGATTGAATTGGATTGGCTTGGATTTGATGGGACTAAATTTAGTGTTATCCTATGTTTGGTGTAACATAGGATACAAATAATCCCATGTTTGTTCCAACATAAGATAGGATAGGATTCGATTGAATTAAATCTTACATTTGTAATATCTTTTTCAACAAAATCTTTTCCAACAAAAATCTGGAACAAAATAAAAAACTCACAGATCTAGGAAAAAAAAAACTCACATATCTAGAACGAAATAAAAAACTCAAATATATGGAACAAATTACAACATGAAACTCAAAGAACTGGAAAAAAAAAAATAACTCAAAGTCAATTGTCTTCTTCTTCCAACTTCTCACCAAACTCCATTCAAATCTAATCGTCTTCTTCTTGCTTTTTTTCTTTTGTTTTTTTTTTCTTTTTTGCATTTCACTAATCTAATCTCATCATCTCACACTCACTCCTCTCTCTCAATCCTCATGCCACACTCTTCTCTCTTTTTTCTTTGTCCTTTTTTTTTCTCAATTCAATTGAAAAGAATCAAAGAGCAGCAGCTTGTTTCTTCTGGTCATGGTTTCCAATCCCAACCAGGATATTCCATCCGATAATTTAATTATGTTTTCTTACTTATTTTTTTACTTTTTTTCTGGGGTTTATTGTTGATTGATTGATTGAATATGTGGGAAATTTTTGATTGCAGAGGAGAAGACAAGTGGGTCAACTGAGACATCATCTGGGTCTGCTGTTAGAGACTCACCAAGAAGAGAAGCTGCTTCTTCTTCGCCTGAACCTGGCTTTCCTCCAAACCCTTTTGATTTCTCTGCCATGTCTAGCCTACTCAACGACCCGAATATAGCCAAAGATCTGTCGGCCACCGATCACCAAACTTTGGCCATCAACTTTAATTTGCTGATCGATATGTTAGCTGGAATCGTGAACTATTTTGTGCCTGTGTTGGTCTTCGCTGAGTTGATCTTTGAGCTCCCTGTTGTTCTTTGTTTGATTTGGGTGTTGGTTTAGTTAATTGATTTTGGTGTTGGTGTAATCGATTGATTTGGGTAGTTGATTCGTAAGCAGATGATTATGATGATTTTGGTGTTGGTGTTGGTGTAATTGAAGAAGAAGATGATGATTCAAGTGAAAGAAGAGATGGGATTGATTTGAATCCCATCAAATTGGTTGGGACTAATTTATCCCATCCCACCAGGCAGCCAAACATGGGAATGGGATTAAAATTAAGCCGATTCCCATCCCATCCCATCCCATCCCATGTGCCAAACAGGCCCTGTAAGCTTACATCATTCTTACACGATGGCTACTATTACTCCAACCTAACATGGTATTGCAATAATGACACCACAAGGTCCACACCTAGGGTTGGACATTTTCCCCCGGATCCCCATTTCCCCGCTTCCCTATAATCTATGGCCATCTTCTTCTGTTCTTCATTCCTTAGATTTTTTTAATTTTCTTCCATGCATTATAATTTCACTAATTAACTGCCACAGTGCCAATTAAACAAAACAAATGCCAGGAACAAACATCATCATCATGAAACCCTCTCCCCAGATTACCTGAACCAATCTCTTTTTCTTAAAAAAATTAAATAAAAAAAAACCTTTTCTCTCTCTCTATCCATCAATCTATCGAATCTCTCTCTCTCTCTCTCTCTCTCTCTCTCTCTTTCTCTTTCTCTTGAACCCCTTTCTATCTTGCCCTGTTCATTCTCGAACCCCCCTCTCTCTATCGAATCCCTATATCTCTCTCTCACCAGTTCATCCCTTTTCCATCGTCTGAAAGAAAGGTTTGAGTGAGATTTGAGTGGCTGATGGTTTCGTGGTTGGCGGCGGCCATGGGTTTCAAGTGGCTGATGGTGGTTGGTTACGACAGGGAAGATCGTGAGAGATAGATTCGAGTGAGTTTTTGACGGATGGATTTCAGGTTTTGGGTTTGAGTGTTTAGTGGGTGCTAGACCGGTTTGGATTTTGTGTTTGACTGGTGGTGGGTCGTTTTTGTTTCTGGTGGTGGTGGTACGGTTCAAGGTCTGGTGGTGTGGTGTTATGGGTTTGTGTTTGTGTTTGTGTTTGATGAACTGATGATGGTGGTGGTGTGAACCGGTGATTGTATTGATGATAATGAACTGATTTTGGAATTCGTTTCCACTTATTGTAATTTGTTTTATTTTATTAATTCAATAATTTCTGTTTTAATAAATCATTAATGTTTATTTTTTATTTTACTTGTTTACCCTTCCAAATTAATAAGAACACTTTTGGTCACCCCCTTTCAAGGGAGGTAACCATTACCCCCTCTTAAATGGATGACAAGTGTCATTGATACTCGCTTTTTCCATCGTTGAAAGAATCGTGAGGATCAAAATATTTTTTCTGTGTAAAAGGGGTTTCCTACGCAATGTGCTCTAAACTAGCAAAAGACTAGTAAAGCGGCAAGCGAGGGTCTCGTTCCGCAGGGAGGTGTGATTCGTCAACCATTTCAAGTTCTAGTGTTTATTATAAGCATGTAAATAGAATGCGAAAAGGTGAGAATGGTGTGTGTGAAATGTATGTACAATGCGGTGTGCATGTGTGTGTGTATAGAATGAAAATGAAAATAAATAAAAACAAAGAGAATATGGAATGGTGAGAATGGTGTTTAAAGTGATAAATAAAATGGTGGATTGGAGAGATGCATGAAAATGGTCACACAAGGTTCAACAAGTTCACCATACATAAGTGCACAAATAGTTGGTTGTTAGACATTAAGGACATCCAATTTTAGTTAAGGGTTCGTTCTTGCCTCGATCCGATTTATACCCATTCATAAAGCTAACGGTCGAAGAGTGTGTTGAGAACCTCTCAAACATGAAACCGCAACCAACATATGTGAACTGATTCTATAAACAAAACTACATTTAGCCCAATGATAGCTTCGTAATGTAAAATGGCAACGTTAGGTACAATGAATGTGGAAAGAGTGATTGTATCTCCAACCATAACTAACCTAGAGCCCCTAGCATGAGAGATAGTCAAAGACCAATAATTGTAACTCTAACCATGACTCACCTAGAGCCCCTAGAGTGAGAAATAGCTAAAGTCCAATTGTTAACAAGAACAATAAACCAAACCCTTATAATATGGCAATTTATAGGTTCACCCACTCTTCCTAGCTAATTAGCCAAGACTATGCATAGAGAGCCCCTCCAAAGGCACAATCCTAACTCTAAGTCACTCAAACCCATTCATGACATGTAATTTTGACCTTCCATCAACATACAAACTCAAAATGGGATATTTGATTACAACTACTCCTAATTTACATTAATTTACTCCTAATCCCATCTGTGAATACATATTAATTTCCAATCTCCATACACAAGCATTTCAAGATAGAGATATATTCAATAAAAGCAAGAATGAATCAAAACACACATTAGATATAAAACCAACCAACACATATACATTGAGCACAAATTAGGTTTACAAATATTCCCAAGTGGGGATTACATATCTAAGAAAACAAGAAATACAAAGAGAATGAGATAAAAGAGAAAACCCAAGTGGAGAGCCCCTCCAAAATGTGCTAATCTCCTTTGATCCATGCTTGGCTCGAATTTGGTCCAAAGACCCTCCTTTCTCCATGTAATCTACTCCTAGATGGGTGGATGATGGGTAGAAGATGAAATGGAAGGCATCCATGGAGGAAAAACCTCCATGGATGCCATTGAAAGCTTCTCTCTCTCTTTTGGATGGAAGAAAATGAAAAAGAAGAAGAAGAGGAAGTGTGTGGGGAGTGTATTCTGTTGGGAGAGAAGAGAATAAGGTGATTATATAGTGTTGGGAGGTTAGGGCTGAAGGTTGGGGGTGAAAGGACAAAACAGTCCTTGAAATTCCCCAAAAAATGACTCTCTAGAGTGAATCGGCGGTTTGGTTCGGTGGCCAGGCCGCCATTTGAAGTCGCCGTTTAGACCTGACAGCGTTTCAGCGTTTCAGCATCGCGCACTGTTACGGAAATGGGCATAACTTCCTGTAGAAAGCTCAGAATCGCAATCCGTAAAATCTTCTAGAAACTAGACTTCTAAGGCTTTCCGAATATATAAAGATATCAGTGTGGTTGGATCGGAACAGAAAGATATGACCCCCACAAGTTGTACGTTCTGCACAAGCATATACAATTTCTTCCACTTTTGGCTCATTTTGCCTCCCAAACTAATCTTTAAGCTCAAAACCTTATTGTAGGGAATATGGACCTACACAAGGCTCAAACAAAACATTATATACAAAAATACGCTCGAAAACGAGACAGACGATCAGAAATGGGGGACCTCAAATAGGTATAAAATAGTCCGATCAGTCATAAAGGATTAAATTTTTAGACAATTTTACCCCTCCATAGACACATGTCATATGTATGGAAGGGGGGTAAGCAAGGGGGGTGAGCAAAAATGCACTCCAAATTAATCCCATTCATATTCTTTACCCTTCCAAATTAACCAAGTGTTATCGGAATCAAACGTTTGTTTTTGTAAACCACATGTTTGAATAATTATTACGTTTGTGGGGAATTTCAACGGTTGTGACCCTCCACATGTGTTATTTAATGTGCCTTAATGAGTTGGGTATTTATACCTTCACGAAGTCCAAAATACTCAATTGATAGACATGGCGGATAATGTGGGTGTGGATGTTGAAGGAGAAGGAGATGCCAGTAGCACCACAACTAACGTTGATTGGTCGTTGCAGTCGTCTCGTCGTGATTCTGAACTGTCAAAGATGGAGTCTGTGTTCTGTACGAGAGAGAACTCGATGAAGACTGAGATAGCCCGCCTGAAGAACGATCGGAAGGTTCTGGAAATTGAGGTCGCTATGTGGAGGAAGAAGTACATGGAGGTGGAGGATCGGATATCCAACCTGGAGTCGTTGGCCATTGAGTCAACACAGGCATGCAACGGCCAGAGGTGAGGCGATACCTCATGAATTTTTTGAGATCGGTTTTATTAACTGTTCTATATGTTATGTTGTTAGAATTGTGTTTAATTTGGGGTAGATAGAGGTCACATGTAACTGTGTCTTGGTATGATATGTCCTGATCAAGTTTGAAGTGTTGAATACATGGCTGAAAGTGAAAACGTATTGTCTCTTTCATACTATCATGTGTTTGGAAATTGAATGTCATATTATAATTATGTATGGCTCCAATCATTTACACCGATCGGCCTCCTCAAACCGATATATAATCGGTGGCCCAGTAGATACTGGGTATGGTTTGAATTCGAAGTCCTTTAGCATAAAACCTTACTTGTAAAAAGGCTAATAATAAGGTTTTCACTTTTGGTAACAACTTACGTCAACTGACGTCAAAGGTAATCATAAAAACAAATATGATTACCTTGTTTACGGTCACAACTCACAATGTAGCAGCTCACTTAAAAACAAGGGAGATAATGGGTTACCTACGTTGCAGGAGAAAATCTTGCCTGGGACTGTCCCATACACAATATTTTCTTTATATATATTCTTACCCGATGAGTACAAATTTGAAAGTCACGACTTGTCAAGTCGAATTTGAAATATTGTTGTAATTTTGAACAAACGAAATCACTATAAAATTGAGATCAAAAAATTGTGGATTGGAATAATATGTTTATGTATTGTGAATATTGTGTGGATATACCACCAATTGTATACACCACATAACACTTGATCCAACCTCTTATCATACTTTAATACAACTACCTTCCACCTTCTCCTTTTCACAAGTTATTAGGCACACGTGGAAGCTCCAGTTTGTTTTGCTGCATGCATAAGCTGATTAGGTGTTGGAATATTACAACATCCATCCCTCACTTTGTTGCCTATATGGCTATATATATAGATGGATTTAAATGTAAACATGATGTAATTTTAATAATCTCAACTCTCAAGCTAATGCTCTTTCTATTCAATATCAATATAAAAGATAAAGAGAACTCTCTCTTGTGTTCTCTCATCTCTTGTCACTCATCTCTCTCTCTCTCTCTCTCTCTCTCTCTCTCTCTATTGCTTCTCTTCTTCTATTTTATTTACTTTTGTTTATCTATTCTTTAATTAATCCTTGTTCATCTTAATTTTGTTATTTAATTTTATTACAACGTTATGAAATATTTCAGATGCAAGGTTGTAATGCTTTTTATGTCCCCACCTATTTGTACATATTATTGTTTAACCAACCAATGTTGAAAGTATACAATCGAAAATGGCTTGGTTTGAGAAATCGTACAATCCTTATAATTTAGATATCCATGGCCCCATTTTTGTACACAATTTTTGACACAACTTCTTGGCCATTAGATCTTCCTTCTTTTAATGGATGAGATTTATTCTCTTTTTCTTTCCTTATTTATTACAGATATTATATCTCTCACCTAATTAATAGCTTACCTCTCCAAAATATTATTATTTTATTTAATTCTGTCACCTTATTTAATTTTTTGTCTTTTTTTTTTTTTCCTTTACATGTTTTTATTATTATTTTATTTTACCTGAAATCAGAATATCATTAGACTTTCACTCTTCAATCTTTAAAATCTTTCATTTTCCTGTCTTTATTTTTTTTTTCTTTCATTCGATTAGCTTCAATTGATTTTTATCATATCCAAAAATGTCCAAAATTTTGGAATTAGAAGACTTGTCAACAGATGCTTATGGTTTATCTAAAGTATTTTTTTTATTCTTCAAATTTTTATGTTTATTTAATTATTTATGTTATCTTGTATCTTCTTGTTTTCTAGTTAATAATGATAAAAGAAAGATTGAAAGAACAAATTTTTTGGTTCTTTTGGACTTGTTTATATAAGACTGTTACAATCTTATTAAATTTTCGTTGTAAGATTTGACATGTTAGATTTCTTTTAAATTTTTTGCTTTGGAAACAAATTGATTTAGTTAATTTTTCTTCTTTTCGAATAGATGTGATGATATCTATTTTTATAAACAGTAATGCTACACATCCCACCTAAAATCCAACATTTTCCATCCCACTACATGTGGCATGTGAGGTGTCAAATGGTGAGTGGATACATGAGGTAGGTGAGATAAATCATCATTAATGTGTATCCACTCACAATTTGATACCTCACATCCCACATGTAGTGGGATGAAAAAAGTGGGATTTAATTAAGGTTGGATGTTTAGCATTATTGTTTTATAAATAGATTTTATGATAGTTAAATCTATATACAGTAGTCATACCAAAGCAATTTTTAAGACGAGACTGATTACATGTATAAAATTTTTGATTTTAGATGAAGTAAATTGAGAAATAAGAATAGTAAATAATTAAATAAATAAATAAAGGGATTTTAAAGACTTCAAAGTGCGAGTGATCTAGTTTTAGAAGTAAAAAACAAAAAAAAACAAAAAGAAAACGTGTAAAGGATAAAAGAAAAGAAAAAATAAATAAATTAAAGACATAAAATTAATTAAGGTGAGAGAATTTAATAAAATAATAATATGTTGGAGAGATAAAGTATTAATTAGAAGAGAGAAAATGTCTGTAATAAATAAGGAAAAAAAAAGAGAATAAATCCTATCCATTAAAAGAAGCAAATCCTATAGTCATGAAGTTTTGTCAAAATTTGTGTAAAAAATTGGAGCCATGGATCCTGCCCCATATATATATATATATATATGTGGAACATCTATTTTTTTGAAAATAATTACAAATACAGTATATTTCATGGTAACTCCTTTACTATATATTACACGTACTTGTAGAGTTGTAGTCTGTACAAGTAGAACCAACAAAACGATCCATCTAGGCATTTACTCGATTGGTGCTGTTAAATATTTAACCTGTACAATCGATTATATATATTTCACCTTTCAAAAATTGAGTTCATGCATCGATAAAAGTGAAAGGACGGTTTATATCTCCAACTCTCCAACTCTCCAAAACTCCGTCCGTCAGGAACGGAGGATATCCTTCTGTTCCCAATGCAATTATGAAGATTACCTTTAACGTGATAGCAATATCTGTCCATTGGATTACATTGGGAACTTCAACTCGTGTATTGCTTTCTTTGTCAAGATAAATGTGTAATACATTTTAATGTCAAATGTTATGCGTCAGTGGTACGTATAAATTCCACCGAAATTCAATGCCAATCAACGGGTATTGCAGTATTCGATCGGAGGATTCAATCGGAGGATCGAGTTCACTAATAAAGCTTATTGTCAGCAGAAATAGGAATGAGGTAATGATGAACCATTGTATATAATTGGTTTTGGTTATCTGTTTCCACAAAAAAAAAAAAATCCTGGTGTTTATGATTATTACATATAAGTTCATTACATCATCCGGCTGAGAAAATCTTGGCTGGGACGGTCCCATACACGTGGCCGTGGGACCGTCCAATGAAAACGTGCCACAAGTGTGCCACATACTCTCACCACAGTCTCCCCATGTGTATGTGGCACGTTCTCATTGGACGGTCCCACGGCCACGTGTATGGGACCGTCCCAGCCAAGATTTTCTCCATCCGACTAGGGTTTTCCACCCTTGACGGACATTTCATATTGTCATTTTACGATCAACATTAGGATATATATCAATTTCTATATGTTTACTACACAAAGCTGGGCAAAACGTAAATGATATGATCCATAATGCTTCCTTCTGTTCATTAAGGAACAAAAAAAAATTATAACTACTTTAATATACTGTCATCGAACGATGACGGAAACACAGCCACAAGTTTAACATGCAGACGCCATCCATGTACGCTATTTTCTTGACTGTAACATACTACCAAATAAAAGCTATATACTAATTACTAACACAACAGATTCCCTAACACAGCGTTCCATTCCCATCATTTTGCTTGAGTCTGTGTCAGTTTGTACATCAGTGAGCCTTCTCTAGTTCTTTAATAAGTCGTTCCCCATTTCGCTTTATCAGCATATACGTCTTCCCAATCTTATGCATATCCGCGGTAGACACAACCGACGACCCACGAGAAGACGTAGATGCTACCTTCCCTTCAAGTAACTTAGAAAAAAACTCGGCTAGTTTTATGTGCCTATGCACTTGATCTAGCAAGACATTATAAACCTCCTCCTCATTCCTGACGGGATAAGCTCCGGTCGTCGCCATAAAG
The DNA here is from genome assembly GCA_954870605.1 of Acer campestre. NCBI lineage: Eukaryota > Viridiplantae > Streptophyta > Magnoliopsida > Sapindales > Sapindaceae > Acer > Acer campestre. The sequence continues at coordinate 12,734,939 of OX940804.1, forward strand.
AAATAAGTTATAAAGCTGCGTTGTTTTTGAATGAACGTTTTGTTTCAACAACCTGCGTATTTTAGTTTAGCATACAAACATTTTAAAAATACGTAACAGGCTAAAAGACCTACGGTCCGAGAATGGGTGGACGAACATTATAATTCTACCAACATCTTGCTCTACCAATAACACATAATCATAACCAAATTTATAAAGTTCAGTATCTAACCAAAAACATGCCTATAAAAAGCAACCCAACAGTTACACATAATGGTGTGGTCGTTATTATGACCTAATTATGTGATCGATCAGCACAACACACAAACCTATACAAAATATTGGTCGCGAATTGCACTATCTCTTGTAGAAAAACCCATTTCGATCTCTTAGGCGAAACGAACAACAAAACTAGGAAAGTGGCCCTAACAATGTAAAACGTACACAACCTAATCAATTAGAGCAAACAATCCATGTAAAACAATATCACTTGATTCCAGCAACAAACGGTATGGCGGGTATAGATAATTCGTTGAATGTTATACACGCAATACCCAAACTGATTGACTGAAACCCATTACAAATGAATACACAGCAACCCAGAATACTGAAAGCGAAACAAACAAAAATATGCTAAAAAACAAAATTTGTATCAAAACAGACAACGCCATACCCAGACTCAAAACTTTTTCCAATGACTACATACCCAGCCATAATAATCAAATAGATACAAACAAAAATCTGCTCAAAGACAAAATTAGGACCTAGACAGAAAAGGCCATACCTTCGACACGAATGTGTGGGCCGTCGATTAAAGATCTTGTTACAGGTACCGTCTTCCGTACAGTTCCCCCTTTTGATACACGGTAGAAGTTCTTGTTAAACTAGTATACATGAATAAGCAAAGTCTGTTATATACATATTAAAATCTCAAATTGCAACCAAGGACCCTGAGGTTTGCTCCTACACAACTAGAAATAACTTTTCCATTTTTTCACAATCGCCTCCATCCACTTCAAAAAAATCATTTCACTCCAAAAATTAACCATTTCAAATTTTCATAATTACTGAATTACCCCTAATTCAGTTCTCCAAGTCTTTGGTTTTATTTATTTATTTTTTTTTTGATAAATTATATTATTTATATTTCAAATATTAAATTTATTCAATCTGATTTAAAAATTAATTTAATATATGCTATTTTATTATAAAATTTTTAAATATTTTTTAATTAAAACTTAAATGTTATTTTATTTGAAATGAATTTTATTTATTTTTAAAAATAATTTATTTTATTCAAAATAATAATTTAATAATTTTTTTAACCAAATTTAATTTTAAATAGTTTTATTTTTATTTTCTTTGAATTTATTAAAATGATTTTATTTATTAAATATAATTTTATACTTACCTCTCACAAAATAAAACAATTATTTTCAACTATTTTTTATCCAATCCTACGTTACACCAAACAAGAGGCAATATTATTTTAATCCAATATGTACTGCACCAAACATGTCTAAGTACTAATTTAGTCCAATCCAATCCAATCCTATAAAAATAGTCCAATCCAATCCCGCGCAACAAACGCAACCGAAGAGTATGTTTGGTATTCCTTTTCAAGTACAGCTTCTATAGTACATGTTTTTTTAGTAGAGCAGTAGAGCTTATAATGAGTCGAGCTTCATACAAAAGGGTTTTTGGTTGGGTAAATCACAAAAAAGAAGGTGTTGCGATGTATTTTAAAAAATAGCTTTTGATTAAGTGAATTACAAAAAAAGTGTTCACAATGTATTTATAATGAAAGAGTCATGGTGTAATATCTATAAAGGGTAGTTGAGACAATTCATATGTTGTATAAAAGGTCAAGAAAAGCCACACTTTTGGGCTTCTCCTAGTTGACATAAAATAGCTTTTATAAAAGGTAATTCAGACAATTCATATATAAAAAAGAGCAAATTGCAGTCACCCTCTCTGAGGTTTGGCTCACATTCAATAACGCGTTCACTTTTGCTCACCCCCTCCCCAACACTTGATATGTGTCATGGAAGGGGTATTTTTACCATAAACTGTTATGTGTTTAGACAAAAATACCCCCTCCCTGGACACATGTCAACTGTTAGGTTGGGGAGGGGGTAAGCTTCGAAGTGGGGTGACCAAAAATGGAATCTTCAATAACCTCACGAAGCATATATGAAGTTATATATTTATATTGGAAAATGGCATTTAATATATATAAATATTAAATAGAAAGATGTTGTAGTCAGTGGAGCTCACTTATACTATATATATATCTATATATATGTATATATAATTTTAATTGTGGTCTGTGGAGCCCACTTATAGGGGTAGAATCCACGAGAAAACATATATATGCACCCCTTTATTAATGGATTCAGCACTCAGCAGTGAGCTTTACCAAAACAAAATTTTAGGCACCTCTTGGAGCTGCAAAAATGATACTCCTTATTTTTAATTAAGGTAAGGGGTCTCCAAAGGAGACTCTTAGAGATGCTTTCACTCCCGTTTTAGGGCTGTTTGGTATCCATGTCCGGCCTTTGGCGACTTAGCCCCATCTGCTGATCAAACTGTGTCATTCACACGATCTTCTGTGTCCTGCATATCAATGCTATTTCCCTTCACATATCCTTTCCTACTTTTTTAATTCACAGAACGTTCGCTTCAGAAATTTCAATGTCTCATCACCATAACTTACGATGATGAGGCATTGGAATGTTTGAAGTTAGCGTACGGTGAACGTGTTTACTTTTGACATAGGGTCCAACTTTGATTGTATATCGTTTTTTCATTTGTAACCGACCTTGCAAGTTGCGACACTCCAATCCGGCCCACTTCCACTGTCCAAACACTAGATGGGAATGTATATAGAGCATCAGAACACGAAGGTATTGCTTTACAACTCTTTATTGCACCACATTATTTATTTGCTGTCTTGTGGAACATATAGCTGGATTTGTTCTGTAACCATTTAACTAATTTACCTTCACGATTATGTTGTTCAAACAAATGTATAGAGTAACCACATATACGGCAAAAGGAAACAAATAGTGTCGGCTCCTTGTGTCCGCCGTTTTGTTCTGTATTCTATAATAATGTACTTCACTGTTCGGCTTTATGTTGGCAATTGTAATGAAATTAGCAGTTTTGAAATATTTCGTGTTAGATCGTTTTCCGTTATACAATTCATGTATGCGGTCAGTTCATTTAAATACATAGATTTATATATAAATAGATTTATATATAATTTCTCAGATGATCGAGGACATCCTAATACAACGGATATTAGGATAATCCTACATTCCTAATGTGACCCACTAGTTTTACATGCTTTGACTCAATTGTCTATGCACTTGTCAAAACAGCGACACAAATTCAATATCCTCTAGAAGTTATGTCAGGACTCAGGACGTCCGCATGCTTTTGAATATTTCTGTATATATATCTACATTTATATACGTCTTGATATAATGTATATAATAAATTTCATTTCGTTTAAGTGTTTTGTTTTTAAATTTTTTTATTTTTTTGAAATAAAATTTAATTTCGTTTAACTTACACTAAAAGTGGAAGTTATCAACCGGTTGATTTTCTTTACGGTTATTGTTATCGAGTTATAGAGTTGTGTTTTTTTGGATTTGGAACAAATAGTCAATGAAGATTGTTATAGATTCACCTACATTTTTACGTCAGCCGTTTAAGAGACCTTCTTGATGACAAGTATAATTGTATAAACAAAGTTTCCTGTGCTTAAATAGTTTATTCTACTATAAAATATGAAGATGTGGAAAATTTAAAGGTTGACGAACTCACGTTTTTGGTCATTAAGTCACGTCAACTCGTCCTACGAATCATCCTTTTGACAGTCGGTCTTAAGCGCAACTGCAACAATGGGAAACAGTAAACATATCGATTCGACATGATATTGACGTAGGGGTTTTAAATATATTTTTCTTTACAGTCCCTACTCGTCACATCAAGCCTTTAGGTTAACAGTGTGTGTCACTCTTTAGTGCATTTTGACGGTCAATATCCAGGATGTACAGCATAGAGTACCCAACCATTATTATTTTATATGTTTTTGTAAAGCAAGCGGAAAAGTAAACACGATGAAAAGTATTTATTTATTCAAAACGAACAACGTAAAGGAACACACGATGAAAAGTAACCATGGTTCCTTGCTAAACTTAATGTATCGTGCAAGGAGGATTACTTTCCATCGTGTTATAATTTACATTGTATCAGCTTGTAATTATTCGACATTGTTTCATGTTGAATGAAGTTTTCCTCGCGTAATCTAAATTTACCAATAATTTGAAGAATACAAAATTGTAAAACATGTCTACTAATAGTTATTACTAAATAATGTTTGTATAAATTTAAATTGAATTTATTATAAATGCAAAACAAAATTTCTTATTATAAATGTATATTGTAATTTATTCTTTTAATTTATTTTCCTTATTTATGTTGTTTTTCTTATTATTATTTAGTTTTAAATTTTTTTTTCTTTATTTTTTTTTCTTTTGAATGTAAGATTATTTAATTCATCTGAGTAAGCGTTCTATTTATTTTATTTTATCTATATGTATATTTTATATATATATATATATATATAAAATAAAAAATAAAACTATTTTAGTTTGATCCTAATTTTTCAGTAGTTTTTCATATAATTACGAGTTTAATTTATTTAAGTGTCTTACCTGATTAAAATTCCTGGGTCCGCCACTCCCTATATGTGACCGTCCAAGGACGGAGGCATGTGAGGACGAGAGGGGGCAGTAAGTTTTACAATATTTGTTATTTATCCCCTACTTTTTTAGATTTTTATGTTTTTACCCTTGTTTTATATTCCTTGAAGTTTTATAGTTGTATAAATTAATCCAATAAACTTTCAAATTTTTATTTTAAAAATTAAGTGTTAATAATTAAAATAGTTTTTACAAATAACAAAAATACTAGGATAACTTATTAACTTTGAACAATGAAATTTCATCATCTTATTTTTCATCGCTGCACAAATTAAGATAATTTATCTCAATAAATTATTATTATTGATTTAAAATAATTATAGAAAAAAGTAATGTTTTAAAATATAAACAACATTTTTTGTCAACTGGCCTTTTAAATATATGTCGATTTAACTCATCATTATTTTACGGTGCCTGGTCCCATACATAGTATTTTCTCCTTTAACAGAGGTTATATTCTTACCCCATGACCCATGAGTACAAATTTGAAAGTCACGACCTGTCAAGTCAAATTTGAAATATTGTTGGAAATTTGAACAAACGAAATCACTATAAAATTGAAATCAAAAAATTGTCGATTGGAATAATATGTTTATGTATTGTGAATATTGTGTGGACATACCACCAATTGTATACACCACATAACACTTCATCCAACCTCTTTTCATATTTTAATATAAAACTACCTTCCACCTTCTCCTCTTTACAAGGAGAAACTGTGGTGAGAGTATGTGGCACACTTGTGGCACGTTTTCATTGGACGGTCCCACGGCCAAGTGTATGGGACCGTCCCAGCCAAGATTTTCTCCTTTGAGTTATTAGGCAAACGTGGAAGATTGAGTTTGTATTGCTGCATGCATAAGCTGATTAGGTGGTGGAATATTACAACATCCATCCCTCACTTTGTTGCCTATATGGCTATATATATGGATGGATCTAAATGTAAACATGATGTAATTTTAATAATCTCAACTCTCAAGCTAATGCTCTTTCCATTCAATATCAATATAAAAGATAAAGAGAACTCTCTCTTGTGTTCTCTCATCTCTCGTCACTCGTCTCTCTCTCTCTCATTTCTCTTCTTCTATTTTATTTACTTTTGTTTATCTATTCTTTAATTAATCCTTGTTCATCTTAATTTCGTTATTTAATTTTATTACAATGTTATGAAATATTTCAGATGCAAGGTTGTAATGCTTTTTATGTCCCAACCTATTTGTACATATTATTGTTTAACCAACCAATGTTGATAGTATACATTTGAAAAGAAATCTCATGTTTTTTAAATGCATTAACGCTCCATTAAATTGCATTTCTAAACATCTGACATAACCCAATTAATCTGCCTTTGAATAGATGAGATAAGATACTTTACTTAGTTATGTCAGCAAATCCGTAGTCCCTCAAATCCAAGTAATGGCAAAGATTTTGTAAATTGATGACATGAAATTGTCTTAATTAACCTTTTTAAAAAAATTGTCTTAATTAACCTTTACAATGCCATTTTATGTCTGTTTGGAGAAGCCTAAACAAGCTTTTTTTGGTTTTTTATTTTTTAATACATACGAATTGGCTCTAAAATAAGTTAACATTATAATTATAGTATAATTTTATTTCAACTTCTGCAAATTTGACCTAATGAATGGAAACAAATCAAACAATACAATACAATTTGGGGTGTCTAATTAGGAAAAATAAACCCTAAATAATAATGGCGTAGTATTTGTATATAAACAATCAATTCAAGAAGATTTAGACGTATTGACAGTGGGACAGGCTTCGAGAGAATGTTAAACAATTCAGTTGACTTGCTATTGGAACGACTTGGTAAGCTTTTGCTTCTGATTTTTTTTTTTTTTTTTTGTTCGATCCTTTGCTTCGCTATCTACTTTGTTTGTTTGATGCTCTATTTGAATTCTTATATTGTTTTTAGTTGGGTTGTATTGGTTAATAGATTTCTATAGTATGGGCATTGTTGAAAGACTGTAATACAATGGCACAAATGTAAATATTTTATAACTTGGAATTTTAATTAAAAAAAGCAAGCCCAGAACAGAATAAGTACCACACACGACCCTGAGTACAACCAAAGATGACAAACAAAACACACGCATAGAACATAATAAGTAATACTTGAATTAACAAACATGCATTCCTTAGTAGGTTCATTTAATCGGCCCATGGACCCACTGCTGCTTCAGCCAACTCCCGATTAACTTCATCCCACTCGCCTTCTGGGTAAACCATTTTAGCATATGCTTTCATGAGGTTGAATCCGGCAGTATGACCAGTCTTAAATCCGAGCTCTACGGCTTTCAACTTCGCTTTCGAAGATTTGTCAACTTCATGTGTAAGAGCCAGTCCTTTATCCTCCAACTGCTGAATCCTTTCCTCCGCCCGCCTGATCTTCTCCAAAATTTCCTGCTTGCTTTCCTCATGTGGAGATGAGGAAGCGGTTTTCTTCTGCGTTTTCTGACTTTCTTCCATCTGTAACATAGAGCAATTTATTAATCATTAACTTTTAAATGTTTATACAATTTTCCAAAGAGACAGACAGAGAGAGAGAGAGAGCAACGATCATTATCATTTCAATCCGTAGAAGAAAATGACCCTTTCTATCTCTTCAGAAACCATGACAGAGAAATCGAACAACTTGGTATAGGCGATTTGACAAATATAAAGCACTTAAACTTACAACCGCTGGTGTGTTAGGATTATGCTCAATAGCAAGAGTGTAATATTGTATTTAACAATCTGTTTCATATTAATAAAGTGATTTCTAGTTTAAACAAATATTATAGCATTTATAGTTGAATATTATAATTGTTAAAGTAAATAATCATAAGGTCTAAAGACTATGAGAAAAGAAGAATTGTTCATACATTTGGATATGTATGTGGTAGACACAATTCTTTAGTTAGTCTTGAATATTGTTCACAACTTAAGTTAAAGGTTGGGCACCTTTATCTTGTTAAAGTTGTAGAATTCTTTTGCTAGCATTTGAGTGGGATCAAATGAGATATGATGAGTCTAAAATCATCGGAGTGTCTTCGAGCAAAAGAGTCTAGTGCACTGGGTGCATTGAACTGGATCAAAATGAAATACTTTATCTATAACTGTCAATAGATAAAAGTAATTTCATTATCAGGACAATCGGAGAGTCTATCTTAATCCTGAGATAAATGATGGACTTATGGTTGCAGGTGATATCATTTGAGCTATCAATGAGTACGATTATATCGCATAGTCTATCCTCGATAGTTTGGTGATATTCATTTGTTAATCGATAGAGGACTTCATTTATAGATATGGACATCGTGGCTCCATTTATGAAATGAGAGTATAATATCATCATATGGATGTTTTGAGGTAATTGGATATTAAATTTCAACGTTGAGTTTTCAATAGTGTCTATTGAAAACATGGCTTCTGGACAAGTCAAAATATCCAAGTTCAAAACGTGGTCATATGAGTAAATATGGTAACTTGGAGAGTTATAGGCGGTCTATGAACTCTTAGCGATTACTGATATTAATCACAAGGATACACTATCTCCAATATGATTGTCTAGGGTATGAATGAGGAAGCATCTTCCTTTTCTATCTTTATTTAAGAGTTCAATTTTAGCTCTTTAGTGGAATGAGCTAAAATTAATGGATCGGACCTAAGTGAATCATTTGTTGATTGTGATTAGGTTATGTCTATTGGAGCTTAAATTTAGATAGCCCGCCAAGATCCCCAATCCACACGGACTTGCATGGATCACTTGATATATTCTACCGGACCAATTTAGGGTCCATCTAGAATTGCATATAATATATTAAGAATATAATTTGCACATTATTTTTGTAATGGGCTGCTAAATTATATTTATATATTAATGGATGACATGTGGGCTTGTTTCTTTTAGTAAGAATGGGTCTAGTTCACATGTGGGCCTTTTATTTAAAGTCCTATGGATTTAATGAAATAAGAAAAATAATATTTGGCCCAATATATACATGTGGGGCGGCAAGGTGATTTAAAAGCCTTAAATATTATTTTGTTTTCATTGTTTAATTAAATAAGATTTAATTAATTTATTAATTAATTGTTTAATTAAGAAACAAATCTTTTCTGAATAGGAAATATGATTCCTATTGGTATACTATTGGTAGTAGTATACTTAAATTAAAAGACTTGTTTGACAAGGAAATAAATAATTAATTTTATTTATTAAATCAAATAAGAAGTCTTTTATTTTAGTCAAATAAGGAATAAAAGATTTATGAGTTTGATTAGGGTTTAAAAATCTTAAACAAAATAGGAATTAGGGTGCAACTAAATCTCCAATATTTTAGGAGTAATAATTGCGGCAACCCTAATTGTTTTTGGCCAAGGATTTCGGCCACCCTAAGTGTAAAAAGAGAGAAGAAATTTTGCAACATATATATGGCCTATTATATTTTCGGCCAGACCTAGTTTTTAGGGTTTATGTGCAGAAATTTTATTTCTTCTTCTTCTTCTTCTCAACTCATAGTTAGAGATCTATTATTCTACTAAAAACAAAAGGAACATAGATTATTCTTTGATGGTATATTGTTTGCTTGTTCATTAATAAGCTTGTATATACTATATCGATTAAGGTTCACGCGAGTTTCGATCATAAGATTGAGAACTCAAAAGTGACCGGAATAATCTTAGGTTCCTTTAGATTGTTTTTGGGATTAACGAATCAAGAAAAGTTTGTTTAATCCAATCACAGGTTTGCAATTCAAAGAAAGGGAGACCACGCTCCTAGGTGATCCACGTTCGTGCTAGGATTGAAGATCTTGCGGATTACCATCGACGCAAGTCAATCGGATCACGTGACAAGAGGTATTAATCTTTTGTTTATTTTTATATCTTTAATTAATCAAAAGGGTTTAAGGTTCATAAAATTGGAAAAATTTTAAAAGCTACTCAAACTATTTTTTTAGTCTCGCTTCCGCTGCGGATACAATTTTTCCCTACATGGTGGTGGTGGTGGTGGTGGTGTTGGTGGCGAGAGCGGAGGGGGTGTGCAGAAAAACGTGAGAACTTTAGAATACAGTAAGGAGAAGGATGGAACTCAACAGAGAGGTAAGAGACATTTATATAGTAAAATAAGAGAACCGGTTCAACTGGCTTATTTACTACTATTACGTACGTCCTTTCTATATAATTAATGCTAATTAATTCGTTGGATGAAGTTTATAATCATCCAACCACATGGTCATATCAATAGTCACGCCTGTTCGAATGTCGATGCAGTGTTTTAAATCCATCTTTACTCGCCAAACCCCTTGACACCTTCAGCCTCGTTGAAACAATAGATAAAGAAACCCCTCGTCTTACAATAGTAAATGATTACTATATTTATTTTTTTCACTATAGACCAGTACTGGAGGGGCCCACTATACATTGGAAAAACACTTTCATAGATGACTCCTTCCAATGCCTCCTAATAAATGGGTGCATTCCATATTTCCATGTGGTGTGGACAAATTTATCCCTTGTATTCTATGGACAAATGTACTATTTGTAGGCAGGAGTAATGTTGTAATGCTAAACTCTGTTCAGATGTATCCATTTACTATTTTTTATTTATTTATTTATTATTATTATTATTATTTTAAAGGAGTCCATTTACTGTTGGTATAACTATGACAGTTTGACAACAGGTCCACAATATTTACATGATAGAATAAAACAATGAAATGACTTAACAGGGTGGGGTAGTTTAGGTATAATATGCACCTATCTATCTATCTATCTATAAACAATTATTATTAAATATTGTGAACCAAAAACATGGATGGAAAGTCCTGCCATGTGTCTCATTGAGAAACTATGTAATTGATTTAATCATTTGCCATTTATTATGTGGCACGGGTTCTATATTAAGTAATATTATTTTCAAAATTAATAAATAAAACCCCAAAAAGAAATTAGCATTAATAACTCTTCTTCTCCCAAAACAATGATATTCTCATTCTCTTAACAATTAAGTGTGGCTACTCATTTACCGTTGTAATCACACATCAACCGAAGTTCTAATTCCAACCAAATGTCCATATTTAATAAGATAGTAAATATAAATTTATATTAATTCATTCAATAACGAAGGATGCATTCATTGATGACTAAAATACTCTATGCCAAACTATTCAGAAAGTTAAAGAAGAAAACTCCTTGATCGTTTCAATATTAATTACTTGAGGAGTTAATATTCTTAATTACCATTCTACCTATTTAATAATAAAGGGAAATAATCATTTTCTCCCCTATGGTTTGCCATATTAGACACTTTGCCCCCTTTAGTTTCAGTAATGACCATTTCCCCCCCTATAAACCAAAATATTAACCATTTTGTCCCCTCTAGTTTCAGTAATGGCCATTTTTCCTCCTGAAAACCAAACTATTTGATATTTTCCCCCCTAACCGTTAGGTAGTCCGTCAGTCAACAACTTTGATAGTCAACAAATAAATTAAATGACATTATTACCCTTGAACACATTAGTTATGACCCTAACGACACCACTAATTGTTTTGAAATAAATAAAAATATTAAAACTATTACAAGTATTTTTTTTAAAAAAAAAAAACATTTTTGGAAATAACCAAATTATAAAATTTAATTACACTTTAATAAAAACAATTTAGTATTTCAAAAAAAATCATATTAATGTTTTTTACATTATTTTTACATTAATTAAAAAAGTTACTGACTTTTTACATTTCATTCTTTTTATTAATGTTTCTTAAATGAAATTTTCATTTTTACATTCCATTCTTGATGTTAATAATTTTTAAATAAATTTCTTATTTGTACATTTAATTCTTTATATTTTTTTTTTGTTTATTATTAAAGTTTAATTAAATTTTAAGAATTTTTATTTCAATTATGTTTTTTTTTAAAACTTTTATTAGTTTAATTTTTTTTGTTATTGTTTTTTTTTTCGTTAAAAACAATTAGTGGTGTCATTAGCGGGTATAATTAATGTGTTCAAGGGTAATTAGGTCATTTAATTGATTTTTTGCCGGACAAAGTTGTTGACTAACGGACTTCCTAACGGTTAGGGGGCAAAATGTCTAATATTTTGGTTTTTAGGGGGGAAATGGCCATTACTAAAATTAGAGGAGGCAAAATGTCTAATATTTTGGTTTTCAGGGGGGGAAATGGCCATTACTGAAACTCCCGTTGGGGTCCAGTTTCGAATATGGCAAACTATAGGGGAGAAAATGATTATATACCTTTAAAATATATTCCAGGAGTTTCTATTACATGCTTACAAGTTACAATGTAGAAACATATAAAATTAAACTAATCATTCTGTTTCCTCATTATGTTTTTTACTTTTGTCAATACATAAAAGTATTCATAGAGACTTCCTTATTCACATAGTTGCTTGTTCACATATCCATAATGCAATTACACTATGATACTTTTGATCCGTAATATTTTTATTTATTTTATGAAAAATAAATTTATTAAAAAAAATTACATTCATCATTTTTATGTGATGGAAAAAACATCTAGGCATCTAGCACAGCAAGCAAAGTAACATCTAACATGGACTGAATGATTAATTCAATGTATATACCAACATGGACATAATATAATCTTCTAACTGCTTCCATTACATCCAAGTAATAACATCTAACATGGAAGGAATGACTGAGAATCTATACATTTCCGTATATAAAACTAGTAATTAAAATGCATATACTGAAGATGATGGCAAAGCTGGGAAGATGATGGACGGTAGAAAGTTGGTTGAAAATGGGAGTATGAATTAGACGTCATTCTTCCACTTGGAAAAGATGATGAACTTTGTTTGAAGGATGTGGGGGTGACTACGTAGTAGTATCTGTTTCGGTAGGTGGAAATGGTTGTCGGGAACGCCGTGCGGAAGGGGACAAACCGGGGACCTTTGGATATATGAACGTCAATGTCCGCCCAATAATCTTGTTCCGGCTCATGTCCCGTTGGGTGCACTAATGCCAACTTAAGAGCATCACCCCGGCGCTGAAACCTCTCCGCCAAAAAGTATCAGGGTCAAGAACTGCTATATAATTGGACAGAACAATCAGGGTCAAGTCGACTAATGCCGATGAGTTGTTCGTTAGTTGGCCTGAGATTTCTCTCATGTTCACCCAAAAAAAAACAAAAGGGAATTGTTAACACCGTCAGAAAACAACAAAAAAGCAACTGCTAATAGATTAAATAAAAATCAAAATTGATTACCAAGACGCCTTCGGATGGACTGTAAGAATTCCTGGTTTTTGATTGGCTTATTTCGTGTCCAAACCACATTTTGGGGTTGTTTGTAAAGGGTAGCTTAAGTGATAGGTGTTCATGCTCAATAACCCTTCTCAAGACCTCAAGGTGGACAAGCACTCAAAGGTATATCTTATGTGCTTATTTTCTTATTGAAGAGATTTAGTTGCACACACTCACTTGTAATGTTTGCATATGTATGCTTTACTTTTGTGTGCATTCTCTTCAAATGTCACTTTTCACACTAGCACTTTGCTTGTTAATTCTTGATGTGTGTTTTAGTGTCTTGTAATTCGTTTCCCGAATATGTTCGAAAACGTCCACGCTTGCACGATTATGTGCTTGGTTTTACGCGAAGATCGCCTTCGAAGAATGCCCTTGGCTTCTCTTTTGGTTTCACCTTCAGTGGTGAATCGGCGGTTTGATCGGCGGCCATGACAGCCGAATGAAAACTCCATTTGATTCCAGAAAGCTCTGGACTGAATCTGCGGTTACGATCAGTGGTCAGGCCGCCGAATCGAAACCTCCGAATTAGACCTGATGCATTTATTATTCTCGGTCTCTGTTCGGCAGTTTAATTAGATATTTTAGGTCGGTTTCCTTTTTGGGTTTTGATCGGCGGTTTTGATTGACCGTAGAATCTGGTCGCCGAATGATCCCCTGCTTCTCGGGTTCAATTTGGCGGTTCAATTCTGCGGCCACGACCGCATAATGAAACCGCCGATCGGTGATTTCAAGTGCAAAATTGTCTTTTCACTTGCCATGTTCTTGATGTCTATAAATATCACACTTTCTCATTTCTCTAACTTAGTTCTCTGACTCTAAAGAACCCAAAACTTGAAAGAGAGATTTTAGAGAGAAAATCAAATCAAGAACTCATTTTTATACACTCAAATTATACACATATGCATCAAAGATCATCTAAGCATCTTCTCACATAGATAGTTGCTTATTTGAGTGAGTATTGGTCATCACACTTCCCTTGGTATGTTCTTCACTTTTATCCATTGATATTTAGTGTTTTATTTATCAAGGCATCTCTTTTATTATTTGAATGATCTTAGATTAATATCTTATATTCAAAATAGAGATTGTTTGTGATGACATGATTGAGTGTTGTATTGTGATAGCTTTCTAGGTTTTTATAATCTATTGTTAGCTAAGCTATTTGACATGTCATTTAGCTATTGATATCTAGGATTGTTTTTATTGACATATTATCATCCTAGATAAGCATATAGGGTTGCCTAGTTCTTATTGAATGTATTGAGTATTTTTATATATTCACATAGGTTGTATTATCTCTTCATTGAGATTTTAAGTCTTGTTGGCTAAGGTTGCTTAGGCCACAACCAAGATGGACTAGAGCCACTTTTAAAGGCCCGTGGGGTAGAAGTGAGGGGTTATAGACCGTGTGTTAGACGAGGTCTACATAGGTTGTAAACTTCATTTCAATTAATGGATTTCGAGGTTCTAGTGTGGCGCACTAAACAGCCCGTGGTTTTTTCCCAGTGGTTGGGTTTTCCACGTATACATCAAGTGTTATTTAATTTTCGCACCATATTACACTTGTTGTTTTTATATTGACTATTAGGGGCATTTTCGGAATATTGACCTTAAAAGAAAATTGGGTGAAAATTAGTTAAAATCTATTCACCCCCCCTCTAGATTAATATTTGTATACACACCGTGTTAATTTGTGAACTTTCATGGACCATGAGAATGCTTAGTCGAATTTGAAGTCTGGTAAATGTTCATATAGAACTAACAACTACAAGAAAATATATTAAAAAGCAAAGCAAAAGACATTTACAAAAAGAAGTTTTTCATTTATAAGAACAACTACTTTTCAGAGGACAAGCACCACAACCCAGTGTATATAAGAATCACTTGGACGGTCCCACCGTCACTTAAAAAACAATATCTTTTCACTTAATCCAGACCGGCGCCCTCTTTTCCCATCAATGAAATAGCCTTTTGACTTGTTGTTGGAAAATGAAATCAACTTTTCATATTCCCAAGTTTTGATTCCGATAACACTTGGTTTTTCCCTTTTTTTTACAACAATACCCTTGCGGTTTTCTAACATGTCACCTAGAAATAGCGTACCAAATTATATCCTTTTCCCTTTCGCAACTTATTAAATTACTGTATAATACTTAATAAAATTTCAATTATAAATTTGATTAACATAAAAATTATCGTGCTTCATATTTATGTCCATGTATCGGTGAAATGGTGAATGGGTGACGACGGGGGAGGTTTTCAAGTCATCTGCCTTTTCTTCGTGTATTGTTTATTCTACCATGCAAAAATCATGTATTGGCTGAAAGTACAATGTCAATTGGTGAATGCATTTCCTGAAAGGCCACGTGGCAACACCCCATTGGAGGGGTCATTCCTTGGGATGTGGCTGGTCACTACTTTTTGGCGGAGAGGTTTCAGCGCCGGGGTGAGGTGCACTAATGCCAACTTAAGAGCATCATCCCGGCGCTGAAACCTCTCCGTCAAAAAGTATCAGGGTCAAGAACTGCTATATAATTGGACAGAACAATCATGGTCAAGTCGACTAATGCCAATGAGTTGTTCGTTAGTTGGCCTGAGATTTCTCTCCTGTTCACCCAAAAAAAACCAAAAGGGAATTGTTAACACCGTCAGAGATGGACCATGAGAATGCTTAGTCGAATTTGAAGTCTGGTAAATGTTCATATAGAATTAACAACTACAAGAAAATAGATTAAAAAGCAAAGCAAAAGACATTTACAGAAAGAAGTTTTTCATTTATGAGAACAACTACTTTTCAGAGGACAAGCACCACAACCCAGTGTATATAAGAATCACTTGGACTGTCCCACCGTCAATTAAAAAACAATATCTTTTCACTTAATCCAGACCGGCGCCCTCTTGTCCCATCAATGAAATAACCTTTTGACTTGTTGTTGGAAAATGAAATCAACTTTGCATATTCCCAAGTTTTGATTCCGATAACACTTGGTTTTTCCCTTTTTTTTTACAACAATACCCTTGCGGTTTTCTAACATGTCACCTAGAAATAGCGTACCAAATTATATCCTTTTCCCTTTCGCAACCTATTAAATTACTGTATAATACTTAATAAAATTTCAATTATAAATTTGATTAACATAAAAATTATCGTGCTTCATATTTATGTCCATGTATCGGTGAAATGGTGAATGGGTGACGACGGGGGAGGTTTTCAAGTCATCTGCCTTTTCTTCGTGTATTGTTTATTCTACCATGCAAAAATCATGTATTGGCTGAAAGTACAATGTCAATTGGTGAATGCATTTCCTGAAAGGCCACGTGGCAACACCCTATTGGAGGGGTCATTCCTTCGGATGTGACTGGTCACTACTTTTTGGCGGAGAGGTTTCAGCGCCGGGGTGAGGTGCACTAATGCCAACTTAAGAGCATCATCTCGGCGCTGAAACCTCTCCGTCAAAAAGTATCAGGGTCAAGAACTGCTATATAATTGGACAGAACAATCATGGTCAAGTCGACTAATGCCGATGAGTTGTTCGTTAGTTGGCCTGAGATTTCTCTCCTGTTCACCCAAAAAAAACCAAAAGGGAATTGTTAACACCGTCAGAGATGGACCATGAGAATGCTTAGTCGAATTTGAAGTCTGGTAAATGTTCATATAGAATTAACAACTACAAGAAAATAGATTAAAAAGCAAAGCAAAAGACATTTACAGAAAGAAGTTTTTCATTTATGAGAACAACTACTTTTCAGAGGACAAGCACCACAACCCAGTGTATATAAGAATCACTTGGACTGTCCCACCGTCAATTAAAAAACAATATCTTTTCACTTAATCCAGACCGGCGCCCTCTTGTCCCATCAATGAAATAACCTTTTGACTTGTTGTTGGAAAATGAAATCAACTTTGCATATTCCCAAGTTTTGATTCCGATAACACTTGGTTTTTCCCTTTTTTTTACAACAATACCCTTGCGGTTTTCTAACATGTCACCTAGAAATAGCGTACCAAATTATATCCTTTTCCCTTTCGCAACCTATTAAATTACTGTATAATACTTAATAAAATTTCAATTATAAATTTGATTAACATAAAAATTATCGTGCTTCATATTTATGTCCATGTATCGGTGAAATGGTGAATGGGTGACGACGGGGGAGGTTTTCAAGTCATCTGCCTTTTCTTCGTGTATTGTTTATTCTACCATGCAAAAATCATGTATTGGCTGAAAGTACAATGTCAATTGGTGAATGCATTTCCTGAAAGGCCACGTGGCAACACCCTATTGGAGGGGTCATTCCTTCGGATGTGACTGGTCACTACTTTTTGGCGGAGAGGTTTCAGCGCCGGGGTGAGGTGCACTAATGCCAACTTAAGAGCATCATCTCGGCGCTGAAACCTCTCCGTCAAAAAGTATCAGGGTCAAGAACTGCTATATAATTGGACAGAACAATCATGGTCAAGTCGGCTAATGCCGATGAGTTGTTCGTTAGTTGGCCTGAGATTTCTCTCCTGTTCACCCAAAAAAAACCAAAAGGGAATTGTTAACACCGTCAGAGATGGACCATGAGAATGCTTAGTCGAATTTGAAGTCTGGTAAATGTTCATATAGAATTAACAACTACAAGAAAATAGATTAAAAAGCAAAGCAAAAGACATTTACAGAAAGAAGTTTTTCATTTATGAGAACAACTACTTTTCAGAGGACAAGCACCACAACCCAGTGTATATAAGAATCACTTGGACTGTCCCACCGTCAATTAAAAAACAATATCTTTTCACTTAATCCAGACCGGCGCCCTCTTGTCCCATCAATGAAATAACCTTTTGACTTGTTGTTGGAAAATGAAATCAACTTTGCATATTCCCAAGTTTTGATTCCGATAACACTTGGTTTTTCCCTTTTTTTTACAACAATACCCTTGCGGTTTTCTAACATGTCACCTAGAAATAGCGTACCAAATTATATCCTTTTCCCTTTCGCAACCTATTAAATTACTGTATAATACTTAATAAAATTTCAATTATAAATTTGATTAACATAAAAATTATCGTGCTTCATATTTATGTCCATGTATCGGTGAAATGGTGAATGGGTGACGACGGGGGAGGTTTTCAAGTCATCTGCCTTTTCTTCGTGTATTGTTTATTCTACCATGCAAAAATCATGTATTGGCTGAAAGTACAATGTCAATTGGTGAATGCATTTCCTGAAAGGCCACGTGGCAACACCCTATTGGAGGGGTCATTCCTTCGGATGTGACTGGTCACTACTTTTTGGCGGAGAGGTTTCAGCGCCGGGGTGAGGTGCACTAATGCCAACTTAAGAGCATCATCTCGGCGCTGAAACCTCTCCGTCAAAAAGTATCAGGGTCAAGAACTGCTATATAATTGGACAGAACAATCATGGTCAAGTCGACTAATGTCGATGAGTTGTTCGTTAGTTGGCCTGAGATTTCTCTCCTGTTCACCCAAAAAAAACCAAAAGGGAATTGTTAACACCGTCAGAGATGGACCATGAGAATGCTTAGTCGAATTTGAAGTCTGGTAAATGTTCATATAGAATTAACAACTACAAGAAAATAGATTAAAAAGCAAAGCAAAAGACATTTACAGAAAGAAGTTTTTCATTTATGAGAACAACTACTTTTCAGAGGACAAGCACCACAACCCAGTGTATATAAGAATCACTTGGACTGTCCCACCGTCAATTAAAAAACAATATCTTTTCACTTAATCCAGACCGGCGCCCTCTTGTCCCATCAATGAAATAACCTTTTGACTTGTTGTTGGAAAATGAAATCAACTTTGCATATTCCCAAGTTTTGATTCCGATAACACTTGGTTTTTCCCTTTTTTTTACAACAATACCCTTGCGGTTTTCTAACATGTCACCTAGAAATAGCGTACCAAATTATATCCTTTTCCCTTTCGCAACCTATTAAATTACTGTATAATACTTAATAAAATTTCAATTATAAATTTGATTAACATAAAAATTATCGTGCTTCATATTTATGTCCATGTATCGGTGAAATGGTGAATGGGTGACGACGGGGGAGGTTTTCAAGTCATCTGCCTTTTCTTCGTGTATTGTTTATTCTACCATGCAAAAATCATGTATTGGCTGAAAGTACAATGTCAATTGGTGAATGCATTTCCTGAAAGGCCACGTGGCAACACCCTATTGGAGGGGTCATTCCTTCGGATGTGACTGGTCACTACTTTTTGGCGGAGAGGTTTCAGCGCCGGGGTGAGGTGCACTAATGCCAACTTAAGAGCATCATCCCGGCGCTGAAACCTCTCCGTCAAAAAGTATCAGGGTCAAGAACTGCTATATAATTGGACAGAACAATCATGGTCAAGTCGACTAATGCCGATGAGTTGTTCGTTAGTTGGCCTGAGATTTCTCTCCTGTTCACCCAAAAAAAACCAAAAGGGAATTGTTAACACCGTCAGAGATGGACCATGAGAATGCTTAGTCGAATTTGAAGTCTGGTAAATGTTCATATAGAATTAACAACTACAAGAAAATAGATTAAAAAGCAAAGCAAAAGACATTTACAGAAAGAAGTTTTTCATTTATGAGAACAACTACTTTTCAAAGGACAAGCACCACAACCCAGTGTATATAAGAATCACTTGGACTGTCCCACCGTCAATTAAAAAACAATATCTTTTCACTTAATCCAGACCGGCGCCCTCTTGTCCCATCAATGAAATAACCTTTTGACTTGTTGTTGGAAAATGAAATCAACTTTGCATATTCCCAAGTTTTGATTCCGATAACACTTGGTTTTTCCCTTTTTTTTACAACAATACCCTTGCGGTTTTCTAACATGTCACATAGAAATAGCATACCAAATTATATCCTTTTCCCTTTCGCAACCTATTAAATTACTGTATAATACTTAATAAAATTTCAATTATAAATTTGATTAACATAAAAATTATCGTGCTTCATATTTATGTCCATGTATCGATGAAATGGTGAATGGGTGACGACTGGGGAGGTTTTCAAGTCATCTGCCTTTTCTTCGTGTATTGTTTATTCTGCCATGGATAAATCGTGTATTGGCTGAAAGTACAATGTCAATTGGCGAATGCATTTCCTGAAAGGCCACGTGGCAACACCCCATTGGGCGGGTCATTCCTTGGGATGTGACCGGTCACTACCCAAGTACAATGTCCTTTTTGATATTTTAAGACACTTATCTGAGTTGAACACGTGTTGGCGTTGTTGCGACTACAATTTCACAGCCCCTGAATACAACCGTTAGGACTCCAACGGCTATATTTTCGTCAATTAAAACTTGTTGTTTGTAATTTGGATGTGCACGTTCATAGACATCTTCTATTCTGCTACTGATCTTAATCGTAAACTGCATTGGTTCCCTATCTGTTTCCCATAATTAAACTACCACACACAATTCTCTTACAATCAACAGGCATGGAAGGTAGTTCAGGGTCAGCAAGCAACATTAATGGTGGATTGGGAATATTCAGGAACAAATCATGCAGATGTGGGAAGAAGGCTGCTGTGAAGATATCTGAATCCGGAGAAAATCCTGGTAAGTTGTATTTTGTTTGTGCACAACGACAATGCAAATATTTTAGTTGGTGGGAGGCCGTTTCACCAATTTTGCAGGGACGTTTCCTTACCACTGGTGATGGCAGTAGAGATTCTACATCTATTGGTCGAGATCTATCCATCGACAAAGAAGTGGAAATGCTACAAGCAAGGATGCACTACCTCGAAACAAATTTAAATGGACGAATGCATAATTTGGAAACTACTGTAAGTGGAAAAAAGATGATGATGCTTGTTAACATGTTATGCTTTGGTGTCTCAATATGTGTGTTTTTTATTAGTTTGATGCAACTGTACATGAATATTTCACATAAAGCACTTGTACCAATTTCCAGAAATTAAGTGGAACTTGCAGTATTTCAGAACTGACGGTCAGCCATTGCTCTTAACGAGTATACTTCAGCATTTTAAAGAGTGCAACGTTCATAATTCTTATACAACAATTTGGTTTAAATGTCCATAGAAAACAATTCCAAGAATTCGAACCGTGCACGTCACAGGCTTTTTAATTGTTCAATTGTTATCGATCAATAAGTGGGATAGTAATACACTACATCTAAGTAGTTTGCTTTTATATTAGTTTGACAATTACAATGAATAATTTCCTTCGTATCTAGCACAAATTATTATAATGCAACTGCAACTTCGGGAAACGTAAAAAATCCTCATTCGCTTTTTGATGCACCTTTTACATAATAGTCATTCTGCGCCAACTGGTCACATCAACCCCCTTTTTAGGGTAATTAATTATTTACGTCTCCGCCCATACGCTTTGGATAATTTCGATATCTTGAACTGTGAATTGACTGATTTGACGGACGGTGACTATGCATTCAGTACTGTATAAGGAACCCAACCAATAAGTACTGGTGGCATTTGGTTAGTGGAATGGTAATGGGCATTTGAAATCAAGGAATGGGAAGCTGATTCCTTTGTTTGGTTAGTATATGAATCGGTATTATTATGTTTGGTTAACAACCCAATGGAATGGAATTCATTATATTTTGACCAAATTACCCCTAATTACAAAACACTTATAATAACATGATATTTGAAAGTATATATATATTTAAAGTAATGTAAGTAATAAATAAATTTTTATTTTCAATTACAAAAATTTTGGGGAAATATTTATCATATATATAACATGTTATATATATACATATGTATATTATATCAAATATGTTATTATATATAATAACATAATACATCATATTATATACAAAATTATCCTCAAATAATATATGTGACATAATAATATATAAAATATAAATTATATGTTTTGGAAAATAATAGTTAAAATACAAAACTATATTATATTATATATATAACATATAATATATATATATAACATATGGGTATCATGTAATAATCGATTTACTGTTTTATACATGGAACAGGCACTTTCAGAAGAATGTGCGTGGTATGACATTGAAAGAATAAAACGAACATTTTGGGTGAGAACAACAATCGGGCAACTGCTGGATGAACGAGTCTAATATATAGATAACATGTCACTGCTACCAAACGTTGTAATGCCAAGAAAATTCGAAGAACATAGCTTGTATAATTTATTATATCAATTTATGGTACACAATATAACTTAAGTATACGGCAATGTAATCAAGGATGTTCAATGTAAAAACATCCTATATAAACTAGCATGTACCCAAACCGACCACATCAACTTCTTAATGCAACCGATGGAGAAGACGGTTCAGGTTGATCACATATTCACGTTTTTATGTTTACGATATAAAGAAATAAAATTAGACCGTATAATTTCCTGGAAATATGTTTTGCTCCGAAACTGTACCATTTTACCCAAATCTAATTAACCACATATCTCTGAATCACCGGCTCACCGCTAACCTATTCTTCCCATCTCACTTATATTTTGTATGCACGTTTACAGCTGTAAGATCATAAAAAGCACCCTCGCTGACACGATACACGAACTAAAAAAACGTTACACGATAGAATAACCTAAGTTACTGTATCCCCGCACTGTGGACTCTGAGAAATTTCAATTATGTTGACCTTTTTGAAAAGAGTACTCATACTCCACCCAAATTCCAACCAATGACACTTTCCGTGTCAACATCACACATACCTCACATTTGGTTTGGAATTTGGGTCCGATTTTTTGGAGGAGTAGCATCAGTGCATAGGGATGGAAATTTTCCCCATAGGAGCCCCGCCCCCAAATGTTGTTTTGGGGTGGGGCTGGGGCCAAAATATGTCCCCAAAAACTAAATGTTGGTGGGGGTGGGGCCTTAAGTACCCCATTCC
Organism: Acer campestre; assembly: GCA_954870605.1. NCBI lineage: Eukaryota > Viridiplantae > Streptophyta > Magnoliopsida > Sapindales > Sapindaceae > Acer > Acer campestre. The sequence goes on from OX940804.1 coordinate 12,757,858, forward strand.
CCCATATATTTTTATTTATTTATTTATATAATTTTAATTTTATTTTCTTAAAAAATAAAAAATTCCTATTTAACTCTATTACTCTATTACTCATATTTTGGATTGATCGAAAGCTTTAAATTTGATTAAACTTTTATGTGTAATAGTGTAATACACTAACACTATATTATTATACTTATTTTGTATTGATTTTGGATTATATTAAATCAATTATATATTTTTTATACTGTATATGTTGTTAATTATTGGATTGGATATTGACAGATGATGAAACAAAAGTTTGGTCCGATCGAATTCCAAATTCTGAAATCTAATTTCGGAATTTTGTATTGAACAATTTTATGAACAAGACCATGAGTTATCTCTGCCATGTGGCATGCACCCATTGGTTAGAGTGCGTTGCACCGTGTGCATGAAAGATTCTCTCTGTTTGGACAACCACTTCAATTAAATAGTCAGACAAACTCCAGATACAACTCAAAGTCTCAAACCCATTCTAGATATGGCAAAATGTTCCATGACGAAGTACTTAAGAACCATAACTCTGTTGATTATCAACTTCATGGTCCTTTCTGGTGAGCCAAGTTGTCCTGTGGTCCTCAGCAGGATTGATGAAGTCCCAAGGTGCCGGTCAGAAATATCTTTATATGGAGATGCAATGGCTATGAATGGTGGGTCTTCTGTTCAGCTCACAACCTCGGATCGTTCAAGCGCTGGACGGCTGATGAACAAAAAACCCATCAAGGTCGTGGGAGGTAAGCCTCCGACATTTCCATCTTTTTCTACGCTTTTCTCGTTTGCGTTGTCCAACAAGAGTGGTGATAGTTTGGCTTTTTTTATGGTTCCGAAGGGTTATCATTTTACTCATGTCGGTAAGAGGTCATTTGGTCTATCTACGATGGGATTTAACAGAAGCAACTGTAGGGTGGTGGTCGTAGAATTTGACACCTCTTTAGAGCCCGAGTATGGTGATTTGAATGGAAATCACGTCGGCATTGACGTTGACAGTCTGTTATCGGTTCAATGTAGCAACATATCATCTCAGAATATTTCCCTTAATAGTGGTAAGAAATTGGATTCATGGATCGATTATGATGCTAGTGCAAAGAGATTAGAGGTAAGATTGAGCCATTCTGGTAATATAAAACCTGTGAATCTTCTCCTATCTTACTCAATTGACTTGTCGACAATATGGCATGACACCGACGTTTTTGTGGGATTGACCTCTTCAAATGGCAACACTACGCAGACGTGTTCTGTCTATACATGGAGGTTTAAGTCCTGGGTTTGGCCACCATGGATGCATTCACAGCCTCTGGATCCTAATACATTTGCCACTGATAATAATACCCCCTAGGTAATATATCCCAAGCAGACTGATAGCATGTGGCTAGGGCTTGCCGCCCTCTTGGTAGGAACTGTCTGTATAGCCATTTTAATAACAGCCATTGGGTTGTATTTGTGGTCCACCTATAAGGAGATGCGAAATGTGGTCCAGCACGAGGGGTTTGTCCATACAGTGGTTTGTCTGGACCACAAGTAGTTGAAGTTATATGTATTATATGGATTAGGTTTGTATGAGTTGATACTAGGGCTTTCATGATTTCTTTTGTAATTAAGGGTAATGAAGGGTACGTGTTTGTGCAAGTAAGCGTAGTGTGTTAATGTTCTGCTGTGAGTTTGCAAGGGATCGATTGCTATGAAAAGTCTGTTTTTCTTTTAACTTCTGGGGTGAATCCTATGCTCTAACTTATATTTAACTGTGCGTAAAACAATAAATCTCCAACCCAGCTGCAACTCGGCTTCTCTAACTTATATATATATATATATATTATATAACCTGTTCATTAAAACTAGAATTATGTGTATAATTGTAATAAATAAATATTTGTTTTTTTTTTTATTCGAAATTACAAAAAATTTGAACTTAACAAAGTTCTAAAATCCAGCCATACAAATATTGTTATTTACATCAATCTGTTCATTGAACTCACTTAGGTTAAAGGGTAGTTTGTTAAGTGAGCACCTTTAATTTCTAACATCTGTTAATATATTGCAATATTATATATCATCTGGTGAAATGTTAATTGTTCTGAGATATTTGCTAAATGGGAACACATATAATATTGTTGGGAATATCCGGTTAGTGTATACGTAGGTTTGAATGGGTTACAGCTTATGAAAATGGAAATAGTGTATCCTCTCATAATTCCACACTTCCACCACTTTTGTGCAAGACTACCACAACCCCCTACAATTTTTGACTTTTTGGGTTGGAGTATTGGAGATGGCCAATATAGCACAGCAGTGCATTCCTGTTCAACAACTATACGTCATGCACCTAACCTGAAAAAATCGTCAACAACCGTACGGATGAAAGCGACACTGGCAAACCCATCCAGTCCCATACTGCAGACCATCATTGGTTGTACAATATTGAATAAACTAATAAAAAGAAAATACTTCCACTTGTACACTTGTAACCACCCTAACCAATGGGTGCATGCCACGTAGAATCCTTGCTACTACGCATGCACCAATTGGATGGGTTTTAATGGACTGCGTGCATGCTATATTCTTTCTCCGAGGAGGAACGAGATCGTGCGTTGACATTGAATCATTACCATTATTTGTATACCAATACTGACGGTCGCTGTACATAGCCGGTCAATAGCCAAATTTTAACATCGAACTTAATTAATAGGGAAGAAACATCTAATCACCATTGAAAGCTTTTCTGCTGAGTATACTTCACCCTTTTTGGTTTAAGCCCAGGAAATGGTTCTGTTGATAGTGAACTATGATGGGGTGTGGGAAGATGTAGAGTTCAACCCAAAATCTGTTTTCTTTTTGGTTGTGACACCGAACGATACATTGAAAACGTTGGTGGATAAGATATGCGTTCGGTTTGGGTTGAACCGCGATGCAGTCGATATGAAGTTCAGTACCTTACTTTCTGGCACCGTTGTTGAAATGAGTTTTGACACTGATTTTCAAATCTTCATTTCGCATAACAAACATAATCCTAAATGTTATGTTTCGGTTTTGCACAAACATGTCCCGGGACATCTCGCACATCCAAATCAACCCAACGGTTCACCTATTCACATCACCACACCATTTTCAACGGTGTATGAGTCAGTTACGCGACAGATAAATAAGAAGGCAAAATATGCAGTTACCCCAATTGGTTGTTCACCGGTAACAGTTATATCAGATTCTGGACGCAAAAAAAAAAAGAATCCCAAATTGGTGTCCCGTTGATGAGTCCTTGTCTCATATAACTATCAAGCGGCTTATTTTTGACGACATACCACTGGACATAGGTTCTAACACAGTATCAAGCAGTACCCACCGAATGGGTGTTAATGATAGCGTACATCCTTTGTCTTGCGGAGATCGACCTAAAATTAATGCAAAGGTTGTTCAGTCCGATTCAAAGCATTCTACAAACTACAATATTTATTGTACAGATGTACACACTGGTGAAGATGATGCCGGAGGTTGTGGAACACATTGCAGTGCATCAACGGTTCCCATTACTGAACAGGAAAGACATCGACATCCTTTACAGCCTCATCACATTCATGGGGATACTGACAGAGAGGTCCATCCCTTGCCCGTGCCTAACACGACTAACATTTCTGTATCATGTATTACAAACAATCTACTAGATGATGACCTGGATAACACGACTTACGTTCACACCCCTCCTGACCTGCCTGACCATAATCCCTCAAGGCATAAAGTGCAAGGGTTTGACCATGTATGTTTTGAAAATGTAAATGAATGCAGCGCATTCAGATCTGACCCGGGAAACACTTCCATTCATAAAGGCAAGATATTCAAACACAAGGATCAAATGAAGAAGGAGTTGGGTTTATACGCAATGGAAAACCATTTTTGGTACAGGGTTAAGCGGTCGACGACAACGCAGTATGAGGCATCGTGTACCTACCTAAATTGTCAATGGTTGGTACGTGTGGTGAAGAAGTGTCATGGAACCTACTGGTACGCCATTGTATATCGAGATACACACACCTGCAAAGTCCAAAATTATGGTCTTCACTTTACCCAAGTGAGTGCCTATATCGTTGGGGAACTCTATGCCCAAAGATTCGCTGATCCGGGATGCAAAATCAGAGCTAAAGATATCATATCGGAAATGGGGTCTCAGCATGGGGTGCACCTGTTGTATAACAAAGCTAACCGGGCTAGACTTCATGCTCTGAAAATATAGTACGGGGATCCAATGCAGTCTTTCCAAACGTTGCCGGCGTACTTTTACATGCTGAAGCAATGCAATCCCGGGACCCTAACAAACATTGTCACAGACTCGAAAGACCGGTTCAAGTACGGCTTTATGGCACTCAGTGTTTGTCTCCAAGGTTTTAGCCGAGTTATCAGACCCGTGATTGCCATCGATGCAACCCACTTGACGGGATCTGTCAAAGGGGTACTACTTACAGCGTCAGCCAAAGACGGTAAAGAACAAGCATACCCATTGGCATTTGGTTTCGCTCCCTCGGAATGTAAGGGATCTTAGACTTGGTTCCTTTCTGAATTGAAGACGGGCATTGGATCTCCTCAGGATCTGGTTATCGTTTCTGATCATCACAGAGGTATTATATCAGCCATGATAAAGGTTTTCCCAGATGCACATCACGCGTTTTATGTGTTCCACATTGCACAGAAATTTAGACGGTCATCCAAGAATCGATGTATGCCAAGAGAATTGTTTTACCAAGCATGTTCTAGCTACCGTCGCGATGACTATGATATCTACCTTCAAAAGATGGCTGCTTGCAACCAGAGGTACTACAACGACGTCATGGAAATTGGGTTAGATAAGATCACACGAGCTTACTGCCCCAAAAATAGGTACCGGATGATGTCTACCCAATTAGCTGAGTGTATGAACTTAGTTCTTCTAGATCTCCAAAAGTTGCCTATCGCAGCCCTTGCAGAGCAGATTAGGGATATGATGCAAAAGTGGTTCCACAAGCGTCGTACTATTGCAAATCGTCTTAGAACTGATCTGACTCCTGCAGCCGACAATCACATACATAAAGGGGTTGAACCTTCTTATAAATGCATCATTCATCCTATTTCATACCACAGGTACAACGTCACGGAGAATCAAAATAATTATATTGTTGATATTCAAGCAAAGATGTGTGCCTGTCGCGGGTGGGATCTTGAAAAGTTACCTTGTCACCATGCCCTTGCTTGTGCCAAGTATGCAAGCGAAGTATACTATCGTAGGTTCGTCAGTTACCACATATATATTTAATGTCTGACATCCGGGAATTAATTTTATGAACAGATACACATCAATTCCTGTTCCAGAAATGTTCTCCGAGTACCACAGCTCTGATACGCTGCGACAGGCACATCGGGGAGAAATCAACCCGCTTCCATATGCACAGAACTGGGTCGTACCGGATCAAGTCCGGAATCTACTTATTCTTCCTTGGAAGGTGCGTGTTCTGCCCGGAAGATCGAAAAAGTCAAGGTACCATTCTTGCGTCGAGAAGGCTAAGCAAAGAATTGTTCTAAGTGCGGCCTAAAGGGACACAACAAGAGGAGCTGTAGGAAACCAGCGTCTGATGGTGCTAACAAAACCAAGCATCCTCGCAGTTGCAGTGTTTGCCACAAACAGGGACACAACAGACAGACGTGCCCGGATAGGCCATCCACTGACCTAACCTGTGAGGCTTCGGCTTACACCGACACCGGCACCGACACAGACACCGACACCGACTCATAAAATTTCCACAATGTGCAAAAACAGAGGTAATCTATCTCTGTCAAAAAATAGTGTGTTAAAGTAATGTTTGGTATCCATCTATACTTGTAATCGTGTTTTCAGTCCAAGGTCGATTTCTCCCTATGGGATTAATCGTTTAGATGTGGACCCTTCCCCCATGTTCGTGTATGAAGTCCAAGTTTTATATCCATATCATCGTGTATTGGTTTAATTAGGAGGAGGATATTCCATATACACGATGAAGTTGAAGGTCAGTTATTCGTGTGTTCATTACCCTGTGCAACATCCTAAGATGATAAATGCACCTAACAATTTAACAAGTACTGACACGTGGAAGTCTCATTACTTGCAAGCGTCTTCCTAAAGGATTACACGATCAAAAAGTGTTGCCCATCAACATCATAATAAAACTGTTTTAGAGGATTCACATGTGAAGATCCAACACCGTCTTACGTATAGGATTTCGTACCATAGAAAAATATGCACGAGTTTTTCATGTGATATATACAACAATAATTAATCGGTTTTCAAATAGGGCAAACACCTCAATATTTCATAACCAGGTCCACATTATGTCATAACTGATAACCAGGTTAAGGACATGAACATCTAACATTATGTTAATTAACATTCCTCAGGTAAGCTGTTTGTAAAAAGTTCATACGCGATTTCCTGCCTATGGCTTCGGATATCCGCTTCAACGAACTTCATGCTTATCAAACCTCTCAGCAGGGAACGTATCATTAACAGGACAAAGACTCCATTACTTTTCAGACCTATTTGTTTTGGAACTTTGTTAACATCCATCCGACGAGCCTTCATAGGAGCGAGATCACATCTACTCCTTCCCATTCTGTTAAAATAACCTACCTGCAAGCAAAAACCGGGAACAGACGTCGGAGTGGTAAAATCTGTCGGAGGATCAAATGAGCGCCTTTGGGTGTCCAGTGTGCGTTGGGATCATATACCACGGTCTCCCATGCCTACAGATCAACGACGCAAACAACCTTGTGGCCGTCTTCAAACTTATAGGGGACCACCACCTGGAAAGGAAAAGTTATATCAAATATTTATATAAATATCAAGCTGGAACCCATGTCTGCACACCAGAATGTTACTAACCTTATCATAGGAATCCCATGGACTGCCCCAGTTTGGTCGGTCGCCGTGTACATACTGTTTCCATTCCGGACGAACATGATAATCGGAGGGGTAGAAGGGTCGTACTACAGGCGCATGTAAATTCAGCTGCCAGCCTGCCCACGCCATTGCCAGTTCATCCTGCACATGACATTTGCATTTTACCCAACTACAAAATTTCTAGTATAAACATAGCCTCAAAGTTACAAACGTACTTATAAAAAAGTTGCAATCAACAATCCCCATTCTGTCCTTCAACTTGTAAGGGCTGTGCTTGCTCCCTCTCATCTTGTTTAACAAATTGAGGTAGGCATCCACGTGTGTATCCAACAAAAGGCTATTAATGTCCTCTAATGATATGAAAAATTCCTTTGTCTGCAGCACCTTCAGGGCAACGTTACGGCTGCACCTATTACATTACAAGAATGATATTATAACTGGTAATTGATTGTATGTATACGGGCGATGGAATCTAAAATGCATAGTTAGTAATCATCTTACTATAACACTGTCGAATCAATCTTGAACTGCGCATATATCTCCCGGCTGGGGCCAGTGGAAAGAATTCCTCTACGCAACAGGTTGCTATAGGGACTACGGAACCATAACTCCCGTTGACGCTATCTTGCTAAAGCGGTATCATCTAATACCTGTTGGCACGAACCACCCGTGTCATTGGTATGCACATCAATTACAGGTGGTTCCCAGTTTGGAAGTGTTTCGGAGATTATCACAGATAGTCTCCGTTTTCGTTGATTTGTGGGTGTACAAGTCGATTGCTCTCCCGAAGAACGTGGACCTGACACCGACGCTCATTCTGAAATCGGTTCCTCGACAGGAAGGGTCGGAGATACTATCCGTGACACTCTCCTTAACCAATGCCGTTTTTTACACAGCGTATGTTTGCATTTGTTATGTGGATGGCCCATTGCCTGTGGAGGTAAACCTTCAAGAACTCCAAGATCTGGGTCTGACTTAATCGGCACACTAAGATATGAATCTGAATGTGATGGTGATAGTGGATGTGGTGATGGACTTTGTACCGCAGATGATGATGCATGTGAGGCTTCACGTTTGTCCTCATCTACCCTATTGTTTTCTAAGTCCCCTACATCCGAAACTGGACAAGACTCTGTAATTTGGGCTACCATCAATGTCGCACATGTTTGATCCTTAGACGGATCATCTGGACCAGATTCTGTGTCCACTACTGGACAAGGCAGATCATGCAACGAAGGATCTACCCACAACACTAACGGAAGAAAGGAGGCATCTTCTTTGGGTATGCCCTCATCCTCGCCATTTATTTCCAAGTTCCCGTCATCAGAAACTGGACATGACTCTGTAATATTTGCTCCCACCAACATCGGACATGTTTGATCCTCAGACGGATCATCTAGGCCTGATTGTCTACCTTCTACTGGACAAGGATGATTGTGCAACGAAGTATCTTGCCACAACACTAACGGAGCCAAGGATTCATCTTCTTTCGGTATCTCCTTCTCCTTGCCATCGGTATCTATCTTCCCTTCTTCAGAAATTGGACATGAATCTGTATTTGGTGGTGCAACCAACAGCAGACATGTTTCTCGCATGCTAAAAGGACTTGATGAAGCCAGCGACCATTGAGTTACATCGGGGTCCTCTGCTGTAGGTGCTCCTGGATGTACTAGTCCTGGTATACAAAACACAGACAACAATTTACCTACTTCTCGGCGCCAGAAGTATAACGGCATATGAGAAGCTAATGAAGGTGCTGCAGCCAATGAAGGTGCTGCAGCCACCTCCAGTCCACCCACCCGTTCCAAGGACGATGAATCCTCACAAAAGACTAAGGGAAGGTTTGATTCATCAACTTCCAGGATGACATCACCAGGGACAAGTTTTTGATATTGCTATGGTTCATCATTGACCCTCTCATAAACGCATCCCCTATCATCCTGCCAATCTTGGTCGTATTGCTTGTCCTCGTCATCGCCCACATCATAACGATCATCGGTAGCCTGATCACGCCCCAATCCTTCTTCACCACCCAATCCTTCTTCCTCCTACTCCACACTCTCCCCGCGCTGCGACTGATCTCCAGAATTACCGTCCCCTACATTTCCCTTGGGGATGAAAGTGTCACAGTGTAAATGGACATGAATACAAATTAAATCAAATAAAGAAGACTTCAACGGTGACAGTTGTGGATATATACGTACTTGAAACCCCAGCATCCGTCGTAGCCCTTCGATCTCCCGCCTCAAACCCTTGTTGACGATATTGCATACGCGGTCCACCATCATTTCCTCATGGACGATACTGCGTACACGTTTCGGTATGGCATTCACTACGTGCAGCACTCTTTCCAGTACTTTTGGTCCCACATACTGTCGAGGTACCTCCAACTGTTTATGTAAACGGTATACGTAAAACACTAAAACGTTAGACAGGGTGCGAAACAATAGATACACAAACAAATTGGGCAACCAACATCATAGACGTATAAACCATTGATCCAATATTACTTCGACAGTTTACCTCATCCGTTGTGTGACCAAGCGAATGTCGCCCACCATTTGAACCTGCCCTCTGATATAAGTCTTCTTGCATGGTATCATCAACCGGGGCTGTTGCACCTTGGTCAGCCGGTGGAGGGAAAGATCCGTGTCTATCGCTGGATGGTTGTATATCTGGAAGGACCGTATCTATGAGGTCTGTTGTATCTACACGGTCACATCCTCTCTGCCCATCGTTAGTTTTCTTACTTAGCTTGTGCTTCCTCTTGGTGGGTTCCTCAGCATCGTTACTCTCATTCGGCTTCCACTCGGGTCCCTTGGATAGGTCCACATCAATATCCCTCCAGTAATGTTTCTGCAACTCACGTTTGGTGGGTACAAGCTCCAGAAGCCCAGTGAGCTTAAACATAATGGAACCAATATAACTGTCCACTGTGTACATAACCAAAAGAATACAAAACTATACCAAAATGAGATAATTGTAAATTACCTTACCGCTTGTCTCCGCTTTGGTCTAGGTGTTGACCATGTCCGATCCCCTCTGTTTGAAACAGTACTTCCTGTACCGTGGGGCTCCGTTGGGATCCCCTGTTAGCTTACCACATTTGTCGTGCATCACAGGTATAGCCTCCGCAGCCCAAAACTGTACCGTGTCAAACCGAGGAATCAGTTTTAGAGGGTGTAATTAGCATTACTAATCATGGAAAAACGAATAATCTAATTTACAAACATATGAAAAAAGGTCAAAGGGATTAACGCTTATAAAAATAACCTGTAATTCCCAAATGAATCTGTATAGGTTGTATCTCCTAGTCTGCCCGAGAGGGTCTGCCGGTACCTTAAAACCTTAACGGATGTAGTGGAGGGTCATCTTGAAAACGTAGTGACCCCAGGCAAAGTTGTTGAATGATTGAACATCCTCCACTAGCGAGAACGTCCAGTACGCCACCTAGCTCTGGTCGTCCTGACCAAAGAGGACCCTGTTGGTAAACAGAAGCAATGCCAACTTAAGTGCATCGTTGGGCCGTTCGAAACCCTCCGCCATGAATGGAGCTTTCAATTCTGCGATCACAACTTTTTTCCTTCCCTAAAAGTACCTTGCGTGAATACCACTCGGGACAACCTCATACTCTCTTGACGGTATGTCTGACAGGCGGCCAAATTTTAGGCCAGTGCACAGACAAAACTCCCTCTTCCCAAATCTGACCTTAGTTTTTCCTAAGGCAAACCATAACTCGTCCTCACTACCTCCAGGAATGCATATCTGTCTCAGCAACAAGCTGTGGATGAACTGTGCCTGAAAATAACCCTCTTTAGGGAAATCCAAGAAGTGGCCAAAACATCTTGACTCGAATTCTGCCCTTTCTCCGGCACGGTCAAGAATCTTGTTTATATCGAAAATCAATTTGTGAAAACAGTGTGTGTTGATGGTGATGTTATAATTCCAAGTGGCCCTCGGGTGTACCAACAAATCGTCCAAATTTTCCTCCACAGCCATCTATTCATAAAATATACAATTGCAAGAGTAAACGAACTAAGAATTGAGGCAGCATCAACATATATCCACACTCAGTATTTAACAGAACAAAACCCATCCTTGAACTCTTTTCCGGTTGCGAGTATTTCATTCGAACACTACATTAACATTCAATATATAATCTATCACAGTCGTTCGAGAGAGTAATTGAGATTTCATTTCAATCATCTGCCTGCTGTGAAAAATTACAGACTGAAACCCATCAACAACAAACAAATTGGGTAAACTTTATTCCTTGAATGTTCGACAGGCCATACCCAGACTGAAACCCATTACCAATTTATACATACCCAGCCTTAATAATTAAATCGAAACAAACAAACATATGATAACAGAAAAAATTAGGATCACAACAGAAAACACCATACCGTCGACAGGATTGGGTGCGCCGTCGATTAAAGAAGTTCTTCGAGGTGTCGGATTTCGAAGAGTACCTCCTTTTGATGCTTACACGGTATAGGTTCTTGAGTAAGTAAGTATACACGAATTGTCAAAGTCTGTGATTTAGGGCTTTATGACCAAATTGCAACTAACCTCCCTGAGGTTTGGTGATACACGAATAAATCGCAATTACAGTGTCCACGTAATGGATTATAATACAGCTGACTAGTTTTGATAAAATTCCAATGAAAGATAACTATTTACAAAGTGAAATAGACCGTTTCGGTTGCCTATGAAATATTCACAAATAATGATGTCATTATTATATGAAATTAAGCCATGCATTAATGCAGACTATTGATTTGGTCTGTACAGTGAATGCAGTCCACTAATCAAACTTATCTCGAAATTTGAACTTATTTATTAATTTTCGTATGCAAAATTGTTTAGTTTTGAAATTTTCATTTTCTTTTATATTTTAAAAATTCTAATTCAAAAACCATTATCGATGTCCGCATTTCAAAATTCCAATAACCGTAACTTGTTTATGGTATGCTGTTTTGTTGAGGTGGTCGTGGACTGTGGAGTATTGAAAAAGCAGTGCAGATTGCTGCACCCATATAAAATGGTTATGGCAACCCTACTTTTATTTACACCCCAAATTCATTTTATAAAAACTGATGGACAAAAATGAATATGTTATTGTTAACAGTAATTTACAGAACCTGTAACTTCTATCGTTTATCGTAAAACTAATTTAGTGATAAGATCTTCGTTTAATGAATCGCCGATACCAAGTGTAACCCCTTTGTCCCATAAAATTTGTATACACTGGGAATGCAATACCATAAAATCCCTGTGAGTAATAAATTAAAACCAACAATAATTCTGTTAATGAGTAGAACTGCCTGGTAGTAAATGGAAGCGTGAAGACAGTTTAAATGCATGCGTCGTGTCATTTGGTTTGTCTTCCTCATGTAATCGTAAACTCATACAAGAACTTGACTACGGATGCAAACATTTATGTACGACATTTCATTTCTAAACCACTGCATATAATTGAAAGAGCAGAACATAGAAAACACAAGGTCTCAGATTTTTTTTTTACATATTCGAAACTTATAAACATCGCATCCCAACTTCCACCGTAATATAAAGTAGCTCAACCCAGAAGTCAAAATTTCGATACGTAACAGTTGAAAACTCGGTGAGAACAAAAAGCATACATGTGTTATGTTACAGTAAATGTGCATAACCTAATGGGAAGGATGAGAAGGTATTGAGCTTACAGGACGACCCATCTCCCTCTCAAAGTCCGCGATCAGTCTCTGTGTGTCATCAATTACCTGGATGAACTTTGTCCATAACAAAACCACGTCAGTGTTGAAATTCCCTGAAAATTGAGTTCGCACGTCCTCCAATTCACTGAATACTTGTAAAATGGCGTCGAGGAAGGAGTATATTCGATCTCGGCTCACCGCTGGTTCACCTTGGGAATTCCTATCCATTCCGAAAAAAGATGGAGTCAAACAACCGTGTGGTTACTGTTCTGATTGTATTTGAAGTTTTCAACTAAGTTGAGTTAGAATGTGTAATGTCAAGCCAATATTACGATAGAAAATACTTTTAGGAAATTAAATATATAGAGCATCGGCAATGGGCAAATATGGCTCTTCGAGTTTGTAAATAATGCCACATCAGTGTTTCTATTGATTATGGGCACAATTTTTAACACCAAATGCATAAGCCAATCGTTTAGATTATATGAGTTGATTAATGGTGTTTTGAAATCCTCATACTTTTAATTTGTAATTAACGTTTATCATCTGGAAGGAGTTCATAACTAAATTGTTATTATTATTTAAATTAACATGTCCAATACGAGAAGATCTTGTCTGGGACAGTCCAAAACATCTAAAACTTGATAGCCATAACATCAAGTTATCGGACAATGAAATGTTATGTGTAAATTAATAAACAGTTTGGGATTGGATGAACTGTACGAGTGTACCGGAGATAATTATTACAAGATATTGCGTTGAGAGCTTAAGGATTTGGTGAGGCAATTTATATTGTGTAACATAGATTCAACTGTCCATTCCCGTTTTGCAACGCTACACGAAGAGGTAATGAGTATACTTGTAGACCGGCATTGCGTATCCCCATAATAGCGTGCCCATTGGATTTGGGTTGTCAATATCACATTGGCCCATCACATCAAACATCATTATGGTCAACAGGCAGGCAAAAAACAATTATGTCAGCAGCAATTTCGATTTTCGGTACTTTAACCCCTATCCAGAAAACACGAAAATAGAAAGATTAAAACAAAGCATTCAGATTGAACCAAACAAAATGAATGATGTCGAACTTGAACCCGGATTGATGTGTTAAATACTAAGTTGGGTACATATGGTAAGAGAACCTCAAAAAGAATGTGAATCTGACAATTGTTTGAAATGAATTTCGTAAGCTAACCTCTTAATGACTGATTGACTGTGGTGGAATTGGATTGCCACAGTTCAATGATATAACGTGGTGTGGTAGTTTTTTGTAATGGGCCACAATGTGTATTCAATTCGGAAAATAGATGAATTTCATTAATATATAAAACCATTCCGAAGATAATCCTTACACGATCAATACATTACTGTCATAACACGGTATGTTAGTAATAAGTCCAAGAAGTGATGGTTGTGATCAACTTATGATGGTTATTGTGATATTTTTGCAGTTGTTTCCTCTTTTAGTAATTTTCATCTTCAATTGATTTCCGACATTTGCAATTTCTTATCTACCGATGATAGTAGTTTTAAGAAATATGATATATTTTTTTTAAATTAACAATTAAATAGTCAATTAGCATTAATATGCTCATCTTCTCCCAAAGCATAGATATTCTCATTCTATTAAAAGGTGTGGCTACCCATTTCCGATTGGTCATTTATTATTATTAATTAATTTTAGCGGGAGTTGTGTCAGGTGTAAATGTGTGTTTTGTGAATCGAAAAGGTTTGGATCATTAATTTGTTTTTTTTAAATCCATTTTAATTGTACTTACATTAATCAATTGTTTGGGTTACCAACAGATAAATAGAGTGGTGTGTATCTCTTCGAAAACATTTCTGTGAAGAGTTGTTGGTATTCTTCGTCTTTAATATATAATTAAATTAATAAATATAAAAAAGTCAGTAGGTTATAGGTAGTATATAATGAAATTAATAAATATAAATAAGTCAGTAGGTATTAAATAATTGAAACGGTGATATAATATTGATTCCACATGGTGACCCTTCTGTGTTCAATGCACTTATATACAATAATTCTTTATTTCTTCACACCTATTAACATTGTAAAAATCGAAACCATACAATATTTGTCTATCATGAACGAACTCTATACCGTACAAAATTTTTATGAAATATGTTCGTCCACCTCCCAAGTACTCGAGTAGTGTGAAATTTTGAAAATGGTGAAACAATATTTTTACAATTATTTGCTGTAATTTTTTCTATAAATGAAACGACATCATATTAATTTTCAAATATTGAACCATAATACAGGAATTGCGTGACTGCCACAAATGTACTAATAAAAATTGCCCATTGCCGAAACATGTGTAATATTCAATATTATTGAACAATGATAACCAAATTCGATATAAACGTTAATAAAAAATTGAGACCATCTTGTAGGTAAACTGATATCATAGACCTATTGATGTTATGTAACGGTACCCTTCCAGTTAAAAAACACAGATACAGATTCAGACAGCACCGTTCAGTGCTGAAGTCTGCTATTCGGCGATGCTAAACACTTGTTTTTAAAACTTCAGCTTTTATTACCTCTACAAATTGTATGTTCAAACCTTCTGTTGTTTATTCAGACTAATCCCTCCTACTATTTTCATACTCCAACATATCTGCTCAAATTCTAAATACATATCCGTATATATATACTTGGTTCTGCAGATACACCATGATCAAAGCAATGCTTTGGATGGCCCGAACCTTCTCCAAGTAATTGACCACGTCGTCACCTAGGGCTATCGTCAGAAATATCAATGTCTCATCCACCCAAAATCATACTCATAGATGTCTCTGTTCGCCACTTGTTTAGAAAGTGGTTCGCCTTGAATATGCACTTTTTGCCCATTGTTTCATAGCCTGGCCTCCCCGGAGGTATTCTTCCTTTAGAAGAAATAGGAACCGCGGTCTCTTCCAACGACAATTTCTGCTCCATTACCGGGGTAATCGAAGAAACCTAACTCAATATTCAGAGGTGAAACAAAAAATTTAAACAGCAACCCAAAATACAACACGTGTGGAGTAATACGAGGTTGTGAGTTAGGAAGATGGGAAGATACTATTTCAAGGGTGATTGGGAAGAGATGTTCCATGGCAGCAACAAGTTTACACTGCGTGAGGAACGAACCATGTTCAATACGGGCAAAAGAAACAGTTGGGTGTGAACAATAAAAACAGGAGATTGAGAAGGCGGATTAATAATAAACACAGGTGGAGCGACGAACGGAGGGTGTCAGTTAGGGAGAGACTAGTTCAAGGGTGATTGAGAAGAGGGGAAGATACTAATTTAAGGGTGATTGGGAAGAGATGTTGCATGGAAGCAAACACTTTAAACTGCGGGAGGAAGGAAGCATGTTGAGTAGAGGCCAAAAAAACTTCTGAAGGCTGATTGACAATAAAGACGGGTGGAGTGAAATGAGGATGGTGTGAGTTAGGGAGAGACTATTTCAAAGGTTAATTGGGAAGAGGGGAAGATACTATTTTAAGGAGTGCAATTTTGGTTACCTCCTTTAACTGGAGGTAACCATTACCCCCACCCTAAGTGTTTAACACGTGTCCCAAACTTAACCCAAAGTTCAAAGTTAACTCAAGGTTTAGGACACGTGTCAACATTTGGGGTGGGGGGTAATGGTTACCTCCAGTTAAAGGAGGTGAGCAAAGTTGTACTCCTATTTTAAGGGAAGAACCCTGTAGTGCAACTTTGCTCACCCACTTTAACGAGTGTATTTTTGCTTACCCACTTTAACTAGAGGTAAGCATAACCTCCCTCCCAAAATGTTACCACGTGTCCGAAACTATTATTTAAAACAATGGCAAAAAGGTTTTATTTTCAAGTTCCCGTCAGAAATCAATAAGTTAGGACCAAAATATATCTTATCTAATTATTTAAGATCATTGATTACAGGTACCCTTATGTTAATGGATAAAATTTTTGGATAAATGAAGGGGTTTGGCTACTATGCAGGCCCTGCATGATGCAGGGATGAATAGTTATAAATTTGGTATATCTCTGACGAACGTGAATACCCTTGTAACAACTTTTACACATACCTCTCTTCATATTTGATATCTTCTCCTACTCTATGTATTGCATCATTTAATCTGTCCTCGTGTTTCATTTGATTACGACGTGTCATCATGTGTTATTTGTTTTTTCCCTTTGATTTTGTAGGTGTAGACTTCAAATGAATATATAATGCAAAAGACAATAGCGTGAAGATAGATGGATACAGGTAACAACACTTTGTTCACAACCGATTTTGTATATAATCCTTATCATTTGATTAACTAATCATATATTTATATAATTGAAAATAAGGTAAGTACAATACCTTGTGTGTCCGGCGACTCATTACCTCCCCTAAGACAGTGAACACATGAAACGGAGTTTATGTTCAGTTAGTGGATGCAAATACAATCGCCTTTGTTTAAACTTAAAGACATTATAAACAAAACAACCAGATGAAAGATAAAAAACTAAAATGTGCACAGATCATTGAAATAACATGTAGGACTTGGTTGATCAGTTCGCCGGAAGGGATGACGGTCCTGCAGGAAAACCAAATTGTTCATCGAGTTGTGCTAAAAGACGGCGTGACTCTTCAATGAGTTCAAATAATTGTATCCATAACGAATCTATGTCCATAGGACAATCGCTGTAAACTCGGTGTCTCCCCGCCGGAGCCGTATGTTCAAATTTTATGATGACATCTCTGAGTTCTTCCATTTTCCGGATGTGTGTCGACATGGCAGCAAGAACGGGGTAACCTTTATCATTCCCCCCTTGCTGTCCACTTGACCTACGGTCGCCATAGTATGGTCGTTAGGTTTGATACAGTAGCAATTTGGTATGACCTTGGTTTTCATATTTGTAATTGCAATGAAGGCCTCACTAGACAGTCACACCCTTCGTAAAACCAAATAAATACCCATTGTAGTAAAGGAGAAAAACTTGAATGGGACGGTTTCATTGATATGGCAATGGGACCGACCAATGAATGTATGCCACATGGGACTTTAAAATATATTTTTACTCCCAAGATATATATGACATACATTCATTGGACGGTCCCGATGCCACGTCAATGAGACCGTCCCATGCAAGTTTTTGGATATCATCTATTCATATTCTGAACTACCATTGTACTTATGTAATATACAATGAAATCCGCTATTGGGCTCTTGCCAATGTGGTTGGACCCTCCAAATGGAGCATCCACCACCATGGTTCAATTCCCATGGCACCCATGTATATATTACATATATTCTTTGTCCCTCCTTGGCTATCAAGTGAGGGTGCTCTCTCCCCTTTAGTGGGAGCAGTTGTTCCGGGCTGTGCTAGTAGAGTCCAATTCTCGCAAGGTCCTGACACATTTAGCGACAAGTCTCTGTAGTTGGAGAGGGGACAGGTTGATGGGACTGATGGGTGCCTGGAGGAAGTCCAGCCAGCATGGTCAATAACAGAGCTTTTCCAAATAAATAAAAAATTAGTCGATAAACACAAACAATTTCAAGTGTGACGAGTTTCGATAAGCATGTAGGCCCCTCTGCAATAGTTAAAAAATTTCATAAATTACTAAATATTATCCGTAAGTCAACTGTCATTAAATATGGGAAATATTCCCAAACACTTTTAAAGCTCAATGCACCCACTCCTGTGAAACAGTGGGAATAGTTCGTTGATGTGAACAATCAATTTACAGTTCACCGGAAAAGGCGATGGACTGGGGTCGGCACATCCGTCAACTACAGACGTCAAGATTAGTTCGATTACATGCAGAAGCGCGATATATTATCTCTTCGATCATTGTCAATAGGGAACCGAACCGAGTTTCCATCTTGTTTTTTATTTCAACTGAACTGATTAATTAATTTATTTATTTCACAGGTTTGTACAAGGGGCAACATCATTACATGATAGTAGGTAATTAGTAATTACCCTACGTTTTGAACAAAAGCTTGTTAGTTGAATAGTTGAGAAGGAATACTATATATGGTTCATCACACGATGAAGAAAAAACTAGAAGATTACACGATTTAACCATGTCCGAAAGGTAGGAAATGAATGATAATTATATATATAAATTTTTATTTTTATTTTTATTTTTTATTGTTTTTTTCTTTTTTTGTGAAGTTAAATATTCAACGCATATAAACAGGCAAATATAACCATGAGTACAAATATTTTGTATGAAATGGTTAAAAAGATAACAATAAAAATAAGGATCAGGAGTTGTGATGAGAAATTTTAAGATTGCAAGGCAATATCGACAAAAGACAGTGGCCAACACATGTGGCAGGTGAGTTGTCATTTGATGACTGGATACACATGTATCATAAAAATGGGTGCATTTTTGCTCACCCACACTAACAAGGGTGAGCCATTAACACCCACTTCAAGTTTTGACTCAAGTGTTGACACGTGTGCAAAACTTGAGTTAACTTTGGGTTAACTTCGGACTTTGGGTTGAGTTTAGGACACCTATCAACACCTGGGATGGGTGGTAATGGCTCACCGTAGATAGTGTGGGTGAGAAAAATGGACTCCATAATTTATCTCACTTACCCATGTATATTCTTAAAAATTATTTGTATTTGAATTAAACTTTTGGAAAAGATGATCCGCGCGGTAGGTTGAATTGTAGATTCATTTTGAATAATAAACATTGGAAATTTGAAAGGATTAATTATTACCTTGTTTTTATCCAAATTGTATTTAAAAAATAAGGATATAAGTCATTTTTTAGAGAACATTTTTGCTCACCCACCTTCATGGGAGGTAACCATTACCCCCCTCTTAAATGGATAACAAGTGTCATAGAGGAGTAAATGTTTAGACAATTTTACCCCTCCATAGACACATGTCATGTGTATGGGAGGGGGGTAATGCTTACCCCCCTTGAAAGGGGGGTAAGCAAAAATGCACACCATTTTTTATCATGTATTAGTTTTATAATAAATGAAAGTATTGTAAATTATATATGTATTGTATTATCGTTTACAAAGTAATAATTAAGTTTATAATTCATATTTTTATTAGTTGTATTTGAATTAAACTTATGTTAACAAAAATCGATACTATAGCAAAGTTTACTGTATAAAATAAAACAAATAAAACATTTGTTGTAAATGAACTAAATAATCTTATATATTAAGAAGAAATTAAAAAAAGAAACGTAATATAAACAAATAAATAATAACAGGATAAAAAAACATAAATGAAAATCATGTTTTATAATAAGAAAATAATATCAAACTAAAATAAGTATCCATAGATCATGGATAGCTAAGAAGTTGTATTGTATTATCGCGTTTTATGTAATAATTAAAAAAATAATTCATTGTTTTTATTATATGTATCTACAATGTTGTAAATTCTCTACATGTATTTACATGCATGTAAAATTCCCAATACAAATATCTACATTAAACAATTTCTTTTTTCTATGGAAGGTTCTAAGTTGACCAAATCCAATGTTTATCGATGTATTAAACTAACCGTCAACTGAGGGATCCCTCGCTTTAAGCTCTGTCCACACCTGTATGTGAAATCACATCGATTTATATGGCTTTTGATATTAAATTTTGTGTGGATGATAAGTTCATTCAAAGATACCAAGAAATCCAAATTGATAATTTTGCAAGCGCTATAACTATGTAAACCAAATTTGTTAAATATAAAGGTAGCGGAAAAAATTATATAAGTTTTGCACTATTACAAAATTTATAAGTTCTTTTGGGGGAGAGGAGAACTTTAGCCCTAAAAATTCAGTGCATGCGTAAGCACACAAGAAAAGTGATCTCATCGGAATGTAAACACAATCGGTGTCGGTGTATACTTCAAAAACATGCTATTTTAATTTCACATCATTTGGTTGTGAAACTTTCAAATTGCTCTAATCCTTATTACCCTCGGGGCTTCCACAACCTAAAGCTAAACTTTAATTTTGGAGTTAATTGAAATCATTATTAGGGTATAATTCACGGTATCTATCTAAACGGTATGGAGAAATCTTGCATGCATACGACGTGTCTGGGAGAACTCATTCGATTGGTTGTCCTTGCCACATAGCATGCACCCATTGGATGGGTGCAATGCACTGGGTGAATGCAAGATTCTCTCATATTCAAGAGGTCGAAATGACCACAGTGCACCTCATATGTTTATATAATATGATTTAAATATTATAATAATTAATAAAATAATATTTATAAGATTTTATCAAGAAAAAGTTATTAGGAGGATGCACTAACCAGATCGGAAGTTCTTATATATATATATATATAATATTGCACAAGTCAGTGCTTTTTTAAAGATTGTAAGGGTTAAAAGGTGGTTCCGAGTCTTGTATATAGTATGGGACTAGTCTGGGCTAGGGTCTTGGGTGCCACAAAATTTGTTGATTTTCATCCCACCTTGTCCCGTTATCTCCCATGCTAAAGTTGCACCAAATGTGGGATACGAAGAAACTCTCCCACGTTGTCCTATCCCTAAACGCGTGCCAAACACACCCTCGCATACCAAACGCACCCTAAGGGTGCGTTTGGCACGGAAATGGGACAGGACAGGATAGGACAGGATAAGTTGTTCTATATTGTGTTTGGAAGGTCTAGGACATAACTCTTAACTGTAATGTTATGCGATTGATATGGCTGGGACAGGACGGGACAAGAAGTTCAAATTACTATAGTACCCCTCTTATATATATATATATTATAATTTAACAATTATATAATATTATAATATAATATAATATAAAGGTAAAATATATATATAATAATATATAATATATTATATAAATAGATAATAATATTATAATATATATTATTTTGATATATATACTAAAATAATCTAAATACATATTATACATAATATATAATATAATTAAAAATAATATATTATTAAACATGTTTAACGGTTTATAGAAAATTTAAAGGGTAAAATAGTCTTTTTGTACTTGTCCCATGTCATTGAACAACCTTGTCCTAGGGAATATGGGAGTAGAGATGCACATTTGGGGAATGAGGATGGATATAGGTCCCCCCATCCCCACTTCCCAAACCCTTCATCAATACCCCCCCCCCCCCCCCCGTTTCCCCATTTGGGGAAATTGGGGATGGGAAATTTTGTCCCCCCATCCCCATCCCCACTTCCTAAACCCTTCCACAATACCGCCCCGTTTCCCTGTTTGGGGAAAAAGGGGATGGGAAATTTTGGGAGGACCTATATCTATTCCCATCCCCAATTCCCCATTTTCCCCATATTTCTCCGTTTTTTCCCATTTCCCCGTTTCCCCGGTTCTCCTATTTTCCCATTTGACTAAAAACTGCAAAATAAACTAAAAAAACAAACATTCTATTACAAATACAAAATAAAATTCATTAATGCATTTTATATAAAATGTGTATATATGCTTAGGGATTTAGGGTTTTCAAAGAATAAAAAATATTATATATATATATATATTATAATTATATTTATATATGTTTTGGGGAAATGGGGAAATGGGAACGGGGGACCTCCCACCCATCCCCATCCCCATCCCCATCCCCATCCCCATTTCAATATAATTGTGGGGAAAATGGGGAAATGGGGATGGGGAGGGGTCCCCCCATCCCCATTCCCATTTCAATTTGGGGATGATTTTCATCCCTATCCCTCACCATTTCCCCTTTTTCCCCAAAAAAAAAATCTCCAAATTTGGGGATGGGGACGTAGGGAATTGGGGTCCCGGGGGAAAATGTGCATCTATACTTGGAAGGGATAAAATATGGTGGTTTTTGTCCCACATTGTTGTCCCACATTGTCTTGTCCTGTCCCATTCTAATGGCGCGCCAAATGTGGGATAACAAAAAGTTGTCCCGTCCTCTCCCATCCCGTCCCGCATACCAAACACACCGTAGGGAGCAAGGTAACTACTATAATTTAACTAAAATAGGGAAAACAAAAAAATACATAATATCAGTATTATGGACATGTAATACCATCTAAAATTATGGAAATCATGTGGACAACCAACAAATTTATTTCCTTTACATGATTGATGACATTGTTATATACATAAATACATATGACATTGGTGATGACTATTTGAAGATTACACTAATTTCCAATAAAGTTAAAATTAAAGGGGAAAATGTCTGATATGTTTCCGCCGATTAGTGCGCTGTGCCGCTGTATGCCCCCCTATAAAAGCATATGTTCACAGTCAGATTTCGTTAACAGGATAACTTCGGTCTCTACAGATTCTGAAGCAAAAAAAATATTACTTCGGTCTGTAGAGATGGAGTCAGATGATGAGAACGAATCCACGGCATTGGATCGACTGATTTGCTGTGTAACTAGGTGCTTCAACTCTCTGAAAGACCTCCTGGATGTTACAATTGAATACAAGAAAATAGTGGAAAAACACGAAGCACGGTCCTGTTCTCGATCAACAGTTGTTGAATCTCGCGTGGTGGAACTGGAGAGAAATGTTTACAGGTTAAAAAATACCGCATGCAATCCCAGGTCGACGTCTCTAGTCGACCGTCTTCGGCGTCAAGAGGGCTGTATGTTATTTAAGAATCAACCTTCGGGTTCAAGGCATTAATACGTTCAGACACTCACATCCATAGCGCCACCAAACATGCATTTGCAATTGATGGTTGTTTTGTTCCTAGAATCCATTCCAGGACTTGCAAGTAGCGTTTTATGTTGGGTTTACTATTGCCATTTGTTTTCAATTTTGACAAACGCCTGTTGTTTTATAATTGGATTGGATAACCCATGTTAAAAATTTCAAGTCATACCTCGTTTATATGTGTACTCATCTGCCGATTTTGTGCTGTACAATCTTAACAAAGTACTTATGTCCCTTTTTTATTGTTCGGAATCAGAAACTAATCTTGCAGTTCAAATTCAGAAAAAACCTTGTACGTATTAACATTTCACAACAGTTAACAAACTATTAGAACAATCCTGAAAAAACAGAAAATTTGTATGTACTCAAAACCTTTCTTAGTTTTCAAACCAATTTGACCACTTACCTTTAACATGTACAAGAACACCATGCACCAACTTCACTTGTTAATTGAGGGAGGTGTCGATGTTCATAAAAATGCTCCCATTCATAATCTTCTAAAACAAGCAAGCTTAACTTTCTGTTGCTTCAGAATAATGTTAATTATTATCTATAGCCGTGTAAATCTCGATGAAATCCAAAAATGTCACCCCATATTGGAAGTGGGAATATGTCTGAAAGGATGTAATGGGTGGCCTACTCAAACGGATAGGCAAACTACATCAATTAACAAACATAACAAAGAACAGGAATTGGTCTCCCTCCAAGCGTAAATAGTATGCGCTTAATTCAAGCTTCATCCACACTGTAAAGGGAACCCTGGTGCAACAGTCTTCAGTTGCCGCAACAATGGCATTAAACTGTTGATTATGATTTCATCCCTAAAATTTAATAAAATATTGGATGATCCAATGGATTTGAGTCTTTGAGATGTTCAAATTATATCCTGACGAAGTTGCATCGTTTTAGGGCAACGGTTGCAGCAAATTAGGTTATAGGGTTGGTCGGTTGGGCATGATGGTTTACAATGTCTATTATACAACCCTTTACATTATGCTTACTTTAAACTTCTATATCAACAATAACGTTTGCCATCGAACCAGATATGTAAAGTCAACCTTGAATCCTTGATATACGTTACGGTGACACGGATTTATATTACGAAAAAAACTTGGCTGGACCGGGTGCAACACTCAGCACACACACTCAGCATGTGCTGAGTGTTGCACCAAAGAAATTAAATTCTGACACATCATCAATCCAACTAAATCCAACAACCCAACCAACTCAACAACGAGTCCATTTTTGCTCACCCCCCAATAAGATGACATGTGTCTACGAAGGGGTAAATTTATCCAATTTATTGGACAAAGTTACCCATCCGTAGACACATGTCATCCATTTAGGAGGGGGTAATGGTTACCTCTGTTGAAGGGGGTGAGAAAAGTGTTATCCTCAACAACCCATTCAACTCAGCTTTAATCCAAGAAGAACAGAAAGATCGGCAGCTGGAGGAGGACCGATGACAATGGGAAGGTTTCCGCCGTTGGATGGATGAGCATTTATTACATCTGTGGGATATCCCATCCGATTTTGACGTCTAACTTGAACTGATTTTAACTGTCGTATCAATTAAATTTTGGTCATTCAACTAAACCCCTGCCCACCCTTACAACCCACTTTCTCATGTTACCATCATTGCCTGTACTCGACCCACCCTATTTCCATGTCACATTTCCAAGATTTCGTTCTCTAAGTATAGGGTATGGGTAATGATTTTTTTTTTTTTTAATTTTTACAACAACAACTGCCAGGACCGGCGAGATTGGGCTGTACAAGCACTGCCCGGATTGCGACTCGGTATGGGTAATGATGAAAAGTAGAAAATTGTTCATGGGGTCTGGCCTGACATGATAATACTGATTGATTTGACAGTTAAGTAGCTGGGAGTAGTACAAATTGTATTTAACCATTATTGCTTTGAACCATCATTGTTGATGGTTGTGTGTCAACAGACTCCATCGTGTTACAATTGTAAACATTTACATGAATAGCAATACACGATACAATTCTTTTTTTCAGTACCCTATATTGACCCACTGAAGTATTTTCTGACGAGGGCGGCACACCCTATGTTTATTCTTTTATGTGTTACCCTTATTTTAGGCAGAATTTAACAGAAGTCCCACTTTTTTAGCAATGTATCACATTTATAAATGTCTTTCCATATTCGTCACTGTAGTCCTTATTTTTTTCAAAGGGTTGTGCTACATACAATCACTTTAGTCCATTTAACAAAATATTTTTAAGTCAACTCATTTCAAACCTAGAAAAGTCAACTTTTGCCCTTATTACTATTTAATTTAGCTAAAATGATTATCTTAGCTTTAAATTAAAATGAAAAACAATAAAAATCTCAATAATAAAATCTTAAATAAATAGATAAAAAAAACTGAAATAAATAATTAAAAAATCCATTATTTTTTTCTTATTTTGTATTTTTTTATCGTAATGGATATTTATTTAGCTAAATTGATTATCTTAGCTATAAATTCTTATTTAGCTAAAAGATTGTTTTTTTTCTTTTTTGTAATCTATTTATTTAAGATTTTAATATTGAGAAGTTTATTGTTTTTCATTTTAAAAAATTAAATATTAATAAGGGTAAAATTGTACTTTCACAGGATTTAAAATAGTTTACTTTCAAATATTTGGTCAAATGAACTGAAGTGATGAGTTTTACAAAATATAAGGATTGAAGTGATTAATATGGAAAGACATTTAAAAAGGTGACAAATTGTCAAAAAAGTCGAACTAACGTGAAATTCTACCCTTTTTTTATTTTTATATTTTTTTGATTCTCTGAAATTGCATTGTTATTTATAAGATGTGTATGTACACATGTACAGTATAGAATTGAATGTAAACATATTAGTTATTTCTTTATATATCAAATTTAAATAAAATCATATAACAAAATATATATAGGGTAAATTACACTGCACCTCTTGAGGTTTGGGCTTAACACACTAAGATGGAAAAGTTTTCTTTTTCTAGACTAACACCCCTGTATAGACGAAAAATGCCCTTGTATAATAACAAAGAGAAAAAAATTTTGTCACCGACACCCAATGCCATTTTGGACCTTATGATGGTAAAACAGGGATGTTTGTGTAGAATAGCGAAACTTTTCCATCTAACTTCGGGTCAAACCTCAAGGGGTGCAGTGTAATTTAACCTATATATATATATATATTTTGTTATATCAATCATAATAACTTCTTTGGGTTGAAATTTACACTAAGGCCCTGTTTGATTTATCCACTTAAGGCTCGTTTGGTGCGCCGCACTGTATTGTATTATGAGTTTAAAATGTATTAGAATAATACAATACAATGTTTGGTTTATTTTGCACTGTTTACTGTATTGTATTAGCTAATACATTTTAATTGGTCTAATACGGTAGATATCGTACTATCTAATACAGAATAGAAGGTTGTATTAGTTAATACACCATAATACAATCTAATACAAAATATCACCAAACACATGATTGTATAAATAAGAATAATACAGTCCAATATAATACAATCCAATACAATACAATACAACGTACCAAATACTTAAGGCCACTTATGCTTAGAATGGGTTGATCAAGTTAATTTGTTATATTTGTTAGAATGGGTTGATCAAGTTAATTTGTTATATTTGTTAAGTATGGACTGGAATCCATATTGTTAGAATAATGACAGACTAAAAGTTTCAATACCAAAAAATCGTACACTTAACGCAGATGAAGGCAAACTATGGGGACTGATATGCTATTCGCCATATGTTGACGGCGATTTTTGGATTGACTCGGTCAACAATAATATGTTACTCAAAACGAATGAATAAAGAAAATAAATCAATGCATGCAGGACAGATTTTACGTGGAAAACCCTTGAATGGGAAAAAACCACGGTGCCCCTTAAGGGCGAGAGAATTCACTATGAATTACTTATGATTTACACACTCAAATCTCTCATACAATAGCCTGATTTCTCTCTCTCTGATCTCGAACCCCTTTTCATGGGGTTTTAGGTTCTATTTATATGGGCTCCCCCTAGGGTTTCCGGCTTATCTGCCGTGTTGATAGGGGACTCCTTATTTTGTGTTGTATAAGGAGTCTAGAGTCGGCAAATAACTTCTTTAGGGTTTGTTTCCTGTTTGGACTCTTCCTTTTTTGAAGAAGATTCGTATCTTGTTTGGAATAGGATTTAGTCCTTGTGTCTTGACTAGATTTGATCCCTGTTTTGACGTGGAAATATACTTGGAATTGGATTACCCTTTCTGGCTGTGTATTTTTGGCGAACACCTTTAGACTGGCGAGCGCATTTCGTCTCTTCATTGGGTAAACAGTTGTGGCGAACACTCCTTTTCTTTGAATCGGCGAACGTGCCTACTGGCACTCCTTTTGACTGATTTCTTCTTGCTGACAAGTCAATGGATGACGTGTCTATGTTTTAATTGTTTCTATGCTGACGTGTCCTTTCATCAAATTTATACCTACAACAATACCCCCATAAATACTTCGAGCTAATCTAATGTAGACTGGTCTCTTTGGTTCGGCGAGCAGTGTTTATATGATTTACTTGCGCTTCAAAACCTTCGTTTTCTGAAGATTTTTTGCAAATGTTTTTTCCTTCTCTTTTTAATTTCTGCCACGTGCTTCTTCTGACATTGAATCTTCCACGGCAAGCTTTCATTTTCAGCCACAGAATTTCAAACGGGATGTTATTGATTTGACGCGCTGCAACTGCTGTCACGCCTGCAGTAATGTCGCGTCTGTTGTGAACCCCCATGACGCCACGTGTCCTTCGTTTGATGGATACCTTCACCTCGGCATTTACTCACAGGCGGTGGTACTTTATCACAGCCGTTTTTCTAATTATTACTTTTTCTCGAATTTCGAATTTCCCCCTTTAAAAGGGCGAAACTGTTTTCCACTTCGTCTTCTTTTCTACTTCTGCTTTCCTTTATTTTTCACAAAAGGTGCTCTCTTCAGAGAAGGTCTTCAAAATTCTCCGACTCGACGTTTCTTGATTTTCTGGTGGTTCCCCAAGATCTCAGATTTCGACGTTGTTTTAAGTTTTCCGGCGGTTTTCTTTGGAGCACGGTTTCTATTACTCATCTCCTTTCATTTATCTCTGGTGAGTGTTAATGGATTTCTCTCAACGCCATTTTCTTTTTAATCAAATGATGCAAGCCCTTGAGCTTGGTGATAAGGAGGTTGCAGATAAAATTGAGTCTTATTTACGCGATTATAACCCAGCTTCTCCTGTGCCTATTCCACTTTATACTTCTCTTAATTCCGGATCCGATGCTCCTGATTTTGTTTTTATTTCGACTTCTGACAGTGATTCTCCAGATATGGCAAAAACCCAAAACGCTGCTGGCAGTGGTCGACGAGGACCTAGAGCCCCTAGAGATTCTCTCGTTGGCGCTCAGACGGTGGTGGGCTCAGATGTTGAGGACCATCGGCGAGACGCTTTGTGTTTTGCAGCCGAACGCCCCAGTTCCTTTGACACTGAGGTAAACGTAGTCGGCGAGCAGGAGCTTAGCAAATATCGGAGAAGATATGACATTCCGAGTTCGGTTGTCCTTATTCCTTCGGGGGATCGAGCAGCATGGAATCCGCCGAGCGGCGCGGTCGCCATCTACGGGTCGATGTTCGGTTGTGGAGTGACTCTACCCCTTCAGCCGTTTATAGCCAGGTTTCTGGCTGATGCTAAAATCGCTCCGGCACAGCTTTCGCCGAACAGTTACAGGATTCTGATGGCCCTGGCTGTAATGTGGAAAACAATGGGTCGACGGTCGCCAACTCCTCGCGAAATCCGTCATTTCTACGTCCTGCGGCAATCTGGCCATGGCGGTACTTACTACCTCCAGTCCACTGCTGTGGAGAATTGGATTCCCGAGGGGGTGTCCAACGCAGGACAAGTGGAGGTTTCGAGTGACAAGAAGAAGATAGGCTTTATTTGGGGTTTCCCCACTTCAAACAAGAGGTGGAAGAACAGCTGGTTCTTCGCGGGTGGCGAATGGGGAAGGAATAACCCTACTGATACTCGCCGAAATCTGCGGGCGAGCAAGGTCCCGAGACACTTTACGTCCCCTGATGCCTGGACGAAGGCTTCGCCAGCTCTGACTCCTCATGAGGTGAAGAACGTAACTGACGCTGCGGTGCTCAGTTTGATTAAGAGGGGTCAGGAGCAACTCCTCGATGAGGCCAGGATGGTCACTCTTGGTGTTTTTTCTCGTCTGTCCGGTCGGCGACGTCGCTGTGAGTTTCTCTTTACAAGCTTGTTTTTTTTTTCTAAATCTTCTTATTTATTTTTGCCTTGGATAACGCTAAGTTTTTACCTTTTAGTGAGCGAGTTTGATATCATTTGCGACGAGCAAGCCCGAGCAGTGAAGAACGCGGAAGCTGCTAGTCAAAGGCATGCTGCGGGCTTGCCTAAGGAGGGGGTTGCGCCACCTGAGGGTGATGACTCCCCGGATGTGGGAACGGGTGGCGTTCCTGGCGTTGCCGATGTTGTTGTGCAACCCCAAGCTGGTGGCAGGAATGCGTCTCCTCTAGCTCCTAGCCGTAAAGGTAAGGAGAAGGTTGGGGTTCCTACGGCGAGTGCAGGTGTTGCTGTTGTTTCTGGGGCGGTTGCTCAGCCCTATGAAAGCCGGATTGACACTTCGCCACGCACTCCGGGCTGCAAGGGGAAAGAAAAAGTTGCGACTCCTGCAGCGAGTACGGATGTTCCGGTTTTTGATGCGAACATTCCTGAGCCCCCTGAGGACCCTGCTAGTGACCTTCACCCAAGGGTTGGTCGGGGAAAACGTCATGCAGAGATTACCCCCGAGGGTGCTACTCGTCCTTTGAAACGGGCATCGAGGGTGGTTCAGTTTGTGGTCTCATCTGACGAGGAGGATGGGGAGCCTGTTCGCCCTGAGGCTGTCAATGTCAGTGAACCAGGTTCTGCAATTCCTCCGGGCGCTGATCCATCCTCTCGTTCTGAGGAAGTTGGTGGTGCAGAGATTACTACCCCTTCAGCTGCACCGATCCCTGCCCCAGATAATGTTGGTCCTTCGGTGTCCCCCGCGAATATTAGAGCGAGGGATCCCGCTGTAGAGGAGAATACCCCCAGGCCCTCATCTCCTTTTGCTGCCGAGGATAGGGACACCACTGCTCCGGCCGACATCCCTGGTCCATCCTCTGCCCCTGCTACAGACTTGGGGGGTTCTCAAGGAGGGCCATCTGTTGGCCCAACCGACCAAGGTGAAGGCTCGGGATTTGTCTCGTTGTCGGATTTCTCTCCTGCCGAGCTCCTCAATCATTTTATTAATAATGATATCTATTTTGGCGAGGGTTGGGAGAAGGTGAAGGGAAAATCATGCAACAACAAGATGGAATTTTTCTTTAATTGCCACTCATTGGTAATTTTACTGATTTCGTTTCTTCTTCTTACTTTCTCCTGCTTTGTCTCCCCTTTTTAACTTTACTCTAAACGCAGATGATGTCGGAGATGGCAAGTGCCTATAGGCGAGCAAATGCGGCTTCGAGTGATAGCAGACGCATGCAAAAAATAATCTCTCGCTCGGCGGCTGAGAAACTGTCGGCTGAAGAATCGCACGCGCAACACATTGCTCAAATGCAGGAGCTCGCCGATGGTTATCTAGCCGCTCAGCTTACTGCCGAAGAGAAGCTTCTTGCTGCTGAAGAACAAATCAAGCGATTAAAGGAGCAGCTCGCCGATAGTCAGGATGCCCTGGTCGCTCATATGGAAGGAGAGTGTCTGGCAAATGAGGCCAAGGAGAAGGCTGAACGCGAGTCTGAAGACCTGCGGCACCAACAGGCTACTCAGGATCTTCTTATGAAGGACTTGAAGGCCGTTTGGGAAGTTGAGGCCGTCGATCGCTTCAAGAGATCTCCTGCATATGATGCGCTCCTCTTCCATGAGTTTGAAAGAGGTATGAGGCAGGCAAAGAGGTTTTTTGCTTTGAAAGACCATTCTAACGAGAAAGCCCTGAGGCGTTATGACCGAAACCTTCAGAGGCATATGGATGATGCGGTATGCTCGATAAAGAGTCAGCTAAAGCTGTGGAAAGCCCATTGCCGTTATACTCAAGTAGAGCCCCTTCCCATGCACCTGGAGATCCCCACAAAGCGTGCTAGTAGCACTTACTATTCAGGCCAGAAAGGGAGCCTTACTGGGTCTGGTGCTGAACCTGACCTGGGCCCTGTGGCTGGTCGGGACTATGCATCCTTTATGCCTGAAGGGGACGAGGATGTTGTCTGGCCATCAGAGGATGAGGTGAGTGAGGAAGAGGAGGATGATGATGGGGGCTTTCCACCGGCGAGCGCTTGATCATGTGTATTTTTTATTTTTGTTTCTTTTGTAAACATTTTGATAAGTAAATAAAATACTACTTTTTCTTGCGATGCGTTTCTTTTCTGTTCGCCGTTTTAATGCTATGTGTTTATGTTCAGCTGCCCTTGCTGAGTTTTTGGCGCGAGCTCTAAAGCCTTTTTATCACTTAGCTTTATAATTGCTAGTTTTTTTTGTTTTTTACCAAGTGTTTGTCAAGACGTGTCCGACCATACACCAGGTTTTACGCGAGCAAACTGTTGGGACGTCTCCCGCTTTTGCTCACTTTTTTGGATGCTAGTTTCGCTTTACCCCCGGCGTTTTTGGTTTTCAAGGATCTTCCCGAGCACTGTTAGCTGAACGCCTTGTACAGTTTCTTTTGGGGGGTTTTATGCCTTTATTAATGGCGACTGCCTTTTTACGTGACATTTTTCTCTAGCTCAGGCTACCTTGTGGCATCTCTGCCTTAAGCCTGCTGTAATATGGGGTATTCTCCCGGTTTTCTTGGTTGTTCGCCGGACTTAGGTAGCTTAATTTTATACCTTGGGCGGTCTGTTTGTCAAGGCTGATCTGTGATTTCAACGATGATAGGCTTCTTAGTAATAAATTACTCTTTATTGATTATTTCCTGTAAACTCTAACGTTAAAAAACAAGAGAAAACTCTTAAAAAGAGGAATCTAAAGAAACAGAAACATAATAAAAGGTCTTCTTTGAACTGGAGCATCAAGGGTAGTAGATCTTCAGGTACTGAGCATTGCATGGTCGGGGTAGCTCGCCGGCTCCTCTCTTTGCTATGTGATACGCTCCATGGCCTGCTATACCTGTGATGTGATATGGTCCCTCCCACTTGTCTGCGAGTGATCCTGCAGTTCTATCCTTGGTTCCGGGCGTCACTCTTTTTAGAACCAGGTCCCCGAGCGCGAATCTTCTGATTTTCACATGTGAGTTGTAATATCTCGCTGCTCTCTGCTGGTAGGCGGCATTCCTTATTCGGGCGTGTTCCCTTCTTTCTTCTAGTTCATCTAAGTCACACTTCAGCATGTCAACATTCAGCTCTGGCCGAAACAACTGTGTTCTTGGCGAAGAGAATGCTGTTTCAACTGGAATGACTGCCTCAGTTCCAAAGGCCATGGAGTAGGGTGTTTCCCCAGTGGAGTTTCTTTCCGTTGTCCGATATGCCCATAACACCTGTGGTAGCTTTTCTGCCCAGTTTCCCTTCTTGACGGCCAGTTTGGCTTTCAGGTTATGCTTGATGATTTTATTCACCGCCTCGGTTTGTCCGTTTGTCTGTGGGTGAGCCGGGGAAGCATAGTAGTTGTTGATCCCATATTTCTTGCACAAGTCCCTGAATTTCTTGTTATCGAACTGTGTCCCATTGTCAGTGATGATGGTGTTTGGTATTCCGAACCTGTATAGAATGTTTTTCTTCACAAAGTTGGTTGTATTTGCTTCTGTGATGTGTACCAGTGATTCGGCCTCTACCCATTTGGTGAAATAATCCACTGCTACGATGGCATGTTTCGCCCCACCTGGCGCTGTGGGCATTGGGCCGATCAAATCAATCCCCCACATGGCGAACGGCCATGGGGAGGTGATGCTCTGCAAGCGCTCAGGTGGCTGGCGAATGTTGTTCGCGATCTTTTGACATGCCTCACATCTGGTCGCTATTCTTTTTGCATCGGCGAACATAGTCGGCCAGTAGAATCCTTGTCTTAGTGCTTTATGGGCCAAGCTAATGCTTCCAGCGTGATTCCCACAGCTTCCGCTGTGTATGCTTTTTAGGATTCCTTCTGCCTCTTCCGGCCCGACACATCTTTGCAATGTTCTCGAGAATCCTCTCCTATATAATTCACCGTTGAGGACCGAATATCTTGTTGCTCTGTATCTCAGCCGCTTGGCTTCTAACGAGTCACTTGGGAGGGTGTCATTGATCAGGTACTCTCTGATTGGGGTCATCCAGTTGGTTGATACTTCCATGATGACCCCTACTTCGATCTGCTCGGCTGTGCTGGGTCGAAGCAGATGTGCCATAGGGATTGTTCGAGGCCAGATATTGATCGTGGTAGACGCCAGTTTGGCCAAAACGTCTGCCTGTTCGTTTTTTTCTCTTGGGATCTGCACAATCCTATATTCTTTGAATCGCCTCAACAGTTCCTTTGCTAGTCTGAGGTAGGCAATCATGTTGTCGTCCCTTGCTTGGTATTCATCGAGCACTTGGTTGACAATGACTTGAGAGTCGCTAAACACCTCAATCTCGTCAGCCCCTAAGGCCGTACATACTTTCAGTCCTGCTATCAGTGCTTCGTACTCGGCTTGGTTGTTGGTGGCTTTGAAGTCAAACCGCAAGGCACATTCTACAGAATCTCCTTCCGGGGTGGTGACCACTATCCCTGCCCCACTGCCATGCGTGTTTGACGAGCCGTCGACCCAAAGTTTCCAGCGAAAGTCTTTTCTTGCTTGATCTATCATCATCTTTGCCACTTCAGTGCCTGGCTCGGTAAATTCTGCTACAAAGTCTGCTACTGCTTGGCCTTTGATTGCTGTTCTTGGGATAAACTCTATGTCGAATTCGCTTAGCTCAATAGCCCATTTTGTGAGTCTGCCCGACACCTCTGGTTTTTGCAATATCATTCTCAATGGACAGTTGGTGTATACTCCTACCTTGTGTGCTTGGAAGTATGGCCTCAACTTCCTCGCTGCTGTTACTAGTGCGAGCGCCATTTTCTCAGCTGATGAATATCTCGTTTCGGCTGGTAGTAATGCTTTGCTTGTGTAATACACCGGCTTCTGTATCCCATTCTCTTGTCTTATTAATACGGAACTGGTGGCCGCCTCTGTGACTGACAGGTACATGTACAGCACCTCCCCTGTGATGGGTTTTGACAGCAATGGTGCTCGGCCGAGGTATTCCTTCAAAGCGACAAAGGCCTGTTCGCAGTCCTTGTTCCATTCTATCCCCTTGCCCTTCTTGAGCGCTTTGAAGAAGGGTAAGCACCGGTCTGTCGACTTTGCGATGAACCTGTTCAGCGATGCCAGGCATCCTGTAAGTTTCTGGACATCCTTCAAGTTCTTTGGGGAGACCATGTTGGCTAGTGCCTTGATCTTGTCAGGGTTTACTTCTATTCCTCTTTGATGTACCTGATACCCGAGAAACTTACCAGATGGCACGCCGAACACGCACTTTGATGGGTTCAATTTCATCCCGAACTTAGCCAGCACATCAAAGGTTTCTCTTAAGTCGTCTACATGTCCCTCGGCTCTGACGCTCTTGGTTAACATGTCATCGACGTACACTTCCATATTCCTTCCTATTTGGTTAGCGAACATCTTGTTGACAAGCCGCTGATATGTTGCTCCAGCGTTCTTCAGGCCGAATGGCATGACAGTGTAGCAGTACAATCCTTGGTCCGTGGTGAATGCTGTCTTGTCTTCATCCGGTTCATGCATCTTGATTTGGTTATATCCTGAGTACGCATCCATGAAGCTTAACAGCTCATGCCCGGCTGTTGCATCTACAAGTTGGTCAATTCTTGGCAAGGGGAAACTATCCTTTGGGCAGGCTTTGTTGAGATCGGTGAAGTCTACGCACATCCTCCACTGATTGTTCTTCTTCTTTACGAGCACAACGTTTGCTACCCACTCAGGATATTTGACTTCTCTGATCGATCCTGCCGCGAGCAGCTTGGATACTTCTTCCCTTATTGCTGCACTTCTCTCTGGGTTGAAACTTCTCCTTTTCTGTATTACCGGCTTGCAGTCTTTGCTCACTGCTAAATGGTGGGTGGTTACTTTTGCGTCGATCCCCGGCATGTCTTCGTGGCCCCAGGCAAAGATCTCCTTGTACTCCCTCAAAAGATTCACCACGCCTGTTTTGACCTGCTTCGTCATGCTCGCCCCAACTTTGACTGTCTTACTAGGTTCTTTTTCATCTAGGATGACAGTTTCTGTTGGTTCTTCTTTTTCTCTATTGGTCTCATCTCTCGGGTCTAGCTCAAACGTTTCAGGGTTCTCCTCCTTCGTCTCCTGGTCGAGCTGAAACACGCTTAAGGCTTCTGCTCCAGTTCGGTCTTTAAAAATTGACAGATTGGCCCGGCGAGCCATTTCTTGCGACCCTTTAAGTTCCCCAATCCCGAACTCTGTTGGGAACTTTACTTTTAGCGCATGAGTGGACGTGACTGCCCGTGCCTTGTTCAAAAAGGGTCGGCCGAGCAAAGCATTGTATGGCCAGTTATGAATATCAACCACCACGAAATCCAGGAGGATGGTTCGTCGACAAGGCGCTGTCCCAAATCTCACAGGCAGTTTTACCGTCCCCAAATATCTTACCTCTGCTCCTCCGAAGCCTTTTAGAGGCACATGGAATGGTTCCAAGTCTTTCTTGTCTAGCCGAAGTTCGTCATACACTCTAGCGCTCAAAATGTCAGCAGAGCTTCCGTTGTCTATCATCACTCGGAGGACATCCCGGTGGGCTATTTGTACCCCCACAACTATTGCATCATTGGGTTTGGCATCAATTCCCTCTGAATCCTCGGTCGTAAAAGTTATCGGGTCATGGCCCTCCCTTGGTTTTTTGTGACTTCTCTGCACAGAGTTTACCTCAAAGTCCCTGTTTTCGTACATTGCTTCCCTGACTTCTGACATCCTTTCTCTATTGCTCCTACCAGTGTGAGGTCCTCCAAAGATCGTATTGATAGCTGCGCTTGGGCTGTCTTTCCTCGGGCTTCTTCCTTCCTGTCTGCCTCCTCGATGGCTACCCTGGCGACCCGTGCTTTGGTCCCCCTTTAGTGTGAAATCTTTAAGGTGCCCTTCTCTGATCAAACTTTCGATGTGATCCCGCAATTGAAAGCACTTAGAGGTGTCGTGCCCATGGTCTTTATGAAATCGGCAATATTTCGTCGTATCTCTTCGGGCATTAGCTGACTGTTGTCGAGGGTACTTGGCGAGCCCTTTGTCCTCTACTACAGATAGTATATCCTCCTGCTCGCCATTTAGGGGAGTGTAATTACTGTACCTGTCTCGGAACCTACTGGTTCTGTTACTACCTCGGCTTTCTTGGGGTTTGCTTCTCCGGCCCTTTTCTTCTTTTTGGTGGTCGCGAGACTGACCCTTTGTTCTCTCATCCTTGGTTTCTGACCTTGCGTCTGGCTTGTGACCATGGACGTAACTACCCCCTTGGGCAACTTCTTCTTCTTCTGCTAATGCATAATCTCCAGCTATGTCCATCATCTCCTCGTATGTTTTGGGTCGGTCTCTCCGTAGGTCAAAAGACAAACGTCCGCTCTGCAACCCATTGGTGAAGGCTGCTATGACAGCTACATCGCTCGCATCTTCTATTTGAGCGACTTCCTTTCCGAACCTGGCTAAATACTTCTTTAGTGACTCGTTACTTTCTTGTTTCAGGTTCGACAAATGAGCCAGCGACTTCCTCCTTTGCACACTCCCCATGAATTGCCTTATGAATGCCTTGCTGAAACTGGAGAAATTGCTAATGCTCCTGGCTGGCTGGCGCCCAAACCATCGGGAGGCGAGATCGCCGAAAGTTTGCGGGAATGTTAGGCACAAGAGGCCATCATTGGATGCGTACTGGGCCATGACATTGCGAAATCTTCGGACATGTTCCTTTGGATCCCTGTTCTCCTTATACTGTTCGATGGTTGGCATCCTAAATCTTTCGGGGAACCGGGTATGGGCGATATGATCAACAAACGGATTGTCTGATTCATCATCTGAAGATATATTGTGCCTGTACCGCTTAGCCATTGCTGAGACCTTCTTTGAGAGTTGTTGAAGGGTAACGCTTCGATGACCGGTTGGTTCCCCCTCTTGGTCGAGCCTGCTTTTGACTATCATCCCTCGATAATCGTCTTCCCTGCTACCTGTACTTCTGTTACCTCCTAAATCATCGGTACTCTCGGACCTCTGCTGCCGCGCCCTCTTTGATCGCAACCCTCTTCTCGGCTGGGGACTCCTGTCTTCTAACGAGACCGACCGCCGCCTCCTGCGGGTTCTATTAATCCTGTCATCGGCAGGTCCCATATGTGTTCGCCCATGATATCGTTTTTCTGGAAGATCATCGTCCAGAAGATCCTCTCCTTTCTTTCGCTCTCTTTCTCCCAAGGCTTTCGGCGAATCTCGGGGGGTTTCCTCTGTGATTGGCTCTGTCCGAGTACCGGGAGTTACGACGTGGATTTCTGATCGCACCCTTCCTATGGGATGATTTCCGGGAGTGCTAGTCGTTAGTTCATAAGGGGACGAGGTTCCCAATCCTATGGGAAGTGTGAGCCCTATCTTGTTGGCCTCATTGACCAGGTTCACCAGAGCGGTGTGAAAGTGTTGCAGAGTTTCGTTGGCCACTCTCGTCCCCGGAGTTGCTGCAGATTGTTCCCCTATCGTCAACGTCTCCTCCCCTAATATAGTCGCTGCTTGAGGGATCTGTTCATTATTGGGGATTTCATCCCTGCCGCTGCCGTTGCCGTTGCTCATGCTGTAACTGTTTTGTAAGGATTCCTGGAAGTTTTTTAAGCTCAGTAATTTTTCCCCCTCCTTCTAGCGCCAATTGTTGACGGCGATTTTTGGATTGACTCGGTCAACAATAATATGTTACTCAAAACGAATGAATAAAGAAAATAAATCAATGCATACAGGACAGATTTTACGTGGAAAACCCTTGAATGGGAAAAAACCACGGTGCCCCTTAAGGGCGAGAGAATTCACTATGAATTACTTATGATTTACACACTCAAATCTCTCATACAATAGCCTGATTTCTCTCTCTCTGATCTCGAACCCCTTTTCATGGGGTTTTAGGTTCTATTTATATGGGCTCCCCCTAGGGTTTCCGGCTTATCTGCCGTGTTGATAGGGGACTCCTTATTTTGTGTTGTATAAGGAGTCTAGAGTCGGCAAATAACTTCTTTAGGGTTTGTTTCCTGTTTGGACTCTTCCTTTTTTGAAGAAGATTCGTATCTTGTTTGGAATAGGATTTAGTCCTTGTGTCTTGACTAGATTTGATCCCTGTTTTGACGTGGAAATATACTTGGAATTGGATTACCCTTTCTGGCTGTGTATTTTTGGCGAACACCTTTAGACTGGCAAGCGCATTTCGTCTCTTCATTGGGTAAACAGTTGTGGCGAACACTCCTTTTCTTTGAATCGGCGAACGTGCCTACTGGCACTCCTTTTGACTGATTTCTTCTTGCTGACGAGTCAATGGATGACGTGTCTATGTTTTAATTGTTTCTATGCTGACGTGTCCTTTCATCAAATTTATACCTACAACACCATAATATATTAAAATGTAAATATATAACAAATAATAGATAAAAGGGCTTACATGTGAAAATATTTATTTCCATAAAATATAACATGCCTTATAAAACAAACAACTATATCATAACAAATTTTGAAATAAGGACGTATTGATATAATTTCATGAGGATATTCAATATCAATAACTAGTTTTAACTTATTTGACTCAAGTGTGTATGCAGTTCTCAAAACTAGTGGCTCACATTCAATATGCTAACGAGGTTATATCATGACGTCCGCATGACATAGAGACTGTATATATAATACTTTTATAAAGTAGGAGAGTCTTGACTTTATAAGTTAAGGACGTCCACCCACAACCACACATTCATATTGGGTGTGGGTATTTGTTAATATGGGGCTGTGGGCTCACTGTTAATGTGTGGCTGTGGTTGGACGTTCGAAAATTATATAGTCGAGATTTGGTAAGTGCGCACTGATATAACATCATGAGGATATTGAACCTGAGCCACTTGTTCAAAACAAGTGAAAGGTTGTAAAACTAGTGGCTCACATTCATTATCCTCGATCATATATTTAGATTAGGACGCACGCGCTCACTTGATCATTTCTATATATTAGTCCCGATCTGGTCATTGCACACTGATATAACTTCATGAGGATATTGAACGTCACCGACTAGTTTTGAAAATTGCATACGCAGTCTCTTGAATGCATGTAAAACTAGTGACTCACATTCAATATCCTGGACAGTATATTTACATCAGTGAGCATTGCCTTCAACATTTCTATATATATATATATGAGTAAATATATGTATATATATGTATACCAATCAAATGAATTATCCATGCCACATGGTATGCTCCCATTCACTAGGAATTTAGGTTTATCTATATCGGGTTCATACTCGTTTCAGTCGGACAATTCATAGGTGACCAAAAATGGTGTCCCAATTTGTGTGTAACCAACCAAATTGGGACGTGTGTACAAGAGGGGGTAAATTTGTCCAAACACTTTATCTGAACTCCGAAAGAAAGACATCATGTTTCACTACAAAAAGATGTCTAGCAGGTTCCACATCCTTGGTGGAATCAATGACCAAAGTCTTAAGCAGGTTTACATGAATTCTCTTCCAGAAGAACTTCATAATGAGTTACAGAGAAAGATTGATGCTTCTGGCAGAACCCTTAATGATACAACTCTTGGTGAAATTCACATGTACTCTTTGAGGGCATTAGAAAAACTCTGTGTTACACAGAAGGTTTTCTCCAAGATGTTACGAGAAGGAAAAAGATATGAAACCAGTTGTAAGCAACCTTCTCTGAAGATCAAGTGCAAATCCAAAGACACATGTACCTGCAAGACAAAGAAGAAAAACCACTTTCAACAATCCAAATCCAAGCACAAGAACAACAAGAACAAAAAGTTCAAATACTTCAAGAAAAAGTCCAAGCGTGCATGGAAAAAGTCCCAGAAATGTTTCATCTGTGGACAAAAAGGTCATTATGCAAAGAAATGCCCCAACAAGAAGGCAAAGTCAGCAAAGCTAGTTCATCAGATTGAACAACTGGCAGATGACATTCCAACTGATGCTGATGTGGAATCCATCTATTCTGAACAAGAAGTTGTTGATCAGAATACAAGCTTTGTGCTTCAAGATACAGATGTTACAACAACAGATTCAGAATCCTCTGCCTCCTCCTCAAATGATGATTCAATCTATGAATCCTACCAGGCTTCACAGATCATTTCCCAGTCAGGACCTCAAGCTCCTATTCAAATCCTTCCTGACAAATATTCCAAGCCAATTGATGCCATTGCCTACTTCGACACAGGATCTCACAATACCATGATGAATCCAAAGATCCTCCCTCCTGCTGCATGGAAACCCTCCATCCATTATTTCAAGGCAGCTGATGGAAAAATATTCACTACTAATCTAGTTACCAGACACAAGATTGGTATTGAGATTTTCCCTTCTTACACCATTTGGGTCCATGTTATTGGAACTCCTTTGCCTGATAAAGATATCCTTATTGGATGAGATGTCTATTGCCAATGTAAATCCCTTCGCCTTCTACCCAAAGGAATCAGATACAAAAAAGAGTTCAAATCCTTTTCAGATATTCCTAAAATTTACCCTCTGTCTGAAATCCAACCCTTATTTGAACACATCCAACGAAAACTACTTCAGTTTTGCTCCAACAGTCATGCTGATTTCCATCACCCCAATCCTTTGTGGAAAAATCCAGATTTCTTCATCAAGCTACCCTTCAAGCTCAATGAAGATGTAAATCCTACAAAAGCCACCCACTCTGGCATGTCACCATCAGACCTCAAATTAGCAAATGAAGATTGTGATATCCTGCTTCAACAAGGTCTTCTTGAACACACCTCTTCACCATGGGCGTGTCAAGCTTTTTACGTTGAAAAACGTTCACAACAGCTCAGAGGCAAGAAAAGATTAGTCATTGACTACAAGCCTCTCAACCACTTTCTTCAGAGTGATAAGTTCCCTGTTCCCAGAACCAACATGTTGTTTCCACAACTCCCAGGTGCCAACATTTTCTCCAAATTCGATCTCAAATGAGCATTTTGGCAAATTGGTATCCATCCTAGTGATAGATACAAGACAGCTTTCTGTCTTCCTAATGCCCAGTACCAATGGATTGTCCTCCCGTTTGGTCTCAAAACAGCCCCATCCTTATTTCAAAAGGCCATTACCAGAATCTTTCATCCTATTTTCCATTCAGCCTTACTCTACATTGATGATATTCTTTTGTTCTCTGCAGATGAGAATTCACACACCTAACTCCTTCATCATTTTCATGATTTACTCAACCAGTATGGTATTATGCTTTCAAAAAAGAAAAGTATGATTGGCCTCAAAGAAATAGAATTTCTTGGTATGTTCATTTCAAATGGTCAATATCGTCCTGGTCCTCATTTTGCCTTACAACTCCTTGATTTTCCTGATTCAAATCTCACAAGACCCTATGGCCCTAGACTCTCAGACTACTTTTTGGCCCTGTTGGATATGTGGTGCTACAGATTCTGATGATGAAGATCACATCAATTGTAATCTGTCAACAAGCCCGTGAACAAGCTCGGGCAAGATCAGTTCATGAACTGACACAATGAACTGACACAAAGCTCAATCAGTGAACTGACACACAGCTCAATCAACAAAAAAGTTAATCACATGGTTACTATTACTGTTCTGTTTTATTAGGCTTTGTCTGTCTGTATTTAAGTTTGTCAAGTTTGTTGAAAAGCTTTGAAATTGCTTTCACGAGAAAACAAATATCTTTGTATTATTATGTTTGCTTTTTCATTTTGTCCTTTTGTGTGAAGTTTGACTTATCCATTATCTGTACTGGTAGAATCCTGATCACGTACATGTTCACGTGATTTGTTTGTAAGCCTTGTATGCTGGTTTCCTCCTCCTATATATGAGGAGCTCTCCCCTTGTAAAAACCGAAAGAAGAAGTTCAATATATATAAAAATTTGTTTGTTATCTTAAAAAATGGCTTTCTAAACTCTCTCATCTTCTTCTTCAATATTAATCTAGGTGATGAATATCAGTCTGTAATTATCTAAGTATGCTCTGTGCTTGCCTCTAGGTTGAGGATCCTGCACATCAAAAAATGGATATTGGTCCTTTGGCTTAAAGGTCCTTGTATTGTCTATGGACAGTCAAGTCAGTGAGTACCCTGTTTAGGCCATGGGAGTGCCGCTGTGTGGGGAAAACTCTAAGACTGTTGATCGAACCAAAATTGGTATGATTTTGGCCCCCATTTCCTTCTCCTTTTGTTTGATTCTTGGGTATTATTTTGTGATTTA
The DNA here is from genome assembly GCA_954870605.1 of Acer campestre. Classification (NCBI taxonomy): domain Eukaryota; kingdom Viridiplantae; phylum Streptophyta; class Magnoliopsida; order Sapindales; family Sapindaceae; genus Acer; species Acer campestre. The sequence goes on from OX940804.1 coordinate 12,800,572, forward strand.
ATGGTGTTAACCGAGTATTTTCAGGTATTTATAGAATTCAGGGGCATTGGAGTAATTTTGGTGAAATAGGGGCAAAAGTGTAATTATTGGAGGAAGAATTGAAGTTATTGTGATATTAGAAGAGATCAAGGGAGCTTTCTGCAATTTGCCATGCAAATAGGCAAGCAGCGCCAAGTCAGCACACAAAGCGGTGCGTTTTGCTTAAAGGAAGTGAGTGGTCTGCTAATCGCACCCCAGCCCATCTCGTTGTGCACCCACGTGCAGCTGGCCCAAACAAAATCAGGCGTCTAATACGGTGCGTTTAGCATAGTCAGCGCACGCCCAAATCAGGCCCATCAGCGCACGCCCAAATCAGGCCCAAGTCAGCGCGTGCCCAAAATCTGATCAGGTGACCAGCAGCCCATTGCACCCCTGCTTTCTTCTAAATGCACCCAATTCAAGACAGGTGACCAGCAGCCCATTTACACCCCTGCCCTTTGCTGTTTGCACCCCATCACTATTCATCTTCTTCTTCAATCCCACGAGCAGCCATTGCCTATCCTTCCCCAAACCCTAGCCGGCTGGAATTGGTCCCAAACCGACCTACCGGTGGCTGTTTTCCGACCGGAATTAACGGCCAACCAACCTGCTTTCCGGTCGGTCCATTGTTGGCCCCCCAAAATGGCCGGTTTCTGATCACCAAATTCACGCCTAAAACTCCCCGTTTTGCCCCTCTTGTCACGTCCACGTCACCCTTTTGGTCGCCATTTGTCGTTCGAGGTCGCCATGGCGACAGGGACTTGATTCCCACACCTGATGAGGTCGCCATTTGCATCCCCAAGTCGCCATTTGTGCCAAAACCGCGAACCATCTGCTGTGCATATCTGATTGGCTGAAATTGGGTGGAAAATTACAAGAAGGTTCCCTAGAGGGGCCAAAATGGCAATTTGACAAATAGAGGGGTGTTTTGGTAATTTTCCATCCGTGACCTAATTCAAAAATACTATAAATTCATCCCTCTTTTCAATTTGAATTACCAAGCCTTACCAAGTCTTCCCAATCCCATTCTCTCCTACCAATCTCCTCTTCCTCCATTAATCATCTCCCAAATTCCTCAATTTCTATACTTGGACTTATCTTTTCCATCCAAAACCTCACACCAAATCTTGATTACTTCCCTAGACCATTCCTTCCCTACCATTTTCTCCATCACAAATCCTTTGTCACTCACCATAAGCCATCCACCTATCTAAACACATCCTCATCTTCCATTCTTTGCATCTAGGAGCATCAAAGGAGAACAAGGATTAAGCACTAAAGAAGGTGGCCCAAGGGTGATTTCCTTACCATTTACTTGTTTCTATTTGATTGCTACTATGTGTAATTAAACCCCTAATCTAGGGGATTGATTTGATAAACATTTGGTTGTGGGTTTTTGCTTAAGCTTTGTAATGAATCTCTATATGTTTTCTATTTATTAATTCATTAGATTCTATTCATTATGTGATTGACTTGTATACCCACTTGTTAATTACAATCTTGTTTAGAATAACATGTTATATAATCACTCTTGGATTGACACACTTGAGTGATTAAGAACCCAATAAATAGGATGGATTAGTGGAGGGTATATCAACCACATTAATCTAAACCTAAATTGGTTAACAAGTAGAGATTGGTCCTTAAAGTGGCTTAAAAAGCAATACCCATACCTACTTGCTAATCAATCAATTCCCTAGCATCAACATTAATTGTTTATATCCATTTTTCTTATCAAGATTGTGAGTCTTCTATTTTTCATATCACCATATTTTTAGTTAGGTTAATTTTGCATGTATGTTTGATGGTTTGACAAACCATACACTCATTCATCATTTATGATTTATTTTATTGTTTATAGATTAGCTAATTAAATCAACTTATTTCTCTAATTCCCTGTGGAACGAATTCTAAGCTTACCACAATACTCATTTTCATAACTTAAAATATATTGCGTAAAGATTCATTTTATAAACATTCTTTTGGTAATTCGCAATTTGGTAACGACACAAAAAGCGAGTCATCAACTGTAAGTTAGACGGTGCAAGGGACCGGCCACCCCGCTAAATGGTATCAGAGCTAGTTTGACAAGATGGCTATAACAGTTCGGAAACATGAGTAGGGATTCTCGCCTTGTAAGGCATGGTGAAGCTCGGACTCTTACCCTACCATGTCCTGCCAGGCTAGCCACCTAGTGTAGGTTAGACACTCGAGAGGGTGTTCTGTAAAACTGCCTCTGAGGTATCACTAGTTGCCATCTTTGACCCCCTTAGCGAATATCGGGGAACCAACTAATGGTGTCAGAGCCACAGATACTGAGTATACCAGAGAACCAGATGGTTCTATCAAGACAATCTACAAACCACTTGTAGATCCAGAAGCCTCCTCCAGCAGTTCCAGTACTCCGCCCATCTTCCAAGCCCTGATGATCAGACCAGTCACTACAGAAGATGATATTCTCATCCACAGCTTTGAAGTTGATGGATCCCCAATCTTTACAGACAAAATCAACGGTCACTTCATTTGGGACGTTGATCCCAACATGTGCGATGCTGATTGTAAATGCCGAGACTATTTCAAAGGTTACTTGTCACCCTGTAAACCCTCTCGCAAATCATACAAACCTAATGACCCAGACAGCCCTTGGATAGGCCTTCATCCTATCAAAAACAAACCTCTGCCCATATATTACAGAGCTCTACAGATCTTACGATCTGAAGGACTACTGCCTCCTGAACCAGAACCTAAACCTGAGCCACAAATCCCAATCCAACCACAGCCCATTCCATGTTACATGGCCTCCAACTATGATCAAGACTTCCCTCCTCTGGAACCATCCTCTAATCCAGAAAAGAACACAACCTCGAAGCTATTCTCAGAGAATTTGTTTCTCGCTTCTCAGCCTATGGGATATATTTTCAGAGAATTTCTTGGTGATCCTGATCACTTCTACAAACAAACCAGACAGGAATTCTTTGAAGGACATTGTTGCTCTCTCCGAAAGAAAGACATTATGTTTCACTACAAAAAGATGTCCAGCAGGTTCCACATCCTTGGTGGAATCAATGACCAAAGTCTTAAGCAGGTATACATGAATTCTCTTCCAGAAGAACTTCATGATGAGTTACAGAGAAAGATTGATGCTTCTGGCAGAACCCTCAATGATACAACTCTTGGTGAAATTCACATGTACTCTTTGAGTGCATTAGAAAAACTCTGTGTTACACAGAAGGTTTTCTCCAAGATGTTACGAGAAGGAAAAAGATATGAAACCAGTTGTAAGCAACCTTCTCTGCAGATCAAGTGCAAATCCAAAGACACATGTACCTGCAAGACAAAGAAGAAAAATCATTTTCAGCAATCCAAATCCAAGCACAAGAACAACAAGAACAAAAAGTTCAAATACTTCAAGAAGAAGTCCAAGCGTGCATGGAACAAGTCCCAGAAATGTTTCATCTGTGGACAAAAGGGTCATTATGCAAAGAAATGCCCCAACAAGAAGGCAAAGTCAGCAAAGCTAGTTCATCAGATTGAACAACTGGCAGATGACATTCCAACTGATGTTGATGTGGAATCCATCTATTCTGAACAAGAAGTTGTTGATCAAAATATAAGCTTTGTGCTTCAAGATACAAATGTTACAACAACAGATTCAGAATCCTCTGCCTCCTCCTCAGATGATGATTCAATATATGAATCCTACCAGGCTTCACAGATCATTTCCCAGTCAGGACCTCAAGCTCCTATTAAAATCTTTCCTGACAAATATTCCAAGCCAATTGATGTCATTGCCTACTTCGAAACAGGATCTCATAACACGATGATGAATCCAAAGATCCTCCCTCCTACTGCATGGAAACCCTCCATCCATTATTTCAAGGCAGCTGATGGAAAAATATTCACTACTAATCTAGTTACCAGACACAAGATTGGTAATGAGATTTTCCCTTCTTACACCATTTGGGTCCATGTTATTGGAACTCCTTTGCCTGATAAAGATATCCTCATTGGATGGGATGTCTATTGCCAATGCAAATCCCTTCGCCACCTACCCAAAGGAATCAGATACAAAAAAGAGTTCAAATCATTTTCAGATATTCCCAAAATCTTCCCTCTGTCTGAAATCCAACCCTCATTTGAACACATCCAACGAAAACTACTTCAGTTTTGCTCCAACAGTCATGCTGATTTCCATCACCCCAATCCTTTGTGGAAAAATCCAGATTTCTTCATCAAGCTACCCTTCAAGCTCAATGAAGATGTAAATCCTACAAAAGCCACCCACTTTGGCATGTCACCATCAGACCTCAGATTAGCAAATGAAGAATGTGATATCCTGCTTTAACAAGGTCTTCTTGAACACACCTCTTCACCATGGGCGTGTCAAGCTTTTTACATTGAAAAACGTTCAGAACAGCTCAGAGGCAAGAAAAGATTAGTCATTGACTACAAGCCTCTCAACCATTTTCTTCAGAGTGATAAGTTCCCTATTCCCAGAACCAACATGTTGTTTTCACAACTCCCAGGTGCCAACATTTTCTCCAAATTCGATCTCAAAGGTGCATTTTGGCAAATTGGTATCCATCCTAGTGATAGATACAATACAGCTTTCTGTCTTCCTAATGCCTAGTACCAATGGACTGTCCTCCCGTTTGGTCTCAAAACAGCCCCATCCTTATTTCAAAAGGCCATTACCAGAATCTTTCATCCTATTCTCCATTCAGCCTTACTCTACATTGATGATATTCTTCTGTTCTCTGCAGATGAGAATTCACACACCTAACTCCTTCATCATTTTCATGATTTACTCAACCAGTATGGTATTATGCTTTCAGAAAAGAAAAGTATGATTGGCCTCAAAGAAATAGAATTTCTTGGTATGTTCATTTCAAATGGTCAATACCGTCCTGGTCCTCGTTTGGCCTCACAACTCCTTGATTTTCCTGATTCAAATCGCACACACAAACAGATTCAACAGTTCCATGGAATTGTTAATTACATCAGAGATTCCATCCCTCTAATTAGTCATTACACTTCAGTTCTTTCTACTCATTTAAAGAAGAAACCTCCTCCCTGGAATGCTCAACACACAGATGCAATAATCCAACTGAAGAAAATTGCACAGTCTCCACCGGCTATCACTATTCCGTCCTCCGGTCAAATCATCCTCCAGACTGATGCCAGTGACACCTACTGGGGTGCCATCCTCATCGAAGAAAAAGAAGGTCAAAGAAGATATTGTGGTCACGCTAGCGGACAATTCAAACCTACCCAACAGCATTATCAAACTATCTACAAAGAGATTCTCGTAGTGAAAAATGGAATCCAAAAGTTTGACTTTCACCTCAAGACAAGAAACTTTATTGTGGAAATGGACAACTCATCTTTTCCCAACATCCTCGAGTTCCGCAATAAGATTCCTCTTAATCCTCAACTGTTGAGACTCAAAGACTGGTTCTCCAGATATGATTTCACTGTTAAACATGTGAAAGGCCAACACAATATAATTGCTGACATGCTTTCCAGGCCTCAGCCAGTCCATCTCATCACCTCAACCAGAAGAATCCCATTAGTCCTCATGACTACCTCAGCCTCCTCCTCATCAGATCCCTCACCAGATCTCCCAGCTCTCACCAATTTAACCTATCCTCCAGAGCTATTACAGACTCTTCCCCCAAATCAAGAACCTACCCTTGATCAGATCCAACATTTTGCAAAGTCCCATCTCAGTGTTTATTTGATAGAACTCCAGAAAGGATGTCATCACACTCTCATGAACCCAACAAAACCTTTTCTTGACCCCTTCCTGATGCCTCCCTTTGATTATTTCACTCCTCGAGTTTTATGGTTTTTATGGTGCTTATCTATCCTCCATCATCATACCATTGTATTTCCTCTTCGGGAATTATATGGTCATCTCCATGATCCAGCTCAACAACATTCCCTCCTATGGACATTCCTCCAATGGTTTGATTCCCTGTCCTATTGGAGAACTCAACTCACAAAACTCATGGGACAATACAATGTTTGGAAACTTGACCCTGATTCAGCCTCTTCTGTATCCTGCATTTGGATATTTCACAGGCCCTATCGTTACAATCCTCACAAAAAGCTTCTTTGGACACACAACATCAACTATGAATGGCACACCACTTTTGACTATTCACAGTTGTATCCTACCAAGCTCCAAACACCCCTGTTGAATTTTCTTTGTGATACTAATGGTATAATAATAATATATATATTATTTTATATAATATATATATAATAATATATTTATATAATATATATATATTATTTAATATAATAATATATAATATATATATAATGATATAATATATATAATATAATATATTATATATAATATTAATGTATATAATAATATATTTATATAATATATTATATAATATGTATATTATATATAATATATGTGATAATATATAATATATATAATAGAGGAAATTGCATGAAATGATCAAAATATTTATGGGCTTATTGTTTTTAGCCACAAGTTTATTTATTATTATTCTTGTCATCTTTGTGCTTGAATTGCCAAAAATGCCCTTAATTTTGTTTTACTTGGACTAAAATTTCCCTCCCAAAATTTGGCTCTCTTGCCTCTCTTTTTAGCTCATACAAACCCAAATAGTTTTACTGATGTATTTCAAAATCATTTCTTTCTCTCTCTCTCTCTCTCTCTCTCTCTCTCTCTCTCTCTCTCTCTCTCTCTCTCTCTCTCACACAACCAAACGGATTCCGACTTGAACCCGGGGACGGCGACGGCGACGGCAGCAACCCGGCGACGGCGACGGCTACGGCTATGGTGACGGCGACGGTGAAGGCAGCAACATCGGACTCCGACCTCCATTTCGTGACCTCCATTTTGTGGTCTTTTCTCTCTCTTGAAGTAGATTTCGTGACCTAGAATGTATGTATCCCCTTCCCAGTTGTTTTTTTTTTATAATTATATGTTGTTTGATATGAAGATTAAGAGAGTGAATTCGATTTTTAGTGAAACCTAGATTTTTTTATTTTCTGTTATGAAGTTACATGCCCGTTTGTTTTAATTTTACATGCCAGTTTATTTTAAGTTACATGTGATTTGGTAATTTTGTTTTATAGTGAAATCAATCTCCTGTTGTTTTTTTTTACAATTTTATGTTTTTTGATATGAAGATTAAGAGAGTGGATTCGATTTTTAGTGAAACCCAGATTTTTTTATTTTCTGTTAAGTAGTTACATGCTTGTTTGTTTTAATTTTACATGCCTATTTGTTTTAATTTTACATATGATTTGGTAATTTTGTTTTATAGTAAAATCAATCTCCTGTTGTTTTTTTTTTTACAATTTTATGTTGTTTGATATGAAGATTAAGAGAGTGGATTCGATTTTTAGTGAAAACCAGATTTTTTTATTTTCTGTTACGAAGATACATGCCCTTTTGTTTTAATTTTACATGCCAGTGTGTTTTAATTTTACATGCCCTTTTGTTTCAATTTTACATGCCAGTTTGTTTTAAGTTACATGTGATTTGGTAATTTTGTTTTATAGTGAAATCAATCTCCTGTTGTTTTTTTATAATTATATGTTGTTTGATATGAAGATTCAGAGAGTGGATTCTATTTTTAGTGAAACCCAGATTTTTTTAGTTTGTTTTAAAGTTACATGTCAGTTTGTTTTAAAGTTACATGTCAGTTTGTGTTAAATTTACATGCATGTTTGTTTTAAAGTTACATGCCAGTTTATTTCTAATTTACATGTGATTTGGTAATTTTGATTTATAGTGAAATACTTGACATGTAGGAATATGGCGATCCTAGTGATTGGACTATTCCTGAAGATGTGAGATCAAGGATTATTTGTCCGCCTCCTTTTCATGCGCAAGCTAGAAAGTCAAAAAAGAAGAGATATAAATCCGCCAGGGAACATAGAAATGGGAAGACAAGAAATTGCACGATTTGTGGTAAACCTGATCAGAACCGACAAAATTGTCGGAATCCACAACCATGTCAGATTCCTATACCATCTGTAACATCTGCAACATCGAAGCGACCACATAGACCGTACAGGTGCAGGAAATGTGGAGAAGAAGGCCACAATTCACAAAAATGTCCATTGACACCGGGAGTTAGTGGTACAACTTAGTTATTAACAATGATGTTTTAATTCTTAAATGTATTGGTGAAACACTATATTTCGTAATGTAGCTTTTCTAAAGTTACATAACAGTATTGAATTCATGTATTTTTTTTTTTATCAAATTCCAGTATTTTTACATACCAGGACCTTAAAAACTTACATGCCAGTGTTTTTTGAAGTCACATGCCAGTGTTTCTCGAATTTACATGTTAGTGTATTTCGAAGTTACATGCCAATGTATTTCAAAGTTACATGCCGGTAAACTAAACTTCAAAAAGTATAGAACATCATCAATTCCAGTATTGTCACATGCCAACACCTGTTAACAAGTTACAAGCCAGTTATTTCTGAATTTACATGCCAGTAGACTATGCTTCAAAAAGTACAGAACATCATAAATTCTAAGGCAAATGTTATAATCATCCCATGTACATGACAGTTTATAAACATAAAAAACAAAGACAAAGCACCAATGCTAGTGTATCATTCTGCTGGTACGTTATTTGCAAAAATGCGTAGTGCCATCTCCTCCCTAAGCTTGGGGACGTTTCCAGTAATTTTGGTCGGGCCCAATCCACCAAGCTTTGCTCTTTACTTGGTCTAGTCTTGTCAACAGACTTCCTTCCTGTCAAAAGCTCCAAAAGAACAACTTCAAAGCTGTATACATCACTCCTGGCAGTCAGATGTCCTTCTCAATTCATACACATCTCATTCAGTTCACGGAGTAATTAGAGTTCTTGAAATCAAAGATGCATGAAAACAACTAGGCACATGCACACAACACATACATCATACCCTATTTGAAAAGATAAAAAAAGAAGATATTGTATTATAAAGAATTAAACAACTTAAACAGCAAGACAGGTAAATGATCAATAACAGAGCCAAACCTTACAGTTGCAACTTAAGCAGAAGATATCATATCATTGTCTGGATAATAAGACATGAGGGTTTCTTACAGTTGCAAAGACATCCAAACCTTCCAATGATGGGGGTTCAATATTCTCCATGTGGGCTGCAATTGAAAAAAAAGAGCAAAAAAAAAAGAATCATAAACTTAGACCGACTTACAATATAATGAGATTATAGTACTTGAAACATAAGACTGCAACTAGTAGTGAAGAAAGGGTTTGCTGAAAAGAAACTCAAGAACAAAGCCTAAGGCTTATATCCTTGATTCCTGTGTGTTAACTTGTCAAGAGAATTATGACATTTCAGACTTCATACACCACGAGAAAGTTTCCTTACTGAAGAAGATTAACACTTGCTATTGCCAAGAAAAAAAGACTATCAAATAATCTTAAAGGTGTTCTATGTAATCAACTTTTAAAGTGTAAAGAAGAGCAATTTATCCTTCCTCATATAACTTCAATATGAGGCTTTAGAGCATATGACTGACTTAAATTACTACACAACAAATCTTCAGCTAAACACTTTTTCATTTGCATTATATTCTAGTTAATTTTCTCATTTTTCAGACAGTAATGCTTCATAGCATGCCTTAAATTTTCATGCTTTACACATTTATCAGGGAACTAATACATATTTTGTCATGTACATAATTAAGGTATAAGGTAAGGTCATTTTACTTGCCTCCATTTTTAAGTAGATCAGAGGTTAATTCATGTCCCACTTGTGCCAGAGAAACCAGCTATCAATTAAAAAAAAAAATTAAATAAAATTCCGATTCTCATACATTAGATAATAATAATAATAATAATAATAATAAAATAAAATAAAAAATACAGAAACAATAATTCACTATAAACCTGTATAGCAGTACGGTTACCTGCAAGTAAAGACACTCCTTAGCCCAATAAAAAAAAATAACAATAGAGCTTTATTTTTTACTACTTCATATGGAATTATACAGGATGTTCACTATTGCTCAAAGGTGGCAAATATGTTTTTTGGGGAAGCCTCATATAATCATAAATGACAATCTTTTTAACAAAAGTGAATTAAGGGGCAGAAAAAAAGTTAAATTCTAAGACATGACAGACCATCAACACCAACAGGCCAATAAGGAGCCTTAGTTGTAGCATCAAGACGATGCAAAATTGCTTGATCTGCCTTCATGATGGAAATTCAAAATCCTGAAAAGAAAAAAGCTATGAGATTCATTATGTTTGTAACTAAGCACAACACGATAGGAAGCAAAACAAACCTGCCATGTCAAGTGAAGTCATAAAAGATCCTGTATATACTCTATCAACAGCCAGCCCATGTTCTAACTGCAACTTTGGGACTGCTTTTCCTGCTGCAATCATCAGTTCCATTGCAAGGGTGGCACCCAGGCTGCAGTTTAAGGAATAAAACAATAGCAAAATGTTACTCAGAAACAAGAGTTGCCATGATGAGTTAGGAATGTAAGCAAAAAAGTCTTATCAATGATCTAAACCTGTAACAAAGTATATTTAGAATCATACTCAAAAGGAAGACAAGCACCATCCGCAAAATCTAGAAATCCTTGTCGTTTAGAATCTGTAAGCCCCTAAACCTTGTGAAGCAAAGAAAATAACCATACAAATTTTGAGTCTAACACAAACATATATACAATCAGCAGAAACAATTGAAAACAACCAAGACAAATCAAAATGTCCATAAAATAAAATATGTTAAACGATATTCTACTTCCCTCAACGCAACTAACTTTTTTTTTTTTTTAAAGGCAATCAGATTAAAGAAACAAAGGCAAAGGGCCAACCACCCACAACACCACACAAGCCCCTCGCACCACCCACCTGGTAAGAAACCCAGAACACACCATAACAGAAAACAGGAGACGCAGCCCCAACAACAAACATCAATCAATCGAGCTATTCAACGTTCGAAATCAATTCAAATCATGATCAATCGTCACTAGATATGAGATTGTATACTAATTTATGGTTTCATTAGGATTTGTATGCAGACAATGAGATTGTAAATCAAAACAAATAAAATAAAATAATTTAGGGTTTACTAGCAAAGAGATTTTGAGATCAAACAAATAAAATAAAAACAAATTACTTGAATATATTTGATCTAACAGTGTGCACATAAACTGGATTCCACCAGTGCAAGGTTTGGCTCGTTGGCGTGTCGGTCGGTGGAGGGGGAAACACTGGCAGCGACGGAGGTGAGAGGCGACGGCGAGGGTAGCAACGGCGAGCACCACCGACGGCGACCGGCAGGGACGGCGATCTCTCTCTTGGCAACGAACGGTGACTGTCGACGATCTCTATCTCTCTCTTCCCTTCTCTCTCTCTTTTTTTTTATTTTTACTTTTGCTCGTTTGTTTTACTAATGGGTGGAACCCACCCATCATATCATTTTACTGGAGGTAGGTGTGGGTTAGGGATGGCAAAAACCCGGGTCCGGTCCAGGTATACCCGGACCCGGCCGGGTATCCAGGTTTAGAGAGTTCGGGTATCCACCTGGGAAAAACCCGGATGTTACAATCCGGGTACCCGGTCTGGCAAAACCCGGCCGGGTATCCGGGTTTTACTCGGTTTTTTTTTTTAATTTTTTTTAAAAAAAATTATGTTGCAGATCTAAGATTTCAAGAAGAAGAAAACATCATGTGGTCTTTTTTGGACAGTGGAGACAGATTTATTAAATTTTTACTTTGAATAAAATTGAAACAAATTGTGAATCAATTTTTTTTTTTAAGGAATTGTACGGTTGCGGCCAAGAAAAGCTCAGTTAAAAATCAAGCAAAAACATAAGAAAACTGGGTTAATTCTGGGCTTGATTTGAAGTCTGAGAATGAAGGGAGATGATAGAAATTAGAATCTACTTGTTTCAATGTGTGAACGTGAAAACACATTCAGAGAAGAAAAAGAAGAAGAAGAGGAGGAGCAAGAGAGAAAGTGCAGATTTTGTGCTGGAGACTCTTCATGATCAAATTGTGGAATCATGGTTTCCTTGATGCCCGAAGCATGAACAACTATAATATCGTTCTGGAGCAATTTCAAAAGAAAAAAAAAAGTGCAGATGACATGAGAAGCCGAGAAGGCTGTCATGTTTATTAGTGTTATATATATAGAACCAGCCTCAATTAGGGTTTTGGGTTTATCAAATTACGACAATGCCCTTTATGTGTACAAGAAAATTAATGGGCTCCAAACATTACCTTTTTAACCCATTATACCTGGACCTTTTTCTAAGTACACCCACCATCTAACCAATTTACTTTATAATAGCACCCACATTTGTGAGGATCCAAAAGGACAAAAATGTCGTTTGAGTTAGGATCCCACTATAAAAGGATCCTCATTTTTAGACCAAACCCTAGATTGTGAGTTCAACACTTCAACTCTTAAATGCTCCTCCTCTCTCTTAAACGTTCTTCATTTCTTCCACTGTATCCACCAATTTCTTCACCAAAAATCCTCCAAAACTCTATCCCTACAAAGATTGAGATCGATTTACAAAACCCACTTCGTAGATCGACACTTGAGTTGCTCACTTCTGCCATTTTTGATAAAAAAAAATTTCTTTTACTATGATGATATGTTTTTGGAAGAGAGAGAATAATCTCTTTTGCTTGAAGATCTGGGTTTAGAGTGATGGAAAGCTGAGAAACAAATTAGGGTTAATTTTTTTTTTTTTTTAATTTGAAAGTAAAAAAAAAAAAAAAAAAAAAAATCAAAACCGGGTACCCGGCCGGGTATCCGGGTATATCCGGACCCGGGCCGGAACACATCCGGGCCGGGTACCCGGACAACCCTTACCCGGTGCCGGGTAAGGAATGTCCGGGTTTTACCCGGAAAATTCCGGCCCGGGTAAGCCGGGTACCCGACCCGGCCGGGTGAGTTTGCCATCCCTAGTGTGGGTTCCACCCTGTCAGTTTTTTTTTTTTTTTTTTTTTTTCAAATTTTAAGGGTATTTTTGTCCAAAAGTGGTAAAATGAGAAAAAAACAATAAAAAATAAATTTGTGGCTAAAAACAATAAATCCATAAATTTTTTGGTTCTTTTTTAATTCACCCCTATATAATAATACAATATATATAATAATATATAATATATATGTTATATAATATATGTAATAATATATTATATATATAATAATATATATATATATTATAATATATGTAATAATATATATAATAAAAAATGTTATTTAATTAAATATTATTATTAAATATTAAATAATGAAAAAAAAAATTATAAACATTTCTTGACAGTTTTTAACTGTCAAGAAAAAAAAAATTAAACATTTCTTGACAGTTAAAAACTGTCAACAATAGAAACTGTCAAGAAAAAATAAAATTGATGACAGTTTTGTAAAACTGTCATAAAAAAATTGTCATCTATGTTAGTTTTTCTAGTAGTGATTGGAATGTATGGATTTATATATGTTATATGTTTATATAAAGTGAATTGTTATTGCTCGATTTTTATCTTAGAATTTCAATGTATTTTTTGTTTCGGAGTTGTAATAAGAAGGGTGACCTATTATCGTCACAATTTCTTTCTTGGTAGTTGCTAAGTTTTTTTTTTTTTTTTTTTTTATTGTGTTAAAATTAAGTGCAGTATTTTTTTATTGTATTAAAAAATGGTGCAGTTTTTTTTTTTTTTTTTTGTATTAAATACTGCAGTGATTAAAAAAAAAAAACTGCAGTATTTTATTGTTTAAATAAGGTTGTAATATGTTCAAGCCTCGAAGATTCGAAAACTTGAAGAATTGATAGCAACCGGAACGAGTTTGGGACCGTGCGCACCATAACAATATGCACGCGCGCAAGATTGCAAGCAGCTGTGCATGTTGGACAATGGGCTGCGCATGGCAGCCCTTGTTGGGGTTGTGGAGTGCGCACGCCCAAAATGGCAGCCGTGGGATGCTCAAGTGATCGATGGCCGCCTGAAGACTTGTTCACCAAGAAAGGAGTTTTTTGTATTCCAAACAAATATAATTTACTTGATTTTCTAGGATGGATCAAAATTGTGGCTGTTTACTTTGCGTAAATATTACAATATTTGTTATTGTTTGATAACATGTCATATAGAATAGGAGTGCCACTCATATATCTCTTTTGGTATGAACATGCATTGAATGATTTAGGTATCTAATTGACATCTGGATAACTTGGTAAATTATTCTATGAGATTTAATCACACACCTTAAATAATTGAGTGGGAGAAGGTGTATTCCAAACACCTATGGCCTCCAAGGTTAGTTGAGCTTTATTATTTATTGGTAATCCCCTCAATGGGCGTCCATGAATGGAATTTAGCAAGATACTTCCTTACAAGGATAGACTAGACAATTGACTTAAACGAGATCTACTCCCCAAGGAGGGATTTTCGTGAGGGAGTATATTGAGGGTCGAAATCTTGGTAGTACACTTAATGTGGTTTTATTAATATCCTCCCAAGAGTTTTTGTTAATAAAATCACAAGGCTAAAATTGAAAACGTTGGTTGTTATGTTAACAATTAGGTGGGACCTAGTCCAACTAGTAAGTGGTGCGAACTCCTAAGGAGGCGTAACATTTATGGGTGTTGGATCAAACGTGGAATTTTATGATTGAATTATATATATTTTAATTCAAGATAAATATTCGAAAATGCTAAACAATGATTATTTACTTATATATATATATATATATTTTGTTTTATTCAGAAATCATGACCCCATCTCTAATGAACATCCTGAAAGATAATACTTTAACTAGAGATGATTATGTCACATGTAAAAGGAAAATTGAGTTATTGCTGCAAGCTGAAAAACATAAATTTATTCTATCTACTCCTAAACCACATGCTCCTACTATTGAATCTAGTGTTATGCAAAGAGACGAGTATGAGCAGTGGAAGACTTCAGATGATATGGCTAAATGTTATATTATGGCCATTATCTCCGACATGCTGCAATAGCAACATTAAGGAATGGAGTCTGTTGCTGATATAATGATGTCTCTAGAGGAGATGTTTGCTATGAGATCTAGGTCGACTAAGAGAGAAGCAATGACTGCTTTTATGAATCTTAGGATGAAACCTGGACAAGCTGTGAAAGATCACATGATGAAAGTCATAGCACATCTAAATATTGCAGAACTTAATGGCTTAATGGTGCTGAGATAGATGGTGAGACCAAAATTGACATGATTGTCAACTCACTATCAGATTCCTTTGATTAGTTCAAGTTGGACTACACCTTGAACAATAAGGAATACACCTTGCAAGGCCTAATGCAAGATGTTCAAAGCGCTAAATAGATCCTTGTGAAAGGCAAAGGTCAAGAGATTCATATGGTTGGTAAAGCTGCTACTGTTAAGACCCGTTAGAAGGTCAAGAAACAATAGAAGAAAAAAGCAACCTGGGCCTAACAAGAAGGAGACTAAGAAAGTAACCAAGATCAAAGGAAAGTGCTTCCTTTGTGGTGAAAAGGGACATTGGAAAAGTAATTGCCCAAAGTCTTAGAAAAAGAAGGAACAATGTAATATTAATTATCTTGAAACATGTTTTTTGGCAAACTCTACCGATTCTTAGATCATAGACTCATGAGCCACTAATCATGTTTGTTATTCCTTGTAGGGTTTTCAGGAAAAGAAAAGGCTGAATAAAGATGAAATCAACTTGCGTTTAGGCAACAGAGCGTTGGTGTCTGCCAGTGCAGTGGGAGATATTAGAGTTATCTTAAATTCTAGTATGCATTTAGATTTAATATACGTTAATTATGTACCTCAATTCAATATGAATTTGATTTCAGTTTCTTATTTAAATAATTTTAGATATTCGGTTACTTTTAATAAAGATTTTATTATTAGTAGGAATAACAAATTTATTTGCAAAGGTACATTGGAAAACGGTCTATTCTTTTTGCATAGGAATATTTCTCACTTGTTAGACACAGACATAATGGAACCTAATCATAAAAGAGTAAAATTATCAAAAGATGAAACCTACCTATGGCATTTGCGCTTAGGTCATATTAACCTTAATAGGATTAAAAGATTGGTTAGTGATGGACCTTTAAGTGACTTAAAGGTTGAAGATCTACCAACTTGTGAATCCTGTTTGGAAGGTAAAATGACTAAAAGGTCGTTCACGACCAAAGGCACAAGAGCCACTGAATGTTTAGGATTAATACACTCTGATGTATGTGGTCCTATGAGCATTCAAGCTAGAGGTGGATATAAGTACTTCATCACTTTCACAGATGATTATTCAAGATTTGGTTATGTATGTCTCATAAGACATAAGTCGGATGCTTTTGACATGTTCAAAACATTTAAAGCTAAAGTGGAAAATCAGCTTGAGAAACACATGAAAATTTTGAGATCTGATCATGGTGGAGAATATCTATCTAGTGAGTTTCAGCAATATCTTATTGATAATGTGATTATTTCTCAGTTTTCTGCACCGGTTACACCTCAACAGAATGAGGTAGCAGAAAGAAGAAATAGAACTCTTTTGAATATGGTTAGGTGAATGTTGAGTTATTCAACGCTCCCTGTTTCTTTTTGGGGATATGCTCTACAAACAGCAATGTACATTCTAAACGATGTACCATCGAAGTCGGTTCCTTAACACCGCATGAGTTGTGGACTGGGCGAAAGCTTAGTTTACAACACTTAAGGATATTTGGTTGTCCTGCGCATGTGTTAAAAGGAAAGACAGAAAAGATGGAGTCTCGTACAGAAACATGCATATTTGTGGGGTATCCAAAAGGAACTAAAGGGTATTATTTCTATAGTCCTTCAGATCTTAAAGTATTTGTTTCGACAAATGCCAAATTTCTGGAAAAGGACTATATGAATGAGTTTATACCTAAAAGTAGAATTGTCCTGAATGAGATATCAAGAGATACAATTCCACAAGAGGTTTCACAACCTAGCCCAATTGTAAGTTCCGAACCATAACAAGATCAACAACCTACCATTCCTCATCGTAGTGGGAGGGTTATAAGACAACCCGAGAGATACATCGGTCTGGGAGATTCAGTGGAGAATCTCCCGGACGACGATAATCCCTACACATATAAGGAAGCAATAGAGGATGTTGATAGTCGCCATTGGCAAAAGGCAATGCAATCTGAGATTGAGTCCATGTTCAATAACAAAGTCTAGTCCCTTGTAGACTTGCCTAAAGGGATAAAACCCATTGGGTGCAAGTGGGTATACAAGAGGAAAAGAGGTATGGATGGAAATGTGGAAACCTTTAAAGCTATATTAGTAACTAAAGGTTAACCACAGAAAGAAGGTATCGATTACTAGGAAACCTTCTCTCATGTGGCCATGCCTAAATCCACTACGATACTCTTATCCATTGCGGCATCTTTAGATTTAAAGATTTGGCAAATGGACGTCAAGACAGCTTTCCTTAAAGGAAGTCTTGACGAAAGCATCTATATGATGAAACCAGAAGGATTCATTGAAAACGGCCAAGTGGAAAAGGTATGCAAGTTGCAAAAATCCATATATGGATTAAAGCAAGCATCCAGATCCTGGAACATAAGGTTCGATCAAGCTGTGAAAGGTTTTGGATTTGTTCAAAACCTTGACAAACCTTGTGTATACAAAAGGATCAAAGGCGACAAGTTGGTTTTCCTAATTCTTTATGTTGATGATATACTACTCATCGGAAACGATGTAAGTGTATTGACACCAGTAAAAGAATGATTAGCAAAACAATTTGATATGAAAGACTTAGGAGAAGACAGTTATATTTTTGGTATCCAAGTAATAAGGGATAGAAAGAATAGAACGATTGCACTATCCCAAGCTTCATACATAGATAAAATCTTGTCTAGGTTTTTCATACAAGATTCCAAAAAAGGTATGTTACCTTTCAGGCATGTAATCAAACTTTCTAAGGAACAAGTTCCTAAGAATGAGCATGAAGAGCAATTCACGAGTAGGGTTCCATATACCTTGGCAATTGGAAGTCTCATGTAAGCAATGCTCTGCACTAGACCAGATATTTGTTTTGCTGTTGGCATAGTTAGCAGGTTTCAACCGAAACCAGGACCTGATCACTAGACGGCAGTCAAGCATATTTTCAAGTACATCAGGAGAACGAGAGACAATATGCCTGTATACTCTGGAGGGGATTTGATTCCCGTAGGGTATACAGATTCTGATTTCCAGTCAAATTCTGACTCCAAAAAATCCATATCAGGATCTGTGTTTACTCTTGGAGGAGGAGAAATCATATGGAGGAGTATCAAGCAATCATGTATTGTTGACTCCACCATGGAAGCTGAGTATGTTGCTGCATGCAGAGCTGCCAAAGAGACTATTTGGCTACGCCAATTCTTGATTGACTTTGAAGTGGTTCCTAGTGCGAATAAGCAGATCACTATCTACTGTGATAACAGTGGAGCAGTGGCTAATTTGAAAGAACCAAGAAGTCATAAGAGAGGAAAACACATTGAAAGGAAGTATCATCTTCTTAGGGAGATTGTGCATAGGAGTGATGTGACAATTGCCAAAATCGCATCAGTAGAAAATCTAGAGAATCCCTTCACAAACGCTCTACCACAGAAGAGTTTTGATGGGCACCTAGAGAACATGGGAATGAGAGATATGACACATTTGCTATAGCGCAAGTGGGAGATTGTTAGGATTATGCTCAATAGCAAAAGTGTAATATTGTATTTGACAATCTTTTTTATATTAATAAAGTGATTTATGTTTAACAAAATCTTATAGCATTTATTATTATAATTGTCAAAGTAAATAATCATAAGGTCAAAAGACTATGAGAAAAGAAGAATTGTTTGTACATCTGGATATGTATGAGGTAGACACAATTCTTTAGTTAGTCTTGAATAACGTTCACAACTTAAGTTAAAGGTTGGGCACCTTTATCTTGTTAAAGTTGTAATTCTTTTGCTAGCAATTGAGTGGGATCAAATGTGTTATGATGAGTCTAAAATCATCGAAAGGTCTTCGAGTAAAAGAATCTAGTGCACTGGGTGTATTGAACTGGATCACAATGAAATACTTTTTTCTAGAACCGTCAATAGATAAAAGTCTTTTCATTATCAGGACAATCAGAGAGTCTATCTTAATCCTGAGATAAATGATGGACTTATGGTTGCAAGTGTTATCATTTGAGCTATCAATGAGTACGATTATATAGCATAGTTTATCCTCGATAGTTTGGTGGTATTCATTTGTTAATCGATAGAGGACTTCATTTATAGATATGGACATCGTGGCTCCATTTATTAAATGTGAGTAGAATATCATCATATGGATGCTTTGTGATTTTGGATATTAAATCTTAACGTTGAGTTTTCAATAGTGACTATTGACAGATAACTTCCGGACAAGTCATAATATATATCCAAGTTCAAAGTGTGGTCATATGAGTAAATATGGTAACTTGGAGAGTTGTAGGCGGTCTATGAGCTCTTGGCGATTACTGATATTCTTCACGAGGATTCACTATCTCCTATAAGATATTCTAGGGTATGAATGAGAATCATTTACTTATTCCATCTTTATTTAAGAGTGCAATTTTAGTTTTTTAGTGGAATGAACTAAAATTAATAGATTGAACCTAAGTGAATCATTTGTTGATTGTGATTGTATTATGTCTATTGGAGCTTAAATTTAGATAGGCCCGCTAAGATCCCCAATCCACACGAACTTGCATGAATCACTTGATATATTCTACCGGACTATTTATGGGTCCATCTAGAATTGTATTTAATATATTAAGAATATAATTTGCACATTATTTATTTAATGAGTTGTTTAATTATATTAATATATTAATGAACGGCATGTGGGCTTGTTTCTTTTAGTAAGAATAGGTCTAGTTTACATGTGGTCTTTTTTATTAAGGTCCAAATGGAAATTAATGCATTATATTGTTTATTTTATTATTTAATAAAATAAGAAAAACAATATATGGCTCAAGTAATGGTCATGGGCGGCAAGGCTAATTTTATTAGCCCATTATATTGTTTATTTTATTATTTAATTAAATGGAAATTAATTAATATGTTAATTAATTATTTAATTAAGAATCAAATCTTTTTCTGATTAGGAAATATGTTTCCTAGTAATATACTATTAGTAGTAGTATATTAAATATAAAAGACTATATTTGATTATATAGTCACAAATACACTAAAGAGTTGGATTAGGGTTTGCACTATAGAGATATATATTATATTTGGCCAAGATATATATTAAGAAAAATGTCATAGATATATATATATATATGTAAGTACCTCACTTTTTAATTGGCTAATTTCGGTGACAAAATCACAATGGAGTTTAATCTTGTAAGGCTAGTTTAGAATTGAAGATATTCTACTCAAATGCTTAAGGACCTCATTGTGGATTTCAAGAGCTTCAAGGAAGGTAGCTTGTTGACCTTGTCTCTTAATTGAAGAGGTTTAGAGTGCACACACACAAAACTCATGCATTTTAGTATTTGTGTTAGTTTTGGTATAGTTGGTAAAATCTCTTTGTATTTTATAGAAATATATTTATGATATTTTTTGTATTTTTTACGAGTCCTTCTATGTGTGGATTTGTCCCTAGATGAGTTCCGAGTGATTCAAAGACTTATCTATGTGTTTCGGATGATTTCCGAGATATTTGAGACATTCTGTGTTTTTATCGAAAACCGGAATTCAATTCCGAGCTTAGAGTGGAAAGTTATATAATTTTCCATATTTGTTATTGAGTCCGGATCCATATTCCGAAGACGGAATCGAATTCTAAGTTCTGAGGTCAACTGGATCGAAGGTCACTCGGATTGGGAATCGGCTTAGTGTGGCATGATACAAATTATAAAAAAAAAAAAAAAAAAAAAAAAAATGGGAAAAAATCTAGAGGGTGGCGTGTGAAGGGCGTGCAGCCCACGGGAGCAAGCCTCCTCTGCCCCCGTGTGGCGCACAGCCCCTTCAACGCGCACCACCTCTTATTTCATTTTAATTTGCTTTCTCGTTTTGTTTGACTTTGATCTGTTGCTTTTTGTTTTGTATTTTCTTTGTTTTTTTTTTTTTTTGGCTTTATTTTATTGTTTTGTACTTTGTTTGTTTGCGAGTCATTATATACATATGTATATTTATTTATATGTCTCGTTGTTTGTGCGTATATATATAGTATATCTATATCTACCTGATCATTGTTTTCATGTTTGTTAGTATATATATATATATAATCGTGCATTAGACCTGATTTCACATATATATATATATTTCTTTCTTCTTCACTTGAACACACGCATATTTTGAGAGCAAAAAATTCACTTTAGAGAAAGAGAAATATTTTTCAAGAGAGAGATTTCCAAGATCCCATTTTTACTCATCCAAATCCAAAACCCATCATCTTCACACATCATCCAGCATTTTCTAGGTATGATTTCTCATGGTTTTTATATTTGTTCACATGACTTGTAGTTAGAACATCCTTGCATCCTTCACATGTTCTTTCTCTACAAGATTGCTCTTTTATTACTTGACTAGTTATAAGATTGCTCTTTTATTACTTGACTAGTTTCAAGATTGCTCTTTTATGACTTGACTTAGTTCAAGATTGTGTTTATTGTGTTTTGAGAGTTGTATTGTGGTAGATATTGCATATAGGACTTTGTTTGTCTATTTTGTTATGTTATATGCATGTCATTTAGTGAAATGATATCTAGGAATGTCTAACATGTTCATCCATGCCTAGATAAGCTTAAATGTCTAACATTGTATTTTAGCATCTTGAATATTGTTAATATTCACACTAGGTTGTTTTATCTCTTCAATTAGAGTCAAATCTTGTATTTGCCTTTTGGGTAGTTTGCAAGCATGAACTAGATTCACTTCTAAAGGCCCGTGGGTAGCAAAGATGGATTAGTAATCTTAGGGGTGATGCGGTCAACCTAGATTGTAATCGTATTTGCAAGTAGTGGATTGAGGTTCTACCGTGGCGCACAAAACAGCCCGTGGTTTTTTTCCGTGTGGGTTTCCACGTAAAAATCATGTGCTATTTACTTTCCGCATTTCCTACACTTGATTTTATTTGGTGACTAGTTGGGGTTGTTTTTTGTAATCTTGATTAATCTTGAAAAATTGGTAAAAATGGATTAAAATCTATTCACCCCCCCCCCCCCCCCCCCCCCAGATTATATTAAGACTTGTTAACATATATTTTCAATATATAATATATTCGGTATATATATTTGACTAGATATATATGAAGACAAAATTTTGCCATAGATATATAATATATAACCGAGATATATATGGTTATTATTATATAATGCATGCAATGTTTTAACAAAACAAATATATTAAAAATGCATGCAGTGTTTTAACAAAACTAATATATTAGAGTTGCGTGCAGTATTAATTAACAGAGATATGTTAGGCGTGCAAGTTTTATATACATATATATATTCTTCTTCGTTTTTTTTAGGCTAACCCTAGTTTTTGCAATTGAGAGTTTTTTCTTTTGCTAGAGAAAAATAAAATCCAACTCTTAGACTAGTGAAAAATTCGGCCAAGAGAGATTGAGAGAAGAGATTGTTCTTGTTTCGATAGTGCACTATGTTAGGATTATGCTCAATAGCAAGAGTGTAATGGTGTAATTAACAATCTTTTTCATATTAATAAAGTGATTTCTGTTTTAAACAAATCTTATAGCATTTATAGTTTAATAATTGTTAAAGTAAATAATCATAAGGTCTAAAGACTATGAGAAAAGAAGAATCGTTCATACATCTGGATATGTATGTAGTAGACACAATTCATTAGTTAGTCTTGAATATCATTCACAACTTAAGTTAAAGGTTGGGCACCTTTATCTTGTTAAAGTTGTAGAATTCTTTTGCTAGCATTTGAGTGGGATCAAATGAGATATGATGAGTCTAAAATCATCGGAGTGTCTTCGAGCAAAAGAATCTAGTGCACTGGGTGCATTGAACAGGATCACAATGAAATACTTTATCTATAACCGTCAGTAGATAAAAGTAATTTCATTATCAGGACAATCGGAGAGTCTATCTCAATCCTGAAATAAATGATGGACTTATGGTTGCAGGTGATATCATTTGAGCTATCAATGAGTACGATTATATCGCATAGTCTATCCTCGATAGTTTGGTGATATTCATTTGTTAATCGATAGAGGACTTCATTTATAGATATGGACATCGTGGCTCCATTTATTAAATGAGAGTATAATATCATCATATGGATGTTTTGAGGTAATTGGATATTAAATCTCAACTTTGAGTTTTCAATAGTGTCTATTGAAAATATGGCTTCTGGACAAGTCAAAATATCCAAGTTCAAAACGTGGTCATATGAGTAAATATGGTAACTTGGAGAGTTATAGGCGGTCTATGAACTCTTGGCGATTACTGATATTAATCACGAGGATACACTATCTCCAATATGATTGTCTAGGGTATGAATGAGGAAGCATCTTCCTTTTCTGTCTTTATTTAAGAGTTCAATTTTAGCTCTTTAGTGGAATGAGCTAAAATTAATGGATCGGACCTAAGTGAATCATTTGTTGATTGTGATTAGGTTATGTCTATTGGAGCTTAAATTTAGATAGCCCGCCAAGATCCCCAATCCACACGGACTTGCATGGATCACTTGTTATATTCTACCGGACCAATTTAGGGTCCATCTAGAATTGCAATTTAATGTATTAAGAATATAATTTACACATTATTTATATAATGGGCTGCACAATTATATTTATATATTAATGGATGACATGTGGGCTTGTTTCTTTTAGTAAGAATGGGTCTAGTTCACATGTGGGCTTTTTATTTAAAGACCTATGGATTTAATGAAATAAGAAAAATAATATTTGGCCCAATGTATATATGTGGGGCAGCAACATGCTATAATGGCATTAAATATTATTTTGTTTCATTATTTAATTAAATAAGAATTAATTTATTTATTAATTAATTGTTTAATTAAAGTAACAAATCTTTTCTAAATAGGAAATATGATTCCTATTTGTATACTATTGGTAGTAGTATAATTAAATAGAAAGACTTGTTTGACAAGGAAAATAAATAATTAATTTTATTTATTTGATCAAATAGGAAGTCTTTTTATTTTAGTCAAATAAGGAATAAAAGATTTATGAGTTTGATTAGGTTTTGGAAATCTTTTCTAAATAGGAATTAGGGTGCAATTCAAACTAATTAATTTTGGTTTGGAAATTGCGGCAACCCTAATTATTTTAGGAAGAGAATTCGGCCAACCCTAAAGAAGGAAGAAGAGAAATTTCGGCCACATATATATGTACACATATAGATTTCGGCCACCACTTTAAGGACTAGGGTTTTTGGTGCAGAATTTTTCTTCTTCTTCTTCTTCTCAACTCATAGTTAGAAATCGATTATTCTACTGAAAACAAAAAGAACATAGATTATTCTTTGATTGTATTCTAGTTGCTTATTCATCAATAAGCTTGTGAATACTATATCGATCAAGGTTCACGCGAGTTTCGATCATTAGATTGAGAACTCAAAAGTGACCGGAATAATCTTAGGTTCTTTTAGATTGTTTTTGGGACTAACGAATCAAGAAAAGTTTGTTAATCCAATCACAGGTTTGCAATTCAAAGAAAGGGAGACCACGCTCCTAGGTGATCCACGTTCGTGCTAGGATTGAAGATCTTGCGGATTACCATCGACGCAAGTCAATCGGATCACGCTACAAGAGGTATTAATCTTTTGTTTATTTTTATATATATCTTTAATTAATCAAAAGGGTTTAAGGTTCATAAAATTGGAAAAATTTTAAAAGCTACTCAAAACTATTTTCTAGTCTCGCTTCCGCTGCGGGTACAATTTTTCCCTACACACTGCTAGCCTTTACATCAAAAGGTTTTGTGCACAATTTTGAATAAGATTCACGCGAATTTCAATCTAACGATTGTGAATTCAAAAGTGACCGGAACATTGTTAGCAATTTTTTGGAGTTTATTGTGACTAACAAAAATCAGAAAAGTTTTGTTGTCCATTCTCAGGTACACAATTCAAAGAGAAGGGAGACCAAGCTTCTAGGTGATTCACATTCGTGATTGGATTGGAAGATCTTACGGATTACCATCGACGCATAGTCAATCGGATCACGTGACAAAGGTATGATATCTTTTGGTGTATATGTTTAATTAATTAAAGGGTTATGGTTCAAACTTGGAAAAATTTTAAAATATACTAAACTTCTTTTAGTCACGCTTCCGCTGCTTGCAAACGTTTTTCTCTACAGTATCAAGATTCTTCTTCCTCTTGCAAGGCATAAGCAAACACACACACAATTCATACATGTGTGTCTCTGCATCATTGTTCAAACATTTGGTATAACACTTTCATACACATTTAAGTATGCATATATATTTATCTCATTGTTGACAATCTTGTAGATTTGCATGTTTTCTCACCATCGCTTAGATATGGCATACTTGTGTGACTTAGTGTTTATTTGTTTGTGTTTCTTGTATTTTGGACTTGAACATGATCTTAGTTGATTCCTTATTGAGTTCCGGCATTTCGGTTACTCATTCATTAGATTTCATGTCCATACGACGTAGTCATTTATCATTCGTTGAGTTGTCTTCATCGTCATTTTTCGAGATGAATTCTCAACCTTTTTATCAAAGTTTCATAGTTTTCATTGTGCATTAGGGAGTTATGATTTGTAATAGAAAAATGGATTCGAAATTCGAGTTCGAAGGCCCGGATATGGCCAAAGAACGCAAGCAGAGCGTGAAAGGAGTTTGCTCAGCCAAAGGCCAAGCGATGGAGGCCACGTGTGGACCACGTGTGCCACACGGCCAGGGTAGCTCTTTGCCCACATGTGGCACACGTGCCCCACACGTGGAGGTGATGTGGCTGCTCTTGATTGGCTCCTTCCTTTCCCTCTCTCTCTCTCTTTTAAAAACATTTTCCTTCTCTCCAAACATAACTTGAAGAAAATTGAAAAGAAAGAAAGTGTGCAGAAAATTCTTCATGATTTTTGTCTTCTTGATTCAATCATAACTTTCTCATTTAAACTCTGAATCACTTGATTCAAAAGCCAAAAATGTTGGTCTTGATGAGAGCTACAAACCCCAAGCATTTTTAGAGCCAAGTGACTTTGTGATTGTTTGCTGTGAGCTTATTTCAGTCCGAGGTTCATTTTGTAAGTGTAACATTTTCTTCTTACTTTCATTTTTGATCATCTCTTTTAATCTTCATATTTGATTGATGAAATGTATTAAGAATGATGATAAATCATATGCTAGGTTTGTACGATTGATTGATTGTTGAGTTTTAACCTTGTGATTTCATTTGAACATATTTAGCTAAACTTGATTGAAATTGAAATTGATTCTAGATTTGACATATATGATGTGCCTCATGATATTGTCTAGGTTTAATTTCATGATCTAAGAACTAAGATTCTTGTGTGATATATTGAATATTCATATATTGTTCTTATTGATTCACATGCTTTGATTTCTAGGTACATTTGTGATTGTTTGTTGATAGAATATCCACTATAAGAAAATATGATTTTGTTGATAGTTATAGGTTGATAGTTTTTAACTATCATAAATTCTTGACAGTTATTGTATTTGTTGACAGTTTTTAACTGTTAAGGATTTATGACAGTTAAAAACTGTAAACAAATAACTAACATTTTTTTATATATATTATTAACATATTAAATAATATATAATATATATTGTTTAATATAATTTTTTATGAAATATAAATATATAATATATATTATTTATATATATTAATATATAATATATATATTATATATATAATACATATATATTATATATAATACATATAATACATATAATAAAAAATATATAATATAATATAATATAATATATATATATAAACTATATAAATATATATAATATAATATATATATAATACTTATATATTATATATAATACATATAATAAAATATATAATATATAATACAATATATATATAAACTATATAAATATATATTATATAATATAATATAATATAATATGTATAAACACTATATAAATATATATAATAATAATATATTATATTATATTATATTATATTATATAAATAATAATAATATATTTATATAATATAATATATATATATTATATTATAAATATAATATAAATTGTCTGCATGAGTTTGGAAAAAGGGTTCACGGGCTTGACAGATTGCAATTAATATGATTCTCATCATCTGAATCTGTAGCACCACATATCTAACAGGGCCAAAAAGTCGTCTGAGTGTCTAGGGCCATAGGATCTTGTGAATCCTGCAAAAAATCTTCTGGTAATGGATCCCAACTTTAGGGGTGGCAGGTACCCTGCACCGTCTAACTTATAGTCTTAGAGTTTTCCCCACAAAGCGGCACTACCATGGCCTAAACAGGGTACTCACTGAGTGACTGTCCATAGACGATACAAGGACCTTTAAGCCAAAAGACCAATATCCATTTTCTGATATGCAGGATCCTCAACTAGAGGCAAGCACAGAGCATACTTAGATAATTACAGACTGATATTCATCATCTAGATAAATATTGAAGAAGAAGATGAGAGAGTTTAGAAAACCATTTAAGATAACACACAAAGTTTTTCTTAAAATATTTCTGATCTTAACTTGATCTGAATTTTACAAGGGGAGACTCCTCATTATATAGGAGGAGAGGTGATAAACCAAAAGCTTACATGAAAATCACGTGAACATGTACGTGATTGATTACATTAGTACATCAGTACAGATAGTAGATAACTATCTTACAAAAGGACAAAATGAAAAGTTCACATGTCCGTGAAAACAAAACATATACAAACAAACAAAACCTAATACAACCAAAATACAAACAAACAAACTTTAAAAGTTTGTAATCAAACCACAAACAAACAAATGTAAATAGTAACACCAATAGTAACACATGTGATAAGCTTTGCTGATTGATTGTTGTCAGTTTATGAACTGAAATTGTCTGCACGAGCTTAGAAAAAGGGTTCACGGGCTTGACAGATTGCAATTAATATGATTCTCATCATCTGAATCTGTAGCACCATATATCCAACAGGGCCAAAAAGTCGTCTGAGTGTCTAAGGCCATAGGATCTTGTGAATCCTACAAAAAATCTTCTAGTAATGGATCCTAACTATAGGGCTAGCTTTAGGAGGAATCTCTGGGCACCCTTGTGAGGATTAGACATTCATCTGTATAGACACCATTAGTATCACAAAGAAAGTTTAACAGAGAAGTCTGAAGCTTAGCAGGATACATTTGTGAATAGTCAAAAGTGGTGTGCCATTCATAATTGATGTTGTGTGTCCAAAGAAGTTTTTTGTGAGGATTGTAACGATAGGGCCTGTGAAATATCCAAATGCAGGATACAGAAGAGGTTGTATCAGGGTCAAGTTTCCAAAGGTTATATTGTCCCATGAGTTTGGTGAGTTCAGTTCTCCAGTAGGACAATGAATCAAACCATTGAAGGAATGTCCATAGGAGGGAATGTTGTTGAGCTGGATCATGGAGATGATCATATAAGTCCTGAAGAGGGAATACAATGGCATGATGATGGAGGATAGATAGACACCATAAAAACCATAAAACTCGAGGAGTGAAGTAATCAAAGGGAGGCATTAGGAAGGGATCTAGGAAAGGTTTTGTTAGGTTGATGAGAGTATGATGACATCCTTTCTGGAGTTCTATCAAGTAGACAATGAGATGAGACTTTACAAAATCTTGGATTTGATCAGAGGTAGGTTGTTGATTTGGGGGAAGAGTTTGTAGTAGCTCTGGTGGAAAGATTAGGTTGGTAAGAGCTGGGAGATCTGGTGAGGGATCTGATGAGGAGGAGGCTGAGGTAGCCATAAAGACTAATGGAATTCTTCTGGTTGAGGTGATGAGATGGACTGGTTGAGGCCTGGAAAGCATGTCTACAATTATATTGTGTTGGCCTTTCACATGTTTAACAGTGAAGTCGTATCTGGAGAACCAGTCTTTGAGTCTCAACAGTTGAGGATTAGGAGGAATCTTATTGCGGAACTCGAGGATATTTGGAAAAGATGAGTTGTCCATTTCCACAATAAAGTTTCTTGTCCTGAGGTGGAAGTCAAACTTTTGGATTCCATTTTTCACTGCGAGAATCTCTTTGTAGATAGTGTGATAATGCTGTTGGGCAGGTTTGAATTGTCCGCTAGCGTGACCACAATATCTTATTTGACCATCTTTTACTTCGATGAGGATGGCACCCCAATAGGTGTCACTGGCATCAGTCTGGAGGATTATTTGACCGGAGGATGGAATAGTGAGAGCTGGTGGAGACTGTGCAATTTTCTTCGGTTGGATTATGGCATCAGTATGTGAAGCACTCCAAGGAGGAGGTTTCTTCTTTAAATGAACAGAAAGAATTGAAGTGTAATGGCTGACTCGAGGAATGAAATCTCTAATGTAATTAACAATTCCAAGGAACTGTTGAATTTGTTTGTGTGTAAGATTTGAGTCAGGGAAATCTAGGAGTTGTGAAGCCAGATGAGGACCATGACGGTATTGACCATTTGAAATATGCATACCAAGAAATTCTATTTCTTTGAGGCCAATCATACTTTTCTTTTATGAAAGCATAATACCATACTGGTTGAGTAAATCATGGAAATGATGAAAAAGTTGTGTATGTGAATTCTCATCTGTCGAGAACAGGAGAATATCATCAATGTAGAGTAGGGCAGAATGGAGAATAGGATGAAAAATCCTGGTGATGGCTTTTTGGAACAGGGAAGGTGTTGTCTTGAGACCGAATAGTAGGACAGTCCATTGATACTGGGCATTAGGAAGACAGAAAGTTTTTTTTGTATTTATCACTAGGATGGATACCAATTTGCCAGAAAGCGCATTTGAGATTGAATCTGGAGAAAATGTTGGCACCTGGGAGTTGTGAAAACAGTATATTGGTTCTGGGAACAGGGAATTTGTCACTTTGCAGAAAGAGATTGAGAGGCTTGTAGTCAATGACTAATATTTTCTTGCCTCTGATTTGTTCTGAACGTTTTTCAACAGAGAAAGCTTGACACGCCCATGGTGAAGAGGTGTGTTCAAGAAGACCTTGCTGAAGCAAGATATCACATTCTTCATTTGCTAATCTGAGGTCTGATGGTGACATGCCAGAATGGGTGGCTTTTGTAGGGTTAATATCTTCATTGAGCTTGAAGGGCAGCTTGATGAAGAAGTCTGGATTTTTCCACAAAGGATTGGGGTGATGGAAATCAGCATGACTATTGGAGCAAAACTGAAGTAGTTTTCTTTGAATCTGTTCAAAGGAAGGTTGAATTTCAGACAAAGGGAAGATTTTGGGAATGTTTGAAAATGACTTGAACTCTTTTTTGTATCTAATTCCCTTAGGTAGAAGATGGAGGGATTTGCATTGGCAATAGACATCCCATCCAATGAGGATATCTTTGTCAAGCAAAGGTGTTCCAATAACATGGACCTAAATGGTATAAGAAGGGAAAATCTTAGTATCAATCTTTTTTTTTGGTAACTGGATTAGTAGTGAATATCTTTCCATCAGCTGCTTTGAAATAACGGGTAGAGGGTTTCCATGCAGCAGGAGGAAGGATCTTAGGATTCATCATGGTGTTATGAGATCCTGTGTTGAAGTAGGCAATGACATCAATTGGCTTGGAATATTTGTCAGGAAGGATGTGTATTGAGGCTTGGGGGCCTGATTGGGAAATGATCTGTGAAGCCT
This sequence comes from Acer campestre, assembly GCA_954870605.1. Lineage (NCBI taxonomy): Eukaryota > Viridiplantae > Streptophyta > Magnoliopsida > Sapindales > Sapindaceae > Acer > Acer campestre. Next base: position 12,831,410 of record OX940804.1, read on the forward strand.
GGTAGGATTCATGGATTGAATCAGCATCTGAGGAAGCAGAGTATTCTGAATCTGTTGTTGTAACATCTGTGTCTTGGAGCACAAAACTTGTGTTTTGATCAACATACTCTTGTTCAGAATAGATGGATTCCACATCAGCATCAGTTGGAATGTCATCTGCCAGTTGTTCAATCTGATGAACTAGTTTTGCTGACTTTGCCATCTTGTTGGGGCATTTCTTTGCATAATGACCCTTTTGTCCACAGATGAAACATTTCTGGGACTTGTTCCATGCACGCTTGGACTTCTTCTTGAAGTATTAGAACTTTTTGTTGTTGTTATTCTTGTGCTTGGATTTGGAATGTCGAAAATGGTTTTTCTTCTTTGTCTTGCAGGTATATGTGTCTTTGGATTTGCACTTGATTTGTAGAGAAGGTTGCTTACAACTGGTTTCATATCTTCGTCCTTCTCGTAACATCTTGGAGAAAACCTTCTGTGTGACACAGAGTTTTTCTAATGCACTAAAGGAGTACATATGGATTTCACCAAGAGTTGTATCATTGAGAGTTCTGCCAGAAGCATCAATCTTTCTTTGTAATTCATCGTGAAGTTCTTCTGGAAGAGAATTCATATAAACCTGCTTAAGACTTTGATCATTGATTCCACCAAGGATGTGGAACCGGCTGGACATCTTTTTGTAGTGGAACATGATGTCTTTCTTTCGGAGAGAGCAGCAACGCATCTCAAAGAATTCTTGTCTAGTTTGTTTGTAGAAGTGATCGGGATCACCAAGAAATTCTCTGAATATGTAACCCATAGCTTGAGAAGCTAGAGGTACTCGGACAAACTGGAGTTGTCTGTATTCTCCGAGGGCTTGATACCAGTCTCTGAGAGAGCCTGTGTAGCGAGAAACAAATTCTCTGATAATAGCTTCAAGATTGTGTTCTGATTTGCCATTTGTAAGTCGAGCCATGCACTCATTTCAAAAATCTTCTTTCTCCAAGAATCTGGAGAGGAGTTGTCAAGGTTGAACCAAGGACCATTGGTAGGCTTGGTACTATGAGGCTCACCTGGGACATTTTCTTGTGGTTCTTCCACATATGGGTCAGTGGAGGCATCATCAGGAGTATCATAAGTATGAATAGATGGTTGGGGATCTGTCCTTGAAGCCATGAAAACTTGGGTGAGATCTGTTTGATTAGGGTCTGGAATAGTGTTCCAAGAGGACTGGGATGAAGTATTGGAGGTAGAATCTGATTCTGGGTCTGAAGATGTGGGAGAATGGTGAGAAGTATACAGGGCAGGCCTGTATTGGTATGAGGCTGGTTGTTTGTCTTTTCTAGTATGGGAGGACCTTTTTTCTGATTTTTTCTTTTTGGGAGGAGAAAGAGGAGGATACTTTCGGAAAAGTTCTCCGGTGGATTTGAAGTATTGAGAATCATCTGGTGGTCTGGATGAGGAAGGGTATGGAGGTGATGAAGGAAACATCAAGGTCTGAATGTAAGGTTTTGGCACACAAGGAGGTGGAGCAGGATGGAAATGATCTCTGTTTAGTTGGTCTAGTTGTTCTCTGAGTCTTTTGATCTCTCTTTCTTTTTGTCAAAATCAGGGCCAAAGTAGTCATGATTAATGTATCTATGAAGATCAGCATCTAGTTTGGAGATCTTAGACTGAAGATCAGTGGAGAAGTCTCTGAAAACTGTATCCATTCTTTGGAGGCTATGTTCATGTTGAGAAACATGATGGGAGACTCGGTCAATCTTCTGATCAATAGAGTTAAGAACTCTATTTTGTATTCTAGCATTATGGGTTTGCCAGTTGAGAACTTGTTCAGCCTGTGAGGGATGTTTTAGAGATCCATTAGGTAAAACTTCAGTGGATTGGATGAAAGGTCTGGAAAATCTATTCTTTTCAGGGTTAGAGGATGGTTCCAGAGGAGGAAAATCTTGATCATAATTGGAGGCCATGTAACATGTAATGGGTTGAGGTTGAGGTTGAGGTTGAGGTATAGAATGAATCTATGGTTCAGGTTCTGGTTCAGGAGGCAATAATCCTTCAGATCGCAAGATCTGTAGAGCTCTGTCATATATGGATAGAGGTTTGTTTTTGATAGGGTGAACGACTATCCAAGGGCTGTTTTTGTCATCAGGTTTGCGAGAGGGTTTGCAAGGTGATAAGTAGCCTTTAAAACAGTCTCGGCATTCACAATCTGCATCGCACATGTTGGGATCAACGTCCCAAATGAAATGACTATTGATTTTGTCTGTAAAGACTGCAGATCCATCAGCTTCAAAACTGTGGATGGGAATATCATCTTCTGTCGTGACTGGTCTGATCATCAGTGCTTGGAAGATGGGAGGAGTACTGGAACTGGAGGAGGCTTCTGGATCTACAAGTGGTTTGTATATTGTTTTGATAGAACCATCGGGTTCTCTGGTATACTCAGTATCTGTAGCAACTACTGGAGTATTGTTGATTGACTTAGAAGTGGTTCCTAGTGCGAATAAGCAGATCACTATCTACTATGACAACAGTGGAGCAGTGGCTAATTCGAAATAACCAAGAAGTCATAAGAGAGGGAAACACATTAAAAGGAAGTATCATCTTCTTAGGGAGATTGTGCATAGGAGTGACGTGATGATTACCAAAATCGCATTAGCAGAAAATCTAGCGGATCCCTTCACAAAGGCTCTACCACAGAAGAGTTTTGATGGGCACCTAGAAAACATGGGAATGAGAGAATGACACATTTGCTATAGCGCAAGTGGGAGATTGTTAGGATTACACTCAATAGCAAGAGTGTAATGTTGTACTTGACAATCTTTTCATATTTGTAAGGATTCCCATTATTGATTGGCTTATTTCGTGGACAAACCACATATTGGGGTTTGAATTGTAAGGGTAGATTAGGTGTTTGAAGATCAAGCTCAAAGGCCCTTTTCAAGACCTCAAGGTGACAAACACTCCAAAGGTATATTCTTTAGTGCTCATTTTTCTTTGAAGAGATTTAGAAGCACACACACACTTAGCATTCTTGCATATGTGTGCATTCTCTTCACATGTCACATTTCACACTAGCACTTTGATTGTATATCTTGTTGTGTGTTTATGTGTCTTGCAATTCATTTCCCGAATGTGTTTGGAAACATTCGCGCATGCATGATAATGTGCTTGGTTTTACACGAAGACCGCTCACGGAGAATGCCCTTGGCTTCTCCTTGGTTTCACCTATTTTGGTGAATTGGTGGTTACGATCGGCAGCCTGGCTGCCGAATCGAAACCGCCGATCAGACCTGATGCATTTAATTCTCGGGTCTGATTCTGCGGTTAGATCGGCGGTTACGAAACCGCTAAATAAAACCGTCGATGCTCCCCTGTTTCTCTCGGGATCAATTATGCGGTTATTATCTTCGGCCTGGCCGCCGAATGAAACTGTCGATCGTGCGTTTTCAAGGGCAATTTTGTCTTTTCACATGCCCTGTTCTTGATGTCTATAAATATCACACTTTCTCTAATCTCTAACTTAGTTCTCTGACTCTAAAGAACCCTAAGCTTCAAAGAGAGATATTTGAGAGAAAATCAAATCAAGAACTCATTTTTATACACTCAAAACCATATACTTGTGCATCAAAGATCATCTAAGCATTTTCTAGCATAGTTAGTTTGCTTATTTGAATGGGGTTTGCTCAACACACATCCTTTGGTATGTTCCTCACTAATCTCATCTAAGTTTAGTGTTTTATTTATCAAAGAAATCTCTTATATTATTTGTATGCTCTTAGAATATATTCTAGATACAAAATAGAGATTGTTGTGTTGACATGATTGAGTGTTGTATTTTGATAGCAACATCTAGGTTATTTAATCTATGATTTGCTAAGCTTTATGACATGTCATTTAGCTATTGATATCTGGGATTGCATTTGTTGCCATCTAATCATCCTAGATAAGCATATAGAGTTGCCTAGCTCTCATTGCATTTGTTGAGTATATGATATATTCACATAGGTTGTAATCTCTTCATTGAGAAGTAAGTCTTGCGTGTAGCTTCCGGGATTAGGTTGCTTAGATCGCAAGCAATTGAAGTCTTGTGTGATAGATTGGGATTAGGTCGGACACTGGGATTAGGTGGTCACACAAGCAAATTGCTTTTTTCGAGTAAAGGAATCTAGTGCACTGGGTGCACTGAACTGGATCATAATGAAATACTTTTTTCTAGAACCGTCAATAGATAAAAGTCTTTTCATTATCAGGACAATCGGAGAGTCTATCTTAATCTTGATATAAATGATGGACTTATGGTTGCAAGTGTTATCATTTGAGCTATCAATGAGTACGACTATATAGCATAGTCCATCCTCGATAGTTTGGTGGTATTCATTTGTTAATCGATAGAAGACTTCATTTATAGATATGGACATTGTGGCTCCATTTATTAAATGTGAGTAGAATATCATCATATGAATGCTTTGTGGTTTTGGATATTAAATCTTAACGTTGAGTTTTCAATAGTGTCTATTGAAAGATGACTTCTGGACAAGTCATAATATATATCCAAGTTCAAAGTGTGGTCATATGAGTAAATATGGTAACTTGGAGAGCTATAGGCGGTCTATGAGCTCTTGGCAATTACTGATATTCTTCACGAGGATTCACTATCTCCTATATGATTGTATAGGGTATAAATGAGAATCGTTAACTTATTCCATCTTTATTTAAGATTGCAATTTTAGTTCTTTAGTGGACTGAACTAAAATTAATAGATTGAACCTAAGTGAATCATTTGTTGATTGTGATTGGGTTATATCTATTGGAGCTTAAATTTAGATAGGCCCGCCAAGATCCCCAATACACACGGACTTACATGAATCACATGATATATTCCACCGGACTATTTATGGGTTCATCTAGAATTGTATTTAATATATTAAGAATATCTAGAATTGTATTTAATATATTAAGAATATAATTTGCACATTATTTATTTAATGGGCTGTTTAATTAGGTTAATATATTAATGAAAGGCATGTGGGCTTGTTTCTTTTTGTAAGAATGGGTCTAGTTCACATGTGGGCTTTTTTAAAGTCCAAATGGATTAAATAAAATAAGAAAACAATATTTGGTCCAAGTTATAGTCATGGACGGCTAGGCTATATTAATTAGCCCATAATATTGTTTTATTTTATTATTTAATTAAATGGAAATTAATTAATATGTTAATTAATTATTTAATTAAGAAACAAATCTTTTTCTGATTAGGAAATATGTTTCCTAGTAGTATACTACTATTAGTAGTATGTTAAATATAAAAGACTTTATTTGTTTAGTTAAATTAGGAAGTCTTTTATATAGTCACAAATTCACTAAAGAGTTGGATTAGGGTTTGAGTTCTAAGAAGTCTTTTGTGGAAACACAAATCCTATTTGGAAAAGGACTTTGGTGATCACCTTGTTGGACAAGGCTAGAATTTGGCAACCCTAAATATATTAGGGCAAAAAATTTGGTCCCTATATAGCACAAGGGATGAATTTCGGCTAACCCTAGTTTTTGCCTTTGAAGAATTAATTTTCTTTTGCTAAAGTGGAAAAATACAATCCTACTCTAAGACTAGTGAGAGATTTCGGCCAGGAGGGGTTGTGAGAAAAGAATTGTTCCTATTTTGATAGTGCACTAGTGATCTTAACATCAAGAGATCTTGTGCACAATTTCAAATAAGGTTCACGCGAATTTCAATCTAACGATTGTGAATTCAAAAGTGACTGGAACATTCTTAGCAACTTTTTGGAGTTTGTTGTGACTAACAGAGTCAGAAAATGTTTTTGTTGTCCATTTTTAGGTTCACAATTCAAAAGAAGGGAGACCACGCTCCTAGGTGATTCACATTCATGATCGGGTTTGGAAGATCTTGCAGATTACAATCGGCGCTTGTCAATCGGATCACGTGACAAAGGTATTTTATCTTTTCGTATATATGTTTAATTAATTAAAGGGCTAAGGTTCAATATGGAAATTTTTTTAAAAATATACTTGTTACCGGAAAATCGTCACTGGGGGTGAAATTCCAAATAACGACTTTACAAGGACAAAGATCAAGATTGACCCTGGTTGGAGGGGTATCAAGTGGTTCGATACCGACTATCCTAAGCAATGCAAATACGACGTGGGACACCAGAAAATGGATAAAAATGAGTTTTTTTATTGATCGTCACTTTGCATTACAAATATGTGAACTATACATTCAGGATTAACTGTAAGGTATGGAGATTCAGTGGGTAATGGAGATGGTCGCGATGGTGATCTCGTGCATGTCGATAAGTAGAACTTGATCGTAGGGTTTCTGGTCATGATTTTCGGTCCCCTTTTTCGATGAATAAGTAGTTGTATATATAAGTCTTATTGCTTGACATGCACTCCTATAATTTCGGTCTAGGGTTTGGCCAATGCAGGATCTTCTTCTTTTTAGGAGATAATCTCGGGGATTTACGTGTAGAATCTAGTCTTTCCTTCCTAGGAGAAGTCAATCTCGTGATCAAATTGTTACCTTCCTAGTAGGATTCTTACTGTGGTGACCTGCTCAAAATAGGACTTTCTGGCGGGAAAGTGTACTTCTCCTATGTACGGCAACGTTTTAATGAATCTTCTACGGAGCTTTTAGTTTCTGATATGAGAATCTTGCTACCTGGTATCTTCCCACTTGGCGGGCTAGCTATACCAGAAAATGCAAGCCAGTAGGCATCCAGCTGATAGAGTAGAGGGATATCTAGCTAGTATTATAGCGAGATGCTTAGTGGATCTCCGTGTCGGGGTGCTGCGGGGTTCATATTGTGGCGGGATACTAAGTGGAACTCCATGTTAAGGTGCTGCAGGGTTTATAGGAGACCAGGGTATGATGGGGTTGGACCTCGCTGTGGGTTCTAGCGAGTACCCCAGCTTGGGACGTTGCTTATGAATCGAGATGCTGGTGGGGTCCTAAAGAAGCTGGAGAAAGGCGGGTTCGTACCCCGCTAGAGGGGGTGTGTACTCTGATCAGTCGGAGTCCGCCTTTGTCAGGGTAGTCAGTGTAGGGAAAAATCTACCCGCAGCGGAAGCGAGACAAAAAAAAAATAGTTTGAGTACCTTTTAAAATTTTTCCATTTTTATGAACCTTAAACCCTTTTGATTAATTAAAGATATATAATAAATAACAAAAGATTAATACCTCTTGTCGTGTGATCCGATTAACTTACGTCGATGGTAATCAGCAAGATCTTCAATCCTAGCACGAACGTGGATCACCTAGGAGCGTGGTCTCCCTTTCTTTGAATTGCAAACCTGAGAGCGGATATAACAAACTTTTCTTGATTCGTTAGTCCCAAAAACAATCTAAAGAAACCTAAGATTATTCCGGTCACTTTTGAGTTCTCAATCTTATGATCGAAACTCACATGAACCTAGATCGATGTAGTATACACAAGCTTATTGATGAATAAGCAAACAATATACCATCAAAGAATAATCTATGTTCCTTTTGTTTTTAGTAGAATAAAAGCTCTCTATCTATGAGTTGAGAAGAAGAAGAAAAAATAAAATTTCTGCACCAAAAACCCTATGGCCGAAATTCTCTTCTTTTTCTTTTAAGGGTGGCCGAATTCTTTCTTTCAAATGGACTAGGGTTGCCGCAATTTTTTTACTCCAAAAATATAGGAGTTTTAGTTGCACCCTAATTCACTTTCTAAGAGTTCAAACCCTAATCCAACTCATAAATCTTTTATTCCTTATTTGACTAAAATAAAAAGACTTCTTATTTGATTAAATAAATAAAATTAATTATTTATTTCCTTGTCAAACAAGTCTTTTAATTTAAGTACACTATTACCAATAGTATACCAATAGGAATCATATTTCCTAATCAGAAAAGATTTGTTTCTTAATTAAACAATTAATTAATAAATTAATTAATTCTTATTTAATTAAACAATGAAAACAAAATAATATTTAAGGCTATTATAGCACCTTGCCGCCCCATATAATATATTGGGCCAAATATTATTTTTCTTATTTCATTTAATCCATAGGACTTTAAACAAAAAGCCCACATGTGAACTAGACCCATTCTTACTAAAAGAAACAAGCCCACATGTCATCCATTAATATATAAATATAATTTAGCAGCCCATTACATAAATAATGTGCAAATTATATTCTTAATATATTAAATGCAATTCTAGATGGACCCTAAATTGGTCCGGTAGAATATATCAAGTGATCCATGCAAGTCCGTGTGGATTGAGGATCTTGGCGGGCTATCTAAATTTAAGCTTCAATAGACATAACCTAATCACAATCAACAAATGATTCACTTAGGTCCGATCCATTAATTTTAACTCATTCCACTAAAGAGCTAAAATTGAACTCTTAAATAAAGACAGAAATGGAAGTTGTTTCCTCATTCATACCCTAGAAAATCATATTGGAGATAGTGTATCCTCGTGATTAATATCAGTAATCGCCAAGAGTTCATAGACCGCCTATAACTCTCCAAGTTACCATATTTACTCATATGACCACGTTTTGAACTTGGATATTTTGACTTGTCCAGAAGCCATGTTTTCAATAGACACTATTGAAAACTCAACGTTGAGATTTAATATCCAATTACCTCAAAACATCCATATGATGATATTATACTCTCATTTGTTAAATGGAGCCACGATGTCCATATCTATAAATGAAGTCCTCTATCGATTAACAAATGAATATCACCAAACTATCGAGGATAGACTATGCGATATAATTGTACTCATTGATAGCTCAAATGATATCACCTGCAACCATAAGTCCATCATTTATCTCAGGATTAAGATAGACTCTTCGATTGTCCTGATAATGAAATTACTTTTATCTACTGACGGTTATAGATAAATTATTTCATTGTGATCCTGTTCAATGCACCTAGTGCACTAGATTCTTTTGCTCGAAGACACTCCGATGATTTTAGACTCATCATATCTCATTTGATCCCACTCAAATGCTAGCAAAAGAATTCTACAACTTTAACAAGATAAAGGTGCCCAACCTTTAACTTAAGTTGTGAACAATATTCAAGACTAACTAAAGAATTGTGTCTACCACATACATATCCAGATGTATGAACTATTCTTCTTTTCTCATAGTCTTTAGACCTTATGATTATTTACTTTGACAATTATTAAACTATAAATGCTATAAGATTTGTTTAAAACAGAAATCACTTTATTAATATGAAAAAGATTGTTAATTACATTATTACACTCTTGCTATTGAGCATAATCCTAACAGTCGGATGGTGTCTGTACTCCTATATTCTCCTTGTTTTGAGGTGGAAAATTCTTCCTTGGTACTTCGCCAATTCTGGCGATTAACAAAAGTCCCCCCTGACTTGGACACTGATACCTTGTCGGGGTCGGAGTCGGAGTCGGAGTCGAAGTCAGGATCTTGTCTATACTTGATGGATTTTCTGCCTTATCTGCTTATTTCCTTGTCTGACTAGTTCTCCACCTAGGATGAGCAAATCCTTACTTGATGCTTAAATATTGATTGCGTGTCGATTAATGATTGGGTTCCTCGTTTTCAAAAAGAGTCGTTTTGGCGCGATTAATGCTGAACTCTACCCATCCTTCGGGTCACCGATTCCGGTTTCCCGGTGTGTAACTGCCACCCCTCTTCTATAAATAGACCGGCTCCACTGGTGCTTTCTTTCTTACTTTCAAACTTTCCAAATCACAACAGAGAACAAACCCTGTCTGACTTGCCTTCAGCTTTCTTTCTTCTCTACTTAGCAATCTTCCAGAAATCTCTTATACCTTCTTCTTTTCTAATGGCATCTCCTTCTAGACTTCCCACTTCACAGGAAACTCCTATTGATCAGCCCTCCCCCTAGGATAGCCTCCTCCCATCCCGACCCCGCATCTTCGCCTCTGTCAGATAGTATCGATGCCCTCTTCAACACGGAGAAGGCTGATTTGGTGGAGGACTCCCTGACGTCAATAGGGAGGAAACGAGATCGAGATGGAGATGAGGCGACTGATGACACCCCGCGGGCTCAATGCTGTCGCTCCACTTGAAACCCACGAATCGGGTCGGGTTTTCACAACCAACCAGAGGATCATGTCATTATTAATGACCCGGCGGATGCAACGAAAGTGGGTAGTAGAGATGGAGGCAGTGATGAAAGGGTTTCTCTAGTCGGGGTCCAAGCCAGCTCTTTCGCCCTTTTTCATGACAGGAGGATAGTCCCCAACTCCATATGCACCTTGGATACTCTGGCCAAGCTGAAGGAGGAGTACAAGATTCCTGATAACATCACTCTCTCTCTTCCTCATCGAGGTTACGATGTATACACCCCGCCTCAAGATCGCCTGCTGATCCACAAGGCGGCCTTCGAATGTGGTGTTCGGTTACCATTTCATCCCATACTTCGCCGGGCACTTGTTGCACTGGAGTTAGCCCCCCTCCGGATCTCGCCGGGTTTCTAAAAGCACTTGACGGGGTTCTTGGTGCTCTGGAAGGAGCAGTGCGAGAAAGATCGCATAAAGCTGGAGCCGGGGTTAGACGAGCTCCGCTTCCTTTTTAACACCACCAATATGGTGCTCCGAGGTTAGTTTTACCTAAGGGCATTGAATGACATGAAGTTTACTGTTCCAAGGGCAAATGTGAAGTACGCCGCGCCCTGGAATGAAGAATGGTTCGTGGTGGAAGGCGAGTGGGGGCACATTGTCTTTATTGGGGGGTATGAATACCCCGTCCCTACACAATTTTCAACAAGGGACAAGTGGGCGAAAGGGGTGCTGGCTCCTAAGTCCCGGGACATTCTTACAAGGATCATGAAGAGGGGGTACACCAACATGCAGTATCCCACTCTAGATCCCTTTGAGGGAGCCCGCCTGGAATGGTACTTGAGGATTTCCGTTGCCCTTCCTAGTAAGTGACTGCATCTTATTCCCCTATTTCTTTCATATGTTTCCCTTTTGCTTGTTCTCATAATGCTTATTCTCTTCTTACAGTATCAGCTACCCCGATGACAACGGGGTCTCCATCTTCCTCTAGGACAGGGGGCCTAGCTCTGCCAACTGTACTTCTCCTGCTCCTTCTCCTTCTCCTTCTCCTTCTCCTCCTCCTTCTATCACGGCCAAAGATGTGCTGGGGTCTCTACAAGTTGGGACTGATCCCACTCCTCCTCTGGCTCTGTCAAAGGCATCTACTGGTCTTATCACACCCCGTCCCATTCTAGCGGGGTCGAGGGCCAAGACTCCTACCCGTCTTCCTTCTCCTCCTCTATCGCGCTCAAAGATTACAGCGATGTTAGCCAGGGCAGCTAAGGCCCGGGGTTCTGGAAGGTCGGCAGAGAAGAATGCCGCTCCTCCAACAAAGACTTCTCCTGCTCCTGCTCCTGCTCCTGCTGCTCCTGCTCCTGCTCCTCCTCCTCCTCCTCCTCCTCCTCCTACAACCTTTTCCAAAGACCCTGCTAGAATCTCGGAGGAGGAGGCAACTATCCCCCTTCCTGCCCTTGATGCTGATGTGGCTTCTGGATCGGGTCAAGGGGTGCTACCTTTGACGAGGTGGTGTCCCGATTTACAGCCTCCTGCACTGGTAGAGGCTTGATGAATACGGCCAAGCTTCCTACTGACATCCTGGTTGCTAAGGGAGCATCTGTTTTGGCTGAGGTAAAATTCTTCTTTCTCTCTTGCTATTCTTTCTTCCTTCTGTCAAGTACTAACTTTCTCTTCTTTTTGTAGGGCTTCAAGTTTGCTTTGGCTATGGAGAAGCAGCTGCTGACCTTGAGGGAGGCTTACATCGGCCTCCAAACGAAGCTAGAAGACACTCAATAGGAGCTGGTTCAGATGCAAAAGAGTGTGGCCCCTCTGCTTCAGGAGGCCAAGGAGTCTGAAGAAGTGAGGCATGAGGCCTTGGTGGCTGTTAGACGCCTTGAGCGTTGCTTAGATACGGAAACCGTAAAGTCCTTGCATCGTCAAGAGGAGAGGGAGCGCGTGAAAGTTGAGAAGAAGCTGCTGCTACATGAGAACCAGCTTTTGCGGGATGCCATAGCAGACCTGGAGGCTCAACAGGGCCCTTCATTTGAGGATGGCTATTTCACACCTTGTTACGAGGTAGCCACAGCTTTGCCCCCTCCCTTCGACCTCGAAGCAGCCTTGAACTGGGACCGGGAACAAATAATGGTGAAGGCGGCTCAACTATCAAATGGGGACCAGGAAGCAGAGGTTCCTCTACAAGACACAGCTCATCCGGGTCAAGGGGTTAGCGCAGCTGCAGGGTTCCAGCTTGATGGCACTGAAGGAGCTGCTCAGAATCCTCCTGTCCAAAATGAACAAGGGGTGGACCCCGTGTCTACCTCAGGAGTGGTCCTGTTAGAGGAGGATGAGGAGCCAGCTAGATCCAGGGTCCTTGTAGTTGAAGGGACCTAGATTGAGTCTGCTGTTGTGGAGGAGGGCGTTGCTGTCCAAGAGGAAGATCCAGCTGGATCTCAGGTTCCGGCTGTTGAAGGGACCCTGGATGACGCCGAAGCTGCTAGTACAAGGGTGGAAGCTGCCAGCCAAGGGAAGCAGCTAGAGGAGGAGAAGGAAGAATGACCTGACTTTCTGGAAGACTGATTTGACCTTTTTTTTCTTATTTCTTATTTCTTTTTTATAGCCTGAATTGGGAGCTGGGCACCCCGTTCTATTAATATAACAACTTCATTTTTCTGATTCATACTGTTTCTTGCTTGTTCTTCTAACTTAGAAAATTTTTTAAAGCATATAGACTGTGAGTAATTGGATCCCGAATGGGTAATTGCACTAAGACAAAACGAATCTCAGGGGGCGTGGCTGTCAGTCGATACTGATCCTTCAAATCCTGATCCTTGCAACAATTTGACTTGATGAACTTCTAAGCCCCCTCTGACTGTCGATCTTTTGTCGGGGTAACCTGGTACTTATAACAATTTGTTATGATGAACTTCTAAGTCCCCTTTGAGTGTTGATCTTCTGTCGGGGTAGAAAGTGAAGAATTAAGGGACCAGGTATCCCGATGAAGCATCCCAATCTTACTGTAGATCTGTCCTGGTAAGCGACTTAGGCCACTTTAGCACCAGGCTTCTTGGAGGAGGGTATTCCCCAACCAAGGCAGCAGGAGCGCCATAAGACTTATTTCCTGATCTTGAAATGGCGAAGTAAGGAACCAAGTACCTTAAGGCATCCCGATCTTACTGTAAGTCTGTCCTGGTAGGCAACTAAGACCACTTTAGCACCAGGCTTCTTGGAGGAGGGTATTCCCAGACCAAGGCAGTAGGGGTGCCCTGAGGCTATTTCCTGGTCTTGAAATGACGAAGAACCAGGTACCCTGAGGCATCCCGATCTTACTGTAAGTCTGTCATGGTAGGCAACTAAGGCCACTTTAGCACCAGACTTCTTGGAGGAGGGTATTCCCTGACCAAGGCAGCAGGAGCGCCCTAAGGCTATTCCCTGGTCTTGAAATGGCGAAGTAAGGAACCAGGTACCATGAGGCATCCCAATCTTATTGTAAGTCTATCCTAGTAGGCAACTAAGGCCACTTTAGCACCAGGCTTCTTGGAGGAGGGTATTCCCCGACCAAGGCAGCAGGAGCGCCCTGAGGCTATTTCCTGGTCTTGAAATGGCGAAGTAAGGAACTAGGTACCCTGAGGCATCCCGATCTTACTGTAAGTCTATCCTGGTAGGCAACTAAGGCCACTTTAGCACCAGGTTTCTTGGAGGAGAGTATTCCCCGACCAAGGCAGCAAGAGCGCCCTAAGGCTATTTCCTGGTCTTGAAATTGCGAAGTAAGGAACCAGGTACCCTGAGGCATCCCGATCTTACTGTAAGTCTGTCCTGGTAGGCCATTAAGGCCACTTAAGCACCAGGCTTCTTGGAGGAAGGAATTCCCCTACCAAGGCAGCAGGAGCTCCCTGAGGCTTATTTCCTGGTCTTGAAATGGCGAATCAGTGATAGCGAAGTACAAACATTCTATAGGAGATACTGGAGGATCTAGTAGGAAATATTGAACACTGGACATAGGAGAGTTATCTGAGAGAAGGAATTGCTTTTATTGAATTTTCCAACCAGTACAATATGGAATCGGGGTGAAAATTCCCGCCAATATGAATTAAATTTTTAAGGGTAGAATTTCCTGAGATGATCGGCATTCTATGTATGATCCACAAGGTATCCCTCCATATCCTCCAGCTTGTAAGCACCACCCCGGAGTAATGCCTTGATCAAGTATGAACCTTTCCAGTTAGGAGCCAGCACCCGTCAGACCTTCTTCGCGTGTTCTGGATTACCTTCCTGAGAACTAAGTCTCATTCTTTTAAATTTCAGATCCTCACCTTTTTGTTGAAGTGTCGGGCTATCTTGCTCTGATACACAGCCACCTTCTCAGCGACCCTGCTTTGTCTTTCCTCCAGTAGGTCCAAGCTAGCTCTTAACTTAGCCTCATTGTCTTCCGGTTCATAATTTTGGACCCGGAAAGATATGAGTTTATGCTCAATGGGAAAGACCGCCTCTGTTCCAAAAACTAGGGAGTCGGGGGTCTCTCCTGTTGCTGTCCACCTAGTCGTTCTTTAAGCCCACAGTACATTGGGTAACTCCGCAACCCATAACCCCTTCTTCTGTTGGAGTTTTTTCTTCAGGAGCTTCTTAATGGTCTTGTTGGTGGCCTCAACCAGCCCATTGGTTTGTGGATGAGCCACCGATGCAAAATGAAGATTGATCCTCCGGTCCTCACAGAATTCTCTGAAGTTTGCATTGTCAAACTGCTTTCCCAAATCAATTATGATGGCCATCGGGGTGCCAAATCGGCAGACAATGTTTTTCTTGACAAAGTTGGTGGTTTTTTCTTCAGTTTTCCGGGTGAGGGCCTTGGCTTCTACCCACCGAGTAAAGTAATCTATCGCCACCACTGCATGTTTGGCTTGGCCAGGTGTAGTGGGAAGCGGCCCGATCAGGTCTAGTCCCCAGATAGCAAAGGGATAGGGGGTGCTGATTGAGGAGAGCCTTTCTGGTGGGAGATGATGGAGGTTTGCTGTTTTCTAACAAGCTTCGCAGTATCACGCAAACTGACTTGCATCTTGGTGTATAGTCGGCCAGTAGTAGCCCATCTTGATTACTTGGTAAGCCAAAGTTTCCCCTGATACGTGGTTAACACAATCCCCTGAATGTACCTCGTTGAGTGCCCAGTGCGCATCGTCAGGATGGAGACATCGGAGTAGATGGAGGGATTTGCCCTTACGGTATAGTTACCCTTCTACCATGCAGTACCGATTAGCTATCCTCTTGAGCTGGTGGGCTTGATCCGGATCTGCAAGGAGAGTGTCACTTTGGAGATAATCTGCTATTGGATCCATCCAACATGGGGGACAGCTTACGGGAAGGACCTCTGCCTCCTTAGCTATGTTGGAGAAGGGAACCAAGTAAAGGGGTACCCCTTTTAGTAAAGCATGTCCTTCTCTTATGGCAATCTTAGCCAGGACATCTACGCGATGGTTCTTTTCTCTGGGTACTTGTTCTATCCTTACACCCTTAAACTTCTTCATAGCTTCCTGAACTTTAGCTAGATAAGCCACCATGTTATCACCTTTTGCTTAGTACAAACCTGTCACCTGATTGACCACTAATTGGGAGTCACTCTTGATCAGAAGGTACTCAACCTCCAAAGCACCTGCTACTTTCATTCCTGCTAATAGAGCTTCATACTCTGCTTCGTTGTTGGTAGTTCTGAATTCAAACCTGAAACAATGACTACACTAAGCTCTTGTGGGGTCGATCAAGATGATCCCGGCTCCGTATCCCGACTGGTTTGAAGCTACATCCATGTAAAAAACCCAAATCTTGCTGTCTTCAGGCTATCCCGGATTGGTTTGATGTAGATCTGGGTCTATTGATTTGCCCGGGTTTGGAATCAGGCTAAATTCCACTATGAAGTCAGCCAGGGCTTGGGCTTTGATCGTAGTCCTTGCCTTGTATCTGATGTCGAACTGGGTGAGCTCTAGGGCCAATAGAACCAATCTGCCCAACACATCTGACCTCTAGAGGAATTGTCTCAATGGTTGATCAGTGACAATTGCGATGGTGTGAGCTTGAAAATAAGGTCGGCGCTTTCTGGATGTAGTCACCAAGGCGTAGGCGAGCTTCTCTAAGAGGGTGTAGTTTTTCTCAGATTTAGTGAAAGCCCGGCTCAAATAGTAAACTGGTCTTTGCACCTCGTCACTGCATTCTTTCACCAAGGCTCCACTAGTAGCAACTTCAAAAACTGCTAGATAGAGTAGGAGTTCTTCCCCCGGGGTCGGTTTTACCAATAGTGGCGGACATGACAAGTACTCCTTTAAAGCTTGAAAAGCCTGCTCGTCTTGTTCGTCCCACTTTATCTTCTTTCCCTGTTTGATGATCTTGAAAAATGGAAGACATTTATCTGTTGAGCGAGATATGAACCGGTTTAGGGCTACTATACGTCCAGTTAATCCTTGTGCCTACTTGAGAGTTGTAGGGGACTCAAGTTCTAGGATAGCTTTAATCTTCTTGGGATTAGCCTCGATTCCCCTTTCATGCAACCTGAATCCCAAGAATTTGCCTGCTATTACCCTGAATGCACACTTAGCGAGGTTCAACCTCATCTGATTTTGCCTTATTACCTGGAAGGTCTAGCGTAAGTCCCTTGTATGTTGTCCTGCTATTGGAGATTTTAGTGGAGCAGGATAGATCCCGGGATCTATTACTGACTTTGAGTATCTCGTGGTCAGTATTAAACTTGGGAATCTTTCTTGCGTGATTCTTTCTCGAATTATTAGAGGTTCCAGCTAAGGTAGGACCTCCACTGATAGTGTGGATCACCTAGATCTGCTACATCAGATCCTTCTCCCTATCTCTCATTCTTTCTACTGCCTCCTGCATCCCACTTTGAACCTGTTTCCCTTTTTTGATGCTGTCTTGTACCTGCTGCAAAAATTTAGTTAAAAGACCTCCCCTTACCAGTCATTCAATCTGGTTGCGGAGGCTATAGCACTATGAGGTGTTGTGCCCTATATCCTTGTGGAAGTCGCAATATTTGTATTGATTCCTCCTGTCAACCGGGATTTTCATGGGACCTAGCTTTCTGAGTAGACCCTTATCCCGAATGGCGAGATAATAGTTTCTCGTGAAGCATTGAGAGGGGTGTAGTGATTATACCTTCTTCCTCTCTTGCCACCTTGGATACTTCCTTCAGGGGAATCTCTTTGGGAGGTGATCTCCTGACCAGATATATTTCCTGATATGAAGGAATATGAGGCGATCTATAAGTAGATCGATTCGGAGGTTGACTCTAAAACTTCCTAGCTGGTGCGGACTTCGGAGCTTCCTTCTTATGGCGTGGTGCTAACCGAGCTTCATCGTGCTCGATTTTAATCCGAAGCTGTTCCTAAATGTCCACATGTTCCAAAGCCCAGTTGTAGGCTTCCTGGTACATTTCTGGAGGATGCTTGGCAAAAGAACGGAAGAATCTGTCGGCCCATAAGTTCCTCCGGATATTGGCTAGAGTTTCCTTCTCGTTGAATACACACATCTAGATGACCTCCTTATGGAATTTCTCCACATAAGATCTCAGAGTTTCACTCCGCTCCTGAACCACGTATTGCAGCAAGATAGGATCCTTGGGATGGGGTTTGATCCCCTGAAACTGTGCACATAAAGCTTTGGTGAGTATAGAAAAAGAATCGACACTACCTGGTGGTAACTTTCTGAACCATGTCTTAGCAGAGTCAGTCAAGATTGAAGGAAAAATTCTTCACATTGCCAGCCTGGTCGTACTTTGAACCTCCATCTGGTGGACAAAGCTTTCCAAGTGGCTGATAGGGTCTTCTGTCCCGGAATACTTCTCTGAAGGCATCCTAAACTTGGGGGGCAACCCTGCCTCTTTGACTCTTTTGGAGAAAGGTGCATTCATCTCGCCCAAGGGGTTCTTTTGGATTCCTTGATGTTTTCCCTTCTTTAACTACTCTAACTCCTTCGCCATCCTTGTCATCTGATCCTCCAGGCGTTGAGATTTTTTTGTTCCGGATCGGGCTACTGAAACCTTTTCATCCAAAGATTCTGAATCAATGACTACCTCCTTTCGCTTAGCTCTCTGATGCTTTTCTTTGGAGCTCTTTCGGGATTTCCCGCTTCCTTTCGAATAGGGGTGTGGATCTCTCTCCTTTGCCCTTGGCTTTGGTGGAGACTGAACCCTCCTAGAAGGATCCTCAAATGCGGACTTCACTAGTCTGGGTCTGAGTTTTGCCTGTCGGACTAGGAGAGGTGGACCCAATCTGTCGAAAACTGGTACCCGGACACTTGGGCCAGTATCCCCTGGAACCCCGGCTGCTTCAAAAGGGATCCCTTGGGCTATCATCCGGATTCGGATAGCTTCTACGTATGCTGCAGCGTGTTGTTCTAAGACATCTCGATTGACTTCCTGCCTGGCGGGGTCTTGAGGGACAGAGCCTACAACTGGTAGGGGCACTGGTGGAGGATTCTCATTCCTGGTGCCCTTACCCCGCCTCTGGGCTCTTTCAGTGGAAGCAAGGGACTGGAGTCCTGATGGCTCGGGATGACCCTAGGAGGATCGGAGTCTCACTCTGAATATCATTGGCTAAAGATAGGTTGTTTTCGAACAATGGTTGGGATAAATTCCCACAGACGGCGCCAAAAGTGTTACCGGAAAATCGTCACTGGGGGTGAAATTCTAAATAACGACTTTACAGGGATCAAGATCAAGATTGACTCTGGTCGGAGGGGTATCAAGTGGTTCGATACCGACTATCCTAAGCAATGCAAATACGACGTGGGATACTAGAAAATGGATAAAAATGAGTTTTTTATTGATCGTCACTTTGCATTACAAATATGTGAACTATACATTCAGGATTAACTGTAAGGTATGAAGATTCAGTGGGTAATGGAGATGGTCGTGATGGTGATCTCATGCATGTCGATAAGTAGAACTTGATCGTATGGTTTTTGGTCATGATTTTCGGTCCCCTTTTCCGATGAATAAGTAGTTGTATATATAGGTCTTGTTGCTTGCCATGCACTCCTATAATTTCGGTCTAGGGTTTGGCCAATGCAGGATTCTTTTTAGGAGATAATCTTGGGGATTTACATGTAGAATCTAGTCTTTTCTTCCTAGGAGGAGTCAACCTCGTGTCAAATTGTTACCTTCCTAGTAGGATGTGGGGAAAAATATACCGTAAAAGTACACGCAGCGGAAGCGAGACTAAAAAAAATAGGTTTAGTAGCTTTTAAAAAATTTTCCTTTTATGAACCTTAAACCCTTTTAACCAATTAAAGATATATAATATATAACAAAAGAAGAATACCTTTTGTCGCGTGATCCGATTGACTTACGTCGATGGTAATCCGCAAGATCTTTAATCCTAGCACGAACGTGGATCACCTAGGAGCGTGGTCTCCCTTTTCTTTGAATTGCAAGCCTGTGATTGGATAAAACAAACTTTTCTCTTATTCGTTAGTCACAAAAACAATCAAAAGAAACCTAAGATTATTCCGGTCACTTTTGAGTTCTCAATCTTATGATCGAAACTCGCGTGAACCTTGATCGATGTAGTATACACAAACTTATTGATGAATAAGCAAATAGTATACCATCAAAGAATAATCTATGTCTCCTTTTGTTTTAGTAGAATAAAAGCTCTCTATCTATGAGTTGAGAAGAAGAAGAAAATAAAATTCTGCACACCAAAAAACTTGCGGCCGAAAATTATAAGTCCACTTATAAATGTGGCAAAATTTTCTTTCTTTCTTTTTACTAGGGTGGCCGAATTCTCTAGCCAAAAGGGACTAGGGTTACCGCAATCCTCAAACCAAAAGGAGTTTGTATTGCACCCTAATTCCTATTTAGTTTAAGACTTCCAAACCCTAATCAAACTCATAAATTTTTTATTCTTTTATTTGACTAAAATAAAAAGACTGCTTATTTGATTAAATAAATAAAAATAATTATTTATTTCCTTGTCAAACAAGTCTTCTAATTTAAGTATACTACTACCAATAGTATACATATAGGAATCATATTTCTTGATCAGAAAAGATTTGTTTCTTAATTAAACAATTAATTAATTAATTAATTAATTCTTATTTAATTAAACAATGAAAACAAAATAATATTTAAGGTTAATTAATCACCTTGCCGCCCCACATAAAAATATTGGGCCAAATATTATTTTCTTATTTCATTTAATCCATAGGACTTTAAATAAAAAGCCCACATGTGAACTAGACCCATTCTTACTAAAAGAAACAAGCTCACATGTCATCCATTAATATATAAATATAATTTAGCAGCCCATTACATAAATAATGTGCAAATTATATTCTTAATATATTAAATGCAATTCTAGATGGACCCTAAATTGGTCCGGTAGAATATATCAAGTGATCCATGCAAGTCCGTGTGGATTGGGGATCTTGGCGGGCTATCTAAATTTAAGTTTCAATAGACATAACCTAATCACAATCAACAAATGATTCACTTAGGTCCGATCCATTAATTTTAACTCATTCCACTAAAGAGCTAAAATTGAACTCTTAAATAAAGACAGAAAAGGAAAAGGAAGATGTTTTCTCATTCATACCCTAGACAATCATGTTGGAGATAGTGTATCCTCGTGATTAATATCAGTAATCGCCAAGAGTTCATAAACCGCATATAACTCTCCAAGTTACCATATTTACTCATATGACCACGTTTTGAACTTGGATATTTTGACTTGTCCAGAAGCCATGTTTTCAATAGACACTATCGAAAACTCAACGTTGAGATTTAATATCCAATTACCTCAAAACATCCATATGATGATATTATACTCTCATTCGATAAATGGAGCCAAGATGTCCATATCTATAAATGAAGTCCTCTATCGATTAACAAGTGAATATCACCAAACTATCGAGGATAGACTATGCGATATAATCGTACTCATTGATAACTCAAATGATATCACTTGCAACCATAAGTCCATCATTTATCTCAGGATTAAGATAGACTCTCCGATTGTCCTGATAATGAAATTACTTTTATCTACTGACGGTTATAGATAAAGTATTTCATTGTGATCCAGTTCAATGCACCCAGTGCACTAGATTCTTTTGCTCGAAGACACTCCGATGATTTTAGACTCATCATATCTCATTTGATCCCACTCAAATGCTAGCAAAAGAATTCTACAACTTTAACAAGATAAAAGTGCCCAACCTTTAACTAAAGTTGTGAACAATTTTCAAGACTAACTAAAGAATTGTGTCTACCACATACATATCCAGATGTACGAACAATTCTTCTTTTCTCATAGTCTTTTGACCTTATGATTATTTGCTTTTTCAATTATTAAACTATAAATGCTATAAGATTTGTTTAAACCAGAAATCACTTTATTAATATGAAAAAGATTGTTAATTACAATATTACACTCTTGCTATTGAGCATAATCCTAACAATCTCCCACTTGCGCTATAGCAAATGTGTCATATCTCTCAAGCCCATATTCTCTAGGTGCCCATCGAAACTTTTCTAAGGTAGAGCCTTTGTGAAGGGATCTGCTAGATTTTCTGCTGACGCGATTTTGGTAATCGTCACGTCACCTCTTTCTTGGTTCTTTCGAATTAGCCACTGCTCCACTGTTGTCACAGTAGATAGTGATCTGCTTATTCGCATTAGGAACCACTTCCAAGTCAATCAAGAATTGGCGGAGCCAAACAGCCTATTTAGCAGCCTCGCATGCAGCAACATACTCAGCTTCCATGGTGGAATCAGCAATATAAGATTGCTTGATACTCCTCCATATAACTGCTCCTCCTCCAATAGTAAACACAGCCCCTGATGTGGATTTTCTGGAGTCAGAATCTGATTGAAAATCAAAATCTGTATACCCAACGGGAATTAAATCCCCTCCAGAGTATACAAGCATATTATCTCTTGTTCTCTTAAGATACTTGAAAATATGCTTGACTGCCGTCCAGTGATCAGGACCAGGTTTCGATTGAAACCTGCTAACTATGCCAACAGCAAAACAAATATCTGGTCTAGTATAGAGCATTGCATACATGAGACTTCCAACTGCCGAGGCATATGGAACTCTACTCATGAATTGCTCTTTATGCTCATTCTTAGGAACTTGTTCCTTAGAAAGCTTGATTCCATGTCTGAAAGGTAACATACCCTTCTTGGAATACTGCATGGAAAACCTAGACAAGATCTTGTCTATGTATGAAGCTTGGGATAATGCAATCGTTCTATTCTTTCTATCCCTTATAACTTGGATACCTAGAATAAAACTTGCTTCTCCTAAGTCCTTCATATCAAATTGTTTTGCTAACCATTCTTTTACTGATGTCAATACACCTACATCGTTTCCGATGAGTAGTATATCATCAACATAAAGAATCAGGAAAACCAACTTGTCGCCCTTAATCCTTTTGTATACACAAGGTTCGTCAAGATTCTGAATAAATCCAAAACCTTTGACAGCTTGATCGAACCTTATGTTCCAGGATCTGGATGCTTGCTTTAATCCATATATGGATTTCTGCAACTTGCATACCTTTTCCATTTGGCCCTTTTCAATGAATCCCTCTGGTTGCATCATGTAGATGCTTTCGTCAAGACTTCCATTAAGGAAAGCTGTCTTGACGTCCATTTGCCAAATCTCTAGATCTAAAGATGCTGCAATGGATAAGAGTATCCTAATGGATTTAAGCATGGCCACAGGAGAGAAGGTTTCCTCGTAATCGATACCTTCTTTCTGTGTATACCCTTTAGCTACCAATCTAGCTTTAAAGGTTTCCACCTTACCATCCATACCTCTTTTCCTCTTGTATACCCACTTGCACCCAATGAATTTTATCCCTTTAGGCAAGTCTATAAGGGACCAGACTTTGTTATCGAACATAGATTCAATATCAGATTGCATTGCCTTTTGCCAATGGCGACTATCAACATCCTCCATAGCTTCCTTGTACGTGTAGGGATCATCGTCGTCCGGGAGATTCTCCACTGATTCTCCTAGACCGATGTATCTTTCGGGTTGTGTTCTAACCCTCCCACTATGACGAGGAATGGTAGGTTGTTGACCTTGTGTTGGATCGGAACTTACAATTGGGTTGGGTTGTGTAACCTCTCGTGGAATTGTATCTCCTGACATCTCATTCAGGACAATTCTACTTCTAGGAACAAAATCATTCATATAGTCCTTTTCCAGAAATTTAGTATTTGTCGAAACAAATACTTTAAGATCTGAAGGACTATAAAAATAATATTCTTTAGTTTCTTTTGGATACCCTACAAATATACATGTTTCTGAACGGGACTCCATCTTTTCTGTCTTTCCTTTTAACACATGCGCAGGACAACCAAATATCCTTAAGTGTTGTAAACTAGGCTTGCGCCCAGTCCACAACTCATGCGGTGTTTTAGGAACAGACTTAGACGGTACATCGTTTAGAATGTATATAGCAGTTTGTAAAGCATATCCCCAGAAAGAAATAGGAAGTGTTGAATAACTCAACATAGAGCTAACCATATCCAAAAGAGTTCTATTTCTCCTTTCTGCTACCCCATTTTGTTGAGGTGTACCTAGTGCAGAAAACTGAGAAACTATCCCATTATCAATAAGATATTGCTGAAACTCACCAGATAGATATTCTCCACCACGATCAGATCTCAAGATTTTTATGTGTTTCTCAAGCTGATTTTCCACTTCAGCTTTAGATGCTTTGAACATGTCAAAAGCATCCGACTTATGTCGCATGAGATACACATAGCCAAATCTTGAGTAATCATCTGTGAAAGTGATGAAGTACTCATATCCACCTCTAGCTTGAATGCTCATAGGTCTACATACATCAGTGTGTATCAATCCTAAACATTCAGTAGCCCTGGCACCTTTGGCAGAGAACGTCCTTTTGGTCATTTTACCTTCCAAACAAGATTCACAAGTTGGTAGATCATTAACCTTTAAGTCACTCAAAGGTCCGTCACTTACCAATCTTTTAATCCTATTAAGGTTAATATGACCTAGGCGTAAATGCCATAGATAGGTTTCATCTTTTGATAATTTAACTCTTTTATGATTAGGTTCCGTTATTTCTGTGTCTAACGAGTGAGAGATATTTCTATGCAAAAAGTATAGACCGTTTTCCAATGTACCTTTGCAAATAATTTTGTCATTCTTACTAATAATAAAAACTTTATTAAAAGTAACCGAATATCCAAATTTATTCAAACAAGAAACTGAAATTAAATTCCTCTTGAATTGAGGTACATAATAAACGTCTATTAAATCTAAATGCCTTCTAGAATCCAAACAAACTCTAATATCTCCCACTGCACTTGCAGACACTAACGTTTCGTTGCCCAAGCGCAAACTGATTTCATTCTTACTCAGCTTTCTCCTTTCTTGGAACCCCTGCAAGGAATAACAAACATGATTAGTGGCTCCAGAGTCTATGATCCAAGAATCTGTAGAATCTGCCAAAAAACATGTTTCAAGATAATTCACATTACCTTCTTCCTTCTTGTTCTGGGACTTTGGGCAATTTCTTTTCCAATGTCCCTTTTCACCACAAAGGAAGCATTTCCCTTTGATCTTGGTTACTTTCTTGGTCTCCTTCTTGGTAGGCCCAAGTTGCTTTTTCTTCTGTTGTTTCTTGACCTTCTGACGGGTCTTAACAGTAGCAACTTTACCAACCATATGAATCTCTTGACCTTTGCTTTTCACAAGGATCTTTTCAGCACTTTGAACATCTTGCATCAGGCTCTGTAAGGTGTATTCCTTTTTGTTCAAAGTGTAGTCCAATTTGAACTGATCAAAGGAATCTGACAATGAATTGACAACCATATCAATTTTTGTCTCACCATCTATCTCAGCGCCATGCAGTTCAGCAATGTTGAGATGTGCTATGACTTTCATCATGTGATCCTTCACAGCATGTCCAGGTTTCATCCTAAGATTCATAAAAGCAGTCACTGCCTCTCTCTTAGTCGTCCTGGACTTCATAGCAAACATCTCCTCTAGAGACATCATTATATCAGCAGCGGACTCCATTCCTTCATGCTGCTGTTGCAACACGTCGGAGATAGTGGCCATAATATAACATTTGGCCATATCATCTGAAGTCTTCCACTGCTCATACTCATCTCTTTGCATTATGCTTGATTCAATATTAGGAGCAGGTGGTTTAGGAGTAGTTAGAACAAACTTATGTTTTTCACTTTGCAGCAACAACCCAATTTTCCTTTTCCATGTTACATAATTATCTCCAGTTAAGGTGTTATCTTTCAGGATGTTCATAAGTGATGGGGTCATGATTTCTGAATAAAAACAAAACATATATAAGTAAATAATCATTATAAAGCACTTTAAATATTTATCTTGAATTAAATGAATAACTCAATCATAAAAATTCAACGGTGATCTAACACCCATAAATGTTACGCCTCCTTTGGGAGTTCGCACCATTTACTAGTTAGACTAGGTCCCACCTAATTGTTAACATAACAACCAGCGTTTTCAATTTTAGCCTTGCAATTTTACTGACAAGAACTCTTGGGAGGATATCAATAAAATTACATTGAGTGTGTTACCAAGATATCGACCCTCAATTTTCTCTCACGAAAATCCCTCCTTGGGGAGTAGATCTCGTTTGAGTCCATTGTCTAGTCTATCCTTGTAAGGAAGTATATTGCTAAATTCCATTCATGGACGCCCCTTGGGGGGATTACCAATAAATAATTAAGCTCAACTAACCTTGGAGGCCATAGGTGTTACAAAAACACCTTCTCCCACTCAATTATTTAAGGCGTGTGATTAAATCCTATAGAATGATTTACCAAGTTATCTAGATGCCAATTTAGATACCTAAATCATTCAATGCATGTTCATAACAAAAGAGATATATGAGTGGCACTCATATTCTATGTCATGTTATCATACAATAACAAATATTGTAATATTTAAGCATAAATTAAATAGCAACAATTTTGGCCCATCCTAGAAAAACAAGTAAATTACAATGATATAGGAATACAGGATCTTCAAGTGGCCCATCAACCATACGCTCATCCTTCGGCCTCCTCCCTTGGGCTTGCACAGCCCACAACCCCACATAAGGGGCTGCCATGCGCAGCCCATAAGGCCTTGCAAGGCTGCCGTGCGCAGCCCACCAAGGTTTGGGCTTGCCATGTGCAGCCCAATCCACTCCTAGGGTGCGCACGGTGCTCGTTCTCGGTTCCAGTTGCTTCGTTTTTCTTCGTGTCTTCGAATCTTCAACACCCAAATATATAACAGCAATATAAAATAATAAATACTGCAGTATTCATTTTTTTTTTTTTAATCACTGCAGTATTTTTTTACACATAAAAACTGCACTAAAATAAAAAATAAAAAACTGCAGTAGTATTTACAAAAAAAATACTGCACTTATATATATATATAAAAAAATAAAACCTAGCAACTACCAAGAAGGAATTATGGCGATGATAGACCACCCTTCTTGTTACAATTCCATAACAAACAATACATTGAAAATCTAGGACCAAAATCGAGCAATAACAATCCACATAAAACATATACAAATCCATACATCACATGTAATTATATATGCGAATACCTAGAGTGCCATCTCTTTCTAAACATGCATAATCACAATAAAAAGAAATCGATCCACATATATATATGTTAATTAATTAAAAGGGTTCAACCAGGATTTGATACCAATTGTAGGGAAAAATATACCGTAAAAGTACACGCAGCGGAAGCGAGACTAAAAAAAATAGGTTTAGTAGCTTTTAAAATTTTTTCCTTTTATTAACCTTAAACCCTTTTAATCAATTAAAGATATATAATATATAACAAAAGAAGAATACCTTTTGTCGCGTGATCCGATTGACTTACGTCGATGGTAATCCGCAAGATCTTCAATCCTAGCACGAACGTGGATCACTTTTCTTTGAATTGCAAGCCTGTGATTGGATAAAACAAACTTTTCTCTTATTCGTTAGTCATAAAAACAATCAAAAGAAACCTAAGATTATTCCGGTCACTTTTGAGTTTTCAATCTTATGATCGAAACTCGCGTGAACCTTGATCGATATAGTATACACAAGCTTATTGATGAATAAGCAAATAGTATACCATCAAAGAATAATCTATGTCTCTTTTTGTTTTAGTAGAATAAAAGCTCTCTATCTATGAGTTGAGAAGAAGAAGAAAATAAAATTCTGCACACCAAAAAACTTGTGGCCGAAAATTATAAGTCCACTTATATATGTGGCAAAATTTTATTTCTTTCTTTTTACTAGGGTGGCCGAATTCTCTAGCCAAAAGGGACTAGGGTTGCCGCAATCCTCAAACCAAAAGGAGTTTGTATTGCACCCTAATTCCTATTTAGTTTAAGACTTCCAAACCCTAATCAAACTCATAAATCTTTTATTATTTTATTTGACTAAAATAAAAAGACTTCTTATTTGATTAAATAAATAAAATTAATTATTTATTTCCTTGTCAAACAAGTCTTTTAATTTAAGTATACTACTATCAATAGTATACCTATAGGAATCATATTTCCTAATCAGAAAAGATTTGTTTCTTAATTAAACAATTAATTAATAAATTAATTAATTCTTATTTAATTAAACAATGAAAACAAAATAATATTTAAGGTTAATTAATCACCTTGCCGCCCCACATAAAAATATTTGGCCAAATATTATTTTCTTATTTCATTTAATCCATAGGACTTTAAATAAAAAGCTCACATGTGAACTAGACCCATTCTTACTAAAAGAAACAAGCCCACATGTCATCCATTAATATATAAATATAATTTAGCAGCTCATTACATAAATAATGTGCAAATTATATTCTTAATATATTAAATGCAATTCTAGATGGACCCTAAATTGGTCCGGTAGAATATATCAAGTGATCCATGCAAGTCCGTGTGGATTGGGGATCTTGGTGGGCTATCTAAATTTAAGCTTTAATAGACATAACCTAATCACAATTAACAAATGATTCACTTAGGTCCGATCCATTAATTTTAACTCATTCCACTAAAGAGCTAAAATTGAACTCTTAAATAAAGACAGAAAAGGAAGATGTTTCCTCATTCATACCCTAGACAATCATGTTGGAGATAGTGTATCCTCGTGATTAATATCAGTAATCGCCAAGAGTTCATAGACCGCCTATAACTCTCCAAGTTACCATATTTACTCATATGACCACGTTTTGAACTTGGATATTTTGACTTGTCCAGAAGCCATGTTTTCAATAGACACTATCGAAAACTCAACGTTGAGATTTAATATCCAATTACCTCAAAACATCCATATGATGATATTATACTCTCATTCGATAAATGGAGCCACGATGTCCATATCTATAAATGAAGTCCTCTATCAATTAACAAATGAATATCACCAAACTATCGAGGATAGACTATGCGATATAATCGTACTCATTGATAACTCAAATGATATCACTTACAACCATAAGTCCATCATTTATCTCAGGATTAAGATAGACTCTCCGATTGTCCTGATAATGAAATTACTTTTATCTACTGACGGTTATAGATAAAGTATTTCATTGTGATCCAGTTCAATGCACCCAGTGCACTAGATTCTTTTGCTCGAAGACACTCCGATGATTTTAGACTCATCATATCTCATTTGATCCCACTCAAATGCTAGCAAAAGAATTCTACAACTTTAACAAGATAAAAGTGCCCAACCTTTAACTAAAGTTGTGAACAATATTCAAGACTAACTAAAGAATTGTGTCTACCACATACATATCCAGATGTACGAACAATTCTTCTTTTCTCATAGTCTTTAGACCTTATGATTATTTACTTTGACAATTATTAAACTATAAATGCTATAAGATTTGTTTAAACCAGAAATCACTTTATTAATATGAAAAAGATTGTTAATTACAATATTACACTCTTGCTATTGAGCATAATCCTAACATAGGATTCTTACTGTGTTGACCTGCTCAAAATAGGACTCTCTGGCGGGAAAGTGTATTTCTCCTCTCTACGGCAACGTTTTAATGAATCTTCTACAGAGCTTTTAGTTTCTGATATGAGAATCTTGCTACCTGGTATCTTCCCGCTTGGCGGGCTAGCTATACCAGAAAATGCAAGCCAGTAGGTATCCAGTTGATAGAGTAGGGGGATATCTAGCTAGTATTATGGCGGGATGCTTAGTGGAACTCCATGTCGGGGTGCTACGGGGTTCATACTGTGGCGGGATGCTCAGTGGAACTCCATGTCGGGGTGCTGCAGGGTTTATAGGAGATGAGGGTATTACAGGGTTGGACCTCGCTGTGGGTTCTAGCGAGCAACCCGGCTTGGGACGTTACTTATGAATCGAGATGCTGGCGAGGTCCTAAAGAAGCTGGAGAAAGGCTGGGTCAAACCCCACTGGAGGGGGTGTGTACTCGGATCAGTCGGAGTCCGCCTTTGTCTGGGTAGTCAGATGGTGTCTGTACTCCTATATTCTCCTTGTGTTGAGGTGGAAAATTCTTCCTTGGTCCTTCGCCAATTTTGGCGGTTAACAATACTAAACTTTTTTTAGTCTCGTTTCCGCCGTGAGCAAACGTTTTCCCGTACACGTATATATAGATCCCATTGCATGCCATGCACTCCTATAATTTTTGTCTAGGGTTTCGATAATTATGGGACTTTCCTTGGCAATCAACGAGATTGTCGCGGGATTTGAACCCTAGAATTAAGTTATTCTTTCCTAGGAGGATTATGATAGAGCTGACTCCTTATTCGAATAGAACTCTCAAATGGCAGGAAGAAATCTACCTCCTCTGTTTGACAAAACGAGGCCTTTCAGTATTCTTCCTTGGAGCTTTAATCTGGCCTTCTGGGTGTATAAGTCCTGCCTTTGTAAATTCTTCGTCTGGTATCCTGACTGCCTAGAGAGCCGGTTTTGGAAGGTGTCTAGGTTTTCGAGTACTCCGCCCCCTACTAGTTTTGTGATTTCTTCAAGTTACTCGGTCGTTTAGGAATCAGGATGCCAACTGAGGTAGCAGCGGGGTACCTGGATGATGCAATAGCGGGATACTACATGAAGAACTCTGCATCGAGATACTTGGTAGAGCTCTGTATCGGAATACTGTCAGGCATATGTAATGTTAGGAAACTGCTAGTCTTGGTTTTTCTGGTAGAGGTGTGTATCCGAATTGATCTAGATTTCTCTCTTGAAACAGCCGGATGGTACCCGAAAATTTATATTTCCCTTGCATCTAGGTGGGAAATTCTTCTTTGGTCTTTTGCTAATTTTGGTGGTTAACAGAAGTCCCCCCTGACTTAAACACCGATATCTTGTCGGGGTCGGGGTCGGAGTCAGGATTTTGATTTTGCTTGAAGAATTTTATACCTTGTCCGTCTATATACCCTTTGTCTGGCTAGCTTCCATTGCCAAGAAGGAAATCTTCTTTGGATACGCTGATGAGCCGTCCTTGTGGTACTCAACAAAATGATATTTAAATATATTCGTTTTGAAAACCGATTTTCACCACTTAGAAAATCCACTTAGATAGAAAATTAGTAAAGTGGTAAGTAAGATTCGTTCCACAGGGAATTAGAGTGATTAGTTGAATAAATTAACTAATCTAAATGCGATAAAATAAAACATAGATAAATGGATGAGTGAATGGGTTGTCAAGCCATCAAACATACGTGAAAAATAAACCTAAGAAACTAATAAAAGAATACTTAACAAATCTAGATAAGATAAATGGAATTAACAATTAAGAGAATAGATAGGGAATTAATAGGATCACAAGTGGATTATGGGAAATGCTTCTCAAGCTACCTTAATGAGCGAATCTCACAAAAGTTAACCCATTGATTTCTAAAATGTGTTTAGACCATTACTATGAACCCTAAACAACTTCCTACCTCAATGCCTAACCGATTAAGGACAGGGGGTCACAGCGGGATCGGTTTGTTACAATTAATAGTTTAGAGTATCCCGGTTGATATACCCTTCGAAAATCTATCATAGCTACTATGTTCTCAATCCATCAAGGTTGTCAATCCAATCAAGATTATATAACAAATTATCCTAAACAAGAGTTTATTCAACTAGTGGGTATACATGTCAATTATATAATGCATAGAATCTAATTATAAAATGAATAGAGCACAAATAGAGATTAAAATATATTAAAGCTTAAGCAAATCCCAATCCAAATGTTCTCACATCAAAACCCTAGAAAAGGGATTTAATTACACATATTACAATCAAAGGGAAGGCAAGTAAAAGATTAGGAAATCACCTATGGGCCTTCTTTTGTAAGCTTGATCCTTTCCTTGCCTTTGATGCTCCTTGTGTAAAGAGTGGATGATGAGGATGTGTCTAGATAGGTGGAGTCAAATGGGAAGTGACTAAGGAGATATGTGGAGAAGATGGGAAGAAAAGAATGATTGGGGGAAGGAAATCTAAATGTTAAGTTTAGGTAGAAGAGAAAATGGAGGGATAAGGAATGGTGGAGAAAAGAGATTACTCGGTGGTCAAGAGTTGTTCAAAAGAGGAAAAATGTGATGAATTTATAGGATTTTCAAATTAGGTCTCGGGTGTACCAAAACACCCCCTAGCTATAGCAAATTACCATTTTGTCCTAAAAAAGGGTGCATTTTGTAATTTGCGCACCCAATCAGATGAGCACAGAGAGGAGGTCGCGATTTGTTTTAATGGCAATGCAATTGGCGACACTTGGGCGATGCAATTGGGTGTCAAAAACACTCCCTGTCGCCATGGTGACACTAGTGGGCAAACCGCGACAATCTTGGGATCGTGTGGTCACCGTTTTGGGATTGGGGGAGACAATGGAGTGACACCGATGAGATAAAGATGAGCGTGATTTGCAAAAATGCTCCGGTGATGAGCTACATGCAATCGATCCAGTCACAGCACCGTGCGACAGCTTCCCCCTGAGGTGGCGATGCAATGGCGGCGATCCAGGTGGCTGCAACATGGAGCTGAGCGCCTAGGGTTTGGTTGGACCGGATTCACGTCTACTGGAGGTTGAAGATGAACTGATTTGGGTCGAGTTGCACTTAGTTTTGGGCCGGGTTGCACCCCAGCCTGCTCTTTTGTCCACCTTGAGGTGCATTTAGACGCTAGGTAGGGTGCCTTTTGGCTTTTGCTGTTTTGTCTTATTTGGGGTTCATTTAGACCCTGCATGGGGTGCATTTAGAAGCCCTTTTAACCTTCAAAATGCACTGCATCACTTATGCTGACATGGCGCATTTGTATGGTTTGCCTGGCAAATAACAATTAAGTCCCTTGCTTTCTTCTATATTTGTGATAACTTCAATTCTTCCTTCATGTTTTACACTTTTGCCCCCAATTGACCAAAATTACTCCAATGCCCCTGAACTCCGTAAATTCCTGAAAACACTTAATTGACACCAATAAATCACGGGATACTGCCCAAGAATCAAGTAAAAGGAGAAGGACATGAGGGCCAAAATCATACCAATTTTGGTTCGATCATACGCCGGTATTTATTGTACAGTCCATGTGTAAGATGATGATTGCCTCGCAGATTTCAAACAAGCCGTTTTTGGCGCGATTAATGGGAAACGGTCTCTAGCACATTTTCGGTCATTAATTCCAGATTCCTTGTGCATCTTAGTAACTGCCTTCTTATCTCTATTAATAGAACTACATTCTTGCCTCCTCCATACCACTTCTTTGAATTTCAAAAGTGAAAACAGGAAGCTTCTAATTTTCTCCTTCTTCCTCTTACCAACAACCTCTAGGGCTCTTCTTTTCTTTCTTCTTCCTGCTTTACCAATGGCATCCCTATCCAAACTCCCTTCTGCTTCTCAAGAACTCCCAATTAACCAAACTCACCATAACCTAGCTTCATCACACCCCGACCCAGCCTCCCCAAATCGTTCTGACAGCCTCGACGCCTTATTTAGCATGGAGAAAGTCAATTTGGGGGAGGGTTCTTCGACATCGAGAGGGATGAAATGAGGTCGCGGCGAAGATGACGGGACCGATGTCAATACCCCGACACAGCGTTGCTGTTCCACAAGAAACCCTTGAATCGGGTCGGGTTTCAACAACAAACCAGAAGACCCGGTCCGGTCCAGATTGTTGACGAGGAAGATGCTGCAGATGTTGGTGGTGTCCATAAGGAAAGTGATCTACATAAAGTCACCTTGGTCGGGGTACAGACTGGTTCTTTCACCTTCTTCCACGATGATAGAATCATACCGGCCTCTGTGTGCACGCCGGATACCCTTGCTCAGCTGAGAAGGGACTACAACATCCCTGATTCCATTACCCTGTCCCTTCCTCACTAGGGTTATGATGTATACACTCCCCCTCTATATCGTTTCCTTATCCACAAGGCGGCCTTCGAATGCGGGGTCCGGTTTCCTCTTCACCCCACACTTCGCCGTGCCCTCGTCGCTTTCGAGCTTAGGCCCCTGCAGATCTCACCGGGGTTTTGGAAGCACTTAACCGGGTTCCTAGTGCTCTAGAAGGAGCAGTGTGAGCTAGACAAGGTAGAGAGGGAGCCAGGTTTTGACGAGTTCCGCTACGTGTTCCAAATCGCACTTGGTACCCCGGGGTCAATTCTATCTGAGGGTGTTCAACGAGATGAAGTTCCTCGTTCTACGGGCAAACATGAAGTATGCCGCACCCTAGAAAGATGAGTGGATTGTGGTTGAGGGAGATTGGGGGCGTACCGCCTTCATTGGGGGTGTTGAGTACCCGGTCCCCACCTAGTTCACCTTAAAAGACAAATGGGCCAAAGGGGTGCTCTCTCAGGAATCCCGGGATATCCTCAAGAGGATTATGAGGAGGGGATACACGAACATGAAGTATCCTACTTTGGATGCTTTTGAAGGAGACCGTCTGGAGAGATATCTGAGGATCTATATTGCTATTCCAGGTACGTAACTTTATTTATCTTTATTACTTATATGTATGCATATCTTCTTCTGCCCTTTTTCTTATTACATTTTCTTCTTCTTGGCAGTTTCATTTACCCCTCTGGAGCCTAATTCTCCATCTTCTTCCAGGTCGGGTGATATTGGCCAACTTCCTGCTTCTTCTTCTTCTCCCTTCCCTTCTCTTCTCTTCTCTTCTCTTTCTTCAGATGCCAAGATTATGCCCAGGTCTGCGCAGCCTGCTACAGCTTCTGCTCCTCCTCCTATGAAAATAAATATAAACGAATCCTAATATAATCTAGAGGGGGGGTGAATAGATTTTAATCCTTTTTTACCAATTTTCGAGATTAATCAAGATTACAAAAAAAACCCCAACTAGTTAACAACAAAAATCAAGTGTAGAGAATGCGGAAAGTAAATGACTCGAGATTTTTACGTGGAAACCCACACGGGGAAAAACCACGGGCTATTTTGTGTGCCACACTATAACCTCAATCCACTAATTGCAAATACGATTACAATCTAGACTGACTGCATCACACCTACGATTACTAATCCATCTTTGTTACCTGCGGGCCTTCAAAAGTGAATCTAGTTCATTGCTTGCAATCTACCAAAAGGCAATCACAAGACTTGACTCTAAATGAAGAGATAAAACAACCTAGTGTGAATATTAACTATATTCAAGATGCAAAAATGAAAGGTTAGACATTTAAGCCTATCTAGGCATGGATGAACATGTTAGACATTCCTAGATAACATTTTGCAAAATGGCATGCATATATCATAGCAAGATAGACAAACAAGGTCCTATATGCAATATCTACCACAATACAACTCACAAAACACAATAAATGATATCTTGAAACTAGTCAAGTCATAAAGATGCAATCTTGATACTAGTCAAGTAATAAATGAGCTATCTTGTAAAGAAAGAACATGTGAAATGATGCTAATGATGTTCTAACTACAAGTCATGTGAGCAAATATGAAAACCCTATGAGAATCAAACTAGAACATGCTAGATGATGAATGAAGCATACAAGTATGATGGGTTTTTGTGTTTTGAGTAATAAAAAAGTAATCTTGATACCTTGGCTTTAAAGACTCTTAATAGCTCTCAAAAATGTGTAATTTTTGCTCTTCAAACGAGCCAAGGCAAACAAGACATATATATATAAGATGCAATCCAAAGTGGCATCATTTTGAAACAGGGAAATGAAATGCCGCAGAGTACCGCTGCCGGTATCGCTGCCAAAGCCGCAGTGGTTTGCTCTGCCAAGGCCACCATTGCCGAGAAAATGGCAGCGGTCCGAGAGCGATTCTGGGAGCGGTCTGCTCTATCTACGAACCGCTGTCCTAGTGCTATGAAGAAAATCACAGCAGACCTGGGAGCAGTCATAGGTAAAAAAATGACCTCTAGAAATGGCTTCATGCAAGTTTCAAGGCCAAAAATCATGGCAAAGAATAAATACACAATGTTAGAGTGATCATGCATGAAAACGAATATGCAACAACACTAATCACACAACATGGTATATAGAACATCTAAGATCATGAAATGTGTGTGTGTGTACAACTAAATCTCTTCACATAGAGAGTCAAGATCAAGTAGCTACCTTCCTAGAAGCTCTTGTGGTCTACAATGAGGTTCTTAAGCATTTGAGTAGAATTTCTTCAATCCTAAGCTACCCTTACAAGATTGAACCCCATTGTGATTTTGTTGATGAAATAAGCCAATCAAAGTTAAGGTACTTACATCCTACTTCTGCAAGGTCGCCAACCAAGGCATCTACTTCTACTCCTACTGCACACCCCTCCCTGAGTGCGATGCTGGTCAGACAGCCAAGGCTCGGGGTTCACCAGGCCTGCCCTAGAGGCAGATGCATAAAGCCATTGCTCTAAAGCCTACTATGATTGCTCCCCCTATTTCTCCTCCTCCAGCAATGCCCGACAAGGTTCAAGCCGAGGTGGAAAAAAAGAAAGAAACTACTCCAACCCCCTCCCAGGCAACCAACATTCCTTCGGGATCGGGGTTAGGGGACATTATCCATGATGAGGTAGTGTCCCATTTTATTGCCTCCTGTCCCGGAGGGAGCCTGGAGAGCATGGCGAATGTACCCTCAGACATCCTGGTTGCTAAGGGTGCCTCTGTTTTAGCTAAGGTAGAATCTTGCCTTCTCTTTTACTGTTATCTTTCTTCTATATTTTTTTTTTTTAGGTATTGACTCCCCCTTTTTTTGTAGGGTTTCAAGTTTGCCTTGGCTATAGAGAAGTAGCTGTCTACCTTGAAGGAGGCCTACATCAGGCTTCAGGCTGAGCTAGAGGATGCCAAGCAAGAGCTGTCCCAAGCCCAGTAGAGTGTGGCTCCCTGGGTTCAAGCTGCAACTGAGGCTGAGGCTGAGGCTGAGGCTGAGGCTGAGGCTGAGGAGGGTAGGCAGGCTACCTTGGTGGAAGCCAGGCGTTTTGAGCGATGCCTGGATACTGAGACAATCCGGTCATTACGTCGCTGGAAGGAGAGGGAATGCTTGAAGAGGGAGAAAAGGCTATTGCAGGATGAGAACCAACTTCTACGGGATATAATGCATGACCTGGAGACCAGGGAGGGCTCCTTTTTTGAAGATGGCTACTTTACTGCCTGCTATGAGGTGGCCACAGCTTTGCCTTCTCCTTTCAACCTCTGAGCTACATTGAATTGGGATCAGGGTCAGATCATGGCCAAGGCTACCCAGTTATCTGGTGGTGATCCGGACCAAGGGGTTTCTCCAACACATCTTACAGATACGGATCCTATCCCAACTCAGAGGCCTAATCTGTCTACTAATGTCCCAACTGATATGATTAAGAAGGTGGTCCAGGATCCTCCTATTATTTGGGAAAACTTGACGCGGGATTCCACTCTTCCTTTTGAGATTGCTTTAATGGAGGAAGAAGTTGATCTAGAGGAATCTGAGGTTCCAGATGCTGAGGGGATCCAAGCTAGGTCTACAGCTGTGGTTGAGGGGTAGAAGTAGCCAAACAAGATGAGAGCATAGAGAAGAAGAGAGACGATTGACTTCTTATTTTTTTTATGTACTCTTTTTTTTATACCTCTTTGTAGCCCGGAAATGGGGGTTGGGCACCTCGTTTAATCAATACAATTTCCCTCTTTTTTGCACCTATATTGTCTTACTTGCTTAAAAAGCATCCTAGTAAAATCTGATCTCTGCATGCTTTGATAATAACTTAAATAAAACTCACTTGAGATGCTACCAATACTTAGTATCTTCATGCTTATTTATCTAGTCATAGAGGAAACCAAACTTGAACTGTTTCAGAAGATAGCTATAGACGATAGTCCCCTCATAGGATTCAACTGGGAATGTTTGCAGTTAAGTATTCACTTGGTCTTGGTAAGAAACTTCTGACCCTCATTGATGGCTGAGCTTGCTTTAACATTTATACCCAGACAACATAAATCAAGGTACTAAGTATCTTCAGCCTCGAAACTCTTGAATTAGGATGAGATTCATTTCAGAGAATCAGGGTATTTAAGCCTTCCAGATTGAGAATCCTAGTACTTAGTCATTTTCATAGGTGAATGGTGGTACTTGATGTTTCTGTATCAAGGAACCTTGATACTTGGATGGAAAGATTTCTAAATCCGGGTACCTGGCATTCTTTTTCTAGTAATCTTAGTATCTGGATGATGTATACCTGGTAGGTGACCCAAGCCCCTTTTAAGATTAGGGTTCACGGTGAGGCAAGGTAACAGGTATCCTAGCAAGGTATCTTGATCCTTAGACGATCCGCACTTGGAAGGCAACCAAGGCACTTTAGCACCAGGTCTTCTTGTATAGATATGGCGAAGTAAGGTATCAGGTATCCCGGTAAGGTATCCTGATCCTTCTGATGATTTGTCCTAGTAGGCAACTAAGGCCATTTTAGCACCAGGTTTTCTTGGAGAAGGGTATACCCCGACCAAGGTAGCAGGAGCGCCATAAGGCTTTTTTCTGATCTTGAGGATACGGCGGGCAACTAAGGCCACAAGTCTGGATCTTTAGTATGGTAGGCAATTATGCCCCTTAGGCATTTATGCACTAGATCCTTCTTGGAGGAGGGTATACCTCGACTAAGGCAGAAGGAGCACCATAAGCTTTTTCCTTGTCTTGAGGATACATCGGGCAACTAAGGCCACAAGTCTGGATCTTTAGTCTAGTAGGCAACTATGCCACTTAGGCACTTATGCACCAGATCCTTCTTGGAGGAGGGTATACCCCGCCCAAGGCAGTAGGAGCGCCATAAGACTTTTTCCTAGTCTTGAGGATACGGCGGGAAACTAAGGCCACAAGTCTGGATCTTTAGTCTAGTAGGCAACTATGCCACTTAGGCACTTATGCACCAAATCCCTTTTGAAGGAGGGTATACCCCAACCAAGGCAGCAGGAGCGCTATAAGGCTTTTTCCTGGTCTTGAGGTGATTCATTTATGGAGAAAAAATTTATAGAATGAACACAGGTGAGCCATGTAGGGGAAAAAACTGACTTTATTGAATTTCTCAGAAAATACAAAGTGAATTCAGGGTATGCATGTCATCCGACATAAGCCTTTCATAAAATTTCTAAGGATAGAACTTCCTGAGGTGATCAGCATTCCATGTGTGGTCAACTGGATATCCCTCCATGTCTTCCAACTTGTAGGCTCTACCTTGGAGCATTGCTTTCACTAAGTAGGGACCTTCCCAATTGGGTGCTAGTACCCCATCGGACCTCTTTCAAGTGTTTTGAGTTACTTTCCTGAGAACCAAGTCTCCTTCTTTGAATTTTCTAATCCTCACCTTCTTGTTGAAGTGCCGGGTTATTTTACTCTGGTAAACTGCCACCCTTTCAGTGATTCTGCTTTGCTTTTCTTTTCTTTAAGAAGATCCAAGTTGGCCCTTAATTTGGTCTCATTATCTCTGGGTTCGTAATGTTGGACCTTGAAAGATATAAGCCTGTGCTCGATAGGCAGAACTGCTTCAGTCTCGAATACCAGCGAGTAAGGGGTTTCTCCTGTTGCAGTCCTCCTGGTTGTCCTGTATGCCCATAATATGTTGGGTAATTCTTCAACCCACAAACCTTTCTTCTATTGGAGTTTTTTCTTCACGAGCTTCTTAATGGTCTTGTTGGTGGCCTCAACTAGCCCGTTAGTTTGAGGATGGGCTACCGATGCAAAACGGAGATCAATATTCTGGTCTTTGCAGAAATCCTTAAAGTTGGCGTTGTCAAACTGATGAGCCGTCGTTGTGGTACTCAACAAAATACGTTTTGTGTGTGATCGTTTTGAAAATCGATTTTTCACCACTTAGATAGAAAATTAGTAAAGTGGCAAGTAGGATTCGTTCCACAGGGAATTAAAGTGATTAGTTGAATTAATTAGCTAATCTAAATGCGATAAAATAAATCATAGATAAATGGATGAGTGAATGGGTTGTCAAGCCATCAAACATACATGTAAAATAAACCTAATAAAACTACTAAAATGTAATGCTCAACAAATCTAGATAAGATATATGGAATAAACAAATAATAGAAATTCTAGGGAAATGATAGAGTAGCTAATAGACAATGAGCAATTCATACATGGCTTCTTTAATGCACTATCTACACAATTAATGACCGATCTCATTCGAAAGTGTTGTTTAGGTCGTCACTATGAACCCTAAACAACTTCCCACCGCAATGCCTAACCGATTAAGGAAAGGGGGTCACGGCGGGATCGGTTAGTGACGATCAAATGGTCTAGGCAATCGAGGTTGATCACCCCTCCAAAAGCCTATCCTATTCACTATGTGCTCTAATCAATTAAGTGTGTCAATAACTCAACCAATTTTATCACAAATAAATCTACAACATATTGTAATCAACAAGTGTGTCAATACTCATTTAATCACATAAGTGCAAGATCTAATTAAAAAGTAAATAAAACTTAAATCATGCAAACATAATATTTAAAGCTTTAATAAATACTCATGTCCAAAAGTATCTCAAATCATCCCCTAAAATAGGGGTTTTGATTACACATAATTACAAACAAGACAAGGAATTAAAATGGAGAGAAATCACCCTTGGGTCTCTCTTGTAAGCTTGATCCTTCCTTGAGCTTCCTCGCTTGAATCTTGTGCAAAGAGTGGGTGTTGAGGATATGTCTAGATAGGTGGATCATATGGAAAGTGACAAAGGAAATGGGTTGAGAAGATGGAAGGAGAGGAATGATTTAGGTGGAGTAATCTAGATGTTTATTAGAGAGGAGAATGGTAGGATTAGAAATGGTTGAAGAAGGGAGGTTTCTTGATGGACAAGAGTTGTCAAGAGTTGTCAATTCTTAGCATAAAATTGTGTATTTATATGTTAGAAAAGCTAGGGTATGAAATAGGCATGAAAGAACAAGAATACCCCTCAAAAATGGTTTGAAAAATGTCCATTCTTTGCTTCTAGAAAGTGGAGGTCGCCATGGCGTCGCCCTAGGGTCGCCGTGGCGACAGGGAGTGCGCAGCAGTTACTAAAATGGGCATAACTTTCTGTAGAAGACTCAGAATCACAATTCGTAAAAACCGCTAGAAAGTAGACTTCTAGGGCTTTTCGAATATATGTAATTGGAAATGTGTTTTGATCTAAGGAGAGAGATATGCCTCTTTGAAGATGAATGATCTGTACACACTTTTTACAATTTCAGCCCCATTTGCCACCAATATTACTCCAATGCCTCTGAATTTTATAAAAACCTGAAAACACTTAATTCACACCATTAAATCATGGGATATTGCCCAAGAATCAAGCAAAAAGAGAAGGAAGTGAGGGCCAAAATCATACCAATTTTGGTTCAATCACAAACTACTTTCCCAGATTAGTTATAATGGCCATCGGGATACCAAAATGGCACACGATGTTCTCCTTGACAAAGCTAGTGGTATTTTCTTCAGTTATCCGGGTAAGAGCCTTAGCTTCTACCTATCGGGTAAAGTAGTCTGTTGCCACTACTACATGCTTAGCCTGGCCATGTGCAATAGGGAGTGGTCCGATTAGATCCAGTCCATAGATAGCAAATGGGTATGGAGTGCTAATCGAGGCAAGCCTTTCCAGAGAAAGATGATGGAGGTTTGCTATCTCTGACAAGCTTCGCAAGATCACGCAAACAGCTTTGCATCTTGATGTATAGTCGGTCAAAAATAACCCATTCTAAGTATCTGGTAAGCAAGCGTCTCACCTGATGCATGTTTACCATAGTCCCCAAAGTGTACCTCGTTAAGTGCCCAGTGTGCATCGTCTGGATGTAGACATCTCAATAGTGGAAGGGACTTCCCCTTATGATAAAGGTATCCATCTACAAGGCAGTAACGAGTAGGAGTTCTCTTTCACTTGCGTGCTTGATCTGGGTCTGTTGGGAGAATGTCATTTTGAAGGTAATCCACTGTTGGATCCATCCAGCAAGGGAGTCGGTTGACCGGGTGAACCTCTGCGCCCTTGGTTATGCTGGAACGGGGTATTAGTTGGAGCGGTACCCCTCTTGGTAGGGCATGTCCTTCACTTGCTGCAATCTTAGCCAGGACGTCCGCACGATGGTTCTTCTCTCTAGGCACTTGTTCCATCCTCACACCTTTGAATCTACCTATTGCTTCTCTGACCTTAGCCAGATATGCTGCCATGTTGTCATCTTTTGCCTGGTACACTCCTGACACCTTATTAACCACCAATTGAGAGTCACTCTTGACTAGGAGGAAATCAGCCCCTAGGGCTTCTACTACTTCGATTCCTGCTAGTAAAGCTTCATATTCTTCTTCATTATTGGTTGCTCTGAACTCAAATCTGAAACAGTGACTGCACTCGACCCCCATAGGGTTGGTTAAGATGATTCTGCTCCGCATCTAGACTGAGTTGATGCTCCATCAATGTACAGGATCTAGGTCCTGCTATATTTGGGCCATTCTGGATTGATGGGATTCGAATCCAGGTCTGCTAAGGTATCCAGGTCTGAACTCGTGCTGAACTCCACTATGAAGTCAGCTAGGGTCTAGGCTTTGATCGTGGTTCTCGCCTTGTATATGATATCAAACTGGGTGAGTTCTAGGGCCCATAAGACCAACCTGCCTGATACATCTAGCCTCTGAAGGAATTGTCGCAAGGGTTGATCAGTGACTACCATGATTTTGTGTGCTCGAAAGTAAGGCCGAAGCTTTTTGGCTGTAGTTACCAAGGCATAGGCGAGCTTCTCTAGGGGAGAGTAGTTCTTCTCAGATTTGGTGAAAGCAAGGCTCACGTAATAAACCAGCCTCTGTACCCTGTCATTACACTCTGTTATTAGAAAATTGTCACTGGGTGAATTTCAAATTAACAACTTTAAGGACCGAGATCAGGGTAGATCTCGGTCGGAGGAGTATCAAGTGGTTCGATACTTGTAATGTTCCTATCAGTGCAAACGAGATTTAAACACAAGGGCTAAGCTGAATATATCGGATTTTTTATTGATAATATTGTTTATATCATAGATACATTGGATATTTCTTCTATCTATGGAGATGGTCGAAAATTTCAGTTGGAGGAGGAGATGGTAGTGGCGCTCTCGTGCATGTCGATAAGTAGAATAGGCTAAAGGGTTCTAGGGTTTTTTCTGAATGATTTCGAATCCCCTTTCAGTTAAGTATAATGTCATATATATATAGGTCCATTTGCTTGCCATATACTCCTATAAGTTCGATCTAGGGTTTCGGTAATTATGGAAGTTTCCTTTGGAGATCAACGAGATTATCGCGGGATTTGATCCCTAGAATCAAGTGATTCT
Organism: Acer campestre; assembly: GCA_954870605.1. NCBI lineage: Eukaryota > Viridiplantae > Streptophyta > Magnoliopsida > Sapindales > Sapindaceae > Acer > Acer campestre. Next base: position 12,874,176 of record OX940804.1, read on the forward strand.
TTCCTAGGAGGATTCTGATCGAGTTGACTTCTTATTTGAATGGAACTCTCAACTGGCGAGAAGAATTCTACCTCCTTGGTTTGACTAAACGATGGCGTTTTCGGTACTCTTCATTGGGGCTTTAATCCGGCCTTCTAGGTGTATAAGTTCTGCCTTTGTAAATTCTACGTCGGGTATCCTAACTACCTGGTAAGCCTGTTCTAGGAGGTGTCTGGGTCTTTGAGTCCCCCGTCCCCTACTAGTTTTGTGATTTCTGCGAGGTACTTGGTCGTCTAGAATTAGGATGCCAACTTTAAATAGCTACAGGATACCTAGTAGGTGTAGTAGAGGGATATTGGGTGGAGTAGTAACTGGATATCTAGATGCTGTAATAGCGAGGTACTGTGTGAAGAATCATGCATCGGGATACTCGGTGGAGCTCTGTGTCGGGGTACTGTTAGGTATTTGTGAAGTTAAGAAACTGCTAGTCTTGGTTCTTCTAGATGAGGTATGTATCCGGTCTGATCAGGATCTCTCTCTTGAAGTAGCCGGATGGTACCCTGAGAAATTATTTCGTGGAAAATTCTTCTTTGGTCCTTCGCCAATATTTGCGATTAACACACTTCTTTACTAAGGCTCCGCTAGTAGCAGCTTCTGAAACTGCCAGATAAAGTAGGAGCTCCTCCCTTAGGGTGGGTTTTACTAATAAAGGCGGGCTAGCTAAGTACTCCCTCAAAGCTTGGAAGGCCTATTCGCTTTGGTCGTCCCACTTCATCTTCTTTCCCTGCTTGATTACTTTGAAAAAAGGAAGGCACTTATCAGTGAAGCGGGATATGATACGGTTCAATGCTGCTATTCGGCCAGTTATCCCTTATGTCTGCTTGAGAGTTGTAGGGGACTTGAGATCTAGGATGGCTTTAATCTTCTCGGGATTTGCCTAGATCCCTCTCTCATGCACTATGAATCCCAGAAACTTTCCCTCTGCTACCCTGAAAGCACACTTTGTGGGGTTTAGTCTCATTTGGTTCTACCTTATCACCTGAAAAGTTTGGCGCAAGTCTTATGTATGTCGTTCAGTCTACTAGGATTTTGTAATCATATCATCTATGTATACCTCCATAGATTTTCCTATCTGCTCCTTGAACAATTTGTTCACCATGCGCTGGTATGTGGCCCCTGCATTTTTAAGACCGAATGGCATTACCTTATAGCAGTAGAGGCCTTGCCCGGTGATAAAGCTGGTTTTGTCTTGATCTGAGGGGTGCATCATGATCTAGTTGTACCCCGAAAAAGCATCCATGAAGCTTAGGAGTTTGTTCCCGGCGATGGAGTCAATCAGCTGATCTATCTTGGGCAAAGGGAAGCTAGCTTTGGGGCAAGCCCGATTGAGGTCGGTATGATCCATGCACATTCATCATTTCCCATTTGGCTTGGTCACCATAACCATATTGGTGATCCACTTAGGGTACCGGGATTCTCTTATGAAACTGGCCTTTAGGAGTTTGTCTATTTCTTCCTGGACTATGGCATTCCGTTCAGCGTTGAAATGTCTTCGTTTTTGCTTTACTAGCTTAAAGGTGGCATCTACTGCCAACCTATGAGTGGCCAAGCCGAGGGGGATTCCGGGCATCTTTTCGTGGCTCTAAGCAAAGATATCGTTGTATTCTCTGAGGAGTTCCACTAAGTCCCTCTTGACTTTGTGATCTAGTCCCCCTCCAACTTTCACTACCTTAGTTGGATCATCCGCGGGATGCCCACTGACCCATCCTTGCTTTTCTTCCTCCGGTTCTTCTATGATTATGTCTGGTACCTCTCCGTTTTCCAAGATATAATGATCCTATTCCGGCGTCCCCTAGCTTAGTTCACTAGTCACATGCTCGCATTGTTTAGCAAGCGCAGTGGGATTGGTAGACACCGAGTAGCAGTTAGGGGCTGCCTATTGATCCCCCCTGACTTCTCCTACTCCTACTCCTACTCCTACTCTTGTTCCTACTGGGAATTTCAAGACATTGTGGTAGATGGATAGTACCTCCTAATCCCTGACAGGAATGGTCTACCCAGAATTGCATTGTAAGCAGACGGGGTATCTACCATAATGAATTCTATCATCACGTTCTATTGAAGAGGAGGTTCTCCAACTATCACGGGAAGAATTTTTGATCCCATCGGCATAACAGAGTGCCCTGTGAACTCGTATAAGAGCGAGGTGCAGCTATTGTAACATGAATTCTTCAAGTTGAGTTGTTCATGTGCTCCCTTGAACAGGATGTCAACACTGCTTCCTGTATCAATTAGAACGCGGTGAACCTGACAATTGGCGATCTGTACCGAAATTACCATGTGATCATCATGGGGCTAAACTGTATTGTAGACATCTTCCTATATGAAAACAATCTTGGTGGAGCAGGATGAATCTCTGGATCCATTGCTGACCTTGAGTACCACATGGCCGTTATTGAGCCTGGGAATTTTCCTGGCGTGGTTCTTTCTCAAATTGTTGGAGATTCCAGCCAAGGTAGGGCCTCCACTAATGGTGTGGATCACCTAGATCTACTGCATCAGATCCTTCTCCCTATCCCTCCATCTTTCTGCTGCCTCCTACATCTCGCTCTATACCTTCTTCCCTTCCTTGATGTTGTCTAGTACCTGCTACAAAAACTCAGCCAAAAGGCCTCCCCTTACCAATCCTTCGATTTGGTTATAGAGGCTGTAGCATTCAGATGTGTTGTATCCCATATCCTCGTGGAAGTCGCGGTACTTGTAATGGTTCTTTCTATTAACTAGGGCTTTCATGGGACCCGGCTTCCCGAGTAAGCCCTTATCTTGGAGGGCGAGGTAAATGGTCTCTCACAAAACGTTGAGGGGGTGTAGTGGTTATACCCATCTTCCTCCCCTACTATCTAGGCTACTTCTTTCAAGAGACAGTTCTGGGATATGTTCTTCTAGCCGGGTACCGTTCCTGGTACGAAGGAAGAGGAGTCGGCTGATAGGTTGATTGGTTTGAAGGCTGGTTTTGGAATCTTTTGGCCGGTGCGGGCTTTAGAACCTCCAAATCATGCTCGACCTTGATTTGGAGCTGTTCTTCAATATCCACTTGTTCCAGAGCCCAGTTGTAAGCCTCTTGATAAGTATTTAGTGGATGTTTAGCGAATGATCAGAACAATCTGTCAGCCCACAGGTTTCTCCAGAAGTTCGCCAATGTCTCCTTCTCGTCGAATACTCCCATCTGGATAACCTCCTTCTGGAATTTTTCCACATAGGATCTCAAGGTTTCACCCCGCTCCTAGATCACATACTGAAGCAAAATAGGTCCTTGGGACGAGGCTTGATTCCCTAAAACTGTGCACAAAAGGCCGCGGTAAGTTTAGAAAAGGAATGAACACTACCTGATGGTAATCTCCTGAACCACGTCTTGGCGTAGTCGGCAAGAGTCGAAGGGAACATCCTGCACATAGCTGACCGAGTTGCATTTTGGACTTCCATCTGGTGGACGAAACTCTTCAGGTGGCTGACCGGGTCTTCTGTTACGGAATACTTCTCAACGGGCATCCTGAACTTGGGGGGTAATTCCGCCTCTTTGATTCTCCTAGAGAAGGGTGCCTTCATCTCTCTCAGGGGGTTCTTCTAAGTTGTTTGGTGCTGAAAATGCCTACAAGGTTATACTAAACAACCTATAGGGGGGTGAATAGGTTGACACACTAGTTTTAAAAACTCTTTCGTGACTAGTGACAAAACCTTGGTGAGCATACAAATTGACCTTTAACAAGATTGTTATGAGAAAACAATTAACACATGTATGCTCAATTCACCACCCTTAGTCTACACAACATATATTAATAAACCATGTATCTCATATACAGTATATTCAATAAAGTGCACATTCCACAAGTTGTACTTAAAGTATTACAATATAAGAACACTACAACTTGCTAGAGAATAAACTATATTAAACTTAATACAAATAATTCTTGTATTTACAATAGTGCCCAATATGTACAAGAATCAATCAAAGAATACCTATACACAAAAATCAATGAATAAAAGAATTATATTTACAATTATGATCAAAATGGATATGTTTGCAAATCACACTTTACAAAATCTTGTTTCCAAATACATCACAAGTGAAGATTGTACTACAAGATTAAAACATACACAAAAACAAATATAAAAGATAGAGATAGAAAGAATTAACACAAGGGATTTTTTAAAGTGGTAAAACCTCCAAGGAGGAAACATCCACGGGTTGAATTACAACCATTGGGTACTTATATATATTTGGAAAGTAAATTAGAAATTCCACAAAGTGACCAATCCTAGATCACCAACCCATGTGGAGTCTATGTTTACCCAATCCCTATTGGAAGATACAAATCCCTCAATGATGTAAACCACCACATATTGGAACTCATACCAAACCAACATCGTTGGTAGATTAGAAATTCCTCAAGAGTGCATACATATCCCATGTACCCCGCTCTATCGGACTCTATGTCTAACCAAACACCCGGGCCTACCAATATATAAGCCAACTCTCTATATAAGGCACACGTGCCTCTAGAAAGCCTCCCATGCATGACTATCCAAGTCCTCCCGACTCTAGCCATGACTTCTTGCTTGTCTATCCAAGTCCTTCCGACTCTAGACAAGACTTCTTGCTTACCTATCCAAGTCCTCAAGACTCTAGGTAAGACTTCTTGCTTGGCTATCCGAGTCATCCCAACTCTAGCCAAGACTTCATGCCTTTTACAAGGACTTCCTAGTGTGATCATGTGAATGCAAGTGATGCAAACAATCAAAACAACATAGAACATGTGATCAATACATTCCATGGAACAACTAGATCTAGAGATGTGAAAACACAATCAATAGAAAAACTAGATGCAAAAACATGAATGAAAACCTAGAGCATGTGAATACAATTAACACATAAAACTACTAGATTCATTCATACAAATAACACTTGAACAATTCATATACATGAGGCACAAGTTCAAGATGTTATAAACATACATAAAAAATGCTAGAATCACAAAATGTATTCAACAAGTATTCTAGCCAAAGATTTAGAGATAGGAGATATGTTAAAAACAAATCAATCCTAAATATCTCTAAAAACACATATAAAGGCTCTAATCCTAGATTTCATCAATCATGGATCAAAGTCACATATAAAGGATTATTAAACATAAACTTGATTAATCAAGTCTCAAACAATCCTAGATATCAATCTAATCACAATACAACTCCCAATCATGTTAAAAACAAAGAATCAAAGATTCTAGTCAACATGTGTCTCTAATTAGACTATTCAATTAGATTGATTATGAAGCTACCTTTCTCAATAGCATTCACTAAACATACATATACATATAGAAGAAGAAACCCCAAGCAAATTGAAGGTTTAAAAAGATGAAATCACAAAGTTATGAACTCTACCTTAATTACACGAGCTGGTTCGGTTTTCTGTGAGGATCTCTCAGAAAATCAATCAAACAGCTGCAAAACCACTTGGAAAAGGTAGAAGACTCGAATACGAACAATCTCCAACTTGAATCACTCAATTCCAACTCCGTATGAGAAAGTTATGGTGTTTGGAAGTTGAGAAAATTTGGGAGAAAATTTGGGAGAAAATCATAGACGGGATATCACCATTTTTCTTCTTGGAAACAAATGGAGGGAATTGGAGAGGTTTAAAAAGAATGGGAAGAAGGGAAAAATTGTCCAAAAAAAAAGTGACCTTTCAGCCAACTCCACATGTGGTCAGCGTGTGCCACACGTGGCCAGAGAGGGGCTCTGGCCGTGTGGCACACGTGGCCACCTAGCTTGGCCTTTTGGCCGAGCAACCTCCTCGTGCACCCCTCTCATTCTTCAGCCGTATTCGGGCATCTGAACTCCGAATTCGAATCCATTTTCGGATTATGAACCATGACTCCCTCACGCACGACGAAGACTATGAAACTTTGACAAATGGTTGAGAATTCATCTCGGAAAACGACGACGAACACAACTCAACGAATGAGAACGAAAAGTAGCATAGCTACATCGTTTGCACTCGAAACTTAACGTATGAGTAACCGAAATGACCGGGACTCAATAAGGAATCAAATAAGACCATGTTCAAGTCCAAAACACAAGAAACACAAACATACAAACACAAGTTCACATATGAATGCCATTTCCTAGACATAGTCCTAGAACATGCAACTCTAAAATGTATGAGCATTTGAGTTCAATGCATGAGCATACAAAATCATGTGAATGTGTTATATAAATGGTGCACAATGATATAAGGACACATATGAATGATTTGTGTGTGTGTGCCTATGCCTTGTAAGAGGAATAAGGTCAATTGTACATTTGATGAGCAATGAAGCTACTTCCCCTTATCAAGCCATCATCTTGCATGTACCATAGTCAAATCTTTCTTTGAAGCTTTGTATCATCATCAATAAGACCACATAAACATTACAAGATAAACACGTTTTGATTTGGAATATATGCCAACAACAACCAAAAACCTAACAGGTGCTTTCCCTTCTTCAATTCCTCAAGCTCTTTTGCCATCTTGGCCATCTGATCTTCCAAGCGCTTGGATTTCTTGCTTCCGAGTCGGGCTACCGAGCCTTCTTCATCCAAGGTTTCTGAATTGACGGCCACCTCCTTCTGCTTAACTTTCTGATGTTTCATTCTGGGGCTCCTTTTGGATCTGACACTTTCTTTAGAATCAGGCTACGGATTTTTCACTTTTGCCCTTGGCTTCGTCGAAGGTTGAGCTTTCCTAGGAGGAACCTCAATGGTGGATTTTACTAATTTTGGTTTGAGATCCACCTGACGGAACTGGGATTGGGAGAGGTGGTCCCAGTTTGTCAAACACTGGTACCTAGGTACCTGGGCCAATATCTCCTGCGAGCCCGACTGCTTCGAAGGGGATTCCCTGTGCTATCATCCGGAGATGGATGGCTTCTACGTAGGCTACAGCTTGCTGCTCTAGGATGCCCTGATCGATTTCCTATCCAACCGAGTCTTGGGGTATAGGGCCCACAGCTGGAGGAGGTACTGGTGCCGGATTATCATTCTTGGATCCTCTACCCCGCCTTTGAGCTCTCTCGGTGGAAGCAAGGGATTAGGGTCCTGATGGATCGAGATGAACTTGAGAGGATCAGAGTCTTATTCTGAAGATCTTTGGGTAGAACTAGGTTGTTTTAAGTGATTGGTTGGGAAGGTATGTTCCCACAAACGGTGTCAAAAGTGTTACTGGAAAATCGTCATTGGGTGAATTTTCAAATAACAACTTTAACGACCGAGATCAAGGTGGATCCCGATCGGAGGGGTATCAAGTGGTTCGATACCTGTAATGCTTTTATCAGTGCAAACAAGATTTTAACATAAGGAATAAGCTGAATAAAGCAGATTTTTTATTGATGATATTGTTTATAACATTGATACATTGGATATTTCTTCTATCTATGGTGATGGTCGGGAATTTCAGTTGGTGGAGAGGATGGCGGTGGCCCTCTCGTGCATATCGATAAGTAGAATAGGTTGAAGGGCTTTAGGGTTTTTTCCATAACCGTTTCGGATCCTCTTCCTGTAGTTTATAACATCGTATATATAGGTTCCGTTGCATGCCATGCACTCCTATAATTTTGGACTAGGGTTTCGGTAATTATGAGACTTTCCTTGGTAATCAACAAGATTGTCACGGGATTTGATCTCTAGAATCAAGTGATTCTTTCCTAGGAGGATTCTGATAGAGTTGACTTCTTATTCGAATGGAACTCTCAAATGGCTGGAAGAAAGCTACCTCCTCTATTTGACTAAACGACGGCGTTTCAGTATTCTTCTTTGGAGCTTTAATCCGGCCGTCTAGGTGTATAAGTCCTGCCTTTGTAAATTCTTCGTCTGGTATCCTAACTGCCTGGATAGCCAGCTCTGGAAGGTGTCTAGGTTTTCGAGTACCCCCCTACTAGTTTTGTGATTTCTACAAGTTACTCAGTCGTCTGGGAATCGAGATGCCAACTGCAGTAGCGGCGATACCTGGATGACGCAGTAGCGGGATACTGCACGAAGAACTCTGCATCGGGATACTTGGTGGAGCTCTATATCAGGATACTGTCCGGCATATGTGAAGTTAGGAAACTACTAGTCTTGGTTCTTCTGGTAGAGGTGTGTATCCGGATTGATCTAGATCTCTCTCTTGAAACAACCGGAGGGTACCCAGAAATTTATTTCTCCCTTGTATCTGGGTGGAAAATTCTTCTTTGGTCCTTTGCCAATTTTAGAGGTTAACAACCCCTATCTAGTTAAAAACTACAATCAATTGTAAAATGCGGAAATTAAATAACACTTGATTTTTACGTGAAAACCTTCATCGAGGAAAAACCAAGTGCTAATATGTGCACCACACACGGTCCTCAAATCCTCTACTTGTAATGGTGTTTACAACCTAGGTTGACCACGTCAAACCCTACACGATCACTAACCCACCACTACTACCCAACGGGCCTCTAAAAGCGATTCTAGACCTAAGATGCTTGAGCACTACACACGGTAGGCACAAGACTGAGCTCTCAAAGAGAAGAGATAAACAACCTAAAGTGAATATGAGCAATATTCAAAGTGCATAAATGCAAGGTCAAACATTTAAGCTTATCTAGGCATGAATGAACATGTCAAAGACGTACATTCCTAGATATCATGCAGCTATATGACATGTATACAACTTAGCTATATGTGCAAATCAAACCCTATATGCAATAGCTATCACAAACAACTCACAAAACACAATACAAAAGCTATCTTGAAACTAGTCAAGTCATAAAAATAATGAAAACACTAGAAAAATCATACCTAGAACATGCTAAATGATGTATGAATCATGAAAGGATGAAGGGTGTTTGTGTTTTGGATCATAAAAATCAAGTCTTGATACCTTTGCTTTGAAGACACTCTATGGATCTCAAAAGTTGTAATTTTTTCTCCAAAAAACGAGCCAAGGCTATCAAGATATATATATATATATATGAGACCTAGACAAAGTGAGGTTGTTTTGGAAAAAAAAAAACACTTTAACTTCTCGCCTTGTGCGCTAGTGTGTGCACTAGTAGAGTAACGCACGACCAGCACAAAAAGCCTATGGAAGATGCGCTAGTGTGAGCTACGCATGACGACCAGCGCACGACTAGCTACAAATCTCTGCCAAGATTGTGCTTGTCCGGTGCTGGACGAGTAGCATATTACGCGGGTGTGAGCGGGTAATAGGACCAGCGCACTGCACACTTGGTCAAGTCAAACATAAAAAATGTGCAAGTGTGATTTGTGATATACATACACTCAAAATGCAAAGATCACACATGCATGCTAGAGTAGTATGTTTGTGTGTGTGTTCAACTAAATCTCTTCAATTAAGAGTCAAAGCAAGTAAACTGTCTTCCTTGAAGCTTTTGATGTCCACAAAGAGGTCATTGGCATTTGAGGAGAATTTTTTCAATCCTAAGCTACCCTTACATATTTGAACTCCATTGTGATTTTATCAACGAAATAAGCCAATCAAAAAGTAAGGCATTTACAAAGTTAATATATGGTCTTTGGCGTAAATTCTTTTGAGTTTACAATTTATATTCTTTGCTTGGAGATTGTTTGATTAGGTTGCTAATGTTTTTATTTTCAGTTTCCATGGTTTGCTTTTGAAAATTTTGAGTCTTTTTTTTTCTTTTGGAGAAGCTGAAATTTATACAAAGAAACAAGGGGACACACAAGGAGAACAACGAACACAGGGCAAAAGGAAGAAACAAAACAGGAAGATAGCTTGAAGAAGACAGAAACACAACAGCAACCCAGAGCAAGCAGAAAATAAAAAAGGAACTACAAAAACGAGTCACAAGGCACGCTAAACACAGAAAAACAGCACCATCAAAAGGAGGTGAGATGTCACTCCAGGAGATCAACTCTCCAACCTCTCCAGAACCTTTTTAGCCACCATGTCAGCAAAGGAGTTGGAGGCCCTTGGGCTGAACATATTGTGCCAAGGCTTCACTTTTTTTATTACTCGTTTAAAATTAGTTTTAGCATGACTACTAGAATTACATTTGTCACCTTTCTTTTAAGATAATTTCCATTCTAGAAACGTTAATTTTAGTTTAAGAATGAGGCCATACCACTCCTAGCGATGCCGATGAACTTGACAAACAAGATTGCTTCAAATGACTGTACACTCATGAATTATCTTTTTTAGAAAAAAATAATAATAATGTTATCTTTCAGCTTGGTTACCTTAAGAGGTTCAGCCGCCATTCATCAACATCTAATGATCCTTTCTATCTTCCTCATCAGCTAAATGACTATTTAGGGCCCTTTCAACTCCAATTGTTTACTCTTGCTCCATCTGTTGGTACAGGTAGTAGCCCATGTGATCGAGTCTATGCATGCATGAACCTTCCTAAGTAAGATTTGGAAATGCATCTGGCACTGCTGGATGCTAATTACTACAATCAACGTCATCTCCAGTGACCCTGTTAATACCAATTTATGTTCCCTTTAAAAAAAAATGTTGCTCTTCTCATGTATATTGTCCAAATTCAAGCACCACTGCCGAAAAATTAGTGAAAAACCATGGAATTGCAAGGTTTTTTTTTTTTATTATTATTTTTTTTTATGAAAGAGAAATGATAATGAAATTAATTTTCTAGATCCAACTTATGTGATTAATGTTTAGGTTCATTTGATTTTCCTAATTTAATGTTTCTAAATATAGCTAATGTGATTAGTATTTTAGTTTAGTTGATTTTCTAAATTTAATAAGAATTTACTCACATTCCACTTAAAAGGCATGATACAAGGAAAATCAGAAGTATAGAAGTTTTATAAGTCAAGTTGTAATCCAAAACAATACCATATCCTTAACAGAAATAATTATTACTAAGGAGAAATTTTATTAAATTCTAATTGTAAAATTATTTACTTTTGTATACCCAAAGTCCTTAGTTGACAAAAAGATTTATGGAATATGAAGCAGTTTGGGTCTACAAAATTATATTACACGATGAATTTTAAATAAATATATTTTTAATAAAACTCGTGCATCGCACAGATTACATGCTAGTATATATAATAATAGACTTTTTTCTATTTTTGATGTGATTGCGACACGTGGCAATCATAAATGTTATTAAAAAAAATTAATTTCTTTTAATATATCATATATCATACCATATCATAAATAATAATATAATAATAGTATTTTTGAACCAGAAACTGACATGTAACATCTTAATTAATGTTTATAAAATAATCATATCATATATAATCATATCATATCATTTATCATATATAATAATATAATAATAGCCTTTTTGAACCAGAAACTGACATGTAACATTTTAATTAATGCTTATAAAATAATCAAATCAAATATATACAATAAAAATAGCTAATTTTCATATGGAGTGGTGACACGTGACATTATTTAATGTCATTATTGTTTGAAATTAAGTGATTAATATAAAAATAAAAATAGCTTCAAATCAAATCAAATCATATATATTCATATCATACAAAATAAAAATAACTATTTTTTCATGTGGGAGTGACATGTGGTATTATTTAATGTCATTATTTTTAAAAATTTAGTAATTAATATTAAAAAAAATAGCTTCATAATAAATGCCATAATCATATATAATAGCTTCTATTAATAATATAAAATAGCTATAAATACCATATATTGTCTTATGGATCCTTTTGTATTTGTTAGTGCTACGTTTTGGTATCAGAGCCTTGAGACTTTTTGGAGAAGGAAATAGTTAGACATCTTTTCTAGGCGCAAAAGTCAGTATTCACCAGGTGTTAGGTTTTTGTTTGTTGTTGGCATATATTCCATATCAAAACGTGTTTATCTTGTAAATGTTTATGTGGTCATGTTGATGATGATACAAAGCTTCAAAGAAAGATTTGACTACGGTACATTCAAGATGATGGCTTGCTAAGAGGAAAATAAGCTTCATTGCTCATCAAAGGTAAAATCGACCTCATTCCTCTTACAAGGCATAGGCACACACACACAAATCATTCATGAGTGTCCCTGCATTGTTGTGCACCATTTTTATAACACATTCACATGATTTTGTATGCTCATGCATTGAACTCAAATGCTCATACATTTTAGAGTTGCATGTTCTAGGACTATGTCTAGGAAATGACATTCATATGTGAACTTGTGTTTGTATGTTTGTGTTTCTTGTGTTTTGGACTTGTAATAGTGCTTAATTGATTCCTTATTAAGTCCCGGTCATTTCGGTTACTCATACGTTAAGTTTCGAGTCCAAACGATGTAGCTACGCTACTTTTCGTTCTCATTCGTTGAGTTGTGTTCGTCGTCGTTTTCCGAGATGAATTCTCAACCATTTTTCAAAGTTTCATAGTCTTTGTCGTGCGTGAGGGAGTCACGGTTCGTAATCCGAAAACGGATTCGAATTCGGAGTTCGGATGCCCGAATACGGCTGAAGAACGCGTGAGGTGCGCGAGGAGGTCGCTTGGCCAAAAGCCAAGCAAGGAGTGGCCACGTGTGGACCACGTGTGCCACACGGCCAGAGCTCCTATCTGGCCACGTGTGGCACACGCTGGCCACACGTGGACTTGCAAAAGTCCCCCCAAAAATTTGGACAATTTTGCCCCTCCTTTCATTCTTTTTAAACCCCTCCAATTCCCTCCATTCTCTTTCAAGAAGAAAAAGTTTGAAATCCCGTCTATGATTTTCTCTCAATTTTTCTCAACTTCCAAACACCATAACTTTCTCATCCGGAGTCGGAATTGAGTGATTCAAGTTGGAGATTGTTCGTATTCGAGTCCTCTACCTTTTCCAAGTGGTTGTGCAGCTGTTTGATCGAATTTCTGACAGATCTCCTCAGAAAAACGAACCAGCTCTTGTAATTGAGGTAGAGTTCATAACTTTGTGATTTCATCTTTTTAATCCTCCAATTTGCTTGGGGTTTCTTCTTCTATATATATATGTTTGTTTAGTGAATGCTATAGAGAAAGATAGCTTCATAATCAATCTAATTGAATAGTCTAATTAGAGACACATGTTGACTAGAATCTTGAATTCTTTGTTCTTAACATGATTGTGAGTTGTATTGTGATTAGATTGATATATAGGATTGTTTGAGACTTGATTGATCAAGTTTATGATTAATAATCCTTTCTATGTGACTTTGATCCATGATTGATGAAATCTAGGATTAGAGCCTTTTATGTGTTTTTAGAGATATATAGGATTGATTTGTTTTTAACATGTCTCCTATCTCTAAATCTTTGGCTAGAATAATTGTTGAATACATTTCATGATTCTAGCATTTTTGATGTATGTTTATGACATCTTGAACTTGTGCCTTATGAATATGAAATTGTTCAAGTGTTGTTTTGTATGAATGAATCTAGAAGTTTTATGTGTTAATTGTATTCACATGCTCTAGGTTTTCATTCATGATTTTGCATCTAGATTTCTATTGCTTGTGTTTTCACATCTCTAGATCTAGTTGTTCCATGGAATGTATTGATCACATGTTCTATGTTGTTTTGATTGATTGCATCACTTGCATTCACATGATCACACTAGGAAGTCCTTGTAAAAGGCATGAAGTCTTGGCTAGAGTTGGGATGACTCGGATAGCCAAGCAAGAAGTCTTGCCTAGAGTCGGGAGGACTCGGATAGGTAAGCAAGAAGTCTTGTCTAGAGTCGGGAGGACTTGGATAGACAAGCAAGAAGTCATGGCTAGAGTCGGGAGGACTTGGATAGTCATGCATGGGAGGCTTTCTAGAGGCACGTGTGCCTTATATAGAGAGTTTGGCTTATATATTGGTAGGCCCGGGCGGTTGGTTAGACATAGAGTCCGATAGAGCGGGGTACATGGGATGTGTATGCACTCTTGAGGAATTTCTAATCTTCCAACGATGTTGGTTTTGGTATGAGTTCCAATATGTGGTGGTTTACATCATTGAGGGATTTTGTATCTTCCAATAGGGTTGGGTAAACATAGACTCCACATGGGTTGGTGACTAGGATTGGTCATTTTGTGGAATTTTTAATTTACTTTCCAAGTATATATATAAGTACCCAATGGTTGTAGTTCAACCCGTGGATGTTTCCTCCTTGGAGGTTTTACCAGGTTAAAAAATCCCTTGTGTTAATTCTTCCTATCTCTCTCTTTTATATTTGTTTATGTATATGTTGTTATCTTGTGACACATCAATTACTTGTGAAGTATATTGATACAAGATTTTGTATAGTGTGATTTGTAAATATATTCTTTTGATCATTTTTGTAAATACATTTTTCTTTTGTATATTGTTTAGAATTTTATGTATAGCAATATTTGTATATACTTGTAATGATTGAGCATATATTCATATACAAGTATTCTTGCTAATTGTTTTTGTATTTTCTTTATACCTCATACAACATATTGATACTTAGACAATGTATGAATGAACATATGATAACTTGTCTTAGTATGATTCCGTGATATTTATGTTGTATGTAAGGCTACCTTGAGGGACAAACGTAAGTTTGTTCAAGGGATTGAAATTAGGCGAAAAACCTATTCACCCCCCCCCCCCCCTAGGTACGTCTTAAGCAATTTAACCTTGTTTGTATACTTTCACCAGGTAAGAGAGCCGTTAGCCAAGTGGGCGTTAGGCATACTGTGATTCCCACAGACAAGCTGTGAGTCAAAACCTAGGATTTTGTTTCTGGTTGCTTTTCTTTCTCCTATGTCTGCAAGTAGTTCTAGGTCTGGAATAGATCCTGGTGATAAAAATAGTGCCATAGGACAATCTATAGCAAATTATGAGACTAATTGGAATGACAAAGACTTAAACAACTGGCAACTTCCAAACATCCAACAAAAAAGCATCTATAAGAAAAGACTTCTAGACTTTAGAACCTTACTTGGAGAAAAAAAAAAACTAAGGAAATCAATGTCAAATTCCAAGACCATACTATTTATATGAACCTATTGAACAAAAACAGTTTGAATCATTATTACAAAATTGGCTATAATGACATGCACATTGGCAGTGTGCAAGTCGGTATCAAACCTATGACAAAAGTCAGCCTTAACAATTCAATTTTGATTGTCCTCTATGACAAAAGGATAACCAACTATAAAGAATCCATACTAGGAATGGTTGAGACTAGCCTCACTTATGGACCTATATACTTCTAATGTTACCCCAATTTCACAATTGCCTTAAACACAAATGAGCACAAAGAAAAATGCCTTGTCATTGACATACAAACGCATAACTATCAATTCCTCAAGGGATCAAGCCCTTATAAACTTGTCTATAGGACACACTATCAAGTGTTAACCTTTAGACTAATTCCTAGCTTTATACCTCCTACTATCCCAGTAGACCAAACCATTTGCTGTAGTGCCTTCCCCACAATCAATGTTATAGTACCCACACCAAAGCCAGATAATATCATGAAACGAAACCATACTACCTAAGACCAACACCTCCAGACCTCTAGTATGAAGAAATAGTCCCATACAGAGCCTATATTGGCAATGCCTGTTACCAATTCAACATTGATGGTCTTTCAGAATATCAAACCATGACAATCATTAGACAAATGCACACCATGGGATATATCTAAATAATAAAGCAAACTACAAGAAAAAGTTGTTTTTACCACACATAATTTGCCACGGATATTCATCCGTTGCAAATATTACTTAAAAACACGGAAACAATATTGGTCAGTTTTTTTTTTATTAAATGTTTGCCACGTACTGATAGATGTGTCAAATATTACACTTATTTGCTGCAGTTATTTGCTACGGTAATTAAAAAACTTTAAAAGAATATAAGGGCCTTTGTTTTAATGGCACTTCCTAAGTTTCAAAAAGCGAAAATGTCCACTTTTGAAAAAAAGTGCATTTGTGTCTTTTTTTGAGTTGGTTTTACCAAATTACCCTCTAACTCAATTAATTCAAATTTACCAACTTGCCCTCCTTTATTCCCTTAACCCTATCACATTACCAAACTACCCTCCCTCCTTCTTTAACCCTAACACATTCCCTCTAACACTAATCAATCCCCCAAATTTGAGAATAGAAGAAGAAGCACCAAAGTTGTGCCATTCATCGTTGACTGAGAGAAGAAGAAGAAGAAGAAGAAGAAGAAGAAGTTGGGTCTTTGTCGAAGTTGTGTCAAAGAATAAAAGAAAAGACCCCCCAAATTTCATAAATTAGAAGAAGAAGAAGTTGTGTCGATGTCGACTGTGTAGAAGAACGAAGACCAGAGGTAGGCATTTCACCAAGACTTGTATGATTGTTTATTGTTGTGTGTCGTTAATTTGTGTTCTTTTTGTTGTATGTTGTTTTTCTTCTTGTTGTATGTTTGTTTGGTTTCAATAACGAAGAACAGTGGTATGTTTGTTGTTTTCTTGTTGTTGTTGTATGTTTGCTACGCATGAATGTAAAATAAATCCTTAGTAAACCATTATCAAATAGGGTGCAGGGGATGACTTCATTTTATTGAATGTGAGAGTGAGACTTCAATTTCTGATCCATTTTGGTTTCTTTTCATATGTGTATTTGTTGTTTCATGAAGAAACATTTTTCTAACCTAAAAATAGTTTGATTAATTTGTGTGTAATTCTTCATTTTAATGAGTTTGGAGATCCATAAAATTGTTTAACTTTTTACTCTATGAAATGTAGATGAATGAATGTAATTTCAGAATGAATGGTGAAATTAAAGGGTGGGGCATGAATGAATGGTGAATGACCCTTGCTGATGCATCTTTAGATGGGTTAGTGATGAACATCTTAAGTTTAGTTTGATTTTGTGTGTTTACGGATTGTTTTAGTTGCTTAATATCTTATAATTATCAAATTGCTACTTGATGCTTGGAATGTGTATTGATTTATGATTCACATGTAGTGTAAAACATGAATGACGTTTATATAATTATAATATCATAGACTCCATGGTGTCAAAGTAGTGTAGAAAAAGCATGGTATCTGATTGAATGGTTTTGTAATGTTTATGGAACAAGAAGGCGATGAAGCGTTTTTGAATTAAATCTGTCATCTTTAAATGAGTCTTTCAACAATCGTGTCATTGTTTAAAACAAGGACATCAATATTCTGTAAATACCCAACCGTCTGCAGATTTGCATTGTGACACTGTCTAGATAAAAGAGTGGTGTTAACTGGTGGTGAGTTGAGAACCAATAACACATCAGTTTCTTATACGTATAGAAGTTCATTTTTTTTATATGCTGGTTTTTGTGTCAAAATGAATCATCTTGATATGTAGTTTGCTAATAGTAGCTCACATTCAGCTTGTTATTGACTTTGAATCATGTGCCCTAATCAATACATTTAGCTTTCTTAGTTATTGATATCTGTGTGAGGTAATGGTGTGTATAAGATATGAGAGTTTCTTGGCTTCTTTGTTTATGTAAAATATTCATGTTTGCTCGAACTGATGGGTGAACTAATATCTGGTTGTAATATCTGTTTCATGCCTTCAAAATGTGTTAGCATTATTATTTGTTTATGAATCTGATATGGAACATGTGAGCACAACAGGTTTTTTGTCTGCTCAGAGTCTGAAGTATTTACGTCAATTCCCTTGCTAAGTGAACTTGTTGTGCACTTGCCATCTATGTGCAGTTCAACTAAACCTAGCATCTGGTTTATAATGATACTACAGATCTCAATTGTATAAACGTGGCTATAACGTGGCCATAACTTTTATATTGTATACGTAGGTGTTGATACTATGCAACACTGGCAATCACTGGGTCCTTTGTTACGTAATTCTTTGAAAATGAGAAGTAACTGTTGCGGTTCCAGTTCCACGTGGCCATAACTGTTGCCTTCATGCTCAAGTATGCCAAGTTGATACTCTTCGGAGTCAAGTTAGCATGGATGAAAGATTTTTTCCAAAAAGATATACCTGCAATTCGTAAGGCAATGGCAGTTGGCATTTTCACAAATGGGCAAATTGCGAATTCCCCGTAAATATTTATATTACAATGAATGATTGTTGGTATGTGATATTAGATGTGCTTGTTGGTATGTGATAGAGGGGTAGAATAGTTGATGGTATATATTCTGATGTGATCCCATTGTTTAGAGCATAGGAATTTTTGTTTTGAGCTTGAGAATATATCTTAGGCTTAGATTTTGTATGTAGATTGATGTTGCATATTTACTCTTGTAAGCCTTGGAATTAATGTTTTAAGCCTATGAGTTCCTATTTTAAGCCTGGGATATAATGTTACATGTTTTCGGCCTAGGCATTTCTATAGTAAATGTTACATGTTTACTCTCATAAGCTCAGGAAATAATGTTTTCGGCTTGGGGATTTCTGTTTTGTGCCTTGGAATTAATGGTTTGAGCCTGGGGATTAACATCTGATGCCCGATAAGTATTATTTTTTATTTTGTAGGTAGTTCTCCCAGTTTCATAGGCCCATGAAGTATTGTTTTGTGCCTAATACTTAATCTCATAAGCTCAGGAATTTTGTGGAAGTGGAACGAATAGTAAATGTTACATGTTTACATTCGTAAGCCAGATAAATAATGTTTTAAGCCTGGGATTTCTATTTTGCACCTGGGGATTAATGATTTGTGCATGGGGAGTCATATCTGATGCCCGGGAAGTATTATTTTGATTTTGTAGGTAGTTGATGTTCCATGTTTAATGTCATAGGCCTGTAAAGTATTGTTTTGAGCATGGGACTTAATCGCATAAGCCCGGGAATCAACCTTTAAAATGTGGAAATGGAAGGAATAGTAAATGTTGTTGCATTTTTAAAATGAGAATTAATATTTTGTTCCTTAGAATTATTGACTGAAGCCCGAGAAATCAATGACAACTTGCAATATTTTGTTCTCAGAATTAGTTTCTCTGGCTTGACGCAAAATTTCTCAGGCTCTACACATGTATTCTAGGGCTTATTATATGAAACAACTCACACAAGACTAACACAAATGGTAATTCCCAATTGATCCATATGCGACTTCCGATGTGACTTTGGTAAAGTTGCTTCTAAAGTCGCTTTCTTCTCGGATTGTATGTTGTCCACTTTTTAATCTCACGGGCTTCAGATATTAATTTCTCATGCTCAATGAAATTATACTCAGGCTTTACGATAAATTTCTCAGGCTCTACACATGTATTCCCGGGCTAATTATATGAAACAACTATCACACAAGACTAACACAAATGGTAATTCACGCCTGATCCATATGCGACTTCCGATGTGACTTCGGTAAAGTCGCTTTCTTCTCGATTTGAATGGTGTCCACTTTTTATTCTCACGGGCTTCAGATATTAATTTCATAGTCTCAACGGAATTATTCTCAGGCTTTACGATATATTTCTCTGGCTCTACACTTGTATTCCCATGCTTATTATATGAAACAACTATCACACAAGACTAACACAAATAGTAATTCACACCCGATCCATATGCGACTTCTGATATGGCTTCGGTAAAGTCGTTTCTAAAGTCGCTTTCTTCTCGGTTTGAATGGTGTCCACTTTTTAATCTCACGGGCTTAAGATATTATTTTCCTAGGCTCAATGAAACTATTCTCAGGCTTTACGATAATATTCTCAGGCTCTAAATATATATTCCCGAGCTTATTATCACACAAGACTAAAACAAAGGTAATTCTCACCCAATCCATATGCGACTTCCGATGTGACTTTTGTAAAGTCACTTCAAGTGTTTCAGATATTATTTTCCTTGGTTCAACGAAACTATTCTTAGGCTTTACGATAATATTCTCAGGCTCAAAATAAGTATTCTCAAGCTTATTATATTAATCAACTATCACACAAGACAAACACAATGGGTAATTCCCAGGCATTACGATATAACAAGCCTACACATGTGTACCCTGGCTTATGATATGAAACAGCACATGTTATAATTTCCATCAGAAAATTCTTGCCTCGTGTTATTACATGATAGGTTGGAAGTGTTATTACAATAATGTTGTTCGAGAGCATCGAACAGTCGGATACGTCTCCCCCTACCAACTCCACTAGAATTGGTCCGTAGACACTGTCTTTATATATGTAAAATGCTTAGGGGTTTTTGTACTTTGCCTCAGGAACGATGCATTTGTGTCACGAACACACTTTATATTGCGTAAGACGAACCCGATGAATGGCCACCGCTCGTGGAAAACAACCTTTTTTGTCGAAAAAATTATTAAAAATTTCTAAAAATTAAAATTTAATAAAGAAAAACACAGTCATTGTGGCCCAGGATGTCAAGCCCGGGTTTCCAAATGTGTTTCAGGCCTCATAACTTTATCCCGGGCATTTGAAACAGTGTGCCACGTGTTGTCACATGATAGGGCTATAGTGGTTAAAGGTTGAAGAACTTTGAAAAGTTTTGCGCCTGGGAATATCTCTTCAAGCCTGGGAAACTGAAGTAAAAAAGTGTGGGAAAATCAAATTTGAAATTGAGCGTAAAGATTGAAAGTTCAAAGTCAAACAACATTATTTTGCCTCAACCAATAATATCTCGCCACTTGTCTAGAAAGCCAAAATTACCATTTGGCTCCATGTCCCGGTCTAAAAAAAAGGGAGATCCCAGGCTTAATGGTTATATCACGGGCCTAACAATGGAACAACCGTGCATCCGATCGTGTGGGTCCTACACCGTTTTCATCAATCGGGACCGGTGAATGGGGATGGGGCTTCGATGGGAAACTTCACGATGTTTTTCGAGAGCATCGAACAGTCGGATGCGTCTCCCCCTACCAACTCCACTAGAATTGGTTCGTAGGCACTGTCTTTATATATGTAAAATGCTTGAGGTTTTTGGTACTTTGCCTTAGGAACGATGCATTTGTGTCACGAACACACTTTATATCGCGTAAGAAAAACCCAATGATTGGCCACCGCTCGTGGAAAACAACCTTTTTTGTCTGAAAAATTATTAAAATTTCTAAAAATTAAAATTTAATAAAAAACACAGCCATCGTGGCCTGAGATGTCAAGCCCGGGTTTCCAAATGTGTTTCGGGCCTCATAACTTTATCCCAGGCATTTGAAACAGTGTGCCACGTGTTGTCACATGATAAGGCTGTTATGGTTAAAGGTTGAAGAACTTTGAAAAGTTTTGTCCCTGGGAATATCTCTTCAAGCCTGGGAAACTGAAGTAAAAAAGTGTGGGAAAATCAAATTTGAAATTGAGCGTAAAGATTGAAAGTTCAAAGTCAAACAACATTATTTTGCCTCAACCAATAATATCTTGCCACTTGTCTAGAAAGCCAAAATTACCATTTGGCTCCATGTTCTGGTCTAAAAAAAGGGAGATCCCGGGCTTAATGGTTATATCACGGGCCTAACAATGAAACAACCGTGCATTCGATCGTGTGGGTCCCATACCATTTTCATCGATCTGGACCGGTGAATGGGGATGGGGCTTTGACGGGCAACTTCACGATGTTTTTCAAGAGCATCGAACGGTCGGATACGTCTCCCCCTGCCAACTCCACTAGAATTGGTCTGTAGACACTGTCTTTATATATGTAAAATGCTTGAGGTTTTTGGTACTTTGCCTCGGGAACGATGCATTTGTGTCACGAACACACTTTATATCGCGTAAGATAAACCCGACGATTGGCCATCGCTCGTGGAAAACAACCTTTTTTGTCGGAAAAATTATTAAAAATTTCTGAAAATTAAAATTTAATAAAAAACACAGCCATCGTGGCCCGGGATGTCAAGCCCGGGTTTCCAAATGTGTTTCGGGCCTCATAACTTTATCCCGAGCATTTGAAACAGTGTGCCACATGTTGTCATATGATAGGGTTGTAGTGGTTAAAGGTTGAAGAACTTTGAAAAGTTTTACGCCTGGGAATATCTCTTCAAGCCTGGGAAACTGAAGTAAAAAAGTGTGGGAAAATTAAATTTGAAATTGAGCGTAAAGATTGTAAGTTCAAAGTCAAACAACATTATTTTGCCTCAACTAATAATATCTCGCCACTTGTCTAGAAAGCCAAAATTACCATTTGGCTCCATGTTCCAGGCTAAAAAAAGGGAGATCCCGGGCTTAATGGTTGTATCACGGGCCTAACAGTGGAACAACCGTGCATCCGATCGTGTGGGTCCCATACTGTTTTCACCGATCGGGACAGGTGAATAGAGATAAGGCTTCAACGGGCAACTTCACGATGTTTTTCAAGAGCATCGAACGGTCGGATACGTATCCCCCTACCAACTCCACTAGAATTGGTCCGTAGACACTGTCTTTATATATGTAAAATGCTTAGGGGTTTTTGTACTTTGCCTCAGGAACTATGCATTTGTGTCATGAACACACTTTATATCGCGTAAGACGAACCCGATGATTGGCCACCGCTAGTGGAAAACAACCTTTTTTGTCGGAAAAATTATTAAAAATTTCTAAAAATTAAAATTTAATAAAAAACACAGTCATCATGGCCCGGGATGACATCCCAGGCTTCCAAATGTGTTCCGGGCCTCATAACTTTATCCTGGGCATTTGAAACAATGTGCCACGTGTTGTCACATGATAGGGTTGTAGTGGATAATAACTAGATCCCACTAAATCTTCTTATTCTTATTCTTAATTAATTGTTGGATCCCACTAAAAGAATCTTCTTCTTCTTCCTGAGTCAAACCAACGTTAAAACCTAAAACTTTTTCTTCTTCTTCTTCTTCTTCATCTTCACGTGTTCTCAAACCGAAAACTTAAACCTCAAAAACTTCTTCTCCTTCACGTGTTCTTAAACCACTAAATCTTCTTCTTCTTTCTTTGCTTTGTATACCAGTTCAAAGCAAACTTATTTACTTCTCATTTTTGGCTTCTCCCATAAACTCTTCCTCACGTCCACATCTGTAGGTAAAAAATCTTCATCATTTATACATCACCTTCCTTCACGCATCCATTCTTCATTCTCCGGTCCGAACCCGATGGTTGCTTTGTATACAAGTTCTCAGATCTAAAATATTCAATCTATATTATTCGTGTTTTTCTCTTCCTCTTTTTTTTTTTTTTTTTTTTAAATCACTTTGAAGGTTTTGTGGTGTTGTTTGCGAAATATGTCCCTGGTATACTACAAATTCATTGTTAAATTTTTTTTTGGTTTAAATGTTTTGAGAGAGTTTTGTGTTGTTGGCTATATAAGCCTGGTATACTTAAGCATTCATTGTTAAATTATAATTTTTTTTCGATGTATAGATATAAAGTGTGTTGTTTGCAATGAGGAAGAATTCTGTTTATGTTGCTTTCAAAGGAAGAAAAACCGGTATGTTTAATTCTTGACCTGAATGTCATGAACAAGTGGATGGTTTTCCAGGAGCTTCTTACCAGAAGTTTAACTCAACTGATGAAGCATATAAAACAATAAGTAGTCATTCCGTACATTCAAGTCATTATTGGTCTGAATGATCTCTGAATGTTGAAGAGAATGTATCTAAGAAGAGTCAAAGCACTAGAGTCATGTTGTTTTTATTTCTATTTGTTTTTATTTTTGGAGTGATAGTAGGCAAGATTTTTTGAAAGATGTTTTGTTTATGTTTAAGTTATGGTGTTGTTTAAGAAGAGTCAAAGCACTAGAGTCATGTATTTTGTTTATCTTTATATATTTTGGGCCTTGTATTTTTTGGTCTTTTGGTACAGTTGTTTCATAATAAAAGCCCGACAATACATATGTTAAGCCTGGGGAATTATATCGTAATGCCCAGAAATTACTCTTTGTGTTTTATTGTGTGACAGTTGTTTCATATCAAAAGCCTAGGAATACATATGTTGAGCCTGGAATATTGTATTGTAATGTTCGGGAATTACCATTTGCCCCTACCAAAGTCAAATCTAAAGTCGCATATGGATGTGGCTGGTGGGAATTACCCTTTGTTGTGGTAGTCTTATGTGATAGTTGTTTCATGTAATAAGCCCGGGAATACATATGTAGATCCTGAGAATACTCTCATTGAGCCTAGGAAATTAATATTTGAAGCCCGTGAGATTAAAAAACGGACACAATAAAAACCAAGAAGAATGCGACTTTAGAAGCGACTTTACCAAAATCACATATGAAGTCACATATGGATCAGGTGGAAATTACCCTTTGTGTTAATCTTATGTGATAGTTGTTTCATGTAATAAGCCCAAGAATACATATGTAGATTCTGAGAATACTCTCATTGAGCATAGGAAATTAATATCTGAAGCCCGTGAAATTAAAAATCGGACATAATAAAAACCGAGAAGAATGCGACTTTAGAAGCGACTTTACCAAAATCACATATGAAGTCACATATGGATCAAGTGGAAATTACCCTTTGTGTTAGTCTTATGTGATAGTTGTTTCATGTAATAAGCCCGGGTATACATATGTAGATTCTGAGAATACTCTCATTGAGCATAGGAAATTAATATCTGAAGCCCGTGAAATTAAAAATCGGACATAATAAAAACCGAGAAGAATGCGACTTTAGAAGCGACTTTACCAAAATCACATATGAAGTCACATATGGATCAAGTGGAAATTACCCTTTGTGTTAGTCTTATGTGATAGTTGTTTCATGTAATAAGCCCGGGAATACATATGTAGATCCTGAGAATACTCTCATTGAGCCTAGGAAATTAATATCTGAAGCCCGTGAGATTAAAAAGCGGACATAATAAAAACCGAGAAGAGTGCAACTTTAGAAGCGACTTTACCAAAATCACATATGAAGTCACATATGGATCAAGTGGAAATTACCCTTTGTGTTAGTCTTATGTGATAGTTGTTTCATGTAATAAGCCCGGGAATACATATGTAGATCCTGAGAATACTCTCATTGAGCATAGAAAATTAATATCTGAAGCCCGTGAAATTAAAAATCGGACACAATAAAAACCGAAAAGAATGCGACTTTAGAAGTGACTTTACCAAAGTTACATCTAAAGTCGCATATGGATCAGCTGAGAATTACTCTTTGTGTTAGTCTTGTGTGATAGACTGATAGTTATTTCATATAATAAGCCCGGGAATACATATGTAGGGCTTGAGAATAGTTTCGTTGAGCTCTAGTGGGAATTACCCTTTGTGTTAGTCTTGTGTGATAGTTGTTTCAAATAATAAGCCTGGAGATTCATTAGTTTGAGGCACGGGGATCATGTTTTGAAGCATAGGAATCATGTTTTGAAGCACGGGATCAGGTTTTGGAATGGTGAAGTGTGGACGAAGCACGATTCCCGTACTTCAAAACATGATCCCCGTGCCTGAAACTAGACAATGGAGAATTATTTTTAAATCTCAAGCTTACAAATGAAGAATTACATTTTTAAATTATTTTTCTTTTAAAATAAAATAAAATTAGACAGTGGGGCACTACGCCAAATAAAAAATTTCCCTTCATTTTATTTATTTTACTATGATATTCTAACAAAAAATAAAAACACAAATACATTTACACTTCACCCGGAAGTCATGTTAAACCTAAGAATTCATGTGATTTTTAGAAGAAATATTTTCAATTATTCTTATTTAAAAAAACAAAAAAAAAACAGTGGGGAACTACACGGGTCAATTTCCCTTCTTTTTTTGCCTTGTTATTCAAAAAAAGTTATATAATTTCATTTTCATTGAAGCCTGGGAATTACTAAGTTAAGTTTGGGAATTAATACGTTAAGCATGGGAATTCATATGTTGGGCTTGAGAATTTATCTCATAAGCCAGGAAAATAATATGTTGGGCCTGGGAATTTATCTAATACCAGACTTCAAAACTAATGTCTGGGTTTCAAAATTAAAGCCCGGGCTTCAAAGTTAGAACATAACCTATTTAAACAGTTTGGGGAGCACCTATTTGCAAATAAATACCCCCTAGAACAGAAATATCAATCAGCTATAAACTCAACTTAACCGTACAAGACATACACAACAACACCATCACCACTAACAACTACCAAATAATCTCTACAAGAGAACTCCTGGAAGTTTGGAACTGTCACCACAACATTGAGAGAACTCCTGGAAGTCTTGAACTGTCAAATAGCAGAACTCAAATTAAACATTGTGACAAAGTGTATGATAAATCCCAATAAAATAACACAAATTATTAGTATACGAATCAAGCCAACGGAAGCTTATAAAAAAAACGAATCTTCATTTGAACTTGACGCAAAAGACAGATATATTAATTGATTTGATGTAAATCTTTGTAGACTATTAGTCCACTAACTGTACTCATCCCTTTTAATAAGATTTCCTTTGCTTCTTATCAAAAAATTATCATGAACTAAAACTTCAAAACAAACACAGTCCAGTTTCAGTTTAATTCTTCACCAAACCACATATGAGCAAATTAACATTCCTGGTCCATAAATTTTGATAAAAGGAGAAAAACTAAAAACATACCATGCATCAAAGTAAGAGCCATGCATATATAAGTACCAATCACACATTAATGAAATAGATTTTTAGGTGAACACCGAGGGAATATATATTCACGTGAATAATGAGAAACAGTTGATCTCCATTACATAAACATCTAAACCACACATGAAAAAAAAATTCAACACTGACCAACTTTATCAGACGTGCACGGTACTCTCCAGGCATTGTCATCTGCAAAAGTGAAAGGTTATTGAACTGTAAGTAAGCACTTCACTAAGCATACCACATTTTGAAAACATAAATCCCTGCTACTTGATGTAGCAAATAAAATTAAAGAAAAATAAAGCATTCATAACAATGACAACACCTTGTAAGAAAGTAAACAAATGTTTAGTATTTTGTCCCTTCTATAGGTTATGTGAATCAAACTTGAGAAAAAAAGGGGGAAAATTATTTTTAATATAGTGACAGAATTATTAGCTCTTCTCCTGCACTTTACTTGAGCATGCCCGTCTCATGTTTGTTCTCCACTCTTTAATTTTGAAGTAGATATTAAATAAAATCTAACATGGTTAAAATGGATATCTAAATAGAGTACATATAATAAAATAGCTAGAAAAAAAAAAAAAAAAGAGTAAATTCATATACAAAGTTCTCAGAGTTGCCATGTGTCTAAGATTTTTCACAGTTTTGGAATTCTACCAACTACAAATACAACTTTCAGTGAAAAATTAAAGAGGATGGAATCTCAAAATAAAAAATGATTAGCACTTGCAATAAGCTGTCTTCCCTCCTCTGTCTTGTGATTTATCATTCTCTTTCCCTCTCTCTAACTCTTCCCAATCGCAATTAGGCACTAATTTACATTGTTCTCTTCTCATTTCCAAAAAACACACAATCCAAATTATGAAAATATTGTCTACAAATTCAACCCCAGATCCCAGCACATGTACATGGAAGTATACAATAGAGAGCACCATCAGTAAAAAGGAACTTACTACAAAAGTGCAAGAAAATGGAAAATTAGCTAAGACTCAAAGTTCTAAAAAAAAACCCCTTTCTCAAAAGCTCTATTGTTCTTCCCTCTCCATAGGCACCACAAGCGCTATACTCCATGCTAGGGTATTGATACTCGATCCTTGATTACAGGCTAACTATATACAATCACCAAACCCTTGATTTTATTACATGTTCCTTAATTAAGAGCATACAATAATACTCTTAAATCTTAATGCACATCTGATCAAGTTATAGTTTCTCTTTTTAACATCTAATCCATACGTAGCA
Organism: Acer campestre; assembly: GCA_954870605.1. NCBI lineage: Eukaryota > Viridiplantae > Streptophyta > Magnoliopsida > Sapindales > Sapindaceae > Acer > Acer campestre. The sequence continues at coordinate 12,901,837 of OX940804.1, forward strand.
CATGAATAGGGCCCTATTTTTCTTCCATATTGCCAAATTCAGGTCCTTTTTTCTCCTATGCCAAATTCTGCCTCAATAATGTTAGACTTAGCTCAGCTAGCTAGTAGTATAGCAAAACAGAAATAAGGAACACAAGCACACTCACACTCTACCTAAAAGATAAAGCCATACCTGCCAAGTCAAAAGGTGGCATTGACATACTCATTCCTAAGTAAGAGTTCCAAGAATTTCACACTTGTATCAACTAAATACTAGACGAATCTTGTGCCAGAATAAAAAAAGGGGACTAATATGAACCCAAAATATTTCAAATCTTGCTTACTATCACATGCTTCTCCCTGTGCCATGGAATAGTGGAATACTCCATTTAAAATTCTAAATCCTTGTTAATCCAAATAACTAGGCTAATAATTAAGCCAGCTTACTCTTTTTACAAAAAAAAAAAAAAAAATTATTAAGCTTACTTAAATGTATGTTTTTGGCTCTCTTGGGACACAATATGAAAACCTAGGCTTCCATTCCACTTCACAATAGATTTTTCCAGCAAACAAAAAGAACAATCATATAAAACGTAATCTTTTAAAACAATAAAATACAAAATTGAAATTGAAAAAAAAAAAAACCTAACTCACATATTGAGCCATTTGAGTAACAATATGTGCAAAACTGGAGGCAACTTCTTTGATCGACGGTTTGTCCAAAAACTCAACAGAATCCAACGCCATTTTACACTTCTGGAAAGACAAATCGCCTCGCATGTGAACAAGCCAAAACGACACAGTAACTAGCTGAATCCAAGACCACCCCCCCAAAAAAAGGGAAATAAAAGAAAATAAACACGAACCAAGGTAGAGCAGAGTTCGTACAGGAATCGGAGCATGGACACCGGGTAGGGTACTCTGAAGGTGGAGTTTCCGTTTTTCATTTCGTGTACACATTCCTCTGTCACGAGTTTACAGTCTATTTGAGGGATAAACATTTTTTGGCAAAACCTAGAGAGAGATGGTCGAAGAATGGTTTGTCTTCCTCTTTTCTTACTTACGTTCAAATGATAAGCAGGGGAAGGGGAATGGACAGATTGAGAGATTGGCGCCCAAAATTAAGAGAGGGTAGTTTGGTCAATTATCACATATAAGGGGCTGTTGGGTCATTTTGCTCCATTTAAGTGAAAGGGGTATTTTGGTCCTGAAGTGGACATTTTAGGGAAAGGAAACATTAATAATGGACATTATTGCAAGTTTTTTCAAAATAGACATTTTTGCTCTTTGAAACTTAGGAAGTGCCATTTCCTTCCATTTCCACAAGAATATATATCTAATTTATTTGTTTTACCTTTTCACTTTTCAAAGATGCCCTAAATTGAAAGCTTCTCACTTCATAGCCGCCGCAGCACTTTATCCACCGCTGCTTCTCACTTGGTTGTCGTCCTCGTCGCCGTCAACGCCGCGTCTCGCTTCGTCAAGGTGCGACGTTGTCGTGTAACCGCCGCAGCATATCACTTCGTCGTCGTCGCGCCGCTCTTCTCGCTTCGTCGACGTCGCCTTTGCTTCTCACTTTGTCGACGTCGTCGTGTAATCGCCGCTGCTTCTCACTTCTTCGTCGCAAAAGCTGCTTCTCACTACTTGATTTCTTCACGTGCTTATCTCAAATCTGTCAACACTACTTGCTGTAATCATTCATCTTTCTCTTCTTTTCGATTTTTACATTTCATTTTTCTTGCATTAATTTGGATTGCAGGTGAAGGAGATGGGTGGAAGATCCCAGACCGTAATTCAATTCAATATTAGAACGAGGTACATTTTCCTTGTGTTCTCACATATTGCCATTTCTAATTTCAAAAATGATGTACTTGTACTTCATTTGAGTTGTTGAAATTCACAATTATCCGTATATTTTTCAAAATAACATTGATATAGCACAAATAACCTCATTCAATATTATTTATTTTTGAAATTGTCTATCTACTTGTCCTTTGTAAGTCAAGTTGATTATTATTTTTGGAATGATGAATTTTAGATGAAAAGATCATGCAGCTATAGAGAAAGTTATACATTTTTCTATATGTGAACTTTTTACTTAATAATTTTTGGAACTCACTTTGCAGGTTTAGATGGATTTGGAATTTGGGAATGTAATAGCTGCAATCCTTTTGAACAAAGCAGTGGAATTACATCGGCAAGCTGAGAAGGTGTTGAAGCAGTAGAACCAGTAGGTACTCTCGCTCTCTCTCTGTCACTCTCTGTAACTTGTTTTCCATTATTTCAATTTTCTCTCTGGTTCATCATATGTTGAAGTAAAGTAATTACATGCAATCTAAGGGGAGGATGTTGATTCCAAGATCCCCGAGAGGAAATGCCTTTTAAAATGCTTAGGATTCTAATGAGGACAGGACAGAGCTTGCAAGTGAAGGTGGTATTGCTTTCAGCTATTGGAAAATAGATTCTTATGCTGATTTTACTAATGTATGTTTATGTGTACTCAGTATGCTTGAGATTTTTTTTTTTGAGTATTGCTCTTTGAGAATGACATGGTATTGTTTATGTTTATGTTTTTGGTATTGCTCTTTTTTGAGGTGATTATATCTTATGCAAATTCGAAAATGACTACATGAAGTTTCATAGGTGTTTGATCAACTGACGGTTTATGCGTTTATTATCTCATTTGCATGCTTGTATTGGGTCATATTTATATGTTTTCATGTACTGTTTATGTATACATGATTTCAACTGACTCTTTTAGGAACAAAGTCATAGTGGGATGTTTTGTTTAATGTACTGTATATTTACAGATGTATTGTGCCCACCAAAGAAACTAAAATAGGTTCCCCTTTAGTAAGATTATTAAGTTATTATTGATAACTAAATTAAACTTGTTTGTAAATATGCAGTTTCGGTAACATTAACAAGAAGTCGGATTGATGATGCAATTGGGCACAAGCAGCATTCAATTGCCTCAAGCTACCTTTTGTTATAGGCTTGTATATTGAGATCATGATATTCATTTCCCGGTAGTCATTTAACTTTACATTGAATTATTGATCCTACTTTTATTTTTAATAGCTTGAGTTGGTAGATATTTGGTTCTTTAGTAGACATAAGTGTTTGCACTTCTTACTTATGGATTTTATTATGGTTAAATACTAGAGAAAGTAAAGCGAATGGTAGGAGAAGACAAGTCTAATTGAAGAAGTTTAATGGTTAGATTATGCCATCGGGGGATGCAGGTAACCAACTGTTAATTTCCACCTGATATCCCACTATTTGGATATTTAGTTTTGGATTTTTAGCTTTTGTTACTAGTCTCATATAGATTCTTGCTGGGAACTTTCTTGAATGTGTAATTAAATATCCAAGATTCATGAATATATTTGTCTCATTAATGCTCATTTTAAAGTACGGATTCTGTAAATGTTAGTAGTTTATATTGATACATACATGTGGCTTTGGTCCATTGGATTGCACTACTATATGTTCACTTATATTGATCCTCAACCAGCAGGATCCCGAAAATGGAAGAATTATTAGAAGCGTTTTGGGGTTTAATGCCGAAATATCGGGTTAGTTAGACTAGTACTAGTGATATCAAATTCTTTATTCTAGTGATATGCCCTTCACACCAAATTCTTTATTCTAGTGATATGCTTTTCATATAGTTAATTTTTCTAGTGACATGATTGAAGAGATTATATATTTGTTATCATAGTCTGGAATTATTTTGCTTCTAATCAACATCTCGACTACAACTTGATTCAATGTTTCAGTTTCCAAAGACGAAAATCTGTATCCGGAAACGCAAAGGTTACGAAGGATTGCAATGGTGAAGCGCATAGAGAAAAATATTGTAATTGATGGCTTGATGTTTTGATGTTTATGAGTGTTTTAGACATTCTTACGATAATATTGTAATTGTTTCTCTTTATTATTGTGATATTGATGATTTTTTTTTTTTTTTTATAATATGGTTTTATATTTTTATTTTGTTATCTCAGGAATTTTTTTTTAATGTATTATTTATATTTAAATTTCTAAAAAACAGCTTAATAAAAAAATAATAAAAAATGTATATGAAACATTTTTTTTTTTAAAAATATTAAAAATATGCAATAGCCTGATTGCTATGGTAGCTTATTGTTGCAAAAGGCTTTTGCCACGGATAACTTCCTGTGGCAAATATAAAAGACTTTGCAACAGGCTTTTGCCGCGGGTAATTTTCCGCGGCAAAACACCTTTTACCACAGTGACATCTGTTGCAGAACCTTTTACAACGGCTGTATTTGCAACACCTTAAATCCGTGGTAAATCCGTGGCGAAAGGCCTTTTGTCGCAGATTTTGCCACGGATTTGTCTGCGGCAAAAAGCCCTGTTTTTTGTAGTGAAAACATGGTTCATGCAGATGCTGTCATAGCCTTAGTCACCGGGTTTTAAGGACAATTGCTTGGTTGGTGGACTCGCACACTGACCCCAACGGCAAGAACTAATATAGTATGCCATACAAAAACCATAATCACTTTTACTCCCACCAAAACTACCACGGACCTAGCCTCTTTCATCCCGTCCACATCCGCCGCCACTATATCCTCCCAACCAGATGGTATAAATGTTTTATGTTATTCTATTGATGATATCAGGAAATTTGACAGCAAATTCAAGACTCCTTTGGATGGGTATGGTGGTTCCTCTTCCAATAGTGTTGCCTAAAAATCTAATGTTTGTTTGGTATAAAACAATTTTTGGACCAAAAACTACTAAACCATGGTGTTTGACAGTTTTAAGGAATATGTCAAGATGCTTCCAATGCTGGTCTATATTGTTAGAATGTATTAGAACATCATTAGGATAAGCATGGTGAACTTGATAAGGCTAAAGCCTCTGGTATTGAGATAAGTCATGACCAAAGTAGTTATTTGCTTCGGTGGGGTCATCCTTATTCAGAAGGTCATCATCTTCCTCCTGGTTTTCGAATTCTGAATTGAAAGGAATATTAAATTCTAGGCGTGTTCTAAATATTAATCTAGAAGGGGGTGAATAGATTTTAACCCTTATTACCAATTTTTACGTTTAGTCAATTTACGAAAATACCCCTATCTAGTCAAAATAACAAATCAAGCATATAAGTGCAGAAATTAAAGAACGCTCGATTTTTACGTGGAAACCCTCAACGAGGAAAAACCACGAGCTAGTAATTGCGCTACACTCGAACCTCGAATCCACTAATTATGATAACGTTTACAAGCTAATCTCGGTTTACGACCTAATCCCAGTCAATAACCCACTATCACTACCCGCAGGCCTGTAAAAGTGGATTTAGTCCAATTGCTCATATGACCACCTAATCCCGGTCTATTACACAAGACTTATTCTCTGAAGAGATCACACCCTAAGTGAATATGCAATGATATTCAAATATGCAAATAATGCTAGGGTACACTAAATGTTTATTTAGGATTATATGATGACAATAAAATCAATCCTAAATATGAAAATAGCTATATGACATGGCATACAACTTTAGCTATGTTAAGGATAACCGATCCTAAATACAATAGCTATCACAAATAATCCACAAACATTCAAAAGCTTAACTAGTTGATAAAAAGACAATCTATCAACCTAGTTATCAATAAATCACACAAGAAAGTTTATGGCTTAGCTTTTAGGCAATAATGACCTAATCAATTAAGCTATCAAAAATTAACCCAATCAACACATAATCCCAATCATGTATGTAGAAATTACTCTAAGAACATACAAGTTATAGATGAGATAAAATTGATAAGTAAAAGCACTAATTATGTAAGATAATAGTGTTCAACATACCACACCATGTGTGTTGAAGAAGACCCATGCATTAGCACATACTAGATGATTCTAGATGATGCTTAGATGATGATTTATGCATGTGGAAATGGGTTGAGAGAAATAAAGATGTAATCTTTAAGCTTTTTCTCTCAAGTCTCTCTAAATATCTCTCTAGGGTTCTTAGGATCAGCAGACTTAGTTTAGGAACCAAAGACAAGGATGTATTTATAGAGACCAAAAATAGGGCAGGTGAAAAGTCAAGTTTGCCCTTGAAAACGCATGATCGAAGATTTCAATCTACGGTCAGGGCCGCAGATTGTAACCGCCGAATTGAAACCCGAGAATGCTAGATTCATTCGTTGGTTTCATTCAGCGGGTACATAACCGCTGATCATAACCGCCATTTTGGACCCGAGACAAAAATCAATCAGGTCTCAAAGGGCGATTTCAATCGACGGTCTGGCCACCGATCTCAACCACCATTTCACCATAAATAAACCAAAGGAGAAGCCAAGGGCATCTCCAATGGCGATCATCACGCAAAACCATGCACACAAACATGCATGCACGAACGTTTCCGAACATCCTTTGGGAAACGAATTATACTACACTTAAAGCTAACAACCATGAAGTGCAAGTGTGGGAATTGAATGCATCTTAATGCCTATCATGTCATGGCATTATCATAGAACAAGATGCAATCAATTCAATATGCATGAATAAAATTCATGACTTTGCATCCTAATGCCTAAACATGTCATGGCATTTTAATAACCTAGATGCAATCAAATAAAACATGCAAGAAGAGATGTTCAAGAACATGCATGCACTCATATAAAACACATAACATACAAGTATTAGAGATATGCATGAGTTGTGTGTGTGTACAACTAGATCTCTTCAAAGCAAGGAAGCACTAGAATTTACCTTTAGTGCTTCTTCTCTTGAGGTCTTGAAAGGGCCTTGGTTGTACAAAACACCAACCATCAAATGCCTAAACTACCCTTATATCAAGCCCCATATGTGGTTTGTCCACAAAATAAGCCAATCAAAATATGGGACCTTATATGAATCTTTTTGGGACATGCTGGTCATTGTCTTCTTCCTCCTGGTTTTTGTATTATTTTCCCTTTCACCTTTCCAGTCCTTGTCCGTGACCTTAATGTTTAAAAAAATAAAAGCATATGTGAAGACAATTCCATTTTCCTTGAACAACAGATTGCTAACATCAATCGAAAACAAGAACGGCTATCTTTCCTAAAAGATGACTTAAACTTTGAAAGACAAAAGAAACAACTAGAAAGTCCCAAGCTACAAAACAAAATCCAAGATTTCAAAATACTATTGTCCTCCACATTATTGGAAACCCCAATCATTTTCAAGACAAAGAATATTCAGAACTTCAAAATCTAAAATGTAGAAAACTCAATGATTTTAAATGGTACAAAGACATTTTCCTAACAAGAGTCCTACAAAGAGAAGACAATGCCAACTCTTTTTGGAAAGAAAAATTCATATCTGGGCTACCATCTCTCTTTGCCAACAAGGTAAGAGACAAAATGAGAGAACAAATGGCTAGTTCTGACTGTTCTCAAATCGATCTCAACACTTGGACCTATGGAGAAATAATAAACACTATCTTCTCCTAACGCCCACCTGGATAACGGCTCTCTTACCCGGTGACTACTGACTTTTGCACTTAGAAAAGATGTCTACCTATTTCCTTCTCCAAAAAGTCTCAAGGCTTTGATACCAAAACGTAGCATTAACAATACAAAAGCATCCACAAGACGATATATAGTAAATATATGAGGAAATAGGGCTTTTTAGTCAAGAATTATGGGGGCTTATTGTTTTTGTCAACCATTATCATTTTTATTATTTTTGTCAACAAATTGGATGTGAAGACAAAATTGCCCCTATTTATTTTTTCAAAACATCTTCTCTCTCCTTTTCTCCCTCATTTTCACCAGAATATTTTTTCCTCTTTTTCTCTCTCTTTTCTCACGCCTCCTTCTTCTCTCTTTCTCTCCTCTTCTCTCCTCCGTCCGATCATTGTCCCTCCGTCCGATCATCTTTTCTCTCTTTCTCCTTCTTCTCCTTCTTCTCTTTCTCTTTCTCTTTCTCTTTCTCTTTCTCTTTTTTTTCCAGATTTAAAAAAAAAATCAGATTTTTGTAAATCAAAAAATTTCAGATTTTGTGGTTTTTCGATCGTTGGTCGTCTGATCGTCCCTCCTTCTTCTTCTTCTCTTTCTCTCCTCTCTTCTCTTTCCCTTTCACATTTTTTTCCAGAATTTTTTTAAAAAAATTTCAGTTTTTTTTTTTTTATTATTTTTTATTTTGTTTTTCAGATTTTTAAGTTTGGGTTGTAGTTATGGTTGTGGTTTGGTTGATTTTCTAGATTTTTTAAACACAACAGGCCATGAATTAAACACACCAGGCAAAACAAATTAAACACACCAGGCAAAATGAATTAAACACACCAGGGAAAAAACAATTAAACACACCAAGATAAAACGAATTAAACACATCTAGCCATCAATTAAACATATCAGGCCACCAATTAAACACACCAGGAAAAACTCATTAAACACACAAGGGCAAAACAAATTAAACACACCGGGCAAAATGAATTAAACACACCAGAGCAAAAACAATTAAACACACCAGGGTAAAACGAATTAAATACATCAGACCATCAATTAAACACACCAGACTACCAATTAAACACACCAGGCAAAACTCATTAAACACACTAGGGAAAAACGAATTAAACACACCAACCAAAATGAATTAAACACACCAAGGTAAAACGAATTAAACACACTAGACCATCAATTAAACACACTAGGCCACCAATTAAACACACCGTGGACGTCTAGGAAGAAGAAGAAGAAAAAGAAAAAAAAAATAGAGAAATTTTTTTTTTTTTTGGGAAGAAGAAGAAGAAGAAAAAAAGAATTTTTTTTATAAAGGAGGGCAATCTTGTCCAAAAAGTGAAAATTTTGATAAAAAACAGTAAAAATAATAATCTTGGACAGAAATAGTAAAGTCACTAATTTTTTGACTAGTTATAAAGTTCTCCCTAAATATATATATATATATATATATAGTGAGAGAGTGAGAGATATATTTGGGAGCTTTGGACTTCAATTATTATTATTAGTTTTTTTTTTTAAGATAAAGAGCCATTTATATTCCTGCAATAAATAACATTCCTTTAATCTATTAAAAGTTTATAAATTTAAATTAAATAACCCTCCATTTTTTAGCCATTGACTTTTCGGTTTCTATAAAACAATAATGAAAAGTTGCATTAGAGTCATTTATATTCCTGGAATATGCCAATAAATAACATTCCTTTAATATATATTATTTTTATAAATTTAAATTAAATAACTTTCCATTTTCTAACCATTCATTTTTGGTTTCTATAAAACAATAATGAAAATTTATGGCATGAAATTATTATTAATTGTAATAATATAGTTTTTTTTTTTTTTTTTTCTAAAGAGAAAGAGATCAAGCCATTTATATTCATGCAATAAATAGCATTCCATTAATCAATATAATGCTTATAACCATAATTTAATTAACTCTCCATTTTCCAACTTTTCATTTTCCAATCAACTTTCTATAAAAACAATAATCTAATGTTGATATTTAGCCCATCTCATTCACACTAGTGGCCCAAAGAAGAAGCCCAATGATGAAAGGCAGTTGAAGCCAAAAGAAGCCCATCAGAATTGCTCCTAACCCAGATTTGCTACCCACTTAACCATATGACATCGTTTCATCTGTTGATCAAGTTGTTATTGCTGAGTTAAGATTACATGCTGGTTTGGCAACAATTGATAGGCTGATCTGAAGTGATGTGGATCTTATCTGATAAGGTGTTAGGTTTTTAGTTTGTGTTGGCATATATTCCATATCAAAACGATGTTTTTCCTTGTATGTGATTAATGGTCATAGGTTAATGATTTGAAGCTTCAAGGAAAGATGCGGCTAAAAGATCAAGCAAGAAGATGCCTTTGAAGGGGAATTGACTACTTTGCACTATTAAGGTAATATAGACCTCATTCTTTTTTAAGGCAATAGTCACACACACACACACATCATTTATATGTGTCCCTACATCATTGTGCAACATTTATATAGCACATTCACATGTTTTTACATGCTCATGCATTGAACTCAAATTCTCATACATTGTAGAATTGCATGTTCTAAGACTATGTCTAGGAAATGGCATGCATGTGTGACATTGTGCTTATATATTTACGTTTTATTGTTTTTGGACTTAAACATGATCTCTTATGATTCCTTATTGAGTCCCGGTCATTTCGGTTACTCATACATTTGATTTCAAGTCCAAATGATGTAGCTACACTACTTTTTGTTCTCATTTATTGAGTTGTGTTCTTCTTCATTTTCTGAGATGAATTCTCAACCTTTTGTCAAAGTTTCATAGTCTTCGTTGTGCGTAAGGGAGTTATGATTCGTAATCAAAAAACAGATTTGAAATCGTAGTTCGAAGGCCCGGATACGGCCGAAGAATACGAGCGGAGCGCAAGAGGAGATTGCTCAGCCAAATGGCCAAGCATGCGTCCACGTGTGAAGCCACGTGTGACACAAGGCTGAAACAGCCCTCTGTCCACGTGTGTCACACGGGATCCACACATGGATTGCCACATGGCTGCTCCTAATTGGGTGGTTTCTCTCTCTCTCTCTCTTGCTTCCTTTTAAATATTTTCATTCCCTCCTATTTTCTAGTAAGAAGAAAAAGAGAAGAAAGAAAGAAGAATCCCGTCAGATTTTTCTCTCCAATTTTCTCACCTTCCAAACACCATAACTTCTTCATACGAAGTCGGATTTGAGTGATTCATATTGGAGATTGTTCGTAATTGAGTCCTCTACCTTTTCCTTGTGATCTTGCAGTCATTTGATTGAGTTTTCTAGATGTTCTACCCAGAAAATCGTGACAGCTCGTGATTGGAAGGTATTGACTTTATCTTTGAGATTTATTCTTTTATAACCTTCAATTTGCTTGGGATTTCTTCTTCTATATGTATGTATATGTTTAGTGAATGCTATTGAGAAAGATAGCTTCATAATCAATCCTAATCAATCTTAATCAAAAGTCTAATTAGAGACACTTGTGAACTAGAATATTTGATTCTATGATTTTCACATGTTTGAGAGTTGTATTGTGATTAGATTGACATCTAGGATTATTTGAGACGTGATTGAATGATTTTATGATTGATAATTCTTGAAATGTGTTTTGATCCTTTGATTGATGAAATCTTGGATTAAGGCTCTTGTATGTGTTTTTAGAGATATCTAGGATTTAATTGATTTATCAATATATTCTTTCTCTAAATCTTTGGCTAGATTACTCGTTGAATACATTCTAGTTTCTAGCATTTATTTTTATGTTTATAACATCTTGATATTGTGCTTCATAATTATGATATATTAAAGTGTTATATGTGTGAATGAAATTATGAGCTTTTGTGTTTAGGTGTTTTCACATGCTCTAGTTTAATTCATGTTTTTGTTCTAGACTTTTATGCTTGTGTTCTCACATGTTTAGGTCTAGTTGTTCCATAGAATATATTGATCACATGTTCTATGTTGTGTTGAATGTGATTTGCATCATTTGCATCACTTAGATCATTTGTCTTGAGGAAAGGTTGAAGTCTCTTTCAAAGTGAGTGAAGCTTTGTATTGAGCAAGAAGTCGTGGCTAGAAATGAGTTCCAGATAGCCAAGCGAAAGTCTTAGCAAGGAGTTACGTACTCCGGATGGTTGAGCTAGGGGAGCTTAACTAGGATCCTAGTGATCTAGATTGCTAAGCGAGGAAATCTTCCTAGAGGCTTGAGAGCCTTGGATAGGGAGTTGCTTCCTAGAGGTGTAGACACACCTTGGATAGGGAGTAGGCTTTGTGATTCACTAGCCCGAGAGTAAATTAGGATTTGATAGCTTGAGATGGATATCATAGAGTTGATAGTCTTGAGTGTGTATGTCCTTTTCATATATTGGATTTGCTTTGCCGGTGATTGTGGATTCAACCTATAGATGTTTCCTCTTCAGAGGTTTACCACGTAAAAATCTTGTGTTCATTGTCTCTTTCTCTATCTCTTTTATATTGTGTATGTGTATGTGTTATCTTGTTGAATATCATTTTCTTGTATTGTATATTTGAACAAGTACTTGTAAATAGTGATTTGTAGAACAATCCTCTTTAAATCAATTTGTATTTGTAATATTTCATATTTGGTTATTCTTGTATATTGATATATTTGATCACTCGTTTAATAACTTTGAACAATACCAATATACAAGATATTCTTTGATTTTGTGTTTTAGTGATATTATATCTCGTACAACAACTTGTTATATGTAGACATTGCTTAAATGATGATATCCATATCGTGTCTCTATATAAATGTTCCGTTTATATGTTGTATGTAAAGCTACCTTGAGGGACAAACATAATTTTGTTCAAGGGTTTGAAATTAGGCGAAAAACCTATTCACACCCCCCCCCCCCCCCTTTAGGTACGCTTTTAGCAATTTAACTTTGTTTGTATACTTTCATAAGGTGTGTATAAGCTAAAGCGAATGAGAGAGAAATCAGTTTTGATTTTCTAGGGTTTTTGTTTATTTCTCAAAGGCTTTTCTCTTTGTATTTTCTTCTTGTGTTCTTGGTGTTCATCTTGAATATCAAAGTTCTCTGTTGTGAATCTGTAAGAGTGTTAGAAGAAGAAAAGAGAGATCTGAGTGTGGTGGTTCTATTCATGTAACTTGTGAGCGTTTCTGAGTTGTATCTCAGGTTTAGGGTTTGCTCTAGGTTGCTCTGGTTGAGTATTTTTGCTCTAGGTTTATGGGCTTCTTTTAAGGGTTTATTGTGTACTTCTTTTGGGTAGACTAAGGCTGTAAAGAATACTGCATATAGTGACAAAGTCTCTTCAAAGTGGCTCAATGTGGATGTAGGCTTTATTTACCCAAACCACGATAAATCTTGTGTCTCTTTACTTTCTTTTGCTTATACTCCATATATGCTTACTTATATTGCTTAATTTGGTTTAGTTGGTAGATTGTATTATTACTTTCTTGTTGTAAGTATTTCTTGTAGGTTCCAGATTTAACAAAAAAGGCTCATTAGGGTTTTGTAGTCGTACAAAACTCTAACAGTGGTATCAAAGCCTCCCAATCAGTACCAACGACGAAAGAAAAGAACTAGGATCATCTAGAAGTGAAGTCTTCAAGCTTTGAAGACTCATCTAGAGAAGCAGAAGGAACCAGTGAAGACAACCAGTACTCAGGAACCAGAGAATTGTGGTAACTTTAATTCAATAGTAATGTCTTTAAAGTTTAATATTAAGAAGTTTGATGGTACTGATGACTTTGGGATCTAGAGAAGGAAGGTGAAATCATTACTTTCTCAGCAAAAGATTCTCAAAGCCATCGAGGGACCTAATAAGCCCTCTGATTCTTTAAATGCTGAACAAAAAGATGACATGCTAGAGATGGCTTTAGGAACTATAATCCTTAACTTGTTTGATAATGATGTTTGGAAAAAGCTTGAAGGCTTATATCTCACTAAAAGAATGACTGTTTAGCTTTAAGATGGACCCTAGCAAAGGATTAGGTCAGAACTTAGATGAGTTCAAAAGGATGACCATAGAATTAGCTAATGTAGGGGAAAAAGAGAAGTTGAGTGATGAGAATGAGGTAATCATTATCCTCAACTCACTTCCTGATTCTTTTAGCGATGTAAAAGCTACCATTAAATATGGTAGAACCTCTCTCACTCTCACTCTCTCTCTCTCTCTCTCTCTCTCTCTCTCTAAAAGAATGTATCTTTACTCTAAAATCTAAAGATTTGGAGCTAAAGACTGAGAGAAAAGATAATGGTGAGAACTTATTTGCTAGAGGCGAGCCCTCAGCAAAGAACAGTAATTCAAACAATAAGAATAAAAGCATAAGTAAAACTCCTAGTAATAGATCTCAGTCTAGAGGTAGATTTGGTTCCAAGAAATGCTACTTCTGTGGCAAAGAGGGACATTTCAAGAAACAATATTTTGAATATAAAAAGAAATGTCAAGATAAGACCCAATCTGATGGTGATGCTATTATAGCATCAAAGTCTTATGAACCTAGTGAGATTTTAGTAGTCAGTATTGTAGACATGAATTCCGAATGGATTCTAGATTCAGGCTACTCTTTCCATATGTGTCCTAAAAGGGACTGGTTCACTGAGTTCCAAGAACTCAATAGTGGCAGTGTTCTGATGGGTAATAATCATCAATGTAATGTGGAAGGTATAGGTTCCATAGCCATTATGATGTATGATGGTATGGTGAGGGTCTTAAGAAATGTTAGATATGTACCTCACCTAAAGAGAAACCTAATTTCTCTAGGTACATTAGATGAGGAAGGATACACTTATAAGGCTGAGAGAGGTGTTCTGAAAGCCTCTAAGGGTTCTCTTATCATTCTTAAAGGTGATAAGCAAAATGGGTTGTATGTGTTAAGAAGGAATATTGCTACTGATAATGCTACTTGTGTAGATTCTAAAATCAGTGACAAGGGCATTCTTTTGCACATGAGGTTAGGTTACATGAGTGAGAAATGTATACAATAGTTAAGTAAGAGGAATCTTCTAAATGGAGATAAGGTTAGCAGTTTAGACTTCTATGAGAACTATGTCCTTGGAAAACAACACGAAGCCAGTTTTAATACTGCTCAACATAACTCTAAACAGATCCTTGAGTATGTTCACTCAGATCTGTGGGGACCTTCCAAGGTCTCCACTCATGGTAGGAATAGATATTTTCTTTCCCTAATTGATGACCATTCCAGAAAAGTCTGGATTTACCTTCTAAAGTCTAAAGATCAAGCTTTTGAGAACTTAAAGGCTAGAGGCAGGTTGAAAACCAAACCTCAAAAACCATTAAGGTCCTAAGGACTGATAATGGTCTTGAATTTTGTAATGAAGAATTCAACAGTTTTTGTAATACTTAAGGCATAATAAGACATAAAATTGTTAGACACACACCTTAGTAGAATGGTGTGGCTGAGAGAATGAATATGACTGTTTTAGATAAAGTTAGATGTTTGCTTATAGGATTTGGCTTAAGCC